>CP136054.1:5096354-6346354 GCA_032464435.1 Aegilops umbellulata
ATATTCATTGGAGCATGTGCACGTATTTCAAATTTTAATTATGCACATAAATGCATCGAAAACTCAGATAATGCATAAAAATAACCAAATGAACCCTGAAAAATCACAAAAATTCACACAACACTCCTGTTGTGCTATGTTGACACGAGAAAAAAATTGAAAGGAATAAGAGGCAATGGATATCGTTTCGTCCCCAAAGGTGGGACGTTCCCTTCCGAAAACCATCATGCTTGTTGTGAGAAGCTCTAGTTTGTGAGAAGCGTATAGCCAAACCTGCCCCAAATGGGACAAAATTTGTACCGAGGCATGTTGATGCCGCTCCATGATAGCATGCCAAGTTTCATCAATTTCAGACGACACTTTTGGTTTTACTAGAATTTAAAAACCAGGCATCTCAATGTTTTGCTGGCAATCAACGGTGCCCTGGTGTTTGAAATTCATTGCCATTTCTTGCATGGGACCTAAGCATGCACCCAAGGACACAGATTTGGTTTTTCGACCAATTTATATGCACTAGAATATGTGCATGTAGTTCAAATTTGAATTATGCACATAAATGCATTGAAAACTTTGTTAATGCATAAAAAGGTCCAAACGAACCCTTAAAATCACAAAAATTTACCAAACACCCCTGTTGTTCTATCTTGACATGAGAAAAAATTTGGAAGTAATAAGAGGCAATGTATATCGTTTCGTTCCCAAAGGTGGGACGTTCCCTACCGAAAACCATCATGCTTGTTGTGAGAAACTCCGGTTCGTGAGAAGCATATAGCCAAACCAGCCCCAAATGGGACAAAAAATTTACTACGACGTGTTGATGCCGCTCCATGATAGCATGCCAAGATTCATGAATTTCAGACGAGTTTTTCATTTACTAGAATTTAAAAACCAGGCATCTCAATGTTTTGCCGGCAATCAACGGTGCCCTAGTGTTTGAAATTCATTCTCATTTCTTACATGGGACCTAAGCATGCACCCGACGACACAGATTTGATTTTTCGACCAATTTATATGCACTGGAGCATGTGCATGTAGTTCAAATTTGAATTGTTCAACTGAAATGGCTAGAAATCCAATTTAATGTATTAAATATTCAAACGAACCCTGAATAATTCCAATTATTTTACGACAGACATATAGTTGCATGTTCACTCCCGATAAAATGTCTAGCAATTCAAACACCGTCCATTGCCGCCGTGACCCCATTATGTAATTCAAATTAAGATGAAAAATCAAGTAGATCGCACACAGTTTATTATCAGCAACCGTGTGAGATCGCACACACCATATCCTGGAACACCATCGGTGTATAGTACGCCTATGGCTTATGCGAGAAGGTGAGTCGGCTACAGTCCACAACCGACATCTCAAGCACACTAGCTGGCTCCCCAAATATCATATCACTGTTCAACCATCGACGGTGAAAGATGGGCACGTGGACGTGCGTCGTGAGGGCAACTTCGGTGGCCCACTCCGGTGGGAGCGCGGCCGCAGCTGCCATGCACGTGCTAACAAGGTGCATGAGCGCGGCCGCAATCTGCGACCGGGCAGCAAAGGCAGCCCAAACGGCCGTTGTTGCTTCTCAGGTGGCGGCAGTAACATTTGCCTCGGGGATAGCAACTGGCAAGAGCGGCACATCAGCTGCCCATTCCGCAGCGGCGGCCTTAGCCCTGATGGAGGCCGCCCACGACCATGTCGAGGCAGCCCATGCCCAGCTCCTGGCGGTCACCGCACAAATCGAACGAAACTTCTCCGACAACGGTCGACAACCCACGACCTAAGAGCTGGCAATCGCTGAGAGCGTCCGAGCAGCCGTCTGTTCCTCCGCTGCATACCTTGCAACGACGGAGCCCGTCCAAGCCCAGATCATGTTCTCCCACGCCCAGCTCGTGGCGGCCTTTTTGAAAGAGATGGCGGATGCGGATTGCGAGATGCTTGCCGAGTTTGGTGCGATGGATGCCATGGAGCCCCTTCCCCAGGATACCGTCGGGCGCGAGCTGGACATGGAGGTGGCAGCGGAGATCGACGAGCACCAGCCGTAGTAGTACTCTTTGTTTTGTTTAATTAAGAGCGCCGGTCTTTAATTTGTTAGAGTAATGTTTAGGTCAACTAGCTCTGTTTAATTGTTGAATTTGCTCGGTTAAGAAGTGTGGGTGTGCTGTAGTCTCCTTTGTGTACCCAAATTATGCAATGACATGGGTGACCACTGTAACCATGGAAATTCGAACCAAAACTTTTGACGTTCAAACTCATCACACACGGGTTAAACTCATCACACACATGGATGTCCACATATCGTACATAGTTCTGAATAACGGACCGTGTCTGATGAAACTTTGCGTGCCAGCTTTTTCGCTAAAGCGATTCCAAATGTTTGGCTTCCGCGGAAATATCTAACTCCCCGCCCCTCTCCTACCAAAATCCACATTTCCCCTCTTTCGGCCTTCCTTTCCAAGTTGAAACCTTCACTCCTTTCTTGCAGCGCCGCCTCCTTGGCGGCGACCCTCCTTCACGCTGCTCGGCCTCCTCTATCCAGGCAGGTAATCCACACACGACCCCCATCCTCGTCCTCCTTCCACATCCCACATGCCCCGACCGCCGGCGCGAGCGCGACACCTTCCATCCAAATCACCGACCCCTCCACCAAATAAGCGTCGGATGAGGTCGCGATGGCTGCCATTCGTGCCAACCCCGAGATCTTGAAGGAGCACCTTGCCACTTGCTAGCTACGCCGGTCAAGCATGCTCGGTTTACCCGTTGCGTGTGCTGCTCGTGTCTTTCCTTCACAAATTCTAGTGAATTGTGCTATCTAATTTTACCATGCAATCTGTTGCTCTAGTGTATATGTTCTATATGTCGTGCAGTGTTGTGCTCACTTATTAACTGTCTTATTAATTAGTTGTCATCTTCAGTTAACTGTTTGGTTCAGTTCTGCAAATGTGATGTTCAATTATTCAGGCTGTAATTATGTATTGTCTTCCTTGTGAGAAATAAATCGAATTTATCTTTACAAAATTGCGGGTGCATTCTGTTAATGTATACCATGTGAGGAATAAATTAAATTTGGCTGTAGTAAATACATGAGAAACATATACAATTGCTAAAATTGGTTGTAGTTAACTGTTTGGTTAACTGCATGATCTTCTATTAGGAGTATGTTATATTGTGCAATGTGGTGCTCTGTTAATGTTTGGTTCATTTGTTGTGGTGTTTAGTTAACTGCTTGGTTCAATTCTGCAATGCAATGCCCAATTGTCGTGGGTAGAATTTTGTATTATTGTGCATGTGAGAATCAATCAAATTTGGCTACACTTAATACATGAGAAACATATACAAGTGCTATATTTCCTAGTTCTTTATCATGCTTGGTTTGGGTAAATGAGTTTTCCGTGTGGCTTGAATTAATCTGATGAATTTGCAATATGCTTATTTTTCATCAACATATTTTACTGATAGCATGCGAACCCTTACTTAACCTGATGACTAGCTACCTTATATGTATTGCAGGGAAACAATGGGAAGAACTGAGGTTGACAATCGAGGTTAGCTTGTGCATGGTCCGTTGTCTAATAGCACATTATTGTGCAATTGCAGGAACCATTCTAATATTTACGTTTTAAACAATTTGGTCTTGCATATGTAGGTCCTGCTGTCAGAGGTTTTGACCCACTGTTTGAACCTTTTTGCATATGGGGAAATGAGTTGTCCATGAATATCAATCAGAACAAGAAATTCAGAAAAATTGTTAGGATAAAGAAATTAGCGACAAAAAACAACAAGATCTTTGTTTGCACAATGAAGAAGACATCAGTTCACTACAAGATGGTACTCACTATTATAACTTGCCTTTCTTTTATTCCTTTGCCCCGTTTTCAATATAGAGAAGATATTTATGCGCATCCTTGTTCTCAGGCCTTTCAAAAGCAGTTAACTGATGATTACCTCTCAAACCACCTCTATGATCAGGAGGCGAGGAAGGTTTTCATACAACACCCACGGTTCAATATTGAAGTGTTTCTGAAGAGGATGAACGACGAATGGTCAATCATCCACAGGCACTGGCCTAAAGTTGCAAAGACCTTCAACATGAATGAACGCTCAATATTCGCCTTCCGCTTCAGCAGTTTTCCAGATGAGATGCATCTATCTATATGCGGTCTATGATGCTAATTTCGAAATGTTCTACATGTTGCATGTGGAACTTGCTGCTGGTGCAGTTGTGTAATGGGGTAGCTGAGTCATTAAGCTATATCATGTTGTACTCTGATGTATTTAAATTATGAAATTCTGCTTACTTAATATGGAAATGAAATATATTGTGTGCTTAATATGAAATGTCAATTAGATTAATAAATGGATTATGAATAATCGGATAATTAGCCTGCTAATGGCGAATTTGCCTGCTAATTGGGTTTTGCTGTTGCAAATGGTTGTTGAAATAATACAGTGGGCGATGACCTCAGGCAACGCACACAGTTTCTAGGAATAAACCGTGTTTGATCAGTGAACAATCACACACACGACTTTCTCTTGAAAACTGTTTGTGTTACGCCACCTTGCGCAAACGTTTACCACATAGAAACTTTGTGTGATGGACAACCTTCTTCTACAGACCATGTGTGTTACATTCAATAACGCAAACGATTTAAAGGAAAGTATGTGTGATGTACATGTGAACGGAAACGTTTTCCGTGGAGCGACTATGTGGGATATACATACGAACGGAAACGTTTAGCGGGGACTGACTATGTGGGATGTACTTGCGACCGGAAACAAATTTGTCATATAATTGTATTTTTTAGCTCTACTGTACGTATTTCCGTCTTTGAGCGCTCGTCGGTCGCACACGACCTCATTTTGCTGAACGTGTGTGCCAGGAGGGCATATCCCCGACGGTTTCTGGGTCGTGTGGGAAGTACCCCCCATGGCCCACACTCACTTGGAGACGGTTCCAAATGCCGTCGCGGAAAGAGGTTAAAAACCGTTTGTTTAGAACCGACGCGCAGTAGTGAGAACTACAAATGAGCGTGTGAGAGCAATAGTTAGATATCGTGTCATCTGCAGCTAAGCTTATAGCCCGCATGTACAATAGTTAGATAAAAAGATGAGCTATTTTATTAATACATATCCCACCATTTACTTTCACATAATGTTTAGGAGCACGTGTTGCAGCTAGCTCATATTCTGTAGCTGGTTCCTCTTTTTTTTCCTATTTTATTCCTTCAACGTCGGTAAAAATACACTCCCTCCGTCCCTAAATATAATCCTTTTTATAGATTATAATATAGACAACATACAGATATTCATATACATATTTTAGAATGTAGATTCACTCATTTTGCTCCGTATGTAATTCATATTGAAATCTCTAAAAACATTTATACTTACGGACGGAGGGAGTATATTTTAACTCCTATAAACTTATTACACTGGCTCTGAGCAGTGAGCACCACACTCGTGATGTAAACAGCAATTCAGTATGCTGGTGTTATAATCCAATATTAAGTGTGAAAAATCAATACTTTTAAGATGGATAAGAAACTCGTAATACGATTCTGTGTGCGCTGCCGTAGTCAGATCTATCACATTAATATCAGATCAAGACTTTTGCATTGGTGCACAGGAATCACAATCATTGGAGAACGTCTAGCATTGTAGGCCAGTGACCATTCGTGGTAATTACTTCAATAACTACCTCCAGCGCACGTCATCTCTTTAAGGTTAAGGCACAGTTATCATGGATGGTATGTTGATAACTCGACAAGATACCGGTAGTCCACAAGAGTTAAACCGCCCAATCGCTTAGATAGTGCCAACTCCACCTACTTTGATTTTCTGACTAGTACTGTTCGAGGTTCTGCGATTTGGTTTCTAGCCAAAGAAATGGACGCAGTGAGGTTGCCCTGACGCTTCAGAACGTATCCAGCTTTGCTCACGGCTCTCACAAGAGATAAAACTGGGTTCAGTAAAACGTCAAAAAGAGAGAAGAAAACAAGAAGCTGGGCAAGCGTGAACAGCCACAGAAACCTTAGCACGCTCCCTTGCCCTTCGTCATTTTCATTTTCGTGCTGCCACCACAAAGCATATGGTATTTTCAACGGCAACTCTCAAACTGTTCATATACATATGGATCGTAAAAAAAGTTGAACCACATAAGCCATCCAGCGTGAGCCTGTATGGGTCCGCAGGATGATCCGGACGCACTATCTCCCGCACATCGGAGACAAATCATGCAGAGACATTGCGGGCATCCAGACCGCTCACAAGCCCACGTCTGACTGCCCCAGCTCACCCAAGCCCACGTCTGACCACATCGCATCTTGAGAAACCAACTCCCGCCGATGCACCACATTGAAGGAGGATGACAGCACCTCTACTGCGCATGGCATGACTCTTTATGCCCTGCGTAGGCGACCAACAGATCCGCATTCCGCCTCCCGAGCATCGCAGCATCCTCCTCCCCCTCGCCGAGACTTTCTTCCTCTCCGAGCCAAGCAAAAAATGCCAAGTCCCGGTTCTCCGTGCCAGCAGGTGGCGCCGGTTGACGTTGCTCGTCAGGCGGATCGTGGTGTCGCCGCCCACGCTGACCAGGACCATCTGTTTCCAAGGCGGGGGGGCTCATCCCGCAAGGTGTATATAGTCATCTCCTTCGGTGACGAGGAGGACAAGCAGCTGGGCCGTCTCCTCTGCCAAGGAGGAGATAGTGATCTCCTCCGGCAAGAAGGCGTCTCCGACAGACAATTCGTCCGTTAATTTGAGATCATAGCAGAGCGTTCGCTTCGTCGGATTGGCCCGACTACACTATCGCCGGCGCGCATGGAGGAGGAGCCACCATCCCCGCAACGTGAAGGACGAGACGGCGTCCCCGCCGCAGAGCCGCGCCCTCCACATTGCCGGTGGCATGAAGGTTACAAGGAGAAGAGAAGAACAAGACACCCAACAATGGCAGGACCTAGCTTGCAGACTAAAAGGAGCAACACCATGAAAGACACAAGTAGTTGTGGGTGTCATCAAGGGATCACAATACTTTGACTTTATGAGCAACCTAACACACTATATTGCGTGCATACCGAGCCCCACGACACAACTCTGGAGCGTATACAACCAACAAGTGCAAAAAACATGATGCTTGATTGGGTGCCCCGCCATGGAAAATCGAAAGAATAGCAATTTCGGGAGGCATCTTGCACTGTCAAATAGCAAAGACGAACCAAGACATCACCAAGAGCACGACGCTCGCTGCAACACATCGGCCGCCAAGAGAGAGACTTGAGCATGCATAGCGAGACACCTTCACGAGGGGGAAACATATGGCCGCCCTGCGGCACCAAAGGCACCGCCACCAAACACCAGAGAACACCACCAAACAACCACCGTCGACTCCAAATCAAGGAAAGTCGAACCGAATAGCAATTTGGGGAGGCCTCTTGCATCATCAAATAGCAAAGATGAACCAAGACATCACCAAGAGCATGACGCTCGCCGCAACACATCGGCCGCCAAGGGAGAGACTTGAGCATGCATAGCGAGACACCTTCATGGGGGGGGGACAGATGACCGCCCTGCGCGCCAAAGAAACCGCCACCAAACCCCAGAGAACACCACAAAACAACTACCGTCGACTCCAAGCCAAGGAAAATCGAAACGAATAGCAATCTGGGGAGTTCTCTTGCGCCATCAAATAGCAAAGATGAACCAAGATATCACCAAGAGCACGACGCTCGCCGCAACACACGGCCGCCAAGGGAGAGACTTGAGCATGCATAGCGAGACACCTTCACGGGGGGGGGGGGGACAGATGACCGCCCTGCACGCCAAAGGCACCGCCACCAAAATCCGGAGAACAGCACCAAACAACCACCATAGACTCCAAGCCAGTCGCACCACCACCACTACCACCACCGTTGGGCCCTCCGTCTGATTCCAAGCTGGCCACAACACCACCACCACCAAACGCTGCACCCTCAACCACACCCAGCCACATAAGCCATCGTTCGGGTCTCCAAGATGTCGCCTCCAAGGAGGTAGTGTCAACAAGGACACAAGACCGTCATCCGATCCGACAAGCTGTATCTTAGAATTTCATCTGGATACCACAAAACAAAGTATTGTAGGTGTTGGAGCTCCACACGGCACCTCCTGCGAGAAAAACGACTTCCACGGATCCCATTGCCGCCAACATTGACATAGTCGGTGCAAGGTTCTGAGCCGGAGTTTTGAGCACATCCGGCCCTTCCTAGACGAAGAAGCACGACGAACCGTCGCAGCCAACCGCACTCCACAGAGACCGCGGACGGCCAAACATCAGCACCGGGCACTGGATCCGCCAATGTTCGTCCTAACATAGTGCCAACGGACGCAGCGCGAGCCGCCGAACCTTACCGAGCACCATGCCGGCGAGGAGCAGAGGAGCACTGCCCGAGGCCATGAACCACCATGGGTGCGCGCTACAGCCAAACATCGGAACACCAACACGCCCCCACTCGCGGCACAACGCACATACCGTAGCCCAGATCCGTTGCACCACAACACCAACCAAAGACGGGTATTTCAAAAACTGGCTGCCTTGGTCCCTCCACCCACCATCAGGAACAACCACCGCCACCATCCTCCAGCAGCACGACCCACCACCTCCGGCCTCCACCACCCAGCAACACCACATACCCAAGCCGGACCACCACGGGCCAGATCGGCCCGAATCACGCCGGGCTAGCAGAGCCCCGCCTATGAACCTCAAGATCCACCAGCGCGGGCATAGTGCCACCGGCGCGCGCCCAGCATGGACAACCGGAGGCCGAGGAGAGCCCCAACGCCTCTAGCATGCCACAAGGGACGCAAATACGACCACCTGCGCTGGGCATAGAGAGAGGCCCTTGCCGCGAGCTACCGGCCCCCAACGCCAGCCGCTGCCATGTCCGGGCCACCGCGAAGAGAGCCTGCCACCCCTGGTCTCCGAGGAAGCCAACACTGAGAGATCCCCGCCGCCACCATCAGTGGGCACACGCGAGGGGACGACGGCGAAGAAGGAAAGGGGATGTCGTTGCCCCCGAATCGCAAGAGCAGGCGACGCGGGGGGGGGGGGGGGTCGCCGGTGGTGGGGGGCCCGAGTCAGATTTGTTTTTTTTTTAATTTCCAACGGGGGGAGGGAAATTAGACAAGTATCGCACTATATAATAACAAGGAATAATAGAAGTAAGAAAATTAGACAAGTATCTATCTGAAGTAAGAATTTTTTTCTTTCAGAAAGAAGATAAGAACAAGAGGCTCACCACGGTGGTGCCGGCGACGAGATCGGCGTGGGCGATCGACGGCGGTGAAGACGGGGACAAGACGTGACGGACCGCTAAACCGAGACAAATCTCGGGGAAAATGGAGCTCAGAGGTCGAGTTTCGAGATGAGAAAGATTAACTAGTGTAGGTCAGACATTTCATCGAACACCTGATGTGCATAGGAGATGTGAGCTAGAGCACCCAAATGCCCTCTCCTCGCCGTCCAGAAAAAATAGAGCACTGTGGAGTGCTCTGCTGTGGTGATAGGGTATATATAGGCAGATCATTTGTCCCGGTTCATGGCTAAAACAGGGACTAAAGCCCAGCCATCTGTCCCGGTTCAAGCCAAGAACCAGGACCAATGGTTGTGGGCCAGGAGCGATGCCCATTGGTCCCGGTTCGTGCTTAGAACCGGGACAAATGGGTCCACACGAACCGGGACCAATGCCCACGAGGTCCCGGCCGGCCCCCTGGGCTCATGAACCGGGTCGAATGCCCCCATGGGTCCTAGTTCGTGGCCGAACCGGGACTAATGGGCTGGCCAGGCCCGAACGAAAGCCTTGTTTTCTACTAGTGGGAACTTCCCCACCTGAATTGTATTCATTGTTGCCTATAGGGCTTTGCAGCCTGTTGCAAGATGGGTTCAAGTAAACTAGAGATACAGGGGGGTCACAAGGAGAAGAAATAAAGCAAAAAACCCCTCACACCAACAACACACATGACATGGAGAAACTAAGACCGAAACACCACACAACAAAACAAAAGCAGCACCCAGAGTAATCCAACGGCATGGGCCAGCCGAGACCATGCCACGACACCGTCGACGCAATCGAAAGACACCGCGCGCCGAGATTGCACAACGCCGCGACACCACCTGTGACGTGCGGTACATTCGAGAGGACACGCGAGGCCCAGACGACCACGGCACCTATGCTCCATCGACATAGTCGAAGGGCATCGCCTGGCAGACCAAACCAAGACACTGCACCGTCGATGCAATCGAAAGGCATCACACATCCGAGACCGCACAACGCCGCGACACCACCTGTGTCGTGGGGCATGGTCGAAAGGGCATGCGAGCCCAAGACGGCGCCACCGCACCTATGTGCCACCGGAGATGCCGCTGGGCACCGCCTAGCAGAGACACACGATAGAAGCACTCAAGCATGAACCACAAGAACACCAACGATGACGAAGCCCTTCAGGAAGGGAAAGACAACCACTCCCAAGCCACGGCCCTCCCGGGTGGGAGGAAGCCTCATCCATGGCTGCCACAGCGAAGCCATGAACCTTACGCAACTCGACGGACAAGCGCCCGCCCAAGCCGACATGAGGACAAGGAGGCCCTCCCAACCGCCGCCGGCCGCACCCCACGTGGAGAACAAGCCGCATCCATGGCAGCCATCTGCACACCAAGGAACCGTCGACCAGCGCAATCGCAGCAGGTCAAGAGACAGGAGAAGAGTTGGCCAACGGCGTCGCTCGGCACCACGCTGACCAATACCATACCGGGAAGCTCCAGGACACTAGCTAGCATCACCCAAAGCTGCCCGCACGCAAAGCCAGTGGGTGAAGCCCGGTCTGCAGCAGCGACATCAGATGTGTAGCAACATCGCAGGAACGGGGCGGCCTCAACGGATTCGGGCCGGACCCGGCCGGATCTGGCCGCGCACGCCGCAACACCCCCAATCGACAGCAGATCGGGGGTCGAGCCCGATGGAGCGCTGCCGCCTAGGTCCACCCCCCGCGCCGCGCAAAGGCCCGCGCCGCCGGCCCATCCTGCATCCAGGACGACCGCGAAGCCCACCGTCTGCACGAGCCGGAGCGCCGCCGGGAGCAGCCATGGTCGTTGCGCACGCACCACCGAACGAGCAGAACGAAGGAGCACGAGAGCCCCACACCATGCGAGGAACGAAGTCCGCCGCCGCCAGCCACCGCCGGGTCTTTGCCCGGCGACGTGTGCCAGCGGCGGCAGGGGAGGGACGGGGTGGAGGGGACGGCGGTGCTGGCTGCTTGGGGTTCCGCCCGAGCCGCTCCTCAGGAGCGACGCGGGGGCGTGTCTTCGGACCAACTCCGAGTCACATTTGTTGTTATCTTACCCTGCCACTAAGTTCGAATCTTTTGGTGTGCACAATTTGATTTTCCTTTATTTCTCTCTTATAACAACTGACAGGTCGAATCGGAGGTAGCAACTCATCGCAGCCTGGCAGCACCCGAACCAGTTGAACCCTAAACAAGTTGGGTGGCATCTGCGTACCGTGGAACAAGGGGTTGCCCGGTTGAACGATTTTGCCCTTGGCGACATCGACCAACTCATTGTTCACGAAGTGCAGGAGAGTGCACGGAACGTCGGCGGCGCCCTGCGAAAACATGTAGGGCGTCAGGGATGCCCAGTCAAAGGCAAGGAGATGAAGTCCTCGGCCGAGAGAGGCTTAATTAGTTACCGTGATGATGGCGTCGAGCTCGGCTAATGTCGAGGCACCGCCAACGGCGGGCGTGCAGTTGACGGAGGGGCCGCTTGCTGCAGAGGTGCCGGCCGGCGTACACCCGGGTGCATTAAGCTCCCGTGCCGGCGTCGGAGACACCAATGCCGCCTCCGCCGGAGACCCCAATGGCCCCGCCATCGCGTTCTGCGAGTTGCTGGCCGTGAAGCTAGGAATCGGGGGCGGCCCCTGTTGGCCGCCCGCAATCCACGCACTCAACCCCTGCATCAAGGTAGGCACAATGGCGGTGATCGTCGCTCCGAGTTGTTGTTGCACTTGCTCTTGGACAATCTCCGGAATCCGCGCCACCTGTGCCCTGAGTTCTTGAACCTCGCGCGCCTGGCTTTCCGAGCTGGTCTTTTTCTCCTTTCGTCCACCAGTGTTATAGTATGACCCCCATTTTGTCGACAAGCCTTTGCCGGCCACACGACCAGCTGACGTCGGCTTACTGAGCTTATCCTTGTTCTTCATTACATTCAACGCCCTATTTAGAGTGGTGTCCCAAGGGTTGCTCTTAGTCGAACCTGCGCTACTGCTTTCACTCGCCTGCGGAAGGAATGTGAACCATTTAGAAATTCGGCTTCATTAATTAGAATGCAACCATATGGAGCTAATTACGCGGGGGTGTATTCCTTACCAGAACAAGCTCAAGCGCCATGGTCTTCGGATCCGTGGTAAGCTCCTTTGTTTTCGGGTCCTTCTTGTACCGGGCCCTGACATAGTTCCTGGTCTGCTTGTCACCGTATTTATCGAAGAGGGGCGGTAGGCCTTGCTCGGCACGGTCCGCCTCCTCCTTGTCCCATATAGGCTCCGCCACTCTATAACCGCCGGGACCGAGTGTGTGTTCCCCTAAGTTCAGCTCCCGCATTTCTTTCCCCCACTGACTTGATTGGGAGTGTGCGGTGCTCGAGCAATTGATCTTGAAGTCATTGTAGTCATCTTCGGTGATCGAAGGATTTTTCTCCTTGATCTTCTCATAACTCTCACCTTTCTCGATCATTCTCTTCACATTGCTTTTCCAAGTAGACAGGGCCTTGCTCATCTTCGTGAGGGCAGCATTGTTCACTTTATTCCCTTTGAGGCTTGTGTTTTCAAATTCAGCGGGGAACTTGTATCGTTCGTGCAGCTTCGTGAAGAGGAGGTTGCGCAAATTCCCTCGGTCAGGATGCCTCAGGTTCTCGGTGTTGATCGAGACGGTGCTCCGGAGAATGCACCCGAGCTGAAGCGAGTACCCCTTGACTATTCGTGCGGGCGCCGTTGGATTCCCGTCGGAGTCCACTTCAGTAACTTCCTCCTTGAGGGTGCGGAGCACGGTCGGGCGCCGGTCCTTCCGTTGCCTCTTCTGGCTGCCATCTGTGCGTGCGCCGCCATCATCAGTGGTGGCATCCTCGGCGGCACCATCAGTGGTGGCATCAGTGGGGTCATCCTCGGCGGCACCATCAGTGGTCTCAGGATCGGTGGGGAAGGCGGTGTCCTCATACAAGTGAGGTTGTTCCTCCATCTCCTGGGACAGCTCCCAGAATGACTTGCCGCCTGAACCCCCGGCCTCATTGTTGTGGGCCATGTTTCTCTCTAAATAGAAACAAAGTTTGGTCAAAAAGTTGGTTATTATCAAGGAACAAGATCATGGTCTCATCATTTAGGGTTTGTCGACACCGAGGCATCCTAAAATCTAAGCTTTTATCATTGAGGGTTTTTCGACGCCGAGGCACCCTAAAAGCCTAAGCTTTCATCATTTCGGTTTTTATCGACACCGAGGCACCCTAAAAGCCATGCATTAGTCACAAGTACGCCGGGGCATTTGATCCTACTTAATTAACTACTAAGATACCCCGGCCCATGCATTAGTCACAAGTACCCCATATGTCATATTTTTAGCAAAGTCATGCTAAAATTCACGGAAAATTTCAGCATGACCTTTGCTGAAAATAGGACATATGGAGTACCCGAATTTGCCGGAACGGAAGTTAATCGACATTCCAGCAAACTCAAGGGCCTCTCGGGGTGAGCCTCAACTTCAACATAAGATTGGCAATTTTTGCCAGCCACATTCTGACGCTCACTATGATTATCCTCGGTAACAAGTTGCTAACACTGGCCCTTCTGAACAGATCTAGGGCATTCAAGAGTGAGGCATCAGTTAATGTATGCTTAGACAGTTTAGTTACTCTGCTCATATTTCCATGGACACTCCAGAAAATAACATGCTTAAAGGACGAATAAACAGAGGATCATCAAAAGACAAAACGACTATCTTAAGAAACTACTTTTTGCTGAACAAAACAACATTTTACAGTATATTAATGTAATAGTAGTACTATGAAACAGATCATGTTCTTTTTCAGCAAAGAGATTGGTTGATTGCATCATACACGCAAGTGAAGGAAGACATTGAGCGAGTACACAACGAGTATTCAGAAAGGATGAGAGCTGCTACATCTTCCATCACACCCTCACAGATGAAGTACAAACTAAACTCGTATTTTTGTGAGCAGCCAGTATAAAGACCGAGTAGCTGTCAATTTGGTCATGAGGCAGGACACCATGCAACAAACCATGCCAAAAAGAGAAAGTCACTATTCGAGCAAACTATGGTGCTTACATCACTATTCCAGCAACAAACCATGCCAAAAAGAGAAAGTCACATCCATCTTTCTAGTGATAAAAAGTTGACCACTTTTCAGAGAAAAGGTGGGCATTTCTAGTTTGTCAACTACAACAATTCCAGTTCAAGGTACCATTTTGTTATTAATTAATGTGGAAAAAATGTAAATTAAAGTATAGCAAACAGCATGTCTTTCACAATGTAAGACTTGCCTACTCACTTTCTTTTTTTCATGAATATTCAGAAAATTAATACTGAAAAATTCATATTCTAAGACTTGCCCTTCACATTGTCAGGTATATACCTTTCAATGGGATCTTCTAGAATTACCTTGTCACCAAAAATTATAATCTGCATACATCAAACATGCAAAATACTGAGTAAAATAAGCTAAAATATACAAAGTAAATCTAGGGCATATTACAATAATAGCAATTCATAAGCAATTCATAATAGCAATTTATAAGCATGTTATAATCTGCACCACAACATAGCATGTACACTGACAAAAATAGCAATTCATAAGCAATAGGGGCAAAGGAAACTGAAAATTACAGTTACCAAGCTGCTGAAATTACATACTAAAAAAAATTGTGCTCATCAAAATTTACACTGCAAGAACCTATAATTCACACTGCAAGAACCTATGAAATTTACACTGCTGAAATTTTCGCAACAAGTTCCCAAATGAAATTTTCTCAACAAGTTCCCAAATGAAACATCTGGATATAACTGCTGTTTTGCTGTCAAAACTAGTGATTTTTGCTGCTGTTTTGCTGTCAAAACTAGTGATTTAGCTTCAATAAGCACATGGCTGTTAAGCTAAGAATTGGTGTACACTGTAAGGAGCCATCCTATCCTAGTCAGTAAAATGAAATCATCTAAGTGTTGCTAAATAATTAACAGAGCCACAGAGCACAAATACAAACGGAGCTCGCCGACGCCGGCGACCCCGACGACCCCGACGCCAAGAAGGTCGTCAAGAAGATCGCCAACAGCAGCAGGCTGCAGTCCATGTTCAGCAAGATATGGAGCGCCTAAGTTATTTTCCTGACCCTCAGATGTCTTTACTAAACAGTTAAACACCCCTTTGATTTAGCGTTAGTAGTACATTTGATTTGTTGTCCATAGTTTCTGCATATCTATCATCGTGATTCCCTTGTGCTGTACATTGCAATCTCAGTGAAATTCAAGTTTTGTCATCAGTCTGGTGTGATGATCAGCTCTTGGAAGTTGTAAATTCCAGTTAAAATTCAGGTTTTGTCATGGGGGTTTCAGACATCTTGTGAGGCTGAACCGTCAACCCTGACAAGTCCAGCAAATTACAGTGGCAAATATATCCAAACACGCTCCATAGTCCACAGGCATCTCACCAGTTTTGTCAAGACTGGCAGAGAGCAAGTGGGGATTATGAGCAAGGGGACAGACCAACGGATTAACTAACTAGCAGCTACGGTTACTCCATCGCTGCAAAACGCCAGCTGAATACCAAGACAAGAAGATGTTATCCTACTATCGACCTAGAGATTCCTTGTTTATCTTTCCATCTCAATCTTCATCCTCCCGTGATGCATCAAGATGAGCACGTGAATCACTCCAGCGATGGCCTGTCCAGGCTTCTAGCTGTTTTATTAGCGAGGCGGACGGAGGGCGTGCGGGCGGTGGCAGCCATGGAGAGGAGGGGGAGGGGATGGGAGGGGCTGCAATGACTAACCACCGGTGAGAAGTCCAGTAGGCCGGAGGAGATCGCCGGCGTCGAGTCGGGCGGCGCGGCGTCTTGGGGAGGAGGCGGCGCGGCGTCGACGGCGTCGTCTCGAGTCAGGGCGGCCAAATCCTCGAGGGGGGGGGCTCGATGATTCTGAACCGCGTGGGAACAGGTGGGTAGCGGTGAGGCGGCGGCGAGGAGGGGCCGGTGCCGGAGGGTGACGGCGAGGCGGCGGCGCGAGGAAGGGGCGGTGAGGGGGAAGAGACAGGGGGCGGGCGGGGCGGCGGCGTTGGGAGAGGAGAGGGGAAGGGGATCGAGGGCGTGCGAGGGCGAGGGAGAGAGAGGGGAAGGGGATCAAGGGGGGGCGCGGGACAAAGGAGGGGCGGCACAATACTAATGGCGCACCACCCCTCGGTGCGCCATAAGTATATACATGCTAATGGCGCACCACACCTCGGTGCGCCATTAGTATTTTTTTTTCTGCCCGAGCCAACAGGTTATCTACCACCTGACGTGAACCACATCAAGCTCTCTCTATTAGCTCGACTGGTCAGCAGCCAGTTCTCACACCAGGAGGTCCTGGGTTCGATTCCCAGGCTCCACAAAAAATTTTTTTTCATTTAAAATGTTGTTTGATACTTATTTGTGTTTAAATATGTTCAAACTTGTTTAAATCATAACAGTAATATTTTTTTATAAGACAGTAATAATTTTTTTAAAAATATCACCAAACAATAATGCCGGTGGAGCGGGGGAGGGTGCGGGGGGTCGGCGGAGGCGGTTGAGTAGGGGAATCGAGGGTGCGGGGGGTCGGCGGCGGCGGCCGGTGGACCAGGGGGTGCTCGGCGGCGAGGGGGACCGTATCTGGCGATCGAGATGGAGGGGGATCGAGATCGAGTGTCCATGAAATTTAAAAATATTCATGATAGTTCAAAAAGTGCCCATGAAGTCTACGATTTAAATACAATCGATCTTAGCTAGCTAGCTATCTGTTAACAATCTTCTTGCCCTTCTTTTTCGCAAATGGAGTTCTTCTGTGGAACGGACGTCCTTTAGGTAGGGTGGTCCTGCTTCTTCTTGTGGTGTATGCTGCTACTTCATCATCGTCGTCATGTTCGATCCTCGGGTCGCCGTACTTGTCGAAGTCTTGCTCATTGGCTACGCCATCCATTCCGATGATCTTCCTTTTGCCTCTCCTCACGACAACACGGCTGGTCTTTGACGGGTCGGTAATGAAGAAGCATTGGTCCACTTGGGAAGCCAGTACCCATGGCTCATTTTTCGCGGTGACGTTTGCGCCCGCGGTCTTGGATTTGGCTTCGAGTATAACCATGGTGGTGAAATACCGGTCTTCTTTTAGGACGCTCTTGGCCCATCTGACACGGAACATCGGGACCTTCTCTCCAGCGTAGCTCAGCTCCCAGATCTCCTCGATCCTTCCGTAGTATCTGTCCTTGTCGTTACCGGTGTAGGATTCCATCGTTACCCCGGAGTTCTGATAACCATCGCTCTTCATGTCCTTGGCCTCGGTGTAGAATGTGTAGCCGTTGATATCGTACGCCTCATAGGTCATCAGGTTGTGCTCGGCGCCCTGTGACTAGGCGAATATGAGTTGTTCTTCCGCGGAAGAATCCTCATGTAAAGGGTACGACAGAAGCTTCTGCTTGAACCAACGCGTGAAACATGAGTTGTGCTCTTTGAGTATATCTCCGTCCGTCCTCTGTTGGCCTCGGTCATTGTACGTCTTCTTAATAAAGGTTTTGTGCTCTACCACCCAAGGATCGACCACGTCTATGTGTTGTAGCGCGACTAGGTTTGCTCTTTCAAAGTCGGCGAGTCGACCCTCGAAGTCGACATGCATTTCGCGGCGACCCTCACGGTGACCCCATCCAGCGAGCCTGCCGAGGTGCCTGTTGACGGGCAGACCAACGGGGTTCTCGATGCCTAGATAATTCGTGCAGTACGAGATGCACTCTTCGGTTAGAAAGCCCCTGGCTATGCTTCCCTCTGGACGTGACATGTTACGAACGTATCCTTTGATGACACCATTCATCCTTTCGAACGGCATCATGCTGTGCAGGAACGTCGGCCCGAGTTGGATGATATCCTCCACTATATGGACCAGCAGATGCACCATAACGTCGAAGAATGCGGGCGGGAAGTACATCTCAAGCTCGCATAGTATCACCACGATCTCTTCCTGTAGCCTTCTGAGTTGCCTCACGCCAATCGACTTCCGAGAGATGACGTCGAAGAAGTTGCATAGGCCAAATAGCGTTTCACGGACGTGAGCGTCCATGATCCCACGGATTGCAACTGGAAGTATCTACGTCATCAGCACGTGACAGTCGTGAGACTTCATCCCGCTGAACTTCTGCTTCGCTGGGTCTAGGTATCTGCTTATCTTCCCTGCGTAACCGTAAGGAAGTTTTACTCCTAGGAGGCAGGTGAAAAACTGCTCGATCTCCTCCTGACTTAGAGTGAAGCACGCGGGAGGGTAGTCATTTCCGGTCTTCTTGGCCTTTTTGCCTTTGCGACGACATTCTGTGTCCTGCTTCGCCTCATCATCATCATCATCATCATCATATATAGCGTGAAGCTCCTGCCTGATGCCCATTGATTTCAAGTCTGCCCTTGCTTTCGGCCCATCTTTGGTCCTCTCTGGCATGTTGAGCAGGGTACTAAGCAGACTCTCGCACACGTTCTTCGTGATATGCATGACATCAAGGCTGTGAGGCACACGGTGGATCTTCCAGTACGGCAAGTCCCAGAAAACAGACCTTGTTTTCCATACCTTCAGTAGCGGCTCTGGCGCCTTTCGCTTCTTTCCCGGCTCTGGCGCCTTTTGCTTCTTTCTCGGCAGTGGGCAGTCTTTCCAATTTTTCAACAGCTTGTCTATTTCCTCGCCGCTCCTCGTACACGGGCGTTTTCGGGGTTCGGTTTCACCATCGAACAGATCCTTGCGTTTCCTCCACGGGTCATCGTCGCGAAGCCACCTTCAATGTCCCATGAACATGGTTTTCGAAGACCCGGGATCTCTATCTAGCTGGCGATACGTTGTGTCGTCCATGCACCGTACGCATCCAGAAAATCCGTGGACTACCTGCCCCGCGAGATATCCATAACCGAGATAGTCGTGCACCGTCTTGAGCAGTGCGGCTCTCATAGGGAAATATTCTTTCTCTGCGGCGTCCCACGTATTGGCTGGCGTTTTCCACAGCGTGTCTAGCTCCTCCTTCAGCAGCCCCAGATACAGATTGATGTCGTTCCCTGGTTGTTTCGGCCCTTCAATTAGCATACTCATGTGAATGTACTTTCTCTTCATGCACAACCAGGGGGGAAGGTTGTACATCCACACAAACACAGGCCAGGTGCTATGTGTGCTTCTCTGGCTGCGAAACGGATTGACTCCATCGGTGCTCGCGCCCAGCACGATGTTCCTTGGATCCTTCCCAAATTCTGGGTATTCAAAATTCAACGCTTGCCACTGGCTCGCATCCTTAGGGTGACTCAGCATCTTGTCTTTTTTATCTATCTCCGGATCATTTGCGTCATCTTCTCGCTTCTTCTCCTCCCTATCCGCGTGCCAACGCAGGAGCTTTGCTACCTTAGGATCCGCGAAATACCGCTGCAGACGAGGAGTGATCGGAAAGTACCACACCACTTTTCGAGGAGCTTTCTTCCTCTTCTTGTATCGAGTGACGCCGCACACCGGACATATGGTAGACTCCGCGTGCTCGCCCCGATAAATGATGCAATTGTTCATGCAGACATGGTATTTCACGTGCGGTAAATCCAGAGGACACACGATTTTCTTCGCCTCCTCCAAACTGGTCGGGCACTTGTTCCCCTTTGGAAGACGTTCGTGCCAGAATGACATGTTCTCGTCGAAGCATGCGTCCGTCATTTTGTGTTTTACCTTCATCTCCAGAGCCATGAGCGTTACTTTCAGGCGGGTATCCTCGGGCCTGCATCCTTCATACAATGGAGTAACCGCGTCTAACTCAAGTTGATCCACCTTGGCTTTCTCTCGGGCGGCAGCTCTTGCGTTATCCGTCTGCTTGAGAAGCAGCTTTTGAATATAAGGGTCCTGCACCCAGCCCATCGATGGTCCACCGTCGTCTGCTCCGCCGGCATCATCATCTTCATGATCATGCCCGTCGTCTACTCCGGCATCTTCCTCATCATCATGACTGTGTACAGGATCACCGTCATGATCATCTCCTGGGGATTCTTCGTCTTCTCGCCCGCCCGAGCCACGGTGGTTGTCTTGCTGCCCTTCCTCATTTCTTGCCCGGCCCCCATGGACGACTTCGTAGTCATCTTCATCACCTTGCCACCGATAGCCATCCATGAAACCACGCAAGAGCAGGTGGTCCCGCACCTGCCCGGAATCCGGGTCCGCAATAAGGCTCTGCAGCTTGCATCTTCGACACGGACATCTTATCTCCGTCTCGTTCTTTTGAAGCATCTCGGCCTTCGCGGACCTCAAAAACCTATTCACGATGCCTTCGGTCATCGTGCGGACCATGGTTGCCTGCGGGGTAGAGCAAAACAATATTTTAGAACCAAGAAAAAATTTGGCATGACTTTCCCTAAAAATAGGACCAAAAAGAATGCTTAATGCCAAAATTATCGCCGAAACGGAAATGAATCAACATTCCGGCAAAATATTGGCAACTATCGCATTTCAAATACCGGTACACCTCCAACCACAAACACATATGCAACACCACTAACATATGCAACACCACGAACATACATAGATCTAGCTAGGCCATAAAAAGTGCATGTGCACATTGTTGTAGGAAGAACAACGTAAATATAGCTTCCCCTTACTTACCTATCAAAACAAGGTAATTTAACCACTTAATTTGAATGAATCTATGGTGGAAATGAGGAGAAAGAGAGGAGGCACCCGAGACAAGGAGGAGGTGGAGAATGAAGTGGGGGAGAAAGTGAGTGTGGGTAGGAGAGGCTGCCCAAAATATCTTGTTGCTGCCCACTTACTAATGGCGCACCTGACATAAATGCGCCATTAGTAATCCAGGTTACTAATGGCGCACCAGAGCCTGATGCGCCATTAGTAGTTTTGCGAAAAAAGTAAATCATACTAATGGCGCACTCCGTCATAGTGCGCCATTAGTAGTTTGAACTAGTAATGGCGCACTTCGGGACAGGTCGCCATTAGTAGTTTTCCAACAAAAGGAATAAAAAATATAATTAAAAAAAGTCATTAGTGGCGCACCCTGTCACTGGTGCGCCATTACTAGTTACAACTAGTAATGGCGCACCGTGCCAGGATGCGCCATTAGTATGTTTGGCCAGACGCGCTAGTTCAAAAAAAAAATTTAGGACACTAATGGCGCACCCCTGGCCTGGTGCGCCATTAGTAGTTTCAACACTAATGGCGTATCAGAAGGTGGTGCGCCATTAGTATATACTAATGGCGCACCACTTGTCTGGTGCGCCATTAGTGTCAATCCCATCTATAGCCCTTTTTCTAGTAGTGTACTACTGCCCCGGAGCTAAACTAAACTGCGAGGAGATAAGCCATTATGTTTCATGGCTTGAGGATCTTCATACTGTCAGGACAAATTTTCTTCCTGCACTTAGAAATGTTAGTACTCAAAACGTGCGACCAATAGTGATCGTATTGAACTGCGGTCACATCTATTTACGAAAGATGGTAATATTTTTACTATTTGTCCTCAGTGCATCATTTGCATACATTATTTGTTGCTAAACTTTCATTGCTAAGTATATTAATTACTATACGATGTTTTTTAACAGGGAATCCCGATGACAGTTGTGCCTCAGTGGATTGAGACTAAAGGTCACATGTCAATGGTTAGCTTACGGCCAAGATATCCTACATTGCACATGAGTGCATTCAGGATTTCTAAAAGCGATGAATGCTTAATAGTGAAAGATTTGAGCAAAATTGTTAACGATCCAAGAGAAGTACTAGGGGGCAGCAATCAGAAGAGGAGCCCATGATTAGGAGACAGGTTCATCTGCATGCTCCAGTATGATGAATCAGGAGAGCTATAAATGTTCTATGCTATTTTACTTGAGAGAGAGCAGCAGGAGTGATTTAGCTAGTTCATGCTCTTAGTACTTGTCCTCTCATGTCCGTGTTCTTCGTCCTGAACTTAATCTCAAAGAGTGATTTGCTTTTGTGGTGTTATGAACACTTGTAATATCATGACCATGTTAAACTCGATGATATCTTTGCTTCTGGTACAAGCGAATGTTTTTTCTTTAAGCTAGTATTGGTGGTGATTAGATAACGGTAATGACTATGATGATTAAACAGTGGTAACGACGACTATGATGATTTTTAGCTAGCTAGTATACTGTTTTTGATGATATGATGCAAGAGTTTTTATATTAATATGATGATGAGTTATTATATCATTTATGATAGAAGCCGCAGATTAGTTTCAGCTGGATGAATCCTAGCTAAGTGATCAAGTATATGCCATATCCATATTATACTTGATCACCTATAATTAAGTGATAATGCATAATATATGGATATGGCATATACTTGATCACTTAGATAGCTAGGATCCCCTAATCTGCGGTACCTTCACCTAATGATTTAACAACTCATTATAATGTAAAATAATCACTAAATTCAATTGAAAACACAAAATTAAAGGAACAATAAAAAATAAAACCAAAACACCCCCAAACATTTAGTACCGGTTGGTGTTACCAACCGGTACTAATGTCCTACACGCACCCGGGCCTCGCTCATACCACGTGGTGGCACTTTAGTGCCGGTTCGTAATGTACCGGTACTAAAGGGGGGGGGGGACATTTAGTCCCCACTTTTTAGTGCCAGTTGTGGAACCGGCACTAAAGGCCCTTATGAACCGGCGCTAAAGCCCGGTTCTGCACTAGTGGATTTACCTCTTTGAGAAGGCCCGAACCTATGTAAACATCGTCTCCTTCATCTCCTGTTACACATCGATCTGAGATCCACAACTCGGGACTGCCTACCCGAGATCTACCGGTTTTAGTACCAACGCTACACCTACATGAATTAATACTGAGTGAACCCAAAGCACGTGGTATGGTATCAATGTACTTGATACTCTCATTGTGAAAGAAATTATGCGTATGTTAACATATGTGTGATAATACTAATAACTTGTGACGATATAGTCTCATAGTATATGAATAGGTTGGGTGTGTTTAACATCATTTTTATTCCAACAATTTGTTTCCAATGTTGTTAGACATCCTTGTTTCCTTAACTATAACCATCATCGAGGGAACAATATTATACAGACTAGACTAGGAACCAACTTGGTGTTTATTATTCAACACATAGAAATGGGTTTTCCTTCGAATCTCCTTTATATCTAGACTCGAGAAGCATTGCAATTATAGAGAAGGAAAAATTAATTACCAATGTGAAAATAAATAATAACATTTATTATTCCTTCTAGGAAATAAGCTCTCGTGTGAAGAAATAACTCTCAATTGCTGAAAGAGAGGTATTTACCAGGGGCCACCATATCTAAGGTAAGTGTAACACCTTAGTACCAGTTTTTGGACACAGCACAAGGAACCACAGTATATGCAACTAACGACTAGAGAAGATAACTGATTGGTTGATAAGCTCAAGAAAACAGTGGTTTTGACCGGTTTGCCCACCTATCGGCCGATTTGGCATTTCTCCACGTATAAATGGTTGTGGTGCACAAGGGTTTCATCCGTAAATGACATGAATGGTTCTTTATTTCCCTCTTTTTTTTACTACTATCCCCCTTTTTATGGGCATTTCAGCAAGCAGGTTCTGGGCTATGGTCATGTCGTCATTCTGCTCGCCGTTGGAGAAGAGTACGTTGGCGGGAAAGCTTAACCTCCGACGCGCACACGACGCTGGGCGAGCAGCCTAGCCATGGTGCTCGGCATGGACCGCGGCAAATGAACGACCTCTAGCAACGGAGCTGGCTCCCATGCCGAAGCGCACTCATGACCGTTGGACCCGACGAGGTGCTTGGCCTCCAAGCACAAGCGGTCGTGTCTTGGATCTTCAGACAGAAGGAGCCCTCGGCGCGGACGGTGCTGGCGTAAATCCATCAGAGGCGTCTCGATGGAGCCCGGTTCACCATCTTGTTGGCCGCCCATGGATAGCGCACCACCTAGCAGGGGGCAACAGTCTAAGCGACGGAGCGGACGCGTGCGTGGTGCGACGGCCGCAGCTGGCCCCTACCAGCGCCTCCTACCTTTCTTCCCAAAGGTTGTTTCCCATCAACGCGCTCGCGCGCTCTCTTTAGGACCAGCTGCGGCAAGGAAGGGTTGTGGAAGGAGAAGAAACTGGTGGGTTGGCCATCCTCCCTAGCAGGTCAAATATTGACATAGATTAGTCTTCGCCGCATCAACCTGACAGGTGGGCCCAACCCATCAGATCCGTTGATTTCGTGAGCTTATCAGCCGATAATAGTTCCTCATGCCCTATCCGATAAATGGTATAGGTTATTGTCCTTGCATTAAATGTGGTGGTTTTGAGTAAATGCCTCATTGAGAGATAAAAAAATTATAAAATTTAGGCATTTGAACAAGAGAAACACTAAACCCTAAACACTAGCGTAATCCAGGAAATTGAATTACAAGATAGAAGGAAACCATAAGCCATAGCTTAATCCAAAAAGAAGTATCACATTTTCACCTAGATGTGTACCAAGTGAGAGAAATTGCCGACATTTGCGGTTCCGGCATGGCACCCAAATTTCATTCCATCTACTGGGGTGCACCGATCACCCATCGCTGCCGATGGATTGCCATCTGCACTCAACTTCCTGCGGAGTATTTTTTTTCTCGAGAATACGCGTAGCGTAGCATCTGATTGATGAGCACAAAGGAATATGAAGGGTAACGGCATGGAGTGAACGTCTACAATTTTTCGAGGGCCCGATCGCAAAATGATGACGATCCCAGCGGTTAAATGTGAGCAACGCCAACGTGGACGTGGCAGCCGCAGTATACGCGGTGACAACGCTGCACCAACTACTAAGGCCAAGCAGAAAAAGCCAACGTAGCACGTATACTGATGCCACACAAGCTTGTGCGCTATATATGCCCATCTCTGTTCCATCCATCGCATGCATGTGTGCGTGGCAACGGCCGGAGGAGTTATTGCTTGGGGTAAGATAAGATGGTCATTGGCGGAGCGCCGGCGCATGGCTCGCCGGGCGTCGAGCAGCCCCTCCTTCATCTCCACTCAGCGGCGCACGACCACGAGGCGCAGTCCTCGCCGGAGGCCGGCGGGACTACGTTCCTGCGAACCTGCTTCAATGGCCTCAACGCCCTCTCCGGTGAGTCTGTTTTTCCCATTTGATTCAGATTATTTTCTCAAAAAAAATAAAAAAAGTGTGACATGGCCAACCTAATGATTTTCGAAAAAACTAACATCCACACATGTGGCATCTTGCACATCGCTCACACGCCTTCATTATCACTCATTTTGCCACGTCAAAACAGATGACATCAGCAGGAATTTTTTTGATTTCGGCTTAAAAATATTTTATGTCTTGACGAGATCTTCAAAATTAGACTCCATATTGATGTGTTTCGACAAATTTTTTTGTCTAAAAGTTGTCATAATGTTTACACTATAGTAGTTGACATAGTAGTGTTTAAACTAAAGTTGCCATGTGGCAATTTTAGTTTGTAGAGCATGGCAACTTTAGTATTTGCGTGATGGCAATTCCAGTACTTTGACCATGAAAATTATTTTTTGTACGAACCATGGCAATTTTAAGTGCATGTATTATGGCAATTTCAGTTTATGGTTTATGGCATATCTAGTTTCTTTTCCCGATTTATAATATGTCAAAATTTACATTTAAATGTAGAAGAAAATAGTTGAAACGTATCATGACAACTTCAGTGTAAACACCGTGGCAATTCATATGCAATAGATATGATAACTTTTAATAAAAAAAATTCGTTGAAATATATTGATATGAGATCTAGTTTCGAAGATCTCGTCGCGAGAAATTTAATGGTGAAAATGGATTTTCAATCGGATTTTTTATTTAAAAGATAAAACATTTTAAAAACTAAAAATTCTAAAAGATTCATACATGCATGCATGCAGTGACATGGCGCGGTCTATGTGTTATACGGCGTGTGGACGGGTTTCGCTCCCACCACACATTTAGACGTTAGCGTTGTCCATGATTTTCATGGCAATTTATATGGACGTAAGGATGTTATTTTTAGTTTTGTAAGCATGGCAATTTCCTGGAAAAAAAAGAACCGAGATGGATTATACTTGAACACAGTTTACCATGAAAAATGTTCGGTTTGCCATGCCCAATAAAATGAACCTTAGTCGGATACTTGGTTTTTTTTACAGTCTCGGGCAATTTCTTTGATTTGGTTTGCGTAAAAAAATTGATTGATTGATTTTGTTTTCAGGTGTCGGGCTTCTGTCCATCCCTTACGCGCTGGCGGAGGGAGGGTGGTTGAGTCTGCTGCTTCTTCTCTTCGTTTCCATGGTCTGCTGCTACACCGGCCAGCTACTGCAGAGGTGCATGGGCGCATCGTCGGACGTGCGCGGCTACCCGGAGATCGGCGCGCTCGCGTTTGGGGCCAAAGGCCGGTTCGCCGTGTCGGCGATCATGTACGTCGAGCTCTACCTCGTTGCCATAGGGTTTTTGATATTGGAGGGGGACAACCTGGACAAGCTGTTTCCGGGCACAAGCCTCAGCCTAGGGGCCGGGCTCCTGATGTCGGGCAAGCACCTGTTCATCGTGCTCGCGGGCATTGTGATCTTGCCCACGACATGGCTCAGGAACCTCGGCGTGCTCGCCTACGTGTCGGCCAGTGGTGTGCTCGCGTCCGTCGTGCTGGTGTTCTGCCTACTCTGGGCCGCGGTGGTCGACGGCGTCGGGTTTCAGGGGAATGGAACCGTGCTGAACTTCAGCGGCCTGCCAACTGCTCTGGGTCTCTACATTTTCTGCTACGGCGGCCATCCCATATTCCCAACATTGTGCAATTCCATGAAGGAGAAGAACAAGTTCTCCAAAGTAATTAGTACCCTATAATTTCAATGTTTGCCAATAAGAACATACCTAAATTTTTATATTTATGGTCGCCTTTTAATGTGAAATTCGTTTGATACGCACTGAAAAGTGCTTCAGCCAAAAAAAATGTGATAGTGAAAAAAAAACTTTTGACACTTTTCTATACTCAACGGCCCTGACTCATGATCTTGTTTGTCTGCTGCTGTCCATGGATAGGTACTAGTTGTATGCTTCGTCGTATCTACCCTCAACTTCGGATCCGTGGCTATACTTGGCTACCTCATGTACGGCGGCGATGTTGAATCTCAGTTCACCCTGAACCTGCCGGAAGGCAAGCTCAGCTCCAAGCTAGCAATCTACACGGCGCTAATCAACCCGTTCTCAAAGTACGCTCTGATGGTGACTCCTGTGGCCACGGCGATCGAAGAGAAGCTGCTTGCTAGCAATCAGAGGTTCGTCCACATACTGGTCAGAACCTTCATTGTCATCAGCACAGTCATCATAGCCCTCACAGTCCCCTTCTTCGCTGACCTCATGGCGCTCGTCGGCTCGCTCCTCATTGTCATGGCTTCGATGCTGCTCCCATGTATCTGCTACCTCAAAATCTTCGGTACGGCAAGCTGCAGCAGGGCTGAGATTGCGCTCATGGTCATGATTATCATTCTTGGTTCCTTGGTTGCTGCAAGTGGGACATACTCTGCTTTGCAGAAGATTATTCATGATTTCTGAAGCCAAATGTTTCAGATCAGAATGGCTGGTTATAGGTGTTCTGTAGCAATGTAAAATTGCAAATGTCATCTAAACATGAGCTACCTAGTGTGGTCCAACCATGACAGGTTGTAGATGAGCCAAGGATACTGCAGATCAGCCAATTTTATGCCCAAATATATGTTTCAGATATTCGACATGTACTTCTACTAGTTGAACTCCCATGCATTGCAATAGAATAAAGAAAATCTATTATATAATTAAGACGAAAGACAAATAAGACACCACGTTCATCCTCATAATTTAAATTATATCAACCATTAATTTTAGAGATTAACGGCTAAGATTTAAAGATATAAGCGTTACATATAAATATTATGTTTATGTCTTTTTGGAACATTGGAAGTTGTCACGTGCAGACAAGGGGACGTATAAGAGGAGACCTACACTTTTTTTTTGAGGGAGAAGACCTACACGTTTGCAACCTCATGTATTGAATCTCAGCAAAAAAAAACATGTATTGTACATGCAAATTAGGAGGCATGTATTCTAAAAAAAAACTCTACGTTGTCACGTGCAAGCTGAGTCCAACACGGACAGATTCCAAAGAATCCTAAAAGAAAGAAGTCCAATACGGACAAGTACAAGAGAAACAGGACATGCTAAAAAGGAAACATGTAGGAAACACATGCCAACTCAAAAAAAAAGTTACATGTTTAAAAAAAGAAACAGGTGGATACGGGAGGAAGCACGTATACAGCAGAAAAAGCAAACGTGGGCCGACTGAAAAAAGCGAAACATGTATAAACCGTACCATGTACAGTACGTATTTTTTTAGAATACATGCATGTGCAGGTCTCTTCCAAGAAAAAAATATTTATGCATAAATCAAGTACAAGGAAATATATTCCAAAGGTTAACACATAAGACTAGCCACAATGGGTAGTAACATAGAGTAGTAACATGTACTACCTCTATAGTGGGAAGTAACATATGTGTGATAACATGCAACACTTCATTTATTATGCTATAGACTCATCTTGTCTTGATATGTGTGATGTTATAATAACTAGCTAAGTTACTAGAACTACCTCTCTTTATTAACTCATTGCCACATAGACAAATTTGCTGAGTTGGACTTGAAGTTACTGCCGAAGTTACTCCCACTGTGGCTAGTCTAACGCATTTCACGTGTACATACATAAGCCATTCTTTCTTGCAGGAGCCATACTAATCCCATAGGTTTGGGTGCATCTAATGCCAACACGTGAAAACATTAACTTTTTTTTGCGAGGACTCAAAAACATTAACTTCTACAACACCTGATATATCATAGAAATTAGAAAGGGCCGGCTAAAAAAATTAGAAAGGACAATGAACATGTATATAGTGAGAGGCCACCAAAGAATTTATTCTAAAATAAATATACAAACAGTTTGTCATGATTGATTAAAGTTCTGAGCCAGATTATTCTTAAACACTATATGTGTTTCTTAATAGATGGACAGAAATAGAACTCATAATTTATATATGAGATTCAAAATAATAAAAATAAATAATTTTCCATTATAAAATTTAACCCATAGATATGATCATAAAAAGTATAAATAAAATCAGCGATTCACTTTCATTCCCCTCGGATTAAAATATATGATCATGTCGGACAAAAAAACATGTGCAAATCCAACGAGAGAAAAACTGTAATATCAATTTCTGCACGAATACAACCATAATTCCTAGAATTAGATGATCATTAGAAAAATCAGCCAAATATAAAACTGAAAGGTGAAATATATACTGTAGTAACATGAGGGTTTTGCTTTCCACTACAAAATATTCAATATGTAGTGCTTCAGGAAAATAGTAATATGTCTCACATGCATCAACTCATAGATTGCTTCCGTCGATGGCAACATACACATTTCATGCATTGGTAAAAAAAGGATTTGACAGTATAACAAAAGAGTATGACGATAGTTCAAGGGACAAGGGAGCCGAGAAAAACCATGCACAAATTTATTATCATTGATGGAGTTTACAACGTCGGGTGGAGATAGATAAGACATATATTAAGAAGAATAAAAGATGAAATGAAGTTTGGAAGGATGTACACAACATCGATCCCATACGTAGATGAAGTGGTTCTGCAGTAAAAATAAGTTGGGCAGGACCATAATGAAGATAATTGGAAGCATCAATGATATATTAGTGGTCACCGAGACATCAACTTAAAACAATGGAGTAGTTATAGATTGGAAGAGCCAAAAGTCAATGTATGTATAAGGGATCACCTAAGGCAAACAAAAAAGGTGATCGGTAGTACTAATATGTTACGTGTGTGTGTGCGAGCGTGTTGTATGGTAAAAAGAAAAGGCAAACCAATACAAGGGAAATCAAAAAGAACATGTGATGTGTGCGTATAAAGAGGCTATAAAGCAAGACTTTTGTAGCCATGGGATTATAAGTTTGTACTCCTGTGCTAATGAACTGAACATGTGTATGAATTATCAAGCCGATCTTAGAACAAGAATAAACAAAGTTAGTTATTTGATTAAATTGTCTGTGTACGTGACTAATCTGAAGTTGAATAGACCTTGATAGATTGGCATGACAAGGCACAAACTTATGTGTTTTGATTTATTTTTTCGTCACATAAATCTATTACTAACAGCTTAATACATACATTATAAAGCAATCACCAAATCAACTATTTTTTAATATATTTGAAAGATATATAACTGTGCTAAATATTAAATAAGATTATGGAAATAAAAAAACCATGAGGGTAATATGTTATAGGTTTAATCATTCAATGATAAAATTAGTAACATCTAGCCGCGCAAATGCGTGGGACACACTGCTAGTTATACTTACTAATAGAATGTCAGTGCGTTGCCACGGGCTTCTGAAATAGTTTGCTGAAGTTATGCATGCTAAATTTCACAGGTAGAGACAATATAACACGGTCATAATTGCATAATAATTGAAGTCCACTTCACGTGTAATGTAAACTGATAATAAAATAGCAAATAGACAACGGATACATATGAAGTGATGATCCAACTAAAATCTATTACAAATTATTGAGATCTACTTGATGCGCCTAGGAAATTCTCGCACAATATCAGGCAAGTTGTCTTTAACTTTGTTCGCACGATGTTTGAGCAAGTATAATAAAAATTGATTCCTCAACTCATACCCATCCTGCAAAAGTAATATATGTAGTTTGCACGAATACTTGGAAGGTTTTAAAACATGTGTAATACACAATACTCACGGCGCAAACCTGCTTCGCTAGGTCTTTACCAATTACCATTCCACAAGAGCATAAAATGAATGACAAAATAGCCAGACAAATCCCTGTAATTTCCTAAATTGTTATTGTATTAAATATGATGATAACAAAAATAAATGTTTGTATTCTGAAATTATTACACGTCTACGCTCGTTGGAATTGCATTATGAAATATACGTTGCATTTTGATATATCAGAGTGCCATCCTGGTTGCTTTATTTCGTGTGCTTCTTTGAATTCCCTCACAATACTTTTTAGTTCCACCAAGTGCCTCAGAATTTTCATCTTCGGCGATTGTGTTGTATGAATACGGTCCAGAATAGATACACCATGTGCCTCTTTGTTGATGACGTAAAAGATGTATCGACCGATGGATTCATATGGAATATAAATATACAAGTGGTAGCTATTATAGGTAACAATAAAATATGACAAACAATTAACAAAAGACCTTACTTAACATGGTGCACGATAAGATGTTATTTGTCCCAGGCCAGCTATCAAACAAAGTTGCCTACTTCTGAATAATTTCCAGGCCAACGGAACATTTGATCTCATGTTGAATCCCGCGTCATGGACTGAGATCCAATTCTTTTGGGCAGCTTAAAAAATGTTGTCTCTCCCAGTTTAATAAATAAGCCGCTCTTAAAATTTGTTGACGGTTCTAAATTTGTAATCTCGTCGCTAGTTCAGAAACTCCAACGAATGAAGGAGGCGGCTTATGAGAAAAGCTAGAGAGGAGGAAGCTTATTTTTAAGACGTGAAAAGAACTGGCCCGAGTAAAAAATTTATTTAGAAACATGTTGATACTAATGATATTGAATGAAGAATTGTGATAAGTTACACAAGATTGTAGATCCCTATAGTGTAGTGTATAGGAGGGTCTGTGAACAATACTCCCTCATAACATGCCACTATATGCATGGCAATGTTGAATGAATCATTGTCTATACACTGCTCCTTGTTAAGTATGCCCTGACGTTTTTTTAGACTTAAGCCCATTGGACGGGGTGTCGAGCATCGGACCCATTCCTTACTGAAAATTTGATGATAGGAATAACAACAATGTATACTGGCACCTTACATATTGATAAATGATACTTACTCCAAACACTTGGCATCATCGATCGACACGATGTAGTTGCAGAGGCTGGCAGGCAATTCACATTGATCTGTGGGCATGATGGGGATTGGGCTAGGACGTCTGTCTTTGACTCTAGGAGCTCGAAATCAGAATTAGATAAACTTTTTTTATTGTCAAATTGATGGTATATCGGACATTCTTTTAGCTTATTTAGTTCTGAATCGACCAAAATGACAACTAATTTTTGTCAAAAGTGTTTGATATCCTTTGACGAGATATAAAAAACAAATTTGATATAACATTTTGAGATAAAATAATGAGATAACGTATAAAAACGAAAAAATGCATGAATTGATCTATTTAATCACTTGTAGAAAACAAGGCTTTGGTTCGGGCATGGCAAGCCCATTAGTCCCGGTTCAGTCATGAACCATGACCCATGGGGGCATTCGTCCCGGATCGTGAGCCCAGGGGGCCGGCCGGGGCCTCGTGGGCATTGGTCCCAGTTCGTGTGGACCCATTTGTCCTGGTTCTAGGCACGAACCGGGACCAATGGGCCTCGCTCCAGGCCCACAATCATTGGTCCCGGTTCTTGGCTTGAACCGTGACAAAAGGCTGGGCTTTAGTCCCGGTTCCAGCCACGAACTAGGACAAATGAACTGCCTATATATACCCCATCGCCACAGCAGAGCACTCCACAGTGCTCTGTTTTTTCTGGCAAGCGAGGGGAGGGCATTTGGGTGCTCTAGGTCACTTCCTATGCACATGAGGTGTTAGATGAAATGTCTAAGCCACACTAGTTAATCTTTCTCCTCTCGAAACTCGACCTCCGAGCTCCATTTTCCCCGAGATTTGTCTAGATTTAGCGGTCCGTCACGTCCCGTCCCCGTCTTCACCGTCGTCGATCGCCCGCGCCGATCTCATCGCCGACACCACCATGGTGAGCCTCTTGTTCTTATCTTCTTTCTGAAGGAAAAAAATTCTTACTTCAGATAGATACGTGGCTAATTTTCTTACTTTTATTATTCCTTGTTATTATATAGTGCAATGGTTTTGGTATCCGCCCCCGTCGGCCCTCGTCTTGTCCATGATTCCGATGTGGTATATATTATCTTTTTATAACTATTTGGTTCATTTATTGTTTATGACAATTATGCCGACCAACGTGACATAGATATTATTTATCTAGGAGGTGGTTGAGCCGGAAATTCCAACTGACCCTATTATCGAGAGGTTAAATTTAGTTGAAGAAGAAAACAATTACTTGTAGGAAAAAATAAAAAGATTGAGGAGGAGAAGATGATATTGGAGTTGCATGTTGCGGATGTCGTCGATGATCACAAGATCAAGATGGATGCAATGCGGTTGAAGATTAGAAAGATTAGAAAATATGCCATTCATACCGAGGCTTGGTATCATTATGAAGTTGGATCAATTGTTAACTTGGTTGCGATTATGATCGAATTTGTTGTTGCATTTAAATGTTTTACATAATTTCAATGTATGGTTTAATTAGATGCTCTGGAGAGCTATATGTTGTTAAATGAGAACTATGTATGTGCTTTGGTTTTAATGTGATGATGAACTTCTATTAATTTGGTCACTTATCTATTCATCAGAGCTATATGTTGCCTTCAATTTCAGGGTCTTATAGCTCAAAACAATCAGCAAATGCATGAAAAATAACAAATGAAGTCAGAAACGGTTGAAGATTGATGATGTGGCTTCGAATGGCGCATTTGGAACACAGAAAAACTATGGAATTCAAATAAGTTCAAAAAACGTAATCTCTTTGTAATAGACGAGTTTCCGTATGAAACCCTGATACCTCGAAAGAGTTTGTCCGTTTTGTACACGAAGTGCATCCAGTTTTTGTCGTAAGCCTCTATACTTTCTTGCACATGCTATGTGGATGAAATGATGATACCATGCCAACTTTCAACCTTTTCAGAGTTCATTTGAAATGCTTTTCAATTTCAGGGTCTTATAGCTCAAAATAATTAGAAAATGCATGAAAAATAACAAATGAAGTCACAAAGGATTGAAAATTGATGATATGGCTTTGAATGGTGCATTTTGAACACAGAAAAACTATGGAGTTCAAATAAGTTCAAAAAATGAAATCCCTTTGTAAAAGACGAGTTTCCGTATGAAACCGTGATACTTCGAAAGAGATTGACTGTTTTGTACACAAAGTGCATCTAGATTTTGCCTTAACCCTCTCTATTTTGTTGCACATGCTATGTGGGTGAAATGATGATACCATAACAACTTTCAACCTTTCCGGAGTTCATTTGAAATGCTTTTCAATTTCAGGGTCTTATAGCTCAAAATAATCAGCAAATGCATGAAAAATAACAAACGAAGTCACAAAGGGTTGAAAATTGATGATGTGGCTTTGAATGGTGCATTTTGAACACAAAAAAAACTATGGGTTCTGAAAGTGCGTTACATCGACTAGAGGGGGGTGAATAGGCGATTTTTATGAAATTCTTCACTGAGGAATTTGCTCGTGAGGAAATTCCTTAGCGAAGAACTACTAGCAGCGGAATAAGTACTCAAAAGTAAACATAATAGAATACAAGCATAGTCATCATGATGAAATGAAGACAAACACAGAGTACAGAAAGCGTAATCATAGGATAACACAAGATGAAGACAAACAGACTGAAGAAATTGAACTGAGGAAATTGAGAAAGTCTTCAGTCAAAGTCTTCAAACACAGATATGATAAACAAGCAGCACAATACTGAGGAAATGGAAGTGTTGAGGAAATAGAACCAGTAAGCTTGGTGAAGACAATGATTTGGTAGACAAGTTCCAACTGCTGTCTCATTTGTACGTCTGGTTGGACCAGCTGAGTATTTAAACTCGAGGACACACAGTCCCGGACACCCAGTCATGAGCACGCAGCTCGGGACACCAAGTCCTCACCGTATTCTCCTTGAACTAAAGACACACATTCCTCGTCCAATCACTCGTGGTAATTCTTCAGGTGACTTCCGAACCTTGACAAACTCGGTCACTCGACGATCCACAATTCCTCTTGGATGCTCTAGACCATGACGCCTAACCGTCTGGAAGAAGCGCAGTCTTAAAATTTAAGAAGCGTCGGATCCACGCAGGATCAATCTCTTCAGTGATGCTCAATCACTTTGGGTTTGTAGGTGTTTGGGTTTGGGTTTTGGATTTTCCTCACTTGATGATTTTCGCTCAAAGTCCTCGGAGGATGGGTTGCTCTCAAATGACAAGTGTCGGTTTCTCTCAGAGCAGCCAACCAGCTAGTGGTTGTAGGGGGCAGCTATTTATAGCCTAGGGAGCAGCCCGACATGATAATACATAAATGCCCTTCAATGATATGACCGTTGGATGGATAAGATATTTTGGGACAGCTGGCGTTTAGCACAACAACGGTCAGAAATTTGAGATACAAATTCCTCAGGGCTATCATCTTCCTCACAGTGTAGGCAATCCGCACTGGCGAATTCCTAACTCCTCATTCAGAACAAAGTCCTCAGTGACAAGAAGAACTGCATCTCTGTCACTGAAGAAATTGACTAAACTGTATGAGATTTCCAATGGCTTCACTCGAAGGGATTGGTAGGCGTAGGATTTGAGTTGAGCATCAAATGGAATTTTTTCCTTAGTATTTCCTCGACCCCCTTTAATAGTACGGTGTTTCCTATGACTCAAGAAAGAGAAAATGAAACTACGAAAATAAAAGTCTTCGCGCTTCATGTTCCTCGAATGAATACCAAGTCTTCAAGGTCACACCAATCTCTTCACTTTCAAAGTCTTCAGAAAGTCTTCGGTATATCAAAGTCTTCAGTCGAAGAACTTCATTTTAGGGGTCTACTTTCTCTGTAAATATCAAACTCCTCATAGACTTATAGACCTGTGTACACTCATAAACACATTAGATCCTTAACCTATAAGTCATCAATACACCAAAATCACTAAGGGGCACTAGATGCAATTACAGGTTCAAATAAGTTCAAAAAAATGAAATCCCTTTGTAATAGATGAGTTTCCGTATGAAACCCTGATACTTCGAAAGAGATTGTCCGTTTTGTACACGAAGTGCATCCAGTTTTTGCCGTAACCCTCTCTACTTTATTGCACATGCTATGTGGGTGAAATGATGATACCATGCCAACTTTCAACCTTTTCAGAGTTCTTTTGAAATGCTTTTCAATTTCAGGGTCATATAGCTCAAAATAATCAGTAAATGCATGAAAAATAACAAATAAAGTCAAAAATGGTAGAAAATTGATGATGTGGCTTTGAATGGTGCGTTTTGAACACAGAAAAACTATGGAGTTCAAATAAGTTCAAAAAAATGAAATCCCTTTGTAACAAATGAGTTTCCGTATGAAACCCTGATACTTCGAAAGAGATTGTCGGTTTTTGTACACGAAGTGCATCCAGTTTTTGCCGTAACCCTCTCTACTTTCTTGCACATCCTATGTGGGTGAAATGATGATACCATGCCAACTTTCAACCTTTTCAGAGTTCATTTGAAATGCTTTTCAATTTCAGGGTCTTATAGCTCAAAATAATCAGTAAATGCATGAAAAATAACAAATGAAGTCAGAAAGGGTTGCAAATTGATGATGTGGCTTTGAATGGTGCATTTTGAACACAGAAAAAATATGGAGTTCAAACAAGTTCAAAAAAATGAAATCCCACTACAAAAAAAGACAAATCCGTGACATTTTGGGCCGAACGAAATTTTTTTGTGTCATACATATGACACTTCTATGACGATAATTGTGACAAAACCCGGTGTCGGTGTCAAAACCGGCGGATCTCGGGTAGGGGGTCCTGAACTGTGCGTCAAGGTCGGATGGTTACAGGAGACAAGGGACACTTTATTTTACCCAGGTTCGGGCCCTCTCGATGGAGGTAAAACACTACTCCTGCTAGATTAATATTGATGATATGGGTAGTACAAGTGTAGATCTACCATGAGATCAAGGAGGCTAAACCCTAGAAGCTAGCCTATGGTATGATTGTGTATGATGATGGTTGTCCTACGGACTACAACCCTCCGTTTTATATAGACACCGGATAGGGTTAGGGTTACACAGAGTCGGTTACAATGGTAGGAGATATTGAATATCTGCACGCCTAGCTTGCCTTCCACGCCAAGAAAGATCCTTCCGGACACGGGATGAAGTCTTCAATCTTGTATCTTCATAGTCCTGGAGTCCGGCTGAAGGTATAGTCCGGCTATCCGAACACCCCCTAATCCAGGACTCCCTCAGTAGCCCCCGAACCAGGCTTCAATGACGATGAGTCCGGCGCGCAGATTGTCTTCGGCATTGTAAGGCGGGTTCTCCTTCAAACTTTGTGTACCTGCGGGTATAACGTCCGATTTTTATAATGCAGCGCTCCTTGGCTTTCACGCCCAATAATGGTCGCCTTCCACGTGTCAAACCAATGCGAAAAGCTGGGGCGGTTTTACATCCAAGCCCCTAGCCGTATAAACGAGCCGCCCATCTAACAGGATGGGGATTCAAATCCAAACCACACCTTCCCCTTCCGCGAGAAATCATCAGAGCGTCTCCAGCAAAGATCCATTCCAACATGGCCAGCCGCCGTAGCTCCTCCTCTCGCCCTTCCAGTCCTATCCCTGGAGACTGGGAGAGTTGTTCCATCCCGCATAGCGAATTAGTGTCGCTCCAAGCCAAGGGATTTCTCCCTCAAGCCTATATGGTCTCGGTCCGAGCCGGACTCACCACTTATCAAGGCGGAAAACAAGCGGAGAACTCACCTAGTCCCTCTAAAGGGGAGCGGGTGTGCCTGGTCCCTTATCTAATAAGGGGACTGGGATTCCCAATTCATCCCTTTCTCCGCGGGCTTCTGGAGTTCTATGGCCTCCAGCTGCACCACCTTTTAGGCGTCGAGGCTCATTTCGCGCTGTGGAAGAAGATATTCTGCCTGGTGCCCTGTTCCCAAGAGGGGTCCATATTGTTGGGGAACGTTGCAGAAAATTAAATTTTTTCTACGGTTTCACCAAGATCCATCTATGAGTTCATCTAGCAACGAGTCATGGGAGAGAGATTGCATCTACATACCACTTTATAGATCGCGAGCGGAAGCGTTCAACAAACGGGGATGAGGTAGTCGTACACGACGTGATCCAAATCACCGGAGATCCTAGCACCGAAAGCACGGCACCTCCGTGTTCAACACACGTACGGTCAGCGTAACGTCTCCTTCTTCTTGATCCAGCAAGGCAAAGGAGAGGTTGGGGAAGATGGCTCCAGCAGCAGCACGACGGCGTGGTGATGGTGGAGCTGCAGTACTCCGGCAGGGCTTCGCCGAGCTCTACGGAGGAGGAGGAGATGTTGGAGAGGGAGAGGGAGGCGCCAGGAGCAAGGGGTGCGGCTGCCCCCCTCCCCTCCCCCTTTATATAGGCCTCTTGGGGGGGGGGATCCGGCCCTGGGAGATCTGATCTCCCAAGGGGGGCGGCGGCCAGGGAGGATTTCCTCCCCCCCAAGGCACCTAGGAGGTGCCTTCCACAAGTGGGACTCTTCCCCTTTTGAACCCTAGGCGCATGGGCCTCTTGGGGCTGGTTCCCCTTGGCCCAAGAAGGCCAAGGCGCACCCCCTACAGCCCATGTGCCCCCCCGGGGCAGGTGGCCCCACCCGGTGGACCCCCCGGGACCCTCCGGTGGTCCCGGTACAATACCGATAACCCCGAAACTTGTCCCGATGGCCAAAACAGCACTTCCTATATATAATTCTTTACCTCCGGACCATTCCGGAACTCCTCGTGACGTCCGGGATCTCATCCGGGACTCCGAACAACATTCGGGTTACTGCATATACATATCTTCACAACCCTAGCGTCACCGAACCTTAAGTGTGTAGACCCTACGGGTTCGGGAGACATGTAGACATGACCGAGACGGCTCTCGGGCAATAACCAGCAGCGGGATCTAGATACCCATGTTGGCTCCCACATGCTCCATGATGGTCTCATCGGATGAACCATGATGTCGAGGATTCAATTAATCCCGTATACGATTCTCTTTGTCAATCTGTATTTTACTTGCCCGAGATTCGATCGTCGGTATCCCAATACCTCGTTCAATCTCGTTACTGGCAAGTCACTTTACTGGTACCGTAATGCATGATCCCGTGATCAAACACTTTGATCACATTGAGCTCATTATGATGATGCATTACCGAGAGGGCCCGGTGATACCTCTCCGTCAAGCGGAGTGACAAATCCCAGTCTCGATCCGTGTCAACCCAACAGACACTTTCAGAGATACCCGTAGTATACCTTTATAGTCACCCAGTTACGTTGTGACGTTTGGCACACCCAAAGAACTCCTACGGTATCCGGGAGTTACACGATCTCATGGTCTAAGGAAAGGATACTTGACATTGGAAAACTCTAGCAAACGAACTATGCGATCTTATGCAATGTTTAGGATTGGGTCTTGTCCATCACATCATTCTCCTAATGATGTGATCTCGTCATCATTGACATCCAATGCCCATAGTCAGGAAACCATGACTATCTGTTGATCAACGAGCTAGTCAACTAGAGGCTTACTAGGGACATGTTGTTGTCTGTTATTCACACATGTATTACGATTTCCGGATAACACAATTATAGCACGAATAAAGACAATTATCATGAACAAGGAAATATAATAATAATGCTTTTATTATTGCCTCTAGGGCATATTTCCAACACATATATCAAGTGGACGGAGCCGAAGTATGGCGCATCGCCGGGACCGGATACCCGTCCGGAACCCCGAAGAAGGCGTCCGAGGACTGGCCTTCAGAATGGTTTTACATAGACGACGTCCCCCTGCCGGACCCTATCCGGGCCGGCCTCCCTGAGTTCAACAACGCTCCCCTGAAGAAACGCCTGAGCTGGCACCCTCGGAGCTCTCAGAGAGAAAATGACAGAGACGTCCTTTACTTAATGGGTCGGACTAAGCTACTGGCTCATTCCGGACTAACCATGATTAAAGTCATGGCCATATGCATTATGCGGGGGGTGCAGCCGCTCCAATACAGAAGCCACCCCATGTGGGTTTTCAACGAGGAAGATGACGCCACCCGTTACGGCCGTAAATGGTCGGACTCGCCTGCCGCTCTAATGAAGATCTTATCCTCTTTGTACAAGGAAGAAGAAGAGGAATTCCTCCGCGTCGACCCACAGGGCGGAATTTCCATGTATAGTCCTCCGAATTGGGTAAGTGGACAATCGTGCTTCCCTGTTCATTTTACATTCTCATGATTAAATAGTCAGTCTAACAACTTCAACGCAGGACCTGCGTCAGGAGGTAAAAAACATAAACAACCGTCCTCCACAGCCAGAGGACCCAGAACGGTCCCTCGATCCAGACTCCAAAGAGGATCCGGACTTAGCGGTGGAGTTTATCGACGGAGTGTTTTATCAGCTAAGCAAGGACGATACCTTGGTAGCTATTATAGCTGATTACCCAGGGTTAATCCCGGCCTCCCAGGTGACAAATACCGGAGCTTTACCGCCTTAAGAGGGGTTCTGTTTTCACGGGTTCGGTTGTTCTGACAGCAACCGTGCTTTGTAGGGGAGATTCCCGAGGCGGGAAGCCGACCCCGCTGCAGCTAGCCGGCGGGGGGCCGCAGGGCCCCGTGGGGCAAAAAGGAACATAGTCCGGACTGAGATGCCAGAGCAAAGGTATGGCGTACCCTCTCTTTTTCCCTGGTGTTTTACTCCTCCAGGGTATATTAACATTTGAGCTATCTTCAGGACGAAGAGACCTCGCCGGACTATATCCGGAGAGGTTGCCAATCGCGCCTCCACCAGCTAGACTCCAACGCCCGGCCCGGAAGCGGAGGCCCGCGCAAGGCACGCACCGGACGCTCCTCCATCAGAGGATGCGCACAGGCTGTCTGCCACCCATTCCGAGGTGGAGAGTGCCATGAACCACAGGCGTCGCCGGACAGTTCTTCGCGACGCTTGTTTCTCCCAGGGGGCTTTAAATGCCTTCAATTCAGGAGAAGCGTACCTCCGTGCTGCTCAAAATGGTTTAGCCAGAGCCACGGAGCAGTATGTAAAAGACATACGGGTAAGAAAATTTTGGTAAATATAGATATGCCAGTAGCCCCCGACACTTGAAGCAGTGGAAATAATTGATTCGAGAATCATATAACATGCAGTTTCTTACCGAGAAAAACATCGCGCTGTCCCAGGAGCTGGAAAGGTGCAGGGCCCAACTAGAGGTGGCACTAACGGCAGCAGGGGGTCTAAAGAGACCCCTGCAGGTAAACAATACACCATAATATTTAGTATTGTGCGGATTTAAGTGCCAATCTGACAAATGGTATTGCAGATGGCGCCAGACTCGATGCGGACAGGCAACAGCTTCTACGCCGGTTAAAGGCGGGTGAAAGCGTGCTAACAAAGGTGAGGCAGGAGAAGAATGATCTCCAGGATGCCAACACCAGGCTGGATGTTGAACTAAAAGATGTTCGTGGCCAGCTATCGGACTCCAATAAGGAGAATCAGTGACTTCGACGCGGCATTTTTAGTAAGTGCTGAAGCGAACTCTTGAAAAAGGAGTTCGGCGAGGAAGACGACTAACAGAGTTATGTCTGTAGGTATGCTGACAGGTCGTCCTACAGAGGAGATGCCCGGTTCAACGGGCGATCTTCTTCCCGAACTCTCGCAACTGTTCGAACGAGTTCGGCAGGCGATGCGAGGTATTGCCCAAGCCTTGTGGCCTGCCCACTCCATACCTGAGGGCCTTGGAGAACTTGCGGAGAAGTTGAAGGGAGCTCGGCGGCGCTTCCGGTTGTGGAAGATATCGGCCTGCTGGCAGGGCGCTAGGGAGGCCTGGGCCATGGTGAAGACCCGCTTGACGAAGTCTGACCCCAATCACATGGCCGAGGTCGGACCGGTGGGGCCTGACGGGAAGGAGATCCATGTGAGCTTAGTGTATGGCCAGGTAGAATTGGCCGCAAAGTATTCCCAGCAGGACTGTAAATTAGACAGCCTGTTAGATGGTATAGAGGAGGAATACAATCAGTCAGGATGACTATGTAATTTATAATTGACATGTGTAATGCCTTCTAGCCGGATTGTAGATCGTTTGTCGTTGCCGACCTTTTCGCTTCGACCTCGGGACCTGACGGTCCGGAGTGTGTACGAATACCATAACGGTTATATAAGAACCGAGGCATGCATGGAGACCAGGCGTAGGGGTCATTAGTGCTTTATCAGACAAGTGCCCAACTAGTTATGTTATATTACATGGTTAGTAAGAAACATCTTCCAGAGAGAATAGTTCCGTTAAGGGTTCCTTTCGCTGGGGTGGCGTGCCCTGAAGTGCACGTCCGGACTGCAAATGCAGGAAAACATCTGGGGGCATGTATAAGTAAAAAAGGTTCATCTTTAGTTCACCGACCGAATATTCCCTTAAGAACGCTAGCTTTCGGCTTCACCCAGTCTGAGGTACACATCCGGCTTATCCGGCAGTAGCAATCGCATTGGTGCTCGCTTTACCGCCTAGCCGAACAATCGGGAACATAGGGGTAAGCACAGGAGCCAGGCAACCCAGCTTGGCCAAAACTTAAGTCATATCGATGCATATAATGGTGAAGAAAAGGTGCATGTGGAAGTCTGACGCATGCGTTGGGCGTGAAACCCATATAAACAAGCTTCTGTTAAAGAAGCCCCCAGGTTTAAGGAGCGCGGGTAGCGCGTCACATGATGAGCCTTTAAGGGCTATAAAAGGAAAGAGTGGGAGGAGAAAAAATAAAAACAGAAAAATATATATAAAAATGGACAGAGGAAGGAGACAAACCCAGAGTTCGGCGCTAGATATAGAATCTTCGGAGACGTGCGGCGTTCCATGGGTTCGGCTCGAGTCGGTTATCCGACGCATCTCGCAGGCGGTACGCTCCACCAATCAGGACTAGGTCAATTATGAAGGGACCTTCCCATTTGGGCTTAAGTTTGTCCTTTTTCTTATCCGGCAGGCGTAGAACTAGTTCGCCAACGTTGTAATTTTTGGCCCGTACTTCTCTGCTTTGATATCTTTGAGCCTGCTGTTGATGGAACGGGCTTTAGCCACGTCGCACTCCTCCTCTAAGGCGTCCAGGTTGTCCTGCCGATCAAGCTCGGCTTCTCTTTCTTCGTACATGCGCACTCGAGGTGAGTCATGAATTATGTCGCAGGGCAGAACTGCCTCTGCGCCGTACACCATAAATAATGGTGTGAATCCGGTGGTACGATTCGGCGTGGTTCGCAGCCCCGAGAGTACGGAGTCGAGCTCCTCCACCCAGTGGATATTAGATTCCTTGAGGGACCACACTAGTCTGGGTTTAATGCCGCTCATGATGAGACCATTTGCACGTTCGACCTGACCGTTAGTTTGTGGGTGATAGACAGAAGCATAGTCGAGCTTAATGCCCATGTTTTTGCACCACAGCTTTACTTCGTCGGAGGTGAAGTTTGTGCCGTTATCGGTGATAATACTGTGGGGGACACCGTAACGGTGTACGACCCCCGATATGAAGTCTGTCACAGGTCCGGATTCGGCCGTCTTAACAGGCTTGGCTTCTATCCATTTGGTGAATTTATCCACCATGACCAATAAGTATTTTTTCTTGTGGGTTCCACCTTTAAGGGGTCCCACCATATCAAGCCCCCAGACCGCAAAAGGCCAAGTGATGGGGATAGTTTGGAGGGCGTTGGGCGGCATATGGCTTTGGTTTGCAAAGAGCTGGCAACCGACGCATCGTTTGACTAAGTCATGAGCGTCTGCTCGGGCCGTCGGCCAATAAAAGCCCGTACGGAAAGCCTTGCTTACAAGGGACCGAGCTGCGGCGTGGTGGCCATCGAGTCCGGCATGAATTTCAGCCAACAGACTCCGCCCTTCCTCTTCGGAGATACATCTTTGAAGGACTCCTGTAGTGCTTTTCTTATATAGCTCTCCCTCGTGGACTTTATAGGATTTAGATCGCCGCACTATGCAGCGTGCCTCGTTTTGGTCCTCTGGGAGTTCCTGCCTAGTAAGGTAGACTAGGAATGGTTCTGTCCACGGGGCGATGACCGCCATTATTACGTGGGCTGAAGGTGTGATTTCGGTGGCAGGGCCTCCGATTATGTCGGATTGTTCGGCGTCGGGTTGTGCGGTTGTGTCCGGACTGTTATCCGAGGGTTCCCCCTCCCATGCTACAGATGGCTTGAATTATCTTTCTAAGAAGATGTTGGGGGGGGGACTGCATCTCGTTTTGCTCCGATGCGTGCCAGGACGTCCGCTGCCTGATTATTTTCTCGGGCTATATGGTGAAACTCCAGTCCCTCGAACCGAACTGACATTTTTACGACGGCATTGCGATAACCTGCCATTTTTGGGTCTTTGGCGTCGAAGTCGCCATTTATTTGGGATATCGCGAGGTTTGAGTCCCCGCGTACTTCCAGGCGTGGAATGCCCATAGATACTGCCATCTGGAGACCATGTAGAAGGGCCTCGTATTCGGCTGCGTTGTTGGAGTCCGTGTACATAATTTGGAGTACATATTGGACTGTGTCTCCTGTAGGGGACGTCAAAACGACACTAACCCCCGGTCCGGCCAACATTTTGGAGCCGTCGAAATGCATGATCCAGTTTGAATATGTGCCGTACTCTTTAGGGAGTTCGACCTCTGTCCATTCGACGACGAAGTCGGCTAGGACTTGCGATTTAATGGCTCGCCGTGGTTTGTAGGTTATGTCGAACGGGAGGAGCTCCATGGCCCATTTTGCTATCCGGCCCGTTGCGTCGCAGTTGTTGATAATATCGTTGAGTGGTACTTCCGAGGCTACTGTTATAGAACACTCTTAAAAGTAGTGTCGTAGCTTCCGGGATGCCATAAACACCGCGTATGCAATCTTTTGGTAATGCGGGTACCGTGATTTGCATGGTGTGAGGACAGTGGACACGTAGTAAACCGGCCTTTGAAGGGGGAGTTTGTGTCCGTCCATTGCCCGCTCGACGACGAGTACTGCGCTAACAACTTGATGACTTGCGGCAATGTACAATAGCATGGGTTCGCCAGTGTTCGGCGTGGCCAGGACTGGGTTTGTTGCCAAGATGGCCTTTATTTCCTCGAGTCCGGCCGTGGCAGAGTCTGTCCACTCGAAGTGTTCGGTGCGCCTGAGGAGGCGGTAAAGGGGCAATGCCTTTTCTCCCAGGCGGGAGATAATGCGGCTTAAAGCCGCCACGCATCCAGTGAGTTTCTGTATTTGTTTGAGGTCTTTTGGGACATCCAATTGTGACAAAGCTCGGATTTTAGCTGGGTTTGCCTCAATTCATCTACCAGATAGAATGAAGCCCAGGAGCTTTCCGGCTGGAACGCCGAAAACGCATTTTTCCAAATTGAGCTTAATGCCGTATTTTCGGAGGTTGTCGAATGTAAGCCTCAAGTCGTCTACTAGAGATTCGACATGTCTTGTTTTAACGACCACATCATCTATATACTCCTCCACTATTTTGCCGATCTGGTTTGCCAGGCATGTTTGAATCATGCGCTGATATGTTGCGCCGGCGTTTTTTAGCCCAAAGGGCATTGTGTTGAAGCAGAATGGGCCGTATGGTGTGATGAATGATGTTGCGGCTTGGTCTGATTCTGCCATCTTGATTTGATGGTAACCGGAGTATGCGTCGAGGAAGCACAGCGAATCGTGTCCTGCGGTGGCATTGATGATTTGATCTATTCGAGGGAGGGGGAAAGGATCCTTTGGGCAAGCCTTATTAAGGTCTTTGAAATCGACACACAGGCGCCTGGATTTGTCCTTCTTTGGTACCATCACCAGGTTTGCTAGCCAGTCCGGGTGTTTTATGTCTCTAATGAATCCGGCCTCCAATAACTTGGCTAGCTCCTCTCCCATAGCCTGTCTCTTTGGTTCGGAGAAACGCCGAAGGGTTTGTTTGACAGGTTTGAATCCTTTCTGGATATTTAGGCTGTGTTCGGCCAACCTGCGTGGGATTCCTGGCATGTCTGAAGGGTGCCAAGCGAAATTGTCCCAGTTCTCTTGTAGGAACTCTCGCAGTGCGGCGCCTACATCAGGGTTCAGTCTTGCCCGATGGAGGCTGTTTTATTGGGGTCCGTTGGGTGGACCTGGAATTTGACTATTTCGTCCGCTGGTTTGAAGGATGTGGATTTGGATCTCTTATCGAGTATCACATCATCCCTATTGACCTTGGATCGCAGCGCAGTCAGTTCTTCGGCCGCTAAGGTTTCAGATAGTGCCTCGAGGGCCAATGCGGCTGTCTTGTTCTCGGCGCGGAGTGCTATGTCCGGATCACTAGCGAGAGTGATAATTCCGTTTGGCCCAGGCATCTTAAGCTTCATGTACCCTTAATGGGGTATAGCTTGGAAAACTGTGAAAGCCTCCCGTCCTAGTATAGCGTGATATCCGCTTTTGAACGGGGCCACCTAGAACGTGATTTGTTCGGACCTGTAATTATCCGGCGTGCCGAATACCACATCTAGTGTGATCTTTCCATTGCAGCGCGCTTCCTAACTGGGGATTATTCCTATAAAGGTTGTGCTGCTTCGCTCAATGCGGTTCCAGTCTATTTCCATCTTTTGGAGGGTTTCCTCGTAAATGAGGTTCAATCCGCTGCCTTCGTCCATGAGTACCTTTGCGAGGCGACAGCCGTCCACTATGGGACTGAGGACCAATGCGGCTGGTGCTCTGGCTGTTCGAAATTTAGGTTCTTCACTCGCGTTGAAGGTGATAGCAGTATTACTCCATGGGTTTATTGTCGCTACTTGATAGACTTCAGTGAGGCTACGGAGTGTTCTTTTTCGCATGTTATTTGATGCGAAAGTCTCAAAGACTGTGAGAACGGAACTGAAATTCTCGGGCTGGTTTCCTTCGACCTCTGGAATGAGGAGGTCCTCGCCAATTTTGGCCACCTGCCGGAGTATCCAACATGCCCTGAGGCTGTGAGTTGGGGTGGCGTCCTCTACACTATGAATCTTGCAGGGTCCATCTAGCCACTTTTCCAGTATGGTTCCATGCCCTCTAAAGGGTTTTGATTTTTTGGTATTTAGTCCAGGCGCCTTACTCTGGTGCGCCCTCTTAATTCGGACGGGATTGCTATTCAAGGCCGGATTATCCCAAAATTTTATTTCGGTTTTCCAAGCACTTTCCATCGCACAGTATTTTTGTACTATGGACGCCAAGTCAGCAAAGCGTGTACTATTACGACGACTTACGGCGTTGAGTATTCCCTTGTCTGTGCAGTTACTGCAAAAGATTGAAATTGCGTCTCCCTCACGACAGTCCTTTATCCTGTTCATAACCAGGAGGAATCTGGCCCAGTAATGATGTACTGTTTCTTCGGGCATTTGCCTGATTTGGCAAAGATCGCTTAAGATCGGGCGGGCGGGCGTCGTTGAATCTGAGACTTCGCCCAGTTTGCTGTTCGGAGGCCGAAGAACTTCCGGATTCTGAGATCCGGATTCTTGGATGTTATCCGATTTGCCTGATTTTAAGCTTAGGTCTTCGATTGTATCCTCCCCTCCGCGGATATCCGGCATGGAGGGTTCAGGAATTCGGACGTAGCTAGTCCATAAGATAGATGAAGGGTCGCCGCATTTTGTCTCCACCACAGCAACGTGGTGGGTGACTTGGGGAGAGTTAATTTCTCTTAGATCGGGTTTAAGCCCAACCTGGTCGTAATTTGTAGTGACACCCAGTGCGGCGATGCGATCCAGGAGCTCGTTTACAGAAGAGAGCTCCATCGGATCCAATTTCTCGGCGAGTTCTGAGCCGACGTGGAGGTTGCTTTCGATGACCCAGGAGGTCACCGTCGGTGCAACAGCCGAACAGGTGGTTGCGAGAAAACCACCTAGCCGGAGAGTTTGGCCGACAGCCAAGGCTCCTTTTGTAATGGCGCCATCTGTAAAGACGGGAAGAGGCATCCTTCCTGATCGCGACGGCACAGAGGAACTCTCAATGAAAGCACCAATGTCGGTGTCAAAACCGGCGGATCTCGGGTAGGGGGTCCCGAACTGTGCGTCAAGGTCGGATGGTTACAGGAGACAAGGGACACTTTATTTTACCCAGGTTCGGGCCCTCTCGATGGAGGTAAAACCCTACTCCTGCTAGATTAATATTGATGATATGGGTAGTACAAGAGTAGATCTACCACGAGATCAAGGAGGCTAAACCCTAGAAGCTAGCCTATGGTATGATTGTGTATGATGATGGTTGTCCTACGGACTACAACCCTCCGGTTTATATAGACACCGGATAGGGTTAGGGTTACACAGAGTCGGTTACAATGGTAGGAGATCTTGAATATCCGCACGCCTAGCTTGCGTTCCACGCCAAGAAAAGATCCTTCCGGAACGGGACGAAGTCTTCAATCTTGTATCTTCATGGTCCTGGAGTCCGGCTGAAGGTATAGTCCGGCTATCCGAACACCCCCTAATCCAGGACTCCCTCACCCGGTGTCATCATAGATGTGGTGGGCTCCTAGTTCTATGACAAAAAATCATGACAGAAAATGGGCTTTTCGTCCTAGGCGGGCCGGAGACGCAGCTGCATGACATTCTTTGGGCCGTCCATGATGAAAAAACTATGGTAGAAGCGAGGGGGAGGAAAATTTTGGGGAGTTCCCGATTACATTGGGAGGTCGGGGGCTGAGCGATGCAAGTTTCTCTCGTACACGTACGCGCGTGTGTGCGAGGCGTTGGCTATAACTGAACCCGAGCGAGGTGTTGGGCTATAACTGAACCCGAGCGATTGCACTGCAGGCTACTGTCGGTGTACAAAACTAGGGGCACATATTTGTACCCCTTTACCTATGCACGGGCAGTCGGAGCCACGCCCACGACCACACCAAGAAGAGCAAGGGAGGTGACCTAAGGTAAGACCGAAGGACAGGATAGCCAGAGAAACGCCAAGGCCAAGGCCACAAAGAGCAGAGGGACGAAGTTGGTTCCCCCCGGCAAGACCCTTGCCAGGGCAGCTTGCCCCACACCAACAAAGTGAGCCACCCTTGAGCCCGCGGCCCCCAGCACCATCATTAGCATGGGGTCAGGGCTCGGAAAGGAACCTTTTTGGTGGCATGCAGATCTTTGTGAAGACATATTCAAGATCGGATGAGGATTAGAAGGCGACGACTCTCGACAAGATCCTTGCCGAGGAAGTTCGCCAGACCACCGACAAGATCCTTGCCGAGGACGACAGCGCGCCACGGCAAGACCCTTGCCGGGCCACCCGGCAAAGCCCTCACCAAGGACGCCAGCGGGACCACCGCCAGGTCTACGCCAACCAAGCTTCCACCACCGTTCCCATGCAGCTGCCAGCCCAACCAGCTGGGCAGGCACCTGCGTGGCAACATGCAGCCCTTCATGGAGGCTTGACCACCGCGCCACCTCAGCTGCCTGCCTGCCTACATGGCACCGCATGCATCGCTGGCCAGGGCGCGTGTCGAAGCTTGGAGGAGCAGCGACGGACGGGACGGGCATCACCCCCGTCCCCGATAAAGCAAGAGGACACCTAAGCGATGCATTAAATGCACCTTGTCCTGTAATACGAGGTATAACCTCGTGCCACTGTAGACCTTTCCACCTCCTGTGTGCCACTGTGGCAGCCCCTTTTTCCTTAAGGAGGCCCAAGGCGACCAGGAGAAGGATTCGGCTTTTTGGAGCTCGTTAAACTCCGTAGCTAGCTCAAGAACACAGAATACATCCTCCAAAGCAGGAGTAGGGTTTTACGCATCCTCGTGGCCCGAACCTGGATAAACGAACCGCGTGCTCTCTGTTAGACCCACTCTTCTCTCAACCCCACACCCCGCAACTGCAGTAGGGATTCTTGTGATCCCATAGGTGTCGTTTCCCGCCGACATCTTTGGCGCGCCAGGTAGGGGGCGAGCAATTGTGAGAACCGGTTTTAGAAGTTAAGTGAGCGTTTCTTCATTACGATGGCTCTAAGAGAAGCAGGAGCTAAGTCACACCGAACCCTGACTACTTTCTTTCCTTTTTTATATGAGGTTATCATCCTCGGAGATCTGGCCTATGTATGGGAAACCTGCACGCAAAGGGCCCCCCCCCCCCCCCCCCCCGCGATTGGCAACGCCTTTGTTCTGTTTCGAGTCCGCTCAACAGCTCAAAGCTGCCGTGTCGACAGTGGAGGGGTAGCCTTCCGCACCTGGCAACGCTCCTGACTCTGACTCGAGTCAAACTCGACAGTTCGGGCGGCCGCGCTCAAGGCGGTAAGGTGGTTTGCCCGGCAGCAAGCACGCCCGGTAGGCCAATGAGGATCCGTCCCCACGGCGCCGCCCTGGGTTTACGCGCCGGCAAGCGTACTCGGTTACTTAGGGTGGACATACAAGGAAAAATCGAACAAGAAAATAACATGCATAATACTAAAAAGCGCTATAGAGTTATGTTACATTAAATTGTTGTTGCGGTTCTAACTAGAAATAGCAATTGTCTTGGTTGTGAACGTGCAGCAGTGATAAGAAAACGGGGTGCCTAATCCCGGCGCTGGCCCTCCACCCTCAGAATTCCGCCGACTCGGCTGATGATGGGATCAATTCGCTCCCTGAGCGGCGCAAGGTCGGTCCCCTCCGGCAAGATCTCCAGCGCGGCGTCGAAGTCGAGGTCGGGGTACCAGTGCTCCACCTTGGTGAGAACCTTGGTCATGCCACCCTGGAAAAACCTCCGGGACTCGTCGGCCAGTGAGGTCGTCCGGTTGGCGTGGAGCCGCTCCAGAGCACCAACAACCTTCTCAAAGAACATGGTCAGGCTGCAATTGGCGCTCACGCTCCGCTCCGGAACATACCTCACGTCTGGCATCCCCATGATGGCCAGCTGCGCCGCGGCCTGGTTGGCGACGGTGGCTAGGCGATCGAACCAGCGGTTCTCGCCCTCCACGTGATCAGCAAAGTTGAGGCCCTCATTCTCCCGCAACAGCTTCTCGGCCTCCAGCTCCTTGGCCAGGGTTCCCTCTTGGGTTGTCGCCTTCGACAGCACCTTCCTGAGACCCTCCAGCTTCAACTTGAGGTCTTTGATGGAGTTGTTGGCCTCGGAGAGCTCCCCAGCCGTGCTGACGACCGCGCCCTGCGCCTCTGTTAGAGCACTATTGAGCATGTCATTTTCCCGGGACAGCTTCAGGGCCTGCTCCTTCAGCCTGTCGCGCTCTGCCTCCAACTCCTCCACCTTGCCGGCGTGAGCCTGGGCCTGGGCATTGAGTGCCTCCTTGTGCCTCTGCTCCAGCTCACTGGTCCGCTGCAAGACAAGCTTCTCCACCTCTGCATCCTTGCCGCGAAGCGTGACCGCAAGCTTCTCCTCGTGTGCAGCAAGGTCCTCCTCCTGGGAGTTCAGCGCCGCCTCGCGCTGGGTCCGAACGGCCTCGGCGGCCTCGGCCGAGTTCTTCACCGCCTCCTGAGCTTTCTCGACATCGGCAAGCTTCATGGTAAGCTCCAGGTCGCGCCTGGCCTGCTCATCATGGGCCGCCTTGAGCTCCTTGTGGGCCTCGCGGAACCAATCCTGCGCTTCGGCGACGCGCTCCTGGAAGTCCGCCTCCGCCTTCTCCACCACCGCCGTCTTGGACTTAACCTTGTCTAGGCGGGCGCGGTGGAGCGCTTGGAGCTTCTGGAAGCTGGTGCCCATGGCATGGAGGACCCGCTCTTCCTGCGAACTGTCGCCGCCGACGATTGGCTCGCCAACAACTTCGAGCCCGGCGGCGGCAAGAACCTCGTCGTCGAACCCCTCTCCTTCAACAGGCGTCCTGGTGCTCGACGCGCCTGGAAGGTGGATGAACAAGTCGTCGCCCACCCTCAGGTACTTGCGGAGCCGGAAGCAGCAGAGGAGGAAGGCCGGTCACCAGCCTCCCCCTTCGTCTCCCCGGCAAGCCCCTTGTCGGCCTCCTCGGCGGCAGCCTTGTCGGCCTCCCCGGTAGACCCCTCGTCGGCCTCCTCGGCGGCGGCCTTGGCAGCCTCCTGGGCGGCGGCCTTGGTGGCCTCCTCGGCGGCAGCTTTATCGGCTTCCTCGGCAGCGTCCTTGGAGGCCTGCTGGCGGCGACCTTCTCGGCGGCCTTGGCGACGCCCTTGATGACAGCGTCCACGTCCTCTGAGTCCATCAAGGAGGAACCTGGGCGGTGAAGAAAGGGGTGAGGCAAAGCCAAGACCAAGAACCAGGAAGAAGAAGAAGCAGGGACGAATGGCGAATGACTTACCAGTGCCGGCACCCGGCTGGGAAACGGAAGTCCCCTCCCCGCCAACATTTCACGTCGAGGCAAAGCCACCGGCGCCCAAGTTCTCTTCCTCCTCCTCCATGTGTGTGGGCCCGGTGCTTGGCGCACTTGCCGGGGACATCCCTCGGGGCGGCGTGGTAGATGGGGGCGACGTGTTGGGAGTAACCCCCTGTGGCTCCTCCTGCTGCCGCTCCCCTCCTGCACACCTGGCAAGGTCAGCACCAAAGTGTCGCACCCCTGGTACATGTCGAAGATAAAAGAATGATGAACTTACGCTGGGAGCTTTGCTGGGGGCTGCTGTCCGGACTGCTCAATACTACCAAAGACGCCCTCGAAGTACCAGCCGGGGGCTGGCCACCTGTCGAGACCTTGGCCCTCTTTACTCTATGGGCCAGCGTCTCCACGTCCCTGCAAAGACGAAGACTAGTCAAGATAAGCAACACAGACTGAGGAGGCGGAGATAACGAAAAAGGAACCAGTTGCTTACTCGTCGTCCGCCTCCTCCTCTGTCGTCTTCCTCTTCCTCCTCGGGCTGAGGGATCCATAATCGAAGGTGACCTCCGTGTCAAGACCCGCCGGAGAAGGGGAAGGAGGCGGCGTCTGGGCACGCTTGGATGAAGAAGGGGTGGCTGTCTTCCTCTTCACCGTGACCTTTGTCGGCTTCTTCGCCGCCACAACTCTCGTAGGGGGCTGGGACCCCTCCAAGGTCAGCGGCGGCTGCGCAACCCTGCCGGGCCGGACCGTTCTCATCGGAGCTGGCCCGCCGCAAGACTCTCCCCCTCCCCGTAGGTGGCGTCGGGTCTGCGGTCTCGTCCTCCTCCTCCGACGACTCGCCGGTCACGTCCTCAGCCAGAGGGGCCCCGGTGCCGGCGCTGCTGGCTCGCCTGGCAGCCGCCGCACACCGGGCGAGCTCCTCTGCCTCCACGGCCATCGCGACCTTGTCCTCCACACCACCGGTGTTGCCAGCCTCCCTGGCGAGCTGCGCCTCCCTCGCCCTGGTGGCGATGTAGTCCAGCTCCGCCTGGGAGGTGTCCTAGACAAGCAGCCGCTCGGCGTCGGCATTGACATACACCTCATGCAGGGTGTCGAAGAACTACCGCACTTCAACATCCTCCGGCTCCTTCCAGCTCGGGACAGGGCCGTGCGCGTTGTAGTCCGGCATCATGGCAATGATTTCGGACTGACGCGAGTTGTTGAACAACGGGACCACCTCCGTCGGTAGCTTGAACAGAGGTTCCTTGAGGGCCTTGCCGGCCTTTGCGACGGACCTCATGACCTTGACGGTCCGCTCAACCTCGCCGTCGCGGCCCACGTCGAGCTGGAAAATCCACTGGCAGTAATGGGCATGCGCCATCACTGTGAAGTTGTGATCGAGGCCGGGGCGGAGCCGCATGATGTCGGCGGGACTTGTGAAGAGCCAGGACGGCCTCCCCTTGTTATGCAGAGGAGCGATCCGGCGACGGATGAAATCTACCCCGATCATCTCAAGGGTGAGCCCGGCGTGGGTAAGCCGGAGAATCCTGGTGGTGGCGACCGTAAGCTTTCCGTCGTCAGCGTCGACATCGCTCCAATCGCTGTCGCAAACCGGCGGCGCCCGGCGAACTTTGGAGAATGCCTGCGGGTCCTTCTCTTCAATCCAGCACCACCGGCCCCACCACTCCTCCCACTTCTCCTTCATGACTCCGTCCAGGTACGCATCCTTGGATCTTGGGATCTAGGTGACGCAACCAGAGATGGCACCCCCATTTGGATCCGAGGGAAGAAATAGTGGCGGAAGAGCGCCGTGTTGGGGTGCACCCCGGCGAAGCCCTCGCAGAGATGCGCGAATAGGGCCATGCATGCCACCGCTTTCTGAGTATTGGAGTAAAATCCAAGAGGCGGAAGCCAAAAGTGTGCATGACCTCGCTGAAGAAATCGGAGAAGGGAGGGCGGATCCCGCAAGAAAAGTAATGAATGAAAAAGGGGTACCGATTTGGGGCAGGCTCGGCGCAGGCGGCGGGGATGACGCGGGAGGCCGGGTGCCCCGAATCCCCCCCCCCCCGTCTTCACTCCCCACAGGAGCTTGAAGGAGTCCCGAAGCTCAAGCACGTCGACCATCGAGGGGAAGAAGAAGGCGGACTACGTCCGTTGCTCCGACAACGCGCTCTCCGGCGGCTCCACAGCCTCGGCATCATTGGCCACCCCCTTGCCCTTGGTGGATTTTGGTGCCATGGTAGCTGAAGGAGGATGGAGGAGCGGAGGGCGGCAGAAGCACAACGGCGGCGAGCGGAGACGAAGCTTGGAGAAGAGGAGGGAACTGGGCGGAGGTCTCCGAGATTGGGGTCGCGCGAAGGGTAAAAGGAACAGTGCGCCCGCGGTTATCCCTTTTTATGGGGAAGCCGTGGGTCGCGCCGCCCATTTACCATGATGTGACACATGCGTGTGAGAACTGCCCCACGCATGCCGCCCACGTCAAGCACGCCGCGTCGCGCGCGCGGGTCGTGGGAAGCACAAAGCTCGAAAAATCTTACCACAGCAAAAACCACCCGGCCTACCCGCGCACCATTTTGGGCCTGACCCAACAGCATGTCGTGCTTATGTGTGGCCCAGGCGCGGGCGCTCCTGTCAGTGTTCAAAACTAGGGGCACATTTTTGTACCCCTTTACCTTTGCACGGGCAGTTGGAGCCACGCCCGCGACCACATCAAGTAGAGCGAGGGAGGTGAGCTAAGGTAAGACCGAAGCCCAAGATAGCCAGAGCAACGCCAAGGCCAAGACCACAAAGAGCAGAGGGACGACGCGGGTTCCCCCCGGCAAGACCCTTGCCGGGCAGCTCGCCCCACACCAAGGGAGTGAGCCACCCTTGAGCCCGCAGCCCCCAGCGCCATCGTTGGCGTGGGGCCAGGGCTTGGAAAGGAACCTTTGTGGTGGCATGCAGATCTTTGTGAAGATATATTCAAGATCCTTGCCGAGGAAGGTCGCCAGACCCCCGGCAAGATCTTTGCCGAGGATGACAGCGCACCACGGCAACACCCTTGCCGGGCCGCACGGCAAGACCCTTGGCGGGCCACCCGGCAAGGCCCTCACCAAGGACGCCAGCGGGACCACTGCCAGGCCTACGCCAACCAAGATTCCACCGCCGTTCCCATGCAGCTGCCAGCCCAACCAGCTGGGCAGGCACCTGCGTGGTAATAGGCAGCCCTTCGTGGAGGCTTCACCACCGCGCCACCTCAGCTGCCTGCTTGCCTACATTGCACCGCATGCATCGCTGGCCAGGGCGCGTGTCGAAGCTTGGAGGAGCGGCGACGGACTGGACGGGCCTCACCCCCGTCCCCGATAAAGCAAGAGGACACCTAAGCGATGCATTAAATGCACCTTGTCCTGTAATACAAGGGATAACCTCGTGCCACTATAGACCTTTCCACCTCCTGTGTGTTGGGGAACGCAGTAAATTCAAAAATTTTCCTACGCACACGCAAGATCATGGTGATGCATAGCAACGAGAGGGGAGAGTGTTTGTCTACGTACCCTCGTAGACCGAAGCGGAAGCGTTGACACAACGTAGAGGAAGTAGTCGTACGTAGAGGAAGTAGTCGTACGTTCTCCTCGCGATCCAACCGATCTAAGCACCGAACGTACGGCACCTCCGAGTTCTGCACACGTTCAGCTCGATGACGATCCCCGGGCTCCGATCCAGCAAAGCGTCGGGGAAGAGTTCCGTCAGCACGACGGCGTGGTGACGATCTTGATGTGTTACCGGCGCAGGGCTTCGCCTAAGCACTGCAACAATATGATCGAGGTGGAATTTGGTGGAAGGGGGCACCGCACACGGCTAAGGAACGATCCGTAGATCAACTTGTGTATCTTTGGGGTGCCCCCTGCCCCCGTATATAAAGGATCCAAGGGGGAGGGGCTGGCCGGCCAGGTTTGGTGCGCCAGGAGAGTCCTACTCCCTCTGGGAGTAGGATTCCCCCCCCCCCAATCCTAGTTGGACTAGGATTGCTCCAAGGGGGAGAGAAAGAGAGAGAGGGGGCGCCCACCTCTCCTAGTCCTAATAGGACTAGGGAAGGGGGGGGGGAGGCGCGCAGCCCCTAGGGCTGCCCTCTCACCTTTCCTCCAAGGCCCATGTTGGCCCATTATGCTTCCGGGGGGTTCCGGTAACCCTCCCGGTATTCCGGTAAAATCCTGATTTCACCCGGAATGCATCCGATGTCCAAACATAGGCTTCCAATATATAATTCTTTATGTCTCGACCATTTCGAGACTCCTCGTCACGTCCCCGATCTCATCCGGGACTCCGAACTCCTTCGGTACATCAAAACTCATAAACTCATAATATAACTGTCATCGAAACCTTAAGCGTGCGGACCCTACGGGTTCGAGAACAATGTAGACATGACCGAGACATGTCTCCAGTCAATAACCAATAGCGGGACCTGGATGCCCATATTGGCTCCTACATATTCTACGAAGATCTTTATCGGTCAGACCGCATAACAACATACGTTTGTTCCCTTTGTCATCGGTATGTTACTTGCCCGAGATTCGATCGTCGGTATCCAATACCTAGTTCAATCTCGTTACCGGCAAGTCTCTTTTCTCGTTCCGTAATACATCATCTCGCAACTAACTCATTGGTTGCAATGCTTGCAAGGCTTATGTGATGTGTATTACCGAGAAGGCCCTGAGATACCTCTCTGACAATTGGAGTGACAAATCCTAATCTCGAAATACGCCAACCCAACATGTACCTTCGGAGACACCTGTAGAGCACCTTTATAATCACCCAGTTACGTTGTGACGTTTGGTAGCACACAAAGTGTTCCTACGGTAAACGGGAGTTGCATAATCTCATAGTTAAAGGAACATGTATAAGTCATGGATAAAAGCAATAGCAACATACTAAACGATCGGGTGCTATGCTAATGGAATGGGTCATGTCAATCAGATCATTCAACTAATGATGTGATCTCGTTAATCAAATAACAACTCTTTGTTCATGGCCAGGAAACATAACCATCTTTGATTAATGAGCTAGTCAAGTAGAGGCATACTAGTGACACTCTGCTTGTTTATGTATTCACACATGTATTATGTTTCCAGTTAATACAATTCTAGCATGAATAATAAACATTTATCATGATATAAGGAAATAAATAATAACTTTATTATTGCCTCTAGGGCATATTTCCTTCAGTCTCCCACTTGCACTAGAGTCAATAATCTAGATTACAAAGTAATGATTCTAACACCCATGGAGTCTCGGTGCTGATCATGTTTTGCTCGTGGAAGAGGCTTAGTCAACGGGTCTGCAATATTCAGCTCCGTATGTATCTTGCATATCTCTATGTCTCCCACCTGGACCAAATCCCGGATGGAGTTGAAGCGTCTCTTAATGTGTTTGGTTCTTTTGTGAAATCTGGATTCCTTTGCCAAGGCAGTTGCACCAGTATTGTCACAAAAGATTTTCATTGGACCCGATACGCTAGGTACAACACCTAGATCGGATATGAACTCTTTCATCCAGACTCCTTCATTAGCTGCTTCCGAAGCGGCTATGTACTCAGCTTCACATGTAGATCCCGCCACGACGCTTTGTTTTGAACTGCACCAACTGACAGCTCCACCGTTTAATGTAAATACGTATCCGGTTTGCGATTTAGAATCGTCCGGATCAGTGTCAAAGCTTGCATCGACATAACCGTTTACGACGAGCTCTTTGTCACCTCCATAAATGAGAATCATATCCTTAGTCCTTCTTAAGTACTTAAGGATGTTCTTGACCGCTGTCCAGTGATCCATTCCTGGATTACTTTGGTACCTTCCTGCTAAACTCACAGCAAGGCGCACATCAGGTCTGGTACACAGCATTGCATACATGATAGAGCCTATGGCTGAAGCATAGGGAACAATTTTCATTTCCTCTCTATCTTCTGCGGTGGTCGGGCATTGAGTCTTACTCAACTTCACACCTTGTGCCACAGGCAAGAACCCTTTCTTTGCCTGATCCATTTTGAACTTTTTCAAAACTTTGTCAAGGAATGTGCTTTGTGAAAGTCCTATTAAGCGTTTTGATCTATCTCTATAGATCTTAATGCCCAATATATAAGCAGCTTCACCGAGGTCTTTCATTGAAAAACTCTTATTCAAGTATCCCTTTATGCTATCCAGAAATTCTATATTATTTCCGATCAGCAATATGTCATCCACATATAATATCAGAAATGCTACAGAGCTTCCACTCACTTTCTTGTAAATACAGGCTTCTCCAAAAGTCTGTATAAATCCATATGCTTTGATCACACTATCAAAGCGTTTATTCCAACTCCGAGAAGCTTGCACCAGTCCATAAATGGATCGCTGGAGCTTGCACACTTTGTTAGCTCCCTTCGGATCGACAAAACCTTCTGGTTGCATCATATACAACTCTTCTTCCAGAAATCCATTCAGGAATGCAGTTTTGACATCCATTTGCCAAATTTCATAATCATAAAATGCGGCAATTGCTAACATGATTCGGACAGACTTAAGCATCGCTACGGGTGAGAAAGTCTCATCGTAGTCAATTCCTTGAACTTGTCGAAAACCCTTTGCAACAAGTCGAGCTTTATAGACAGTAACATTACCATCAGCGTCAGTCTTCTTCTTAAAAATCCATTTATTCTCAATTGCTTGCCGATCATCGGGCAAGTCAACCAAAGTCCACACTTTGTTTTCATACATGGATCCCATCTCAGATTTCATGGCCTCAAGCCACTTTGCGGAATCTGGGCTCACCATCGCTTCTTCATAGTTCGTAGGTTCACCATGGTCTAGTAACATGACTTCCAAAATAGGATTACCGTACCACTCTGGTGCGGATCTTACTCTGGTTGATCTACGAAGTTCAGTAGAAACTTGATCTGAAGTTTCATGATCATTATCATTAGCTTCTTCCCTATTTGATGTAGGTGTCACAGAAACAGATTTCTGTGATGTACTACTTCTCAATAAGCGAGTAGATACTGTTATCTCATCAAGTTCTACTTTCCTCCCACTCACTTCTTTCGAGAGAAACTCCTTCTCTAGAAAGTTTCCGACTTTAGCAACAAAAATTTTGCCTTCGGATCTGTGATAGAAGGTATACCCAATAGTCTCCTTTGGGTATCCTATGAAGACACATTTTTCCGATTTGGGTTCGAGCTTATCAGGTTGAAGCTTTTTCACATAAGCATCGCAGCCCCAAACTTTAAGAAATGACAACTTTGGTTTCTTGCCAAACCACAGTTCATAAGGTGTCGTCTCAACGGATTTTGATGGTGCCCTATTTAACGTGAATGCGGCCGTCTCTAGAGCATAACCCCAAAAAGATAGCGGTAAATCGGTAAGAGACATCATAGATCGCACCATATCCAGTAAAGTACGATTACAACGTTCGGACACACCATTACGTTGTGGTGTTCCGGGTGGCGTGAGTTGCGAAACTATTCCGCATTGTTTCAAATGTAGACCAAACTCGTAACTCAAATATTCTCCTCCACGATCAGATCGTAGAAACTTTATTTTCTTGTTACGATGATTTTCCACTTCACTCTGAAATTCTTTGAACTTTTCAAATGTTTCAGACTTGTGTTTCATTAAGTAGATATACCCATATCTGCTTAAATCATCAGTGAAGGTAAGAAAATAACGATATCCGCCACGAGCCTCAACATTCATTGGACAACATACATCGGTATGTATGATTTCCAATAAATCTGTTGCTCTCTCCACAGTACCGGAGAACGGTGTTTTAGTCATCTTGCCCATAAGGCACGGTTCGCAAGTGCCAAGTGATTCATAATCAAGTGACTCCAAAAGTCCATCAGTATGGAGTTTCTTCATGCGTTTTACACCGATATGACCTAAACGGCAGTGCCACAAGTAAGTTGCACTATCATTATTAACTCTGCATCTTTTGGTTTCAACATTATGAATATGTGAGTTACTATTATCGAGATTAAGTAAGAACAAACCACTCTTTAATGGCGCATGACCATAAAAGATATTACTCATATAAATAGAACAACCATTATTCTCTGATTTAAATGAATAACCGTCTCGCATCAAACAAGATCCAGATATAATGTTCATGCTCAACGCTGGTACTAAATAACAATTATTTAGATCTAATATTAATCCCGAAGGTAGATGTAGAGGTAGCGTGCCGACCGCGATCACATCGACTTTGGAACCATTTCCCACGCGCATCGTCACCTCGTCCTTAGCCAATCTTCGCTTAATCCGTAGTCCCTGTTTTGAGTTGCAAATATTAGCAACAGAACCAGTATCAAATACCCAGGTGCTACTGCGAGAATTAGTAAGGTACACATCAATAACATGTATATCACATATACCTTTGTTAACCTTGCCATCCTTCTTATCCGCCAAATACTTGGGGCAGTTCCGCTTCCAGTGACCAGTCTGCTTGCAATAGAAGCACTCAGTTTCAGGCTTAGGTCCAGACTTGGGTTTCTTCTCTTGAGTAGCAACTTGCTTGCTGTTCTTTTTGAAGTTCCCCTTTTTCTTCCCTTTGCCCTTCTTCTTGAAACTAGTGGTTTTGTTAACCATCAACACTTGATGCTCCTTTTTGATTTCTACCTCCGCGGCTTTTAGCATCGCGAAGAGCTCGGGCATAGTTTTGGTCATCCCTTGCATATTATAGTTCATCACGAAGCTCTTGTAGCTTGGTGGCAGTGATTGGAGAATTCTGTCAATGACGCAATCATCTGGAAGATTAACTCCCAGTTGAATCAAGTGATTGTTATACCCAGACATTCTGAGTATATGCTCACTGACAGAACCATTCTCCTCCATTTTACAGCTATAGAACTTATTGGAGACTTCATATCTCTCAATCCGGGCATTTGCTTGAAATATTAACTTCAACTCCTGGAACATCTCATATGCTCCATGGTGTTCAAAACGTCGTTGAAGTCCCGGTTCTAAGCCGTAAAGCATGGCACACTGAACTATAGAGTAGTCATCAGCTTTGCTTTGCCAGACGTTCATAACATCTGGCGTAGCTCTTGCACCAGGCCTGGCACCCAGCGGTGCTTCCAGGACGTAATTCTTCTGTGCAGCAATGAGGATAATCCTCAAGTTACGGACCCAGTCCGTGTAATTGCTACCATCATCTTTCAACTTTGCTTTCTCAAGGAACGCATTAAAATTCAACGGAACAACAGCACGAGCCATCTATCTACACAACATAGACAAGCAAGATACTATCAGGTACTAAGTTCATGATAAATTAAAGTTCAATTAATCATATTACTTAAGAACTCCCACTTAGATAGACATCTCTCTAATCCTCTAAGTGATCACGTGATCCAAATCAACTAAACCATGTCCGATCATCACGTGAGATGGAGTAGTTTCAATGGTGAACATCATTTATGTTGATCATATCTACTATATGATTCACGCTCGACCTTTCGGTCTCTGTGTTCCGAGGCCATATCTGTATATGCTAGGCTCGTCAAGTTAAACCTGAGTATTCCGCGTGTGCAACTGTTTTGCACCCGTTGTATTTGAACGTAGAGCCTATCACACCCGATCATCACGTGGTGTCTCAGCACGAAGAACTTTCGCAACGGTGCATACTCAGGGAGAACACTTCTTGATAATTTAGTGAGAGATCATCTTATAATGCTACCGTCAATCAAAGCAAGATAAGATGCATAAAAAGGATAAACATCACATGCAATCAATATAAGTGATATGATATGGCCATCATCATCTTGTGCTTGTGATCTCCATCTTCGAAGCATCGTCATGATCACCATCGTCACCGGCGCGACACCTTGATCTTCATCGCAGCATCGTTGTCGTCTCGCTAATCTTATGCTTCTACGACTATCACTACCGTTTAGCAATAAAGTAAAGCATTACATCGCGATTGCATTGCATACAATAAAGCGACAACCATATGGCTCCTGCCAGTTGCCGATAACTCGGTTACAAAACATGATCATCTCATACAATAAAATTTAGCATCACGTCTTGACCATATCACATCACAACATGCCCTGCAAAAACAAGTTAGACGTTCTCTACTTTGTTGTTGCAAGTTTTACGTGGCTGCTACGGGCTTTAAGCAAGAACTCATCTTACCTACGCATCAAAACCACAACGATAGTTTGTCAAATAGACTCCGTTTTAACCTTCTCAAGGACCGGGCGTAGCCACACTCGGTTCAACTAAAGTTGGAGAGACAGTCTTCCGCAAGCCATCTCTGTGCAAAGCACGTCGAGGGAACCGGTCTCGCGTAAGCGTACGCGTAAGGTTGGTCTGGATCGTCTCATCCAACAATACCGTTGAACCAAAGTATGACATGCTGGTAGGCAGTATGACTTGTATCGTCCACAACTCACTTGTGTTCTACTCGTGCAAATAACATCAACCATAAAACCTAGGCTCGGATGCCACTGTTGGGGAACGCAGTAAATTCAAAAATTTTCCTACGCACACGCAAGATCATGGTGATGCATAGCAACGAGAGGGGAGAGTGTTTGTCTACGTACCCTCGTAGACCGAAGCGGAAGCGTTGACACAACGTAGAGGAAGTAGTCGTACGTAGAGGAAGTAGTCGTACGTTCTCCTCGCGATCCAACCGATCTAAGCACCGAACGTACGGCACCTCCGAGTTCTGCACACGTTCAACTCGATGACGATCCCCGGGCTCCGATCCAGCAAAGCGTCGGGGAAGAGTTCCGTCAGCACGACGGCGTGGTGACGATCTTGATGTGTTACCGGCGCAGGGCTTCGCCTAAGCACTGCAACAATATGATCGAGGTGGAATTTGGTGGAAGGGGGCACCGCACACGGCTAAGGAACGATCCGTAGATCAACTTGTGTATCTTTGGGGTGCCCCCTGCCCCCGTATATAAAGGATCCAAGGGGGAGGGGCTGGCCGGCCAGGTTTGGTGCGCCAGGAGAGTCCTACTCCCTCTGGGAGTAGGATTCCCCCCCCCCCCCCCAATCCTAGTTGGACTAGGATTGCTCCAAGGGGGAGAGAAAGAGAGAGAGGGGGCGCCCACCTCTCCTAGTCCTAATAGGACTAGGGAAGGGGGGGGAGGCGCGCAGCCCCTAGGGCTGCCCTCTCACCTTTCCTCCAAGGCCCATGTTGGCCCATTATGCTTCCGGGGGGTTCCGGTAACCCTCCCGGTATTCCGGTAAAATCCTGATTTCACCCGGAATGCATCCGATGTCCAAACATAGGCTTCCAATATATAATTCTTTATGTCTCGACCATTTCGAGACTCCTCGTCACGTCCCCGATCTCATCCGGGACTCCGAACTCCTTCGGTACATCAAAACTCATAAACTCATAATATAACTGTCATCGAAACCTTAAGCGTGCGGACCCTACGGGTTCGAGAACAATGTAGACATGACCGAGACATGTCTCCAGTCAATAACCAATAGCGGGACCTGGATGCCCATATTGGCTCCTACATATTCTACGAAGATCTTTATCGGTCAGACCGCATAACAACATACGTTTGTTCCCTTTGTCATCGGTATGTTACTTGCCCGAGATTCGATCGTCGGTATCCAATACCTAGTTCAATCTCGTTACCGGCAAGTCTCTTTTCTCGTTCCGTAATACATCATCTCGCAACTAACTCATTGGTTGCAATGCTTGCAAGGCTTATGTGATGTGTATTACCGAGAAGGCCCTGAGATACCTCTCCGACAATTGGAGTGACAAATCCTAATCTCGAAATACGCCAACCCAACATGTACCTTCGGAGACACCTGTAGAGCACCTTTATAATCACCCAGTTACGTTGTGACGTTTGGTAGCACACAAAGTGTTCCTACGGTAAACGGGAGTTGCATAATCTCATAGTTAAAGGAACATGTATAAGTCATGGATAAAAGCAATAGCAACATACTAAACGATCGGGTGCTATGCTAATGGAATGGGTCATGTCAATCAGATCATTCAACTAATGATGTGATCTCGTTAATCAAATAACAACTCTTTGTTCATGGCCAGGAAACATAACCATCTTTGATTAATGAGCTAGTCAAGTAGAGGCATACTAGTGACACTCTGCTTGTTTATGTATTCACACATGTATTATGTTTCCAGTTAATACAATTCTAGCATGAATAATAAACATTTATCATGATATAAGGAAATAAATAATAACTTTATTATTGCCTCTAGGGCATATTTCCTTCACTGTGTTCCACTGTGGCAGCCCCTTTTTCCTATAAAAGGAGGCCTGAGGCTACCAGGAGAAGGATTCGGCTTTTTGGAGCTTGTTACACTCCGTAGCTAGCTTAAGAACACAAAATACATCCACCAAAGCAGGAGTAGGGTTTTACGCATCCTCGCGGCCCGAACCTGGATAAACGAACCGCCTGCTCTCTGTTAGACCCGCTCTTCTCTCAACCCTGTGCCCCGCAACCGCAGTAGGGATTCTTGTGATCCCATAGGTGTCGTTTCCCACCGTGGCCACCGGTGGGAGTAGTAGGGGCTGGTGAGTCCTCCGCCGCATCGCAAGCGGCCACAGGAGGCAGGAGTACGAGGCACGACAGACGCTGGTTTGGGCGGTTGGAGCAAGAAGACCAGAGGTTGAAGAAGCAGTACGGCCGTTGGATGGACATCGTATGGTCACTGGAGCTAGAATCGTGCATATTGACTAACTTGACAAAGCTCTCCGTCCCCGTTAAGGGAGTCCTGGATTAGGGGGTGTCCGGACAGCCGGACTCTAACCTTTGGCCGGACTATTGGACTATGAAGATACAAGATTGAAGACTTCGTCCCGTATCCGGATGGGACTTTCCTTGGCATGGAAGGCAAGCTTGGCAATACGGATGTGTAGATCTCCTCCTGTTGTAACCGACTCTATGTAACCCTAGCCCCCTCCGGTGTCTATATAATCTAGAGGGTTTAGTCCGTAGAACAACAACAATCATACCAGGCTAGGTTCTAGGGTTTAGCCTCTCTGATCTCGTGGTAGATCTACTCTTGTACTACCCATATCATCAATATCAATCAAGCAGGAGTAGGGTTTTACCTCCATCGAGAGTGCCCGAACCTGGGTAAAAACATCATGTCCCTTGTCTCCTGTTACCATCCGCCTAGACGCACAGTTTGGGACCCCCTACCCGAGATCCACCGGTTTTGACACCGACATTGGTGCTTTCATTGATAGTTCCTCTGTGTCGTCATCATCAGGCTTGATGGCTCCTTCGATCATCGTTAGCGATGCAGTCCAGGGTGAGACTTTTCTCCCCGGACAGATGTTTGTATTCGGCGGCTTTGCACCGCGGGCCAATTCGCTTGGCCACCTGGAGCAGATTGAAAACTACGCCCCTGGCCATCAGGCCAAGTTTGGAAGATTAAACTACACTGCTGATATTCGTGGGGACTCGATCTTCGACGGATTCCAGCCCCTGCCGAGTGCGTCGCACTGTCATGATGGGCACGATTTAGATCTGCCGCCGAACAGTGTCCTGGAGGCCGCACCCGCATCCGCTCCGACCTTTAATTCGGAGCCAACTGTGCCGACCGAGGGCGGGTGGCTAGACCCCGTCGTGGAGGCTGCAGCTTCAACGGCGATTGAGCCAAACACCAACCTTATCCTTCGCGAGGCCCGTGACTCCACATTACCGGACTCCTCTCCGGACTCTGAACCCTCCGCGCCCTTGTCAATTGAATCTGATTGGGCACCGATAATGGAGTTCACCGCCGCAGATATCTTTCAGCACTCCCCCTTTGGCGACATATTGAATTCACTAAGGTCTCTCTCTTTATCAGGAGAGTCCTGGCCGGATTATGACCGACAGGATTGGGATGTGGACGACGAAGAAATTCTACGCCCACCCACCACCCACTTCATAGCCACTGTCGATGATTTAACTAACATGCTCGACTTCAACTCCGAAGACATCGACGGTATGGACGATGATATAGGAGACGAATAGGAACTAGCGCCTACAGGGCACTGGACAGCCACCTCAACCTACGATGTATACATGGTGGACACACCCAAAGGAAACAATGACGAGGAACGCGAGGACGCAATGAAGGATCGTTCCTTCGAAAAGCAGTCAAAGCGGCGACGTAAGCGCCGCTCCAAACCCCGCCTCGACAGAGACAGTGGTCATACAGACCCAGCCACAGAGCAGGGCGAGCCGGCAGACGATGAACATGGCATCGAGCTACCATCCGAACAAGGCAACTTGGATAACCAAACCGAACAACCAGTCCCCGGCGAAGATGACAGTCCGGATGACCTCACACCGGACAAGTTCCTGGAACAGAAGAACCTCCATAAAAGGCTCGTCGCCACTGCTCGTAGCCTAAAAAAGCAGAAGCAGAAGCTCAAGACTGCGGAAGATGCACTCAGAATCAGATGGAGCAAGGTATTCAGCACTGCAGACAAATATGGCGGTAGTCGCCACACAAAGAGCTACAGGAAGCGAAAGCTACTACCCGAATTTGATGAGGAGGCCTTAGAGCCCCCGCAATCAAAAAACAAATCAGCCATCCGGCCGGATAGACGACCTCATGGCCAACATAGAGCGGCAAACGGCGCCGCACACAAGCCAGCACGCGGTCCACACGAGGACTCGCATAAAACAGATGGCCCAACCAGATCTATCTTTGGGCCAAGAAAACACGCTCTAGCGAGCAATGCAACACAAAAAAATATCCGAACAACGCGGCATACCCAAATATAGGGGTGTCGCACACCGCCTATGTTTCACCGATGAGGTGCTGGACCATGAATTCCCAGCGGGATTTAAACCCGTAAACATAGAGGCATATGACGGAACTACAGACCTGGGGGTCTGGATTGAGGATTATATCCTCCACATCCACATGGCTCGAGGAGATGAACTCCACGCCATCAAATACTTACCCCTCAAGCTCAAAGGGCCAGCCTGGCATTGGCTTAAAGGCCTCCCCGAAAACACCATTGGAAGTTAGGAAGAGCTCGAGGACGCTTTTCCGGCAAATTTTCAAGGGACCTATGTCCGACCACCGGATGCAGACGATTTAAGTCATATAACTCAACAAGCCGGAGAGTCAGCCTGAAAGCTCTGGAACATATTTCTTACTAAAAAGAACCAAATAGTCGACTGTCCGGACGCCGAAGCCTTAGCAGCCTTCAAACATAGTGTTCGAGACGAATGGCTCGCCAGACACCTCGGCCAAGAAAAGCCAAGAACAATAGCCGCATTAACAAGCCTCATGACCCGCTTTTGCGCGGGCGAGGACAGCTGGTTGGCAAGATGCAGCACCAGCGACCCAAGTACATCCGAAGTCAGGGATGGAAACGGGAAGCCACAACGCAGCAAAGACCAGCGCTGGAATAAGGGAAACAGCCCGAAGAGCACGACAGTTAACACCGGATTCAAAAGATCTCGGCAGGGTCAGCAAAAGCTGCCCCTCAAAGATAACAGGGACGAACTGTCTAACCTAAACAAAATCCTGGACAAGATATGTCAAATCCACAACACCCTTGGGAAGCCTGCAAATCATACCCACAAAGAATGTTGGGTCTTCAAGCAATCCGGCAAACTCAACACCGAACACAAGGGGCTGGATATACCAAGTGAAGACGATGATGAACCCCACAAACAAAGCAGTGGGGAACAAGAGAAATTCCCACAAGAAGTCAAAACATTAAACGTACTACACATGACAAAAGGGAGAAACAATGTGGCGCTCACAGAGATACGTGCCATGCGGCCTATCACAAAGGAGTTTCGCCATTGGTTGTCAAAACCGATCACCTTCGACCATCGGGATTACTCCGGAAGTATCCGACACGCAGGCTGGGTTGCCTTGGTACTAGACCCGATAATCGACGGATACCACTTCACGCGAGTCCTGATGGACGGCAGCAGCAGTCTAAACCTGATATATCAGGAAACAGTCCGCAAAATGGGGATAGACCCAACAAACATTAGCCATAGCAATATTTCCTTTAAAGGAGTAACGCCAGGCCTTGGGGCTCATTGCACGGGTTCCCTCCTACTAGAAGTGACGTTCGGTTCACCAGATAACTTCCATAGAGAAAAGCTGACCTTCCAAATCGCTCCATTTAAAAGTGGTTATCAAGCACTACTGGGACGCGAAGCTTTCGCTCGCTTTAACGCAATACCGCACTATGCGTCTCTCACGCTTAAGATGCCCGGTCCACAAGGCATCATTTCAGTAAAGGGAAACATTGAGCGCTCCTTGCGCGCGGAAGACTGTGCGGCTGCCTTGACAGCCACACACTAAACCGCCCCACAAACCAGAGCGCCTAATAGGTCGTTAAGACCACGGACATGGCTGGACGAGTCCGGCGCAACTATATAATTACTAACGGTTTGATGGTTATAGATCCCAATACAAGGGGCTCCGCACACATAAACAAGCAGCAACAAAACTCAATTCTTCCCACCTTGAATCATACTTCGTTTATTTATTATAACATACATTTTGCACGACTACTTTTTCAATTAAGTTCCTCTCTTTTACAGATGAATATTGTGCTACACCCGTCCAGGACACGGCACAACGGAGACACAGGCGCAGACGTGTAGTAGGGACCCATTCCAAGGATTCTCTTTAGCTTAAGACCCTGCGTAAACCTTTTTTACTGTCTCTTGTTGAAACATATCCCCCGGATTCTCCATAAAACCGAGAAGGGGGCTGACATCTTGGCATGTGGCCACGTCAGAATATTGCACGTACCTGGACACTATGGGCTTATTACAAAGGGCAATGTTCAGCCCGTTTACAATCATAACTTTCACTAGGGCAAGTTCCCTCAACAATAATAGCATAATTAGATCATATAACAATCGCTCAACATGAAACAAAGAGACACTCCAAAGTCACTAATAGCGGAGAACAAACAAAGAAATTATTGTAGGGTACGAAACCACCTCAAAGTTATTCTTTCTGATCAATCCATTGGGCTATTCCTATAAGTGTCACAAACAACCCTAGAGTTCGTAGTAAAATAACACCATAAGACATATATCAATCAAAACCGTAATGTCACCTAGATACTCCAATATCACCTCAAGTATCCGTGGGTATGATTATACGATATGCATCACACAATCTCAGATTCGTCTATTCAAACCAACACAAAGAACTACAAAGTGTGCCCCAAAGTTTCTACCGGAGAGTCAAGACGAAAATGTGTGCCAACCCCTATGCATAGATTCCCAAGGTCGCGGAACCCACAAGTTGATCACAAAAACATACATCAAGTGAATCAAAAGAATACCCCATTGTCACCACGGGTATCCCACGAAAGACATAGATCAAGTATTCTGAAATCTTTAAACTCAAACCGATAAGATAACTTCAAAGGGAAATCTCAATCCATTACAATAGAGTAGAGGGGGAGAAACATCATAAGATCCAACTATAATAGCAAAGCTCGCGGTATATCAAGATCGTGCCAAATAAAGAACGTGAGAGAGAAAGATCAAACACATAGCTACTGGTACATACCCTCTGCCCCGATGGTGAACTACTCCCTCCTTGTCATGGAGAGCACCGAGATGATGCAGATGGCCACCGATGATGGATCCCCCCTCCGGCAGGGTGCCGGAACAGGGCCCCGATTGGTTTTTGATGGCTACAGAGGCTTGCGGCGGCAAAACTCCCGATCTAGGTTTCTTTTTGGGGGGTTTCTGTATTTATAGGAATTTTTGGCGTCAGTCTCATGTCAGGGGGGTCTCTGAGTCATCCACGAGGAAGGGGGGCGCTCCCGGGGGTAGGGCGCGCCCTCCACCCTTGTGGATGGCTCGGGACTCTTCTGGCCCAACTCTTTAACTTCGGGGGTTTCTTTTAGTCCATAAAAAATCCACAAAAATTGGCAGGTCAAATAGACTCCGTTTGTGTCGGGGATATACCCCGCGGCGTAAACCGGCCGGAAGTTTAACCCGGCCGGACTTGGCGGTTTATCTGAAGACCCCGCTGGCACATGGCGATTCACCAGGTGACCCGTTTGGACCTGGCGGTTCACGACTCATTGGTAACCCGGCAGGCGGGACAGACGGCGACAAGACCTGGTGGCCCAACAGGTGGTTCATGAAGGCCGGTTCATACTATGGTGGGCCGGTTTAAGAGGAAAGGCGTGAGAAATATTTACCTTACAAGGAGTTAAGACCAGGACTTGTATCCGGTTTGTATTAGAGATAGACTAGTCCTAATCCTAATAGGACTCCACATGTAAACCGCCCCTTCAACATATATAAGGAGGGGCAGGGCTCCCCAAAGAGCTACAAGCTACAAGCAAGAAGAAACAATCTTAGGGCTAGACACAAAGAGGAGAGCCGGTTTACGGCGACTCCCTCGTGATGATAATGAGACCTAGCCTCAAACAGCATGTAGGGTTGTTACAGGATGATGTTTCCCGGGGCCCGAAGCTGTCTAAACCCTTGTCTTGCGTTGATCCGCCCTGCGTCTCTCATCCCGCTCAACCCCTCTCAAGCTACCACATAGATGCGTTGGCCTCGCGACTAAGTCCTGACACTAAGGACATCTGCCGTGACAATTCCACGACAGCTGGTGCCCACCATCGGGCTTGCGCACGGTGGTGTTGAGTTCTTGAAGGGATTTCTTCTGGGATCTAGAAATTCATAATTTTCCGGGCGAAGAAAGTTAGTTCCAGAAAGATCTACGTCGACCACGGAACAACATGTACGAAAGATTTGGAAGTTTTTAGGGTTGCGTGCTGAAACGGCTGCAGCGAGCGCCATGGAGATCCGACCAAGTTCGAGACAAGAATTTTTTATAAGGAGAAGTGTCAAGGATCCATCAGTCGCCGATTGCATCAAGACGATTAACTGTAAGTCCAGTACGGATTCATGCAACCCACTGGGACCAGGAGGAAAAGGAAATTATTTTGTCCGTCAGAATCAGACGAAGCAGAGAAGACAAAAGAGGCCAGATTTAAAGACCGAAGACTTGGGCACTCAAATTTGTTTATGCAGATCAAGACAAAAGGACTGGCAGCAGGCCAGCCACCTCAAGAAGCTCCTCACGTGGAGGCTAAAAACAGCTACAAGTACATCTAGTACTAATGCTACACGGATTTCAAAGTTTAATTGACCACATCTCTGCACTACGTCAGCTCCTGGGAAGATACCATATCAGCGTACATGCAGTTTTTATCGGATACCTCCACCGGCTCGCATCGCCACTGCGATCCGCCTCCGCCGGCTTGCTTCTGCCGTGGCCCGCCTTTTGAGACGCCGGGCGGCCGTGTCACCCGCCCTTTGTCTCTGCTACGCCGGGCCACCTCGCCGTTTCACCAGCCAGCGCCCCTGTTAAACCGCCGACAAGTGGTTGATCCGCTGCTGCGGCCCGTTCCCCGCACACGTCTACGGGTGAGAGTTTGGTCTCCGTCGAGTCACCGTATGTGAGGCCGCCGTCGCCGCTAGCACTTCGAGATGATTAAAAGGATCCATCAGAGGGAGATGATAATGGGAAACTGACACCTCTGAGACGCCACGGCTGCACTCCGTTGCTACCTATGATCAAACGACTACCCCTCGCCAGCGTGTCGAGCGACTGCCGTGGCCACACCGTCGAATCCGAACAGATGATCAATTCCTGCTACAGTCGTTTGTCGTCAAGGCTGACAAGAATTGTGCTACGCTGTCGTCGCTGGAGCCTGGCCACCTTGGCCAAGCTGCTATCAGCATCCGAAAAATACGAGAAGAATTATTCGTCATAAGTGGCATGATACCACGGAGATGGAGGCATGCCAACATCATTTGGCACGGGTGGTCGTCCTTATTCAACGGACTCCTGCACTGACTTAAAAACGCCGTGGCTGGCTCGCTCGTACGCGCTGCTTTACAACGGCACGGGCGACTTGCCCATCCGCCCTCACGGCCGGTTCACGCGTCCGCACCGGCTTACAACGCGGAGGACAACTTGCTCGCCATCACCGGTTTACAATACCTCGGCCGACTTATCTGTCTACTCTGCTGTGATTGATTTCAGTGTCACCATGGTGGTTATCAACTCCGCGATGCATAATTTCCGGCCTAACATATCAGGTGATATCCATCTAAGGCCTATTTTACTAGCGCATATTATTTTTGTCAAGGAACAATTACTTTGGCATACGATATTTTTTGACGCAGGACAATTGTTCATTGTGAATGAGGCGTTATATTACGGGCACGGAGCACGTGCTGGCAACGTTCTGCACTGGTGTTTCGTCTGTGTCATGCCACTTGATGAATGAACGTAAGCAAGTCACCGTCCCTGTGGCCCGGTTTACATCAGCTTGCCGGGACCGCGCCTGCAATTAATTCGCCCGTTCGTGCCGGTTTATGACACCAGTGCTGATTTCCCCGTCCGCACCAGTTTACAATGTCGCGGCCGACTCATCTATCCGAGTCGCCTCTGACGTTGTGGTCGTCTTTGTCGTCCATCTCTTGCGGCCTGGTCTACATCAACATACCGGGCCGCACGTGTCTGCATGAGCTGTTTGAGCAAGTCACAGCTTGGGAAGCCCGGTTTTCTTTCAACATCATGGAGGCAAATTATCATATACTATCAACCACCGTCTGCACTGGGTGGTTCAATGGGCAGGCGCACAAGTCACCGCCGCTACAGTTTTGTTAACTTCAAATCACCAGTTGGAAGGAACCATTGGCCGAGTTGCTGACACGGTTCATACGGGATCATTTACAACCCGCCGCAGTCACCTCAACCTTCTGTGGATTCACATCGTGTTATCAACACCAATGATATACAAGTTATGTCGGTTTATACCACGGTCAAATATGGAGAGTTTCAAGCCAACTCCTCGAGTCACCTTGAGCCTTGGGGGCTATGATGACATGACTCAGCAAATCTTGCTAGTTTCAGCCGGTTTAAGAACCCCAGGACGATGGAGGGAAAGATAACCCGTCCCAGAGGCTACTGTTATATTGATGAAAATTTAAAGGCTGTCAGAAAATTTCCGGCTTAGAAAGTATATGACAGTTACAAAATCCTGACTCAAGGGAACTCAGTCTCATTGAAGCTCTCAAATATCCGGTTTACAATCCGGTTCAAGGGAAATCTGTTCTCCCACAAAGCTCTGAAGCACCCAAATCCGGTTTAACAATGTCCGGTTCAAAAAGGAATTAACTTCTCGCAAGTTCCAGTTTAAAGACCGTCAGAAAATTTCCGGCTAAAAATGAAGATTCCGGTTTAAAATCCGGTTCAAGGGAATGATGTCTCCCACAAAGCTTTGAAGCTCTCAATATCCGGTTCAAAGATCCCGGTTCAAGAAGAATTTATCTCTTGCAAAAAGTTAAAAATTACCGAAGAGGACCTGCTGCCATGATGCGCGGTTCAATGGTATCCCGCCTTATTGGCCTAACATATTATTGATCACATGGGGGCTTCTGCTTCATAAAGCGGGGTCTCTGTTCTTTTTTACATCATACGTGGTTACACGGAGGTTCTGTCTTAAAGCGGCCTCCGGTTTACCCCTTGGGTTAGCTTTTCAAAGCACCATGTTATGTCACTTGGGGGCTTGGTCGTGTCCGAACCAATGCAACACCTTTTGATAGGCAAAAGCCACCAGATCACTTGGGGACTTGGTCAAGTCTGAACCAGTCACGCCTTTTGGTCGGCCTAAGGCCACAGAATCACTTGGGGGCTTTGGTCGAACCCGAACCATCGTCGCCCCTCTTGAAAGGCATAATGCCAATGCATCACTTGGGGACTTGTGGTCATGTCTGAACCATAGTCACGCCCCTTGATCGGCCTAAGGCCATAGAATCACTTGGGGGCTTGGTCGAACCCGAACCATTGCCACGCCTCTTGATCGGCATAATGCCACGGTTTCATTTGGGGACTTGGCTGACTTGAACCATAGCTACATCTATCGGGAGCTTGGTCGTGTCCGACCATGGTAACACCATCTGATCGGCTCAATAAAGCCTCTTTTTGCAAACGGTTTTATCATTGCCTTTGCTTCAATATTTTCCTTAAACTGTTGCTTTATTTTTGTTGCGTTTTTTAAACCGACAACGTTTTAATCCGGTTCAACTGTCAATTACAAATTGACGGAACACGGTCAAATCTTAATCTGGAGGCCATCTGGCCGGTTTGATTTTCTGTTACCATCCTATTATGGAGTAAACCGGTGTTTATCAACCCGGCTCGGCTTTCAACTACAAGTTGTCAGTACACGATCAAGTTATAATCCGGAGACTATCAGCCCGGTCTGGTTTGACTACAAGTCACCAGTATTATATATGGTTAATCCGGTGTTTATCACAAACCCGGTACGGTTTTTTCATAAACCGGCACAATATGAAAGGAGTTATCATTACTCAAAGATTTGGGTTATTACCTCAACTACAAAAAGTTGGTAAACCAACGATGTGATTCAGTGTCACAGGTATGATATATTTTATATTTGATTGTTCTTAAGTGCAGCCTTGGTTATAAACCTGGGTTATATGTTGGGCATTATGACCCGTCCGTCGGTAAATCGCCGGGACATTTTAAACTTGTTGTATGCAGAAATAGGTTGAATAAAGCATGATTATAAGTCACTGTTGTTTCTTAAACCGGCCTGGCTTTAAGATGATAAATCGCCAGTCTATGATGAGGAATTGTCCGGTGTTTATTATACTGGCCTGGCTTTGGACCATAAGTCGCAAGTATATATTTGGATTGCGCCATTGGAATCATGCGCTTATTGGGTTATATTATTCAAATAGCCAAAGTTTGCTGAATTTTCATTATGATATTGAGTGAATAAGGTTTTCATACCGGATTATATTATCTTGAATAGCCAACATGGCTGGATTTTATTATGATCATTAATAACCGGTATTATTGAGGTTTTCAACCTCGCTTTAGCGCAATGGCTATTATTTTATCAAAGGGTATGATTTATTCTACAATGGAAGGAATAGTCCCGAGTCACTGCAGGCTTACGACCCGGCACTTGGGGGCTACATTATTCAAATTGAGATTACATGCAAGTCTCATGTTGCTGCAAGCATGCACCATGACACTTGGGGGCTAACAATTGCTCCTGTCAACAATTCAAGTTTTATGGACATCAGTCAATTACAAGTCCCAGGATGCTGCAAGCATGACAACCCGGCACTTGGGGGCTACATAATATGGAGTATTCAGATTTTACTAGTGACTGGGATGAACAACATGGATTTCTTCGAAAGTGGCAGTATTTATATTGAAGCAAGTCTTAATCCATCACTTTGTTCTGCTCAAGACTTGGGGGCTACAAGTATTATATTATTATCAGAGAAATATTATCAAATTCTCTGTTTTGAGCAAACCAGATTGACCCGGCGTCACCTATTATTATGACCCTGTGTTTGCAACCCGGCATCATCAATAATCATAAACCGGTGTTGGCAACAATAAGGAACCGGAGTTAGCAACAATCATGACCCGGAATTATCAGTCATATAACCCGGTAGTTTTTGGCAATGATAAACCGGCAAGTTCGGCATCTTCAAACCAGTTGAATATCAGAGGAGTGTTTCAAGACCCATATTTCTTAATCCGGCGGTTTGGAACCCGACTCAAGTGGATTATTCTTCATAATATTTCTCTGTGAGAAACCAATGTCAGCAAATTGAGTATAAAGCTCGTTATTGACCCGGATTTTCTAGAAGGAGGAAATGACAAGGACTATGGATGATGAGATGCCGGTTTACAAGAATTCTTAATCCGGAGCACAACCTGTCAAATTTGTTCTTGTGTTTATTTTGCAGCATAAGTTTACCATGGATAAATCCAAGCTAAACTTGGGGGCTAATGTCGGGGATATACCCCGCGGCGTAAACCGGCCGAAAGTTTAACCCGGCCGGACTTGGCGGTTTATCTGAAGACCCCGCTGGCACTTGGCGATTCACCAGGCGACCCGTTTGGACCTGGCGGTTCACGACTCATTGGTAACCCGGCAGGCGGGACAGACGGCGACAACACCTGGTGGCCCAACAGGCGGTTCATGAAGGCCGGTTCATACTATGGTGGACCAGTTTAAGAGGAAAGACGTGAGGAATATTTACCTTACAAGGAGTTAAGACCAGGACTTGTATCTGGTTTGTATTAGAGATAGACTAGTCCTAATCCTAATAGGACTCCACATGTAAACCGCCCCTTCAACATATATAAGGAGGGACAGGGCTTCCCAAAGAGCTACAAGCTACAAGCAAGAAGAGACAATCTTAGGGATAGACACAAAGAGGAGAGCCGGTTTACAGCGACTCCCTCGTGATGATAATGAGACCTAGCCTCAAACAGCATGTAGGGTTGTTACCGGATGATGTTTCCCGGGGCCCGAAGTTGTCTAAACCCTTGCCTTGCGTTGATCCTCCCTGCGTCTGTCATCCCGCTCAACCCCTCTCAAGCTACCACATAGATGTGTTGGCCTCGCGACTAAGTCCTGACACTAAGGACATCTGCCGTGACAAAACCACGACAGTTTGGTATTCCTTTTCTGTAAAACTCAAAAACAAGGAAAAAACAGAACCTGGCACTAGTCTCTAGGTTAATAGGTTAGTCCCAAAAATCATATAAAATAGAATATAAATGCATATAAAACGTCCAAGATGGATAATATAATAGCATAGAACAATAAAAAATTATAGATACATTGGAGACGTATAAGCGGCCACGACGGCTCTTCCAGCAGTGGGGGAGGCGCCCCCACAGGAAGCAGTGGTCGCGGCAGAGGCGGAGGCTGCACCCAGAGCGGTGGTGGAAACCGCGGTCGCTAGCCAAGCCGGGCAGGGTGAGGCGCTGGCAACGGTGCCAAGTGCCGCTACTGTGACATACCGGGTCACTGGATCCGGGATTACCATAGGAGGAAAGCCGACGAGGCAGCCGCGGTAACGGCAAACCTCGTCCAGGCTGACGTGGACGTCGGGCCAGCAAGAGTCGAGCCCGCGCAGGAGAGAAGAGCGTCTCTCGGGAGCACGGCCCCGACAACTACCAATTCCATGCAGGAGGCACGGAACCCGTCCACGGGAACCATCACTCCAGTGACAGGCCACACCTCGACAACAACGTTTTCGGGGCCTATCGAATGGGAGGCGATGAAGGCTCGGTTGTGTTGTAGCCATGCCCCGGCGTCCCCAACGACCACAGGACCCGACGAGGTCGCGCAAGTTGGTGCGACAACAATGCATATGACGGACCATGCTTCGACCATGATGCTGGCGACCATCGACTCCATGCAGGAGCGCACGGACACTCAGGTCAGCCACACCCCGACAACAAAGTGTTCGGGGTCCACCGTGTTGACTGGAGATGGCTCCCCTACAACGGTGTGTGTGTGCGGCTACGCCTTCCTCAATGAGGATAGAGCTGTGACCATACTCAGGCTTGCAGGAGGCAAGAAAGTGAGGGTTGGTTCCTCGACACCGGCGCCACAAACCACATGACTGGTCGGTCGACGAATTCGCGGAGCTGGACCGCTCAATCACCGGGAAGGTGCCGTTCACAGACGGATCTGTGGTGGAGATCCAAGGGCGTTGGACCGTCGTCTTCGCCAACAAAGGAGGTGATCATAGGGCATTCACGGACGTCTACTTCATCCCAGTGCTCAAGAGCGGCGGCGTGAGTGTCGGAAAGCTCGACAAGGGCTGGTTCGACATCGGCATCCGCCACAGTGTTCTCACCGTGCGCGACCAGCAGAAGAGGCTACACATCGAGGTAACCTGCTCGCCAAACCGCCTCTACAAGCTCTTCTTTCGTCCCGTGCATCATGTATGCCTTGCCGTGGGCCATGTCTCCGACGCGTGGCGTTGGCATGCCCGGCTAGGACACCAACATTTCGACGCGTTAAGGAAGATGGCGCGAGGCAATCTCGTTCATGGGCTACCTCACATCGAGCAAGCCGATGAGTTGTGTGATGCGTTTCTTGGCGGAAGTAGCGGCGCCTGCCCTTTCCCGAGAAGGCACGGTATCGGACGCAGAAACCCCTGGAGCTGGTTCATGGGGACATCTGCGGCCCAATCACCCCGGCAACGCCAGGATGGGGTTGCTACATCCTGCTGTTCGTCGACGACTATAGCAGGTTCGTTGATTGCTCTCTAACTATGGTGCCAGAAAAGCTCATGTCTGCTAGGACTACATCGGTATTTCTGCAAAGAGGAAGGGATGATGTAGCATAGCGAAGGTTGGTATTTCCCTAAGTGATGAAACCAAGGTTATCGAACCAGTAGGAGAACCAAAAAACACAACGTAAACAAGACCGGCACACAAATAATGACACCTCGCAACCCGACGTGTCAAAGGGGTTGTCAATCCCTTTCAACTAACGATGCCATAAATTTATAATAGATTGAAATAATAGACTGCAAATAAAATAAAGTGCAGCAAAGTATTTTTGTATTTTTGGTTTAATAGATGTGAATAAAAGTGCAATGGAAAAGTAGATCGGGAAGCAAATATATGAGAAAGAAGACACGGGGGCCGTAGGTTTCACAAGTGGCTTCTCTCGAGAAAAATAGCAAATGGTGGGTAAACAAATTACTGTTGGGCAATTGATAGAACTTCAAATAATTATGACAATATCCAGGCAATGATCATTACATAGGCATCACATCCAAGATTATTAGACCGACTCCTGCCTGCATCTACTACTATTACTCCACACGTCGACCGCTATCCAGCATGCATCTAGTGTATTAAGTTCATCAAAAAATGGACTAATGCAATAAGAACGATGACATGACGTAGACAAGATCAGTTTATCTATTGCGTAGATATAGACCTCATCTTTTTATCCTTAGTAGTAACGATACATACATGTTGTTTCCATTTCTGTCATTGGGATTAAGCACCGTAAGATCGAAGCCATTATAGGGAACCTCTTCCCAATGCAAGATAAATAGATCAAGTTTGCCAAAAAACCCAAATATCACACAAGAAATACGAGGCTATAAGAGATCATGCATATAAGAGATCAAAGAAACTCAAAAAACTTTCATGGATATAAAAAGATATAACTGATCATAAACTCGAAGATCATCAATCCCAACAAACACACCGCAAAAAGAGTTATGTTATATGGATCTCCAAGAGACCATTGTATTGAGAATTCAGCGAGAGAGAGGAAGCCATCTAGCTACTAACTACGGACCCGTAGTGTGACGCCCAGATAATTAAGCTACAATTATTTCCCTGCTAATGATGCCACGTCATCATGATTACTGTTGTTAAATTCCCATTGGTTCAAATCCGGTCCAAATTCAAATTCAAAATAAAGTAAAACAAATAAAGTTTCCAAATGTCAAAACAAAAATGTTTGTTGGGTTGCAAATATTAACTAGGTAATTATCATGTGGCAACCAACATCATTTGGTTCCCCTTTAATCCCTAGGAAAATATAAAGTGGCCTAGCAGCATATTAGTTGACCTATTCAATTTCTAAAAATGCTTGAACAATTCCGTTGGCTCTAAAACTTTTTATGCAACACCACAATGTTGTTCTCGAATTGTGTGCCAAATTTCAAGTTTGACTAAATTCATTTTTGTCACTCAAATAAATTTTGAACAGTGGCTAACTGAAATACGTAAAAGTGAAATTAGAAAATGGCCTTACTAAACTGCTCTACAACTAGGTCATTGATGACCATAGTGCTTTTGGCCCAGCCCAAATGGCTTTTCCTCCACCTCCCGCTACAGGAGACAGGGGCCATGGCGTGGCATGCATCCACCCCCACCGTGGCCGTTGCAATCGCCGTGTCGGGCATCCCACGGTCCTCTGAGTGGATAAGAACGTCGCAGCGACCCCCCCCCCACTCCGAACCCTAGCCCCAGTTTTCCCCCTCCCACTCGCTCTCCTCCCTGATCTGGAGAGGCCCCCGTACGCAACCGTCACTGCCGCCTTCGTCGATTCCTGGCCACCGATCTCGTCCCCAACGTCGTCGCCGTTGCCGCGGTCACCGGCCAGCTCGAGCGCTGCCAGGTTGCCCATAGGCCCCGCCTCATCCTTTACTTCCTCTATGACGAGCTACAAGGACCCGGGCGCCCCGTGCCGCCACCCTGAGCCCTCCTTCTTCCTCTGCTCCGCCGGCCGCCGATGCCAAATCCGGCGACCTCGAGCCCTCCCCGAGCCCATTCACGCACACCTACAGGACCACGGTGAGCCCGCGGTCTCCCCCCTCTCTTCCCGTTTTCCACGAGCGTCCCTAGCTCTGTTTCCTCCGCCTATGCCGAACCTCACCACCACCGCCGAGCTTCTCGTCGTTGCTACCGACGCCCATGAGCTCCACCGAACCCCGCGCTGTGTTCAGGGCCTCGCGGCGGAGCCGCCTATGCCCTTGGTTTATCCTGCTGAGCCCCCTAGCGCCGCCTTCGTGCTCACCCGAGCTCCGGCCTCCGCCTCCCTCATCGCTGGCGTCGTTTCCGGCGACCATTGGACGAGCCACCTACACCCAAAGACAAGGCATCACACGGTCGTTCAAACGAACCACGCCGCGCCTCGCAAACCCCGACTCCGTCCTTGCCCGGCTCACCGCTGCCTCCTCTGCGCCTCACCACACCCGCCGGAGACTGCCCGTGCCCGCATGCCTCGTCCCCTGCGCTCAATCCCTGCGCCCGTGGCCGCGCCCCTGCTCGCCTCCTGCTATTGTGCTCCCGCCGCGCTGCTCCCTCCCCATGCATCGCCGCCCACCTATAGCCGCTCGCTGCCGTCTTCCACGCTTGCCTCTTCTGCTTGCGTCGCCGTGGTCGCTCCCTACCTGCGCCCGTGCAGCCTCGACCGCCGCTGTCGTCGCGTTGCTGCTCAGCCTCCCTGTGCCGCCTGCCTCCGCCGCGACTCGCCCCACGCCTGGCGCCGCCGCGTGGCCTTCGTCGCGCCATGCCTTGCCGGCCCACCGCCGTGGCCGCCGGCGCCCCGCTGCCTGCGCGCCCTTCTCCTCCCCATCGCACGGCGGCTTCGCGTGTGATCGGGCGGGCTAGGCCCCACCCGCACCCGTTTCACCCGTCGCCCAGTTGGCCCCAATGGGACACTGACCACAGGGGCCCACACCCCCCTGTTTGTTTTTTTTAAAGAAAGAGATTTATAATTAATTAATTAATTAAATAGGTAATTAATTAACTGTGATTAATTAGTCTAATTAACTAAATTAGTTAATTTAACCCTGTTAAATTAGTTAGGTCAATGACAGATGGGCCCCCTGCTCTGTTTTACCAGTCAACGCTCTGTTGACTGCCGACGTCATGGTGACGTCAGACTGACGTCATATTTCCCTTTTTGAATTAAGAATAATTCCAGAATATTACTAGAACTTTGAAAATTCATAGAAAATAAACCGTAGCTCGGATGAAAATGTTTACTACATGAAAGTTGCTCAGAATGACGAGACGAATCCGATTACAAGGTCCGTTCATCTGTCACGCGTCTCTAGCATAGCGAACCTGCAACCTTTCCCCTCCGTTTCAACTGTCCAAAAATGCCTAACACTGGGGAAACATTCCCGGAGGTTTTCCCCCTTCGCCGGTATTGTGTAGTACTACGTTAGAACACGTCTAGCTCTGCATGTTGTCATGTTATGCACTTGCTTGCTATGTATTTACTGTTTCTCCCCCCTCTTCTCTTCGGTAGACCCCGTGACGATGCTGATGCCCCTGTGATCGACTACGTCGCCGACGACCCCTGCTTCTTGTCTGAGCAACCAGGCAAGCCCCCTCCCCCCCTTGATCACCAGATATCGCCTACTCTCCTCTATACTGCTTGCATTAGAGTAGTGTAGCATGATACTGCTTTCCGTTATTCCTATCCTTATGCATAGCCTGTCCTTGTTACTACTGGTGTTACCTTTACCTGCAATCCTACATGCTTAGTATAGGATGCTAGTTTTCCATCAGTGTCCCTACATTCTTGTCCGTCTGCTGTGCTATACTATCGGGCCGTGATCACTCGGGAGGTGATCACGGGTATATACTATACTTTATACATGATACATGTGGTGACTAAAGTCGGGTCGGCTCGAGGAGTACCCGCGAGTGATTCACGGATTGGGGGCTGAAAGGACATTTGTCCCAACGGCCCTCTGTGTGGATCTTTGTGGCGGAGCGGCAGGGCGGGTTGAGACTACCTGGGTGAGAGGTGGGCCTGGCCCTGTCGACGTTCGCGGATACTTAACATGCTTAACGAGATCTTGGTATTTGATCTGAGTCTCGCTATAAGCCTATACGCACTAACCAACTACGCGGGAAAGATATGGGCACTCGGTTTCATGGTATCAGCCGAAGCACTTCATGACGTCAGCGACTGAGCGGCGCGCGCCGGGTTGGACCGCGTAACGTGACTTCCTTTGTAATGGAGGTTGCTAGGTCTGCTCTCCGGCCGCGTACGCAACGTGCAAGTGTGCAATGGGCGATGGGCCCAGACACCTGCGTGCATAGGATTTAGACCGGCGTGCTGAGCTCTCTGCTGAGCCTAGGTGGGGCTGCGACGTGTTAATCTTCCGAGGCCGGGCATGACCCAGCAAAGTGTGTCCGGCCAAATGGGATCATGTGTGTTGGGTTATGTGGTGCACCCCTGTAGGGAAGTTAATCTATTCGAATAGTCGTGATCTTCGGTAATAGGACGACTTGGAGTTGTACCTTGACCTTATGACAACTAGAACCGGGTACTTAATAAAACACACCCTTCCAAGTGCCAGATACAACCCGGTTATCGCTCTCTAACAGGGCATCGAGGAGGGGATTGTCGGGTAGGATTATGCTATGCGATGCTACTTGGAGGACTTCAGTCTACTCTCTTCTACATGCTGCAAGACGGAGGCTGCCAGAAGCATAGCCTTCGACAGGATTAGTTATCCCCCTCTTATTCTGGCATTCTGCAGTTCAGTCCACTGATATGGCCCCTTACACATATAACCATGCATATGTAGTGTAGCTCCTTGCTTGCGAGTACTTTGGATGAGTACTCACGGTTGCTTGTTTCCCCCTTTTCCCCATTCCTCTACCCGATTGCTGCGACCAGACGATGGAGCCCAGGATCCAGACGCCACCGTCGACGACGACTCCTTCTACACTGGAGGTGCCTACTATTCGCACACGAACACGTCACCGTGTACCTCCAACGCCGAGGGTGATGCACCGCAGCTCACGTCGAAGGAGGCCCACCGGAAGCGTGGTACACAAGACAATCCGGCGGGCGCCCTTGTAGACCCGAAACCCCACACGCCCGGGAGGGACCCCGTCAGGGCGCGCGGCGGCTATGGGCTGCCCTAGGTCGATTCGCTCACCCCTAGAGCCTCGACGATCGCTGCCCTTCAACACGAAGAACGAACGAAGAACGAGAGAGAAAGAACAAGGGAGAGATGTAAAACCTAGGGTAAAAAGTAGTATATTGATTTGTCGATTGTGTGTTGTTTCAATCGGCCGTCAACCCCAACATATATAAGAGGCGGCTGGACTTCCCGTATAAGCAAAGGATTTATCTAGGCTTTCCTTACAAGAAAATTGCATCAATTCACGTCCAAAACCCTAGTCAAATTCGGACTGGTTTTATCCGAACTTTCCAAAACTGTTGGGTTTAAACTGGCTGTACTTTGAGGGTCCTTTTTGTGGTGACAAACTACCTCGGATGGAAATGAGCCCAAAAGAAATCTTGACCGTTTTGACGAGACGAACATCTTTCATGTTGAACGTTTTTTCATCTGAGGTCATCTTGAGGGTCACATTACTCGCGCAAAACAGCTAATTATTCACGCAGCTCATCAGACATACCCACGTATGTGTCTGGTTCTGGGCGTCATATTTTGCTCACTGAAGGGTCGCGCTGTGCGGGCTATAACTTTTGCATATGAACCCGGATTTGAACGATTTTTATATCAAAATCGATCGTTTCGACGATACGAAGAACTTTCATGTTGAACGTTTTTCCATCCGAGATCATATGAATAACCTTTTGAGCCCATCTTCAACTTATCGTCCGATTGACTATCACAGCCTCCAACCCGGCAAGTTTTGTACTCCGGCAAGGGTTTCACTCCGGCAAGTTTTGTACTCCGGCAAGGTTTGTACTCCGGCAAGGGTTTCACTCCGGCAAGGTTTGTACTCCGGCAAGGGTTTCACTCCGGCAAGGTTTATACTCCGGCAAGGTTTGTACTCCGGCCAGGGTTCCTCTCTGACAAGGTTTCCACCCCAGCAAGGGTTTTCTTTCCCACTCAGGGCCGGCCCGTGAAGTGTTGCCTCTAACTTTTTCATACGAACCCGGACTCTTATCCATGCCAAAATCTGGTGTCAACACATGCCCCCCTGTTTTTCGGCAAAGCTAGCGTGCCGAAAAATAACTTGTACCATGTTTGTTCTAAGGACGATGTCAACACTCCATCGGCCTTTTTATGTGCTTCAGGCGATAATTTCTATATCGGCCATGTTTATGCTTAGGGCGATAATTTTATATCGGCCGTTGATTTTAACCTCTTGTTTACATCATACCTTGGAACCGATTATCACCAATCGGCTTTAAAGAGATGGGAATGAATCCGTTCCTCGTAGCACAAAGGAAATCAAACCCCGAGAGGTCACGCCCTGTTAAGCAAGTAACATTGGGATGATTCCAATCCACCGATGCATCAGCCAAAGCAACACAAGCCGAATTATCCGCGTGAATGACTTCTACCTCATCATCGACCCATTGTATTAAGAATTGATGCATGGTAGATGGCACACATTGGTTAGCATGAACCCAATCACGGCCTAATATAACATTATAGTTACCTTGCACCTCGGCGATGAAGAATGTGGTGGCCAAAGTTTTACTTCCCACGGTGAGTTCCATGCACATCACACCTTTGGCCTCTGTTTTTTCTTTTCCCTCAAATCCATTAAGTACCATATTGGTCTTCATCAATGCATTATCGTCTAACCCCAACTTCTTGAAGACCGAGTAGGGCATAAGATTTACCACAGCACCACCATCAACGAGCATCCTAGCAACCGGCGATCCGTTAATATGACCTTTGAGGTACAATGGCTTCAAGTGTTTCACCGGTTCTTTTGGCTTCTTGAAGATAGCATTCTTAGGACCAAAATCCAGCTGGGCTACCTCCCATTCTTTACCTATAGCACGAAACTCGCCAGGTAAGTAATATACCATATTAATATCCATACCTTCTCGAACCGGCGTAGATTCATAATCCACCATCTCATCTTCATCCCCCAATGTGAATATTGGGCTCAAAGATTTCTCAACTGAAGGGGATGTTTCAGGTGGTGTGGACGATGTAATAGGGGTTGCATCATCCTCTTTTGGTGGCGAACGGGTTGCTGTAGCTAATGTAGAAGCATCTGCGTTTTCTTTTTGTTTAGGCCTCCACACTTTTTTGTGAGTGCCATGGGCCGAATTTTACTTAACAATTCGTCCATTTGCATCTCCTCTTTGTACTCTACCTTCTCGTGGTTCCTCATGCGTTGTAATCTCCTTTTCATGGTCTTGGTTAAACCGGGAGGACACCACTTAGGTTGAGTATATTTGGGATCCCTTGGTTTGGCCTTGCTTGTGCTCGCCTCATGATCACTAACCATGGAACCATGCTGAATAATAACAGTATCACCATTAGAAGTAGCCAGATTACCAACAACCAGCTTTTCGATCTCCTTTTGCTTATCACATTCTGAAATTTCCGCATTAGATGACTTAACACGCCACACTTTTTTATTGGCCTTACTTGTAAAAAAATTGTTGGCCGATTAGAACCATAGCTCAAACGGCCTTGTGTGGGATAATAAAGCCTCTCGCGAGCAGGCCTTCTAGGTACTACCCACCCCATATGAAAAGCATAAGGAGCCATTGGGGGCTGCCCCCATCCTCCACTGAAGCCTCTCATGTAATATGGCGCATAGGAGGGTTGTGACATCCATGGTGTCGGTGCCCATGACCCATATGGCCTTGCATATCGTCGAAACTCTTGCTCTGGAGGCAATCTTGAATGCTTTGAATGGGATGGCCGATTAGAGCTAGAACCGGCCGCTTGACTTGCATATTTGGACAGCAACATATCAAAAGTTGGCTTGATTCTCTTGTTCTTAGTTTCATTCTTTTTCCACTTGCCAACTTCTGAATTCTTGGTCTTGATCAATTTAACTTGAGCATCCTCTTGTACTTGTGGTTGCCCCCCATTTTTTATAGTGATCTTCAACACTTCCTTGCCATCGGGTTGCTTCTCAAGCACAATCTTTCTTCCCAAGACCTTGTCGCCCTCCTTGCGATTCCTGGGTTCACCAATAACAACATTATCTTTATTAGCGGATTCGGCTATGTTAGGCCGAATTAACATTTTCTTCCCTTCCAAGTCTATGGTGTTTATGGGGAAGGGTTGCTTATCAACTTGCATCTCAGCAAAATTCAATCGTCCGTCATTAATGGCCGATTGTATCTGTCGTTGAAAAACATTGCAATCGTTAGTAGCATGAGAAAATGAATTATGGTACTTGCAATAAGCACACCGTTTCAGATCCTCAAACCGTGGTATGGTGTGTGATATTCTAATCATCTTATCTTGCAAGAGAGCATCAAATGTTTTATCACACTTTGATATATCAAAAGTAAACCTCATCTCCTCATCACAATTCTTGCGAATCGGCTTAAGAGCATTGCACATATAGGGTTTGGCCTTTGAGGACCAAACAAATTCAGTAGTATAGACATCAACCTCATCGTCCGAATTATCATCATTGTGTTCAACCATATGCATTCTAGGACGATCGGTTGTAGACCTATGGACCTCTTTACTTCGACTCTCTTGGGACAAAGCTTTTTGTAAGGCTTTATTGATGCTCAAAAACTCATAACTTTCTAGCCTCTCTTTAATGTGAGTTTTCAAACCATTAAGAACAAGATCTGCCAAGTCTCTCTCAGTTATCACTAAGCTATAACATCGGTTTTTTATATCTCTAAATCTCTTGACATAATCGGTGACTGATTCATCATGTTTCTGCCTAACCGATGTAAGATGTGACAACTTTAGCTCATTATCACCGCTATAAAAGTGATCATGAAACTTTTGCTCTAATTGCGACCATAAGTGAATTGAGCCATGTGGTAGAGCAGCAAACCATGAAAATGCGGTACCAGTTAAAGATAATGGAAATAAACGCACTTTCAATTCTTCTATGGAACTTGCTTCACCCAATTGTGCTAGATACTGATTAACATGCTCCCAAGTTGTTTTCGTACCCTCACCACCAAATTTAACAAAATCAGGAACCTTATAACCTTGAGGGTAGGAAATTGCATCGAAGTGTTCAGGATAAGGCTTTTGGTACACACGACTCTTTACTTTCGGCTCGTTTCCGAAAGTTTCTAGGAACATCTTATGCAAATCCTCCCTTAATTTAGCTAAAATTGGATCCGAGGTAGATGAAGATGTTTGTGGCAATGACATAGGAGCAACCTGAGTACTAGCTATTGGTGCAACTTGTGGGATGGACGCCGAACCATAATTCGGCGGAAGACCAAACATGCTTGCGCCTATGGGTGGTGTGACAAAGTGATTCGGCGTTGACGCCGAATTGGGCACACTCATAATAGGATTAGAGTATGTAGGTGGAGCCACAAGCTGGTTGGTTTGAGTAGGGTAAAAATTTAATGGCATATTATATTGTTGTTGCATAGGTGGTGCTGATGAAATAGGTAAAATCGGACTAGGGTTTTCAGATATACCAACAGTACCACTAGATGATGGAGGCATATTTTTCTAAGCATTAGCACTAGCCACAAAAGAATTGTATGCCATCACATTACCCTTACTAACAAGACTTTCAATCACAGCCACTTGCTCTGGAGAAAAAACTTTACTCACAGTGACTACATCTTGTTCGTCGATGAGGGGAAGAAGATTGACGTTTCCAACCGGAGTGATGTTGCCTTGACGGTCTTTCTTGAAACCTGAAAGAAACGCTTCCAAATCCTCCTCCTCGCGCTTCTTCTTGAGCGCCTCAAAAGCCTCTTCACGCTGCTTCTTGCGCGCTTCATAGGCTTGGCGATGTTCATCCGATAGTTCATCAAGACCGGGCATAATGATGTTATCGGCGCTAACTTCTGAGGGCTTGGGGAGATCCGACATGGTTGATGATGATTCTTGATCTTCCTTCCCCAGCGGAGTCGCCAAAAAGTGTGTTCGCACACGAACACGTCACCGTGTACCTCCAACGCCGAGGGTGATGCACCGCAGCTCACGTCGAAGGAGGCCCACCGGAAGCGCGGTACGCAAGACAATCCGGCGGGCGCCTTTGTAGACCCGAAACCCCACACGCCCGGGAGGGACCCCGTCAGGGCGCGCGGCGGCTATGGGCTGCCCTAGGTCGATTCGCTCACCCCTAGAGCCTCGAGGATCGCTGCCCTTCAACACGAAGAACGAAAGAAGAACGAGAGAGAAAGAACAAGGGAGAGATGTAAAAACTAGGGTAAAAGTAGTATATTGATTTGTCGATTGTGTGCTGTTTCAATCGGCCGTCACCCCCAACATATATAAGAGGCGGCTGGACTTCCCATACAAGCAAAAGATTTATCTAGGCATTCTTTACAAGAAAATTGCATCAATTCACGTCCAAAACCCTAGTCAAATTCAGACTGGTTTTATCCGAACTTTCCAAAACTGTTCGGTTTAAACTGGCTATCCTTTGAGGGTCCTTTTTGTGGTGACAAACTACCTCGGATGGAAATGAGACCAAAAGCAATCTTGACCATTTCGACGAGACGAACATCTTTCATGTTGAACGTTGTTTCATCCGAGGTCATCTTGAGGGTCAAATTACTCGCGCAAAACAGCTAATTATTCACGCAGCTCATCAGACATACCCACGTATGTGTCTGGTTCTGGGCGTCATATTTTGCTCACTGAAGGGTCGCGCTGTGAGGGCTATAACTTTTGCATACGAACTCGGATTTGAACGATTTTTATATCAAAATTGATCGTTTCGACGAGACGAAGAACTTTCATGTTGAACGTTTTTCCATCCGAGATCATCTGAATAACCTTTTGAGCCCATCTTCAACTTATCGTCCGATTGACTATCACAGCCTCCAACCCGGCAAGTTTTGTACTCCGGCAAGGGTTTCACTCCGGCAAGTTTTGTACTCCGGTAAGGTTTGTACTCCGGCAAGGGTTTCACACCGGCAAGGTTTGTACCTCGGCAAGGGTTATACTCCGGCAAGGTTTGTACTCCGGCCAGGGTTCCTCTCTGACAAGGTTTCCACCCCGGCAAGGGTTTTCTTTCCCACTCAGGGCCGGCCCGCGAAGTGTTGCCTCGAACTTTTGCATACGAACCCGGACTCTTAACCATGCCAAAATCTGGTGTCAACACCTACTACTACGTGCAGCCCGCTGACGACGACCAGGAGTAGTTAGGATGATCCCAGGCAGGAGGCCTGCGTCTCGTTCGATCTGTATCCCTGTTTGTGCTAGTCATCTTGTGGCAACTTGTTTAACTTATGTCTGTACTCAGATATTGTTGCTTCCACTGACTCGTCTATGATCGAGCACTTGTATTCGAGCCCTCGAGGCCCCTGGCTTGTATTATGATGCTTGTATGACTTATTTTATTTGTAGAGTTGTGTTGTGATATCTTTCCGTGAGTCCCTGATCTTGATCATACACATTTGCGTGCATGATTAGTGTACGATTGAATCGGGGGCGTCACAAGTTGGTATTAGAGCCGACTGCCTGTAGGAACCCCCTTTCACATTCCTTGGCCGAAGTCGAGTCTAGACATTGCAAAAACTTTTACTAACTTGGCTGTGTGCCTTACGGGCCCACGTCGCCATCGGGTGGTACTAGGACCTTTTACTCCTCGACCTTTACTCTGGGACTCTGAACTCTCTCCTACTCAGGTTAAAGATTTTACTAACTCAGACTCTAGGATGTCGTAACCACTTCCTCCCGGAGAGCCCCTTCACTATAGATGATCGCTTGCTTCTCCAGAAGATATTGCAGATACTCCTCGATGTTTCCCGAGACCCTGTGCCCACTACATTGTTGTTCCTGACCATTGATAATCCCTGTGAATAACATTCTTGCTGCTTGTACCTTCATACCCAGTTGCTCCTATTATTACAAGATGTACTCTCCATTGTTTCACGAATCCTTTGTGCCTTCTGCTTTGCGGCTTCTTTTTTCACTACGGATAATTCGCTGAACCCGTTCATCCCCAGTTGTTCATATGCTTTCCAAAATACTTGAAAATGCTATCTGATCGTTCAAAATCCTCTACAGCCTATTGCTCTTGATTCTCCTTGTTTGCATGCATTATGGTTAATTCCATATTTCTAGTATTCTTCGTTGACATCCTCTGTCATTATCGTTTCGAGTCCCTTGATCCAATATGTCGCCAATGCTCGTAATCCTCAATCAGATCTCAGCGTTTATCCTTGCGGCTCAGACGTCACTCCAAACATGAGCTTGTTCTTATCAAATCAAACCTTGATTGATTGTCGATATGTATCGATTCAACTCAATTATCTTTTGATCAGAGCCTCCGCTTCAGATCTTCTGATTTGAAAATCGTAATTCATGTGTATTCAAGCTTTGAAGTTATCGAGTTATATCTATAACCCGATGCCTTTGCAATCTTTCTTCTTCTGGGCGAGTATCGATACTCACATCAGATCTTCTATGGACCGCCATATCCTTGGTTGGATTATTATCCGGCATTGTCCTTCACATCCAATGTCTTGTGAGCTTTTCCCTGATACAAAATACCTTCGGTAAATTGTATCATCTGCTTTGACTTCGATACTCTGCTTTTGAACTCGTATCTTTTTCTTGGTCGATGGTTGTATAGATTCGTAAAAATGCCCCGATGGGTTGAACTGATGCCTTCCATAATCCATGTGAACCCGAGAGTTCTCAGGAGTCTTGCTCTTCTAGTACTTCGCCAGATAAATCCTCTGCACTGCAATTTCTTCGAAAACGAGGATTGAATGAAAGGTTATGCATTAAAGAAGTGGGAGTCGACCTTGAACCCTTGTGTTCATGCCCATGGACCTGATGTAGAACTTATCATGGAAGCTGCTCATAAAAATAATTATTTCTTTGGTACAATCTCATCTTGTATCTATGAATTGATCCTTTGTAATCGTGGTTCCGACCATATTTCCTCCTTGATTCCATTTACCGGATATGTTAAAATACTTATCCTCTGCAAATCATTTCCCCCGTCCAACCTCTACTTGGATTTACCTCCGGCATTACACCTAGTACTTGATACTGGGAAGTTTTATACCCCATCACATCATTCCTAGCCTGATTGGCTATATTTTTATCGTGTCAACCTTTAGTTGTGCTACCTGGTCCTTATGCCCGGATCAACTTCCGACGATGAGCGAAGCTTACGTCGATCTTCCTCATCTTATAATTTCACCTCGAACAACAAGCTTGACTTGGAGCTTGTGTCAAATCCGTAGTTCTAATAGCCCCTTCCTTTCCTGCTCGATGGCATTTTCATAGAGTCTCTCGACAAAATTTGTCGTAATCATCGTCAACACTTTGGCTTCTTCAGATATGTCAATTGAATTCATGGCTAGAAATACAATCCCTGCCCCTCAATGATTTGTGATATCATTGATGACATCTTGACTTTCTGCCAACACAGACCTGATTGTGCTTGGTTATTCCTTACGTTCTGAGATATCTTGGAATTGTTTCTCGGTATCTCTTGAGATCTTCGAACCCAATCTTTACTTGACACCATATCATTGCTGCATCGAAGCATGATTGTGGTATTCCGAGTATCAACAAGAACATCGAAAGCATAATACAAAATGCTTCTCGTTCAATTACCCTCACACCGTTGTATGGGTAATATCATGATTCTTCCCTCTCCCCATTATCTAAATGCTTTTGAACTTGTTGTCCTATCATGTATATCCTGCTCTGCTTTTCCTTGGGAAGGATATACTCCCACCTCTTATGTGTAAACACATCTTCCTTTCCATTGGGTTGTTTGATTTGATAATCATATTTTTTCTTTCTGTTGGTTTTTTTAACGTCTCTTATAAATTATATGAACTAAGCCGTATTAATACCCTGCTTAAGTAAGCACCTCGGTGTACAACTCTATCAGTAAAACCCTGTTACTATTGTTGATGACATTCCGGTAACCACCGATGGACGAGTACTTTGCCTATTGGTCCACCTTGTCTTACGCGCAGGAAAATGGTTCTCTTCGTCCCACGCCCTTGGTACCAAAATTTGTTGCCAACATAACTGACAGGCTATCCTCTGACCTTCCTTACTATCATGATCGTTCGAGATGTTAGCGCCTCCTTGCTTTTAACCCACATGGTGGGCCCATAACCCACAGTTCCACAAGATCGAAACATGACTCTCTTGTACACCCTTATTTCTAAGGTTATTTCTCACGCTTGGCTTCATAGGAAAATCCCGATCCGCCTTCCGAGAGGCAATCTATTCTGTTATCAGACGCAATACTTATTCCCATTGCTTTGAACCCCTCTCACCCTCTGTTTTAGGCAAAAAACAATTGCCTACCCGGTTGAAGCTTCTTATTGCACCTCCTTACCATGCTCTCGATGACTTTCTTGAATTTCAACTCGAGAGATGCCTCTATGCCACGTTATCTGAGATAGCTCCCAGGTACCTATCTTGTGTTAAGCTTCGTCCTTCCCGAGTCTTCCCCCCTTACTCCACCCCTTAAATCTCGGGACGAGATTTCTTGTAGTGGAGAAGAATTGTGACGCCCGGATAATTAAGCTACAGTTATTTCCCTGCTAATGATGCCACATCATCATGATTACTATTGTTAAACTCTTGTTGGTTCAAATCCGGTCCAAATTAAAATTCAAAATAAAGTCAAACAAATAAGGTTTCCAAATGTCAAAACAAAAATGTTTGTTGGGTTGCAAATATTCACTAGGTAATTATCATGTGGCAACCAGCATCATTTGGCTCCCCCTTCAATCCCTAGAAAAATATAAAGTTGCCTAGCAGCATATTAGTTGACCTATTCAATTTCTAAAAATGCTTGAACAATTCCGTTGGCTCTAAAACTTTTTACGCAACACCACAATGTTGTTCTCGAATTGTATGCCAAATTTCAAGTTTGACTAAATTCCTTTTTGTCACTCAAATAAATTTTGAACAGTGGCTAACTGAAATACGTAAAAGGGAAATTAGAAAATGGCCTTACTAAACTGTTGTGCAACTGGTTCATTGATGACCATAGTGCTTTGGGCCCAGCCCAAATGGCTTTTCCTCCACCTCCTGCTACAGGAGACAGGGGCCATGGCGTGGCACGCATCCACCCCCACCGTGGTCGTTGCAATTGCCGTGTCGGGCATCCTGCGGTCCTCTGAGTGGATAAGAACGTTGCAGCGACCCCCCCCCCCCCCCCCCCGCCCCTCCGAACCCTAGCCCCAGTTTTCCCCCTCCCCCTCGCTCTCCTCCCTGATCTGGAGAGGCCCCCGTATGCAACTTTCACCGCCGCCTTCGTCGATTCCTGGCCGCCGCGCTCGTCCCCAACGTCGTCGCCGTTGCCGTGGCCACCGGCCACCTCGAGCGCTGTCAGGATGCCCATAGGCCCCGCCTCATCCTCTACTTCCTCTACGACGAGCTACAAGGACCCGTGCGCCCCGCGCCGCCGCCCCGAGCCCTCCTTCCTCCTCTGCTCCAACGGCCGCCGATGCCAAATCCGGCGACCTCGAGCCCTCCCCGAGCCCATTCACGCACACCTACAGGACCACAGTGAGCCCGCGGTCTCCCCCCTCTATTTCCTCCACCTTTGCCGAACCTCACCACCACCGCCGAGCTTCTCGTCGTTGCTACCGACGCCCATGAGCTCCACCGAACCCCGCGTTGTGTTCAGGGCGTCGCGGCGGAGCCGCCTGTGCCCTTGGTTTATCCTGCTGAGCCCCCTAGCGCCGCCTTCGTGCACACCCGAGCTCCGGCCTCCACCTCCCTCGTCGCCGGCGTCGTTTCCGGCGACCATTGGACGAGCCTCCTACACCCAACGACGAGGCATCGCACGGCCGTTCAAACGAACCACGCCGCGCCTCGCAACCCCGATTCCATCCATGCTCGGCTCACTGCTGCCTCCTCTGCGCCTCACCACACCCGCCGGAGACTGCCCGTGCCTGCATGCCTCGTCCCCCGCGCTCAATCCCTGCACCCATGGCCGCGCCCCCGCTCGCCTCCTGCTGCTGTGCTCTCGCCGCGCTGCTCCCTCCCCACGCATCGCCGCCCACCTACAGCCGCTCGCTGCCGTCTTCCCCGCTTGCCTTTGCTGCTTGCGTCGCCGTGGTCGCTCCCTACCTGCACCCGTGCAGCCTCGACCGCCGCTGCCACCGCATACTGCTGCTCAGCCTCCCTGTGCCACATGCCTCCGCCGTGACTCGCCCCAGGCGTGCCGCCCCCACGTGGCCTTCGTCACACCATGCCTTGCCGGCCCACCGCCGCGGCCGCCGGCGCCCCGCTGCCTGCGCGCCCTTCTCCTCCCCATCGCATGGGGGCTTCGCCTGTGTTCGGGCGGGCTAGGCCCCGCCCGCACCCGTTTCGCCCGTCGCCCAGTTGGCCCCAATGGGCCACTGACCACAGGGGCCCACACCCCCCCTGTTTTTTAAGAAAGAGATTTATAATTAATTAATTAATTAATTAAGTAGGTAATTAATTAACTGTGATTAATTAGTCTAATTAACTAAATTAGTTAATTTCACCCTGTTAAATTAGTTAGGTCAATGACAGATGGGCCCCCCTGCTCTGTTTGACCAGTCAATGCTCTGTTGACTGCCGACGTCATGGTGACGTCAGACTGACGTCATATTTCCCTTTTTGAATTAAGGATAATTCCAGAATATTACTAGAACTTTGAAAATTCATAGAAAATAAACCGTAGCTCGGATGAAAATGTTTTCTACATGAAAGTTGCTCAGAACGATGAGACGAATCCGAATACATGGTTTGTTCGTCTGTCACGCGTCTCTAGCATAGTGAACCTGCAACCCTTTCCCTCCGTTTCAACTGTCCGAAAATGCCTAACATTGTGGAAACATTCCCAGAGGTTTTCCCCCTTAGCCGGTATTATGTAGTACTACGCTTGAACACTTCTAGCCCTGCCTGTTGTCATGTTATGCACTTGCTTGCTATGTATTTACTGTTTGTCCCCCCACTTCTCTTCGGTAGACCCCGTGATGATGCTGATGCCCCTGTGATCGACTACGTCGCCGACGACCCCTCCTTCTCGTCTGAGCAACCAGGCAAGCCCCCCCCCCCCCTTGATCACCAGATATCGCCTACTCTCCTCTATACGGCTTGCATTAGAGTAGTGTAGCATGATACTCCTTTCCGTTATTCCTATCCTGATGCATAGCCTGTCCTTGTTACTATTGTTGTTGCCTTTACCTGCAATCCTACATGCTTAGTATAGGATGCTAGTTTTCCTTCAGTGGCCCTACATTCTTGTCCCTCTGATGTGCTATACTATCGGGCCATGATCACTCGGGAAGTGATCATGGGTATATACTATACTTTATACATGATACATGTGGTGACTAGAGACGGGTCGGCTCGAGGAGTACCCACGAGTGATTCACGGATTGGGGGCTGAAAGGACCTTTGTCCCGACGGCCCTCTGTGTGGATCTTTGTGGCGGAGCGGCAGGGCAGGTTGAGACTACCTGGGTGAGAGGTGGGCCTGGCCCTGTCGGCGTTCGCGAATACTTAACACGCTTAACGAGATCTTGGTATTTGATCTGAGTCTGGCTACTAGCCTATACGCACTAACCAACTGTGTGAATGCTCCTGGAGAGCTCCGGACTCGGGTAAGTAACAAGTAATTCACGTTGACGTGCTTGCTTTGCACAAAGAATGCCTTACCCGCCGCTATCTTCTTCATCGCCTCAACTTCCTGGAGGGCTTTTTGGGCTTCGGCCTTGGCAGATTTGGCGCTTTCAAGGGCCGTTGCGAGCTCGGACTCTCGCGTCTTTGAGTCAAGATCGGAACTCTCGTGTTTTTTCACGAGAGCCTGGAGCTCTTGCTGCACCTCGCCAACCCGCGCCTCATGCTTCTCCCGTTCGGTGCGCTCCATGGACGCCCTCTTTTCGGCCTCGGACAACGCTTGCCTAAGGGTCGCCACCTCAGTCGTGGCCCCTATAACATCAGTAGCGATCCTGTCATTTTTTGCAACTGCATCTTTTTATCATATACTCCACAAGGTATTGCTTACCTTCTTTTTCCCCAAGCTCCTTCTTGGCAAGGCCAAGCTCTTGCTCGGACCGCTCGAGGCTCTGCTTCAGCGCATCCACCTCCGCAGTCAGTGCGGCAGAGGCTAGCAACTAAGCCTGCATACGCATATTGACTTAATTTTGTTAGACTCCTGCGAATGTTATTAGATACTCTATTCGGCTTTTCTTTCCGAACGCCAAACAGAGCATCAGGGGCTACTGTCTATGTGGTAAAATTTTCACATATTTTTTACATACCTCAAAGCCTGTTAGCAGGCTGGCGCAGGCTTCAGTCAGCCCGCTCTTGGCGGACTGAACCTTTCTGGATCACCGCACTCATGATAGTGCAGTGTTCCTCGTCGATAGAGGCGCCGTTAAGCACCTCCAACAAGTTATCCGGCGCCTCCGGTTGGACGGAGGTCGCCGGCGTCATAGGCCTACCCTTCTTCTTAGGGGGCCGCCTGCAGGACTCCGGAACCTTTCAAGGTTCCGGTGCGGTGTCCGGCCCAGGGACAGACTTGGAGCCCTTGGGGGTTTTATCCCATTTGCGCCTGGAGTCTGGGAGGTCGCCTTGCGGAGCCTCTAGGACCACCTCCCCCTGGCTTGGAACCTTTTCGGACAACACCTCGACGTCGTCCGTAGGAGGGAGGGGAGATAGCGTCCGGAATTGAAAAGCTATTCACATCCGACGAATCCAAGGAGCCGCTCGAAGATACGTCGAGCCGGTCTCGGGCCGGACTATACAATTATATTTGGCATTAGGGAAAGTTGTGCAATAAAGGAACACTATGAGTCACTCTGGTGTCCAAATACTTATGACATCGCCAGGGGCTTGGCCCTGAGCGGCCAATCCTCCTCGCTGTCGGCGGCGTGGGTGGAGTAGTCCGGAGGGAGGGTCTTCCCCTTCTTGGACCCTCCGTCCTCCCCAGTTGGGGCGGCCTTTCTTTTCTTTTCTCCCCCTGCAGGGGAGAAACCTCTTTCCTCCTCCTCGTCTTCGTGGGAGGAGTCCTCCTCGGAGTCATCGGTCGATGAGTCCGACTCCACCGGACGCCGAGAACTCTTCCAAGTTCCCGTAGCCTTCTTCTTGGCCTTCTTCTCCGGCACCATGTAAGGTGCCGGGACGAGCAGCCCCTCTAGGCGGACGTCTGTTGGGTCTTCAGGGCAAAGGAGCCGGACAGTTGATCTGCCCGGACATCTCCTGCCAATCCTGTCAAAGGCACGGGAGTTTAGATCCCGCATAGAGTCAAACTATGAACGAACAAGTATCCTGTAAGAGGTAAAATGGCTTACCGTGTTGGCTTGGCGCTACGCGGAAAATCCGCGATCCTCGATGGCGGAAGCAGGAGCCTCGGCACCCTTGAACAGCACCTTCCAGGCATCTTCGTATATTATGTCAAAGAGCCGGCTCAGAGTTCGGTGCTGGGCCGAGTCGAACTCCCATAAATTGAAAGCCTGTTGTTGACACGGGAGGATCCGGCGGATGAGCATAACCAGGACTACGTTGACTAGCTTGAGCTTCATGCTCACCAGGTTCCGGACACATGTTTGCAGTCCGGTCACCTCCTCCGAACTACCCCACAGCAGGCCCTTCTCTTTCGAGGAGGTGAGCCGCGTAGGGGCTCCGGATCGGAACTCCGGGCCTGCGACCCATTTAGGGTCACGCGGCTCGGTCATGTAGAACCACCCCGATTGCCACCCCTTTATGGTCTCAATGAAGGAGCCCTTGAGCCATAGGACGTTGGGCATCTTGCCCACCATGTCGCCTCCGCACTCCACCTGGCGGCCGCCCACAACCTTCAGCTTGACATTGAAGGTCTTCAGCCATAAGCCGAAGTGGGGCCGGATGCGGAGGAAGGCCTCGCACACGACAATAAACGCCGAGATGTTGAGGATGAAGTTTGGGGCCAGATCGTGGATGTCTAGGACGTAGTAGAACATGAGCCCCCGGATGAATGAATGGAGGGGCAATCCCAGTCCGCGGAGGAAATGGGTAAGGAAGACGATCCTCTCATAGGGCCTGGGGGTGGGGATGAGCTACCCCTCGTCTGGGAGCCGGTGCGCGATGTCGTCGGGCAAGTATCCGGCTCTCCTCAACTTTTTGACGTCTCCCCCCGTGATGGAGGACACCATCCACTTGCCTCCCGCTCAAGACATGGTTGGAGAAGGTGGAGGAAGAAAATGCGGACTTGGGCGTTGGAGCTCGAGTGTGCAAAAATGGATAAGCAAAGGAGGAAGAAGGCGTGGGTGAAGAAGGCGGATCCTTATCCCCTTATATGAGCGGACGAAACTGTGCATCCCCACTAGCCTGGTAGAACTCGCTTGTCTCTCAAGCGCCGTAATCAATGGCGCGGTTGGGTTACCCACGCCCGTATTGATGAGAATCCCGGAATAAGGGGACACGATCTCTGCTTCGACAAGACGTGCCAAGGAAACTGCCTCGCTAAACGCGCTGAAGTGGGACAGTAAAAACGATTCGAATAAAGGCTTGGCCGTGGTGTGATGTCACGCCACGGAATACGTCAGCAGATTTGATTTGTGTAAATACTATTCTCTCTATGGCAGTATGTGGAACTTATTTTGCAGAGCCGGACACTATCCTTGTGTTCAAAATCTTCTATGAAGTATTCAGAGGAGGAACCCGCCATGCAATACCGAAGACAATCTGCGCGCCGGACTCATCGTCATTGAATCCTAGTTCAGGGGCTACTGAGGGAGTCCTGGATTAGGGGGTGTCCGGATAGCCGCACTATAACCTTTGGCCGGACTCTTGGACAATGAAGATACAAGATTGAAGACTTCTTCCCGTGTCCGGATGGGACTTTCCTTGGCGTGGAAGGCAAGCTTGGAGATACGGATATGTAGATCTCCTTCCATTGTAACCGACTCTGTGTTACCCTAGCCCTCTTTGGTGTCTATATAAACCGGAGGGTTTTAGTCCATAGGACAAACAACAATCATACCATAGGCTAGCTTCTAGGGTTTAGCCTCTCTGATCTCGTGGTAGATCCACTCTTGCACTACCCATATCATCAATATTAATCAAGCAAGAGTAGGTTTTTACCTCCATCGAGAGGGCCCGAACCTGGGTAAAAACAGTGTGTCCCTTGTCTCCTGTTACCATCCGCCTAGACGCACAGTTCGGGACCCCCTACCCGAGATCCGCCGGTTTTGACACCGACAGTATACAAGATGAAGGTTGTGTAGTAGACATCAAGCTCTTTTTCTGGCGTCGTTGCCGGGGAGGCTAGGTAAGCGGCACTAACACCCCGTTAACTAAGCTCTTTTCCTGCGCCGTTGTCGGGGGAGGTTAGCGCTTTAAGGTATATCTTTAGATCTTGCAATCGAATCTTCTCGTTTCTTGTTTTATCACTAGTTTAGTGTATAAAAGGAAACTACAAAGAAATGGAATTGAGGATGCCTCACATGCTTCATCTTTTTAATGTCTTTCGTGAAAATAAGGATTTCGATAATTGTGCTCAAGTTCTAGTAGAAGAATGCATTAGAATGTTTGGCACTAAATATTTTAATGATGAGCATGACTGCAATGTTGTTAGTATGAATTCCTTGAATATCCATGATGCTAATGATATGCAAAGCCACAAGCTTGGGGAAGCTATGTATGATGACGATGATATTTTTGTCCCCCAATTTTTGATGAGGAAATTTATTATGATGATAGCATGCCTCCTATTTATGATGATTATATTGATGTAAGTGGGTTTGGAAGAGTGTCAACTTTAGGAAGTAATGACCCCACTATATTGGAGGGTGTTGAATCTTATTGTGATAATTATGAAAGTGGATTTGGAGAGGTCATGACTTTATTTAGTGATGAATCCACTAGTTCGGAAGAGGTTCCAATTGATTATGAGAACAAAGTTTCTATCTATGATGATTATTGTGATGACTTGCATGCTATTAAGAATAACGATAACCATGAAACTTGCCATCATGATTTTAGTTTTCAATTGGATTATGCCTCACATGATAGTTATTTTGTTGAGCTTTCTCCCACTACTATTTATGAAAAGAAATTTGCTTATGTGGAGAGTAATAAAAATTATATGCTTGTAGATCATGAAAAGAATGCTTTATGTGATGGTTATATTGTTGAATTCATTCATGATGCTACTGAAATTTATTATGAGGGAGGAATATATGCTTGTACAAATTGCAATAATATCAAGTTTCGTCTCTATGTGTTGAAAATCTTGAAGATTTGCTTGTTTTACCTTCCTATGCTAGTTGTTTCTTGTTCCCATAAGTTGTTTGCTCACAAAATCCCTATGCATAGGAAGTGGGTTAGACTTAAATGTCCTAGTCATATTCTTCAGGATGCTCTCTTTATGTTTCAATTCTTATCTTTTATGCGAGCATCATTGAAATCATCATGCCTAGCTAAAAGGCATTAAACAATAGCGCTTGTTGGGAGGCAACCCAATTTTATTTTTGTTCTTTGCTTTTTGCTCCTGTTTAGTAATAAATAATTCATCTAACTTATATTTAGATGTGGTTTTATATTTTAATTAGTGTTTGTGCCAGGTAAAGCCTTTAGGATCTTCTTGGGTGATAGTTGCTTGATCTTGCTGAAAAATACAGAAACTTTATGCTCACGAAAACAATTGTTAAAAATCACTAGAAGGTGATAAAATACCAATTCAAATGGCATTAGATCAATTTACTTTTTATCCTGGTAGTCCTAATTGTTCAGAATTTTTGAAGTTACAGAAGTACTCCAAGGATAAAGATTGCTACAGACTGTTCTGCTTTTGACAGATTCTGTTTTATATGTGTTGTTTGCTTATTTTGATGAATCAGGGTATGAACCATAGAGAAGTTGGAATACATTAGATATTAAACCAATATAAATTAGAATTACTTAACGACAGTACTTAAGTGGTGATTTATTTTCTTATACTAACGGAGCTTATGAGTTTTTCGTTAAGTTTTGTGTTGTGAAGTTTTCAAGTTTTTGGTAAAGATTCAATGGACTATGGAATAAGGAGTGGCAAGAGCTTAAGCTTGGGGATGCCCAAGGCACCCCAAGGTAATATTCAAGGACAATCAAGAGCCTAAGCTTGGGGATGCCCCGGATGGCATCCCCTCTTTCGTCTTCGTTCATCGGTAACCTTACTTGGAGCTATATTTTTATTCACCACATGATATGTGTTTTGCTTGGAGCGTCATTATATTTTATATTGTTTTGCTTGATGTTTAAATAAAATCCCAAGATCTGAAATTCTTAAATGTTAGAGAGTCTTTACATAGTTACATAATTATTCGACTACTCATTGATCTTCACTCATATCTTTTGGAGTAGTTTGTCCTTTGCTCTAGTGCTTCATTTATATCTTTTAGATCACGCCGGTGGTTTTATTTTGAAGAAATAGATGAACTATCATGCTTCACTTATATTATTTTGAGAGTCTTTTTAGAACAGTATGTTATTTGCTTGGGTTATAAAACTAGTCCTAATATGATGGGTATCCAAGAGGGATATAATAAAAACTTTCATATAAAGTGCATTGAATACTATGAGAAGTTTGCTTCCTTACAATTGTTTTTAGATATGAAGATGGTGATATTAGATCATGCTAGTGAGTAGTTGTGAATTTGAGAAATACTTGTGTTGAGGTTTGTGAGTCCCGTAGCATGCACGCATGGTGAACCGTTATGTAAAGAAGTTGGAGCATTAGATATTTTTTTATTGTCTTCCTTATGAGTGGAGGTCGGGGACGAGCGATGGTCTTTTCCTACCAATCTATCCCCCTAGGAGCATGCGTGTGGTACTTTGTTTCGATGACTAATAGATTTTTGCAATAAGTATTTGAGTTCTTTATGACTAATGTTGAGTCCATGGATTATACGCACTCTCACCCTTCCACCATTGCTAGCCTCTCTAATACCGCGCAACTTTCGCCGGTATCATATCATACACCCACCATATACCTTCCTCAAAACAGCCACCATACCTACCTATTATGGCATTTCCATAGCCATTCCGAGATATATTTCCATGCAACTTTCCACCGCTCCGTTTATTATGACATGCTTCATCATTGTCATATTGCTTTGCATGATCATGTAGTTGACATCATATTTGTGGCCAATTCACCGTGCCTAATTCTTTCATACATGTCACTCTTGATTCATTGCACATCCCGGTACACCGCCGGAGGCATTCATATAGAGTCATATTTTGTTCTAAGTATCGAGTTGTAATTCTTGAGTTGTAAATAAATAGAAGTGTGATGATCATCATTATTATAGCATTGTCCCGTGTGAGGAAATAAAAAAATGTCCAAAGAAGCCAATGAAAAAAAAGAGAGGCCAAATAAGCCAAACAAAAAAGAAAGGGAGAAAAAGAGAGGAAGGGACAATGCTACTATCCTTTTTCCACACTTGTGCTTCAAAGTATCACCATGATCTTCATGATAGAGTCTCTTATTTTGCCACTTTCATATACTAGTGGGAATTTTCATTATAGAACTTGGCTTGTATATTCCAACGATGGGCTTCCTCAAATGCCCTAGGTCTTCGTGAGCAAGCAAGTTGGATGCAAACCCACTTAGTTTCTTTTGTTGAGCTTTCATACATTTATAGCTGTAGTGCATCCGTTGCATGGCAATCCCTACTCACTCACATTGATATCTATTGATGGGCGTCTCCATAGCCCGTTGATACGCCTAGTTGATGTGAGACTATCTTCTTTTTTGTTGTCTTGTCCACAACCACCATTCTATTCCACCTATAGTGCTATGTCCATGGCTCACACTTATGTACTGCGTGAAGATTGAAAACGTTTGAGAACATCAAAAGTACGAAACAATTGCTTGGCTTGTCATCGGGGTTGTGCATGATTTGAATATTTTGTGTAATGAAGATGGAGCATAGGCAGACTATATGAATTTGTAGGGATAAGCTTTCTTTGTCCATGTTATTTTGAGAAGACATGATTACTTTGTTAGTATGCTTGAAGTATTATTATTTTTATGTCAATATTAAACTTTTGTCTTGAATCTTATGGATCTGAATATTCTTGCCACAATAGATAAGATTACATTAATAAATATGTTAGGTAGCATTCAACGTAAAAAAATCTGTTTTTATCATTTACCTACTCGAGGATGAGCAGGAATTAAGCCTGGGGATGCTTGATACCTCTACAACGTATCTATAATTTTTTATTGTTCCATGCTATTATATTATCCATCTAGGATGTTTTATATGCATTTATATGCTATTTTATATGATTTTTGGGACTACCATATTAACCTAGAGCCCAGTGCCCATTTCTGTTTTTTCCTTGTTTTTTGAGTTTTACAAAAAAGGAATACCAAACGAAGTCCAATTGACGTGCCAATTTTTTATGATTTTTTATGGACCAAAAGAAGCCCCCGGAGTAAAAGAGTTGGTCCAGAAGAGTCCCGAGCTATCCACGAGGGTGGAGGGTGCGCCCTACCCCCATGGGCTCGCCCCCTATCTCGTGGATGATTCGGAGACCCCCCTGACGTGAGACCGACGCCAAAAATTCATATAAATACAGAAACCCCCGATAAGAAACCTAGATCGAGAGTTCCACCGTCGCAAGCCTCTGTGGCCACCAAAAACCAATCGGGACCCTATTCCGGCACCCTGCCGTAGGGGGGATCCATCACCGGTGGCCATCTTCATCATCCCGGCACTCTCCATGACGAGGAGGGAGTAGTTCACCCTCGGGGCTGAGGGTATGTACCAGTAGCTATGTGTTTGATCGCTCTCTCTCGTGTTCTTGGTATGGCATGATCTTGATGTATCGCGAGCTTTGCTATTATAGTTGGATCATATGATGTTTCTCCTCCTCTACTCTCGTGTAATGGATTGAGTTTTCCCTTTAAATTATCTTATCGGATTGAATCTTTAAGGATTTGAGAACACTTGATGTATGTCTTGCGTGTGCTTATCTATGGTGACAATGGGATATTCATGTGATCTACTTGATGTATGTTTCAGTGATCAACTTGCGGGTTCAGTGACCTTGTGAACTTATGCATAGGGGTTGGCACACGTTTTCGTCTTCACTCTTCGTTAGAAACTTTGGGGCACTCTTTGAAGTACTTTCTGTTGGTTTGAATAAATGAATCTGAGATTGTGTGATGCATATTGTATAATCATACCCATGGATACTTGAGGTGGCATTGGAGTATCTAGGTGACATTAGGGTTTTGGTTGATTTGTGTCCTAAGGTGTTATTCCAGTACGAACTCTAGGGTAGATCGAACGGAAAGAATAGGTTCGTGTTATTTTACTATGGACTCTTGAATAGATCGATCAGAAAGAATAACTTTGAGGTGGTTTCGTACTCTACAATAATCTCTTTGTTTGTTCTCCGCTATTAGTGACTTTGGAGTGACTCTTTGTTGCATGTTGATGGATTGTTATATGATCTAATTATGCTATTATTGTTGAGAGAACTTGCACTACTGAAAGTATGAACCCTAGGCCTTGTTTTCTAGCATTGCAATACCGTTTACACTGACTTTTACCACTTGCCACCTTGCTGTTTTTATATTTTCAGATTACAAAAACCTATATCTACTATCCATATTGCACTTGTATCACCATCTCTTCGTCGAACTAGTGCACCTATACAATTTACCATTGTATTGGGTGTGTTGGGGACACAAGAGACTCTTTGTTATTTGGTTGCAGGGTTGTTTGAGAGAGACCATCTTCATCCTACGCCTCCAATGGATTGATAAACCTTAGATCATCCACTTGAGGGAAATTTGCTAGTGTCCTACAAGCCTCTGCACTTGGAGGCCCAACAACGTCTACAAGAAGAAGGTTGTGTAGTAGACATCAGGAGGCGTCGAGGGAGGCCCCGGCAAGCAGCTCCTTCACTATGGAGTACCCGATGTAATCTACAACCCTGGGAAGCAAGACCTCGGGAAGCTCGGGAGGTGTGGATCCGGGAACCGCAACCCCGAGAACACCGTCCCCGGGTACGGTGTCCCCTGACACCCCGACGTCAAGAAAGGTGTGTCCTGGGAGGCAGTTCGCAACCCCGCCAACCGCAAGGTCAGAGTTGTTCGACGCCAACGATAGCGTTGGCGCCCCCACAGGTTTCGGCGCATGGGGGGTTTCCTCGGTGAGGCAGCGGCAACACCGCAACAGCCCGAGGAAGAGGTCGTTGATGATGATGACGTCTTGCATCTGATGGCTGGCGAGGAGCAGACCACGTTTGCCGAGGCCGAGCAAGAGGATTGTTGGCATCACGCGATGTTGGATGAGCTGGCATCGATCAACGATAACGCCACTTGGAAACTCACCACACTGTCTGCAGGGCACCGAGCCATTGGGCTCACGTGGGTGTTCAAGGTCAAGAAGGACTAGCATGGCGCCATTGTCAATCACAAGGCGCTCCTCATCATGAAGGCCTACGTGCAGCTTGAGGGAGTGGACTTCGAGGAAGTCTTCACTCCAGTGGCAAGGCTGGAATTCGTGTAGCTCATCCTTGCCATGGCTGCTCACCGTGGGTGGGAGGTACACCACATGGACGTCAAGTCAGCGTTTCTCAACGGAGACCTTAACGAGGAGGTGTACGTCTCCCAACCTCCAGGGTTCGTTGCCAAGAGCCACAAGCAGGGCATGTACAGGCTACACAAGGCCCTGTACGGTCTCCGGCAAGCCCCAAGGGCGTGGAACATCAAGCTCGATGCAAGCCTCGCATCCCTTGGGTTCTCACGAAGCGCTTCTGAGCATGGTGTGTACTCGCGTGGCACTGCAAACATGCTGCTCATCGCCGGCATCTACGTCGACGACCTGGTCATCGCCGGGGCAGAGCCTGAAGAGGTTCATCGCTTTAAGGGAGAGATGCATCGTCTCTTTAGCATGAGCGACCTTGGGCTACTCCGGTACTACCTCGGGCTCGAGGTAAACCAGGAGGGTGGTCGCATCACGATCACACAGACGGCCTACGCAACCAAGATGCTCGAGCGAGCAGGCATGAAGGAATGCTATGCTGTGCATGCTGCAATGGAGGCACAACTGAAGCTCAGGAAGGATAGCTCTAAGATGGTGGTGGATGCTACGCTCTACCGCAGCATCATTGGGAGCCTCAGGTATCTCGTTCCCACCCGACCGGACATCACATTCGTTGTCGGGTACCTGAGTAGGTTCATGGAAGCCTCGGCAAGCGATCACCTCGTTGCCGTCAAGCACCTGCTCTGGTACATCTCGGGTACGCTCACGCGTGGATGCGTGTATCGCCGTGGCGACGGCGAGAGCTTGGTCGGGTACAACAACTCCGACCATGCTGGTGAGTGGACTCCAATCAGTTGGCAATTGGTGAGGCAGAAGGTTGTTGCCGCATCTTCGTGCGAGGCGGAGTACATCGCGGCAGCTACATCGGCCTGTCAAGGTATTTGGCTTGCTCGCCTTCTTGGAGAGATGCTGAATCAGGACGCCGCCCTTGCGCTCATCTTCGTAGAGAACAAGTCGGCGATTTCCCTATGGAAGAATCCAGTGTTTCGTGACCACAGCAAGCACATCGTTCTCTGCTATCACTTCATACGTGACTGCGTCTAGAAAGGCATGGTGATCGTGGAGTTCATCAGGACTGGTGAGCAGAAGGCGGACATCCTAACCAAGTCACTTGGTCGCGTCCGGTTACAGGAACTGCGCGACAAAGTTTTGGTATAAGCTTCTTGCAAAACCGGAGATTCTCTCAACAAGCCTCGTGGTTCCGAGGCAGAACGTGTCACCTTTGTGTGTGAAATTATATACACTGCCTCCCCCCAGATTTTCTTTACAGAGGCAACATAGAACTATATGAGTGCCCTGTTAAAATTTGGAATTATTCCGGGTTCGTTTGGCCTTTTTTATATATTAATTGAGTTTCTAGACATTTAATGTGCATAATCCAAATTTGAACTGCAAGCACATGGTCCGGTGCACCAAAGTTGGTTGAAAAATCACATGTGTGTCCCAGGATGAATTTCTATGTCCCATGCAAGAAATGGTAATGAAATTCAAATATCTGAGCATCGTGACTCGGCCGAGAACATCGAGAAACTTGGTTTTCAAGTTCATGTAAATCCAAAAATCGCCTGGAAATCATGAAACTTGGCATGCTGTCATGTCATGGCACTAACATACTGTGGTAGAAAAATGGGCATATTTGGAACAAGTTTTGGTATAAGCTTCTTGTAAACCAGAGCTTCTCTGAAGAAGGCTCATGATTCTGAGAGGGAATGTGTCACCATTGAGTGTGAAAGGATATACATTGTCCCCCTTGAGTTGCTTTACAGAGGCAACATAGAACTACATGAGTGCCCTGTTAAATTTTGGAATTATTCTGGGTTCTTTTGGCCTTTTTATATGTTAATTGAGTTTCTGGTCATTTAATGTGCATAATTCAAATTTGAACTACAAGCACATGCTCGCGTGCACCAAAGTTGGTTGAAAAATCACACGTCTGTCCTCGAGTGAATTTCAATGTCCCATGCAAGAAATGGGAATGAAATTCAACAGCTAGGCATCGTGGCTCGGCCGAGAACATTGAGATACTTTGTTTTAAAATGCTTGTAAATCCAAAACAAGCCTGAAAATCATGAAACTTGGCATGGTGTCATGTCATGGTACTACCATGCCGTGATAAAAAATGGCCGAATAGGAACAAATTTTGGTATACGCTTCTTGCAAACCGGATCTTCTCTCAAGAAGGCTCGTGGTTCTGAGAGGGAACGTGTCACCTTCGAGTGTGAAACAATATACGCTGCCACCCTTGAGTTTCTTTATAGAGACAACATAGAACTACATGAGTGCCCTGTTAAATTTTGGAATTATACCGATTTCGTTTGGCCTTTTTTAAACATTAATTTATTTTCTAGTCATTTAATTTGCATAATTCAAATTTGAATTACAAGCACATGCTCCCGTGCACCAAAGTTGGTTGCAAAATGACATGTGTGTCCTCGGGTGAATTTCTAGGTCCCATGCAAGAAATGGGAATGAAATTCAAACATCTGGGCATCGTGGCTCCGCCGAGAACATTGAGAAACTTGGTTTTAAAATTCTTGTAAATCCAAAACACGCCTGAAAATCATGAAACTTGGCATAGTGTCATGTCATGGTACTACCATGTTGTGGTAAAAAAATGGGCCGAATAGGAACAAGTTTTCGTATAAGCTTCTTGCAAACCGGAGCTTCTCTCAAGAAGGTTCATGGTTCTGAGAGGGAACGTGTCACCTTTGTGTGCATAATTCTAATTTGAAATATACAAGAACATGCTCCAGTGCACCAAAGCTGGTTGAAAAATCACGTGTGTGTCCTCGGGTAAATTTTCGGGCGTCGTGGCTCGGCTAGAAACATTGAGAAACCTGATTTTTTAATTCCTGTAAATCCAAAACACGCATGAAAATCATGAATCTTGGCTTGGTGTCATGACATGGCACCAACATGCTGTGGTAATTTTGCTGTTCGATTTGCGAAGCGCACACATTAACAATCAACAAAGTCATTTTGGAACAAGTGATGTGATGTTACAATCGGAAACACAAGTATTATTGAAACTGTGGGCGTTCTATTTACCATCTACGTGCCGCCACGCGTCCCTTTTTTTATTAGCTAGGAGGGGCCGTGCAGGGTAGCTATTTGAGTACGGGAGGCGTGCAGTCAGACCCGTGCGTGTGCTTATCGGGAGGAGAGCCCTTTGACCTCCATCTGCCATCCACCTCTCTCCCAAGGTCTCCATTAATGGCGCCTGAGCCTCTGCTTAATGGCGTGGCTATGTCTCACTCGACTGAGATTTAAGAGAGAAAGAACAAAATCTGAAAAGAAAATTTTGCATGGATCTTCATGTAAGATCCAACTGACCTATATAGCATCTACTATGACTTATAGCAAGACTGATGAATATATATAAGGACGACGAGAGTGGATAATAATTGTCTTACATAATTAGGAAGATAATTTAAAAAGCCACATGCGGTTACGCCCTAAATACACAAGGGCAAAAGAAGAAGGAAGACGCATACAACGATCTGGCTCGCTGATCTCTACTTTCTTTATGCGCTACAGGTCGCAGAGACTAGTTCTCGCTGCGAGCGGCGATGATCTATTTCATCACTTTCATGTCCTCAATACGCTGCTTGGCAGCATCCACGGATTCCTCCACCAGCCTGTTGCGCTCGATGCGGGGCATGGCATTCTCGTCTATAAGTTTCTTGATGATGGCGCTCGTCCTATGCATCAAGGCAGCGGTCTCCTCCGCCTGCTTCACCCTTCCGGCTATCTTCGCCCTCAGCAGGTCCTGCTCGGCCCGGAGCTTTGCATTGCCTCCCCTAGTCCTCGGATGACGCCGGTAGCCTCGTCCTGCAACCTCGCCCTGCCGGAGATCTGATCACTCTGGCTATGGACGATCGCATGCATGCACCTGTAAGAGTCCTCGCCTGCCCGCGAGAAATTTTCTCAGGCCGCCGCGGCGCGGCGGGACATCTCTGCTACTTACGCGGCGTGGCCGGACAAGTCTGCTACATCAATGGCGCAGCGGGACCTCCGTGCTGCTTCAGCGGCGCGGCGGGACCTCTGTGCTGCTACTACTGCGCGGCTGGACATGTCGGCTGCTTTCGCGGCGAGGCGGGACATCTCTCGTGCTTCTTCTTCCATGCTCACCTCTCCCTGGTGGAAACCTCTCAACCCAGAACTCACGCTGGCCTTGGCAGACGCAAGGGAACGATGCTGAATGACTTGATTGTTTTTTGTGGATCAGGAGTTGAGGAGGAATGTGCAGTCATCTTGGCATAGTAGTATTTATAACCGAGTACTACTAATACGCTCCTAAGTGGGAAACCGTTTAGGTTGTGACCGGTGTGAACAGTTTGCAATTAAATATAGTGTGGTACTACCTATGTCCTAGTTTATTAGTCCCTTTTGTAGTTTGTGCCAAATTTTGACTAAATATTTACTTCAAAAATGTTAGTGCATGTCAACAAAAATTATACTATCACTGGATTTGTTTTTGAACATTGTTCTCAATGATATAATTTTTGTAACATGCATGAACTTTTTATTAATTAAATTTATGGTCAAAGTTTGGCACAGATTACAATGGGGACCAATAAACAAGGACGGAGGTACCGTAGTAGTAATTTGGAATGTGACGAGACACAAGCTCAAAATTTATTGACGGTTCTAGTTTCAAGTGTTGCACTATTCTCGGATGGCACGTGTTCTCGGCCGTGGTGTAGCATATGCCATGGTACTTCTTTTTCTACTGTTGTGTACGTGCAATAACTGGCACCGTCGGATACATATCTTACGGTTATTGGGGTGTTCGACAAGAATAGCCTCGTTGCGAGCTATAGACTAGTCTTTTTTTCACACGATTACATCGACACAAATCATCTCCATCCTCTTTCCCACGCACACACCTATCTCTCGGGACATCTAGCACGCACCATCTCTAGCTCCCTAAGTCAATGCCACCCACATACACTTGTACTTTGAGTTTAGCCCTCCGTCCCGAATTACTTGTCGCATGTATGGATGTATCTAGATGTATTTTAGTTCTAGATACATCCAATTCTACGACGAGTAATTTGCGATGGGTGATTTGGGAGTACGTTATACAGGAAGAGAAGAGGTGCATGCACGCACTCGTCCTCTCTCACACACGCATTACAGCTACAAATTGTAGTGTTCACAACTATCCGATTGGCTCTATCATAGGTTTCATGTTGCTCCTTGGCATTGAGATTGAGAAGTTTAAAACGCGGAGGCTAAGTTGGAGGCGCGAGGTTTTGGTTAATGTGCGGGCCGCACACGACACTAGCACGACACGAGCTTCGTCTGCCTGGTGCGCAGTCGGGTGGGTTGTCAGTCAGGCGTGCAGCGCCTTTCAGTCAGGCGCTACACTGTGTAGTGTGGCGCCTTCGTGTCGGGCGCCACTCAGAAAGGTCATCTGAGTGAAAAAAAATTAGGTGCAGTTCATTTTGTGAAATGATTTCATCCACAGGTCAAAATTGTCAAATTTGCCTATAGACACAACCAGGACCTCCTTGGTATTTGCACCTCGACTTATTATACGCAGAGAAATTAGGATCGGAGGGAGTACTACTTGTAGTACTACTTTGATGTGTCGCGTCAACTCGCACAAGTATGCAACACTTCCTGAACAAACAAGCATATAAGTTGTTCCATTTCGAAAAAAAGCATATAAGCTGTTACAGCTTACCCAAAGGATCTTTTTATCCAACAAACACAAAATATCCATTCGACTGTTGGAAATTACTTTAACTGCTGATATGATGTCGAAGTAATTGCTGCATGGCCACCAAAACCCACCATCTCTTAAGCTAAAGTAGACCGAGCTAACCCCTATATTAGCATATTACCAAGATAAAAAAAGGCACTATAGAATCATTTAGGACATGAGCTTGTCAATCTGAATGTGGAGGGACACCAGCTTAGCCCCGGCCAACAGCTTGGGAAGAATTGTGAAGAAGGTCAGCTCCTGCACGGCGAAGACGCTGGGATCCCTGCTTCTTGTCACCTCCATTTCCACCTTGATGGCGCCGGTCCTTCCTTTGGGATCCCCCGGCGGGCCGTTCGCCCACAGCTTGGCCAAGTAGTGCGACAGTAGAGACACCCACGTTCTGATGCAGATGACCGACATGACGATAGGCACGCCAATGTCGAGCACGTCGCCGACCAAGAAAAACGTGTGGCCGTCCTCCTCCGCGAACAGCAAGAGTCATGGCTCCGACAGTGGCACTTGCAGCTGGAGCGCCTTGCCGTACTGGATCCTGTGCACGGGCATGGGATGCACGGTGCTGATGTAGTGGGAGAGCCACGGCTGCGGGCCTTTGTAGCCGCAGACGGGCATGGGGCATTTGCAGGGCGCGAGCGGACACACGCTCTGGTGATCGGCGAGCTTGTGGTAAGTGACGTAGAGCACACAGCCTTCGTGCGGCCACTCCACCCTCACCGAGGAGAGGACGGCGTCCACCGCCGTGTTCAGCATGTCGAAGCCACCGCCGCGCTCGCACTTCTAGCACTGCCACAGGTTCCCGGGGCGCTCGACGCGGCAGTCCGCGCAGGCCAGGTGCCCTCCCTTGCACTGCACAAATCAATCGAACAACACATCAATCAAGAAACCTGCACCTTGCTCGATCAGCCGAATGGAGGAGGTGTATTCGAACCTCATACACTGGAGGCTTCAAGAGGCGGAGGCACAAGGGGCAGTGGAGCAACGTGAGGTCCATGGAGACCATAGAGAGCTCAATTGTCGGGTCCTGTTCCATCTGCATGGTCTCGCCCTACTTGTGCACAACCATCTCTCACTTTATTAGGGCCGGAGCATTACAAAGCTTTACCGTCACATATTCATACTACTTCAAGGTGCATTAAATCAACACATGTAAGTATCAAAAGGAGAATCACGACATGCATGCATGCGTTGTAATTAATGCATCAGTAAACGCAAATTACTGAAATATATCGACTGAAGTGCTTTGATGTGTCGCATCAACTTTTACAAGACCAAGAAGTTTGATTACAAGAACGCCCTCTCTCCTTAACTGCACCTGCCTTTGGCTGCATGACAGGTGGGCCACCCACCTGTTGGGCCCACCTGTCATAAACACAAAGGCAAGAGCAGTAAGTCAATGAAGCTGCGTCCCTCCCTCGCCCATGAGCGTGGTGGCTGGCAGGACTAGAAGAAGCTTTCGTTTGCTACACGCTCTCCCTCCCGCATGCGGTAGACATGCAGCAGTTCAACCGGTGTCAGGTGGCCAGAAGCATACTGTAGTACTCCTCCACTTCAGTAGTACTCCATCATTGTTCGACTTCCCAAAGAGGCGAAGAGCCAAGCGCAGCCCGTACGCTCGTGTGGCAGTTTCATGTGTAGAGTAGTCTAGGATAGTGTGTATCGTGCCTGTAAACTTAAAATCGTTGGGGTCGGCTCCATTCCTTTTTTTATAAAAATAATCTTCTGGCCCTACCTGTCATTCTGGTGATTCTAGTTTGCACGCTCATCTGGTCAATACAGGAATATATATTTTAATTTGTGGTGGGGTCAATGTTAGAGGTTGCAGCAAATAGAGTATTGTACACTATGGGTCTTTCAGCCAAGTTTAGAGGCAACCATGTGGAGCCAGTGCTATGATGTGACGCGTCAGCTCGTACAACAAGGAGAAGCTTGATTTTACTACTATACGCCTTCTCCCTTGCCCATGCGCGCGGTGGCTCGCGGACGAGGACAGGCTTTTGCTTATAGTACTACAACAAGCTACCCTCCCGCTCGCGGTGGACGAACATGCAGCAGTGGATTCGATACTGTAGAAGAAGTAGTAGTAACATCATTGTTCGTCTTCTCGAAGGGGCGAAGAGCCAAGCGCAACCCGAACGTGGCAGTTGCTAACCTTGGGGCACGCATATAAAAAAACGAGACCAACCCGGGCTAGACTAGCCTGTTGGCATATTTTTCGAGAAGAAAACTCCGTGAGCACCAAACGCTCAAGACGAGACTTGAACCCTAGTGCGCTGGCTGCGAACTCCCGCGCCTTGCCAACTAAGCTATGCTCAGTTCTCAGGAGCACGCATATAGGCAGGCTCTTGCATGAGACAAAATTGCAATGTGATCCCCCTATTACTTGCTAGTATAGCCCTGTAACCAGAAAGGAGAATTTGCCTTTCTAGAGATTTCAACAAGTGACTATCCTACACCGAGACGGAGTACATATGGAGAAAAATGAGTGAATCTACACCGTAAATAAATATGTAGTTCTCTCGTTTTCTTCTCGGCCTTGGTCGCGGTGCACAATATTGAGTATACTAGTACTACTCCCTCTGTCTAGGTGTATACGTCATCTTAGGTTGTGCACCGTGACCAAGACGGAGAGGAAAACAAAAAACTTAATGTCTTTTTACTAATTAATAGCATTGCATGCAATGAACTAACCATTGCATGTCATGTTTGGTAGTCTCAAATCATTGAAACATGCAATCCCTCATCTTTTTATTGGTGTATATGTCATGAAATAAGAAACGAGGATGGACTTAATGTACCGTGCCTAAGTGTTTTGGGATTATTTGGTTTTCGTAAGGTGACTTACACACCTAGACGGAGGGTGTATCATCTTGAAATTTACGAAGTCACCATAGGCACCTCGTCGTCGACGGGAACGTCTCCTACCACGCGATAGATGCGAGCGGGAGTCGCCTCCATAGGTGCTTGAATGCCAAGGAGGGAGAGGGTAGCGGTTCCCGAGACGTTGAACGGTCAATGATGCATCCTCAAATTACATGTAGAGGGATTTAATTGGAGAAGCAGAATAGAGACAGCACGATGTGACTGCAACAGAGTTTGGATTCTCATGTAAAGGCGCCCCACCACTCCAATCCATGTACTCATAGTCTCTGCGCAACACTGCTCACTCCAATCCAAGACCAAGTGACCAGAAGCCAGAAGCACCTATGGAGGCGACGGACGCGAGCGGCAGCCGGTTGTGCCAAATCATCCAAGGCGCCGGCTTGCGGCCCCACACAGCGCAACGTTTCCAGATGGTGCCCTCACTGACACCGGCTTCGCCTCTCGCATGCACGCGCCAAGGCTCCTCATTGCCTGCCAACCTCATCGGCCTCCATGGTGACGAACTCTTTCAAGCCCTGGTGGCCCTGCAGGTGCCGGAGGTCGCGACGAAGAATGTGCACCTTGAGACCGCGCTCGTCGCGCAGCGCCTCGCCATGCAAGAAACCGTCGACCTGCACATCCACGTATATGAGGAAATCGTCTACATAGGCCACTACAAGGCCAGCGAGGACAGAAAGACATTGGCCTTCTTCCAGTGGCTGGAATCTTTGGACGCCATTGTTCAGAAGCACGTCGACCTGGCCACGAAAGCCGCTGCTACTTAGCCACCGTTCGGTGGGCCGACACCCTGAGTCGAGGAGGTGGATGTCGTCGATGGATGCATCTCTTCTTCTCCTCCTGTAACCAGCACCGCATCGCCTCATGGCCTTAATGTTTTATTAGTATAGGAGTATATGGCATTTTTATTCCAGTAGTAACGTTTTCACTATGAGGTGGGGCCGTAGTTGAGCAAACCGACCATCAGCAAATCCCACCCCGCCCACCGGGCATCGGCTCATTTTAGAATTAGAAGAGAGAAACGAGGGAGAAGAGCTAGCTGTAGCACGGACGCTGTTGTCAGATGGGACTCACGTTGATAGAATAAGAGTACTGAGCACTCGTACCTCTTTTTTTAGGGAACTAGCACACATGCCCATGCGTGGCAACGGGATAATAAAATTACATGCCTCTAGCTCAATATAAGAATGGATCAAGACTCCCACGTGACTGTATTCTCTAGTTCAGCATGGCACCCTTTAATTAGAGCCAAAACAGTAGATTCTATTGTATTGGCACGTGCCCATAATTTCTTTTAATTACAATTAACCTGCATATTCTTTTCTTATTGGCATATGGAAGCTATCACCGTTAATAATTTATGGCGCCCCTTATTCTGAACAAACCGACTTAGCTCGATGTGCCAGATGCGGAGAAGGCCCAGGATGGGAGTGATCGAACTCACAACCTTAAAGACCCGACCACACGTTGCTAGCCACTCTAACAAACACGTGCTGCTAACCAATGGTCAGTGTGAACATTAAAGAATATAATGCAACGTATGCTTCAAAAAAATTATTTATTTATTGATCATTTTAGACATTGATTACTATCAACTGCCAAATAAACTTGACAACATGAATATTTTCAGGCCATGGCCACTGAAAGGTACCGCAAAAACACTATCTCCTCTATTAAAAATGCTGCCGGAGATGTGATGTCTGACCATCAACAACTTGCTGGAATGTTTTGGTCTGAATTCAAAAACCGCATGGGTAACGCTCAAGGTATTCAGATGGGCTTTGATTTGGAGAATCTCCTAGCTAGAGTTGATGGGTTGGAGGATTTATCTAAGCCTTTCTCTGAGGACGAAGTGGATGAGGTTATCAAACATTTACCTCTTGATCGTGCTCCTAGTCCGGATGGTTTTACGGGATTTTTCTTAAAAAAGTGCTGGCATATCCTCAAAGCTGATTTTTTGGATTTGGTCAAAGAGTTTTATGAGGGCAAATGTAACTTGGAGTGTTTAAATACATCCTTCATAACTCTTATACCCAAGAAGTTGAGCCCGGAGTTTGTTGGGGATTTTCGCCCCATCTCCCTCACAAACACTTGTTTAAAATTTCTCACCAAGCTTCTGGCCAATCATTTGCAGAAGGTTATCCTTAGTTGCATTCATCAAAACCAGTATGGTTTCCTCAAATGCCGCTCCATTCAGGATTGTCTTGCCTGGTGTTTTGAATATATTCACCAATGTAAAGCTTCCAAGAGACCTATTGTTCTGTTAAAGCTTGACTTTACAAAGGCTTTTGATACCCTTGAGCATGCAGCCATTCTTAGAATTTTGAAATGTAAGGGTTTTGATGATCGTTGGAGGGGATGGGTGGACAGTTTGCTATCTTCTGGGTCATCATCGGTCCTGTTGAATGGGGTTCCTGGACAGCATTTCAAGTGTCGATCTGGAGTTCATCAGGGTGATCCTCTGTCGCCACTTTTATTTGTCATTGCAGTGGACTTGCTACAGTCAGTAGTTAATGATATGTGTCGACGCAATGTACTTTCTTTGCCAATACCCACCAGGAGCAATGACTTTCCAATTGTGCAGTACGCCGATGACACTCTGATTGTTCCACCTGCTGTGGACTCCCAACTAATTGCACTTAAGGAGATGCTTGAAGTATTCACTGTCTCAACTGGTTTGAAAGTTAACTTCATTAAGTCTTCGATGATCCCAATGAATATGTCTGATGAAGAGGGCTCTCGACTTGCTAGCCTGCTTGGTTGCACCGTTGGTACTCTTCCCTTTACCTATCTTGGTTTGCCCATGGGAACAATGAGACCTACAATATCTGACCTGATGCCTTTGGTTGATCGTCTTGAGCGAAGGTTGTCAGCTTCTTCTTGCCTCCTCAATCAGGGCAGTAGACTCCAATTGCTCCAATCGGTCCTTACTTCAATGCCAATATACTTCCTTTGCACTTTGTCGATCCCACAAGGTATTCTTAAGCAGCTTGAGAGAATTGAACGTCAATGTCTTTGGAGAGGCAATTCGGACACGCCACGACAACCTTTGGCAGCCTGGGAGCTGGTTAGCAGACCAAAGAAATATGGTGGTTTGGGAGTTCTCAATCTGAGTGTGCAGAATGATGCTCTTTTTCTTAAGCATCTTTTCAAGTTCTTTAACAAGATGGATATTCCATGGGTGAATTTAATCTGGGACTCCTACTATCAATCTTCGGCTCCACAAGCTACCCAGATGTGTGGTTCCTTTTGGTGGCGAGACATGCTTAAGCTTTATGAAAAAATTTGTAAACTGGCAATACCACAGGTTCATGCTGGCGATTCTATGGTGTTCTGGCTGGATAAATGGGAAATTAATGGCAATCTTGTTATTCTTAAGGATCGGTTTCCAAGACTCCGTTCCTTTGTGATTGATGACTTGGCCACTGTTAAGGATGTCCTTGAGTTGCCTAATTTGACTGAGAGCTTCCATCTACCTCTGTCCCTAGAGGCTTTCCAAGAGCTTGATCACCTCCAGTCCATGCTCCTTCCTATTGAACTTGATCCTAACAGTAAGGACATTTGGAGATGGCCATCTAAGTCCGGTGAATTCCAGACCAAGATATATTATGACTATGCTTTCTCTAGGATTGTGGTAGATCCTATATTCAAATGGATATGGAAATGCTCTTGCACTCTCAAGGTCAGAGTCTTTGGATGGCTACTTCTTATGGATCGCCTCAACACAAGGGATATGATGCAGCGCAGGCACTGGATTATCCAAGATGATTGTTGTGTGCTTTGCCAATCTCAAACTCATGAAGACAGAATTCACCTCTTCTTCACATGCAATTTCAGCCAGAGAGTGTGGAATTATCTTGGGATTCTTGCCAGGTTCAACCACACCAGTCAACCTACTCCATGGCTTCTTCGGCTAGAAATGAGTTTGGTTTGCCCTTCTTCACAGAAGTGGTTTTTACTGCAACCTGGAATATATGGACTCAAAGGAATGGCAAAAAAATTTCAGGAATGAGACACCAAGCTTCAGAGCCTGGAGAAGGAATTTTGCACATGATTTAACTCTGTTAACTCATAGGATCAAATGTAAATATAGAGATAAACTACTAGACTGGTTAGCTTCTTTACCTTAGATAGTTAGTTCTTTTTCTCTTGTCTTGTACCTTGGACTTTTTATGCTGAGTTTTAATAAAGCACTGTGAGGCTGTTGCCTTGCAGTATATATTCAAAAAAACATGAATAATTTTCCAAATTACGAACATTTTCTTGAAAATTCCGTACATTTAAAAAACCACAAACAAAATTTTGAACGGAACATTTGTTGAAATTCACAAACATTTCTTAAAATCAAGAAGATTTTATAAAGTATGATATTTTTTTAATTATTTTACAATTTTGGAAAATGGGAACATATTTTGAACATTTTAATGCAAAAAACATTTTCAACTTTCACAACATATCACTAAAAGAAGAATATTTTTCAAATTTTTAACATTTTTAAATCTTCAACAAATTCGGTAAAAACACAAATATTTTTTCAAAAAATTGGAATAATTTTTAAAATTCGGAATGACAAAAAATTTAAAATTGTAAACATTTTTATAACGAACAAAATTTTGGAATTAATAACACTAACTATCGAATATAATTGGCAACGTGAACAATTTTCCAAATTACGAACAATTTTTTTGAAAATTCCACAGATTTTAAGACAAAGATAGAACTCAAAATTTGAACGGAACATTTCGTAAAATTCATATAAATTTCTTAAAACACGAACTTTACAAGAAAATACGATTATTTTTTAAGTTGTGAATAATTTTTGAAAATGGGAATATATTTTGAAAAGTCGGAAGAATTTTGGAAAATGTGTTTGTTTAATGCAAACATTATTTTCAATTTTTGCACATATCACTAACACAAAATATTTTTTCAAATTTGGAATATTTGTCAAATGATTTTTTAAATCTTGCTTTTTAAAAAAAATATGAACACTTTTTTTAAAAGGGAGTATTTTTTAAATTTTGAATAATTATCGGCATGGCAAAGTAAAAATAAATCCAAACATTTTTCAGAATAGGAACTCATTTTTGAATACGTAACATTTTACAAAATTTTGAATACAAATTGAAATTGCAAACATTTTTTGAAAATTTTAAATTTCGAGAAAAAAGTGAAAAGTAGGCATAGAATGGAAAAAAACAGAAACTACAAAGAGAAAGAAACAGAAAAAAATTGGAACAAAACACAAACAGAAATGGGCCGCCATGTCTTGGGCGCCCTGTGCGTAACTGAACTATTTGTCGCCTTGTGCGGGAAATATGATATTTATTGCTGCGTGGGCAGGGAAAACTGGGCTGAGTTTACTGGGCCATAACTCGCGCGGCCCACGCACGTAATTCTGCAGAAATTGTTTTTCCTTTGCTAATAGACGACGAAAAACATTTAGTACCACCTCGGATAGGAAAATAAATCTTTTAATGGTGAACGGATGAAAAAATCAACAAAAAGCACCTTGCTTTAATAGTAGGTATAAAATAAATATTGAAATTGCAAACATTTTTTGAAAATTTTGAATTTCGAGAAAAAAGTGAAAGTTATACATAGAATGAAAAAGAACAGAAACTACAAAGAGAAAGAAACAGAAAAAGAAAAATTGGAACAGAACACAAACAGAAATGGGCCGCCGTGTCTTGGGCGCCTTGTGCGTAACCGAACTATTTGTCGCCTCGTGTGGGAAATATGATTTTTTATTACTGCATGGGCAGGGAAAACTGGGCTGAGTTTACTGGGCCATAGCTCGCACGGCCCACGCACGTAATTCTGCAGCAATCGTTTTTCCTTTGCTAACAGACGACGAAAAAAGTTTAGTACCACCTTGGATAGGAAAAGAAATCTTTTAATGGTGAACGGATGAAAAAATCAACAAAACACACCTTGCTTTAATAGTTGGTATAGAAAAGCAGTCGTATGTCTAGTACTACCACTAGTTGGGTGCGTGCAACCTATACCTGTCGTCACTTTAGGTCTCCTTTTCGAACTGCGGCTATGCTTCACCGTACATATTTTTTCACGCATTTTTCCTCCTATATGTACTCCTAGGCTATTTCCACGTGCTCCCTTTCGCCGACATGTGGGACATAGAGCATCTGGGTCGTAGTGCATGCATGACTCAGAGCATATGCCGGGGTACTTTACATTTCATACCTCATGAATTACATGCAAACCCCCCGCAGAAGAATAAATAAATAAATGAATTACTACATGAAACCGGATTATTTTCATAGAAACCGGAGCACGTTCATTAAATTTTGGACATAACACGTTTATAAAAAACAACCGGACATAAACTAGTCTAAGGGCCTCTTTGATTTGCAGGATACTGAAAACACAGAAATGAGGAAAGTATGATGGCGATGAACCGAGACGAGGAGAACTCTAACTCAGTTAGAGGTTAGAGTTAGATTCCAACCCTGAACTAATTCTAAATCGAAGAGATGTATGGATGGCAGGTTAGATTGACAATAAATGTTCTTTCCCAATCATTTGACTACTTTGGACCCTATTTCCTACCGGATTTGGTGTGGCCGGCTCTTGTGTGGCCTCCTCCCGCTCAGAATTAACATAAACGAACTATCTTTACAAATCAAGCATGCAAAACATGATAAATTTTGCTTTGTCCATACAATTGAGATATCCCACTTAAACATACAAGTCCTCAATCAAGCTTCACAAAAAAATACACTCCACGAAACAAAGCATGAGCTAACTTATCACGGAAGTCATTCACGATAGGGAGGGAGCCCGGAGCCCCTCACGCACCCAGGGAGGAGCTCTTCATCATCGCTCTGGAGGAAGGCTATGTAGAGCCCAAGCCCCGGGAACCGCTCCTACGCCGGCGCTTGCGAGTTAAGGTCGACACCAGCATGGGTAGCAGGGCCACTTGCCGACGACTGCGAACCAAATCCTTGGGCCTCTAGAAATAATGCAAGCCTGAAACTGAAATACCTAGAAAGGTGAACTGAATCTTTGGGCCTCTAGAAACAATGCAAGCCTAAAACTGAAATACCTAGAAAGGTGAACTGAATCTTTGGGCCTCTAGAAACAATGCAAGCCTGGAACTGAAATACCTAGAAAGTTGAACTGATTCTTTGGGTCTCTAGAAATAATGCAAGCCTGAAACTGAAATACCTAGAAAGGTGAACTGAATCTTTGGGCCTCTAGAAAGATTTATTACCTCCTCAAGCAGCATCAAACAATTCCATGTGTGCACCACAAATTTATACCAAGTTTAATCAGGATCTCCTTTTCCAAATCAGTATCAGTGCTAGAGCGAGCAAGATCAATGATATGGTTGTGAGACAGAGAAGGAACGAACAAATTCACCCCTTGTCGGTGTCAAAACCGGCGGATCTCGGGTAGGGGGTCCCGAACTGTGCGTCAAGGCCGGATGGTAACAGGAGACAGGGGACACGATGTTTTTACCCAGGTTCGGGCCCTCTCGATGGAGGTAATACCCTACTCCTGCTTGATTAATATTGATGATATGGGTAGTACAAGAGTAGATCTACCACGAGATCAAGGAGGCTAAACCCTAGAAGCTAGCCTATGGTATGATTGTGTATGATGATGGTTCGTCCTACGGACTACAACCCTCTGGTTTATATAGACACCGGATAGGGTTAGGGTTACACAGAGTCGGTTACAATGGTAGGAGATCTTGAGTATCCGCATTGCCTAGCTTGCCTTCCACGCCAAGGAAAGTCCCTTCCGGACACGGCACGAAGTCTTCAATCTTGTATCTTCATAGTCCTGGAGTCCGGCGAAGGTATAGTCCGGCTACCCGAACACCCCCTAATCCAGGACTCCCTCAGTAGCCCCCGAACCAGGCTTCAATGACGACGAGTCCGGCGCGCAAATTGTCTTCGGCATTGCAAGGTGGGTTCTTTCCCAAATTCTGTGTACCTGTACGAATAATGTCCGATTTTTGTAATGTAGCGCTCCTCGGCTTCTGTGCCCAATAACGGCTGTCTTCCACGTGTTGACCGAATGCGAAAAGCCTGGGGCATTTTTACATCCACACCCCTAGCCATATAAACGAGCCTCCTATTTAACGGGATGAGGATTTAGATCCAAACCGCATCTCCTCCTCTCTGCGAGTTATCATCAGAGCTTTCCCAGCTAAAGTCCATTCCAACATGGCCAGCCGTCGCAGCTCCTCCCCTCGCCCCTCCGGTCCTAAGCCCGGGGACTGGGAGAGATGCACCATTCCGCATAGCGAGTTAGTGTCGCTTCAGTCCAAGGGATTTATCCCTCAGGCATACATGGTCCCGGTCTGAGTCGGTCTCGCCACCTACAATGCGGAAAACAAGCGGAGAACACCCCCAATCCTTCTAAAGGAGAACGGGTGTGCCTTGTTCCCTATCTGATAAGGGGACTGGAATTTCCAATTCATCCATTTCTCCGCGGGCTTCTGGAGTTCTACGGCCTCCAGCTGCACAATCTCACGCCCGGCTCCGTGTTACATATTGCGGGCTTCGTCGCCCTTTGCAAGCTATTTTTAGGCGTCGAGGCTCATTTCGCGTTGTGGAAGAAGATATTCTACCTGGTGCCCCGTTCTCAAGAGGGGTCTATATACCAAGTTGGTGGAGCCGAAGTATGGCGCATAGCCGGGACCGGATACCTATCCGGAACCCCGAAGAAGGCGTCCGAGGACTGGCCTTCGGAATGGTTTTACATAGACGACGTCCCGCTGCCGGACCCTATCCGGGCCGGTCTCCCTGAGTTCAACAGTGCTCCATTGAAGAAACGCTTGAGCTGGCGTCCACGGAGCTCTCAGAGAGAAAGCGACAGAGACGTCCTTTACCTGATGGGCCGGATGAGACTGTTGGCTCATTCCGGAGTAACCATGATCGGAGTCATGGCCGCATGCAATATGCGAGGGGTGCAGCCGCTTCAATATAGAGGCCACCCCATGTGGGATTTCAATGGGGAGGATCACGCCACGCGTTACGGTCGTAAGGGGCCGGCCTCGGCTGCCGCCCTAATAAAGATTATGTCCTCTTTGTACAAGGGAGAAAAGGAGGAGTTCCTCCACGTTAACCCGCGGGCCGGATTCACTATGTATGAACCTCCAAGTTGGGTAAGCGAATAATTGCGCTTGCCCATTTATTTTATACTTCCATGGTCAGATACGTAGTCTGACGACTTCAATGCAGGAACTGCGACAGGAAGTGAAAGATATAAGCAGCCGCCCTCCACAACCCGAGGACCCAGAAAGGTCCCTCGATCCGGACTCTGAAGAGGATCCGGACATATCGGTGGAGCTTATCGATGGGGTGTTTCATCAGCTAAGCAAGGACAACACCTTGGTCGCTATTGTGGCTGATTACCCCGGGTTAATCCCGGCCTCCCAGGTGACAGAAAACGGAGTTCTTACTCCCTTGAGGGGGATTCCATTTTCACGTATTCCGGCGTTTCTAACAACAACCGTGTTTCACAGGGGAGATTTCCGAGGCGGGAAGCCGAACCTGCGGCGGCTAGCCAGCGAGGGGCCGCAGGGCCCCGTGGGGAAAAAAGAAATGTAGTCCGGACCAAGATGCCGGCGCAAAGGTATTACGCACCCTCCGTTTCCGCGGTGTTATTCTGTCAGGGCATATTAACGTTCGTGCTTTCTTCAGGACGAAGAGACCTCGCCGGACTATATCCGGAGAGGCTGCCAATCGCGCCTCCACCAGCCAGGTTCCAGTGACCAGCCAGGAAGCAGAGGCGAGCACAAGGCGTGCACCGGGCGCTCCTCCGACAGAGGATGCGGACAGGCTGTCTGCCACAAATTCTGAAGTGGAGAGTGCCATGAACCACAGGCGTCGCCGGACAGTTTTACGCGACGCGTGTTTCTCCCAAGAGGCTTTAGATGCCTTTAATTCGGGAGATGCATACCTCAGTGCCGCTCAAGATGGTTTAGCCAGAGCCACGGATCAGTATGTGAAAGACATACGGGTAAGAAAATATTGGTTAAATATATATATATACCAGTATCCCCCGAGACTTGAAACAGTTAAAGTAACTGATTTAAGGATCATATAACATGCAGGTTCTTACAGAGAAGAACACCGTGTTGTCCCAGGAGCTGGAAAAGTGCAAGGCCCAACTAGAGGCCGCACTAGCCGCAGCAGGGGAGCCCAAAGGGACCCCCTCAGGTAAGATACACTTCGAAAGATTAGTATTGTGCGGTTGGGGTGCAAATCTGACAATTCATGTTGCAGATGGCGCCGGACTTGATCCGGAGAAGCAACAACTCTTACGCCGGTTAAAGGCCGGTGAGAGTACGTTGGCAAAGGTGAGGCGAGAGAAGAATGATCTCCAGGATGCCAACACCAAGCTGGACGTTGAACTTAAGGACGTTCGTGGCCAGCTGTCGGACTCCATGAAGGAGAATCAGCGGCTTCGACGCGGCATATTTAGTAAGTGCTTGAACGAACTTTGAAAAATGAGTTCGGCGAGGAAGTCGAATAACAGAGTATTGTCTGTAGGTATGCTCACAGGTCTTCCTGCAGAGGAGATGCCCGGTTCTACGGGTGACCTTCTTCCCGAACTCCTGCAACTGCACGAGCGAATTCGGCAGGCAATGCAAGGCGTTGCCCAAGCCTTATGGCCTGCCCACTCCACGACCGAGGGCCTTGGAGAGCTTGCGGAGAAGCTGAAGGGAGCTCGGCGGCGCTTCCAGTTGTGGAAGATATCAGCCTGCCGACAAGGCGCTAGGGAGGCTTGGGACATGGTGAAGACCCATTTTACGAAGTCTGACCCAAACCACATGGCCGAGGTCGGACCGGTGGGGCCTGACGGGAAGGAGATCCCTGTAAGCTTAGTGTACGGCCAAGTAGAATTGGCCGCAGAGTATTCCCAGCAGGACTGTAAATTAGACAGCCTGTTAGATGGTATAGAGGAGGAATAAAATCAGTCGAAATGACTATGTACTTTTGAATTGACATATGTAATGCCTTCTAGCCGGATTGTAGATCGTTTGTCGTTGCTGACCTTTTCGCATCAACCTCGGGACCTGACGGTCCGGAGTGTGTCTGAATACAATAGCGGTTATACAAGAACCGTGGTATGCGTGGAGACCAGGCGTAGGGGTCATTAGTGCTTTATCAGACAAGTGCCCAACTAGTTATGTTATATTACATGGTTAGTAAGAAACATCTTCCAGAGAGAATAGTTCCGTTAAGGGTTCCTTTCGCTGGGGAGGCATGCCCTAAAGTGCATGTACGAACTGCGTAAAAAAGACGCAGAAAAAGCATCTGGGGGCGCATGAAAATTAATAAAAAGATCATCTTTTATTTCACCGACCGAATATTCCCTTAAGAACGCTAGCTTTCGGCTTCACCCAGACTGAGGTACACATCTGGCTGACCCGGCAGTAACAATCGCAGAGGTGCTCCCTTTACCGCCTAGCCGAACAATCGGGAACGTAGGGGTAAGCACAGGAGCCAGGCAACCCAGCTTGGCCAAAATTTAAGTCATATCGATGCATATAATGGTGAAGAAAAAGGTACATGCGGAAGTTTGACACATGTGTGGGGCATGAAGACCGTATAAATAAGCTTCTGTTAAAGAAGCCCCCAGGTTAAATGAGCGCAAGTGGCGCGTCATGTAGTGAGCCTTTTAAGGGCTATAAAGGAAAAGAGAGGAAGGAGAGAAATATAAGACAGAAAAATGTAAAAAAATGGGCAGGGGAAGGAGACAAACACGGAGTCCGGCGCTAGGCATAGAATCTTCGGAGACGTGTGGCGTTCCACGGGTTCGGCTCGAGTCGGTTATCCGACGCATCTCGCAGGCGGTACGCCCCACCAGTCAGGACTTGGTCGATTATAAATGGACCTTCCCATTTGGGATTGAGTTTGACCTTTTTCTTATCCGGCAGGCGTAGAACTAGTTCGCCAACATTGTAATTTTTGGCCTGTACTTCTCTGCTTTGGTATCTTCGGGCCTGTTGTTGATAAAATGCGGAACGGGCTTTCGCCACGTCACGCTCCTCCTCCAAGGCGTCCAGGCTGTCCTGCCGATCGAGCTGGGCTTCTCTTTCTTCATACATGCGCACTCTAGGTGAGTCATGAATTATGTCGCAGGGCAGAACTGCGTCTGCGCCGTACACCATAAAGAATGGTGTGTATCCGGTGGTGCGATTTGGTGTGGTCCGCAGCCACCAGAGTACGGAGTCGAGCTCCTCTACCCAGTGCGTGTTAGATTCCTTGAGGGACCACACTAGTCTGGGTTTGATGCCGCTCATGATAAGACCGTTTGCACGTTCGACCTGGACATTGGTTTGTGGGTGATAGACTGAAGTATAATCGAGCTTGATGCCCATGTTTTTGCACCAGAGTTTTACCTCGTCGGTTGTAAAGTTTGTACTGTTACCGGTTATGATGTTGTGGGGGACGCCATAACGGTGTACAACCCCGGACATGAAGTCTATCACAGGTCCGGATTCAGCCGTTTTAACAGGCTTGGCTTCTATCCATTTGGTGAACTTATCCACCATGACTAGTAAGTATTTTTTCTTATGGGTTCCACCTTTAAGGGGTCCGACCATGTCAAGCCCCCAGACCGCAAAGGGCCAGGTGATGGGTATAGTTTGGAGTGCGGTGGGTGGCATATGGCTTTGGTTGGCAAAAAGTTGGCAACCAACGCATCGTTGGACTAGGTCCTGAGCGTCTGCCCGGGCCGTCGGCCAATAACAGCCTGTACGGAAAGCCTTTCTAACAAGGGACCGAGCAGCAGCGTGATGACCACCGAGTCCGGCGTGAATTTCGTCTAGAAGATTCCACCCTTCCTCTTCGGAGATGCACCTTTGAAGGACTCCGGTAGTGCTTTTCTTATAAAGCTCCCCCTCGTGGACTTTGTAGGCTTTAGATCGCCGCACTATGCAGCGGGCCTCGTTTTGGTCCTCTGGGAGTTCCTGCCTAGTAAGGTAGGCTAGGAATGATTCTGTCCACGGGGCGATAACCGCCATTATTACGTGGGCTGAAGGTGTAATTTCGTTGGCAGGACCTCCAATTATGTCAGGTTGTTCGGCGTCGAGTGGTGCGGCTGCGTCCGGGCTGTTAATTGCGAGTTCCCCCTCCCATGTTACGGATGGCTTGAACAATCTTTCCAAAAAGATGTTGGGGGGACTGCATCGCGTTTTGCTCCGATGCGTGCCAGGACGTCCGCTGCTTGATTATTTTCGCGGGCTATATGGTGAAACTCCAGCCCTTCGAACCGAGCTGACATTTTTAGGACGGCATTGCGGTAAGCTGCCATTTTTGGATCCTTGGCGTCGAAGTCGCCATTTATTTGGGAGATCTCGAGGTTCGAATCCCCGCGTACCTCTAGGCATTGAATGCCCATGGATACTGCCAGCCGGAGACCATGTAGGAGGGCCTCATATTCGGCTGCATTGTTGGAGTCCGTGTACATAATTTGGAGTACATATTGGACTGTGTCTCCTGTGGGGGACGTCAAGACGACGCCAGCCCCCAATCCGGCCAACATTTTGGAGCCGTCGAAATGCATGATCCAGTTTGAGTATGTGTCGTACTCTTTAGGGAGTTCGGCTTCCGTCCATTCTGCGACGAAGTCGGCCAACACTTGCGATTTGATAGCTCGCCGTGGCTTATAGGTTATGTCGAATGGGAGGAGCAAAATGGCCCATTTTGCGATCCGGCCCGTTGCATCGCCGTTATTGATAATGTCATTGAGTGGTACTTCCGAGGCTACTGTAATCGAACACTCTTGAAAGTAGTGTCGTAGCTTCCGGGATGCCATGAATATCGCGTATGCAATTTTCTGATAGTGTGGGTACCGTGATTTGCATGGAGTGAGGACAGTGGACACGTAGTAGACGGGCCTTTGGAGGGGTAATTTGTGTCCGTCTGTTTCCCGCTCGATGACGAGCACTGCGCTGACAACTTGATGGGTTGCCGCGATATACAATAGCATTGGCTCGCCGGTGTTTGGCGCGGCCAGGACTGGGTTTGTTGCCAATATGGCTTTTATTTCATCGAGTCCAGCCGTGGCGGCATCCGTCCACTCGAAGTGTTCGGTGCGCCGTAGGAGGCGGTAAAGGGGCAGCGCCTTTTCTCCCAAGCGGGAGATGAAGCGGCTTAGAGCCGCCATGCATCCGGTTAATTTCTGTATTTGTTTGAGGTCTTTTGGGACATCCAATTGTGACAAAGCTTGAATCTCGGCTGGATTTGCTTCGATTCCTCTAGCGGATACAATGAAGCCCAAGAGCTTTCCGGCTGGAACGCCGAAGACGCATTTCTCCGGATTGAGCTTGATGTCATATTTTCGGAGGTTATCGAATGTAAGCCTCAAGTCGTCTACTAGAGATTTGACATGTTTTGATTTGACGACCACATCATCCACATACGCTTCCACTGTTTTGCCGATCTTGTTGGCTAGCATTGTTTGTATCATGCGCTGATATGTTGCGCTGGCGTTTTTCATCCCAAAGGGCATTGTGTTGAAGCAGAATGGGCCGTATGGTGTGATGAATGTTGTTGCGGCTTGGTCTGATTCTGCCATCTTGATTTGATGGTAACCGGAGTATGCGTCGAGGAAACACAACGAATCGTGTCCTGCAGTGGCATCGATAATTTGATCGATACGAGGGAGGGGGAAGGGATCCTTTGGGCAGGCCTTGTTAAGGTCTTTAAAATCGACACACAGGCGCCAGGATTTGTCCTTCTTTGGTACCATCACCAGGTTTACTAGCTAGTCCAGATGTTTTATATCTCTAATGAATTCGGCATCCAATAACTTGGCTAGCTCCTCTCCCATAGCATGTCTCTTCGGTTCGAAAAAGCGCCGAAGGGCTTGTTTGACACGTTTGGATCCTTTCTGGATATTTAAGCTGTGTTCGGCCAGCCTGCGTGGGATTCCTGGCATGTCTGAAGGGTGCCAGGCGAAAATTTCCTAGTTCTCTCGTAGGAACTCTCGCAGTGCGGTGTGTACATCAGGGTTCAGTCGTGCCCCGATGGAAGCTGTTTTATTGGGGTCCATTGGATGGACCTGGAATTTGACTATTTCGTCCGCTGGTTTGAAGGATGTGGATTTGGATCTCTTATCGAGTATCACATCATCCCTATTAACCGTGGAGCGCAGCTCAGTCAGTTCCTCGGCCGGTAAGGCTTCGGATAGTGCCTCAAGGGCCAATGCGGCTGTCTTGTTTTCGGCGCGGAGTGCTATGTCCGGATCACTAGCGAGAGTGATAATTCCGTTTGGCCCAGGCATCTTGAGCTTCATGTACCCGTAATGGGGTATGGCTTGGAAGACTGTGAATGCCTCCCGTCCTAATATAGCGTGGTATCCGCTATTGAACGGGGCCACCTGGAACATGACTTCTTCGGACCTGTAATTATCCGGCGTGCCGAACACCACATCTAGTGTGATCTTTCCTGTGCAGCGCGCTTCCTGACTGGGGATTATTCCTCTAAAGGTTGTGCTGCTTCGCTCGATGCGGTTCCAGTCTATTTCCATCTTTTGGAGGGTTTCCTCATAAATGAGGTTCAATCCGCTGCCTCCATCCATGAGTACCTTTGTGAGGCGAGAGCCGTCCACTATGGGACTGAGGACCAATGCGGCTGGTGCTCGGGCTGTTCGGAATTTAGGTTCGTCACTCGCGTTGAAGGTGATAGCACTGTCGCTCCATGGGTTTATTGTTGCTACTTGATAGACTTCGGTGAGGCTGCGGAGTGTTCTTTTTCGCATATTATTTGATGCGAAAGTCTCGAAGACTGTGAGAACGGTACTGGTGTCCTCGGGATGGCTTTCTTCGGCCTCTGAAATTAGGAGGTCCTCGCCAATTTTGGCCACCTGCCGGAGTATCCAACATGCTCTAAGGCTGTGAGTTGGTGTGGCGTACTCTGTACTGTGAATTCTACAGGGTCCATCGAGCCACCTTTCCAGTACGGTTCCATGCCCTGTAGAGGGTTTTGGCTTTTTGGTATTTAATCCGGGTGTCTTACTGTGATGCACCCTCTTAGTTCGGACGGGATTGCTATTCAAGGCCGGATTATCCCAAAGTTTTATTTCGGTTTTCCAAGCGCTTTCCATCGCACAGTATTTTTGTACTATGGACGCCAAGTCAGTGAAGCATGTAATATCACGACGACTTATGGCGTTAAGTATTCCCTCGTCCGTGCAGTTACTGCAGAAGATTGAAATTGCGTCTCCCTCGCGGCAGTCCTCGCCCAGTAGTGATGTACTGTTTCCTCGGGCTTTTTCCTGATTTGGGAAAGATCGCTTATGTTCGGGCGGGCGGGTGGCGTTGAATCTGAGACCTCACCCAATTTAAGATTCAGATGCCGAAGAGCTTCCGAACGCTGAAGTACGGAGTCTTGGATGTTGTCCAACAAATCTAGCCCGTTGCCTGATTCTAAGCTCGGGTCTTGAACTGTATCCTCCCCTCCGCGGGTATCCGGCCTGGAGGGTTCAGGAATTCGGACGTAGCAAGTCCTTAGAATAGATGAAGGGTCGCCGCACTGCGCCTCTACCACGGCAACGTGGTGGGTGACTTGGGGAGAGTTAATTTCTCTTAGATCGAGTTTAAGCCCAACCTGGTCGTAATTTGTAGCGACCCCCAGTGCGGCGATGCGATCCAAGAGCTCCATCGGATCCAGCTGCTCGGCGATTCTGAGCTCACGTGAAGGTTGCTTTCGTTGACCCGAGAGGTCACCGTCGGCGCAACCGCCGAACAGGCAGTCGTGAGAAAACCACCTAGCCGGAGGGTTTGGCCGACAGCCAAGGCTCCCTTAGTAATGGCGCCGTCTTTAAAGACGGGAAGAGGCATCCTTCCTGATTGCGACGGCACAAAGGAACTCTCAATGAAAGCACCAATGTCGGTGTCAAAACCGGCGGATCTCGGGTAGGGGTTCCCGAACTGTGCGTCAAGGCCGGATGGTAACAGGAGACAGGGGACACGATGTTTTAACCCAGGTTCAGGCCCTCTCGATGGAGGTAATACCCTACTCCTGCTTGATTAATATTGATGATATGGGTAGTACAAGAGTAGATCTACCACGAGATCAAGGAGGCTAAACCCTAGAAGCTAGCCTATGGTATGATTGTGTATGATGATGGTTCGTCCTACGGACTACAACCCTCCGGTTTATATAGACACTGGATAGGGATGGGTTACACAGAGTCGGTTACAATGGTAGGAGATCTTGAGTATCCGCATCGCCTAGCTTGCCTTCCACGCCAACGAAAGTCCCTTCCGGACACGGGACGAAGTCTTCAATCCTGTATCTTCATAGTCCTGGAGTCCGGCGAAGGTATAGTCCGGCTACCCGAACACCCCCTAATCCAGGACTCCCTCACCCCTCTCGCGACCTCCCTGGTAGATACGCCACCGCCGCGCATGACAGAGGGAGAAAAATGTCCGGTGAAGGGGAGCGGGGCGAGCTTCGAAGGCCGGAGGGAGAGGGCAGCAGAGGCCGGGGGAGAGGGCAGCCAGACAAGAGAGAGGGCGAGAAGCAGAGCGGCGCTTGGGCGGGCGGCCCAATGGGGAACAGAGAGGAGTCGTGCGGGCGGGGGGGGGGGAGGGAGCGATCTAGTGCGGGCAGGGGAGATTTTTTTAGTTCTCTTTTAGTGGGCCCGAGGAGAAATAACCCAATTAAAACCTCTCCATCGGGCTATTTTTTTATGTGGGTTGGAGCAAACTAGCTAAAACTAACCACTCCTGTTTGGATAATTTGAGGCTATTTCAACCCAAACTAGTTCTAACTCAGGCATCCAAACATAGAGGACTAGTACTATACAAGCTACAGTCTGGACTGTGGCACATTGTTTTGTATGGCCATATCAGCACATTGTTTAATACTGCTGCTTCATTGGGTTGTCGTGGCTCGCACTCCTCAAACGTGAGTAGTAGTACTACTACTCCCTCTGTTCCTAAATATAAGTCTTTTTAGACATTTCAAATTGACTACAACATACGGATGTATGTAAACATATCTTATAGTGTAGATTCACTCATTTTGCTCCGTATGTAGTCACTTGTTGGAATCTCTAGAAAGACTTATACCGCATGATTCTTTGCTCCTTCTTACTACTACGTACTACTTCACCGACATGTGGGACAGCCAGGAGCATCCGGGTCGACGTAATACGTGTCATGCACCAAACTAGAGTGCGGAACGGAAGGGGGGCATCACCCCGGTCGTACCGCCAGTAATTCATGACTATAGTGAGTAGTCATATCACAAGTCTTTCCAGTAGTAACGCGACGTCAAATCGCACAGCCCGACCTTTCCAGCAGTAAGTAAGTTGAATCCGCTACTCCCTCACCCTCCTCGCCTCTCTGTCAAACCGCCTACGCGAAAACTGTCGTGCATACTGCCCGGGAGAAGCCCAGCCCTCAACTTTTAACCATGCGAAAATAGTTTGAGCTTGTTTGTTCTATATAAATACTAGTACTGTATGTTTATTCACTCGTGGGGTTGTTCAATGAATGGAGGGCCGGGGAGCACAAGTGAACAATACTACTACTAGTAGTAGTAAGTAGGAGTCGTACAGTTAGTCACCTTAAATAGAGAGTTTCTTTTCTTTAATGCCACATAGACAAATTGAAACACTTGTTGTGGAGAGAAAAAGATAATCACTCCACTATATATGTACGCAGAGGATTGAGCGCTTGCTTTACTAGGGTTGCTCTCTTCGTTCTCTCATCCTCCAGATATAAACAAGACAACGGTAGCGACATTTTTTCTTTGCTCACCGCTGGTCACAGATTCGGCCGGATCCCTTCCGCTGGTGTGTGTAGAGGACTAGGTGCATCATTCACGTGATCATCGCTAGCGAGGGAGGAAACCCACAACTGTCGAAGGGGCCTGATCCTCTGCCCGTGCCATTCTCTCCGACACAGCGCCGGCTCGGGAGGTCCTCCGACACTCCTTCCCCCCTGCCGTATTGTCCGCAGATACGACCTGCCGCCGACGACATCACGACGACCCTCAGGTATAAGTTCTTGGAAAGCATCCTTTCTCTACTGCCCCAGCTCCCCATGTCTCTGCATGTGCATCTTTTTCTACTCCCATCAGCTCTTCCAAAGCCACCTAACTTTTAGAATTATTAGAGGTAAAGCTACTTCATGCATTCGAATCTAGGACTTCGTTAAAACAAAGAAGAAAGGGGAGAAAGTTGTAGTATGAATCTAGGACTTGATTCAAAGAGGAAATAATATGGTGAAAGTAGTAGAGACCGGATACCCAACCGGTCTCTTGGTTGAAAAGGGAAATAATGGGAAAACGCAGTACAAACTGGATAAGGAGCAGATCTATTATTGGTTGAAAAAAGGATAGAAGGTGGCGGCTGGTGGACAAGTCAACAGAGTATGTCTAGGATTAGAATTGTTTCCCTCACATAGTAAAAGGTCTCCAGGATTAGAATTGCTGCCCTCACATAGTAAAAGGTCTCAGGATTAGATTTGCTGCCCTCACATAGTAAAATGTCTCCAGGATTAGATTTGCTGCCTTCACATAGTAAAAGGTCTCCAAGATTAGATTTGCTGCCCTCACATAGTAAAAGGTCTCCAGGATTAGGTTTGTTGCCTTCGCATAGTAAAAGGTCTCCAGGATTAGATTTGCTGCCCTCGCATAGCATGAACAAACTCAGCGTCACCACATTATGCCTCCTAGTACGTACATTGTGCTAATGCATTCACTGTCACATGTCCTTATACCAACCTTTTGCTGTTGTTAATGTAAGGGCACATGTAAAATGAAGCGATCACACTGTTACCTTAGGGACATGTCTAACCAGTGTTATTGTTAATCTAATGCCTCAAGTGATAAGATGCAATTAAACTATGTTACAAATGGTACTCCTACTGTTTTCCCCAGTATGGCAAGTAAGTTTCTCCTTTACGCTGTTGAGTGTCTTGGTGTCCCCACGGTCCCATGCCCTTAAATCAACCCTTTAGCTGCTGCTGATTTACTGTATCTGGTAAACAAGCAATGCCACCATTAATGTAATCCCATATTTGACGAATGTCATTGTTAATCATAATGCTTCCGTTAACATGAAGCATTGCTGATGTTTTAAAATTTCTACTATCCTTACGTGAATGCCATGAACATAATTAAGATGCTTCTTTTCATTTCATGTATGTTTCGTATATTCTTATTAACCAACAACTATTTACTTTCTATCCTTTTGTGCAGATAGGGATATCCATTTCACCTTGTGGCTATTGTGACCTTTTGTGAACTGCACAAAACACTTTTGTTTGGAACGAGTGTCTTGTGCAGTTCAACTAAAATTTCACGTGGGCAACATCTCTCAATTTTGGTGGAACTGCACAAAATGGTGATTGGTGTTTCCAAAATCTCTGTCAAGTTCTGCTGGTAATCTCGTGCAACATTTGATTAGCCTTTGCAAGATGATCCATCACTGTCACCACAATGGCACTTTATTTTAGTGGAACTGCACAAAAGGATAAGAAAATTATATTGCATCTTACATGAGCCAGACAGCCAACCTTAATGTTCCTCAATTTTAGTGCAACTACTAAAGAAGAACCCGCCAACTCACGAGAGCAAGTACTTCTTGCTAGCTGAATGATGCAATCTTTGCTTCATTTCAGGTGAACTGCAAAAAAGAGCACATCAATTGAATCATGGAACTCCAGGCAGGCCTCATCCGAGTGGTGCTGCAGGTTGAGTTCAAGGAGTGCCATTATTATATTAATCATGATCTTCTTGTTTGTGTTGTGCAAATAGGAATACTCAACTACAGATGTTGTGACGGTCAAGAGCATTTGCCAAGTTCTTCGGTTGTATGACACGGCTAGCCAAGATGGATTTAATCTTGATATTCACTTTATCAAAAGGCTCTAATGGGTTGGTTCTGAATCTTGCAAGCTGGGAATCAATGAGATGTGTAGGCATCTTTGTTGTACTTATTATTTGGATCTTATTTGTTGGTTCTGAATCTTGCCGGCTGGGAATCAATGAGATGTGTAGGCATCTTTGTTGTACTTATTATTTGGATCTTATTTGTTGGTTCTGAATCTTGCAAGCTAGGAAACACGGCATGATGATGTAGAGGACAACAACCATAACAAACAGTTCAAACTTGGTATTATTATCTGTGTGAAAGTGCGACAAATGTGCTGATCGTGTGCCTCCTGAGAATAATAATTCTAATTGTTGTGCATGTTGATCCTATGGCACTGATAGAACGAGCCAATGCATTTCTTGTTTTAAGTATAAATTTGTATTAAAGCTAATTAAATTTAAATGAAGTGACCATTAACTCTTGTTATTACAGTACCAATACAGACCCACTTGTGAACCGACGTGTAGCAGAAGTAAGTTGCTTGATGGAGGCGTTTGAATGCGTCGAGGGTGCATCTTCTGTCGGGCGTGCAGCAGGCGAGGGAGGGGTAGTAACTATTGTCGCTTGTACACACTCAGTTTCCTGTTGAATCCAGTTCCCCAAGAGCTGAAAAATGAACTGTTGTCGCCTACCCACTTGTTCACTTGAAGAGACTCCAATGGCGATCCGAGTGGTGAGCCTGCTGGATATGGACTTCAGCAAGGAGTTCCCCTTTGAGTTCGTCGTTCAGTCCTATAGCTGCACCAAGTTGAATGTGTTGTACACCAACGATCCAGACTCGGTGAATCTCTGCCTCGCCGAGTTCAAGCAGTACCTATTGGACGAGACAGCACAAGGTCGCAGGACTAGACCCGTGCCCATCCATTCATCTCCTGACAGGGACCAGCGGATCGCCGTCACCCAGGTATGTGTGCGGGACGAGGTTCTCATCTACCACTGCTGTAGGGCCATCAGAGGTTTTGGAGCATTCGCCCGTTTCATCGGCAGCGCCGACTACACCTTCGCTATGGTGGAGAGAAGGAAGAACGCGACGATTCGGCCATCTGGTGCAACAAGCTTGTTGACATCCAGAAGCAATACAAGATCATCGGCAACAGGCAGGAGAAGGACTCCGTGGTTGACCTCGCCGAGACCATCATCGACCCCTATACGCCAACATGAAAGAAGACAACGATACCAAGGACCTGAACACGTGGGAGGTACCTATGAATCTAGCCTACATAACCTACGCGGCCAAGGATGCATATGCATGCTACGACATGTACAGGCGGATCTTGGACATGAGGGCGTGTCTTCTTCCCGTAATCAACGAGTACACGGACAGCCGCAGCATCAGGATCAAGCATGCCAGGAAGGTCTAGATGTTGTACTTTATCTGTGTATAAGCACCTTTATCATCTGAGTGTTTCATGCATTAGCCTAGGTGTTGTAATTATCTATTTTGTCTGAAATATTTCTTTTAAGAACCCATTAACCTGTTTGCTTTTTTAGTGGCTATTTGCTTATGTATGTAACTAGTTCACTTGTCCGTTAAAAAAACTAGTTCACTCGGCTGCCATGCTTTGAATCTCCTTCCTCCCAACATATTCCCCTTCTCAGGTGGACCCAGCCGGTCTCGTACACAGACATATGGGACTACCCACATATCCATTTGTATTTCTTTATTTTGTTCAATCTTTCGTCCTCTTCCTATACAGTGGCTGGCCATCATAGCCCATGGCGTTGGCAAGGCCATCCCTCTACTCAACACATTGTCCGGCGGCGGTAGCTCCACCGGCCCAGCTTGCACCCGAACAAGTCAACCCTCGTACTCCCCTCCGCCTGCGTCTTATCCCGCTCTGGTTCGTTCGGTCCGAGGTCTCGACGTCGTCCTCCGCCTTGGTGATCTAGCCGCGGCGCCACCGTCTCTCGTTCCAAATATGGCCAGCAAAACAAGAGGAATTGGGAGACAACTGTTCGTCGAGAGGCTGACAGTCCTGGGCCCACCAGGTCCATGGCCTAGGTTTTGTTGTATAACATGGGCAGCCCATGACATGTTTCAACATTTTTTGGATCCAGCAGGTATCAAGCGGCCTCTGGGCCTCCCAACCTAGTTTGTTTATAACATCAGCAGCCCAAGTTATGTTTGTTTTTTCAAGACAACGCACAGCTCAGTTCTATTTTTCTATAAGAATGCAAAACTGAACCTATGTTTTCTATAAGAATGCAAAACTGAACCTATATTTATATCTTATTTTATAATAGAAACAACATAAGGTTCAGTTAAACCCGTCGTTCGTCCAACCGTTTTATAAACCTTCCCACTTCCTTTATTTTTGTTTTCATTAATCCTATATCTGAATTTTTTTTCCCACTTTCTTTTTCCACGTAAACTAAGTTTTCTCCCAGTACTTTTCCATAGAACCAACTCAACTGTCCCATGTCTAGCCTAAAAAATAATAATACCCCATGTACTATTAACTCATCAAATTAAAATGATATTTTATTTCGTAAGTTGAAAGTTCTTACAAAATAATAATAATAAGTGTTTATATATAACTTGGAAAGTCAACTCCTAGTGATTGCATGCATACACTAGTAGAAAAAGGGTCAAATGTGAAGAACATTAGTGCCAGTTTGTAAAAAAACCGGCACTAATGTGATTAATAGTATCGGTTCGTGGCGGCTATCAGTAGTACCGGTTCATAATGAACCTTTAGTATCGGTTCGTGCCATGAACCGGTACTAAAGGGGTGGTGGCAGGCTGGCGTCAGGCCAGGGCCCCACGAGCCCCTTTAGTGACGGTTTGTGACACAAACCGGTACTAAAGGTCTAACCTATAGTACCGGTTTGTGTCACCAACCGACACTAAAGAGTCTTAACCTATAGTCCCTGTTGAAGACACAAACCAGCACTATAGGGCAATTTTCAAACTCTATCCCCCCCCCCCCCCGTGTATCGCCATTTTAGTTTTGAAAAAATCAAAAGAAAATGATAAAAACTTCAAAAAATTAAAATCCTTCGAGAGGTAGTTATATTACTACATCTACTAGTTAGGAAAATTTGAAAACTTAAATTTGGACATTCTTTGCAAAAAGTGTAGGGAAAATGTAAAACGGCTATACTTTTGCATACGAAGTCGGAAAAAACATATAATATATCAAAAAATTCAACACGAAAATCCGCATCCGATGGAGACGGCCTACGGCCTGTTTGGAATTTTTTAGAATCCTCAAATTCCAAAAGGAAAAAAAGATATGGTCAAATTTCAGTTTTTTTAAAAAAAATTGGTTAAATCTGGTCAAACTACTTATTCAAGAAGTATTAATGTTACTACATAATTATTCAAGAATATTAGTGTTACTAAATAATTATTTAAATTTTTTGAATTTTGGTCAAATCTGGTCAAACTAGGGTCAAACTTATTCAAGAAATATTAGCGTTACTAAATAATTATTGTTTTTTAGAATAATAGTTTCAAACTCAAACGGTGAAATGTGTGACTTCATGCTCAAGCTAAACTCTTGAGGGTTAATAGAATTGACATCTTACTATTGTCAGGAAAACAACAAGTGCAGACTCGGAAACGAAGGAGAATAGAACCCGAAAGTTAAGCATGCTCGGGCTGGAGTAGTGAGAGGGATGGGTGACCGGTCGGGAAGTTAGATGATTTGGAATGAGTGATCCACACTTGAGCAGTTAAGAGAGGTGATTAGAGACTAAATCATCAAATAATTCAGAAAAATTAAAAAAAATAAAAAAAATTCCAAAAATTTCAGAAAAAAATAAAAAAAATCTTTAGTACCTGTTGGTAACACCAACCGGTACTAAAGGTCCCCCATACCAGGGCACGAGCTCACGCCACGTGGTGGCACTTTAGCGCCGGTTTGTGCTGAACCGGTACTAAAGGGGGGCCTTTAGTGCCCACCCTTTAGTGCCGGTTATGGAACCGGCACTAAAGGCCCTTACGAACCGGTTTTAAAGCTCCGTTTTCTACTAGTGATAAGCTTGCAAAGATTTTACTGACCAATGCAGTAATAAACGTGCAATCATGTGTTTATGTTTTTATAACATTTCTCCGTCCAGCCCAACATGATATTTTCACCCAGCCCAGCAAGTCCGCGGATTTCGAGAATAATGCAAATTGGCTTTAAATTCTACCATATATATAAATAGGTTGCATAGATGCTACATCATTGTTTCACCCAGCCCACCAAATGGACTAAAAAAACAAATGGACTGGCTGACATGTGGGCCAGTTGGTCGAAGCCTAAGAAGTTGTTGGATTCACATCCAATGGCCATCATTCTTCTTCAATCTCTCGTCTTCTTCCCCCAACACTGCCGGCACCGCCTGCTACAGCCTCTGGCGTCCAGCGGTGTTATTTTGCGCGCCTCAGCGAAACGCTACCCCACCAAGGGCCAGGCCATCCCTCCACTCCGCTCCTCCTATTATTCTTTGTCGAGTGTAGGCCCACCCCGCACCCGAACCAGTCAAGTTTCCCACTCCTCTCCGTCTGCGACTCCATTGCCGCGTCTTCCCCATCTCCGGGTCGTTCTAGTCAGGGGCATCGCCGTTGTCCACCGCCTCGGTGCGCTCAGCGCGGCGTGGTCAACATAGGAGAGTCATCGGAAGAGGACTGTACATGGAGAGTCTGACAGCTAGGACCCACGAGGTCCATGGTGACACGCAAGGAAAGTTCCTCCTTATTAAGCTGTTTCCTCCCCTTGACAGCTGGGACCCACCAGCTGTATCTTCGCACGGAAGGAAGTGCCTCGTTGTTATGCGAAAAAAATATTCGTCCCGTTGACAGCTGGGACCCGTTAGATTTGGTGGCTGACTTGTGGGCCTACTAAGCGGACGTGTATGCAGGGCTTTGTCAACTTAAGCAACAAATAATTCTAGCAGTTGGACCGTTGGATGTTAATCCAATAGCCGTGCTCCTTCTTCAACCTCTGTTCTTGCTCGTGTCTCCTGTGGGCGGCACCGCGGCCGTGCTGCCGCCCACCCGAACCAGTCAAGCTTTCCACTCCTCTCCATCTGCGACTCCACTGCCGCGTCTTCCCCATCTTCGGGTCGTTTTAGTCTGGGGCCTCACCGTCGTCCACCGACCTTGGTGCGCTCGGCAGTGTGTGGTCAACGTGGTCAACAACCGAGAGTCATTGGAAGATGACTGTACGTGAGAGAGGCTACCAGTGGGGACGCACCACGCCCATGGACGCATGCATGCAACTGCATCCTTTTTACCCTGAAAAATAATGTTTCCCCCCCTCACTGCTGAGACCCACCAGCTAAATCTTCGCACGTAAGAAAGTGCGTCCATATTACAGGAAAAAAAATGATTCGCCCCCTGACTGCTGGGACACACCAGCTACATCTTCGCACGCAAAGAAGTGCCTGACAGTCGGGACCCACCCAGTCGAAGCGTTCGTAACATTGTCATTCTGGTCGCGAACGTGTACGTACATATTGGTCGACCGGTCTCTCTGCAGGCTGCAGTGATGAACCATGGTCGTGTAAGAAAGGGCACGTGTGGTAGTAGAGGCGCGCACATGTGGTAGTACAGGTGCGCATGTAGCATGTACACGTACGTACAACGGCCAGGGTGCAAGAAAGTAAATACGGCCGCGTACGTACAAACGGGCGGGTTCTCGAACGCCTACGCGCAGATGTTTTGTAGCGCTTTCTCATACAAAAGGAAAAGGCGTCACGACCGAAGATAAGGAAAGATCCCAGCTTTTCATTGCTCTGTCGCGCCACCCCTCCTCCCAGAGCCGGTTCTTATCCATAGATTTTTCAGCTAAAAGATACGGTATATATATCATTGAAAGCTGTGCAGTTGTTCCGCGGTGATACGGACTCGGCCCGCTCCTACCCACCCTGGGGTATCATAGCATGTCGGGAATCGAGGGGGGACATACTGGACGTAACTACTCCCGTCGGTTGGGGGCTCTGCCGCCCTGCCTTTCGATCGATACACAGTTGAGGAGGCCGATCACGACGTACGGCCAAGGCTCGTGTACATGGCTGTGGCTGGGTGCAATGGATAAACTGCGTCGTCGTCGTCTTCATGGGGAGGCAACGGAATGCGTCATGTTCATCGGGAGGCAACGGAACACGTGTTGTTCATCGGGAGCCAACCGGCTTAGACGGAACAGACGATAGAAACGAGGTCTGGCGTACCGCAGAACGAAGGAAACGGCCTTGTGTTCGATCAGCCACGGTGGAAACGGGATCCTTTTTATCGGGAGGGGTCTGGCATACCGCAAAACGGAGGAAACGGACCTCCTACGGTCAAAACGGGGTCCTGTTGATCGTGAGGGGTGTGGCGTACCGCAAAACGGAGGAAACAGACTTGTGTTGGAGCGCTATGGTCGAAACGGGGGTCCTGTTCATCGGGACGGTTGTGGCGTACCCCAAAACGGGAGTCCACGGGATACTGTTCATCTCCACCGTCGACCTCCTCCAGCCTCCACGGGCTACTGTTCATCCACCGTCGACCTCCTCCAGCCTCCACCTATGACTGTTCATCCACGGGCTCCTGTTCATCCAGCCCCCACCGCGCGCTCCTCCACGGGCTCCTGTTCAACCAGCCCTCTCCATGGGGTTCCTGTCAACCACCCCTCCACGGGCTACTGTTCATCCAGCCCTCCACCGGCTACTGTTCAATCAGCCCTCCATCGGCTACTGTTCAACCAGCCCTCCACGGCGTCCTGTTCATCCACCGGCTCGATCGATCGGTGTACTGTTCATCCAGCGACAACGGCCTCTACTACCACGGCTTCCTGTTCATCCAAACCCCCCAACAACGCTCACTGTTCATACAAACCCCCCAACAACGCTCACTGTTCATCCAGAGGCAACATCGATCGGCTTCAGTTAGCAGCAGTAGCGAAGGAATCGCTCGATCGGGTTCAGTTAACAACAAGGGATCGATCGATCGATCGGGTTCAGTAACGCGTAGCCTGCAGTGCAATCGCTCGGGTTCAGTTAGAGTCCAACACCTCCCTCGGGTTCAGTTAGAGCCCAACGCCTCGCACACACTCGCATACGTACGAGAGAAACGTGCATTGCTCGGCCCCGACCACCCACCGTAACCGGGAACTCCCCAATATTTTCCTCGCCCTCGCTTCTACCACGATTTTTCCGTCATGGACGGCCCAAAGATTGTCATGCAGCTGCGTCTCCGGCCCGCCCAGGACGAAAAGCCTATTTTCTATCATAGAAGTAGGACCCCACCACATCTATGATGCTATCGGGTTTTGTCACAATTATCATCTTAGAAGTGTCATAAGTATGGCAGAAAAAAAAATCGTTCGACCCTAAATGTCACGGACGTGTCTTTTTTTTGTAGTGTCAAGAAGGCATATGAAAGCATTATCTACCCTTGCAAAGATAGGTGAGAGTGAGAGGACATGTGTGGACCCTAATACTGCCACCATTGTACCAAAAGCATGTAGGAAGGCCATCTCACAAGGCATGGTGTAATCATGCATTGTTCATATTGTGGTGAGCCAGATCAAAACAAGTCTGGATGCAATTACTTGAAGGCTGGAATTCCACCACCAAGTGCAAATAGTAGAGGCAATGGTGCACCCAATGTGCCACCCACAGCTCCAGATGAAGGCAATGGTGCACCCATTGTGGCACCCACAGCTCAATATCAAGATGATCCTGTCTTAAATCGGGTAATAAAGAGTTGCAGCTAACACAAATGCATTGTCTTCACTAGTCAACAAACCCATGCACCTGCACGGGCTAGTAAATTTTTATATTTAAACGTAGGGACATTTGGGATGCTATTTCAATCGTTGTAGAGTATTTATTTTTCTGATTTGCTATAGGAAAAAAATTGAGTTAAACCACTCCATCCACTTGTGAATGCACTGTTTGCATCCATACCCTTTCGAACAATCATTTGTGTCACAACTATGTGTGTGATATTCTTGTTGTTTGACCCCACGACCTAGGAACTTTGGTTTTAATAATAGATGTAACATTGTTCCATTTTTATAAAGTTTGCCTCCGTTTTGGTGGCTATTTTGTTGCAAATACAAAATTCGGTGTATGTATCATTTGTTGACCTTTTCCCCACAAATATGATGCAGCTTGGTGTTATGGTTTGGAGACACTGAGCATGTCGTCGGTAATAAATCTATATTTACAATATCATGTTGTTTTCGAGATCATATTTACATAAAATATGCACACAAATGTTTTATCAGGAGTACGTGAGGGCATTCTTTTCCCCTCATGATAAATAGTGAATCGATGTAGTGATTTCTGTCCGGATAAATGCGATACTTAACCCATTTATATTACATGAAATGCAACTGTAAAAAATTTTCCTAGGTTTTTCTCTTAAACTACATGAGATAGATGATATGATTCTAATTTCTTGATTGATGATTAAATTTTGAGAAACAAAGCCATACCTAATTGTGTTTGTGCTTGGGATCTTTCTCACAGATGATACATATGGAAGGCTTAGTTTTTTTTTAGAAAAGGAGGATGACCCCCGGCCTCTGCATCTAGGAGATGCATGTGGCCACTTTATTGATTTTTCTCGAGGACCTCACAAAGTAGTACAATAATATGCCTGAATTCGCCATCTTAGCAACACATGCCGCTACTCCTATCCATATGATGAAGGGGTGCAAGCAGGGCCATATACCCAGACCTCTCACCTATGCCTAACATCTAAAGCTGGAAGCCCCGACCGAGGCACATACCGGGTCCGGGGCATAATCCAGTCCGACGCACTCACATGTGTCATCGCCACCATCTTCCACTTGTCCATCTTCAGAGCAGATTGAGGTACCAACCTTGGCAGGTTCCTCCGCCATTGACGCCACCATGACGCCAAATGACGACCACCACCTATGCCAGTCCATCTCCAAGCCGAAGGAGCGCTACCACAAGATGAAGACCGACGGTAGAATATATGAAATGTTGCACACATTGCCGCCGCCAAACACCTCACACGCACCGCAAAGCGCCCACCGTGCTTCCGGGAACCCGGGGCGACGCCTTCAAGAAAGAGCAAGATGAGGGTACGACGCCGTCGCCCACAAGGGGTATTAGAGCTTTCGCCCAACAGAAGATCACAGTGAATTATGGGAGAGGACCTCGACAAGGCCTCCAAGAAGGGAACAGACGCCCAGCAAAGGCGCTGCCATTGTCGTGGCCTCCGCCGACGGCCAAGGGTTTCCCCCGGTCCCGCCCCCATCCCATCCACTCGGCCAAAGACCTAGCCAGAGGAGCGCACACAGCCGAAGAAGGCGTTCGACTTCATCGAAGCAGGCTCGCCGGGTGACGGGGCACCCCGACCCACTGTAGTAGAGGTCCACCGAGACCTCGCCGCCCGCGCGGCCGAAGTCGCGGACCACCAGCCGCCGTCGCCCACAGAGGCAACGCCGTCCACACCACCCGAGGCCGCTGCCCCGGCATCCACCCACCGCACACATCCCGTCGAACCGTGGAGAAAGACCCATACGCCGCCACCCCGGAGCACCACACCGCGACCCAAGCCGGGCAGGACGAGGCAGGGCCACGCCGGCCAGATCCGGGTGGATCCGGCGAACCCCGGCTCACCGGCCGCCAGATCGGAGGAGCGTCGCGATCCAGGGCCGAGCCGGCTTGATCTGATGGGCGGCGCCTTCCTGGAGGCCCCCGCACCGGATCGGGAGGTGGCGAACGCCGAAGAGGGCCGGCAGGAAGCAGGCGGCGGCTTCTGATGCGGGGAGGGGGGTCTCCAGAGGCCGAGGCGGGCGTGTGGGGAAGCCCCGCCGCCGCCTACCGCCGCGCGGGCAAGCCTGGTGACGGCTGTCGGCGGCGGCGGGGAACCGGCGGGCGACTAGGGTGGCTTAGTTTTGTTACCTTGTAGGAATGTAATTATCATACTGTGTGCCAAAGTATCAACAAATCCCACGTGATGCAGCCAGATATCTGAACCAACCAAATATAGCAACTTCTCAGTTCTCACTACAAGAAAACCGTTAATCCATGACGGATTTCTGATGACGTTCCTAGAAACCGTCATGATCGATGACGGATTTCTCTGCTTCGTCACGAAAGCCGTCATAAATGGGGGAGATTGGAACAAGCCGAACAATAATGGTGCCCTTATGATGGACCGTCACAGATTCCGTCATGAAACGACCAGCTATATACCATGAGGACCGTCACGAATGGATCGTGCCGAGATGTCATGTGTACCTAACCCACACATATTAGGCTTAGTATTTTCAAAGTTGTTTGAACCATCATGGTCTTCTCCTGCATCTTTTTTAGGAAAACGTGTTGTTGCTGTGTTGTTCCGAAGTTGAGCCACTAAGGTATTTTTCCTACAAAAATCATTTTTAGGGATACAAAATCATTTGTTTTTTTAGGTAAAAACATTGCAAGTCTTAGAACTTGCACGCCACAGCTAGTTTGGTGCACAAACTTGTAAAACACGTGATTCTAGTCATCGAACTTGCTCGGACATGCAAATACGGTCACATATCCAGTGCTTGCTTTGCAAGCCAGTGTGGACAAGGCCCAGTGTCAACGACACATGACGGTCGGCGCAACCTGTTTTTTTTTTCATAAAAACACACTCCACCTTTTTTATTTGTAGAAAAAAGCAGATCGTTGGTAGGAAAAAAGGCTACTGTAACATGGTCCGAGGGAACAAACTCGCCACATGAAGCACGCACAACAAGGTCTGTACCACTGAATCGGGTAAATTTACATGTCTAATATGATATACGATTTTATTCATACTAAAACGTCCAGGATGACCAACTAAATATCTACCGTGCACATGATGTGACTTAGTACAGGTAAAATGTAGAGTCAACTATTTATTAAATATATGCTTGTGTATTACGTTAAAAGTATTTAGTTAATACCACATTTAATATGCTTATTAAATAAAATGTTTAAATGAATACAAAAAGTTACACCCTCGCGACTTATATTTAAATTATATAAAATAATTAATACATTTATTTACTAAATATTTATGAGTATTCACTTGTGTATAATTTTTACTCATGACTTATATTTAAAAATAATGTATAGTTTACATAGTAGAGACGATTAAATATTCATACCAACTATTTAGATTATAAATTATGATTATTTTTAATTATACGCATATTTAAATATAGTAAATTGAATTTTTTTTGTAGTAGAAATAATATTTTTGAACCGCACACATAGGGAACTCGAACCCGAGACTTGAATTTTAAACGCCTAACTCCACCACATTGCGCAACTATGTTGTTGTGATATGAATCATATTTATTTATTAAAGCGTACAACCAGCGACCTGTAGCTTTGAAAATCATATTTGTTTTCAAGAACGTTTCGTACAATTAAAAAAATGTCCAACTTGTATTTTAAAATTTTCAACATCCATTGGATATAGTTGACATGTATTTTAAAAAAAAGAAAAAAATGAAGAACGTCTATTCAATAAATTTGAACATTGAAACGCCAAAATTATTGTGGTGACATTTAATAAATGTTCTCGTGTTACAAAAAAAATGTAGTGACATTTTTTCAAATACGTATATAATGTAAAAAGTTAGAAAGTTAAAAATATTTCATGCCATTCAAAAAATATACTTGACATTTTAAAAAAAGTTAACGCGTTTCAAAAATATGTTCCTAATGTGTGTGCCACACTGCCTTGACATTTGAAGGCGAAGTAACTGCTGCTTCATCCATTAGCATTGACATTTTTTCTACATCTAACACACACCATTACACGATCCATGTCAAAACTTGGCATTTTTCATGATCTGTTTGCTATATTTAAGTCATGTAGTACATTTCTTGTGCAGTTCAACTAAAATTTCACGTGGGCAACATCTCTCAATTTTGGTGGAACTGCACAAAATGGTGATTGGTGTTTCCAAAATCTCTGTCAAGTTCTGCTGGTAATCTCGTGCAACATTTGATTAGCCTTTGCAAGATGATCCATCACTGTCACCACAATGGCATTTTATTTTAGTGGAACTGCACAAAAGGATAAGAAAATTATATTGCATCTTACATGAGCCAGACAGCCAACCTTAATGTTCCTCAATTTTAGTGCAACTACTAAAGAAGAACCCGCCAACTCACGAGAGCAAGTACTTCTTGCTAGCTGAATGATGCAATCTTTGCTTCATTCAGGTGAACTGCAAAAAAGAGCGCATCAATTGAATCATGGAACTCCAGGCAGGCCTCATCCGAGTGGTGCTGCAGGTTGAGTTCAAGGAGTGCCATTATTATATTAATCATGATCTTCTTGTTTGTGTTGTGCAAATAGGAATACTCAACTACAGATGTTGTGACGGTCAAGAGCATTTGCCAAGTTCTTCGGTTGTATGACACGGCTAGCCAAGATGGATTTAATCTTGATATTCACTTTATCAAAAGGCTCTAATGGGTTGGTTCTGAATCTTGCAAGCTGGGAATCAATGAGATGTGTAGGCATCTTTGTTGTACTTATTATTTGGATCTTATTTGTTGGTTCTGAATCTTGCCGGCTGGGAATCAATGAGATGTGTAGGCATCTTTGTTGTACTTATTATTTGGATCTTATTTGTTGGTTCTGAATCTTGCAAGCTAGGAAACACGGCATGATGATGTAGAGGACAACAACCATAACAAACAGTTCAAACTTGGTATTATTATCTGTGTGAAAGTGCGACAAATGTGCTGATCGTGTGCCTCCTGAGAATAATAATTCTAATTGTTGTGCATGTTGATCCTATGGCACTGATAGAACGAGCCAATGCATTTCTTGTTTTAAGTATAAATTTGTATTAAAGCTAATTAAATTTAAATGAAGTGACCATTAACTCTTGTTATTACAGTACCAATACAGACCCACTTGTGAACCGACGTGTAGCAGAAGTAAGTTGCTTGATGGAGGCGTTTGAATGCGTCGAGGGTGCATCTTCTGTCGGGCGTGCAGCAGGCGAGGGAGGGGTAGTAACTATTATCGCCTGTACACACTCAGTTTCCTGTTGAATCCAGTTCCCCATGAGCTGAAAAATGAACTGCTGCCGCCTACCCACTTGTTCACTTGAAGAGACTCCAATGGCGATCCGAGGGGTGAGCCTGCTGGATATGGACTTCAGCAAGGAGTTCCCCTTTGAGTTCGTCGTTCAATCCTATAGCTGCACCAAGTTGAATGTGTTGTACACCAACGATCCAGACTCGGTGAATCTCTGCCTCGCCGAGTTCAAGCAGTACCTATTGGACGAGACAGCACAAGGTCGCAGGACTAGACCTGTGCCCATCCATTCGTCTCCTGACAGGGACCAGCGGATCGCCGTCGCCCAGGTATGTGTGCGGGACGAGGTTCTCATCTACCACTGCTGTAGGGCCATCAGAGGTTTTGGAGCATTCGCCCGTTTCATCGGCAGCGCCGACTACACCTTCGCTACGGTGGAGAGAAGGAAGAACGCGACGATTCGGCCATCTGGTGCAACAAGCTTGTTGACATCCAGAAGCAATACAAGATCATCGGCAACAGGCAGGAGGAGGACTCCGTGGTTGACCTCGCCGAGACCATCATCGACCCCTATACGCCAACATGAAAGAAGACAACGATACCAAGGACCTGAACACGTGGGAGGTACCTATGAATCTAGCCTACATAACCTACGCGGCCAAGGATGCATACGCATGCTACGACATGTACAGGCGGATCTTGGACATGAGGGCGTGTCTTCTTCCCGTAATCGACGAGTACACGGACAGCCGCAGCATCAGGATCAAGCATGCCAGGAAGGTCTAGATGTTGTACTTTATCTGTGTATAAGCACCTTTATCATCTGAGTGTTTCATGCATTAGCCTAGGTGTTGTAATTATCTATTTTGTCTGAAATATTTCTTTTAATAACCCATTAACCTGTTTGCTTTTTTAGTGGCTATTTGCTTATGTATGTAACTAGTTCACTTGTCCGTTAAAAAAACTAGTTCACTCGGCTGCCATGCTTTGAATCTCCTTCCTCCCAACATATTCCCCTTCTCAGGTGGACCCAGCCGGTCTCGTACACAGACATATGGTACTACCCACATATCCATTTGTATTTCTTTATTTTGTTCAATCTTTCGTCCTCTTCCTATACAGTGGCTGGCCATCATAGCCCATGGCGTTGGCAAGGCCATCCCTCTACTCCAACACATTGTCCGGCGGCGGTAGCTCCACCGGCCCAGCTTGCACCCGAACAAGTCAACCCTCGTACTCCCCTCCGCCTGCGTCTTATCCCGCTCTGGTTAATTCGGTCCGAGGTCTCGACGTCGTCCTCCGCCTTGGTGATCTAGCCGCGGCGCCGCCGTCTCTCGTTCCAAATATGGCCAGCAAAACAAGAGGAATTGGGAGACAACTGTTCGTCGAGAGGCTGACAGTCCTGGGCCCACCAGGTCCATGGCCTAGATTTTGTTGTATAACATGGGCAGCCCACGACATGTTTCAACATTTTTTGGACCCAGCAGGTATCAAGCGGCCTCTGGGCCTCCCAACCTAGTTTGTCTATAACATCAGCAACCCAAGTTATGTTTGTTTTTTCAAGACAACGCACAGCTCAGTTCTATTTTTCTATAAGAATGCAAAACTGAACCTATGTTTTCTATAAGAATGCAAAACTGAACCTATATTTATATCTTATTTTATAATAGAAACAACATAAGGTTCAGTTAAACCCGTCGTTCGTCCAACCATTTTATAAACCTTCCCACTTCCTTTATTTTTGTTTTCATTAATCCTATATCTGAATTTTTTTCCCACTTTCTTTTTCCACGTAAACTAAGTTTTCTCCCAGTACTTTTCCATAAAACCAACTCAACTGTCCCATGTCTAGCCTAAAAAATAATAATACCCCATGTACTATTAACTCATCAAATTAAAATGATATTTTATTTCGTAAGTTAAAAGTTCTTACAAAATAATAATAATAAGTGTTTATATATAACTTGGAAAGTCAACTCCTAGTGATTGCATGCATACACTAGTAGAAAAAGGGTCAAATGTGAAGAACATTAGTGCCGGTTTGTAAAAAAACCGGCACTAATGTGATTAATAGTACCGGTTCGTGGCGGCTATCAGTAGTACCGGTTCATAATGAACCTTTAGTACCGGTTCGTGCCATGAACCGGTACTAAAGGGGTGGTGGCAGGCTGGCGTCAGGCCAGGGCCCCACGAGCCCCTTTAGTGACGGTTTGTGACACAAACCAGTACTAAAGGTCTAACCTATAGTACCGGTTTGTGTCACCAACCGACACTAAAGAGTCTTAACCTATAGTCCCTGTTGAAGACACAAACCGGCACTATAGGGCAATTTTCAAACTCTATCCCCCCCCCCCCCCGTGTATCGCCATTTCAGTTTTGAAAAAATCAAAAGAAAATGATAAAAACTTCAAAAAAATAAAATCCTTCGAGAGGTAGTTATATTACTACATCTACTAGTTAGGAACATTTGAAAACTTAAATTTGGACATGTTTTGCAAAAAGTGTAGGGAAAATGTAAAACGGCTATACTTTTGCATACGATGTCGGAAAAAAACGTATAATATATCAAAAAATTCAACACGAAAATCCGCATCCGATGGAGACGGCCTACGGCCTGTTTGGAATTTTTTAGAATCCTAAAATTCCAAAAGGAAAAAAAGATATGGTCAAATTTTAGTTTTTTTAAAAAAATTGGTTAAATCTGGTCAAACTACTTATTCAAGAAGTATTAATGTTACTACATAATTATTCAAGAATATTAGTGTTACTAAATAATTATTTAAATTTTTTGAATTTTGGTCAAATCTGGTCAAACTAGGGTCAAACTTATTCAAGAAATATTAGCATTACTAAATAATTACTATTTTTTAGAATAATAGTTTCAAACTCAAACGGTGAAATGTGTGACTTCATGCTCAAGCTAAACTATTGAGGGTTAATAGAATTGACGTCTTACTATTGTCAGGAAAACAACAAGTGCAGACTCGGAAACGAAGGAGAATAGAACCCGAAAGTTAAGCATGCTCGGGCTGGAGTAGTGAGAGGGATGGGTGACCGGACGGGAAGTTAGATGATTTGGAATGAGTGATCCACACTTGAACAGTTAAGAGAGGTGATTAGAGACTAAATCATCAAATAATTCAGAAAAATTAAAATAAAAAATCCAAAAAATTCCGAAAATTTCAGAAAAAATAAAAAAAATCATTAGTACCGGTTGGTAACACCAACCGGTACTAAAGGTCCCCCATACCAGGGCGCGAGCTCACGCCACGTGGTGGCACTTTAGCGCCGGTTCGTGCTGAACCGGTACTAAAGAGTGGGCCTTTAGTGCCCACCCTTTAGTGCCGGTTATGGAACCGGCACTAAAGGCCCTTACGAACCGGTTTTAAAGCTCCGTTTTCTACTAGTGATAAGCTTGCAAAGATTTTACTGACCAATGCAGTAATAGACGTGCAATCATGTGTTTATGTTTTTATAACATTTCTCCGTCCAGCCCAACATGATATTTTCACCCAGCCCAGCAAGTCCGCGGATTTCGAGAATAATGCAAATTGGCTTTAAATTCTACCATATATATAAATAGGTTGCATAGATGCTACATCATTGTTTCACCCAGCCCACCAAATGGACTAAAAAAACAAATGGACTGGCTGACATGTGGGCCAGTTGGTCGAAGCCTAAGAAGTCGTTGGATTCACATCCAATGGCCATCATTCTTCTTCAATCTCTCGTCTTCTTCCCCCAACACTGCCGGCACCGCCTGCTACAGCCTCTGGCGTCCAGCGGTGTTATTTTGCGCGCCTCAGCGAAACGCTACCCCACCAAGGGCCAGGCCATCCCTCCACTCCGCTCCTCCTATTATTCTCTGTCGAGTGTAGGCCCACCCCGCACCCGAACCAGTCAAGTTTCCCACTCCTCTCCGTCTGCGACTCCATTGCCGCGTCTTCCCCATCTCCGGGTCGTTCTAGTCAGGGGCATCGCCGTTGTCCACCGCCTCGGTGCGCTCAGTGCGGCGTGGTCAACATAGGAGAGTCATCGGAAGAGGACTGTACATGGAGAGTCTGACAGCTAGGACCCACGAGGTCCATGGTGACACGCAAGGAAAGTTCCTCCTTATTAAGTTGTTTCCTCCCCTTGACAGCTGGGACCCACCAGCTGTATCTTCGCACGGAAGGAAGTGCCTCGTTGTTATGCGAAAAAAATATTCGTCCCGTTGACAGCTGGGACCCGTTAGATTTGGTGGCTGACTTGTGGGCCTACTAAGCGGACGTGTATGCAGGGCTTTGTCAACTTAAGCAACAAATAATTCTAGCAGCTGGACCGTTGGATGTTAATCCAATAGCCGTGCTCCTTATTCAACCTCTGTTCTTGCTCGTGTCTCCCGTGGGCGGCACCGCGGCAGTGCTGCCGCCCACCCGAACCAGTCAAGCTTTCCACTCCTCTCCATCTGCGACTCCACTGCCGCGTCTTCCCCATTTTCGGGTCGTTTTAGTCTGGGGCCTCACCGTCGTCCACCGACCTTGGTGCGCTCGGCAGTGTGTGGTCAACGTGGTCAACAACCAAGAGTCATTGGAAGATGACTGTACGTGAGAGAGGCTACCAGTGGGGACGCACCACGCCCATGGACGCATGCATGCAACTGCATCCTTTTTACCCTGAAAAATAATGTTTTCTCCCCCTCACTGCTGAGACCCACCAGCTAAATCTTCGCACGTAAGAAAGTGCGTCCATATTACTGAAAAAAAAATGATTCGCCCCCTGACTGCTGGGACACACCAGCTACATCTTCGCACGCAAAGAAGTGCCTGACAGTCGGGACCCACCCAGTCGAAGCATTCGTAGCATTGTCATTCTGGTCGTGAACGTGTACGTACATATTGGTCGACCGGTCTGTCTGCAGGCTGCAGCGATGAACCATGGTCGTGTAAGAAAGGGCACGTGTGGTAGTAGAGGCGCGCACATGTGGTAGTACAGGTGCGCATGTAGCATGTACACGTACGTACAACAGCCAGGGTGCAAGAAAGTAAATACGGCCGCGTACGTACAAACGGGCGGGTTCTCGAACGCCTACGCGCAGATGTTTTGTAGCGCTTTCTCATACAAAAGGAAAAGGCGTCACGACCGAAGATAAGGAAAGATCCCAGCTTTTCATTGCTCTGTCGTGCCACCCCTCCTCCCAGAGCCGGTTCTTATCCATAGATTTTTCAGCTAAAAGATACGGTATATATATCATTGAAAGCTGTGCAGTTGTTCCGCGGTGATACGGACTCGGCCCGCTCCTACCCACCCTGGGGTATCATAGCATGTCGGGAATCCAGGGGGGACATACTGGACGTAACTACTCCCGTCGGTTGGGGGCTCTGCCGCCCTGCCTTTCGATCGATACACAGTTGAGGAGGCCGATCACGACGTACGGCCAAGGCTCGTGTACATGGCTGTGGTTGGGTGCAATGGATAAACTGCGGCGTCGTCGTCTTCATGGGGAGGCAACGGAATGCGTCATGTTCATCGGGAGGCAACAGAACACGTGTTGTTCATCGGGAGCCAACCGGCTTAGACGGAACAGACGATAGAAACAAGGTCTGGCGTACCGCAGAACGAAGGAAACGGCCTTGTGTTCGATCAGCCACGGTGGAAACGGGATCCTTTTTATCGGGAGGGGTCTGGCATACCGCAAAACGGAGGAAACGGACCTCCTACGGTCAAAACGGGGTCCTGTTGATCGGGAGGGGTGTGGCGTACCGCAAAACGGAGAAAACAGACTTGTGTTGGAGCGCTATGGTCGAAACGGGGGTCCTGTTCATCGGGACGGTTGTGGCGTACCCCAAAACGGGAGTCCACGGGATACTGTTCATCTCCACCGTCGACCTCCTCCAGCCTCCACGGGCTACTGTTCATCCGCCGTCGACCTCCTCCAGCCTCCACCTGTGACTATTCATCCACGGGCTCCTGTTCATCCAGCCCCCACCGCGCGCTCCTCCACGGGCTCCTGTTCAACGAGCCCTCTCCATGGGGTTCCTGTCAACCACCCCTCCACGGGCTACTGTTCATCCAGCCCTCCACCGGCTACTGTTCAATCAGCCCTCCATCGGCTACTGTTCAACCAGCCCTCCACGGCGTCCTGTTCATCCACCGGCTCGATCGATCGGTGTACTGTTCATCCAGCGACAACGGCCTCTACTACCATGGCTTCCTGTTCATCCAAACCCCCCAACAACGCTCACTGTTCATACAAACCCCCCAACAACGCTCACTGTTCATCCAGAGGCAACATCGATCGGCTTCAGTTAGCAGCAGTAGCGAAGGAATCGCTCGATCGGGTTCAGTTAACAGCAAGGGATCGATCGATCGATCGGGTTCAGTAACGCGTAGCCTGCAGTGCAATCGCTCGGGTTCAGTTAGAGTCCAACACCTCCCTCGGGTTCAGTTAGAGCCCAACGCCTCGCACACGCTCGCATACGTACGAGAGAAACGTGCATTGCTCGGCCCCGACCACCCACCGTAACCGGGAACTCCCCAATATTTTCCTCGCCCTCGCTTCTACCACGATTTTTCCGTCATGGACGGCCCAAAGATTGTCATGCAGCTGCGTCTCCGGCCCGCCTAGGACGAAAAGCCTATTTTCTATCATAGAAGTAGGACCCCACCACATCTATGATGCTATCGGGTTTTGTCACAATTATCATCTTAGAAGTGTCATAAGTATGGCAGAAAAAAAATCGTTCGACCCTAAATGTCACGGACGTGTCTTTTTTTTGTAGTGTCAAGAAGGCATATGAAAGCATTATCTACCCTTGCAAAGATAGGTGAGAGTGAGAGGACATGTGTGGACCCCAATACTGCCACCATTGTACCAAAAGCATGTAGGAAGGCCATCCACTACAAGAAGACAAGCACCTGGAGAGGTTGATCATAGAAGGGGAGGGAAAAATCACAAGGCATGGTGTAATCATGCATTGTTCATATTATGGTGAGCCAGATCAAAACAAGTCTGGATGCAATTACTTGAAGGCTGGAATTCCACCACCAAGTGCAAATAGTAGAGGCAATGGTGCACCCAATGTGCCACCCACAGCTCCAGATGAAGGCAATGGTGCACCCATTGTGGCACCCACAGCTCAATATCAAGATGATCCTGTCTTAAATCGGGTAATAAAGAGTTGCAGCTAACACAAATGCATTGTCTTCACTAGTCAACAAACCCATGCACCTGCACGGGCTAGTAAATTTTTATATTTAAACGTAGGGACATTTGGGATGCTATTTCAATCGTTGTAGAGTATTTATTTTTCTGATTTGCTATAGGAAAAAAAATTGAGTTAAACCACTCCATCCACTTGTGAATTGTAACACCCGGATAATCTTGCTACAGTAATCCTGCGCTAATCATGCCACGTCATCCCGATTACTGTTACTAACCTCGCAATAATCCGAAACCATTCTAATTCAAATTCAAATTTAAAATTAACAATAAAAGTTTTCAAAAATTAAAACAAAATTGTTCGGTGGTTGCTAAATATTACAAAGGTAATTGTGGTGAAGTAACCACATTTTTAGAAAAGGCCTAAGCAATTTTAAATGATTAAAACAGAAAAGAAATTATAAAAGAAAATACAAACAAAAAAAAGAAAGAAAGGGACCCCCCCCCCCGCTGGGCCACCCGGCCCAGCCAACGCCACCTCGCCGCCAGGCCGGCCCACCCCGCGCTCCATATCCCCCCCCAGTGGCCGAAACCCTAGCCCACCCCCACTCGCCCCCCCCCCCCCCCCCCCCGCAAAATATCCCCTCCCCTCCTCTCTCCCGATCTGGATCGGGATCGAGAGGAGGCCACCGCGCGTCTCGCCGCCGCCCGGAGCTCCTCCCTCGCCGGGCCGCCTCCTCCCCGTCGCCGCTCGTCCCCGACGTCCCCCTCGACCTGCCCCGAGCAAGCTCCCGAGACCCTACCCCCCCGACGTGAGCTCCTCTCCTCCCTTCCCCCTCTGTCGCCGGCGCCGTCCGCACCCAGCCGCGGCTCCGCACGGTGGTCGCCGCGCCCTGGCCGCGGCTCCGCACGGTGGTCGCCGCGCCCTGGCCGCGCCCGTCGCCCGCCCCGACGCGCCTCGCCTGGCCAACCCCCCGCACGGGCGCCCCTCCTCCCAGCTCGCCCTCCCTCCGCGCCGACTGCGCCATGGCCTCACGCCCCTCCCTTTCCTTCCTACCCTGCTCGCCGCGCCGCCGCGCGAGGCCTTGCCCCGGCCCTCCTCTTGCCGTGCTACCTCCGCCGCCCCCCCCCCCTCGTGTGCTGCTCGCGCCCTGGCCGAGCCCTTGCCCCGCTTCGCTCGCCGCGCCCCCTGCACCTACTGCAGCCGCCACGCCTGCTGCTTGCCGCCCTGCGCCATCCAGCCATCGATGCCGCAGCCGCCCCCGCTGCTCCCCGCGCACTGCCGCGCTGCTCCCGCCCGCGCTGGCCATGGCTCGCCCGCCCCGCCTCTGCGGTCCCGTCGCCGCCGCCGGCCGGACCCCGCTCCGGCCATGGCCTCGCCATGGCCACTGACCTCCCCTGCACCGGCGCCCTGCCGGGTCCGTCGCCCCTGGGCGAGCGCCTCGCTCGTGGGCGGGCTGCGGCTTCGCCCGCAGCTGCGCCCGCACGCCTGACCCGCTATGGCCCCCTCTGGGCCACTGCCAAACGGGGCCCACGCCCCACAGAACGTTTAAAAAAAAAGAGGAATTAAAATTAATAAAAAAAATAAATAAAAATAAATAAATAAATAAATAAGTAATTAATTAATTAATTAATTAATTAATTAATTAATTAAGGAATTAATTGATCTAATTAATCATAATTAGATTAACCTAATTAACTGATTAGTCTAATTAAACACTGATTAGTTAGTTAATCTCTGATTAGCTTAATCACAGAATGACAGGTGGGCCCCAGCGGGCCCCACGAGTCAGTTTGACCAGTCAACGGTCACAGTTGACTGCTGACGTCATGCTGACATCAGCAAACACTGTTCTGGATAATGTTGCATTAAAATAATTAAATAAATCCTGAAAATGATTTAAATCTTTTAAAATTAATAGAAAATAAACCGTAGCTCAGATGAAAATACTTTCTACATGAAAGTTGCTCAGAACGACGAGGCGGATACGGATACGCAACCCGTTCATCCGCCACACACCCCTAACATATCAAACTCGCAACTTTTCCCCTCCGGCTCCTCTGCTCGAAAACGCGAAACATCGGGGATACTTTCCCGGTTGTTTCCCCCCTTCACCGGTATCACCGTATACCGCGTTAGGGCACCACTAATGCCGTTATTTGTCATGTCATGCATCACTGTGCATCTGCTTGCTTAAATATTTATTGTTTCCCCCCTCTTCTCTCGATAGACCCCGAGACCGACGTTGCTGCTGCCCCGTTCGACTACGGAGTTGACGATCTCTCTCTCTTGCCAGAGCAACCAGGCAAGCCCCCCCTTTGATCACCAGATATCGCCTATTCTTATCTCTACTGCTTGCATTAGAGTAGTGTAGCATGTTACCGCTTTCCGTTAATCCTATTCTGATGCATAGCCTGTCCTTGCTACTACTGTTGTTATCTTTACCTGCAATCCTAATGCTTAGTATAGGATGCTAGTGTTCCATCAGTGGCCCTACACTCTTGTCCGTCTGCCATGCTATACTACTGGGCCGTGATCACTCGGGGGTGATCACGGGCATACTATATACTATACACTGTTACATTACATGTGATACTGTTCGGAGATGGGGGCTGAAGGGGCAGGTGGCTCCATCCCGGTAGAGGTGGGCCTGGGTTCCCGACGGCCCCCGACTGTTACTTTGTGGCGGAGCGACAGGGCAGGTTCGGACCACCTAGGAGAGAGGTGGGCCTGGCCCTAGTCGGCGTTCGCGATACTTAACACGCTTAACGAGATCTGGGTATTTGATCTGAGTCTGGCCATTTGGTCTATACGCACTAACCACCTACGCGGGAGTAGTTATGGGTATCCCGACGTCGTGGTATCAGCCGAAGCACTTCGTGACGTCAGCGACTGAGCGGCGCGCGCCGGGTTGGACCGCGTAACGTGACTTCCTTTGAAATGGAGGTTGCTAGGTCTGCTCTCCGGCCGCGTACGCAACGTGCAGGTGTGCTCAGGGCGATCGGCCCAGACCCCTGCGCGCTTAGGTTTAGACCGGCGTGCTGACCTCTCTGTTGTGCCTAGGTGGGGCTGCGACGTGTTGATCTTCCGAGGCCGGGCATGACCCAGAAAAGTGTGTCCGGCCAAATGGGATCAAGCGTGTTGGGCTATGTGGTGCACCCCTGCAGGGAAGTTTATCTATTCGAATAGCCGTGTCCCTCGGTAAAAGGACGACCCGGAGTTGTACCTTGACCTTATGATAACTAGAACCGGATACTTAATAAAACACACCCTTCCAAGTGCCACATATAACCCGGTGATCGCTCTCTAACAGGGCATCGAGGAGGGGATCGCCGGGTAGGATTATGCTATACGATGCTAATTGGAGGACTTCAGTCTACTCTCTTCTATATGCTGCAAGACGGAGGCGACCAGAAGCGTAGTCTTCGATAAGACTAGCTATCCCCCTCTTATTCTGGCTTTCTGCAGTTCAGTCCACTGATATGGCCCTTTACACATATATCCATGCATATGTAGTGTAGCTCCTTGCTTGCGAGTACTTTGGATGAGTACTCACGGTTGCTTTCTCCTTCTTTTCCCCCTATCCCTTCTACCTGGTTGTCGCAACCAGATGTTGGAGCCCAGGATCCAGACGCCACCGTCGACGACGACTCCTACCACACTGGAGGTGCCTACTACTACGTGCAACCCGCTGATGACGACCAGGAGTAGTTAGGAGGATCCCAGGCAGGAGGCCTGCGCCTCGTTCGATCTGTATCCCAGTTTGTGCTAGCCTTCTTAAGGCAAAACTTGCTTAACTTATGTCTGTACTCAGATATTGTTGCTTCCGCTGACTCGTCTATGATCGAGCACTTGTATTCGAGCCCTCGAGGCCCCTGGCTTGTATTATGATGCTTGTATGACTTATTTTATTTGTAGAGTTGTGTTGTGATATCTTCCCGTGAGTCCCTGATCTTGATCGTACACATTTGCGTGCATGATTAGTGTACGATTGAACCGGGGGCGTCACAAGTTGGTATCAGAGCCGACTGCCTGTAGGAATCCCCCTTCCACACTCCTTGGCCGAAGTCGAGTCTAGACATTACAAAAACTTTTACTAACTTGGCTGTGTGCCTTACGGGCCCACGTCGCCATCGGGTGGTACTAGGATCTTTTACTTCTCGACCCTTACTCTGGGACTCCGAACTCTCTTCTACTCGGGATAAACGATTTTACTAACTCTGACACTAGGGTCCCGTTACGACATTCACCCCAAAGTTGGATAAAAGCCATAGCTATTCCTTACTATAGTATTTTGAACAATTTCCACACTGTCGTTTGACTCCTGTGAAACATCTTTGTTTTCAGATGGAACCCACGAGGCAGGTCGTGCGCCACACGACGGCCATGGGTGCCTCGGGATCACCGGCTGTGCTAGCTGAGATGATGACCTATCTGGGTTATCGCTGGCACCCCGAGTACACCGTCACCGAGGAGTACCAGGATTTTAACCAGGAGCAGTACCGTGCCACCGTCCACCTCTACTCTCGGGAGTATGACTCCACTACTGTGCTGCACACCGCTTATGGTGTTGGAGTGACCATCGATATGGCAGTTCACGATGCTGCCTATGCTGCTCTGACACGCCTTCGTAGGGAGTACCGGGAGTTGGACACCTCCCCCTTCAGGCACATTGCTATCGCATCTGATATTGGTGCGGAGGGTTACTACACTGCTGCCTACTCCACTGTCACCCGCGAGCCCTTCCACCATCAGAACTTTGTTCTGCATGCTGATGGTCTGGATCGAGCTAACCGAGCTCTTCGCCACGAGTTGTACACCACTCGCCAGCACCTCTACCGTGCCTTGACGATGTTGCACCCCTTTGTTGGATCTGGGGAGCTGCCGCGTTCTGCTATCTATCCAGCCAGGACCGTGATGCCTCAGGGTGTCGATTGGCCAGAGGTGGGAGGCTACTCTCCCGCATTTGGTCCTCTTCTGCCGCCTGAGCGTCGGGTTCAGCACCAGAGCCCCCGCGGACCCCAGGTTGCCGACGTGGTGTACCCGTTGCCACACTACCAGCTTTCAGGCTACACCTACCTCCGCAGTGTCGTGTGGGATTGATGTAGACTTGCTTATTAGTGTTAGCTGCATTCGCCGCGAGCCTGCGTGCCGCCTATGATGTCTTAGTCTATGTACTGAACTCTATGTACCGAACCCTATGCATGATCCCTTTTGTAAGATATGCCAACTGTTATGTGGTATCTATCGTGCTGTTTTCATTATGCATGTTTCATCTTGAATGATTCTTGTAGTTGCCAATTTCTCAAATACTGAAATACCCCTGTTATATATTAACAGGATGGTTAGACCAGCTGGTCGTGGTCGTGGTGGCAACTTCCCACCACCGCCTGAGTACATGGCTGGTATGATCCAACAGCTTGAGATGAATCGCCAGTTCATGGAGAACATGATGGCGCAGTTTCCTCGCCCCAATATGAACCAGCAGCCAAACACAGTGACTCTGCAGGATTTCATACGCCTGAACCCAACTGTGTACCGCAGCTCAACTCAGCCTCTGGATGCTGATGACTGGCTCCGTGACATCACCTATGAGATGGAGTCTGCTGATGTAGCCCCTGCCAGCTATGTCACGTTTGCTTCGTTCTTCCTGAAGGGACCCGCAGCTCAATGGTGGGACAGCCACAGGCGTACTCTGCCAGCTGGAACAATCATCACCTGGCCAGACTTCCAAACTGCTTTCCGTGCCCGCTTCATTCCTCAGGGAGTCATGGACCGGAAGAAGTGTGAGTTCCGCAACCTCATCCAAGGCAACAAAACTGTTGAAGCTTATCAGCGGGAGTTTCTGGACTTGTCCCGCTATGCTGAAGAGGACATTGCTACTGATTCACGCAGACAGGAGAAGTTCCGTGACGGCCTTCAAGCTGACATCAAGTTCGCACTTCTAGTGCACGACTTTGATGATTTCGCCACCTTGGTGAACAAAGCCATCAACGTCGAAACTGGTCTGCAGGAATACCAGAGCTCTCACAGGCGCAGCCGTGACACGGGATCATCTTCGGGCCCGTCCTCGCAGAAGCGCAGGATATGGATTCCCAACAGCATGTACCAGTCGAATGCACCTGTCCCAAGGCAGTCCTATGCTACACCTCGTCTGCCTAATGCTCCTGCTAGACAGCCAAAACTTCCAGCTCCACCACCCCAAGCTCCGGTCCCCACTCCCAATAATGGTCTGTGCTACAAGTGTGGTCAACCAGGTCACCTTGCCAGGAACTGCTATCAGAATCAGAATCAGAATCAGCTGGCCCTTCCTGCAGCTGGTCGTGGGAACAACCAGAACCGCAAAAACAATGCCAAGTCTTATGGTCGTGTTCATGCCAACCACGTTGATCTGAACGAAGCTCAAGACCAGTCTGCTACTGTGATGGGTACACTCCTCGTAAATTCAGTACCTGCATCTGTTTTATTCGATACAGGAGCATCGCATTCATTCATGTCAGAAGAATTTGCATACAAGCACGACGTTAAGTGTGAGGCGATGAACACTTCGGTAGTGGTAAAAACCCCCGTGGGACAATGTCAAACCTCCATGGTTGGCGTCGACGTCCCCGTGGAAATCGAAGGGCTGGAATTCTATGCCGCGCCCATTATCCTAAAGACGTCTAACATCGACCTTATTCTGGGGATGGATTGGTTGAAAGCGCATACTGCTTCCATAGTTTGCGCCACTAAGACCGTCCATCTGCTACATCCTTCAGATGAAATAGTTACATACCACGCTCGCCTGGTGCAAAATGCCGAGGCAAGGCTTTATGCCTTGAATGCATTGAACTCTGCACCACTCGAGGGCATCAAAAACATCCCCGTCGTGCGTGACTTCCTCGATGTCTTTCCTGAAGAACTTCCAGGGATTCCCCCAGCTAGAGCTGTCGAATTCGTCATCGACTTGAAACCAGGCACCACTCCTATTGCCAAGCGACCCTACAAGATGCCACCACATGAACTCCTTGAGCTTAAGGAGGAAATCGACAAATCTCTTCAAAGTGGTTTCATTCGCCCAAGTTGCTCTCCTTGGGGAGCACCTTCTCTCTTTGTCAAGAAGAAGGATGGGACAAACCGACTGGTCCAAGACTACCGTCCTATTAACCAAGCTACCATTCAGAACAAGTATCCTCTTCCTCGGATCAATGATCTGTATGATCAACTGGCTGGTTCATCGGTGTTCTCTAAACTCGACTTGAGATTGGGTTACCACCAGATCCGTGTTCGTGAAGAGGATATCCCAAAAACCGCCTTTGTGACTCGTTATGGTTCATACGAGTACACTGTCATGTCCTTCGGCTTAACCAATGCCCCAGCCACCTTCTCTCGCCTGATGAACTATATATTCATGGATTACCTCGACAAGTTCGTCGTGGTTTATCTGGATGATATCCTGGTATTTTCCAAGAACGAAGAAGAACATGCTGAACATCTTCGACTTGTGCTGGAAAAGCTACGAGAACATCAGTTGTATGCCAAGTTCTCTAAATGTGAATTCTGGCTCCCTGAAGTAACCTACCTTGGACATGTTATCTCTAAGGATGGTATTGCCGTTAACCCTGAACGAGTTCAGGCTATTCTTGATTGGACTCCTCCGAAGAATGTCAAGCAAGTCAGAAGTTTTCTCGGTCTCGCCAGCTATTGCCGTCGATTCGTCGAGAACTTCTCCAAGATTGCCAGGCCTCTGACTAACTTGCTGCATAAGGGCGTCAAGTTCCAATGGACAGACAAATGTCAGGAAAGCTTCCAGGCACTTAAAGACAAGTTGACTTCTGCCCCAGTGCTAGCTCCACCTGATACAAAGAAGGACTTCGTCATTTACTGCGACGCTTCCCGTCAAGGATTAGGCTGTGTCCTAATGCAAGAGCGCAGAGTGATTGCCTATGCCTCTCGTCAATTGCGCCCTCATGAAGAGAACTACCCAGTTCACGATCTCGAGCTTGCTGCTGTCATTCATGCACTGAAGCAGTGGCGGCATTACCTTCTCGGTAATCGTTGCGAGATATTCACTGACCATCAAAGTCTGAAGTATCTGTTTACTCAGCCAGACCTGAACCTCCGTCAGCAGAGATGGATGGAGACTGTTGCAGACTTTGACTTGGGTATTTCCTATACACCAGGCAAGGCTAATGTAATGGCAGATGCCTTGAGCCGCAAGTCTTACTGCAACCACCTCCAGGTTCATAAAGTTCAGCCCTCGCTCGTTGAAGAATTCAGAAAGCTGAACCTCCATATTGTTCCCCCGGGTGCACTCGCTCCCCCTCCTGAGGAGTTTCAGAAGATGAACCTCCGTGTTATTCCCAAGGGTTCCCTCTATACCCTGGCTGTCGAACCCGATCTCGTAAGCTCCATCAAGACAATACAAGGATACGACTCTGAAGTCCACAAGATTAAGCGCGATCTCAAGGAAGGAAAGCCCTCATACTTCACTATTGCTGGTGATGGCGCCTTGTACTTCAAAGGCCGCCTAGTGGTACCGTGTAAGGAGGAAAACCTGAATATGACTCGGAAAGTTATGAAAGAAGCTCATGATACGCCTCTGTGTATCCATCCTGGTAGTACTAAGATGTACCAGGACATTCGTCAAAGATTCTGGTGGTCTAATATGAAGCAAGACATTGCTCGCTATGTTGCCGAGTGTGACGTTTGCCGTCGTATCAAAGCAGAACATCAAAGGCCTGCTGGAACTCTGCAACCTATCTCTATTCCTGAATGGAAATGGGACCATGTTGAAATGGACTTCGTCACCGGATTTCCCAAATCGCAGAAAGGTAATGATGCTATTCTTGTCGTCATTGACCGGCTTTCTAAAGTTGCACATTTTCTGGCGGTCAAGGAAACGATCACTGCTAGCCAGCTTGCAACTCTCTACATGTCCAGAATTGTTTCACTTCACGGTATTCCACTGGTTATCAGTTCGGACCGTGGCAGCTTATTCACTTCAAGATTCTGGGCAAGTTTCCAAGAAGCTATGGGAACTCATCTATCGTTCAGTACTGCTTTTCATCCGCAGTCTCAAGGACAAGTTGAACGTGTCAACCAAGTTCTCGAAGATATGCTTCGAGCTTGTGTTGTTTCCTTCGGTAAGAAATGGGAGGAATCTCTCCCGTATGCTGAGTTCTCTTATAATAATAGCTATCAAGCTAGTCTGAAGATGGCCCCCTTCGAAGTGTTATATGGACGAAAGTGCCGAACCCCTCTGAACTGGTCAGAAACTGGGGAACGTCCATTCTTTGGTCCGGATATTATCCAACATGCCGAAGAACAAGTCCGCATTATTCGCGAGAATCTCAAGACTGCTCAGTCACGCCAAAAGAGTAACTATGACCGTCATCATAAAGACATGGTCTATCAACCTGGCGAAAAGGCCTATCTTCGAGTTACACCAATGAAGGGTGCTCACCGCTTCGGGATCAAAGGAAAACTAGCTCCTCGCTATATTGGCCCATTCACTATTCTCGAAAAGCGTGGAAAAGTGGCCTATCAATTGGAGCTTCCGCCGAACCTTTCTCAGGTTCACGATGTGTTCCATGTGTCACAACTCCGCCGTTGCTTCAAGGACCCAATCCGAGCTGTGGATCATGAAGTGCTCGAATTGCAACAGGACCTCTCCTATAAAGAGCATCCGGTCCGCATTCTCGACCAAGCTGAACGCCGCACACGTCAGAAGGCGATCAAGTTCCTCAAGGTCCAGTGGTCGAATCACTCTGAGGATGAAGCCACCTGGGAACGCGAGGATCGTCTTCGTGAAGAATACCCCGCACTGTTTCCTTCTACCTCCTAAATCTCGGGACGAGATTTCTTATAGTGGAGGAGATTTGTAACACCCGGATAATCTTGCTACAGTAATCCTGCGCTAATCATGCCACGTCATCCCGATTACTGTTACTAACCTCGCAATAATCCGAAACCATTCTAATTCAAATTCAAATTTAAAATTAACAATAAAAGTTTTCAAAAATTAAAACAAAATTGTTCGGTGGTTGCTAAATATTACAAAGGTAATTGTGGTGAAGTAACCACATTTTTAGAAAAGGCCTAAGCAATTTTAAATGATTAAAACAGAAAAGAAATTATAAAAGAAAATACAAACAAAAAAAAAGAAAGAAAGGGACCCCCCCCCCCCCGCTGGGCCACCCGGCCCAGCCAACGCCACCTCGCCGCCAGGCCGGCCCACCCCGCGCTCCATATCCCCCCCCAGTGGCCGAAACCCTAGCCCACCCCCACTCGCACCCCCCCCCCCCCCGCAAAATATCCCCTCCCCTCCTCTCTCCCGATCTGGATCGGGATCGAGAGGAGGCCACCGCGCGTCTCGCCGCCGCCCGGAGCTCCTCCCTCGCCGGGCCGCCTCCTCCCCGTCGCCGCTCGTCCCCGACGTCCCCCTCGACCTGCCCCGAGCAAGCTCCCGAGACCCTACCCCCCCGACGTGAGCTCCTCTCCTCCCTTCCCCCTCTGTCGCCGGCGCCGTCCGCACCCAGCCGCGGCTCCGCACGGTGGTCGCCGCGCCCTGGCCGCGGCTCCGCACGGTGGTCGCCGCGCCCTGGCCGCGCCCGTCGCCCGCCCCGACGCGCCTCGCCTGGCCAACCCCCCGCACGGGCGCCCCTCCTCCCAGCTCGCCCTCCCTCCGCGCCGACTGCGCCATGGCCTCACGCCCCTCCCTTTCCTTCCTACCCTGCTCGCCGCGCCGCCGCGCGAGGCCTTGCCCCGGCCCTCCTCTTGCCGTGCTACCTCCGCCGCCCCCCCCTCGTGTGCTGCTCGCGCCCTGGCCGAGCCCTTGCCCCGCTTCGCTCGCCGCGCCCCCTGCACCTACTGCAGCCGCCACGCCTGCTGCTTGCCGCCCCGCGCCATCCAGCCATCGATGCCGCAGCCGCCCCCGCTGCTCCCCGCGCACTGCCGCGCTGCTCTCGCCCGCGCTGGCCATGGCTCGCCCGCCCCGCCTCTGCGGTCCCGTCGCCGCCGCCGGCCGGACCCCGCTCCGGCCATGGCCTCGCCATGGCCACTGACCTCCCCTGCACCGGCGCCCTGCCGGGTCCGTCGCCCCTGGGCGAGCGCCTCGCTCGTGGGCGGGCTGCGGCTTCGCCCGCAGCTGCGCCCGCACGCCTGACCCGCTATGGCCCCCTCTGGGCCACTGCCAAACGGGGCCCACGCCCCACAGAACGTTTAAAAAAAAGAGGAATTAAAATTAATAAAAAAATAAATAAAAATAAATAAATAAATAAATAAGTAATTAATTAATTAATTAATTAATTAATTAATTAAGGAATTAATTGATCTAATTAATCATAATTAGATTAACCTAATTAACTGATTAGTCTAATTAAACACTGATTAGTTAGTTAATCTCTGATTAGCTTAATCACAGAATGACAGGTGGGCCCCAGCGGGCCCCACGAGTCAGTTTGACCAGTCAACGGTCACAGTTGACTGCTGACGTCATGCTGACATCAGCAAACACTGTTCTGGATAATGTTGCATTAAAATAATTAAATAAATCCTGAAAATGATTTAAATCTTTTAAAATTAATAGAAAATAAACCGTAGCTCAGATGAAAATAATTTCTACATGAAAGTTGCTCAGAACGACGAGGCGGATACGGATACGCAACCCGTTCATCCGCCACACACCCCTAACATATCAAACTCGCAACTTTTCCCCTCCGGCTCCTCTGCTCGAAAACGTGAAACATCGGGGATACTTTCCCGGTTGTTTCCCCCCTTCACCGGTATCACCGTATACCGCGTTAGGGCACCACTAACGCCGTTATTTGTCATGTCATGCATCACTGTGCATCTGCTTGCTTAAATATTTATTGTTTCCCCCCTCTTCTCTCGATAGACCCCGAGACCGACGTTGTTGCTGCCCCGTTCGACTACGGAGTTGACGATCTCTCTCTCTTGCCAGAGCAACCAGGCAAGCCCCCCCTTTGATCACCAGATATCGCCTATTCTTATCTCTACTGCTTGCATTAGAGTAGTGTAGCATGTTACCGCTTTCCGTTAATCCTATTCTGATGCATAGCCTGTCCTTGCTACTACTGTTGTTATCTTTACCTGCAATCCTAATGCTTAGTATAGGATGCTAGTGTTCCATCAGTGGCCCTACACTCTTGTCCGTCTGCCATGCTATACTACTGGGCCGTGATCACTCGGGGGTGATCATGGGCATACTATATACTATACACTGTTACATTACATGTGATACTGTTCGGAGATGGGGGCTGAAGGGGCAGGTGGCTCCATCCCGGTAGAGGTGGGCCTGGGTTCCCGACGGCCCCCGACTGTTACTTTGTGGCGGAGCGACAGGGCAGGTTCGGACCACCTAGGAGAGAGGTGGGCCTGGCCCTAGTCGGCGTTCGCGATACTTAACACGCTTAACGAGATCTGGGTATTTGATCTGAGTCTGGCCATTTGGTCTATACGCACTAACCACCTACGCGGGAGTAGTTATGGGTATCCCGACGTCGTGGTATCAGCCGAAGCACTTCGTGACGTCAGCGACTGAGCGGCGCGCGCCGGGTTGGACCGCGTAACGTGACTTCCTTTGAAATGGAGGTTGCTAGGTCTGCTCTCCGGCCGCGTACGCAACGTGCAGGTGTGCTCAGGGCGATGGGCCCAGACCCCTGCGCGCTTAGGTTTAGACCGGCGTGCTGACCTCTCTGTTGTGCCTAGGTGGGGCTGCGACGTGTTGATCTTCCGAGGCCGGGCATGACCCAGAAAAGTGTGTCCGGCCAAATGGGATCAAGCGTGTTGGGCTATGTGGTGCACCCCTGCAGGGAAGTTTATCTATTCGAATAGCCGTGTCCCTCGGTAAAAGGACGACCCGGAGTTGTACCTTGACCTTATGATAACTAGAACCGGATACTTAATAAAACACACCCTTCCAAGTGCCACATATAACCCGGTGATCGCTCTCTAACAGGGCATCGAGGAGGGGATCGCCGGGTAGGATTATGCTATACGATGCTAATTGGAGGACTTCAGTCTACTCTCTTCTATATGCTGCAAGACGGAGGCGACCAGAAGCATAGTCTTCGATAAGACTAGCTATCCCCCTCTTATTCTGGCTTTCTGCAGTTCAGTCCACTGATATGGCCCTTTACACATATATCCATGCATATGTAGTGTAGCTCCTTGCTTGCGAGTACTTTGGATGAGTACTCACGGTTGCTTTCTCCTTCTTTTCCCCCTATCCCTTCTACCTGGTTGTTGCAACCAGATGTTGGAGCCCAGGATCCAGACGCCACCGTCGACGACGACTCCTACCACACTGGAGGTGCCTACTACTACGTGCAGCCCGCTGATGACGACCAGGAGTAGTTAGGAGGATCCCAGGCAGGAGGCCTGCGCCTCGTTCGATCTGTATCCCAGTTTGTGCTAGCCTTCTTAAGGCAAAACTTGCTTAACTTATGTCTGTACTCAGATATTGTTGCTTCCGCTGACTCGTCTATGATCGAGCACTTGTATTCGAGCCCTCGAGGCCCCTGGCTTGTATTATGATGCTTGTATGACTTATTTTATTTGTAGAGTTGTGTTGTGATATCTTCCCGTGAGTCCCTGATCTTGATCGTACACATTTGCGTGCATGATTAGTGTACGATTGAACCGGGGGCGTCACATGAATGCACTGTTTGCATCCATACCCTTTCGAACAATCATTTGTGTCACAACTATGTGTGTGATATTCTTGTTGTTTGACCCCACGACCTAGGAACTTTGGTTTTAATAATAGATGTAACACTGTTCCATTTTTATAAAGTTTCCCTCCGTTTTGGTGGCTATTTTGTTGCAAATACAAAATTCGGTGTATGTATCATTTGTTGACCTTTTCCCCACAAATATAATGCAGCTTGGTGTTATGGTTTGGAGACACTGAGCATGTCGTCGGTAATAAATCTATATTTACAATATCATGTTGTTTTCGAGATCACATTTACATAAAATATGCACACAAATGTTTTATCAGGAGTACGTGAGGGCATTCTTTTCCCCTCATGATAAATAGTGAATCGATGCAGTGATTTCTGTCCAGATAGATGCGATACTTAACCCATTTATATTACATGAAATGCGACTGTAAAAAATTTTCCTAGGTTTTTCTCTTAAACTACATGAGATAGATGATATGATTCTAATTTCTTGATTGATGATTAAATTTTGAGAAACAAAGCCATACCTAATTGTGTTTGTGCTTGGGATCTTTCTCACAGATGATACATATGGAAGGCTTAGTTTTTTTTAGAAAAGGAGGATGACCCCCGGCCTCTGCATCTAGGAGATGCATGTGGCCACTTTATTGATTTTTCTCGAGGACCTCACAAAGTAGTACAATAATATGCCTGAATTCGCCATCTTGGCAACACATGCCGCTACTCCTATCCATATGATGAAGGGGTGCAAGCAGGGCCATATACCCAGACCTCTCACCTATGCCTAACATCTAAAGCTGGAAGCCCCGACCGAGGCACATACCGGGTCCGGGGCATAATCCAGTCCGACGCACTCACATGTGTCATCGCCACCATCTTCCACTTGTCCATCTTCAGAGCAGATTGAGGTACCAACCTTGGCAGGTTCCTCCGCCATTGACGCCACCATGACGCCAAATGACGACCACCACCTATGCCAGTCCATCTCCAAGCCGAAGGAGCGCTACCACAAGATGAAGACCGACGGTAGAATATATGAAATGTTGCACACATTGCCGCCGCCAAACACCTCACACGCACCGCAAAGCGCCCACCGTGCTTCCGGGAACCCGGGGCGACGCCTTCAAGAAAGAGCACGATGAGGGTACGACGCCGTCGCCCACAAGGGGTATTAGAGCTTTCGCCCAACAGAAGATCACAGTGAATTATGGGAGAGGACCTCGACAAGGCCTCCAAGAAGGGAACAGACGCCCAGCAAAGGCGCTGCCATTGTCGTGGCCTCCGCCGACGGCCAAGGGTTTCCCCCGGTCCCGCCCCCATCCCATCCACTCGGCCAAAGACCTAGCCAGAGGAGCGCACGCAGCCGAAGAAGGCGTTCGACTTCATCGAAGCAGGCTCGCCGGGTGACGGGGCACCTCGACCCACTGTAGTAGAGGTCCACCGAGACCTCGCCGCCCGCGTGGCCGAAGTCGCGGACCACCAGCCGCCGTCGCCCACAGAGGCAACGCCGTCCACACCACCCGAGGCCGCTGCCCCGGCATCCACCCACCGCACACATCCCGTCGAACCGTGGAGAAAGACCCATACGCCGCCACCCCGGAGCACCACACCGCGACCCAAGCCGGGCAGGACGAGGCAGGGCCACGCCGGCCAGATCCGGGTGGATCCGGCGAACCCCGGCTCACCGGCCGCCAGATCGGAGGAGCGTCGCGATCCAGGGCCGAGCCGGCTTGATCTGATGGGCGGCGCCTTCCTGGAGGCCCCCGCACAGGATCGGGAGGTGGCGAACGCCGCAGAGGGCCGGCAGGATGCAGGCGGCGGTGTCTGATGCGGGGAGGGGGGTCTCCAGAGGCCGAGGCGGGCGTGTGGGGAAGCCCCGCCGCCGCCTACCGCCGCGCGGGCAAGCCTGGTGACGTCTGTCGGCGGCGGCGGGGAACCGGCGGGCGACTAGGGTGGCTTAGTTTTGTTACCTTGTAGGAATGTAATTATCATACTGTGTGCCAAAGTATCAACAAATCCCACGTGATGCAGCCAGATATCTGAACCAACCAAATATAGCAACTTCTCAGTTCTCACTACAAGAAAACCGTTAATCCATGACGGATTTCTGATGACGTTCCTAGAAACCGTCATGATCGATGACGGATTTCTCTGCTTCGTCACGAAAGCCGTCATAAATGGGGGAGATTGGAACAAGCCGAACAATAATGGTGCCCTTATGATGGACCGTCACAGATTCCGTCATGAATCGACCAGCTATATACCATGAGGACCGTCACGGATGGATCGTGCCGAGATGTCATGCGTGCCTAACCCACACATATTAGGCTTAGTATTTTCAAAGTTGTTTGAACCATCATGGTCTTCTCCTGCATCTTTTTTAGGAAAACGTGTTGTTGCTGTGTTGTTCCGAAGTTGAGCCACTAAGGTATTTTTCCTACAAAAATCATTTTTAGGGATACAAAATCATTTGTTTTTTTAGGTAAAAACATTGCAAGTCTTAGAACTTGCACGCCACAGCTAGTTTGGTGCACAAACTTGTAAAACACGTGATTCTAGTCATCGAACTTGCTCGGACATGCAAATACGGTCACATATCCAGTGCTTGCTTTGCAAGCCAGTGTGGACAAGGCCCAGTGTCAACGACACATGACGGTCGGCGCAACCTGTTTTTTTTTTCATAAAACACACTCCACCTTTTTTATTTGTAGAAAAAAGCAGATCGTTGGTAGGAAAAAAGGCTACTGTAACATGGTCCGAGGGAACAAACTCGCCACATGAAGCACGCACAACAAGGTCTGTACCACTGAATCGGGTAAATTTACATGTCTAATATGATATACGATTTTATTCATACTAAAACGTCCAGGATGACCAACTAAATATCTACCGTGCACATGATGTGACTTAGTACATGTAAAATGTAGAGTCAACTATTTATTAAATATATGCTTGTGTATTACGTTAAAAGTATTTAGTTAATACCACATTTAATATGCTTATTAAATAAAATGTTTAAATGAATACAAAAAGTTACACCCTCGCGACTTATATTTAAATTATATAAAATAATTAATACATTTATTTACTAAATATTTATGAGTATTCACTTGTGTATAATTTTTACTCATGACTTATATTTAAAAATAATGTATAGTTTACATAGTAGAGACGATTAAATATTCATACCAACTATTTAGATTATAAATTATGATTATTTTTAATTATATGCATATTTAAATATAGTAAATTGAATTTTTTTTGTAGTAGAAATAATATTTTTGAACCGCACACATAGGGAACTCGAACCCGAGACTTGAATTTTAAACGCCTAACTCCACCACATTGCGCAACTATGTTGTTGTGATATGAATCATATTTATTTATTAAAGCGTACAACCAGGGACCTGTAGCTTTGAAAATCATATTTGTTTTCAAGAACGTTTCGTACAATTAAAAAAATGTCCAACTTGTATTTTAAAATTTTCAACATCCATTGGATATAGTTGACATGTATTTAAAAAAAAGAAAAAAAATGAAGAACGTCTATTCAATAAATTTGAACATTGAAACGCCAAAATTATTGTGGTGACATTTAATAAATGTTCTCGTGTTACAAAAAAAATGTGGTGACATTTTTTCAAATACGTATATAATGTAAAAAGTTAGAAAGTTAAAAATATTTCATGCCATTCAAAAAATATACTTGACATTTTAAAAAAAGTTAACGCGTTTCAAAAATATGTTCCTAATGTGTGTGCCACACTTCCTTGACATTTGAAGGCGAAGTAACTGCTGCTTCATCCATTAGCATTGACATTTTTTCTACATCTAACACACACCATTACACGATCCATGTCAAAACTTGGCATTTTTCGTGATCTGTTTGCTATATTTAAGTCATGTAGTACATTTCTAGGCATTTAATGAATACAATTCAATTTTGACCTGCCAGTGCATAAGAAAGTAAGCAAAATTGGTTTGAAAATTCATATTTGTGTTGTTGAGTCTATGTTCAGGCCTTATCCAAGAAAAGGAAGAGAATTCCAAATATGAGGGTGCCAAGACTCCACCCCAAACATGGAGTTTATTAATTTTTAATTCCAAAAAATACAAATGAAGTATAAAAAACATGAAACTTGGCATGATGCCCTCATATGACACCTGGAGGTTGTGGTAATTTTTTTTGAAGGTTTTCACAAAAGTTATGACGTGCGATGTTAGTAACCGGACCACCTTCGAGAAAGATTCAAGGTTCCAAGAGGGGAACGGGTCAGGTTTGAAGGCGAAGTGACCACCAGAACGACGGCCCGAAACTCGAGCTGCAGTTGCACCGCCCTTTGAAGACTACCTCGCCACTAGGTCCTTCACTCGGCGTATGAGGTCGAATTACGCCGCCCCTATTGCAGACTACCTCACCACCAATTCAGCCGCCAGCACCCCTAGCTCCAGTGTTGTTGCTCCTGCCTTACCGCGTCATTATAGACATTTCACATCTCTCAAAATCTCTACAGCTATCCAAAATCATGGTAAACAAACAGTTGGATTCTAATTCTCGGAAATCCATAGCTGTAGTCGTTCCTCAAAATCTACATCCAAAGCGATTCTCAAAAATCTGTAGCCAAAACAAAGGGGGCGTGCGTTTTCTGACAGTTAACTGATATAATTCAAATTCGATGCGCGTGTTGCTCGTATCGTTGCAAGCAGCGAGCAGGTCTGTCATGAGCGTGCCAAACTGCAGGGTGGATGACATGTCGAACTTTCAATAAGCACACACGATTCATTTTCATCCGTTTCCAGGATATGCGCTAAGATTAAACATACATACTTAATTATTATTTTTGATATTTATAAAACTTTTTTGAGATACATGTAGTTCGAATGGTAATCATCTTTAATAAACAAACAGAAATTCATTTGAACTATAGAAAATATTATAAAACTTTTTTGAGATACATGTACTTCAAAATATGAATTATTTTCAATGAGCACATGAAAAATCATTTGAAAAATAGAAAATATTAAATCAATTCTAAAATTATTGAAACTCTTACAAAAGAACATATATGTAGTATATTACCTTTAAAAATGTATTGTAGTATATAGGAAAACATTTTTGTTTTGCATAACAAGTAATAACATGTAAGTTAACGTATGCTTATGAGAAGGTGAAAGTAAGGTCTGAGCAAGAGAAAAAGAGCTAAGTAAGTTACTTCACAAGAGCCGTAATTAGTTACTTCAAAGTAGAAAAATAAATCCAATTCTGGGACGGCCTCACTCGGCTGGGTTAATGTCAACATTAGTCCACTAGGGTTCCTGGCTGATGAGGCATGCATCCTGGGTTGGGGAAATCTAGCATTCTGATTGGCTGCTCCAACCATCCCACGGATCAAGCGTCTCCACCGTCCGATACACCCACATCCAACGGCAGTAACACAAGCCTGTCTATCTCTTCTTTCTTCCACCAACCCCGTGAAAGCACACACCGCCGCCGAAACCAAACTTCCCCCAATTCGTTCTTCTTCTCCCTCTATCCAGCCCTGGCTCTCCATTGTCTCCGCCGCCTCCGTCGTTTCCCTTCATCTCCTCCCCTGATTCACGGCCAGATCCAGATACTCGGAGGCAGCACCAAAAACTGCACCAGAGAAAAGGATGGAGCCGGCCACCACCTCCCCATCCACAGTCATCCTGTCCTCTGCATCCTGCAACTATCGCGACGTCGCAAATCGCATTGTCTGATGGTCGTCCTCAAGGATGGATCCATCTGCCGCCGCGACGACGGCCTCGTCCCTGGTGGCAGCAACTCCCCTGAAGGCTGACCTAGCACCTGGGGCACCGGTGCCGTCGACATGGGTGGTGCCTGGGTCGTTGCAGAGCGCAAGCGACGCATGCCGCGGGGGCGGCGCTGAGCCACCACCGAGCCCATGCCATCGGGGGCGGCGCTGAGCCACCACCGAGCCCGTGCCATCGGGGCCTGCGGCGTGCTCGGACGCTGTCGTCCCTTCATCGCCGACGGGTTCGCGTCCGTCGCCTATGCCGCGGGCTGTGAGTCCCTTGCCCCACCACCACCAGCTCCCCTTCCATGTCTTTTACACTTTTATTTCTTATATTTTGATGCAGTATGTTGTTCACGCGCAGGAAATTACGGTTCCATGTTGTCCTCGTCGGTGGAGATTGGCCGCTCATGAGCATGGATCGAGGGGATATGGTAGTGGATATGTTTTCTGCCTTCGATGACGTCGGAGGGGTGGCTAGATCTACCTCCAGAAAGGCATGTGAAATTGTGAATGACCCCCGGTTGTCGTCCATCGAGCGAGGGGCAGCGCTGAGCAGGGTGGTGGTGGGTGCAATCCTGCGAAGTAACATATGGTGTCCTCTGCCGAAGATTTTCTGGGACTTGTTTTTTTTTTCTTTTTGCTCCTTCACATGTGTATTGTTTGGAAATGTTTGTAATTTTATTTTATTTGCAATTTTTTCTTTTATGTAAATGTTATTTTTTACTGTGTTCATGTAATTTCCTCCCCTTTATTTAATGACATAACATATATTTTTTGAAAAATTGTATTGGCTCAAATTTTGGTAGACCAAAATAAATGTGAGATGGGCTAATATCTGAGCCTGAAATAAGTGGGCCTTGTGCTTACTAGAAATTTAATGGGCCAAACTTTCAATCGGGTTGATTGATTACTACATGGGCCGTCGGTCTTAGATTGTTAAAATGTAGTAGGCTGAAATTCTTATTGGGCCGATTACTTCATGGGCCGCCATGTTATATCCATGTCAGATGTTGATGTGGTAGACAGGTTAACGCCGTTATAAGCATGTTAGTGAAGTGACATCCATGACAGTCAAGGACCGTCACTGATCCATTACGATTTTGGATTACCGTCATGGAACGTGCAGTGGTCAAATTATGACGCGATATACATGACGGGTTTGAAATCCGTCATGGATGCCCTTCCATGATAGTTTTGCACAGGTCTGTGACGGATTAGAACTATCATGGATTAACAGGATTCTTGTAGTGTCTCATCACCAGCCATATACATGCTTAAATTAAGTGACGAATTTTTCCAACCCAAATCAAAAGCACTCGCATGATAATGATCAAACCTCTAGCTTAGGGCCCCGATAACTGCCACACGTGTGGCACCTAGGGGGTATGTGTCGCACGCCCCGTGTGGCATCGACACAGGCCCGTCCGCACGAGCACGTCTGGGTGCGCCCTGCCATAGCCTGCACGTTCGGTGTGCAGCGCGTTCGCCCGCACGAGCGCGTCCGGGCGAGCGACCACGCGGCCCGCACGACCCGTCTCGACCGTCGCACCTCCCCGCCTGTGAGCCACACGCCGCGCGTGGCAGTAACCATGCGTCCCGCCGCGATTGGATGGTCCGGATCCTCTTTCATGTTCGTTTAACTGCAGTTGCCATGTTGTTGAACTACAGTTGCCATGTCTGACAACTACAATTGCCATGGTTGCTCAACTGCAGTTGCCATCTCAGGTCAAAGTGCCGGATGTCATTTTTTGGCAACTGCAACAATTGCCATGTATGGTGTGGTCTACTATGATTGCCATGATTTGAAAACTTTAGGAGTTGCCACCTACTAACACTAGACAATTGCCATGTAGCACTACAAAAACATGGCAAAAACATGTTCGGGTAAAAAAAGAGTTGCCATGTACCCTAGGGCAGTTGCCATGTACCCTGCAAAAACATATGGCAACTGATAGCTTTTGGTGTGTGGGAAAGGAGACGGCAGTTGCCATGTTCTGCTTACAAGCACACTAGGGCAGTTGCCATGTACCCTGCAAAAACACATGGCAACTGATAGCTTTGGGTGTGTGGGAGAGGAGACGGCAGTTGCCATATTCTGCTTACAAGCACACTAGGGCAGTTGTCATGTACCCTGCAAAAACACATGGCAACTGATAGCTTTTGGTGTGTGGGAGAGGAGACGGGCATGTGGGCTACGGTGGTATCTTTAGGAGTTGCCACCTACTAACACTAGACAGTTGCCATGTAGCTATACAAAACAGACGTGGCAACAATAACATGTTCGGGTAAAAGAGAGTTGCCATCTGCTTACAATCACGAATAGGGCAGTTGCCATGTAACCTGCAAAAAAACATGGCAAATAACAACTTCGGTGTGGAAGAGTGGGAAAATGGGCAGTCGTGGAGATGGGGACAGAAGACGTGCGGGCGCGACGGCAGTTCCACCGCACGCCCCGAGTCGCAACCGCTGACCTCGGAGGGAAAACAGCGTGCGGGCGAACTCCCTCACACCCCACACACGCGAGTTGTCCTACGTGGCACATAAAATCAGCCCCTCTCATGCCAAGATTCGTGCAAAAGGCACTGGATGACGATCGAGACGTGTGGGCGAGTTGGCTAACGCCCACACGTGTGGGCGTTAGTGTTTTCGCTAGCTTATTAGCATGTACGGCTGTACGCGCAGATGAAACTTGCCTAAAACAATTACCTTTGCCTGCACCTAGAGCCAACGGATGCAGTCGAGAAAATCACGGAGCTGACACATGCCAATATTCGTGATGGGTATCCTCAGCACTTCACCTCGTTGGGCAATGATGTGCTCATTAATGCCTTGGCTCTCCAAGGGCCACTCCTTCTTCAGGTCCGATCTGCATTTTGTCACTACAGTACTATATGCGCCTAATGTTTCTTTATTCTTGGGGATTGCTCGTTAGGAGTTTGGTGTCATGTCCATTGACATATGTCATGGGCAATATCTTTAACTATTTTTTAGGTCATATCATTATTTTCGAATTGATTTATTAATTACCATTTACATAAAACATAATTTCCTTTTTCAGGAATACATGCAGACATTCATTTTCGATTGATCATAATAAGCATATCCTGGAATCATGATCTATCATAAAAGATGTGATATTCAATCCACATACATGCATAGTTCTTTTTTTCAAGAATACATGCAGACATTCATTTTCTATTAATGATAATGAGAAGATCTTAGCAAGATGTTCTATGAGCAAATATACAATACTCGGGCCACATATATGATACTGAGCAGATCCTGCCAACAATATCTACATTAATAGGTATTGTTGTACTTTTTTTCTTAGTTTTTTCTGTTACACATCAGATTATAGTTATTTTTCTAGCAGCTGACAGACATACACTAGTAGAAAAGGGGGCAACGGTCCAGGGCGGGTCAGCCCATTAGTCCCGGTTCAATCTAGAACCGGGACCATTGGGGGCATTGGACCCGGTTCGTGAGCCCAGGGGGGCGGCCGGGCCACGTGGGCCATTGGTCCCGGTTCGTCTGGACCTTTTGGTCCCGGTTGGTGGGACGAACCGGGACCAATGGGCCTGGCTCCTGGCCCACCACCATTGGTCCCGGTTCGTGGCATGAGCCGGGACCAAAGGCTCCCCTTTAGTCCCGGTTCGTGCCACGGACCGGGACTAAAGGGTCGGCCCTCGCTGCACCCACAGTTTAGTCCCACCTCGCCAACCGAAGGGCACCGACACCTGTTTATAAGCCCGTCCCTCTCTGCGTTGTTGAGCTCCTCTCAAAGTGAAAATAGATGCACCTATAGAGGAAAATTGGACCTAAATTCATAAATAGAAATTGATTATGAATTTATGTTTAATTTTCTCTATAAGTGCATCTATGTTCACTAACAGAGAAGTTTTTATTTTTTGTGACCTAAAAGAAAAAAAATACTAAAAAACTATAAGTATTTAGTTCTAAGTAGAAATGAAAAAAAAAATAGCAAAAAAGGAAAAAAAGTGCCTATAATATCTGTAAAGTTATTCATAAACTAGTGATTCATACAAATTTTAAAAAATTCAAATTTAAACTATTCAAATTTTAAAGCTAATGGCACTAACAGAAAGTTTATAATTTTTGTGACCTAAAAGAAAAAAGAAATCACTAAAAAACTATAAGTATTTAGTTCTAAGCAGAAATGAAAAAATAAATAGCAAAAAAGAAAAAAATGCCTATAATATTTGTTATGACTAACTAAAATTATCAAATTGAGTATAATGATAAAACACAGTAATATTAAATAGCAGGAAAAAGATTGACTCAAAAATCAATTTTTATAGTAAAGTTATTCATAAACTTGAGATTCACACAAAATTTAAAAAATTCAAATTTAAACTATTCAAATTTTAAAGCTAATGGCACTAACAGAAAGTTTATAATTTTTGTGACCTAAAAGAAAAAAGAAATCACTAAAAATCAATAAGTATTTAGTTCTAAGTAGAAATGAAAAAATAAATAGCAAAAAAGAAAAAAATGCCACCTACTGGGCCACCACGGCCTGAATACGACTAGAAACCCAACTATGGGCTAGGATTCAGGCCCGCAGCAGGCCCAATAGGCCCACAGGCATTGCAGTGACAGATTAGGTACGAAAGCCTGCAGTTGAGAGGAGCTCGAGAGGGTGGGCGCAGCAGCGCTTATAAACCACTCCCAAGCCCTCTCAACTAGCGAGGTGGGACTAAACTTTTGGGCGCGGGGCAGCACAAGGCCATTGGTCCCGGTTGATGGGACGAACCGGGACCATAGGGGGGCATTGGTCCCGGTTCGTGGCACAAACCGGGACCAATGCCCCCATTAGTCCCGGTTGGTGCCAACAACCGGGACCAAAGGTCGCCGCTTCCCGCCCTTTGGGCTGCCGAAAAGTGGCCTTTGGTCCCGGTTGGTGGCACCAACCGGGACTAAAGTGGGCATTCGTCCCGGTTTCTGTCACGAACCGGGACCAATGCTTCGTCTATATAACCAGGACTTGTGAATTTTTTCATTTAGTTCGTTCCTCCCCGCCCGACGACGCCGCCAGGCAGCGCCTCGCCGTCACCCTGCCTCCGACGCCGTCCCGCGCGGCCGCAGACGCCGTCGCCGCCCCGTGCCCCCTGCCTCCTCGCCGCCGACGTCGTGCCCCCTTGCCTCCTCGCCGCCGACGTCGTGCCCCTCACCGTCGCTGTCGCCGCCCCCTGCCTCCTCATCGCCCGTCGCCGCCCCGTGCCCCCTGCCTCCTCGCCGCCGACGCCGTGCCCCCTCACCGTTGCCGTCTCCGCGCCCATCACCGTCGCCGTCGCCGCGCCCCTCACCGTCGTCGATCGCCGCCCCGGCCCGTTGCGTAATTTCCTAATTTAGATGTGTAGTTAATTTAGATGCGTAATTTAGGATGTAGAGTTAATTGAGTTGTTGTAGTTAATTTAGATGCGTAGTTTAGATGTATAGTTAATTGAATTGTTGTAGTTAATTTAGATGTATAGTTTAGATGCAAAAGTTATAATTTTTTACTGTTCATACATTTTTTGGTGATATTATTGTTGCATATGCAAAACTTTGTGTGTTCATATATATGCAAATAATATGTTAATTTTTTCATAGAATTTTTATCATTTTTTTGTTGTAATTTTGTTCATAGAATTTTTATTCTGTTCATAGAATTTTTATGATTTTTTTGTTCATAGAATTATCTTTGTCAATTTACGTATATGTTCATATTTAGAAGAAAAAGAAGGAGAGAAAAAAGGAGAAATAAATAAGAAGATAAGAAAAAAAAAGAGAAGAAGAAGAAGTAATAGAGGAGAAGAAGAACAATTCTTCTTCTTCTCCTCTATTATTCTTCTTCTTCCTCTTCTATTCCTTTCTTCTTCTCCTCTTTTTTTCTTCTTCTTCCTCTTCTTATTTTTGTTATCGGGTATGTCGTTGTCGATATACCCTCCCTCCCCGATAACTTTTAGTAATTAGTACTACTTAGAAAGTGTTTAATGGAATTAGTTAGAACTAGGTAAACTTGTTTATTTTTAGTAAGTACTATATTATTTTATTTATAGTAAGTGCTTAGTAGTTGAACTAGTTTATTTTACTATAGAAGTAGTTTATTTTTAGCAAGAAAATTAATAGAACTAGTTTATTTTTTTAGTTAAAGCAATTATTCCCGCATCGACGTGGACGATGCCTATCCCGCATCCTCGTCGTCGAGTCGGCGGAGGACGACACCTGCTTGACCAGTTGGGCCATCTCCGGAACTGGGCTCCGCCGGGGTGGTACTGGGAGGCGCTACCTTCCAGGGGGCGTAGTTTGGTGAGGAGCCAGCCCGTCGTTGACCCGATCCTTATTTGGTGGCGATCACGTGGGCCAGTGACGGTGCCGAGGCTTCCGGACACCGCGGAGGTGGTACGTCCGTCGCTACATGGTTGCGTTGGAGGGCAGGTTCGAGAATACCTGACAGGTTCTTCAGGGATCTCACTCGAGCTATGACCCTGTGATGGTTCCTTCCCTTTGGGTGTCCACCGCCCGCGCCGATACCCGCCGAGCGCTACGGTTCTAGCTGTATTGACGATATGTATGATAGTATTCGACGTATATTAGTGATAATATTCGATGTACGGACACATGGAGATGATATAGTTTTTCTTATAATTGAATGCATCCTAATTTGAATACTACTTTATTTTGCGATTTGATTTTTCTTATTGAATGCTCAAATTGGAGAGCACTATGCAAGGCATATGCATATGATTAGTTGAATAATAATGATCTAATTTAGTCTTTGAATTATGAACGTATAGGAAATGTCATCATCGGACGACGGAAGTCTCCCGGGGGAGCGCGACTGGTGCCACGACGATCGAGGTCAGTGCGACAGGCCTCACCTGGACGATGGTCGGCGCTTCAGCATTAAGCTCGAGGAGACCTTCGAAGTTGAAACGGTACACAACGATGACAAGTGTTTTTTTCATAATTAAGCATGACTTCAACTATTTCAATGTGTAATTTTCATATTTTACAATTCGAGTATAGTTTATCCCATGCCATGCAAGACGCTATGTCTTGGAGAGGATGGATTTTGAAGACCATGAAAATTTTGAAACGAAGAAAATTCATCTAAGGACCCATCATGATGTGGATTTTGAAGTAAAGTTATATAATGCTGAGAGCGTAACCCATTTTGGTTGCAAAAATTGGGAAGCATTTTGCAAATTGTATGGTTTTGATGAGGGTATGCTTGTCACCATGGATCTTGGTGATCCTGAAATTGAGCAAGACAATATGGACATTTGGGTCCTTATTGATACGCCTCCAGTTCTACCGCTATGTGAGTTTCTCAAACATAGTTAATTATTAACTAATTTATTTGTTCATTTTAAAATAGTTGACAGCTTATTTCCATTGACAGCTTATTTTGAAGTATCAAAGAATGTGCAGAAGATGGTAGATAGAACTTACTACACCGATGGCTCTGAGTTAACTTACAAGGAGAAAACTCATCTGGTTTAATTTTGTAATTATCTTGAGAATTACAATATCTACAATCGAACTCCTCAACATTATGGTCAATCCGTGCCACTAGTGCACGTGTTGAACTACGGTAACTACCATGGAGATACCCTGGTAAGATTTTTTACTATTACGATATCCGTGCATCTTTATGCATACTTCTAAAACTAGTACATCATTGCTAACTACGAAGTTATTACTATTTTTTCAACAGAGAATCCCGGAGGATTGTGTGCCTCATTTGATGTATCAGAATGGCGGCAGCCTTCGTGTTTTGAACATATATACAGGTCATCCTACGAATCTCAACTGTCCATACCGGATTTCTAAAAGAAGTGGAGACATGACAATCAAAGAATGAAAAAAAATGTATGGACAGTCGTAATGAGCTTCTTGGAAGCAAAAGGAAGCGAGGCGCAACAATTAGAGACAGGATGATCTCCATTCTTCATAATGAAGAGTCAGGGTCTATATTGTTTTATGCTATTTTACCTTAAGTGTGTTTAGGTCGTACCTGATACTGAGGATCATGTGCTAAGAACAATTATGTAGGGTTGGGTTCGATGACTATGAGGATGATGATCGTATGACTTATTATTAATAACGAGTAGAAGTTGTATGATGATGCTTGATTAATTAGTAGGACTTGTTATTATATATGATGATGTATGATGCGAACATGCATGAGTTATTATATATATATCTGCGGGTGAAATGAACATAGCAGTAGCGTTGGTAAACCAAGGATGAAGATATAAGAGAGGACACTTCTCTCTATTAGCTAGATAATAACAACCTAAAAATAACCCCCTAAACCCCTAAAACAGCCACTTTAAAAAAAAAGAAAAACCTCAGCTCCAGCCAGCTGCTGACGCGTGCAAGCCTTTTGGTCCCGGTTTATGTCATCAACCGGGACCAAAGGCCCCCCTGCCTGGGCTGCCGGCAGCGGCCACGTGGAGGCCCATCTGTCCCGGTTCTGGTTTGAACCGGGACTAAAGGGGGGACGTATTAGTAACGACCCTTTAGTCGCGGTTCATGAACCGGGACTAAAGGCCCTTATGAACCGGGACAAAAGGTCGGTTTTCTACTAGTGATAAGGCTTACTTTTATACCTTGTGTCAGCATATTGGAATAGAGATTTTAGGATAATAGAGATGTGTGTTGTTATCTTTTTTTTTCAAGCACACGCAAAAGGCTTGCGCGCTTTCTGTATTAAGATGGGAGGAGTTCTACGGTGTGTTACAATGGCACTGAAAGTTAGTGTAGTCCGCAGAGAGGAAAAAAAGATTAAGTTACATCTCTCGCTATCCGACCTATCTTAGCTCCCATGCACAATTTGAATTCTTCATTTATGCGCCGTGTAACCATGTTAGGCATAGTTGCTACCTTGTCGAAAACACGGCTGTTCCGTTCCAAAGTATCAGACATGCGTGCAGTTATCGTACCTTGCACCAAAGTATCAGAAAATTGGAATCTAATCATCTGAAGTACACAAATCTAATGCAAACATTGAGTAATACTAAACCTACTTGATAGTTGATACAATACCTTTGTCAGCATCCGGGGAACCATGAAGCCGGGCTATGCAGTTAGACTGAAGAATATATTGCTGCTGCTGGCCTGCTGTGAGGCGCCAGTAGCCCGGTACTCTCCGTCATCTCGTCGCATGCACATCTTGAGCACTTCACCTCGTCCTATTGGATGCTCTGGTTGTCTGAAAACATGCTCTGGTGCATACAGCGAGATCCAGTTACATGGCAACGACGTTGGAAGTCAAAAAGATTAGCTGGTGCAGCCGCACGTGGAGTCTTGAGGAAAGGAGGCAATTTCTCCTCTAGCCAATTAGATGTACAGGCCCGCTTGTTGAGGACATGAATTAAGGGTCTATCTAGGACACATCTAGATGTGACATAGTTATGTCACATCTAATCCCATGTCCACTCTGTTTGTGGTCTATTTTTTTGTCATAGTTTTTTTTTGTTTTTTGTTGCTGCATTATATATTTGTGGGAGCTTAAATGTGACATCTTTAAAAAACATCTAGATGTGAATTAGTCAAACTGATGAATTAATTAGCAGTAGGAGATGAGGATTAGATGTATTCCTTCCTGTATTTCCTTTTTTTATTGCAGAAGGAGATTGAAACAGATCAGAGTCCTCACCAAAAAAGCTGTTAGAGTACTTCTCTCTCACGTTCTTTCACGTGGGTGGAAGCGGCCTCACGTCCAAAAAAGATGTTAGAGCATCTCCAACAGACGCGTGAAACGACGCGTGCGCGCGGTAAACGCGGCTTTTAGCGCGCGCGGGCCGTTTTGCCGCGCTCCAGCGGCCGCGGGAAAATCACGCGCGCGGGAACAGTTTGCGCATGCGCGCGAAAAGGCGCCAGTTCGCGCGCCATTTTTTTCGCACCGCTTCCGGCGCGCGCTATAAACTGCGGCGCGCGCCACGCGCCTTTCCATGCCTCCTCTTCTCTTCTTCCTCTCCCTCTCTGCCACGCGCCGCTCCAGCGCCCCGCCACCGACGCGCCTCCATCGGCCCAGCTCCCCGCCACCGACGCGCCGCCATGCCGCCACGCCGCCGAGGAGCGTCCGGCTACCGCGGCGTCCGCCAGCGCCCCAACGGCGGCTACTACGCGGAGATACGCACCGGCGATCTCCGGCTCGGCCTCGGCACGTACGGGACGGCGCGCGAGGCCGGCCGCGCGTACGACGCGGCGGCGTGGCGCCTAGGCCGGCCGCGCGGCCAGATGAACTTCCAGGACGTGTACACGCTCCAGCAAGCGCTCGACCGTGCCCCGGCGCCGCGTCTGAACACGGTACATGACCATGCGGAGCACGCCGAGCGGCAGCCCCGCCTCCTCGTCGCTCAGGAGGACGAGCGGGTCATGGCGGAGTGGCGCGCCCGCCACCCGGAGGACGTCGCCTACGAGCAGGCCTACTGGGCACGGCGTCGCGAGGAGGACACGCTAAGGCGCCGCGAGGCGCGGTTGGACAGGCGTCGGCGCAAGGCATTGGCGAATGCGCAGTCCGATATCGTTGCAGCAGGTGGGAGATCGATCTTCACGTCAGAAGATGAACGTTGGTTCGACATGTGGCTCGATACCTCGGACGACACCGCCGAGGAGGATGATGATAGTGATGATAGCGACTTAGAGTAGTTTTTTTTATGCAATCTATCTCGTTTTTTATCGTTTGTCGTTTTTATTTATTATGCAATCTATGTTTCGGATGTAAAATACCTTTGTATCGTTTTAAAAATCTATGCAATCTATCTATTCCTACATCCTAGAATGAGCGCGCGCGCTGTTTTTTAGCGCGGCTGCTGGAGCGGCGCGCGCGCGCTGTATTTTAGCGCGACTGCTGGAGCGGGCGTAGCGCGCCGCGCCAAACCAGCCGATGCGCGCGCGGCATATGTGTTTTTTGCGCGCGGCGCGACCGGCGCCTGTTGGAGATGCTCTTAGAGTAGTTCTCTCTCACGTTCTATCACGTGGGTGGAAGCGGCCTTGTAGGGCACATCATCGGACGGTTATTTTTTCATCATTGGTTAATCCTATGGATGTAATTTTCTAACCTGAAGATTTAACGTGGAGCCTCGTATGGTGCTTTCAATTACTAAATATAAGATATAAGATGATTGCAATACAATTAACACAAAAGTGTTTCTGTCTAATTGCAGGGAGTTGAAGAGCCAAGTGTTGTGTTAGAAGATCTTATGGTGGATAACATGGTTGCCCAGATATAAATGACTGCATGATCAGTTGCTTCTATTTCCTTACTGTTTTTCTAGTATCATATATTTGAGAGAAGACATTACCTTATCATATATTCTGCAAATGCCAACACCAACGGTTGTTCAAGAGAGGCCATTACATTATTCTGGGTTTCTCACTGCTGCCCAAGTGATTCTCAACCAGACTAATGCTAGTCAAGGTAGTCAAGCTAGCACCATTAGGCCAGGTGAGTTGGCACAAAAGCCGGAGGCAATGAAAAATCAGAAAGATAGGGAGTTGGAGGAGAGGAAGCAAGCCATCCTTAGTTCTAGGAGGGAAGAAGAATTGAAAAAATCTCAAGACATAGCAAGGAAGAAGCACGAGGTAGCACAGAAGAAAGCAGACCTGGCTGAGAGAAGAAGATTGGCTGCACTTGAGAGGAGTGCCAAAAGAAAAAAAGAAGCACAGATAAACAAGAAAGCTCAAGCTGAGACTAGACAAATTATTGCAGAAACAATGAAGACTATAGCTGCAGAGAAAAAGGCAAAGCAAGAAGCTGAGAGAAGAGCTGCTGCTCAGAAGAAGGAGGCACAAAAGAAAGCAGACACGGAAGCAGCTGCTGCAAAGAAAGAAGAGGAGAAGAGAAAGGCTGCTGCATAGAGAGAATAAGAGAAGAAACAAGCTGCTGCTAGGAAAGAAGAAGAGAAGAAACAAGCTGCTGCTAGGAAACAAGAAGAGAAGAAGTTGGCTGCTGCTAAGAAACAAGAGGAGAAGAAGCTTGCTGCTGCTAAGAAACAGCTGGAGAAGAGGCCTGCTATAAAAAGAAAGCCAAGCTGGCTAGCCAATGAAGCTGATTATCCAAACAAATCAGCAAGATCATCAATGTTTGATGTCTTTAGGTAGTTTCAAATATATGCATGTTTATGATCATGTAGGAGGTGTTCAAATGAGCATTTATGGTACTTGTGTACTCATTTTGGTGGATGATGATGTTAACTACTCTTCATGAATGATGACGTGTACTCATTTTGGTGAATGATCATGTTTGGTGTTCTTCTCATGCCAAATTTAGTCCAATTTAGCAGTTTAATACCATTTTGTCTTGTATTATGCTGATCACCAATTGGCACTTCACATTCAAACACATGCTACTGCTTATCGTACAAAGAAAGTGTTGATGATCATGAGAAATATGATGACCGCCACTTCACATTCAAAGAAACTGCTTATTGTACAAAGAAACTGGTACTGCTTAACATTGCCACTTCACTTTGCCAATTAGAACATTACATCAACAATTGCATCATCTACATTATCACTTAAATTAAATTGGCACAAAGAAAACTGGACTGATCAATTGAAATTGTCATGCATTGATCATGCATAGAACATCATAAAGTATTGCATCACGGTTCACCACCACTTGACTTTTTTTGCATCATGTTGAAACAAAAGAGTTGAAGCACCATGATTGCATCAGGGTTCACCAGGATTCACCACAACCATTACAAGGCAGGACACAAAATAACTAACACCAGGGTTCACCACCACCATTACAAGACACAAATTAACTAACAACATAGACCTAGCAACACCAGAACATCATCATCTTCACTTCTTCAGCATGATCACCACCATTCCTGCAAGACCCAGCACCACCACAACACCAACCTGCATCTTCATGAGCAGCACCAGTTCTCTCCCAAGCATCATCTGTGCAGCAACTTGCCGCCTGGTCATCAGATTGGCAGTACTGGTCATCAGATTGGCACTGTCATTCTTCTTCAAAACCTCCTTAACATTGCTGATAGATCCATTTATATAGAACAGTTCTTGTGCTTTCAGAAGTTCCTCCTTGCGTTCCTCCGCCGCACCAATAGCATCCACTGCCGCATCGCCAGTGAGATACTGTTTCTCAACTAGGTGCTCAACATACTCAAACTCCCACCTCCAGAAATCACAAGTGACCTATCTAAACCAGAGACGCATTGGGTGAAAAAATCTTCAATCTTTGGATCCAGAACATGCGCCAAATCACATCAAGAATCTAAATCAAACAACATAATGTTGGAAATATGCCCTAGAGGCAATAATAAAAGCATTATTATTATATTTCCTTATTCATGATAATTGTCTTTATTCGTGCTATAATTGTGTTATCCGGAAATCGTAATACATGTGTGAATAACAGACAACAACGTGTCCCTAGTAAGCCTCTAGTTGACTAGCTCGTTGATCAAAAGATAGTCATGGTTTCCTGACTATGGGCATTGGATGTCAATGATAACGAGATCACATCATTAGGAGAATGATGTGATGGACAAGACCCAATCCTAAACATAGCATAAGATCGCATAGTTCGTTTGCTAGAGTTTTCCAATGTCAAGTATCCTTTCCTTAGACCATGAGATCGTGTAACTCCCGGACACCGTAGGAGTGCTTTGGGTGTGCCAAACGTCACAACGTAACTGGGTGACTATAAAGGTATACTACGGGTATCTCCGAAAGTGTCTGTTGGGTTGACACGGATCGAGACTAGGATTTGTCACTCCGCTTGACGGAGAGGTATCACCGGGCCCTCTCGGTAATGCATCATCATAATGAGCTCAATGTGATCAAAGTGTTTGATCACGGGATCATGCATTACGGTACGAGAAAAGTGACTTGTCGGTAACGAGATTGAACGAGGTATTGGGATACCGACGATCGAATCTCGGGCAAGTAAAATACCGATTGACAAAGGGAATCGTATACGGGATTAATTGAATCCTCGACATCGTGGTTCATCCGATGAGATCATCGTGGAGCATGTGGGAGACAACATGGGTATCTAGATCCCGCTGTTGGTTATTGCCCGAGAGCCGTCTCGATCATGTCTGCATGTCTCCCGAACCCGTAGGGTCTACACACTTAAGGTTCGGTGACGCTAGGGTTGTGAAGATATGTATATCCAGTAACCCGAATGTTGTTCGGAGTCCCGGATGAGATCTCGGACGTCACGAGGAGTTTCGGAATGGTCCGGAGGTAAAGAATTATATATAGAAAGTGCTGTTTTGGCCATCGGGACAAGTTTCGGGGTTATCGGTATTGTACCGGGACCACCGGAGGGTCCCGGGGGGTCCACCGGGTGGGGCCACCTGCCTCGGGGGGCCACATGGGCTCTAGGGGTGCGCCTTGGCCTGCATGGGCCAAGGGGAACCAGCCCCTAGAGGCCCATGCGCCTAGAGGGGGGGAAACCCTAAAGAGGGGGGGCGCCCCCTTGCTTGGGGGGCAAGCCCCACCCCTTGGCCGCCGCCCCCCTAGGAGATTGCATCTCCTAGGGCCGGCGCCCCCCCTAGGGGGCTATATAAAGGAGGGGAGGGGAGGGGGGCAGCGCACCCTTGCTCCTGGCGCCTCCCTCTCCTTCCCCAACACCTCCTCCTCCTCCGTTGAGCACGGCGAAGCCCTGCCGGAGTACTGTAGTTCCACCATCACCACGCCGTCGTGCTGCTACTGGAACCATCTTCCCCAACCTCTCCTTTGCCTTGCTGGATCAAGAAGAAGGAGACGTTACGCTGACCGTACGTGTGTTGAACGCGGAGGTGCCGTCCTTTCGGTGCTAGGATCTCCGGTGATTTGGATCACGTCGTGTACGACTACCTCATCCCCGTTCGTTGAACGCTTCCGCTCGCGATCTACAAAGTGGTATGTAGATGCAATCTCTCTCCCATGACTCGTTGCTTAGATGAACTCATAGATGGATCTTGGTGAAACCGTAGGAAAAATTTTAATTTTCTGCAACGTTCCCCAACACATAACTTACCCCATGCTTCTGGCACTTGTAAACCACCCATCCGTCGTGCTTCTCTGTGCTGGAGATGTACATGCGCATCTTCTGCTTGCAGGTCGGGCAGCGGGCCAGCGGCAGCGCCAGTGCACGGCGGCGGACAGCAGAGGAGGAGGAGCTAGCGGCAGACATGACCACCAGAGGGCAAGGAACTGCCCTCCTCGACAGCGGCGGCGAGGTGAGGCGGAGCAGATCGACGGGTGGGAGGTAGAGCAACGGGAGGGATTTGACAGGGACGAGCTGCGGGTTTGGGATTTGAGGATGGGGAATTTTGCTCTTTTACAAAAAAAACCTCCATGCAAAATTGGCCGAATCGAAATGAACTACGTGGTGGTCAACAGTTGGTCAGACCCACCACCTACCCACCATGTACGTGCTACAGTAACCATATTTTCACGTCACATCGTATTGAGTGACTGTATCGTGCTTCGATCGCAAATATAGTGACCAGAAGTGTATTTATCTCTTTTCCACCGCCTAGGTTGATCCTCGGAGAAGTAGCTAGTGTGTAGTTTTGGGCTAACAGGGGCGACGCGGGGGTCTTAGAAATCAGTCTGTCCTAAAAATTTCCAGACGAGATACACGACAATGCAGTGCACGGTTACAATTGATTTTATTTGGAATACAGACATATACAGATACATACGGTGCAATATAAGCGCAGTAGATTGCATGCTGAAGCTCGCAACGATCGTTCATGAGCGACTTGTTTAGTTATACACCACACGGTATATACGGTGGCGGTGCTTCACTTGGTATAGCCGATGCTGACGCCGCCGATGGTGACCAGCTCGCCGCCGCACATGGGCACGAGCGACACGACGACTGTCTTGTCGCCGTCTGCCCCGATGTTGTCCATCAGGTCGCAGACGCCGAACCTCACCACCGTCTTCATGGAGCCCTTCTTCTTGTTCGTGCGGACCATGTGCGGCGTCATCGCGACGCTGCCGGCGCAGTACCCCGACGCGCCATCGCCATCGCTCTCGGGCGCGTTCACCAGCACGTCGAACTTGACAAACTTGAAGTGGTCGGCGACCTGGATCCCCTCGATGATCAGCACCTCCTCCGCCTCCTCCTTCTCCTTGTCACTCCTCGACACCTGGGGCCTTGTCACCTTCACCCGCACGGTCTCCCTCAGCGTTGCCGGGAGCGCGCCCGCGGCAGGCACCGGCGTCCTGCGGGATCTCTTGGCTGGCTTCGCATTCAGCCACGGCAGGCCGACTTCCTGGTACGCGTACCCCATGGCGGCCGGGTCGAGGCAGTCGCGGACGCGGACGCGCACTGGGCGTGCCTCCTCGTCGTAGAAGAGGAAGGCGGTGTCGAGCCAGTCGGCGTCCGCGAAGTCGGCGTTGCCGGGGCGGAGGCCGCGCCAGACGTGCCAGAGGCGGTCGATGTTGCCGTGGTGCGCGAAGAAGATGGGGTCGCGCGCCGCCGAGTAAAAGTTGCCCATGTCCTCGCTGTTGGGCTGCGCCGGGTCGCCCGTCCAGGTGTGCATCGTGCCGTGCGGCACGTTCTCCACGGAGCCCGCGCCAGGGTCCGGCTGGTCGCCGGCGCTGTACGGCTGCCCCATGAACAGAGGAGTCTTTTTGGCACCCGACACCATCTGGCGGTACATGATGTTGAGGTTCTGGTCGATCTGCTCGTCTGTTGGGATGATGACATCTATCTGGTTGTAGTCGAGGTCGACCGGGAACGGCGGCTGGTGGGCGGGGTCGCGCCTCTCGTTGTAGAGCGGCGACGACCTGTTGGCGTAGATCGCCGGCAGCGTCATGCCGGCCGGCGCGTCCCAGTTCCAGAACGGCAGCGCGAAGGTGTCGTCGCCGATGAGCTTGCCGAGGATCCGCTCGTGGAAGTAGAGGTAGAACCTGCACGCACGCAGCACCAAAGAAGTCAACACGTCGCGTTCAGCTGGCGCACTGTACGAAAGGTGCAGTCCGCTACCCACACGTACTCATGCAGTCATGCTTACTGCACACCCGACGCCAATTACTAAGGCATCTCCAGCCGCGTCCCAGGAAGGCCTCCCCAGGCTTTTTTTGCGCCGGCACCGAAAAATCGGCCCAGTCGCGCTCCCAGGAGCCCAATTTTCGCCGGCCTAGCCTGAAAACAGCGCCGGCGGATCCAGGCCGAACCCGGCGCGCTGGGGGGCGCCCGGAGGCGCCGGGCGAACTTTTTTGGCGCGAAAAAGCCGCGGGCCTGCCGCGTCAGTGACACGGCTCTCTTCTCGGCCCTTCGTCGTCCTCATCGCCTCGTTTCCCGCGGCGAATCAATGCCAAAGCTGCCGCGCTGCCGCGCTGCCGCGCCGGTCAGCCTGCGCAATTGATGCCTCACGGGCGGCGCAGTGAAGGCCGGATGACGCGCGTCCCTCGCCCTCCCTCGCCCGCCACGCATACACACGGCGTGCACGAGTACGGGCGGCGCCTCGGTCTATATAAGACGCGCCCCAGCGAGCTCGGTGATCTCACGCTCTCTCGCCGCCGTCGTTCCCCCTCTCCTCTCTCTCGCCGTCTCCAGTTCATCACCCATGCCCAAGCGCTTCCCAGGCGACGGCGCGGCGGCGAACGGCTTCGGCTGCCGCCATCTTCACGAGGATGAGGCTCGCCTCCTTTACGAGGCCGAGTACCCGGTCCCGCCGGACATGCGGGTGCCCGGGGCGTGGAGGATCAGCGCCGGCGGCGTGCCGGTGCCCCCGGTACCCATCGGCGCGGCGCGGCGCGCGGAGATCGCGCGCATCCGCTCGAACCTGCCGCGGGCGGCGAGGGAGGGGGCACGGTACGTCCCGACAGCCCGCTCTGGGACCCTTATTTCCGCCGCCGCTAGGCCCAGCAGCTCGAGGCCACCAACGGCGTAGAGCCCTCTGGCAGGCTCGACGCCGCCGGCCGGCGTCGGTGGTGGGGCATGCCCGGGCGCACGTTGGAGGCCGTCCTCGAGTACATCGAGGGCGGCAACACGCCGCGCCTCGAGTACCCCGCTCCCCCGTCTTTCTCACGCCGCCGGGGAAGCTCCTAGACCCCGAGGCGCATGGAGACCGGGGGGTCCTCCTCCTCGTCCGGCGGCTCGCCCTGCCTCCGCCCCGTCAAGCCGGAGCCCCAGGGCACGCCGGTCAGCGCGCGCACCCGCAGCTCCGGCGTCCGCATCGGCGCCAACGCCTCCCCACCCACCGGCCGCTTCGTCGTCGTCGAGCCCAAGCCGGAGCCCGTCCTCCCCGCGGAGTACGAGAAGATAGCCCGGCGCGGCTTTTCCGACGAGGACGCCCTGCGGTGGGCACATGACGACTACCTCCGCGACGAGATGGTCCGGCAGCGCCGGGCCCTGGAGGAGATCGTCGCCCACAAGCGTGGGCGTGAGGACGAGCACGGCGTCGTGGTCCTCGACAGCGACGACAACGACGACGCCCCCGGACCGTCCAACCCACCGCGCCAACCGGGGGAGGGATGCAGCAGGGACGGCAGAGGCGTAGGCGGGGGCGGCGGCGACGACGAGGACGGCGGCGGCGGCGGCGGCGGTGACTACACGCGGTTCTACAGCCTCCTCGGCATGTAGAACCGCGTGGGCGGGCGGCGAGGGAGACGGCGGGGGTAGCCCGCGGTAGTTTTTTTTTCTTTTTTTGTAAAACATGTTGAAGTTTGAATGAACTCTCCGTTGTTTGCGTTAAATTTGAGTCATGTTTGCGCCGTTTTTGATTTTTTTGACTAACCGTGGGCGCCGCGACTGGGGGCATCACGCCCCCAGTGCGCGGTTTAGCGCCGGTACGTCCCCAGGGGCGATTTTTTGCCCCTCCTGGGGAGCCAACGGCCGGAGATGCCCTAACTAAGCTGACAAAAATGGACATGCATTCATGTGTACGTGTAAACAACGTGTATTTACGTACCTGTGCCATGGAAAGAAGAGCCAGCAGTTGTGCACCTGAATCTCCAGGTCCGGGAAGCCGACCTGGTCGTACGCGCCGTCGCAGTAGGCGCAGTGCACGCGCCACTGCTGCTCGAAGCTGCGCGGGTCGTCGCCGGGCAGCTGCTTCATGAGCTCCACGGCCCGCTCGTACTTGGCCAGGTGCTCCGCGTCCGCCAGGTGCGCGGCCGGGCGCACGCGGAGCGGCGCCGAGGAGGCCGGCGGCAGCACGAAGTCGATGATGCCGGTGCCGGACGTCGGGCAGCAGTTGGTGTCCGGCGCGGTGTTTGGGAGGTCCGGCGGGTTGCAGTTGCCGAGGTCCGGGGCCTGGATGGGCGCGGCGATCGCCCCTCGGCCTGGCTGTGCGCCCAGCCCGGCCGCCGCGGCGCTGCCGAGGCCGAGGATCACGTCACGGCGGTCAACGCGGCCGCCCGTTGCCTTGCACGCCAGACGCCGTGGCTGCCTCGCTTTCGTGGGCACGAGGGCTTGGAGGCTGCACGGCATACGAGCGCCAGGGGTGGTGTTGGTGCACCTTGGCACGCTGCTGCTGATCTCCATGGTGAACTCGAGGAGATATAATGGTTAAGTGTAAGTCTGTGACATGTGTTGCACTGCTCCGTGTGGTGCTATATGTAGCCGTGTGTGCCACTTCGTGCACGTGCGGCAGGGCTCGCAGCTGTTCGGTTTGATTACCTGTGATGGTTGAACTGCCTTAGAGCAACTCTAGCAGACCCTGCATCCCGCCCTGACCCGTAAAATAACCGTCAAAATGCGGATCGGGGCGGAAAAACTTGCCCGATCAGACCCTGCATCCCGCCCCGGCCTTACTATTCTAGAAAGATTTGGTGATGTCTTATGTATCCAATATTGTTGGAAAAGTAAAAAATGCATTATGCTAGATCAAAATAAAATTAAGGTGCAAATTTAGGTTTTCCGGACAGGAAGGAGATGCGCCAGATCAGACGCCGCAAAGGCGACCCGCAGAAAAGCATATTCCGAGAATATTATTTTTTACTGGTCCGTTATGCGGGGTCTGCAACTGTGGCCGTCTGCGCCGGCCCGCAATGGCGTTTCTCACGAACTGCAAACACGCATTGCGGGCCGGCCAGATGCGGGGTCTGCTAGAGTTGCTCTTGCAACTGTTGGTCACTGTTCGTCGAGGTTGGATGGCAAGGACTAAAGTGCAGTTCACAATTCGCAAGTTACTTAAGTTGATACGCGGTAAAGTGCTTACCTTTGTTTTTTGAGATAGCTCACCATTCATGCCGAATGGTGGTTAAGTGCTTATACCTATCAAACGTGAGAAACCACTCGGATCTTAAAAGGGATCGTGACATGCACATTAAGCAGCTACGTATAGTACAGTAGAGTGCTTGACAATTTCGGCTCACTGCATAAACAGTTAAACACTGTACTGTGACATGTGTACATGTATGAACGAACCACTTGATAATTAGGGTCACCTATATTTTTGGAGGCATCAATCGAATTCCAGTGAAGCCCTGACGTCCTCGGTGAAGTCTCGCCAGGAACGAGCCGGCTCGGGCAACAACACAGCTGGCTGCGTGTGCCGACACGGGGTGGGTGAGGGGGGAGGGGCCTAGGAGTTTTGTGGTTCGGGTGCGGGGGGAGGGGGGGGGGGGGGGTAGAGGAATGCCCGAGAGCCGGGGCGGCGGCTCAAGCAGGGTAGGGTGATGGATGGCAACGCCCATCGGCCATGGGTGTTATGGGTGGTGGTCCGACCGACACTGGTGGGCAACATAGGGTACGGCTGCTGGAGGAGAAAATTGCTCCGGAACCTTTGGATCAAGATCCAATGTTGACGAGCAAACTGGCGTACTTTGTTCACTTGAATAATAATATAATGAAATCAATATCAATGGACAGGAAAATTTCGCTATTCGATCCTAAGTCGCCCTCATATCCTCAAATGTAACATAAGTTGATCTCAAACTTAGGAAAATAATAATATCATTCTAGGATATCGATTAGATTTCTAACATATATGTTTCACTCCCCTATCGTTCCTAGTATTTTTTTAGCATGACATATCTTTTTATTCAGCTAAGATATTTGGTGGGATACAATCATACAAACGCCATACAGCGGAGACGACAACATATTTCATAGTAAAAATGGTGTACTAAAGCAGGTCCACATGTAATTACAATCACAGTACCATCTTACTTGTTGCTCAAACTGATGTATCAGAGGTGGCTCATATATTTGTGACTATGACCACCGGGCAAGTGAACCGAGCTTAGGTTTTGACTTGGTCGATGACCTGTCCAGCATCTGATCAATATTGCTTGCGATGGAAAAAGTAATTCCCCTAAATATAAGAAAATCATCAGCGTTCGAGAATACAAATTGATATCATTAAAATTATCGTGAAATACAATTTAGTGATAGATTTTTTATGCAAGCAATGCATTTACACTCGCAAAGATGTCATGGTACAGTGTTTATGCAAGGAACCCAATCGTCAAGCGGACGGAAACTTGGCGCTCTCGGGTTCCCATGCACCCTGTACGCGCCAAAAAAATTAGCAATGTTTTTATAGGACTACAATATTTGATCATGTTTGATACCAAAAAAGTTTCAGGATTTTTTGAACTTTGTTTGAGTTACTAAATTTTTTTTTTGCATATAGGGTGCGCTGGTACCTAGGTTCTCCTTTGTATTTTCCATCGTCAAGCACTCTACTATAGATACTATGCTTAAGTTGCATGTCACGATCCAGTGGTTTGTCACCTTTAATAGCTACTCGTAGAACTTTACCTTGCATTACCTTAAGTAATAACTTTACTCGACGCATCCATATCGATCAGTAACCAACAGTCTGATTGTCAGAAGAAAAGGTAACAAACAGTTTTCGGGCGAGATCGATGACTAGATTGTGTCAGGTAGCACCGTGCCCAGCCTGCATCCTAGGGTGCGACTTCATCTAGTGCAAATTATACGTCTCTGGGACAATTGTACGAATGCATCGCTCCACATATGGGGAAAACGCCCGTTAAAAAAAACACATACGGGGAAAACGATTTTTCAGAAACATCTACTTCTGAGATCCTATTCAACTGTATTTGATAGTATGAAAACAAAGTGTAAAATACTTCAATAAGAGACCTGCTTGCGTCGAAAGTACACACCAGAGCACCAGAACCTTTTATAATGCATCGCTCACAGTTCGATCCATGCAGCGTCTGGCAGGTGGTTTTGGTGCTAACCTCTCTCGCCGGTTTTGATTCAAAATTTTGCAAGTAGCAAGCTAACCTTTCCCGCGGTTTGACTTGAATGTTACCTTTCATAGTACCATGACCTAGAAATAAATTCCATGGTAGTTCTAGGGACTCTGAAATATATTTTGTTGATAAAATAAAACAAAAAAAATTCAATATCGATGGATGCGACATATTCGCCATTTGACCCCAATTCACCCTTATAATTCTCAAACGTAACTTAAGTCGATCTTAAGAAAACGGTATATTTATAGCACATTAATTTACTTTTCGACATATATATGATACCAAGTATACTTTGCTTATTATTTTCACATGTTTCAGGTAAACGATGTAGACAAGCTATTATTGTATCGTGAACCTTATTTACTATTTATTGAGGTTAGTACATTTGTGACAACCAGGCCAGTGACCCGAGCTAGGTTTTGGCTCGGCCGATGACCTATCCAACATCGGATAGTTGCTACTACCTCCTCCCAGGTTTATTAGTCCCCCTCATATTTTGGGTCATGTTTTGATCATGACTTTAATTAGTAAAATATAAATATACATAATAAAAATAATATCATTGTAAACTACATTCAAATACGAATCCTACAATATAATTTTTGTTGACATGCATTAACAATTTGCTAGATTGAAAAGGACACGACTTGGATGCTTGAAAACTAGTATTTGCCATTAATAGTATTCAATCTGATAGAAACGCAATAATATAGTACTAGTATTTATATAGAACGAACAAGCTCGAACAATTTTGGCTTTGAGATATCGATGGTACAGTTTGACCACATTGCATCAATGGACTCAGTACTTTAAAGTAACCTATATATGTAAACACATACACGGTTTACATACCGAATCGCTAGCTAGAGCTTGAACTGTATTTGTTTACATGCACCACATTTTTCTTTTGTTTTTTTGCTCCATGGCGCAATTCATCGATACAAGATTGTACTATGAGTTGTTAAAAGTTGAGGGAGGGGCTTTTCCTGGGCAGTAGGCGCGGCAGTTTTCGCGTAGGCGGTATGACAGAGAGGCGAGGAGGGCGAGGGAGTAGCGGATTCAACTTACTGCTGGAAAGGTAGGGCTGCGCGATTTGACGTCGCGTTACTGCTAGAAAGACAGGGTCTTGTGATATGACTACTCACTATAGTCATGAATTACTGGTGCTACGACTGGGGTGATGCCCCCCTTTCATTCCCCACTCTAATCTGGTGTATGACATGTCGACCCGGATGCTGGCACTCCCACATGTCGGCGAAGTATGTAAGAAGGAGCAAAGAATCATGCGGTATATATAGTTTAAATACTAGTACTACTGCTCACGTCAGAGGAGCGCGATCCACGACAGCCCAGTAAACTAGCAGGTGATAGGCCATAGAAAACAATGTGGTGATATGGCCATAAAAAACAATGTGCTACAGTCCAGTCTGTGGCATGTACAGTACTACTCCTCTTCCTCCTTGTCTCGGTTCATCGCCATCATACTTTCCCCTTTCCTGTGTTTTCAGTATCCTGCGAATCAAAGAGGCCCTTAGACTAGTTTAGGTCCGGTCGTTTTTTATAAATGTGTTATGCCCAAAATTTAATGAACATGCTCTGGTTTCTATGAAAATAACCCGGTTTGCATGTAGTAATTCATTCATTTATTTATTTTTCTGCTGGGGGTTTGCATGTAATTCGTAAGGTATGAAATGTAAAGTACGCTGACATGGTTGCATATGCTCTGATTCGTGCATGCACTACGACCCAGATGCTATATATCCCACATGTCGGCGAAAGGGAGCATGTGGAAATAGCCTAGGAGTACATATAGGAGGATAAATGCGTGAAAAAATATGTACTATCAAGTGTAGCTGCGGCTCGAAAAGGAGACCTAAAGTGATGACAGGTATAGGTCACACGCACCCAACTAGTGGTACTAGACGTAGGACTACTTTTTCCCTAAAAAAAGAGGTACGAGTACTTAATACTCCTATTCTATCAACACGAGTCCCATCTGACAACAGCGTCCGTGCTACAACTAGCTCTTCTTCATCGTTTCTCTCTTCTAATTCTAGCTCAGCCGACGCGCGGTGTGCGGGGTGGGGATTTGCCGAAACAAAAAGTTTGTTTTCGTGGTAGGTTGTAGATCAGGCACACATTCATAAATTATAGTTAAATATCTTGTTATACACATCTTACTTTTTATTCCGTGGCAACACACGGGCACTTAGCTAGTTAGTTTTCTTCTTCTGAGTTGTCCAATTTGGACATTTCATCCCTTTTCTTAACAGTCCCCATGGAGTGTCACGCGTAAGACTAGCCACAGTGGGAGTAACTTCAACAGTAACTTCAAGTCCAACTCAGCAAATTTGTCTATGTGGCAATGAGTTAATGAAGAAAGAGGTAGTTCTATTACTTAGCTAGTTACTGTAACATCACACATATCAAGGCAAGATGAGTCTATAGCATAATAAATGAAGTGTTGCATGTTACTACACATATGTTACTTCCCACTATAGAGGTAGTAACTACCCATTGTGGCTAGTCTAACCAAACATACACCCAGATTTACGTTCATCTTATTTGTGATTCATCTTTGTATAGTGAAGCGAATAAAAGGTGGAAGGACGCAGTAAATTGTTCCAGATCATCTAATAGATAATCCAGCATATAAGGTGTCTGTTTAACTGTCTCCTTTTGAAGTGAAGTGGTAGGCATACTTTGTAGAGAGCAACAGTCTAAACTAATGTACTTGCTCTAGGGGCCATCAATCGGTAGTCAGATCCTATATCTAGGCCGGTCCTTCCGGGCGTGAAGTAAACCCTGACCATTATGGCACCAACCAGGCCCAGCCGGGCAACGTGCACAGCTTGTCACGGCTCGGTCGGCGGCTTGGCCGACAAGATCGGTTGGCGTGATGGTAAGAGCATGGTTAATAGTATAGCTAGCTGCTGACTATAAGCCAGTGTCATGTCATATACAACGCATTTTTAGCCAACATGTATAATAGTAGATCAAAATAGTGTACTATTTTTTTTATTATGTGGCCCATCTTTCATTCTCATAAAATGCCTATAAGCATGTGCTAGAGCCGGCTCTTTATGAAGAGCCCGCTTACCTTCTTTCTCCTCTTCTTTTTCCTCCAACTAAGCAGAAATATACTAGTTTATTTCTTATAGCCGCTGACTCATCTCTATTATACTTGCTCTAAGACCAACTCAAACACACAACCGCAAATGGACCGATGTGCGTTTTATTCGAATTATGTCTAATAATAAATGTGCATATTGCTTTCCAAACTTGAGGCAATTTTATTTTGACGAACTATGACCAGTGTGGAAAAGTTTCTCCATTGACTATATATATATATATATATATATATATATATATATATATATATATATATATATATATATATATATATATATATATATAGAGAGAGAGAGAGAGAGAGAGAGAGAGAGAGAGAGAGAGAGAGAGAGAGACACACACACACACATGTTAGTGTCGGGGAGAGGCACCAGGAGGGGGAGGGGGTTCAAGAGAATATGGTAAAGGGTGGGTGGGGGGGATCTAACAAGGTATGAATGAACGGAACTAGCCTACTTTTTGCCCTTTGCACCAGCAACCGAAAGTCCTCCATGAACCTTACGTGCCATGATTCGATTCAAAAAATGGGTTGATCCTCGGAAGCACTTGTTGTTTCTCGATCCCACAGGCGGACACCATAAAAAACTCCATGAACATGGCCATCCCCCAATTATTTCTACCCGTATGCAACATAGAGAATATCTTGTCCACAGTCGGCCAGGTGATCCCAATGGCATCCCAACATCTCTTGGCAAATGGACATGCGATGCTGCAGATAGCATGCATGCATAACCATTGTTCGCAACTACAAGGTGTCTCTGCTGATGATCGTCCAACAATGCATGAGGGTGAATGACTTATTTTCATGTTGGGTCTTGAAGAATTACAAAGTTTGAAATGCCTACAAATAAAAGTGAAGAGATCACAATGTAATTGTAATGGGCACAAATGCAACAAACATGAAAATGACATATGAATGATCACCCACTAGCCTACTTTTTTCCCTTTGCACCAGCAACCGGAAGTCCTGCATGAACCTTACGTGCCACGATTCGATTCAAAAAATGGGTTGATCCCTCGGAAGCACTTGTTGTTTCTCGATCCCACAGGCGGACACCATAAAAAACTCCATGAACATGGCCATCCCCCAATTATTTCTACCCGTATGCAACATAGAGAATATCTTGTCCACAGTCGGCCAGGTGATCCCAATGGCATCCCAACATCTCTTGGCAAATGGACATGCGATGCTGCAGATAGCATGCATGCATAACCATTGTTCGCAACTACAAGGTGTCTCTGCTGATGATCGTCCAACAATGCATGAGGGTGAATGACTTATTTTCATGTTGGGTCTTGAAGAATTACAAAGTTTGAAATGCCTACAAATAAAAGTGAAGAGATCACAATGTAATTGTAATGGGCACAAATGCAACAAACATGAAAATGACATATGAATGATCACCCACAAGTGTAGGGGATTGTTTGTAGTCTTTTTCGATAAGTAGGAGTGTCAAACCGAAGGAGGAGCTAAAGTTAGAATTATTATTCTCTCAAGTTCTATCGACCACAGATACAACTCTACGCACACTACCGTTTGCTTTACCTAGAAACAAGTAATAAAACAAGAAGTACTTTGTAGGTGTAGTGGGATAGGTTTGCAAGATAATAAAGAATGTGGAAATGAAAAGTAGGTGTTGTTTAATAAAAGAACAATGAACACTAGTGCAGAACCGGGCAATAGCACCGGTTCGTAAGACCCTTTAGTGCCGGTTCCATAACCGGCACTAAAGTGTGGGCACTAAAGGCCCCCCCTTTAGTACCGGTTCAGCACGAACCGGTGCTAAAGGGCAACCACGTGGCACGAGCCAGCTCCGGGGGGGCGGGAGCCCTTTAGTACCGGTTGGTAACACCAACCGGTACTACAAGGTTTGGGTTTTTTTGGTTTTATGATTTCTTTTTTATTTAATTTTGTGTTTTCCATTTTAATTCTTTTTCGTTAGCTGGTATTTTACGATACTACACCTTGTACACGTTATGCATATATATATATATATATATATATATATATATATATATATATATATATATATATATATCATCAAATGTCTCACAAACCACCATATTAATTCACACATACACACATGTATAGTTATACACAATTTCTCCTACATGTTGCCTTCGAAGCTAGTGGCATTAGCCTAACTGGTGCCTTCGGAGCACGATGACAATTGGAAGTGGTTCATGGAGGCGGTAGCGGGTAATAGTATTCTCACTTCGGATTTATGACCTAGTCGAGCAAAAATCCCGCTATTTCCTCTTGAAGTGCTTATAAGCGCTCCGTATCTAGGAGCTTGTCCCGCTCCTCTGTGAACTGTTAAGAAGGAGATCAATATGCATGTGTATTAGTTGTGTGACTGGATATCGATAATGGTGTAAAAATTGTGAATAGTGTTCTGACAAACGTACCCATTCCTGTCTTTGAGATCTGCTCCTTTCGGACGCCATCATGCGAATGTTCTCGCAAACGCAGAATGCACACAGATCAGTCCCCTGCGCTTGCTTCAGGGCCTTTACGAGAATGGAATTTGATCAGATAATAATTAATCAAGCATGAAAATTAAAGAGATGGCAGCTAGCTAGATAGCTAGTACTACTTAATTACTTACCTTGGGTCGAAACCATTTCAGCTTTTGTTTCCATTCGCCTGGAGTGACGCTGATGAACATTGCCCAAGCCCTGCCCGCCAACAAAGAAAATGAATAAAGGGGTTATTAGATAGTTCATATCAGGAAATGACGAACTAAATAGGCCGAGATATATAGTTAATAATGATTGAAATTACCTGTTGACTATCCCAAACAAATTGTTATAGTCAGTTTTTAGTTTGCGTAGTGAGTCCAGTATTTCAACTGTTCCGGCGCCAACTTTAATGATACACAAGATCTAGTGAAATCTGCATGCACACACGTTTGCATGTCTTAATTAAGCGGGCATATGTAAGCAAAAACATGTAGCTAGCTAGTAGGCAAAAACAGAGAATTTGTAGTATAAGACAATGTGACTCACTGGAAGTTGTAAGGAAGTAGTATATCTTCATTGTATTTGAGGCACTTCAAGAACTCTAGCATGCTGTCCTCTACATGCTTTTCATGATATGCATCTATTTTTCATGTGTATTCATTAACGGTGTTTGGGTCAATGAACCCAATGCCATAGCGTCCACCTTTTCTCATTTCATACATCTTCTTCCTGCATAATACCATAGAAAAGAATATAGTGAGGATAATTACAGGTAATGATTGATCAAAAGGATCACTACAGCTAGCTTGAGAGACTTAAATTACAGAAAGAAATCACTTATAGACAATAGCAACTGACGATAGATTTGTCGAGTGCGTCTTGATTGTATAACTGAAACAGTTCAGAATAATCAACGGACACAGCTTTCTCATGGTAGTAACGATCCTTCTTGACATACACCATGAGGGACTCTCAATTGGAAATCTTGATAATGTTCATGTACCATTGATGCAATTCATACATTCTCGTTGGGAGCTTCTTGACCTCGTCTGGCTTGACCAAAGGTTGGCCCCGGACATATTTTCATTTTATTTCCTCCTCTCTAAGCGGAGACATGGGCTCGATATCGAGGAGTTGTCCAACAGTGATCTTGAGCATTTCAGCCTGCATTATATGATCCTCGGTTATTACCACATCGCCCAGCTGGGGAACGTTAACGGTTTGCCCACAATAATACTGGGCGCGCGTACTCTCATGTGTTGTTGGCACAACAAGCGGGGGGATTGATTGCGCCGCCTGTTCTCCCAGCTGGGGAACGGTTTTCCCGCATTTTTCGACAACTGCTTGTTGTTTGCTCGAGCTCGCCTCCCTTTGTATACGTGCTCGATTTAACTTCCTGATGTGGCGCTCATATCTGTGTCAACAGGCTTCGGAGCTGGTGGTTGAGACATACGAATGAAGTGGTCAATCGTTTCCTGAGGCACTTTCTCCCTTGGCGGCGGTGGTGGTTTCGGTGCAAAATGGGCTTCCACCTCGGCCTTCGACATGGCTGCGTTTTCCTCATCGGACTTGTCATAAGGCCTCTGCGGAAGAGGCGCGAGGCTGCTTGGACCATATTTGTATCGCTTGCCTCCGTATGTACTTCCTGTACTACGACCTCGACTCGTACCGCTACGCACCATAGCTGCGGGGTGTCTCTTCTGCGATTGCTGAGGCGGCGGAGATGGCTGACGGGGCTGAGTTGGACGAGGGGGAGTGGCCTGAAGCTGTGCCGGACTTGGAGGAGGAGTGGCCTGAGGTTGTGCCGGACTTGGAGGAGGAGTGGACGTCTGACGCTGTGCCGGACTTGGAGGAGGAGGAGTGGCCTGACGCTTTGCCGGACTTGGAGGAGGAGGAGTAGTGGCCTCACGCGTTGGTGGACTTGGAGGAGCGGGAGTCTGCTAACTCGGTGGCGGACTTCGACGAGGAGTCGGGTGACGCGGTGTCAGTGGCCTTCGAAAGACGACGCAATACTTTCTCCATAGGATGACACGATGTATGGCCTCTCCGAGTGTGTGCTCGTCGTCACCTCCAGGAATGTCAAGCTGTAGCCCTGAATATGGGTCCACCACCTCATCAACCACGACACGAGCATAGCCCACTGGAATCGGGTTGCAATGGAAGGTTGCCTCGGGGGGATTTGAAAAAGCAACGGCGTCCGCCACCTTCATGAATATGTTCTTCATTTTGAAGTGTAGCTCGCAGTTAGTGTTCTCCCCGAGATATCTATCCAGCATTGTGTCAAACGGGGCGGAACCCACGCTGCTTCTCGGCATGGATGGGGCGGTGCTATCCAATGCTGGATCATCCGCTAGCTGCTGCAGCTGCTGAGACCCCCTTTGCTGGCTAAGTGAGTCGATCTGCTCCTGCTGCCGCTGGAATTTGACTGCCAAGTCCGCTTGACTTGCTTCTAGGCCTTGAAGGCGTTCATAGTCCCACTTCCTCTGCTCCTCCTCCATCTTCCTCTTCTTCTCCTCCGCAATCTTCTTTCTCGCATGGGTTCTGTAGTCGGCGTTCCAGTCCGAAAACCCCTCGTACCACGGAATAGCACCCTTGCCTCGTGTTCTTCCCGGGTGTTCAGGATTTCCCAGGGCACGCATAAGCTCGTCGTTCTCTCTGTTGGGCTGGAACACCCCCGATCGAGCCTCTTCTATTGCAACAAGTAGCGCATCGTCGGCTCCGTTCAGACATGCCTTCGTCGAAACTTTGCCTGTCTTCGGGTCCAACTCCCCCCCATGCGCATAGAACCAAGTCCTGCACGTGGGGGGCCAACTCTTAGTAACCGGAGTGACACCTGCATCCTCCATCTCTTTCTCAGACTTATCCCACTTAGGCATTGCCACCGCATAGCCACCTGGCCCCAGCTTATGGAACTTATCCTTTTTTCGGCATTCTTCTTGTTTATTCTCGACCGTTCTTTACCTAATTCCGAATCCTTGAATTTCACGAAATCGTCCCAATGGGCACTTTGGTTCTCTAGTGTTCCCTCGAATACTGGAGTCTTCCTTCCTCCCTTGACGTACTTGTCCCATACACGATTCTTGTGGTACTTGAATGCAACCGCCATCTTCCTAAGAGCAGCGTCCTTGTCTTTCTGCACATCTGCTTTTGTGAAATGATCTGGTAGGGTGAAATGTTCCATGAGAGTATCCCAAAGCAGACCTTTTTGTCTGTTGTCGACAAAAGTAACATCTGGACGTGGCTTTGCTGGCTCTCTCCATTCTTGAAGGGAGATCGGGAGTTGGTCCTTCACAAGAACTCTGCACTGACGAACGAACTTGTCCGCAATCTTCTTAGGCGCTAATGGTTCGCCATTAGGTCTGATTGCCTCGATATTGTACTTTACGCCCTCCTTCAACTTGTTGTTCGGGCCTCGTTTTGTCCTATTGTCTGAAGATTTGCTCGATCCGAATGGCTGAAAGAAGAAAGATCAATTCGTTAATATATCTTCAAGTCATTTAAAACATGTGATGATCACCAGATGCCTGCTTATATAAATATATATACCTCGCCGGTCTTTGTTGTTTCAAGATCAACGTTTTCTTCGTCATCATCATAATCATAGTTCATGACTTCATCAATTCGGTCGTCGCGATCGAATATCATATCACCCTCCCCGGTGTTGTTTAGAAATTCGGAGCCGTCATAATCTTCTTCATCCTGATCATCATCTGGCCCGTGAGGATGGCGTATCATATCGAACATGGACGGTTCTCCCTCTCTGCCGGTATTGTCCGCCATAGCTTTTATTTAACTAATCCAAAAGAAATGTAAAACAATTTAGTATTCAAATTACATCGTCTCGAATAATAGATATAATCTCGAATACATCGTCTCGAATAATAGATATAATCTCGAATACATCGTCTCGAATAATATATAATCTCGAATACATGGTCTCGAATATTATATATCTAATACATCACTGGCTAGCTAATTAATAAAGATCGAATACTACAGAAGAATCTAGGACACTCGTGGTTCCTGCTGCGCGGGCGGTGGACACCCAAAGCGAAGGAACCCTCACAGGATCATAGCTGAAGTGAGATCCCTGAAGAAACTGCCAGGTATTGGAGAACCTGCCGCCCTCTAACGCAACCATGTAGAGATGGACGTGCTCGTCCTCCTCCCTGACACGGCGACGTACCACCTCCGGCGGGGCCGGCTCCCTCCGCACCGAAACTGGCCCACGCGAACGCCACCAAATGAGATCAGGGTCGACGACGGGACCCGGGGCCGGGTTCCCCATCAAGCGGCGCGCCCCTCCAGGCAGCACCTCCTAGTGCCAGCCCGGCGGAGCCCAGTCCCGGACATGGGTCAGCCGAACGTCGTCGCGGACGTGTCGACGGCGAGGATGCGGGCCGGGCATCGTCGAGAACAAATACTAGCTATATGCTCGCAAAAAGTAACATTTTTTTAATGATTGAATTTTGATAACTAAAATTTCTTACATTTCTATATAACTAACATATCTATAATATTTCTAACTTTTTTAGAACTAAAAACAAGAAAATTTTCTAACTTTTTTTATAACTATTTCTATAACTAAAAAACAGAAAAATTTCTAACAATTCTAACATTTCTAACAATTCTAACAATTCTAACATTTCTAACTATTCTAACAATTCTAACATTTCTAACTATTTCTAAAAAACATAAAAATTTCTAACTTTTTTATAGCTATTTCTATAACTAAAAAACAGAAAAATTTCTAACAATTCTAACATTTCTAACTATTCTAACAATTCTAACATTTCTAACTATTCTAACAATTATAACATTTCTAACTATTTCTAAAAAACAGAAAAATTTCTAACAATTTCTAAAAAACAGAAAAATTTCTAACTATTTGTATAACTAAAAAACAAAAAATGTATGTGTGTGTGTGTGTGCGCGCGCTCACCGGCGAGGCGAGAGGCGACGGGGGGCGCGCGGCGACGGGGACGGCGACGGGCGCGGTGACGACAGGGACAGCGATGGGGCGGCGACGATGGGGACGGGGACGTACGGGCCGGGGCGGCGACGACGACGGGGAGTACGGGGAGGCGACGACGGGGACGAGGACGACACGGGACGGGGCGGCGGTGACGACGGGGACGACGGGGCAGTGACGACGGGGACGGGGCGGCGACGAGGGCGGCGGGCGACGGTGCAGAGGAGAAAGCAGACGAGAAACTGAAATTTTCGTAAGTGTTGCTTATATAGGAGGGGCCTTTAGTACCGGTTGGAGCCACCAACCGGTACTAAAGGCCTGTTTTGGCCAGGCCAATCGGTGGGAAGCACCGCCCCTTTAGTACCGGTTCGTAGAACCAACCGGTACTAAAGGACCCCCCTTTAGTACCGATTGGTGCCACGAACCGGTACTAAAGGGGGGTGCGCTGCCAGGCGAGGGGCGCAAAGTTTAGTCCCACCTCGCCTAGCGAAGGGCAGCCGCACTGGTTTATAAACCCATCTGCGGCTGATCCTTTGAGCTCCTCTCAAATGCAGGCCTTCTGGGCCTACCTGTGCTGTGCTGCCCCGTGGGCCTACTGGGCCTTTGCGGGCCTGCATCCTAGCCCAACAACAGGTTGGGTTTCTAGTCGTATGCAGGCCGCTCTGGCCTAGTAGGCGGGCTTTTTTTTATTTTTTTTGCTTTCTTTATTTTTGAGTTGTTTTTTTGTGTATTTAGGGTTTCTTTGTGAATCTTTTTGCTTTAGGTACAAAAAAATACAAACTTTCTGTTAGTGCCCGTAGTTTTCAAATTTGAATAGTTTAAATTTTGAATTATTTGAAATTAGTGTGAATCACTAGTTTGTGAATAACTTAACTTCAAAAATCATTAAAGGCATGAAAGAATTTGTTTGCACATAAAATTTCTTCGCGTTTCAAATGCCAAAACACATAACTACCCTAACTATTACAGAGATTCCCTTCTGGGTGTGAAACACAGAAGAAAGTGATGATAGTGAAGCCGATCACATCGCAGATCTTTGGGTGTGAAACTTTTTCTTCGCGTGTGTCCCTTTGCGCCGTAACCATGGAAAATCTTCATCATTTAACGGGATGCTCCGGTCAATATTCACTGTGAATGGAGCAATTTCATCAAACTTTTCATAATCTTCTGACTTGTCTGTCTTGTCATCCACTCCCACGATGTTTCTCTTCCCAGAAAGAACTATGTGCCGCTTTGGCTCATCATACGATGCATTCGCCTCCTTATCTTTTCTTTTTCTTGGCTTGGTAGACATGTCCTTCACATAGAAAACCTGTGCCACATCATTGGCTAGGACGAATGGTTCGTCTACATACGCAAGATTGTTGAAATCCACTGTTGTCATTCCATACTACGGGTCTTCCGTTACCCCGCCTCGTGTCATATTGACCCATTTGCACCGAAACAAAGGGACCTTCAAACCACGTCGATAGTCAAGTTCCCATATGTCCTGTATATAACCATAATATGTTTCCTTTCCCGTCTTGCTTTCTGCATCAAAGCGGACACCACTGTTTTGGTTGGTGCTCTTCTTATCTTGGGCGATCGTGTAAAATGTATTACCATTTATCTCGTACCCTTTGAAAGTCATTATATTCGAAGATGGTAACTAGGACAACAAGTACAGGTCATCTTTAATAGAGGAGTCATGCATGGTATGTGTCTGCAACCAGCTGGCGAAACTCCTGGTTTGTTCACGTGTAATCCAGTCGTCAGACCGCTCCGGGTGTTTGGAGCGTAGCAAATTCTTGTGTTCATCCATATACGGAGCCACCAAGGCGGAATTTTGTAGAACTGTGTAGTGTGCTTCAGTGAGAGAATGTCCGTCCATACATATTATTTGTTCCCCTCCTAGCGTGCCTTTTCCATCCAGTCTGCCCTTATGCCGCGATTCAGGAACACCAATAGGCTTAAGGTCAGGAATAAAGTCAATACAAAACTCAATGACCTCCTCATTTTGATGGCCCTTGGAGATGCTTCCTTCTGGCCTAGCACGGTTATGAACATATTTCTTTACAACTCCCATGAACCTCTCAAAGGGGAACATATTATTTAGAAATACAGAACCCAAAACGTTAATCTCTTCGCATAGGTGAAGTAGGACGTGCGTCATGATGTTGAAGAAGGATGGTGGGAACACCAACTCGAAACTGACAAGTCATTGCACCAAATCATTCTGTAACCTTGGTATGATTTTTGGATCGATTACCTTCTGAGAGATTGCATTGAGAAATGCACATAGCTTCACAATGGCTAATCGAACGTTTTCCGGTAGAAGCCTCCTCAATGCAACCGGAAGCAGTTGCGTCATAATCACGTGGCAGTCATGAGACTTTAGGTTCTGGAACTTTTTCTCTGCCATGTTTATTATTCCCTTTATATTCGACGAGAAGCCAGACACTATCTTAATACTGAGCAGGCCTTCAAAGAAGATTTCCTTCTCTTCTTTGGTAAGAGCGTAGCTTGCATGACCCTGATGTATGCCGTCTTTTCCGTGCATACGTTGCTGGTCCTCCCGTGCCTCAGGTGTATCTTTTGTCTTCCCATACACGCCCAAGAAGCCAAGCAGGGTCACACAAAGATTCTTCGTCACGTGCATCACGTCGATTGTGGAGCGGACCTCTAGGTCTTTCCAATAGGGCAGGTCCCAAAATATAGATTTCTTCTTCCACATGGGTGCGCGTCCGTCAGCGTCATTCGGAACAGGTTGTCCACCAGGACCGTTTCCAAAGACCACCTTTAAATCCTTGACCATATCATGTACATCAGCACCAGTACGGTGGCGAGGCTTCGTCCGGTGATCCTTTGAAATGCTTGCCTTTCTTTCTTACGGGATGCCTGCTCTGAAGAAATCGACGATGTCCCAGGTACACATTCTTCTTACAATTAGCCAAATATATACTGTCGGTATCGTCCAAACAGTGCGTGCATGCACGGTATCCCTTGTTTGTCTGTCCTGAAAGGTTACTGAGAGCAGGCCAATCATTGATGGTCACGATCAGCAACGCCTTTAGGTCAAATACTTCCCCCATGTGCTCATCCCATGCACGTACACCTGTTCCATTCCACAGTTGTAAGAGTTCTTCAAGTAATGGCCTTAGGTACACATCAATGTCGTTGCCGGGTTGCTTAGGGCCTTGGATGAGCACTGACATCATAATGAACTTCCGCTCCATGCACAACCAAGGAGGAAGGTTATACAAACATAGAGTCACAGGCCAGGTGCTATGGTTGTTGCTCTGCTCCCCAAAAGGATTAATGCCATCTGCGCTTAGACCAAACCATACGCTCCTTGCGTCATCTGCAAACTCCTTCCCGTACTTTCTTTCGATTTTTCTCCACTGCGACCCGTCAGCGGGTACTCTCAACTTTCCGTCTTTCTTACGGTCTTCTCTGTGCCATCGCATCGCCTTGGCAGGCTCTTTGTTTTAGAACAAACGATTCAACCTTGGTATTATAGGAGCATACCACATCACCTTGGTAGGAATCTTCTTCCTAGGGTGCTCGCCCTCGACATCACCAGGGTCATCGCGGCTGATCTTATAGCGCAATGCACCGCATACCGGGCAAGCGTTCAAATCCTCGTACTCTCCGCGGTAGAGGATGCAATCATTAGGGCATACATGTATCTTCTGCACCTCTAACCCTAGAGGGCAGACAGCCTTCTTTGCTTCGTACGTACTCTCGGGCAATTCGTTGTCCTTTGGAAGCATATCCTTTATCATTACCAGCAACTTTCCAAATCCCTTGTCAGATACACCATTCTCTGCCTTCCATTGCAGCAATTCCAGTGAGGTGCCCAGCTTTTTCTTGTCACCTATGCAATTTGGGTACAACAATTTTTTGTGATCCTCTAACATGCGCTGCAACTTCTTCTTCTCCAAATCACTTGCGCGGTTTCTCTTTGCATCGACAATGGCCCGACCTAGATCATCAACGGGCTCATCTGATGCCTCTTCTTTAGCTTCTTCCCTTATTGCCGGCTCACCTTCTTCTCGCATTACCGGCTCAGCTTCTTCCCCCATTGTTGTATCATCGTATTGAGGGAACCCATGGCCAGGATAGCTGTCGTCGTCCTCTTCTTCTTCATTGTCTTCCATCATAACCCCTCTTTCTCCGTGCTTGGTCCAAACATTATAGTGGGGCACGAAACCGGACTTAAACAGGTGGAAGTGAATGGTTCTTGACTTAGAGTAATTTTGACCATTCTTACAGATAGCACATGGACAAGGCATAAAACCATCCGCCCGCTTGTTTGCCTCAGTCGCAAGCAGAAAAGTATGCACGCCCTCAACAAACTGGGGAGAGCATCGGTCATCGTACATCCATTGCCGGCTCATCTTCATTACACAACACCGAATAGACCAAATTAATACAAGTTCATACATAAAGTTCATACAACACTTAAATGCAACAAACAAATAACTCTCTAGCTAAAGCATTTAAATGCAACAACAAATGCGATCAAGATCGCAACTAAGGTAACAATTGATCCAACAGCATAATGATACCAAGCCTCACTATCGATGGCATATTTTCTAATCTTTCTAATCTTCAAGCGCATTTTCTCCATCTTGATCTTGTGATCATCGACGACATTGGCAACATGCAACTCCAATTCAATCTTCTCCCCCTCAATTCTTTTCAATTTTTCTTTGAAGTGCTCGTTTTCTCTTTCAACTAAATTTAACCTCTCGACAATAGGGTCGGTTGGAATTTCCGGTTCACATACCTCCTAGAAAAAATTTCTATGTCAACTTGATGGGCATAATTTGTCATAAACACGAAATGCAACTAGTTTTAAAAGAGAATATATATACCACATCAGAATCATAACAAGGACGAGGGCCGACAGGGACGGATACCAAAACCATGGCACTATATGTATAACAAACAACGTACGGGTAAGATAATTATACGAGTAACTATATATCCAAATCACACAAACATCAATTTTTATATAAAATTTCATGAACAAGAGGCTCACCACAAGGTGGTGCCGTCGACGGGACGGTGCGGGCGATCGACAGTGGTTACGACGGAGATTTAGAAGGCACTAAGTAAACCACACCTACATATGCAAACTAAGTGTTATTTTTTACCTCAAATTGCATATAAATCAAATACTAGCACATATATATATATATCCTCCCAAATTACTAAACTCACAAATTAATCACTATATAAAGCATTGCAAGAGCTAATCTAGCAATGAGAGATGGAAGGACAAAGTTGCTAACCTTTGTGATCATTTGAATGGATGGGGGCCTTCAAATCTTGACAAATTTTGGGCAAAATGTGTGATGAGCTCAAGAGGAAGAGGGGAAGAACAAAGAGGAGAGGGGAAAGGGGAAGAACAGAGCGAGCTCGGGTGGACGAAGTGTTTATGTATGACGACCTTTAGTACCGGTTCGTGCCAAGAACTGGTACTAAAGGGGCTGGAGGGCCCCCAGTCTGACAACATCCTGCCACCACTCTCATTAGTACCGGTTCATGGCACGAACCGGTGCTAGCCGTTGGAACCGGCACTAATGTACACATTAGTGCCGGCTCTAATTCAAACCGGCACTAATGTGATTCACGTTTGACCCTTTTTCTACTAGTGGAAATTAATGTAGCGAGTGTGAAAAAGGGGTGGTAGGATTTGCAGAATTGTCCATAAGCAATTTGCTAAGTTACTAGACTGAATGGCAAGTGTTTGACGTGGGAGAGGCCACTACTAGTATGTCATCCCTTACATGAAATGCTATGCACTTATGAGTGGAACAGTTAGCAAGCATCCGCAACTACTAAAGTTCATGGAGGTAAAACCCAACCATAGCATAAAGATATATTGGTCCCCCTTCAATCCTGTATGAATCAATTTCTAAGATAGGAAGAAGTTTCCGTCACTCCTGCCCTACAATGCATAGTCCTATCAAAATACTACTAGCTCTATGGTATAATCTACACGCGCACTCATATTGTAGGCACCAAAGGACAATAACATAAGCACCAGCAATTTAAACCAATTATAGCAATTCATCAATTACCAATAGGAAAAAAATCAACTCAAACATCATAGGATGGCAACGCATCATTGGATAATAATATCAAACATAAAGCAACATGTTCAAATAGGGGGTACAGTGGGTCGCGGGAGAGTGGTCCGCTGAATATAGATGAGGGAAGGTGGTGGAGGTGTTGATGAAGATATGGAGTTGTTGGAGTAGATCGCCATCACACGATGATTCCCCTGGCGACGTTCCGGCAACAACGGGAGAGAGGGGAGCGAGCCCCCATCATTCTTCTTCTTCTTCCTTGGCCTCCCCCTAGATGGGATGAGGGTTTCCCCACTAGTCCTTGGCGGCCATGGCTCCTGGAGGGCAGGGGCCCCTCAAAGATAGGATCTCTCTCTGTTCTCTTCTGTTTCGTGTTCCTGTGTTTTGGCCCTTCACCGCTTCTTATATTCCTTGAGATCTGTAACTCCGATTGGGATGAAATTTCAACACGATTGCTTTCCGGATATTAGCTTCCCTACGGCCAAATAAGGACCCCAACCGACTTACGGAGGAGTCACAAGCTCACCGGGCGCACCCTAGGGTAGAGGGTGTGCCATGTGAGCTCGTGACTCCCTCGAGCATAGTCTCGTGTTGATTATTTTTTCCAAAAATCACATATATTTCCAAAAATCTCCGTCAAATTTTATCGCGTTTGGCCTTCGTTTGATATGGATTTTCCACAAACAAAAAATATGCAACAAATAGGAGCTGGCACTAGGCACTAGATCAATAAGTTAGTCCAAAAAAATCATATAAATTGCTGCCAAAAGTATGTGAAATTTGTAAAATAATAGCATGAAACAATAAATAATTTTAGATACGACAGAGGTATCAATGAACAATGAGAAAAAGTTGTATACCATGTCGCTCACGCCTACGCCACTCACGGGACAAGATTCAATGCTCTCAAGGGTGGCATAAAACTTGTTGCATTCTTGTTCGATGAACCCCCACCTCTTTTGGGTTGAGATGACACATGGTTGCTCGAAAACTTATAGGGCGCGGGGGGGGGGGGACTTCCTACGCTCATGGTAGTACACATGAACTCTACCCAAAAAAAAGATGAGAGACATGTTGTTTCTTTTAAGACACGTCAGCGGTAGGCGTTGGTACGCCAGGGCACCGAACCGTTAATGATTCTCGTGCCGTCTACTAGCGTCGCCGGTGATCTTCCTCGTTTCTTGTGGCATTGGGTCCATTTATGTGCGGTAGATCCCGACACTTGCTGGCAGGCGGGCTTCGTTTTTGCGTGCTTTCTTGACAGGTTTTGTGTCAGGTTCAGTGGGCGCCGCAGGGGAGGCTCTCTGAAGATGAAATAAGCTTCTTCCGGCTTTGCCTCCATCCTGACAGTGCTTCTAGCATCGTCAAAGGGCAGGTGGATATTTTTCTCTGACGAATCTCTTGGATTCAGTTGGCATTTGCCTTCGTTGGATCAAATTGCATCCCATTTTTGTTCGTCTATGTTGGTCTGTCTACAGATTCGATCCTTCGATATATGCCTTCTCTTTCTGGCCACGATTTTCGTTCTTGTGCATCGGTCCTATATGACTTTAATATGACGACTTCCTGACTATTCTACAACAAGGTTCGCTCGACTCCGTTAAGGAAGGAGTGATGACAGCGAAGTGCCTTCAGCTTGCTGTAGTGCTTATAATCATTGCTAGGCGGTCTTTGGGTCAAACTGTAAACTTTTTTATGGAATTCTTTATAGTACCTCGACGGTTGATGAATAGCTCAGAGGTTTTTTCTGCAAAAAGAAAAGAAAAGACAACAATAAAATTAGACTTCATTATCTTTTGTTGGTGTGAAAATATTAGGTTTGGTTAACCACCTGGTACACTCCACTAGTAGAAAAAGGGCCATTTGTCCCGGTTCGTAAGGGCCATCTGTCCCGGTTTTGGAACCGGGACTAAAAGGTCGTTACTAATGCCCTTGGCCTTTAGTCCCGGTTCTTACACGAACCGGGACAGATGGGCCTCCACGTGGCTGCTGCGGCCAGCCTAGGCAGGGGGGCCTTTGGTCCATGTTGGTGACACCAACTGGGACCAAAAGGCATCCACGCGTCAGCAGCTGGCTGGAGCTGAGGTTTTTTTTAAAAGTGGCTGGTTTAGGGGTTTTGGGGGTTAATTTAGGTTGTTATTAGCTAGCTAATAGAGAGAAGTGTCGTCTCTTATATCTCCGTTCTTGGTTTACCAATGCTACTGCTATGCCTAAACATGGCCTAGATTGAAGTGAAGGCAACATGTGGTGCATGTCGAAAGTAATACTAATCCTAACTTTGATCAAGTTTGGATTGTACTACTTTCGACATGCAGCACATGCATGTTGCCTTCACTTCAATCCAATCCATGTTCATTTCACCCGTTCATATATAATAACTCTTCATGCTCGCATCATGCATCATCATATATAATAACAAGTCATACTAATCATCATCATACAACTTCTACTCGTTATTAATAACAAGTCATATGATCATCATCCTCATAGTCATGGAACCAACCCTACCTAATTGTTCTTAGCACATGATCATCAGTATTAGGTAGGACCTAAATACCCTCTTTAAGGTAAAATAGCATAAAACAATATAGACCCTGACTCTCCATTATGGAGAATGGAGATCATCCTGTCACCAATTCTTGCGCTTCGCTTCATTTGGCTTCCAAGAACCTGTTGGGGAATGTAGTAATTTCAAAAAAATTCCTACGCACACACAAGATCATGGTGATGCATAGCAACGAGAGGGGAGAGTGTTGTCTACGTACCCTCGTGACCGACAGCGGAAGCATTATGACAACGCGGTTGATGTAGTCGTACGTCTTCACTGCCCGACCAATCAAGTACCGAAACTACGGCACCTCTGAGTTTTAGCACACGTTCAGCTCGATGACGATCCCGGGACTCCGATCCTGCAAAGTGTCGGGGATGAGTTCCGTCAACACGACGGCGTGGTGACAATGTGATGTTCTACCATCGCAGGGCTTCGCCTAAGCACCGCTACAATATTATCGAGGATTATCGTGGAGAGGGGCACCGCACACGGTTAAGAGAACGATCACGAAGATCAACTTGTGTGTCTAGAGGTGCCCCCTGCCCCCGTATATAAAGGAGCAAGGGGGGAGGCCGGCCGGCCCTTGGGGCGCGCCAAGGAGGGGGGAGTCCTCCTCCTAGTAGGAGCAGGACTCCCCTTTCCTAGTCCAACTAGGAAGAGAGAAGGGGGAAGGAAAGAGAGGGAGAGGGAGAGGGAAAGAGGGGCCGCGCCCCCCTCCCCTAGTCCAATTCGGACTCCTCATGGGAGGGGGCGCGCCACCTCCTGGGCTGCTGCCCTCTCTCTCCCCTCAGGCCCACTAAGACCCAATACTTCCCCGGGGGGTTCCGGTAACCCCTCCGGCACTTCGGTTTCTCCGAAACCACCCAGAACATTTCTGGTGTCCGAATATAGTCGTCCAATATATCAATCTTTATGTCTCAACCATTTCGAGACTCCTCGTCATGTCCGTGATCACATCCGGGACTCCGAACAACCTTCGGTACATCAATAGTGATCACGTCAGAGTCAACGACGAGGATGCCCGATAGGCATCGTCGACGTCGATGCGGGAATAATTGCTTTAACTGAAAAATAAACTAGTTCTATTAATTTTCTTGCTAAAAATAAACTAGTTCTATAGTAAAATAAACTAGTTTTATTAAATCAACTAGTTCAACTACTAAGCACTTACTATAAATAGAATAAAGTAGTACTTACTAAAAATAAACTAGTTTAACTAGTTATATTATTTTTGTAACTAATTCTATTAAACATTTTCTAAGTAGTACTTACTAAAAATTGTCGGGAAGGGGGGTATATCGACAACAACATACCCGATACAAAAAATAAGAAGAGGAAGAAGAAGAAGAAGAAAAGGAGAAAAAGAAAGGAATAGAGGAGAAATCGAAGAAATAAAAAGAAAAAAAGAAGAGAAGAAGAAGGAATAGAGGAGAAGAAGAAAAAGTAGAATAATATATTATTCTATTTCTTCTTCTTCTCCTCTATTCCTTCTTCTTCTCCTCTTTTTTTCTTCTTTTTCATCTTCTTATTTATTTCTCCTCCTCCTACAACAGAAAAAAAATCATAAAAAAAATCTATGAACAAAACTACAACAGAAAAAAAATCATAAAAATTCTATGAAAAAATTGACATATTCTTTGCATATGAACATACAAACAGTTGCATATTCAGTAATAGTATCACCAAAAAAAATAATACAACTAGATTAACTACACATCTAACAACACATCCAAATTAATACAACTAAATTACAACATGTAAACTACACATAATAGCTAGGGGGCGGCAGCGGCGGCAGCCATTACAGAGAGCAGGAGGAGGGGATCCGGGTGGCGCTCACAGGGTGGGCGGCGACGGTGACGAGGAGGCAGGGCTGCGGCATCGAGGAGGCAGGAAGCGTTATGACAACGCGGTTGATGTAGTCGTACGTCTTCACAGCCCGACCGGTCAAGCACCGAAACTACGGCACCTCCGAGTTTTAGCACATGTTCAGCTCGATGATGATCCCCGGACTCCGATCCAGCAAAGTGTCGGGGATGAGTTCCGTCAGCATGACGGCGTGGTGATGATCTTGATGTTCTACCGTCGCAGGGCTTCGCCTAAGCTCCGCTACAATATTATCGAGGATTATCATGGAGGGGGGCACCGCACACGGCTAAGAGAACGATCACGAAGATCAACTTATGTGTCTAGAGGTGCCCCCCTGCCCTCGTATATGAAGGAGCAAGGGGGAGGCCGGCCAGCCCTTGGGGCGCGCCAAGGAGGGGGGGGAGTCCTCCTCCTAGTAGGAGTAGGACTTCCCTTTCCTAGTCCAACTAGGAAGAGAGAAGGGGGAAGGAAAGAGAGGGAGAGGGAGAGGGAAAGAGGGGCCGCGCCCCCCTCCCCTAGTCCAATTCGGACTCCCCATGGGAGGGGGCGCGCCACCTCCTGGGCTGCTGCCCTCTCACTCCCCTTAGGCCCACTAAGGCCCAATACTTCCCTGGGGGGTTCCGGTAACCCTCCGGCACTCCGGTTTTCTCCGAAATCACCCGGAACAGTTCCGGTGTCCGAATATAGCCGTCCAATATATCGATCTTTATGTCTCGATCATTTCGAGACTCCTCGTTCTGTCCGTGATCACATCCGGGACTTCGAACAACCTTCGGTACATCAAAACTCATAATATAAATATCATCGAAACCTTAAGCGTGCGGACCCTACGGGTTCGAGAACAATGTAGACATGACCGAGACACGTCTCCAGTCAATAACCAATAGCGGAACCTGGATGCTCATATTGGCTCCTACATATTCTACGAAGATCTTTATCGGTCAGAACGCATAACAACATACGTTGTTCCCTTTGTCATCGGTATGTTACTTGCCCGAGATTCGATCGTCGATATCTCAATACCTAGTTCAATCTCGTTATCGGCAAGTCTCTTTACTCGTTCCGTAATACATCATCTTGCAACTAACTCATTAGTTGCAATGCTTGCAAGGCTTATGTGATGTGCATTACCGAGAGGGCCCAGAGATACCTCTCCGACAATCGGAGTGACAAATCCTAATCTCGAAATACGGCAACCCAACATGTACCTTTGGAGACACCTGTAGAGCTCCTTTATAATCACCCAGTTACGTTGTGACGTTTGGTAGCACACAAAGTGTTCCTCCGGTAAACGGGAGTTGCATAATCTCATAGTCATAGGAACATGTATAAGTCATGAAGAAAGCAATAGCAACATACTAAACGATCGAGTGCTAAGCTAACGGAATGGGTCAAGTCAATCACATCCCGTTAATCAAATGACAACTCATGTCTATGGCTAGGAAACATAACCATCTTTGATCAACATGCTAGTCAAGTAGAGGCATACTAGTGACACTCTGTTTGTCTATGTATTCACACATGTATTATGTTTCCGCTTAATACAATTATAGCATGAATAATAAACATTTATCATGATATAAGGAAATAAATAATAACTTTATTATTGCCTCTAGGGCATATTTCCTTCACAACACGTGCAGGTTAAATTCCTCCTGTTTGTGCTCATCCCACATACGTACACGTTTTCCATTCAACACTTGTAAAAGTTCTTCAACTAATGGCCTTAGGTACACATCAATGTCGTTGCCGGGTTGCTTAGGTACTTGGATGAGAACTGGCATCATAATGAACTTACGCTTCATGCACATCCAAGGAGGAATGTTATACATAGATACAGTCATGGGCCAGGTGCTTTGATTGCTGCTCTGCTCCCCGAAAGGATTAATGCCATCCACACTTAAACCTAACCATATGTTCCTTGGGTCACGTGCAAACTCAGCCTAGTACTCTCTCTCGATTTTTCTCCACTGTGACCCGTCAGCGGGTGCTTTCAACTTCCCGTCTTTCTTATGGTCCTCACTGTGCCATCGCATCAACTTGGCATGCTCTTTGTTTCTGAACAGTTGTTTCAACCGTGGTATTATAGGAGCATACCACATCACCTTCGCAGGAACCCTCTTCCTGCGGGGCTCGCCGTCAACATCACCAGGGTCATCTCGTCTGATCTTATACCGCAATGCACCGTATACCGGGCATGCGTTCAAATCCTCATACGCACCATGGTAGAGGATGCAGTCATTAGAGCATGCTTGTATCTTCTGCACCTCCAATCCTAGAGGGCATACGACCTTTTTTGCTGCGTACGTACTATCGGGCAATTCATTTTCCTTTGGAAGCTTCTTATTCAATATTTTCAGTAGCTTCTCAAATCCTTTGTCAGGCACAGCATTCTCTGCCTTCCATTGCAGCAATTCCAGTATGGTACCGATCTTTGTGTTGCCATCTTCGCAATTGGGGTACAACCCTTTTTTGTGATCCTCTAACATGCGATCGAACTTCAGTTTCTCCTTTTGACTTTCGCAATGCGTCCTTGCATCGACAATGACCCGGCGGAGATCATCATCATCGGGCACATCGTCTGGTTCCTCTTGATCTTCAGTAGCTTCCCCCGTTGCAGCATCATCGGGCACATCGTCTAGTTCCTCTTGATCTTCAGCAGCCCCCCCATTGCAGCATCACCGTATTCAGGGGGCACATAGTTGTCATCGTCCTCTTCTTCTTCGTCGTCTTCCATCATAACCCCTATTTCTCCATGCCTCGTCCAAACATTATAGTGTGGCATGAAACCCTTGTAAAGCAGGTGGGTGTGAAGAATTTTCCGGTCAGAGTAAGACATCGTATTCCCACATTTAGGGCATGGACAACACATAAAACCATTCTACTTGTTTGCCTCAGCCGCTTCGAGAAAATCATGCACGCCCTTAATATACTCAGAGGTGTGTCTGTCACCGTACTGAAGGAAATATGCCCTAGAGGCAATAATAAAGTTACTATTTATTTCCTTATATCATGATAAATGTTTATTATTCATTCTAGAATTGTATTAACCGGAAACTTAGTACATGTCTGAATACATAGACAAACATAGTGTCACTAGTATGCCTCTACTTGACTAGCTCGTTAATCGAAGATGGTTAAGTCTCCTAGCCATGGACATGATTTGTCATTTGATTAACGGGATCACATCATTAGGAGAATGATGTGATTGACTTGACCCATTCCGTTAGCTTAGCACTCGATCGTTCAGTATGTTGCTATTGCTTTCTTCATGACTTATACATGTTCCTATGACTATGAGATTATGCAACTCCCGTTTACCGGAGGAACACTTTGTGTGCTACCAAACGTCACAACGTAATTGGGTGATTATAAAGGTGCTCTATAGGTGTCTCCGAAGGTACTTGTTGGGTTGGCGTATTTCGAGATTAGGATTTCTCACTCCAATCGTCGGAGAGGTATCTCTGGGCCCACTCGGTAATGCACATCACTTAAGCCTTGCAAGCATTGCAACTAATGAGTTAGTTGTGAGATGATGTATTACGGAACGAGTAAAGAGACTCGCCGGTAACGATATTGAACTAGGTATCGAGATACCGACGATCGAATCTCGGTCAAGTAACATACCGATAACAAAGGGAACACTGTATGTTGTTATGCGCTCTGACTGATAAAGATCTTCGTAGAATATCTAGGAGCCAATATGAGCATCGAGGTTCCGCTATTGGTTATTGACCGGAGACGTGTCTCGGTCATGTCTACATTGTTCTCAAACCCGTAGGGTCCGCACGCTTAACGTTACGATGACAGTTTCATTATGAGTTTATATGTTTTGATGTACCGAAGGTTGTTCAGAGTCCTGGATGTGATCACGGACATGACGAGGAGTCTCGAAATGGTTTTGGGGGTTATCTAATATAAAACGGAGTACCGGGGAGTTACCGGAACCCCCCGGGGGGTTATTGGGCCTCATGGGCCCAAAGTGGTGGAAGACGTGCGGCAGCAGGAGGTGGCGCGCGGCCCCCCTTGCCCTAATCCGAATTGGGAAAGGGAAGGGGGCGGCAGCCGCCCTTCTCCTTCCTTCCCTCCACCTCCTCCTTCCCCCTTCTCCTAGTTGGAATCGGAAAGGGGGGCAAAACCTACTTGGAGTAGGATTGCCCCCCCTGGTGCGCGCCTCTTCCCCTTGGCCGGCCCTCTCCTCCTCCCCCCCTTTATATATGGAGGAGGGGGGTACCCCATAGACACAACAATTGATCCTTGATATCTATTAGCCGTGTGCGGTGCCCCCTCCACCATAGTCCTCGATAATATTGTAGCGGTGCTTAGGCGAAGCCCTGCGATAGTAGAACATCAAGATCGTCACCACGCCGTCGTGCTGACAGAACTCATCCCCGACACTTTGCTGGATCGGAGTTCGGGGATCGTCATCGAGGTGAACGTGTGCAAGAACTCGGAGGTGCCGTAGTTTCGGTGCTTGATCGGTCGGGCCATGAAGACGTACGACTACATCAACCGCGTTGTTATAACGCTTCCGCTTTCGGTCTACGAGGGTACGTGGACAACACTCTCCCCTCTCGTTGCTATGCATCACCATGATCTTGCGTGTGCGTAGGAATTTTTTTGAAATTACTACGTTACCCAACAGTGGCATCCGAGCCAGGTTTTATGCGTTGATGTTATATGCACGAGTAGAACACAAGTGAGTTGTGGGCAATATAAGTCATACTGCTTACCAGCATGCCATACTTTGGTTCGGCGGTATTGTTGGATGAAGCGGCCCGGACCAACATTACGCGTACGCTTACGCGAAACTGGTTCTACCGATGTGCTTTGCACACAGGTGGCTGGCGGGTGTCAGTTTCTCCAACTTTAGTTGAGCCGAGTGTGGCTACGCCCGGTCCTTGCGAAGGTTAAAACAGCACCAACTTGACAAACTATCGTTGTGGTTTTGATGCGTAGGTAAGAATGGTTCTTGCTCAGCCCGTAGCAGCCACGTAAAACTTGCAACAACAAAGTAGAGGACGTCTAACTTGTTTTTGCAGGGCATGTTGTGATGTGATATGGTCAAGATGTGATGAGATATAAGTTGTTGTATGAGATAATCATGTTTTGTTGAAGTTATCGGCAACTGGCAAAAGCCTTATGGTTGTCTCTCTATTGCATAAGATGCAAGCGCCAAATAATTGCTTTACTTTATCGCTATGCGATAGCAATAGTTGCAAGAGCAATTGTTGGCGAGACGACCATGTGACGACACATTGATATAGATCAAGATGATGGAGATCATGGTGTCATGCCGGTGACGATGGAGATCATGATATATTGGATGACTATATTCAGACACCGGAATGGTTCTGGGGGTTATTAGATATAAAACGGAGTACCGGGGGGTTACCGGAACCCCCCGCGGGGTTATTGGACCTCATGGGCCCAAAGTGGTGGAAGAGGAGAGGCAGCAGGAGGTGGCGCGCGGCCCCCCTTGCCCCAATCCGAATTGGGAAAGGGAAGGGGCGGCGGCCCCCCTTCTCCTTCCTTCCCTCCACCTCCTCCTTCCCCCTTCTCCTAGTTGGAATAGGAAAGGGGGGCAAAACCTACTTGGAGTAGGATTGCCCCCCCTTGGGCGCGCCTCCTCCACTTGGCCGGCCCTCTCCTCCTCTCCCCCTTTATATACGGAGGAGGGGGGAACCCCATAGACACAACAATTGATCCTTGAGATCTATTAGCCGTCTGTGGTGCTAGCGCCGCAGCCACTTGCCGTTGCCGACGCCGTCACAGCGCCGGTCACCATGAACCAACTTATCGTGGATGACGTCCTCGCGACGCCGATCAACACACCGTCATCATCTTGCGGCATCGCACCACAACATTGGCTTCGCACCAACTCTCCATGATGACGATGGCATCGCACCACCGTCGTCGGCATCGCACCGACTCGAGTGACGGCATCGCGCCGCCATACATCTTCTTAGCAAGGTCACACCGCGTCTCCTTGTGACGGCATCGCACCGCCGTCTCTTCCTAGCTTCTTGCACCGGCATTGGGTCACCGGAGCCATCATAATCATAGCCTGCTTCTTCACCCTGTCCTTCTAGACCATCGGTGTCACTGAGAAACGACAAGACGACATCACTTCCTTGTGCGAGTATGTCCCCCAACACCGCTTCTGTTGCTTCGTCTCGGGTGTGCTCCATAGTTTCTGCAAATATTTACAACATGCCAATTATTATTCGAACATGACAGATGGATATATTAGTGGAAAACATAGAACTAGCTAGCTAATCACAATAAGGAATCATATTAGTGGCCTAGATACTGCTTCTCTAGGGTTTGGGGTGGCCTCGGTAATGCTTCAAGGGTTTGGGGTGGCCTCGACAACGCTTCAAGGGGTATGGGGTGGCTTTGACGACAACGCTCTTTTAACTTTGTAAATTTGGGTGGCCTCGAGAGAGTTTGTCGGGTAGGGGCGCGGCGGGAGGGGGTAGGAGACGGACATCGTTTTTTCTAGGGTTTGGGTGTCCTCGAAAGTTTTGGTCGAGCGAGAGTGTGACGCCCCCTATTCAATCGTACACTAATCATGCACGCAAACGTGTACGATCAAGATCATGGACTCACGGGAAGATATCACAACACAACTCTAAAAACATAAATAAGTCATACAAGCATCATAATACAAGCCAGGGGCCACGAGGGCTCAAATACAAGTGCTCGATCATAGACGAGTCAGCGGAAGCAACAATATTTGAGTACAGACATAAGTAAACAAGTTTGCCTTCAGAAGGCTAGCACAAACTAGGATACAGGTCGAAAGAGGCGCAGGCCTCCTTCCTGGGATCCTCCTAAACTACTCCTGGTCGTCGTTGCTACCTCTTGAGCACTACGTTGGATTTCCTTGAAGAGAAAAGGGTGATGCAGCAGAGTAGAGTAAGTATTTCCCTTAGTTTTTGAGAACCAAGGTATCAATCCAGTAGGAGGCTACGCGCGAGTCCCTCGTACCTACACAAAACAAATAGCTCAACACAACCAACGCGATTAGGGGTTGTCAATCCCTTCACGGTCACTTACGAGAGTGAGATCCGATAGAGATGATAGATAATATTTTTGGTATAAAGATGCAAAGTAAAATAAACGGCAAGTAAAAAGCAAAGCAATAATAAAGTGATGGAAGATGGATATGATGAGAATAGACCCGGGGGCCATAGATTTCACTAGTGGCTTCTCTCAAGAGTATAAGTATTCTACGGTGGGAGAACAAATTACTGTTGAGCAATTGATAGAATTGAGCATAGTTATGAGAATATCTAGGTATGATCATGTATATAGGCATCATGTCCGAGACAAGTAGACCGACTCTTGCCTGCATCTACTACTATTACTCCACTCATCGACCGCTATCCAGCATGCATCTAGAGTATTAAGTGAAAAACAGAGTAACGCCTTTAGCAAGATGACATGATGTAGAGGGATAGTTTCATGCAATATGACAAAAACCCCATCTTGTTATCCTCGATGGCAACAACACAATACGTGCCTTGCTGCCCCTGCTGTCACTGGGCAAGGACACCGCAAGATTGAAAACAAAGGTAAGCAGTTCTCCCATTGCAAGGAAAACCAATCTAGTAGGCCAAACCAAACTGATAATTCGAAGAGACTTGCAAAGATAACCAATCATACATAAAAGAATTCAGAGAAGATTCAAATATTGGTCATAGATAGACTTGATCGTAAAGCCACAATTCAGTCTCAACAAACACACCGCAAAAAGAAGATTACATCAAATTTATCTCCACGAGAGAGGGGGAGAACATTGTATTGAGATCCAAAAAGAGAGAAGAAGACATCTAGCTACTAACTATGGACCCGAAGGTCTGAGGTAAACTACTCACACTTCATCGGAGGGGCTATGATGATGGAGAAGCCCTCCGTGATGGATGCCCCCTCCGGCGGAGCTCCGGAACAGGCCCCAAGATGGGATCTCATGGATACAGAAGGTTGCGGCGGTGGAATTAGGTTTTCGGCTCTATATCTGGTCGTTTGGGGGTTCATAGGTATATATAAGAGGAAGGAGTACATCGGTGGAGCAAAGGGGGGCCCACGAGGCAGGGGCGCGCCCTAGGGGGCGCCCTCCACCCTCGTGGCCACCTCCTTTCTTTCTTGACGTGGGGTCCAAGTCCCCTGGATCATATTCGGTGAGAAAATCACGTTCCCGAAGGTTTCATTCCGTTTGGACTCCGTTTGATATTCCGTTTCTTCGAAACACTGAAATAGGAAAAAAAACAGCAATTCTAGGCTGGGCCTCCGGTTAATAGGTTAGTCCAAAAAGTAATATAAAAGTGGAAAATAAAGCCCAATATTGTCCAGAACAGTAGATAGTATAGCATGGAGCAATCAAAAATTATAGATATGTTGGAGACGTATCAGTCGTCAGCGGCCTGCACGTAGTAGTAGGCACCTCCGGTGTAGTAGGAGTCATCGTCGACGGTGGCCTCCGGCTCTTGGGCTCCAGCATCTGGTTGCGACAACCAGGTAGAATGGAAAGGGGGAAAAGAGGGAGAAAAGCAACCCTGAGTAGTCATCCAAAGTACTCGCAAGCAAGGATCTACACTACATATGCATGGGTATCTGTGTAAAGGGGCAATATCGATGGCCTGAACTTCAGAGTGCTAGAATAAGAGGGCGATAGCTAGTCCTGTCGAAGACTACACTTCTGGTAGCCTCCATCTTGCAGCATGTAGAAGAGAGTAGATGTCAAGTTCACCAAGTAGCATCGCATAGCATAATCCTACCCGGCGATCCCCTCCTCGTCGCCCTGTGAGAGAGTGATCCTCGGGTTGTATCTGGCACTTGAAAGGGCCAGTGTGTTTTATTAAGTATCCGGTTCTAGTTGTCATAAGGTCAAGGTACAACTCCAAGTCGTCATGTTACCGAAGATCATGGCTGTTTGAATAGATAAACTTCCCTGCAGGGGTGCACCACATTACCCAACACGCTCGATCCCATTTGGCCGGACACACTTTCCTGGGTGATGCCCGGCCTCGGAAGATCAACACGTCGCAGCCCCACCTAGGCACAACAGAGAGGTCAGCACGCCGGTCTAAATCCTATGTGCACAGGGGTCTGGGCCCATCGCCCACTACAGACCTGCATGTTGCGTGGGTGGCCGGAGAGCAGACCTTGCAACCTCCATTTCAAAGGAAGTTGCGTTACGCGGTCCAACCCGAGCGCGCCGCTCAGTCGCTGACGTCACGAAGGCTTCGGCTGATACCACGACGTCGAGTGCCCATAACTGTTCCCGCGTACTTGGTTGGTGCGTATAGGCTAGTGGCCAGACTCAGATCAAATACCAAGATATCGTTAAGCGTGTTATTTTGAAGTAACCGTGAACACCGACTAGGGACAGGCCCACCTCTCACCTAGGTGGTCTCAACCTGCCCTGTCGCTCCGCCACAAAGTAACAGTCGGGGGCCGTCGGGAACCCAGGACCACCTCTACCGGGATGGAGCCACCTACCCCTTCAGCCCCCCATCTTCGAACAGTATCATAAGTAATGTAACAGTATCAAGTATATAGCATATGCCGTGACCACCTCCCAAAGTGATCACGGTCCAATAGTATAGCATGGCAGACGGACAAGAGTGTAGGGCCACTGTTGGAACACTAGCATCCTATACTAAGCATTAGGATAGCGGGTAAAGGTATCAACAATTGTAGCAACAATGACAGGCTATGCAGCAGAATAGGATTAACCGAAAGCAGTAACATGCTACTCTACTCTAATTCAAGCAGTAGAGAGAAGAATAGGCGATATCTGGTGATCAAGCACTACTAGGAAAAAGGCACTACCCGCGCTACTAGTATCGCGCTACAGCTAATAGTTAGTAGTAGCGCGGGGTAAAACCGCGCTACTACTAACATTTTACTAGTAGCGCGGATGTCACCCGCGCTACTACTAACGAAATAGTAGTAGCGCGTCTATAGTATCACACGCTACTAGTATCCTGAATACTAGTAGCGCTCCATTTCACCCCCACGCTACTACTAACTAATTAGGAATTAAAAATAAATAAAATCCATCAATTCCATTTTATGCATACAATTCTAACAACTAAAACAAGCCCAGATTTGTAATAAACCAGCAGCATTACACATCATTCCAAATCGAAGATTTATAGTAAACCAGGAGCATTAGAGCATATCCATACATCTACACTTATTGCCTAGTCACTTATTCCCAGCTAGTGCAAACACATATGAAAGCAAACAAAAATGCATAAAAACACCAAACAGTGACATTCTATCCCTCCAAATGATTTGCTCCTTCTCCATCCTTGCAATCATCTTCTTCTCCCTTATGTGCTTCTCCCATTTATGAATCCAAGATTTCTGTAAAGAGCAAAGAACAAATTAAATTAAATTTCAGCAGACATATATTTCCTTGCATGTTGTGATGTACAGTAACTACGGGAATAGATATACGAAAACAAAAAAGTGAGTGATTTCTATTAACAAGAGATCGCCTATGTAATATCTACAAACAAATGAAATTAATGTCTAGATAATATATATTGCCAACCAAGCCTAGATGAACTATATATTGCCAGGTTATAGGACATATCTAATTTTCACATTAATTGCCTTTACTTTTCTTCAAAACTAAATATACTTAAACTTAGATCATTTCATATAGATGTTCAAAGGATAATACGGCTAAAAGAATCCAATTTCTTTGTTTTTTTGAATTAGTTTAAAAGCAAAGAATTAACACATGATAGAAATGATTATCTGCCATAGGGTGATGCTGGACGGCTAAAAAGCTCACAACCCATCAGATCAATTACTCGATAGGACAACACAAATCTTATAGGATGATTTTCCAAAACAAAAGCAGACCAACAAGGACAAACAACTGCCCATCAGATCCCTAGTTGTTACCTAGCCAGCACCATAGAGAAGACGGCTGATACGTACGGCTGGTGCTCGCCTCAGACAAGAAGAAGCAAGAAAAGGTGCGGCGCTGCCGGCGCCATGGATTCTGACAACAAAGTGCAGAAATATATTCAGTGAGCTGCAAAAGAATTGAAAGGAGTTGCAAATGAACACATGTTTTAACAGGAGGCATGTCATGAATGGGCAAACTAAAGTGCATGGCTTCTGGGACACAAGACTAATCGGGTGCATAGAGAGATGTTATAAACTTGTTCAGATTGACTAGGATAATTGAGGAATAACAACCAGTGAATCTCGCTTGAATGGATGCGAATGAGGGTTAGCTGTTGCATTAAAGCGATGCATCCATAAATCCGATCTAAGAATGTTACAACTTGCATCATCATCATCATGGCCAAATGATAAAGAAGTGAGATGGATCCATACTCTTGGTCTGGGGAGTCCCACTGACCACCCATGTGTTTGCGGGGATGGACGCTTGCACTGCATCGACAGAAAACAGGACACAAACAAGTCAGTAATCCCCATCTGCCTTTTCTTATATTTTCCCACCATCACAGTTCACATACATGGGGCTGTACTGCAGTATCCAAAATTCATCATTTTTCAGGGTATCGCCATGACCAGCGTCAACAGAATGACAGAGGCTGCCAGCCCGATCAGGTTATTGACATTTCATACGACACACACACACCCTCCCCTGTTGCACCACACACTCTCACAATGCCCTTGATTCATTTTCTATCCTTTTTTGAACCGAGTTTCTACTACCAATTTTCCTCGGCCTCTCTTATGCAGCAAAAGCAACGAAAAAAATAGCGCGCTACAAAATATAGTGAGGCCCTTCTCCAAATGCTACACAAGTTAGCGTGCTGTATTTCAAAATAGCGTTTGCAAAAAAAATCAAATATATCTAGAAATAAAGTATTTATAAGCAACTAAAGCATGGTGCAAATTAAATCGTTTGATCCAAGCATTAACACAAGTTACTCTTGTTACTATAGTTCAGTTCAGTACTATATGGGTTCAGTACCATGCCTACAATCAGACGCAAGCTTCAGTGTAGTCAAAGTACAATTACAAAGAGGAGCAAGAATCAAACTTTTTATAGTCGTGGGCTCGTGGCACAAGCTTTAGTTCAGTAAAGAGCATAACACAAGCTAAACTACATAGTACAAAGTATAAACAGAAGCTTCAGTACAGTGCAGAGGACAACACCACCTACACTTTACAAAGAGAAGAAAACTTGAAACTATATTGTACTCCCTACATGTTTTCCATCTCTGTATAAGCTGCAAAGGAGAACACCAACTACACTTTACAATCTGCAAAAGTCTTTTTATTTTGGTCAGTTCGTTCGCATAAATACTTCTCTTTCTCTATCAAAGGGGAGGCACAAGCACAGCCAGCCCCCAAATGCTCTTTTCTTTAATTTCCACCCTAAAACTTTCTTTCTGTATCACAGGATTAATTTCTGGACCAGTCTACTAAACAATTTTTTTTATAGATGTCTACTGCAGTTTATGAAGAAACAATAACGGGTTCAGGGGAGGCACAACCGCACAAGCACAGCCTGCCCCCAAATGCTCTATTCTTTAATTCTCCCCCTAAAAATTCCCACCCATGGGTTAGCATCAGGATATACCTTCTAATCCAGCCGGCCGCCTTTGGATTAGGATTTATCGCGGACTCCCCCGACTCCGTTGGAGCGCTCTCGGCACTGCACTGAAGTACTAAATTTACGAGGCCTCTTAAGTACTGAACCAACTCTAACTTAATTCATGCCGAGAAAGTTTTACAGTACCTTATCCTATCTTGGAGGACACAATCTACATAGCAACAATTCCACATCCCTTGGACAACCTGACACTACACTGAAACAAAACGTCCCGACTCCGAAGTCTCTATCCTAGTCATGCAATGCCCAGCAGAATTTCACTTTAGCCCGTTATAATTTGCGCCAAACAAACTAGGAGTATTAGTTAACAAGACCAGAGAGTGTGAATTTATACCTCGCCCATCTCGACGGAGCCGGCTTGCTCGAAGATCCTGACGAGCTGCGCGTTGTCAACGGTAAAGGGCAGGTTGCCGACGAAGACCTTGAGGTCCTCGGAGTACTCGGTCGCGGAGTCGCCTCCTCCCTCGCCCTCGCCCTCGCTCTGCTCTCCCTTAGCGTCCTCCGTCTCGAACTCGGACGACACGGCCACGGCCACAGGCAGCAGGAGTCGCCTCCGCAGCGCCAACAGCGCCGATACGGCGCGCAGCGGGCCGCAGGTGAAGGAGGCGGCGGCGACGGAGGGGAGCAGGATGAAGTGGTGCAAGAGCGCGGTGGAGAAGAGGGTAGCGGATCTGGACGGAGGGGTGGGAGGGGCGGAGCTTGGGGGGGGTGTTGCGCGCGGCCGGTGCTCGCCGGAACCGGCCGGCGTGGGTGGTGGCAGCGGTAAGGAGATCGTGGGGAGAGGAGCAGGTGAGTTCGTGAGAGAGTTTCTTTAGGGATTAGAGAGTGGTGGGGTGGGAGTGGGTCAGGCCGGGGTGGAAACGCCTAGTAATAGCGTGGGGTCTTACCAGCGCTATAGCTACTTACATAGTAGTAGCGTAGGTTTTATACCCCTCGCTACTACTATGGCCTGTCCCGGGGGCACCACTTAGTAGCAGCGCGGGTTTATACCCCTCGCTACTACTATCAATTTAGTAGTAGCGCGGTTTTTATACCCCTCGCTACTACTAATTAGCAGCAGCGCCTCTTTTTGTGCCGCGCTGCTGCTAAGATTCTGTGTATAAGGTTTTCCCTAGTAGTGAAGGGGGGGGGGCTTGCCTGGTTGCTCTGGCAAGAAGGAGGGGTCGTCAACACCGTAGTCGTACTGGGTAGCAGCGGCGTGGGTCTCGGTGTCTAGCGAGAGAAGAGGGGGAAGAAACGATAAATATAAAGCAAACATATGCATGATGATGCATGACATGACAATGAACGATGCTAGGTGTGCCCTAACGCGGTAGTAGGTGATACCGGCGAAGGGGGAAAACATCCGGGAAAGTATCCCCGGTGTTTCCCGTTTTCGGACAGATGAACCAGAGGAGGAAAGTTGCATGTTTGCTATGCTAGGGATGTGTGGCGGATGAACGGGCTGCGTATATGGATTCGTCTCGTCGGTCCTAACAACTTTCATGTACAAAGTATTTTCATCCAAGCTACGGATTATTTTATATTAATTTTTAAAGTTTTAAATCATTTTCTAGAATTCATTTAATTAATTTAAATCAGCATTATCCAGAATAGTATGTGATGACGTCAGCATGACATAGTGTGACGTCAGCGGTCAATAGTGTGGTTGACTGGAGTCAAACCTGACATGTGGGTCCAGTGGGACCCACATGTCATAGACTAACATGTTAATTAGGTTTTAATTAAGCATGATTAATTAAGTTTAATTTAACTAGATTAACTAAGTTAATTATTCATTTTTTTAGTTTTTTAATTCTTTTTAAAAAAACATTCTGGGGGCGTGGGGCCCCCATGTCATACGCCCGAGGGGCTTAGCGGGTGTTGGGTACGGGCAAATGGTTGCGACCAGCAGGGGCGCCCCCGTCTAGGCGCTGCGGGCGACGGCGGCCACGGCGGGGCTGCCGCAGTCGGCCGGAAGCGGACTGGACGGCGGGAAGCGAGGAGGATGCGGGCGAGCGGCGTGAGGATCTGGACGAGCGGGCGACGATGGGGGGGGGGGGTAGCAGCCCCTGCGAGGTGACGAGCTGTGGCGGTGCGCGCGGCAGCAGCAACAGCTCGCAGCAGTGAGCAAAAGGGGGAAGCAGGGAGGCGTGGCGGACAACGGCGACTACGGGGCAAGCTGGGTGCTGCAGGTGGCCAAGGCGAGCGTGTGCGGGGAGCAAGAGGTGAAGGCGGCAGGCCCAGGGGAAGATGCCGGAGTACGTCCATGGTTGGCCTTGGGATTGGGTGGCGCATGACAGTAGGGGTTGGTGGCGCGGGGCCGCGCGCAACGCAGCATGACCGGGAGGCGCTTCAGGGGATGGCGCGGCGACGGCCGCGGGGACTAGCAGAGGCGGACGACGAGCGGCGCTCGAAGGGAGGGTGAGGCGCGGGTCGGATGAGGTGGAGCGCGGCGGTGCGGCGCGATGACAAGGCAGCGGCGGAGGTGGGCGCAGGCAGCGCACGGGGTGATGCCGGTGCAGGGGCCGCGGTGAGCGCGTCGAGGGGAAGCAGTGGGCGGCCACGCGGACGGCACGGGCGGGCCGGTGGGTGAGCATGGCTCGCGCGGAGCCTGAACACGGGGTGGCGGCGAGTGTGGACGTGCGAAGCGCGTGGTCGGGCGTCGTGGCTGCGGCTAGCGGCGCGCGAGGGCGGAGGGCAGAGGGGAAGAGGCCGGGGGCCTCACCGCTGGGCGTAGGGACAGGGCCGTGGGGCTCGGGGAGGAGACGACGAGGTTCGGTGGTGAGGCTCCGGCGAGGTCCAGGCGGCGGCGCGGGCTCCGCACGGCGCTGCCGGGGCGACGAGGCGATGGGGTCGGGGCGGATCGAGCCCCCGATCCAGATCAAGAAAAGGGGAAACGAGGGGAGAGTGGGAGGAGGGGGGAGTGTGGTAGTGCGGTTAGGTTTAGGTCGGGGTGGGAGTGGGTTTTTGGGCCGGCCTGGCTGGCAGTAGCCGCTGGGCCAAGGCCTAACGGGGGTTTTCCTTTTATTTAACCTTTTGTTTAGTTTTTATCTTATGTTTTATTTTTCTTTTACTATTTAATTTTAGTATTTCTCTTAGTTTAGTTTTATACTTTATAATCTAGTTTCCTAAATTAGTGTTACAACATAATCCAATGCCACAAAAACTTTTACACTGAAACAAAATAGTTTAGCATTTTACAAAATACCAAAGGCATTCAAATAATTGTATTAGCCACTGCTTTGTTCACTTTTAAGTATTCAAACATTTTATAAAAGTGCGATTTCTACACAATAATTACCTATGCATTATTTCACTCACACTGAACATTTTTGTTTTAATATTTGAAAACTTTCATTGTTTGTTAGATTTTGAGATTGAATTCGAATCGGTTTCGAACTAACGCGAGATTAGCAACAGTAACCGTGGTGACGTGGCACTATTAGCGGAGAATTATTGTAGCTTAATTATCCGGGCGTCACAGAGAGGGCCGTGGGGGTATATCGACCCCCCCCTCGTGTTATCAGGGAGGGGGTATATCGACCCTCCCTCGTGTTGAAGTTATCGGGAGGGGGTTATATGGACAACAACGACATACATATATGGGAAAATAATGTTATCGGGGAGAGGGTATATCGCCCGCCCCCCTCATGTTGAATTTATCAGGCGGGGGTATATCGACAACGACATACCCGATAAAAAAATAAGAAAACAAAGAATAAATAAAAAGAGGAGAAGAAGAAAGGAATAGAGGAGAAGATCGACAACAAAGAAAAAAAGAAGAAAAAAAGAGGAGAAGAAGAAAGGAATAGAGGAGAAGAAGAAAAAATAGAAAATATAATATTTTCTATTTTTTCTTCTTCTCCTGTATTCCTTTCTTGTTCACCTCTTCTTTTTCTTCTTTTTTCCTCTTCTTATTTATTTCTCCTTTTCTTCCTCTCCTCTTCTTCTCCTTTCTTCCTCTCCTCTCCTTCTTTTTCTTCTTCTTCCTTCTTCCTAGCTAGATATATAAAACTTTTCTAAAAATGTAACTTTTGCATATATATAAAACTTTTCTAAAAATATGCATATATAAAACTTTTTCTTCTTCTTCTTCCTTCGTCCTTTCTCTTCCTTCTTCCTAAATATATAAAACTTTTCTAAAAATGAAACTAACCTAAAATATACTAAATCAGAGAACATATATAGATAAAACTTTTCTAACAATCTAACTTTTGCATATATGGACATATATACATAGAGAACATACATACATATATACATTTTCATAAAAAAAGCAAAAAACAAATCATCATATATAGGAACAAAAAAATCTGAAAAAAACATGACATATAATCATATACACACACACATATATCTATAATCTGGAAAAAATATCATATAAATGTGGGAAAAACAGGGGAGGAAGGGGGCGGCGCCGGCTTGACCAAGGAGAGGTGCGGCGTGGTCGAGGAAGTAGAAGAGGCACGGCGTTAGGGTAGAGGGCGGCGATGGCGGCGTGGTCGGGGCAGGAGTGACGGCGGCGTGGTCGATCGGGGTAGGGCAAGGGCGCGCGGCATGGTCGGGGCAGGGGCGACGGCGGCGTGGTCCGGGTGGGACGACCGCGGCGTGGTCGGGGCGGGCCGACGGCGGCGTGGTCGGGGCATGGGCGGCGGCGTCGACCGGGCTGAGGGCGGCGACAGCGTCAACGTGCGAGCTCGGGCAGCCTGGCTGCGGCGCTGGGGCGGGGCAACTGCAGAGATGAGTGTGAAAAACGCAAAGTCTTTTCTTATATACCAAGGGCATTGGTACCGGTTCGTGGCACCAACCGGTACCAATTGCCCCTTTAGTCCCGGTTAGTGCCACCAACCGGGACCAAATGTCTCTTTTCAGCAGCCCAAAGAGCGAGAAGCGGCGGCCTTTGGTCCCGGTTGGTAGCACCAACCGGGACTAAACGGGGGGCATTGGTACAGGTTGGTGCCACCAACTGGTACCAATGCAACCCTTTAGTCTCGGTTGTTGCCACCAACCGGGACCAAAGACCTTCCATGGCGGCGTGGTGGTGGTAGTTTAGTCCCACCTCGCTAGTTGAGAGGGGCGCGCAGTGGTCTATAAGCCCCACAGCGGCACCCCTCTCGAGCTCCTCTCCATTGCACGCTTACGGGCCTAATTGCGACTGCTATGCCTGATGGGCCTACTGGGCCCTCAGCGGGCCTGAATCTTGGCCCATTGATGGGTTTTAAGTCGTATTCAGGCCGTGGTGGCCCAGTAGGTGGCAATTTTTTTTATTTTTTCCGAGTTATTTTTTTTTCTTTTTACTTTATTTATTTTATTTTGTTTGTACTTACAACAAAATAGTTTTTATTTTATTTTATTTTATGATAATTTTTTTCTATTAAAGTTTCTAACAAAAAAGTTATTTATGAATATTGTTTTTGCTTTTAATGATTTTGAACAGAAAATACTTTGATAATTTTAGTTGCATCAATTTTATATAATTTTAGTTTCAATAATACTAGAGGTTGTTTATAATGTTTTGAACATAAAATACTTTGATAATTTTAGTATCATAAATTTCATTTATGTTATGAAAGTTTATTTTTTTTATTTTTTTTCTACTTATATATTTTATTTTATTTTATATTATTTTGTTTCTAATTACTTATTTATTTTATGTTATGATAATTCTTTTTGCTATTAAGGGTTTGTAACAAAAAAGTTCTTATGAAAATTCTTTTTGCTTTTAATGATTTTGAACAGAAAATACTTTGATAATTCATCATTTTACCCACATAGCATGTGCAAGAAAGTAGAGAGGGTTACTGCAAAAACTGGATGCACTTGTGTACAAAACGGACAATCTCTTTCAAAGTATCATGGTTTCATACGGAAACTCGTCTGTTACAAAGTGATTTCATTTTTTTTAACTTATTTGAACTCCAGAGTTTTTCTGTGTTCAAAATGCACCATTTAAAGCCGCATCATCAATTTTCAATTTCTGACTTCATTTGTTATTTTTCATGCATTTACTGGTTATTTTGAGCTATAAGACCCTTCAATTGAAGAGCATTTCAAATGAAATCTGAAAAGGTTGAAAGTTGGCATGATATCATCATTTCACCGACATAGCATGTGAAAGAAAGTAGAGAGGGTTATGACAAAAACTGGATGCACTTCGTGTACAAAACGGACAATCTCTTTCGAAGTATCAGGGTTTCATACGGAAACTCGTCTGGTACAAAGGGATTTCATTTTTTTGAACTTACTTGAACTCCAGAGTTTTTATGTGTTCAAAATGCACCATTCAAAGCCACATCAACAATTTTCAACCCTTTCTGACTTCATTTGTTATTTTTCATGCATTTATTGGTTATTTTGAGCTATAAGACCTTGAAATTGATAAGCATTTCAAATGAACTCCGAAAATGTTGAAAGTTGGCATGGTATCATCATTTCACCCACCAAGCATGTGCAAGAAAGTAGAGAGGGTTACGGCAAAAACTGGATGCACTTCGTGTACAAAACGGACAATCTCTTTCGAAGTATCAGGGTTTCATACGGAAACTCGTCTGTTACAAACGGAATTCATTTTTTTGAACTTATTTGAACTCTAGAGTTTTTCTGTGTTGAAATGCCACATCATCAATTTTCAACCCTTTCTGAATTTATTTGTTATTTTTCAAGCATTGACTGATTATTTTGAGTTGTAAGACCCTGAAATTGATAAGTGACCAAATTAATAGAAGTTCATCATCACATTAAAACCAAACTACATGCATAGTTATCATTGAACAACATATAGCTCTCCAGAGCATCTAATTAAACAATACATTGAAATTATGTAAAACATTTCAGTGCAATAAGAAATGCGATCATAATCGCAACCAAGGTAACAATTGATCCAACTGCATAATGATACCAAGCCTCGGTATGAATGGCATATTTTCTAATTTTTCTAATCTTCAACCGCATGGCATCCATCTTGATCTTGTGATCATCAACGACATCCGCAAGATGCAACTCCAATATCATCTTCTCCTCCTGTATTTTTTTCCTTCAAGTAATTGTTTTCTTCAACTAAATTTAACCTCTCGACAATAGGGTCGGTTGGAATTTCCGGTTCAACCACCTCCTAGATAAATAAAATATATGTCATGTTGGTCGGCATAATTGTCATAAACATTAAATGAACCAAATAGCTATAAAAAGATAATATATACCACATCCGAATCATAGACAGGACGAGGGCCGACGGGGGCGGATACCAAAACCATCGCACTATATAATAACTAGGAATAATAAAAGTAAGAAAATAAGATAAGTATCTATCTAAAGTAAGAATTTTTTTCTTTCAGAAAGAAGATAAGAACAAGAGGCTCACCACGGTGGTGCCGGCGACGAGATTGGCGTGGGCGATCGACGGTGGTGAAGACGGGGACGAGACGTGACGGACCGCTAAACCTGGACAAATCTCGGGGAAAATGGAGCTCGGAGGTCGAGTTTCGAGAGGAGAAAGATTAATTAGTGTGGCTCAGACATTTCATTGAACACCTCATGTGCATAGGAGAGTAGAGCTAGAGCACCCAAATACCCTCCCCTAGCCGGCCAGAAAAAATAGAGCATTGTGGAGTGCTCTGCTGTGGCGATGGGGTATATTTAGGCAGCTCACTGGTCCCGGTTTGTGGCTGAAACTGGGACTAAAGCCCATCCATCTGTCCCGGTTCAAGCCAAGAACCGGGACCAATTGTTGTGGTCCTGGAGCGATGCCAATTGGTCCCAGTTTGTGCCTCGAACCGGGACAAATGGGTCCACACGAGCTGGGGCTAATACCCACGAGGCCCCGGCCGGTCCCCTGGGCTCACGAAAAGGGTCGAAAGCCCCCATGGGTCCCGGTTCATGGACGAACCGGGACTAATGGGATGCCAGGCCCGAACGAAAGCCATGTTTTCTACTAGTGGATATCAACAGATACACGTTCTACACGGAGGCCAAAGATATGGACAGTGATGATCAGATCTCTGGGGTGACGATGGAATGCATGACCGGCAGCGGCACCGGCGCAACTGAAAGATTTTACAAAAGGGTCCAGGAGATCTGGGAGCTTAACTACTCTGGACTGCACAACACGATGATGTTCCGTGTCAGATGGGCTAAGAATGTCGAGAGAGAAAACCGGAATTTCACTACCTTGACTATACCCGACGCCAAGAGAGCTACTGTGAATGCTAAATGAGCCATGGGTACATGCTAAGCACATGAAACAATGCTTCTTCATAACCGACCCGCGCAATCCAAGCCGCGTTGTCGTGAGGAGAGGCAAAAGGAACATCATTGAAATGGATGGAGTCGCCAACGAGGAAGACTACGATCAGTACGGCAACCCAATGAGGGAAGATGATGATGATGCTGAAGTATACGTCAAAAGAAGAATCAATACTACATTACCTAAGAAAAATCATACTCCATGGAAAAGGCAAAGTCACAATGAGGGGCTCAATTATTCTTCAATGAACAAGAAGGGAAAGAAGCTAACTAAAAAACGAAAACGTCAACATAGAGGAACCGTATGTTATCGGTCAAATGATGTAATATATATGTTCCTATTTTGTATACACACTTAGCCATTATTATGCATGGGTCCAATGATGTAATGTATATGTTCCTATTTTGTATACATATTTAACCGTCGAATGATGCAATATATATCGCCTTCAATTCCCTTCGTTAACTGCTCTCGGAAAAATGTGAGAGAAAATAAAGGAAAAGAAAATAGAAGGAAACAAACAGAAAAACTGGTATATAGGTACTGGTTATAGCAGCAGCGCTTTTCTGAGAAAAGAGTTACAGCTAGTCAAGGTAGCAGTAGAGGTTTCTACACGAAACCGCTATAGCTACCTGGAGTAGCTATAGCGCGTTTTGCATAAACGCGCTACTAATGTGCCCACTTAACCCCGAAAATCCCCACTCCTCTCTTCATCCCGCCTCTTTTCCCGAAATCCCCACTCCTCTCTCTTCGCACGTCGCGGCGCCGGAGCCCAAGCCGCGCTTCTGCGCTCGCGCCCGACCCCGATGCCGATCGACCCCGGCGCCGGCTCCCGCCCCGACCCCGACCCCGGCGCTCGCCCACGGCCCAAGCCCCGACCCCGGCGCTCGCCCACGGCCCCGGCCCCGACCCCGGCGATCGCCCACGGCCTCGGCCCCGACCCTGACCCCGGCCTCGTCCCCGACCCGGACCCCTCCCAACCTCGGCCCTCGTCAGGCCTGCACCCTCTATAAGCCCCCCACCTCTCCTCCTCTCTCTGGTAGCTATGTTTTTTGGTTAATTTAGTTAGGTTTTAGTTAGGGAAGATGGTTAATTTAGTTAGGTTTTAGTTAGGGCAGATGGTTAATTTAGCTAGGTTTTTTCTTCAAATTATATATTTTTCTTCCTTTTATATGCAAATTTGAAGTGGACATGTGATATGTGGACATGTGATGTTTTGTACATGTCATATTTGGAAATTTGGACATGTCATTTGGACATGATGATTATGTGCAGGGTAAATGATCCGAGTGGCCTATGTTACGCCGGAATGTTGATTCATTTCCGTTCCCGTGAATTTCAGGCGCTCGATATGTCCATTTTTATAACCAAAGGTCATGCCGAAATTTTCCGTGAATTTTGGCATGATTTGTGCTAGATAGTAAGCATATTGAGTGCTGTGAAACGACTTTCCGGGAAACATAGATTTCTTCTTTATGTCATTTCTCATTTTTTTCATAGTTTTAGAATTAAACGAGGAGAATTAATCATAGGAAACATGTCAAACAACGAAGAAACTGGTCCTTCTGACCAAGATGCAGACTAGATGGATTATGAGGGTGAACAAGAATACCTCGACTTTTTGACTGCTAAGAAAATGCAAAGTCAAGGTTCGCAGGTCGGCCTGGATGATGGTACTCACGCCGATATCGACACTGACGGCGCCGGCACCGACGGTGGCGCCGAGACCGGCGGGGAAGGTACCGGCGAGGAAGATACCGACGGGGAAGGTACCGGTGTCGATGCCGCTACCGAAAAGAAGAAGCAGAAGAAGCAGAGGGTACGAAAACCTAACAAACTAGGGATTGGACGACTGGTGATCACAAACATGGCACCTGGCAAGTTTGAGCCATTAGAGCCAGAAGAACCTCGCACGTGCTATGGGAACCAAGTAGGATGCATCCTACGGGAATGCAGGAGCATCAACGATGACGACTTAACGAGTAAAGAACATTTGACGCAGTTGCTCCTAACGAAGTTGCATAAGAGATTCAAGTTTCCCGACCGGGATGATAACATAGAAGAACCGTGGGATGATCCGAAGATGAAAAAGATTAACAATCACGCCATGGGCATGTTCAGCAATGATTTGGCCTCCTGGAAAGGCAGGGTGAAACGAGCTATTGAGGCTGAGGAACCCTTGTCCAAGATTCTAGAGGAAAATCCGACACTTACGGAAGAGGAGTTCGAAAAGTTCAAGGACACTTGTGCTACCGAGGCAGCCAAGTCTAAGGCTACGCAATTCAAGAGCCTTCACCAAAGGAACACTGGGAAGCATTGCCTCGGAAGCCGTGGCTACCTCGGTAAAAGGCCCATATGGGATGAGGAGGACGCGGAACATGAAGCCGCGGGTATCCCAGACACCTTCGCGAAGTTCACCAACCCCTTGGAGCATGACTTCATCAGGGCGCGCTACAAGTGGTACAAGGAAAAGAAGGTTTTTTACACGGACTAGATCATGAGGAAATTGATTAGACTACTGGTAATTATTCTTTTACCACCTTACATTTAGCTGCAGATCTAGTCGACTACACATTCCTAAACGGTTCATGCTCCTTCTGCAGGAGAAGCAACACCAGCTTGCAGCCCAAAGCCCTACTTCTCCGATGAGGCCCAAGTGGGACACCCCTCTCAACCGGGCCTTGAACGAACTTAAGGGACTCCCTTTGGGCCAGCGGCCGCAATATGGTCGTGTGCACGGCGGTGGAGACGGCGCCACGTGGAAGGTGTTTTACAACGAGGGCCCGGAGGACAAGAAGCAGAAAAAGAAGTTTAGTCAGGCGGACATCAACGCGAAGGTGAAGCTTGCGGTCGAGAAAAAAAGCTGCTGAGGATGCAAAAAAACAGCCGAGGAGAAATATGAGTTGCTACAGTAGGCTGTCAATGCAGCTGTAACTGCCTGTAGAAATGATTTCGCTACTAACTTGGTTCCAGCTATCATCAACTGGACGAAGGAAAATTCCACACAAGATGATACATGATTTCCCGTTGCCCAGTTTCGTCGGGAGCAACTCCATGAACAACAACACCACCGCACCATCACTTGCTCACGCAACCGAGCCTCCTCTCGCAGTCGCTCCCGCTCATAGCAGCCCGTCCTCAGTCTCTGGCGCGCTAGGTGGGCCTTCGTCTTTGTCTGAGCTCGACGCCCTCATGATAATTACATGTCGCACCAACATAGAATATTCCATTTTCGTTGCCTTTCGGATGTTTTACTCCACATACATGTGTTTGTAGTCCGAAGAAACCCCGTGCACCATACTCTACTTGATCAAAGGCCAGAAGGTGGACGTGGGAAAGGGGATGATAATGAACCCCTTGCAACCCACGTTCCACAACCACCCGATCCCTGCTGGGCACTTCAGAGTTAACTTGTCCAGTGTGAAATCGGGGCACGAGCATTTGCCTCCTCCAGTACAGCCTGTGGGACAGGACGACGAGACCCAGTCGCGGATTGGAAGCTGCAAGGGTTGGGTGCTGCTATGACCGAAGAATATTATTCGTTTGGAGCCTGCCAAGACCACACCAATAACCACATATCAACAACCATGTGCGGAGACCACCACCCCGCCTACGCAATTACCAGCTCCTGTAGTGCCGGGTGAGAGCGGCGAATGAAATGATGAAGGGGGTGCAATAGTACTAGCATTTGTAATTGGTCATGGAGAACATAGAATAGATGATGAGACGGAGGTCGACCCAATGGGTTTCCTCAATACAAACGCGTATGACTGTGACATAGATATGATGAGTCAACCATATGATGAATCGGGCTATCAGCATGCTAATGAGGATATGGATGATCTGCCCGGGCAGGAAGGTTGTAGCAGGGATTGCAAAAAGTCTCTCTTCATGAAATCCTCACAAGAAACGCCTGAAGATGCCGCCTCAACACAGGCTCAACTAGCTGAGGGTCGTACAGTGCTTAGCCAGGGAACACTAGGGCAGGGGTTAAGGAAGGGTCTGGAAGGTGTGCCCAAGAAAAAGGAGAGGAAGAGATCGGGGAAGATAGTTGCCTCCAAACAAGCCAGAGCACATAGCAGCCATATGATGGAGTCTGAAGAGCGTGTACCCGTGAAAGGTGCGGCCATGTTCCATTTCACGGGCGAGCCGATGCTACCATCAAAACCGCTCGAGGCACTATCAGGGGATCTCAGGGGACTGCACGACCATGTGCTGTCGACTGAGAAAAGCCTACTAGCCTCGAAGGATCCAGGATATCCGACATACGCGGCTCGTGTGCCTGAGTGTAAGTGCTACATCGACACACGACCCATGGAGGTGTTCTTCCTGCGGTTTGACCATATCTTTTAGGACAAGGCGGCTCGATTTTACAATTGTCCGCCATTTTGCGCTACATGTGAGCTCCGTCATGAAGAGAGAAGAAGTCTCGCAAATCTGTGTGGCAGATCCGTACTAATTGCACGAGTCTTTCTTGAGTCTCGGTGACTGCTAGGGACTACCTCCAAAACTTCATGGTACAGAATAAGGACCAGGAAATTGTCCTCCTGCCTTATCATCCAATGTAAGTCAGTTCCGGACAACCCTTTCGTACATTTCAATCATTCCTTCTCGCTCATATGGAGAATAATTTGAGGTGTCATTTCCCCGCAGCAACGGGCGCGGCGTCCTTATCGTTCTTTACCCGCGAGTCTCCCACACCGTGTATTTCGACCCTTCCAGAGACTACGAGAAGAAGGACTACACACACATAATGAATATTCTAGATGATGCTCTCCAAGGCTTCCGCATTAGAGGTGGCCACATGCAGATCAGGAAACAAAGGAACAAGAAGATGGGTTTCGCGCATAAAACTAACTTCTGCTGCATCCATGTCCCAAAACCAAGCAAGAAGGATGGATTCTACATCCTCCATCTCATGATTGAGTTCAACACGGATCACCAAAAGCTTAGCATGACAAGCAGAAATGATGAACATATCCACAAGTGGCTAGAATCTCATGGAGAAGCCGATTATAAGCGTAGAGATGACTTCTTTCGCATCCAAAGGGACATTACGACGATCATCATGAAAGAAGTCATCGATGAGAAGGGGATGTTCCACCACGGCCCTATATCGCGAGCTAACGTCCGAACTCGCATAGGCATGCAACGTCAAGACCTCACGCCGTTCAAGAAGCTAGGGTCCATCCTCGATGATATGGAAGGATGGAACTTCTAGTGAATTACTAGAACATCAAGGTGCGCGTTGCCGCACCCGCCCATCTTAGTGATAATATGACCATTTATGAAAGAAATAGAAGTATAATTTTTAATTCAGATTTGAATGGAGCGCCTCAATTTTTAGCATAAACTACAATATATTTGAATACCAAAATTTGGTTACACGCATATATAGAAGGGGCCAGTTCAAATAATCATCAAATATCTTTGAACAAGAAATTCCGCATGAGATTTTACAAATCTTTCGCAAACCCGTAAAATAGAAGACTGATTAAGGAAAACTTTTAAAAGATCGAGAGTGAGTGAAAATTATGAGTTGTAGCGTCAAGTACACCAATGACCTAGAATACTGGATTTTACATTTAAACTCAAGTATAATTCTAAGTGAAACTGCACATATAGATTTGCTTCCCACTACCGTACTGGGCACAATATTGAACTTGAAATGTGCATTGGTTGCCTCGCAAGTGTATGAAATCGGGCAAAGTTCAAGAGCTTAATTTAACATTACATATTCCAAACAAAATAAATTTAATCTTTTTTAAGGAAAGAAGAAATGATATTGAATAAGCACCTTACTCATCTTGACAGTAGCATCATATTGTCCGTTGTTTGGAACACTGTAAATTAGTTTCTTCCATCAAGCAGATGAAATCATTATATATGTACAAAAAAAGTTAGCATAAGGAATATATTCGCACTGAGGGTTGCGTATTACCGTGCAAGACTTGGCTTGTTTTTATGTACGGATGCCATGAAGTTGTATCTTACCTATCGTTTATCTTCTCAAATGCTACTGGTGCTTCATTTTCTGAAGAGAACTTGAAGATTTTTTTTTTTTGGTTTTCCTAATCACGTGATCGCATAGTACTTCTATTGTACGACAGCTCGTGACGGCGGAGTGCGTGCGCTGGAGGGGATTGCTGTGGAGGTGACCCTTTTTTACAGAGGAAGGTACGTATGGGAGGTTTTTGTTTAGAAAAACGTATGGGAGGTGAGCCGTACGGTGGGCTAGAATTAAGGCCTAGCTAACTACCTATTCGCCCAATTAATCAGAGAGCACCCAGCTCATCCTCCGGAGCAGCGGCCGGGCACGTTGGGCCAACGACGATGCGCGGGGAAACTGGTTAAAACAACCATGGTGCGTGTGGCGGGACGATCAATCAATCTGATGCGTTCATACGTGATGACCCACGGTTGACAACGTCAAATCGTTGTGGATGGCTGTAGCTAGCTCCGTTTTACTGTATTGAAATGATGCCCATGATGATGATATTGAAGAAAATATGCCCTAGAGGCAATAATAAAGTTATTATTTATTTCCTCATATATCATGATAAATGTTTATTATTCATGCTAGAATTGTATTAGCCGGAAACATAATACATGTGTGAATATATAAACAAACAGAGTGTCACTAATATGCCTCTACTTGACTAGCTCGTTAATCAAAGATGGTTATGTTTCCTAACCATGAACAAAGATTTGTTATTTGATTAACGAGGTCACATCATTAGTTGAATGATCTGATTGACATGACCCATTCCATTAGCTTAGCACCCGATCATTTAGTATGTTGCTATTGCTTTTTTCATGACTTATACATGTTCCTATGACTATGAGATTATGCAACTCCCGTTTACCGTAGGAACACTATGCGTGCCACCAAACGTCACAACGTAACTGGGTGATTATAAAGGTGCTCTACAGGTGTTTCCGAAAGTACTTGTTGGGTTGGCGTATTTCGAGATTAGGATTTGTCACTCCAATAGTCGGAGAGGTATCTCTGGGCCCTCTCGGTAATGCACATCACATAAGCCATGCAAGCATTGCAACTAATGTGTTAGTTGCGAGATGATGTATTACGGAACGAGTAAAGAGACTTGCCGGTAACGAGATTGAACTAGGTATTGAGATACCGACGATCGAATCTCGGGCAAGTAACATACCGATGACAAAGGGAACAACGTATGTTGTTATGCGGTCTGACCGATAAAGATCTTCGTAGAATATGTAGGAGCCAATATGGGCATCCAGGTCCCGCTATTGGTTCTTGACCGGAGACGTGTCTCGGTCATGTCTACATTGTTCTCGAACCGTAGGGTCCGCACGCTTAAAGTTACGATGACAGTTATTATGAGTTTATGCATTTTGATATACCGAAGTCAGTTCAAAGTCCCGGATGTGATCACGGACATGACGAGGAGTCTCGAAATGGTCGAGACATAAAGATTGATATATTGGAAGCCTATATTTGGACATCGGAATGGTTCCGAGTAAAATCGGCATTTTACTGGAGTACCGGGGGGTTACCGGAACCCCCCCGGGGGTTAATGGGCCCATATGGGCCTTAAGGGAAAAGAGGAGGGGCGGCCTGGGCAGGCCGCGCGCCCCCTCCCCCCCTTGTCCGAATAGGACAAGGAAGGGGGGCGGCGCCCCCCTTCTTCCTTTCCCCCTCTCTCCTTCCTTCTCCTACAAGGCAAGGGAGAGGAGTCCTACTCCCGGTGGGAGTAGGACTCCTCCTTGGCGCGCCCCCTCTAGGACGGCCGCCCCTCCCCCTTGCTCCTTTATATACGGGGGCAGGGGGGCACCCTAGGACACACAAGTTGATCTTCGTCATCGTTCCTTAGCCGTGTGCGGTGCCCCCCTCCACCATATTCCACCTCGGTCATATCGTTGCGGTGCTTAGGCGAAGCCCTGCGTCGGTAGAACATCATCATCGTCATCACGCCGTCGTGCTGACGGAACTCATCCCCAAACATTTGCTGGACCGGAGCCCGGGGAGCGTCATCGAGCTGAACGTGTGCTAAGAACTCGGAGGTGCCGGAGTAACGGTGCTTGGATCGGTTGGACCGGGAAGACGTACGACTACTCCCTCTACGTTGCATCAACGCTTCCGCTTCGGTCTACGAGGGTACGTAGACAACACTCTCCCCTCTCGTTGCTATGCATCACCATGATCTTGCGTGTGCGTAGGAATTTTTTTGAAATTACTACGTTCCCCAACAGATATGTGTTGGTTGAACTTGTATACTTCCTGTAGCGATGAAACTTTCTGATGTCCACGGTCTTTGCCGAACTTGCGTAACGCTACTTTGTTTGTTTGGGTACGATGACCGGCGTACCTCTAGTTAGTTAGTTTGCGTACTTTATGTTGCATCTAGTTGCTAATTAACCCTTTTTTTCGTGTTGCTGTAATATATTTTGTTGCATATGATTGTACATCCTCTTGATGAACATGCATCTATAACAGGTACCTAGTTTATTGATGGCGGGATGACGTCTTTTGATGGCGGGATGGCGGTGCTATGTGGTGTACAACGGGAAGGATTCGGGGGTGTACAACGAGTGACCTGAGTGTCAGGCGCAAGCGAATGGGGTCTCGGGCGCCAGCCATAAAGGCTTCAAAAGCAGACAAAAAGGAGAAGCTAGTTACTTGAGGTTCCCGCTAGCGCGAGAGAGGACTCGTAACCGCCGCCTCATGTAGTGCATAGTTCCGCTCTCACTCATAGTGATAGCTCTTCTCGCGTATACCATTGTTTAGATGGATGACGTTGTAGTTGCAAGTATTCGAGACTTGCATGTATCGCTATTTTCGAGATGATGACGAGATACCACTTTGTACTGGATGATGATTATGATGAGACTATTTGTATGTATATGCTATTATTACATTTGTGGTCTCGCAGCCATTTGTATGTGTATTAGGATGACATTTGTATCTGCTAAAAATTCTTGTATAAAGCCTGTTCAAATACAATACAAATATGTAGAAAAACCAAAAACTACTAAAATTAGCAGTAGCAGTGGTGAAAAGTTAGCAGTAGCGCGTTCTGGAAAAGCGCACTAAAGCTATTAGCAGTAGCGAGCTTCCACGAAGCGCGCTGCTGCTACACTTGTATAGTAGTAGCGCGTGTATGCACGCGCTACTGCTACGGTTTAGCTGTAGCGCCTTATTAGTAGCGCCGGTCCCGTGCTACTGATATACCTAGGACCCGCGCTGCTGCTAGCCTTTTTCTTAGTAGTGCACATGTTTCCACGCCCAGAAGTAGGTTATCATCAGCATCACGCTCTTACGTAGTCAGCGCCGATTCCACCGCCGTCTTTTGTACCAACCGACTCAAGTCGACCCATCAGACTGCCTAGTTCGACCCAGCCAAACTCATTGGACTGTATGACACGCTCGAGGATACTAAATCATCTTTCGCGAATTCCCATCCATCATATAATTTCATCTCAGCTGACATGACTTCCCGCGACGCCTTTAAGAATCTCTCTTTTGTGCCAACAAATATTTCACACATATAGGCCATAACCCAAGATTTCTAGTTTCATCGAACTTCTCTAGCTCAAACCTGGTACCCGTTGGCGCCATAGTTCTTTGTACGGCTGACTCTGTGAAAAAATAACAAAGCTTCCCGCGCGATGCCCAAGTGCTGGGGTACGCATACATCCTGACTGATCCATGTACTACTAGCCTTTGCTTCACGTGAACTTGTCTCCTTGGCTTCAACTTCTGATTCTAGCTTACTGCTTTGTCCTGCCTCTGCTTTTCGATGGATGCACATAAACTATGGATATGTTTATTTCCGACTCGATCTGCTGCTGCCTCTTCGTGTCATTGGGGACTCGGTCCTTTTTTTCTCAAAACAAATCCTCACGAGATGCTTTCTTCGGATCCACATAGAACGCACGATCACGTGCCTCGGCCCAGCCAGTTTCCAGCCTTACGCCTGGCCTGGCCCTCAGCTGGGCCACTGATGCTGGATGGGCCGCCTACCCATCGGTGCGCCAGGAACTGTTGGGGAACGTAGTAATTTCAAAAAAATTTCTACGCACACGCAATATCATGGTGATGCATAGCAAGGAGAGGAGAGAGTGTTGTCTACGTACCCTCGTAGACCGAAAGCGGAAGCGTTATATCAACGCGGTTGATGTAGTCGTACGTCTTCACGATCCGACCGATCCAAGCACAGGTTACTCCGGCACCTCCGAGTTCTTGGCACACGTTCAGCTCGATGACGATCCCCGGGCTCCGATCCAGCAAAGTGTCGGGGAGGAGTTCCGTCAGCACGACGGCGTGGTGACGATCTTGATGTTCTACTGTCGCAGGGCTTCGCCTAAGCACCGCTAGAATATGACCGAGGTGGAATATGGTGGAGGGGGGCACCGCACACGGCTAAGGAACGATCACAAAGATCAACTTGTGTGTCCATGGGGTGCCCCCTGCCCGTATATAAAGGAGCAAGGGAGGAGGGGGCGGCCGGCCTAGAAGGGGCGCGCCAAGGGGAGTCCTACTCCCACCGGGAGTAGGATTCCACCTTTCCTAGTCCAACTAGGAGAAGGGGGAAAGGGGGGGAGTGGAGAAGGAAGGGAGAGGGGGCCGCGCCCCCAAACCCCTTGTCCAATTCGGACTGGCCTTGGGAGGGGCGCGCGCCACCTCCTGGCTCCTTCCCACTAAGGCCCAATAAGGCCCAATACTCTTCCCCGTATTCCCGTAACTCCCCGATACCTCCGAAAATACCCGAACCACTCAGAACCTTTCCGATGTCCGAATATAGTCATCCAATATATCGATCTTTACTTCTCGACCATTTCGAGACTCCTCGTCATGTCCCCGATCTCATCCGGGACTCCGAACTCCTTCGGTACATCAAAACTCATAAACTCATTATATAACTGTCATCGAAACCTTAAGCGTGCGGACCCTGCGGTTCGAGAACAATGTAGACATGACCGAGACACGTCTCCGGTCAATAACCAATAGCGGGACCTGGATGTCCATATTGGCTCCTACATATTCTACGAAGATCTTTATCGGTCAGACCGCATAACAACATACGTTGTTCCCTTTGTCATCGGTATGTTACTTGCCCGAGATTCGATCGTCGGTATCCAATACCTAGTTCAATCTCGTTACCGGCAAGTATATTTACTCGTTCCGTCATACATCATCTCGCAACTAACTCATTAGTTGCAATGCTTGCAAGGCTTAAGTGATGTGCATTACCGAGAGGGCCCAGAGATACCTCTCCGACAATCGGAGTGACAAATCCTAATATCGAAATACGCCAACCCAACATCTACCTTTGGAGACACCTGTAGAGCTCCTTTATAATCACCCAGTTACGTTGTGACGTTTGGTAGCACACAAAGTGTTCCTCCGGCAAATGGGAGTTGCATAATCTCATAGTCATAGGAACATGTATAAGTCATGAAGAAAGCAATAGCAACATACTAAACGATCGGGTGCTAAGCTAATGAATGGGTCATGTCAATCACATCATTCTCCTAATGATGTGATCCCGTTAATCAAATGACAACTCATGTCTATGGCTAGGAAACTTAACCATCTTTGATCAACGAGCTAGTCAAGTAGAGGCATACTAGTGAAACTCTGTTTTGTCTATGTATTCACACATGTATTATGTTTCCGGTTAATACAATTCTAGCATGAATAATAAACATTTATCATGAAATAAGGAAATAAATAATAACTTTATTATTGCCTCTAGGGCATATTTCCTTCAGTCTCCCACTTGCACTAGAGTCAATAATCTAGTTCACATCGCCATGTGATTTAACAGCAATAGTTCACACCATCATGTGAATAACACCCATAGTTCACATCGATATGTGACCAACAGCAAAAGGGTTTACTAGAGTCAGTAATCTAGTTCACATCGCTATGTGATTAACACCCAAAGAGTACTAAGGTGTGATCATGTTTTGCTTGTGAGAGAAGCTTAGTTAACGGGTCTGCCAAAATTCAGATCCGTATGTATTTTGCAAATTTCTATGTCTACAATGCTCTGCACGGAGCTACTCTAGCTAATTGCTCCCACTTTCAATATGTATCTAGATTGAGACTTAGAGTCATCTATATTGGTGTCAAAACTTGCATCGACATAACCCTTTACGACGATCCTTTTTGTCACCTCCATAATTGAGAAACATATCCTTATTTCACTAAGGATAATTTTGACCGCTGTCTAGTGATCTACTCCTAGATCACTATTGTACTCCCTTGCTAAACACAGTGTAGGATATACAATAGATCTGGTACACAGCATGGCATAGAACCTACGGCCAAGGCATAGGGAATGACTTTCATTCTCTTTCTATCTTCTGCCGAGGTCGGGTTTTGAGTCTTACTCAATTTCACACCTTGTAACACAGGCAAGAACTCTTTCTTTGACTGCTCCATTTTGAACTATTTCAAAATCTTGTCAAGGTATATTCTCATTGAAAAACTTATCAAGTGTCTTGATCTATCTCTATAGATCTTGATACTCAATATGTAAGTAGCTTTACCGAGGTCTTTCTTTAAAAAACTCCTTTTAAACACTCCTTTATGCTTTGCAGAATAATTCTTCATTATTTCCGATCAACAATATGTCGTACATATACTTATCAGAAATGTTGTAGTGCTCCCACTCACTTTCTTGTAAATACAGGCTTCACCACAAGTCTGTATAAAACTATATGCTTTGATCAACTTATCAAAGCGTATATTCCAACTCCGAGATGCTTGCACCAGTCCATAGATGGATCGCTGGAGCTTGCATATTTTGTTAACACCTTTAGGATTGACAAAACCTTCTGGTTGCATCATATACAACTTTTCTTTAATAAATCCATTAAGGAATGCAATTTTGTTTTATCAATTTGCCAGATTTTCATAAAATGCGGCAATTGCTAACATGATTCGGACAGACTTAAGCATAGATACGAATGAGGAACTCTCATCGTAGTCAACACCTTGAACTTGTCGAAAACCTTTTGCGACAATTCTAGCTTTGTAGATAGTAACACTACTATCAACGTCCGTCTTCCTCTTGAGGATCCATTTATTTTCTATGGCTTGCTGATCATCGGGCAAATCCATCAAAGTCCCTACTTTGTTCTCATACATGGATCATATCTCAGATTTCATGGCCTCAAACCATTTCACGGAATCTGGTCTCATCATCGCTTCCTCATAGTTCGTAGGTTCGTCATGGTCAAGTAACATGACCTCTAGAATAGGATTACCGTACCACTCTGGTGTGGATCTCACTCTGGTTGACCTACGAGGTTTGGCAGTAACTTGATCCGAAGTTACATGATCATCATCATTATCTTCCTCACTAATTGGTGTAGTAGTCACAGGAACAGATTTCTGTGATGAACTACTTTCCAATAAGGGAGAAGATACAATTACCTTATCAAGTTCTACTTTCCTCCCACTCACTTCTTTTGAGAGAAACTCCTTCTCTAGAAAGTATCCATTCTCAGCAACGAATGTCTTGCCTTCGGATCTGTGATAGAAGGTGTACCCAACTGTCTCCTTTGGGTATCCTATGAAGACATATTTCTCCGATTTGGGTTTGAGCTTATCAGGATGAAACTTTTTCACACAAGCATCACAACCCCAAACTTTAAGAAACGACAACTTTGGTTTCTTGCTAAACCACAGTTCATATTGTGTCGTCTCAACGGACTTAGATGGTGCCCCCTTTTTAACGTGAATGCAGCTGTCTCTAATGGATAATCCCAAAACGATATTGGTAAATCGGTAAGAAACATCATAGATTGTACTATATCCAATAAAGTACGGTAATGACGTTCGGACACACCATTATGCTGTGGTGTTCCAGGTGGCATGAGTTTGTGAAACTATTCCTCATTGTTTTAATTGAAGACCAAACTCGTAACTCAAATATTCTCCTCCACGATCATATCGTAGAAACTTTTATTTTCTTGTTACGATGATTCTCCACTTCACTCTGAAACTCTTTGAACATTTTCAAATGTTTCAGACTTGTGTTTCATCAAGTAGATATACCCATATCTGCTCAAATCATCTGTGAAGGTCAGAAAATAATGATACTTGCCATGAGCCTCAATACTCATCGCATCGCATACATCAGTATGCATTATTTCCAATAAGTCAGTTGCTTGCTCCATTTGTTCCGGAGAACGGCGTTTTAGTCATCTTGCCCAAGAGACATGGTTCGCAAGTATCAAGTGATTCATAATCAAGTGATTCCAAAAGCCCATCTGCATGGAGTTTCTTCATGCGCTTTACACCAATATGACTTAAACGGCAGTGCCACAAATAAGTTGCACTATCATTATTAACTTTTCATTTTTTTGGTTTCAATATTATGAATATGTGTATCACTACGATCGAGATCCAACGAACCATTTTCATTGGTTGTGTAACCATATACGGTTTTATTCATGTAAACAGAACAACAATTTATTCTTTTACTTAAATGAATAACCGTATTGCAATAAACATGATCAAATCATATTCATGCTCAACGCAAACACCAAATAACACTTATTTAGGTTCAACACTAATCCCGAAAGTATAGGGAGTGTGCGATGATGATCATATCGATCTTAGAACTACTTCCAACACACATCGTCACCTCACCCTTAACTAGTCTCTGTTCATTCTGCAACTACCGTTTCGAGTTACTACTTCTTAGCAACTGAACCAGTATCAAATACTGAGGGGTTGCTATAAACACTAGTAAAGTACACATCAATAACATGTATATCAAATATACTTATGTTCACTTTGCCATCCTGCTTATCCGCCAATCACTTGGGGTAGTTCCGCTTCCAGTGACCAATCCCTTTGCAGTAGAAGCACTCAGTCTCAGGCTTAGGTCCAGACTTGGGCTTCTTCACTCCAGCAGCAACTTGCTTGTCGTTCTTCTTGAAGTTCCCCTTCTTCCCTTTGCCCTTTTCTTGAAACTAGTGGTCTTGTTAACTATCAACACTTGATGTTTTTCTTGATTTCTACCTTCGTCGATTTTAGCATCACGAAGAGCTTGGGAATTACTTTCGTCATCCCTTGCATATTATAGTTCATCACGAAGTTCTACTAACTTGGTGATGGCGACTAGAGAATTCTGTCAATTACTACCTTATCTGGAAGATTAACTCCCACTTGATTCAAGCGATTGTAGTACCCAGACAATCTGAGCACATGCTCACTAGTTGAGCGATTCTCCTCCATCTTTTAGCTGTAGAACTTGTTGGAGACTTCATATCTCTCAACTCGGGTATTTTCTTGAAATATTAACTTCAACTCCTGGAACATCTCATATGGTCCATGACGTTCAAAACGTCTTTGAAGTCCCGATTCTAAGCCGTTAAGTATGGTGCACTAAACTATTAAGTAGTCATCATATTGAGCTAGCCAAACGTTCATAACGTCTGCATCTGCTCCTGCAATAGGTCTGTCACCTAGCGGTGCATTAAGGACATAATTCTTCTGTGCAGCAATGAGGATAAACCTCAGATCACGGATCCAATCCGCATCATTGCTACTAACATCTTTCAACACAATTTTCCCTAGGAACATATCAAAATAAACATATGAAAGCAACAACGCGAGCTATTGATCTACAACATAGATATGCTAATACTACCAGGACTAAGTTCATGATAAATTAAAGTTCAATTAATCATATTACTTAAGAACTCCCACTTAGATAGACATCCCTCTAATCTTCTAAGTGATCACGTGATCCAAATCAACTAAACTATGTCCGATCATCACGTGAGATGGAGTAGTTTCAATGGTGAACATCACTATGTTGATCATATCTACTATATGATTCACGCTCGACCTTTCGGTCTCCGTGTTTCGAGGCCATATCTGTTATATGCTAGGCTCGTCAAGTTAAACCTGAGTATTCCGCGTGTGCAACTGTTTTGCACCCGTTGTATTTGAACGTAGAGCCTATCACACCCGATCATCACGTGGTGTCTCAGCACGAAGAACTTTCGCAACGGTGCATACTCAGGGAGAACACTATTACTATGATAATTTAGTGAGAGATCATCTTATAATGCTACCGTCAATCAAAGCAAGATAAGATGCATAAAAAGATAAACATCACATGCAATCAATATAAGTGATATGATATGGCCATCATCATCTTGTGCTTGTGATCTCCATCTCCGCAGCACCATCATGATCACCATCGTCACCGGCGCGACACCTTGATCTCTATCGTAGCATCGTTGTCGTCTCGCCAATCTTATGCTTCTACGACTATCGCTACCGCTTAGTGATAAAGTAAAGCATTACAGGGCGATTGCATTGCATACAATAAAGCGACAACCATACGGCTCCTGCCGGTTGCCGATAACAAGGTTACAAAACATGATCATCTCATACAATAAAATTTAGCATCATGTCTTGACCATATCACATCACAACATGCCCTGCAAAAACAAGTTAGATGTCCTCTACTTTGTTTGTTGCAAGTTTTACGTGGCTGCTACGGGCTGAAGCAAGAACCAGTCTCACCTACGCATCAAAACCACAACGATAGTTTGTCAAATAGACTCTGTTTTAACCTTCTCAAGGACCGGGCGTAGCCAGACTCGGTTCAACTAAAGTTGGAGAAACTGACACCCGCCAGCCACCTGTGTGCAAAGCACGTCGGTAGAACCAGTCTCGCGTAAGCGTACGCGTAATGTCGGTCCGGGCCGCTTCATCCAACAATACCGCCGAACCAAAGTATGACATGCTGGTAGGCAGTATGACTTATATCGTCCACAACTAGCTTGTGTTCTACTCGTGCATAACATCAAACCATAAAAACCTAGGCTCGGATGCCACTGTTGGGGAACGTAGTAATTTCAAAAAAATTCCTACGCACACGCAAGATCATGGTGATGCATAGCAACGAGAGGAGAGAGTGTTGTCTACGTACCCTCGTAGACCGAAAGCAGAAGCGTTATATCAACGCGGTTGATGTAGTCGTACGTCTTCACGATCCGACCGATCCAAGCACCGTTACTCCAGCATCTCCGAGTTCTTGGCACACGTTCAGCTCGATGACGATCCCCGGGCTCCGATCCAGCAAAGTGTCGGGGAGGAGTTCCGTCAGCACGACGGCGTGGTGACGATCTTGATGTTCTACTGTCGCAGGGCTTCGCCTAAGCACCGCTACAATATGACCGGGGTGGAATATGATGGAGGGGGGCACCGCACACGGCTAAGGAACGATCACGAAGATCAACTTGTGTGTCCATGGGGTGCCCCCTGCCCCCGTATATAAAGGAGCAAGGGAGGAGGGGGCGGCCGGCCTAGAAGGGGCGCGCCAAGGGGAGTCCTACTCCCACCGGGAATAGGATTCCACCTTTCCTAGTCCAACTAGGAGAAGGGGGGAAAGGGGGGAGTGGAGAAGGAAGGGAGAGGGGGCCGCGCCCCCAAACCCCTTGTCCAATTCGGACTGGGCTTGGGAGGGGCGTGCGCCACCTCCTGGCTCCTTCCCACTAAGGCCCAATACTGTTCCCCGTATTCCCGTAACTCCCCGGTACCTCCGAAAATATCCGAACCACTCAGAACCTTTCCGATGTCCGAATATAGTCGTCCAATATATCGATCTTTACGTCTCGACCATTTCGAGACTCCTCGTCATGTCCCCGATCTCATCCGGGACTCCGAACTCCTTCGGTACATCAAAACTCATAAACTCATTATATAACTGTCATCGAAACCTTAAGCGTGCGGACCCTACGGTTCGAGAACAATGTAGACATGATCGAGACACGTCTCCGGTCAATAACCAATAGCGGGACGTGGATGCCCATATTGGCTCCTACATATTCTACGAAGATCTTTATCGGTCAGACCGCATAACAACATACGTTGTTCCCTTTGTCATCGGTATGTTACTTGCCCGAGATTCGATCGTCGGTATCCAATACCTAGTTCAATCTCGTTACCGGCAAGTCTCTTTACTCGTTCCGTAATACATCATCTCGCAACTAACTCATTGGTTGCAATGCTTGCAAGGCTTATGTGATGTGCATTACCGAGAAGGCCCTGAGATACCTCTCCGACATTCGGAGTGACAAATCCTAATCTCGAAATATGCCAACCCAACAAATACTTTCGGAGACACCTGTAGAGCACCTTTATAATCACTCAGTTACGTTGTGACGTTTGGTAGCACACAAAGTGTTCCTACGGTAAACGGGAGTTGCATAATCTCATAGTTAAAGGAACATGTATAAGTCATGGATAAAAGCAATAGCAACATACTAAACGATCGGGTGCTATGCTAATGGAATGGGTCATGTCAATCAGATCATTCAACTAATGATGTGATCTCGTTAATCAAATAACAACTCTTTGTTCATGGTTAGGAAACATAACCATCTTTGATTAATGAGCTAGTCAAGTAGAGGCATACTAGTGACACTCTGTTTTGTCTATGTATTCACACATGTATTATGTTTCCGGTTAATACAATTCTAGCATGAATAATAAACATTTATCATGAAATAAGGAAATAAATAATAACTTTATTATTGTCTCTAGGGCATATTTCCTTCAGGAACGCACTCGGGCCTCCACCCGTCCACGGGCCTCCTGCTACTAGCATGTGCTGCCGCCAGCTGAACCGATCTCGTCGAGTGTCTTCCGATTGCAATTTCACAGCTTCAGAATAGATCTAGTTGCCACCGTTCTCATCCGCCGAGAACCACGCCGTACGAGTGCTGCTCGCTGCTTCGATCCGTTCTCACACGGTTCTCCGTCACAAAACTTTTAATCGTGCAGCTTGCTTCCGATCAATTCCAAGTCCATAACTACGATCTCTTTGTTGCGCTTCCTCCGGATCAACATTCCACGACCTCCGAACAACCTAGCTCATGATACCACTTGTTAGAATAAATCCGACGCATATCGTCGATCATCCGAGGGCCAAGCAATCACACGAGCACGACATCGAGATTTGTTAACAAGGTTCACCGATATGGCTACAGCCCCGGGGCCTGACTATGGGCGCTCCTCCCCATGACACTGCTACAATACCGCACCCGGTCGCCCTGGACACTGGCACATGCCGCCGGCTTCCCCTGTGTTCTGGTGCTATTATGTTGGCATAGGTTACATTGTGTGTCTACCCCCATAATATATGAAAGGCCTAGGATACAAGTGTCCTACTTGGACAAGACATATCCTACCTAAACATAATACAACTACAAGTCCAACTGTAACCTACCTTGTACATAATATTCGACACAACTCTAACAATTATTGCAGTGGACACCAAGTTCTCCAGTAGTGGTGCACATCGTCTGTTATAATGGCAGGTCACTGACGTCTTATTAACCACACCGGTGATGCTCCTTTGTTTGCCCTATGATTTTAGCTTTGTCCTAATTTAATTTTGGTTAAGTATGACCAGATTCATAGGGGGGGATTATTATGTACAACATCAAAGCATTTACTTTAGATTCGCCATAAAATATATCTTTGAACCATATTATATTTCGTATTGTAGATATTAGCATATTTTTCTATATACTTGATTAATGAATATCAAGATTTTGGAATCTTATGTAAAAATATGTTGTATGATTTTTTACACAAATTAGCTATATTTTGGAATATATTAAATAGGAAACACCGAGGTTAGTATTTCCAAGTCAGAAATACTAAAGCAAATACTAATATGAATCGTAAAAGGTTGGATGCATTGACAAAAGAGGAGACCAACTGGAATTGCATGTGGTGGCTTACTAAATTTGGTGTCAATTAGGCTATTAAGCAGCTGCTAGGCCAGAAATTTCACAAATTTCTGAAATAATGTTGCAATGGGCCAATTTGTTGCCTTATTCTTACGTATAATTTTTATACCACTATAGGAGTCATGAAATTTGCCATATGTGGAACTCTTTGCCATCAGTTTTTCATCAGGGCTAATGGCAAAGACTACTTTTTGCCTTCATGTTGCTGACGGCAAAGATATACTTTGTCGTCTGTTTTTTTTACTCTTGTCGTCTGTTTTTTTACTCACGGGTAAGAGAAAACACACTACACTGATCAATGACGTGGTGAAAATTGTACTTGCTTCCTATTGGTCCGGCGCTACCTCCCACAGATCGGTGACATGGCAGGGAAGCCCACCCCCACCACGTGCACTACCCACCATGGGGTCCGCACGCTTAACGTTACGATGATAGTTTCATTATGAGTTTATGTATTTTGATGTACCGAATGTTGTTCAGAGTCCCGGATGTAATCACGGACATGACGAGGAGTCTCGAAATGGCCGAGACATAAAGATCGATATATTGGATGGCTATATTCGGACACCGCAAGTGTTCTGAGTGATTTCGGAGAAAACCGGAGTGCCGGAGGGTTACCGGAACCCCCGGGAGAAGTAATGGGCCTTATTGGCCCTAATGGAGAGAGAGAGGGGCGGCCAGGGTGGGCCGCACGGCCCCTCCCCCTCTGGTCCGAATTGGACTAGGAGAGGGGGGCGGCGCCCCTCTTTCCTTCTCCCTCTCCCCCTTCCATTCCCCCCTCCTGGTAGGAGTAGGAAAGAGGGGAGTCCTACTCCTACTAGGAGGAGGACTCCTCCTCCTTGGCGCGCCCACAAGGGCCGGCCGGCCTTCCCCCTTGCTCCTTTATATACAGGGGCAGGGGGCACCTCTAGACACACATGTTGATCTTCGTGATCATTCTCTTAACCGTGTGCGGTGCCCCCCCTCCACCATAATCCTCGATAATATTGTAGCGGTGCTTAGGCGAAGCCCTGCGACGGTAGAACATAAAGATCGTCACCACGCCGTCGTGCTGACGGAACTCTTCCCCGACGCTTTGCTGGATCGGAGACCGGGGATCGTCATCGAGCTGAACGTGTGCCAAGAACTCGGTGGTGCCGTAGTTCCGGTGCTTGGATCAGTCGGATCGTGAAGACGTACGACTACATCAACCGTGTTGATATAACGCTTCCGCTTACGGTCTACAAGGGTACGTACAAGGTTGTCAGAATCGTGATCCTGAATCGGATCGGAGCTCCGATGGTAGGATCGCAAATCGTAGAATCTTCACTATCAGGATCGTAGAAACGTAGATTCTATGAACCAAAATCGTAGAATCAAAGGGGTTATTTTGGATCGTAAAGTCGTAGAATCGTACAATAGAATCGCGATTCTGACAACCTTGGGTACGTAGACAACACTCTCCCCTCTCGTTGCTATGCATCACCATGATCTTGCGTGTGCGTAAGAATTTTTTTGAAATTACTACGTTACCCTACAGCAGCTGCAGTTCAAATTTGACCCGCTTCCTACTGAATCGGCGGAAATTTCTCTTTTTCACCAGAGGTGGATCAAGGCTTTTGACACCCAACCATTTTGTCAATTGTGCATTAAATATGGCCTAGAATTTTAGAAAATTGATTTGGTCCAACTTTGCAACAAATATATGGTAGGTCCTTCACACAAAAAACTCATTTCGGGCACTCAAAAAATGGAAAACGAAATTTCCGTGCAAAGAAAATGAAAACTCCCTTAGCCAACATTGTTTGGAATTCCAAGATGCACCCTTGTGCACAATATGAGATCATTTGAACAAACTATGCCATGAGTGTGGCCATATGATTGATCATTTGGCTTGAAAGTCATGAATCTTCACGCATGATAGCTCGTTTCTTAAAACACTTTTTTAAATAATTGTCGTATTACAAGTTCACTATTTTTTCTGGCAACTTGGTCAAATATAATGACACAATGCGAAGGTTTTCCTTTTTTTTTGAATTTTTTGAATTTTTTATGCCCGTTTCAAAATGCGATCAAAACGACGGGCTTGACCGTTCATAGCTAGTGGTTGAATCTTGGTGACATGGCAGGGAAGCCCACCCCCACCACGTGCACTACCCACCATGGCAGCTCATTCCTGTCCCCATCTCTTCTCCACCCATCCGAGAAAGCGCTACGAACGACGATGCGCCATGCCCCCAGTGGGGTCGCGATGCATGGAGGGGCTCTGCTTGTGGTAGAGCTACACCCGAGCCATGGATGACCCCCTGCTGAGTTGCCTCCCGGGAGGAGCTCCAGCGAGCCACAACCAGTGCAATGTGCCTCAGAGAAGCTGCGCCCGCCACTTCCTCGTGCCACTGGCGGGGTCGCACGGCAGAGCCACACCGAGCCACGACCTGGGAGGGTGTATTGTTCTGCCGCCTCCACGGGCCCCCGACAGGGACGAGCTGCGATGATGCGCCGCCCCTCCCTTGCACTGCCAGTTAGGTCGCGTGGCGTGGAGTGCCTTCTATTGGATCGCCTCTCTCGCCCCACCAGTCCCTGCGCTCGGCAGAACCGCACCGAGCCACCTCTAGGGGAGGGCCTCCTACTAGGCCGCCACCATGGGTCGGCGGTGAGGAGGAGCTGCGATGTCTTGGCCGGCGACCACAACCTCCCCGACAGTTGCTCTGTTTTTAATATTGTACTATTATCTTTGCCGTCTGTGGAGATACGACAGATTGCAAAAACGTACTTTCGCTAACGGCAAAGACGTACTTTGGCTGACGGCAAAGTCTTTGTCGTCTGTCTTTTTTCAGCCGACGGTAAAGCGGCTCTTTGCCGATTTATACTTTGACGACTATCTTTGTTGTCAGCAAACTGACGGCGAATTCTTTACCGTCAATTTTTTGGTTTTTGCCGTATGTTTATGGTTGACGGCAAATTAGCGGATTCCTGTAGTTTATATGTGATGCACTGGTGAAAAGCTTGTTTGTTGAATTACGCTGCTTGATCAGTGCTTGTCTTTTGATGCATGAACATGTTTATGTCAAGTATATGTGACATATAAAATATGATGCCTAATTAATTGTATGCTTAGTTCTTCATTTTTCAAAATTTATCCAAAACGGCCTCTCCTATTCGCAAGAATTCCAAAATATAGGGATAACTTGTTTCTAGAAATAGTGTGGCATGCCACCTGAAATACTACAGAAATGTAAGGATGTTTGATGGTACATAGGAAAAACGTCGGATTCTTTCAAAGAGGTTGGAGTGCATGGGAAATTTCTATGTGATCAAGTGCAAATGAATCCGCCTTGCTTTGCAATCCTACGAGTGAAAAACTGGGATAAGAAATATTCCGAAGGATTAAAATCACTGGAAAAAATAGCGCGCTATAGCGTCGCTAATAGCACGCTATAGCGTATTGAGAATTGCCTCGCTAAACATATCGGTATACAACGTCTCGCTAATAGCACGCTATAGCGCGATATAGCATGCTAATAGCATATTTTGAGGTCGCCGCTATTTTGCTGTAGCGCGCCATTTTTTTCGTTGATTAAAATCCTTCAAAATTTCATTGAGAGTATTTTAAACCAAAGAAGCCTTAAATCATGGTTAGCTTGGCTATATTTTTGAGGGCTAATGGCCGGTGCTCTGCCTTTTCATTATAGATTATGAATTTACAAGAGAGAAGTCTGAAGCCCTAGGGCAGACCAAAAGAGAAAAAGAACAGAATTACATAGCTAGAGGCCTTGAAATAGCCATGTCCAGGTATGTTAAGTCAGACCTGACTAAGCAAACCACCATATCAGCAGTTGAAGATAGTTTTTGAAAGTTTCTTCGGTTTCGCTCATTCCAGATGTTCCAGGCGAAGTAAAGCGCAGCTGCTGCCTTGTTTTCGCTCATCGTTTGATCGCAGAGGGAGCAGGTGTCATTGTGTTCACATCCTCTCGCACGGAGACGACCAGCAGTTGGCAGTCTATTTTGAGCTAGCAGCCAAGCAAAAAATTTGGCTTAGCTTCGCTATAGCTCCGGCATAGCATTTTATTGCTTTCGGCTGGGCCAACGCTAAGTAGCATGCATGACCCGCTGTTTAAAACTTGTAATAGTATTTAGATAATAATTACTGAAGCAGAATCACTAGCTTTACCATTACATGCACACACATAACAGTCTGAATCATCACAAAAAATATATACAATCGAGCGACCGACGATGTGTGTGACAACGTGGTCGCAGGCGAGGCCACGCAAGGAATGGTGGTGAGCCTTCGTGCCACGGGGCCTCCACAGCCACACAGCCACACAGCCGCTACGTGCAGGTACAAGATGATGCCTAGTCTTGCTCTAGAGAGAGAGTCATCACTCGTAGCTCTCGTAGCTAGTAGCTAGCTAGCGCTCTCGGAACCAAACATAGTTATCACCAACTAATAATTAACCTGGGCTTTGATCAAGCTATAATAAGTCTACCCGTCCCTAGCTTTTTTTTTTGCTGGCTACCCGTCCCTAGCTTGATCTCACACAACAACCTCCTTTCAACTGACGATATCTATCGATCGAGAGGAAGGTGGACGGCGTAGGAGGACCATATACTCGCAAAATATATTGCTCGGCACGGCGAGGGCTCATGGAGGTCTCTGCCCAAGAATGCGGGTAAATATGGCATAAGCTGTTTTGCTTGTTCGCGGCAGCTACTAATTAATTAATTAAATCTTAATGATAAGAGATAACATGTACACCCTCTATTTTTATGTACAAGGCCACTATGAAATATACATTTTGCATCTATACAAGGCCACCAACAGTAATCGAGGCAAAGTCAATGATATTTTCTCATACTAACAACCTGTTTAATACTTGCATGCATACAGTCATAATGACAATCAGCTATTTCCTCCACTCAGTTTCTTTGCATGCATGCGGAGTATTAATGATCCCAGTAAACATGAAGAAAAGTTGACTTGTAAAGCAATAATTAATTTTTACATTGATACCTGTAATCCGAGTTTGTGGCCTTGTATACAAAAATGGAGGGAGTACTACATATGGTAACATGTCCCTGCTGCTTCTGTTGGTAACTTGGTATGCATATAGGGCAACTGAGGTGTCGCAAGACCTGCACACTGCGGTGGCTCAACTACCTGACAGACAAACAGACAAGGTGGGAATGTTGGAACCTCCAATCCCGCGCCTCGCTCTCTCTGACGCCGTACCACAAACTGAGGAAGAAGAAGATCAGAGGAGGAGGAATGACACGGGGACACGGTGGTTTTTCCCGGCGCAACAACGCCACTTCCCACGAGCTCGTACTTGTCACCACACCACAGGCTACAACACACGGGGTGCGAGGGGTTTATATCCGCGTCCATCGGCGCTCTACACCGCGCCCCCGACGCGCCCTCCTCGCGCACTCCCCCATGTCCCTGCGCTCCCGGCCCAAGCTCCGGCCGCGCAAGTACGCGATACGCGCGCAGGGCCGGCCCTGGGGCATGGGCAGAGGGGCGGCGGCCCGGGGCCCAGGCCGAAGGGGGGGCCCATGATGTGTATACATATAGAGTATAAGCAAAAAAATAGATAAAAAAAAATTGTGTGGAAAAATAAATGAGATGTGCTTGGCCCGTCAGGTAGCTAGGTAGAAAGTCAAAAAAAAGTAGCTAGCTAGAGATTAGCGAAGCATCAGCCACGACGGCCGCACAGCACACGCGTATACATGTGAAACAAATCAATCGGAAGATCTGGCTTTGCCTTCATTCGTCGGTTCGTCTTTCGTCGTATCGTCGGCCCGTCGCTCCGCCGCTAAGCACCTTGGCCGCTCGTTGTCGCTGCTGCGTGCGGCAGTCCGGCAGACCTTTGTTGCGCCGTGCGGCCGTGCCGGCAACCCGGCCATCCGGCAATAGGTTAATACGTTATACGTATGTGAGCGTCAGGACAGTACGTATCCACGACTCCTGATCCATTCATCGATCCCTCAATTTCAGTAGTTTGTTTACTAGGTATTCAACTATCCATCTCAAGTTTCAAAAATTTTATGTATATTCTACATAGTATACATTCAACCATCCTAATCTTTAGTCATTCTATGTCCATATTTAGGGTTTCGATCATCCGATCTATAAATTTCTAATTCTTTGTATACTCTTTACTTTTATAATTTTAGGGCACCGCATGCTATGTTGCCTAAGAAGCTTTTTCGGATGATAACTCATCTGATGTTAATCGTGCCCTTAATGACTTTGCATCAAGAAATGCCCGAAGAAACCTTTTTTGAAGCAATGGAGTATTACTGTTGTCGATGGAGTGAGTCGAATTTATTTCTTTTTTGAGGTAATCATGTCATTTTAGTTTTGTTTTGCTATCTTTTGAGTATTTCTGTCGTAATATGGCATTGTCCAATAATTATAATAGTCAAATTTCAAACTAAAGATGTGTGGTTGAAATATTGCTCTTATTATTGTCCAATATATATATATATATATATATATATATATATATATATATATATATATATATATATATATGTTTATGTTTATGTATCACACGCACACATACATATATATGATCTTATGACATAGGGGCCCATGTCGTCGAGTTGGCCTAGGACCTCCCAAAACACAGAGCCGGGCCTGTCCGCGCGACCAGGTCCAGCGCCTCGACGCGGTCTATCCCGCGCCCGTTGCGCCAACGGACAACACACACACAGGCCACACCTGCATGGACACGCCTATGCATCTCCTACACGCATACACGCACATCTACGTCGCGGACCGATGCGTCCAACGTGCCCGGCACGTGCCCATACACGCGCCCGGCTCGTTTGACACCTCGCCGCAACTTATTGCCTAACATTCGCGCCCTAAGTCGCGGTTCTGAGCAGACCGGCATCCACGACGTCGCCGTCAACCAGCAGCGCACGCTCCGCCGCCAGCGCCTTCTTCCACTGCGGGCACTCGCGCTTGAAACGCCCGCGTTCACCGCACTTGTAGCAGCGGCCGCGCCGATTCCCGCCGAAGCCCGACGCCTCGCTGCGCGCCCCGTCGTCATCGTCCTCTCCGTGCGCACCGCCCCGACGCCGCTCGCGCGCCCGCCATTGTGCCGCGGTGTACAACAACTGCCCGTCCGTGCGCTCGCCGCCGGCCTGCCCACGCCGACGCAACCGTTCGTCGAATGGCTTCAGGCACCCGAGCGCGTCCTTGAAGAGGAGCTCAAAAAGTCGCAGAACTGCTCCATCCCGGCGACCGCCGCGTACAGGCGATCCCGGACGCAGTCCAACAGCTTCTTCACCATCGCCGCGTCCTCCAGCTCCAATGGCAGCCCGGCGTAGCTCGCCTCCATGCTGCTGATTCTGCCGGCGAAGTCATCTAGTGTCTTGCCGCTCCCCATCCGCAGCAGCTCGAAGTCACTCCGCAGCGTCGCCTGCCGCGCCGGCCTGACGTGATCAGCCCCGACGAAGCGCGCCTTGAGGCTGGCACAGACCTCCGCCGCTGTCTTCTTCGACGCCACCTGCAGGAGCAGGTTTTCCGCGAGCGCCCCCAGCAAGTACGCCCTCGCCGGCTTGTCCTTTTTGGCGATCACGGCCGCCACCGCGTCCTCGGGCACGACCACCGCCACCCACAGCCCGGCCGCGTCGAGGTTCGCCTCCATCTTGATCGCCCACGCCGTGTAGTTGTCGCCGGTGAGCTGCGGCAGCGATCCGCCCGTACCGCCGCCGTAGGGGACGATCGACATCGCCGGCGCGCCTTGACCAGAACGTGGCTCTGATGCCAATTGTTGGAACCGCCAATCCCGATCCTCGCTCCTCCTCGCTCTCTCTGACGTCGTGGCACAAAATGAGGAAGAAGAAGATCAGAGGAGGAAGAAAGACACGGGGACACGGTGGTTTTTCCCGGCGCAACAACGCCACTTCCCACGAACTCGTACTCGTCACCACACCACAGGCTACAACACACGGGGTGCGAGGGGTTTATATCCGCGTCCATCGGCGCTCCATACCGCGCCCCCGACGCGTACTCCCCCACGTCCCTGCTCTCCCGGCCCGCGCTCCCGCCGTGGACATACGCGATCCACGCGACCAGGTCCAGCGTCTCGAAGCGGTCCACCCCGCGCCCATTGCGCCAATGGACAGCACACACACGCCACACCTGCATGGACACGCCAATGCATCTCCTACACGCACGCACGCACACCTACGTCACGGGCCCGACATGTCCAACGTACCCGGCGCGCGCCCATACACGCGCCCTGCTCGTTCGACACCTCGCCGCGACTTATTGCCTAACACAGAAGGGACAAATTCTCTAGGGAGGAAGACGATCTCATCGTCAAGCTCCATGCCACCCTATGCAACAGGTACTGGTCTGTACGTGTATACCACTACCAGTATATATACTCCTCTCTTAGTTCGCGTCACATTGTCTTCCACTAGGAAAACTCCCCGTGCGCTGCAACCGGAGAATAAATATCCCCGCGCTCACCCATTTTACTCCCTAAAAACCGCACATTCGTGAACATTGCAACACCGTTTCAGCCAACTTTCATTGAAGATACAAACTATTGCAGCCAACTTTCTGCAATTTAGTTTGGAGATTAAAACAATCATTGTTGTGGTCAACATCCATATAAACTCAATCCAGCCGTGGTGAATCTTTATCAAAGCAAGCCACAACACCATGAGCCCGTAGTCTTTTTACCGAACAATCGAGAATGTTTACAATTGACAAATACAAAAAGAATGACAATGAACTTGTGTCAGTGTACAAAAGTAGGGGTGCTCCTTTTGACCCCTTTACTTGTGCACGGACAGTCGGAGCCGCGCCCACGGCCACATTAAACAGAGCAGGGGAGGCAGGAAGATGGCAGAAGCACAAGATGGCCAAGGCAGCGCCAAGGCCAGAAACTCAAAGAGTAGAAGGGCTAAGCCGGCTCCCCCGGCAAGACCCTTGCCGCGGCAGCCTCAGGAGCCGCGACAAGAGCCTTGTCGGGGCGGCAAGCCCAACGCTGACGGAGCGAGCCACCCTTGAACCCACGGGCTCCAACTCGACCAACCACATTGGAACTAGGGCTCGGGAGGCACCTCTGTGGTGGCATGCAGATCTTTGTCATGACCATAGATATATGAGATCAGATGAGGACCTGAAAACGGCGACCCTCCGCGGGATCCTTGTCGAGGAAAGCCATGAGACCCCCGGCAAGATCCTTGTCGAGGATGACTGCGCGCCACGGCAAGACCCTTACCGGGCCCCCGGCAAGGCTCTTGCCGAGGACATCAGCGGGGCCACTGCCAGGCCCGCACCAGCCAAATTTCCACCGCCATTAGCATGCAGCTGCCAGCCGACCAACTAGGCTGGCACCTGCGTGGCAACATAGAGCATCCATGCCAGATCGGCATGTGCCTGCGTGGCGGCATGCAGATCTTCGTGAAGACCCTACCACCGCGCCACCTCAGCTGCATGCCTGCCTACATGGCGCCGCATGCATCGCTGGCCAGGGCGCGTGTCGAAGCAAAGGGGAGCGGCGACGGACGGGACGGGCCTCGCTCCCGTCTCCGATAAAGCTAGGGGGCACCTAAGCGACACATTAAATGCGTCTTGTCCTGTGATACAGGCGATAAGCTCGTAGTACTGTAGGCCTTTCCACCTCCTGTATGCCACTGTGCCAGCCCCTTTCGACTATAAAAGGAGGCTCATGGCGAATTGGAGAGGGATTCAGCTCTTTTGAACAATACAGCCACCGTAGCTAGTTCAAGAGCTCAAGAACACTCAATATATCCAAAGCAGGACTAGGGTTTTCCGCATTCTCGCGGCCTGAACCTGGGTAAACGATTCTTGTGCTGATTGTTAATCCTGCTCTTCTCACAACCCTGCACCCCGGCAACCATAGTAGGGATTCTTGTGATCCTATAGGTGTCGTTTTCCACCGACATCTTTGGCGCGCCAGGTAGGGGGCACCATTGTGAGAATCTGGTCTAGTAGTTAGGCTAGCAGTTCTTCATCACCATGGCTCCCAAGAAGAAGACGATCACAGCGATCTGCGCGTCGGGAGCCGAGCGGCCCGCGCTAGTGCCGGCGAGAAGCGGGCCGGTCGCGGACAGAACCCGAGCCGCGGCCCGGGAGCACCAGCATCGCCCCGGCAGTCGGAGCCTAGCGAGCGGCGTCGTTCGTGCGCCGGACGACGAGCCGCACGCCGCCAGGTCCAAGGACGGGGCTGGGCCCCCCACAGGCAGCGCGGGGTCTTCCAGGGTCATCGTTGTACCCCCTACGTGTGGGGCAGCGACCTCCGAGACGCCAACCCCGGCGACCACAGCGCGCTCTTCCCATGGTGTGCGCGACGAGCAGCGTCACCACACCGGTGACCCTGGACACCGCCATGGGGAGAACCCTGTTCTTTGTCCGCGGGACAAAGGAGTTCAGCATGCCCACTGAAGTGCTGGCAAAAATGGCGCGCAGCCGCTGGGTCGTGATAGAGCTCCTTCTAACGTGGTTAGAAGTCGAAGCGCGCCACGGTTCATGCAGCTGTCGCCGCCACCCACGCCAGCAGAAGCTTTGGCGTGTGCGCAGCTGCTCCTCGACTTCCCTCCTGCTGCGAGAAGCTCGACGAGTGGAGGGACACTATCAGGAGCCTCGTCACCGTCGCCAACAAAGATGATCCGCGATCGGCGGGGCCCTCGGGCCAGCGCTCCACCGAGCCACCACATGCCAGCGCCGGGAGGACCCGAGGTAATGCAGCCACGGTGCACTCTCCTCCTCCTCGCCAGCCACCGCGGGTGTCGACCCGTCGTGACGACGCTTGTGATTGTTGGGGAACGTTGCAGAAAATTAAAATTTTTCCTACGGTTTCACCAAGATCCATCTATGAGTTCATCTAGCAACGAGTATTCAGATTAGATAGCATCTACATACCACTTTGTAGATCGCAACGGAAGCGTTCGAGTGAACGTGGATGAGGTAGTCGTACTCGCCGTGATCCAATTCACCGATGATCTAGTGCCGAACGGACGGCACCTCCGCGTTCAACACACGTACGGAAAGTGTGACATCTCCTCCTTCTTGATCCAGCAAGGCAAAGGAGAGGTTGGGGAAGAAGGCTCCAGCAGCAGCACGACGGCGTGGTGATGGTGGAACTGCAGTACTCCGGCAGGGCTTCGCCGTGCTCAATGGAGGAGGAGGTGTTGGAGAGGGAGAGGGAGGCGCCAGGGCAATGGGTGGTCAGCCCCCCTCCCCTCCCCCCTTTATATAACCCCTAGGGGGGGCGCCGGCCCTAGGAGATGGAATCTCCTAGGGGGGGCGGTGGCCAGGGAGGGGGGCTTGCCCCCCAAGCAAGGGGGGAGCCCCCTTTAGGTTCCCCCCCCACCAACCCTAGGCGCATGGGCCCTTGGGGGGGAGGCGCACCAGCCCACTATGGGCTGGTTCCCTCCCTCATACAGCCCATGGGGCCCTCCGGGATAGGTGGCCCCACCCGGTGGACCCCCCGGGACCCTCCAGTGGTCCCGGTACAATATCGATAACCCCGAAACTTGTCCCAATGTCCGTATGATGACTTTCCATATATAAATCTTTACCTCCGGACCATTCCGAAACTCCTCGTGACGTCCGCGATCTCATCCGGGACTCCGAACAACATTCGGGTTACTGCACATACATATCCCTACAACCCTAGCGTCACCGAACCTTAAGTGTGTAGACCCTACGGGTTCGGGAGACATGCAGACATGACCGAGACGGCTCTCGGGCAATAACCAACAGCGGGATCTGGATACCCATGTTGGCTCCCACATGCTCCACGATGATATCATCGGATGAACCACAATGTCAAGGATTCAATTAATCCCGTATACGGTTGCCTTTGTCAATCGGTATTTTACTTGCCCGAGATTCGATCGTCGGTATCCCAATACCTCGTTCAATCTCGTTACCGGCAAGGCACTTTTCTCGTACCGTAATGCATGATCCCGTGATTAAACACTTTGATCACATTGAGCTCATTATGATGATGCATTACCGAGACGGCCCGGTGATACCTCTCCGTCAAGCGGAGTGACAAATCCCAGTCTCGATCCATGTCAACCCAACAGACACTTTCAGAGATACCCGTAGTATACCTTTATAGTCACCCAGTTACGTTGTGACGTTTGGCACACCCAAAGCACTCCTACGGTATCCGGGAGTTACACGATCTCATGGTCTAAGGAAAGGATACTTGACATTGGAAAACTCTAGCAAACGAACTATGCGATCTTATGCTATGTTTAGGATTGGGTCTTGTCCATCACATCATTCTCCTAATGATGTGATCTCGTTATCAATGTCATCCAATGTCCATAGTCAGGAAACCATGACTATCTGTCGATCAACGAGCTAGTCAACTAGAGGCTCACTAGGGACATGTTGTTGTCTGTTATTCACACATGTATTACGATTTCCGGTTAACACAATTATAGCACGAATAAAGACAATTATCATGAATAAGGAAATATAATAATAATGCTTTTATTATTGCCTCTAGGGCATATTTCCAACAGTCTCCCACTTGCACTAGAGTCAATAATCTAGTTACATTGTGATGAATCGAACACCCATAGAGTTCTGGTGCTGATCATGTTTTGCCTTAGGGAGAGGTTTAGTCAACGGATCTGCCACATTCAGATCCGTCTGCACTTTACAAATTTCTATGTCTCCATCTTGAACATTTTCACGAATGGAGTTGAAGCGACGCTTGATGTGCCTAGTCTTCTTGTGAAACCTGGGCTCCTTTGCAAGTGCAATAGCTCCAGTGTTGTCACGGAAGAGCTTGATTGGCCCCGACGCATTGGGTATGACTCCGAGGTCGGTGATGAACTCCTTCACCCATATTGCTTCATGTGCCTCCTCCGAGGCTGCCATGTACTCCGCTTCACATGTAGATCCCGCCACGACGCTTTGCTTGCAACTGCACCAGCTTACTGCCCCACCATTCAAAATATACACGTATCCGGTTTGTGACTTAGAGTCATACGGATCTGTGTCGAAGCTAGCGTCGAGGTAACCTTTTACGACGAGCTCTTCGTCACCTCCATAAACGAGAAACATTTCCTTGGTCCTGTTCAGGTACTTCAGGATATTCTTGACCGCTGTCCAGTGTTCCTTGCCGGGATTACTTTGGTACCTTCCTACAAAAGTTACGGCAAGGTTTACATCAGGTCTGGTACACAGCATGGCATACATAATAGAACCTATGGCTGAGGCATAGGGGATGACACTCATCTCTTCTATATCTTCTGCCGTGGTCGGACATTGAGCTGAGCTCAATTTCACACCTTGTAACACAGGTAAGAACCCTTTCTTAGATTGATCCATATTGAATTTCTTCAATATCTTATCAAGGTATGTGCTTTGCGAAAGACCTATGAGGCGTCTCGATCTATCTCTATAGATCTTGATGCCTAATATATAAGCAGCTTCTCCAAGGTCCTTCATTGAAAAACTTTTATTCAAATAGGCCTTAATGTTGTCCAAGAGTTCTATATCATTTCCCATCAAAAGTATGTCATCGACATATAATATGAGAAATGCTACAGAGCTCCCACTCACTTTCTTGTAAACACAGGCTTCTCCATAAGTCTGGGTAAACCCAAACGCTTTGATCATCTCATCAAAGCGAATGTTCCAACTCCAAGATGCTTGCACCAGCCCATAAATCGAGAGTTGGAGCTTGCACACCTTGTCAGCATTCTTAGGATCGACAAAACCTTCCGGCTGCATCATATACAATTCTTCCTTAAGGAAACCATTAAGGAATGCCGTTTTGACGTCATTTGCCATATCTCATAATCATAGTATGCGGCAATTGCTAATATGATTCTGACGGATTTCAGCTTCGCTACCGGTGAGAAAGTCTCATCGTAGTCAACCCCTTGAACTTGTCGATAACCCTTAGCGACAAGCCGAGCTTTATAGATGGTCACATTACCATCCGCGTCTGTCTTCTTCTTAAAGATCCATTTATTTTCTATGGCTCGCCGTTCAACGGGCAAGTCAGTCAAAGTCCATACTTCGTTTTCATACATGGATCCTATCTCGGATTTCATGGCTTCCAGCCATTTGTCGGAATCCGGGCCCGCCATTGCTTCCTCATAGTTCGAAGGTTCACCGTTGTCTAACAACATGATTTCCAAGACAGGGTTGCCGTACCACTCTGGTGCGGAACGTGTCCTTGTGGACCTTCGAATTTCAGTAGGAGCTTGATAAGAAGTATTTTGATCATCATCATTAATTTCCTCTCTAGTCGGTGCAGGCACCTCAGAAACATTTTCTTGAGTTTCGCCATTTTCCGGTTCAAGAGGTAACACTTCATCAAGTTCTACTTTCCTCCCACTTACTTCTTTCGAGAGAAACTCTTTCTCCAGAAAGGATCCATTCTTGGCAACAAAGATCTTGCCTTCGGATCTGAGGTAGAAGGTATACCCAACGGTTTCTTTAGGGTATCCTATGAAGACGCATTTTTCCGATTTGGGTTCGAGCTTTTCAGGTTGAAGTTTCTTGACATAAGCATCGCATCCGCAAACTTTTAGAAACGACAGCTTAGGTTTCTTCCCAAACCATAATTCATACGGTGTCGTCTCAACGGATTTCGACGGAGCCCTATTTAAAGTGAATGCGGCAGTCTCTAAAGCATAGCCCCAAAAAGATAGCGGTAAGTCGGTAAGAGACATCATAGATCGCACCATATCTAATAGAGTGCGATTACGACGTTCGGACACACCATTACGCTGAGGTGTTCCAAGCGGCGTGAGTTGTGAAAATATTCCACATTTTCTTAAGTGTGTGCCAAATTCGTGACTCAAGTATTCTCCTCCACGATCTGATCATAGAAACTTGATCTTTCTCTCACGTTGATTCTCAACCTCACTCTGAAATTCCTTGAACTTTTCGAAGGTCTTAGACTTGTGTTTCATTAAGTAGACATACCCATATCTACTCAAGTCATCAGTGAGGGTGAGAACATAACGATAGCCACCGCGAGCCTCAACACTCATTGGACCGCACACATCGGTATGTATGATTTCCAATAAGTTGGTTGCTCGCTCCATTGGTCCTGAGAACGGAGTCTTGGTCATTTTACCCATGAGGCATGGTTCGCACGTGTCAAATGATTCATAATCAAGAGACTCTAAAAGTCCATCTGCATGGAGCTTCTTCATGCGTTTGACACCTATGTGACCAAGGCGGCAGTGCCACAAATATGTGGGACTATTGTTATCAACTTTAATTCTTTTGGTATTCACACTATGAATATGTGTATCATCACGTACGAGATTCATTAAGAATAAACCATTAACCATCGGAGCATGACCATAAAACATATCTCTCATATAAATAGAACAACCATTATTCTCGGATTTAAATGAGTAGCCATCTCGAATTAAACGAGATCCAGACACAATGTTCATGCTCAAACTTGGCACTAAATAACAATTATTGAGGTTTAAAACTAATCCCGCAGGTAAATGTAGAGGCAGCGTGCCGACGGCGATCACATCGACCTTGGAACCATTCCCGACGCGCATCGTCACCTCGTCCTTCGCCAGTCTCCGTTTATTCCGCAGCTCCTGCTTTGAGTTACAAATGTGAGCAACTGCACCGGTATCAAATACCCAAGAGCTACTACGAGTACTGGTAAGGTACACATCAATTACATGTATATCACATATACCTTTGGTTTTGCCGGCCTTCTTGTCCGCTAAGTATTTGGGGCAGTTCCGCTTCCAGTGACCACTTCCCTTGCAATAAAAACACTCAGTCTCGGGCTTGGGTCCATTCTTTGGCTTCTTCCCGGCAACTTGCTTACCGGACGCGGCAACTTCCTTGCCGTCCTTCTTGAAGTTCTTTTTACCCTTGCCCTTCTTGAACTTAGTGGTTTTATTCACCATCAACACTTGATGCTCCTTCTTGATTCCTACCTCTGCTGATTTCAGCATAGCATATACCTCAGGAATGGTCTTTACCATCCCCTCCATATTGTAGTTCATCACAAAGCTCTTGTAGCTAGGTGGAAGCGACTGAAGGATTCTGTCAATGACCACTTCATCCGGAAGATTAACTTCTAGTTGAGTCAAGCGGTTGTGCAACCCAGACATTTTGAGTATGTGCTCACTGACAGAGCTATTTTCCTCCATCTTACAGCTAAAGAATTTGTTGGAGATCTCATATTTCTCAACCCGGGCATGAGCTTGGAAAACCATTTTCAGCTCTTCGAACATCTCATATGCTCCATGTCTCTCAAAACGCTTTTGGAGCCCCGGCTCTAAGCTGTAAAGCATGCCGCACTAAACGAGGGAGTAATCATCGCAGCGTGACTGCCAAGCGTTCATAACGTCTTGTTCTGCAGGGAGAATAGGTGCGTCACCCAGCGGTGCTCGTAGGACATAATCTTTCTTGGCAGCTATGAGGATGATCCTCAGGTTCCGGACCCAGTCCGTATAGTTGCTACCATCGTCTTTCAGCTTGGTTTTCTCTAGGAACGCGTTGAAGTTGAGGACTACGTTGGCCATTTGATCTACAAGACATATTGTAAAAAATTTAGACTAAGTTCATGATAATAAAGTTCATTTAATCAAATTATTTAATGAACTCCCACTTAGATAGACATCCCTCTTCTAGTCATCTAAGTATTACATGATCCGAGTCAACTAGGCCGTGTCCGATCATCACGTGAGACGGACTAGTCAACATCGGTGAACATCTTCATGTTGATCGTATCTTCTATACGACTCATGCTCGACCTTTCGGTCTTCTGTGTTTCGAGGCCATGTCTGTACATGCTAGGCTCGTCAAATCAACCTAAGTGTTTTGCGTGTGTAAATCTGTCTTACACCCGTTGTATGTGAACGTTAGAATCTATCACACCCGATCATCACGTGGTGCTTCGAAACAACGAACTGTCGCAACGGTGCACAGTTAGGGTGAACACTTTCTTGAAATTATTATGAGGGATCATATTATTTACTACCGTCGTTCTAAGTAAACAAGATGCAAAACATGATGAACATCACATGCAATCAAATAATAAACATGACATGATATGGCCAATATCACATAGCTCCTTCGATCTCCATCTTGGGGCTCCATGATCATCTTGTCACCGGCTTGACACCATGATCTTCATCATCATGATCTTCATCATCATGTCTCCATGAAGTTGCTCGCCAACTATTACTTCTACTACTATGGCTAACGCGTTTAGCAATAAAGTAAAGTAATTTACATGGTGTTTCTCAATGACACGCAGGTCATACAAAAATAAAGACAACTCCTATGGCTCCTGCCGGTTGTCATACTCATCGACATGCAAGTCGTGATTCCTATTACAATAGCATGAACATCTCATACATCACATATAGATCATTCATCATTCATCACAACTTTGGCCATATCATATCACAAAGCACTTGCTGCAAAAACAAGTTAGACGTCCTCTAATTGTTGTTGCAAGTTTTACGTGGCTGATTAGGGTTCTAGCAAGAACGTTTTCTTACCTACGTGAAAACCACAACGTGATTTGTCAACTTCTATTTACCCTTCATAAGGACCCTTTTCATCGAATCCGCTCCAACTAAAGTAGGAGAGACAGACACCCGCCAGCCACCTTATGCAACTAGTGCATGTTAGTCGGTGGAACCGGTCTCACGTAAGCGTACGTGTAAGGTTGGTCCGGGCCGCTTCATCCCACAATACCGCTGAAGCAAGATAAGACTAGTAGCGGCAAGAAAAGTTGACAACATCTACGCCCACAACAAATTGTGTTCTACTCGCGCAAGAAGAACTACGCATAGACCTAGCTCATGATGCCACTGTTGGGGAACGTTGCAGAAAATTAAAATTTTTCCTACGGTTTCACCAAGATCCATCTATGAGTTCATCTAGCAACGAGTATTCAGATTAGATAGCATCTACATACCACTTTGTAGATCGCAACGGAAGCGTTCGAGTGAACGTGGATGAGGTAGTCGTACTCGCCGTGATCCAATTCACCGATGATCTAGTGCCGAACGGACGGCACCTCCGCGTTCAACACACGTACGGAAAGCGTGACATCTCCTCCTTCTTGATCCAGCAAGGCAAAGGAGAGGTTGGGGAAGAAGGCTCCAGCAGCAGCACGATGGCGTGGTGATGGTGGAACTGCAGTACTCCGGCAGGGCTTCGCCGTGCTCAATGGAGGAGGAGGTGTTGGAGAGGGAGAGGGAGGCGCCAGGGCAATGGGTGGTCAGCCCCCCCTCCCCTCCCCCCTTTATATAACCCCTAGGGGGGGCGCCGGCCCTAAGAGATGGAATCTCCTAGGGGGGGCGGCGGCAAGGGAGGGGGGCTTGCCCCCTAAGCAAGGGGGGCGCCCCCTTTAGGGTTTCCCCCCCCACCAACCCTAGGCGCATGGGCCCTTGGGGGGGAGGCGCACCAGCCCACTATGGGCTGGTTCCCTCCCTCATACAGCCCATGGGGCCCTCCGGTATAGGTGGCCCCACCCGGTGGACCCCCCGGGACCCTCCGGTGGTCCCGGTACAATACCGATAACCCTGAAACTTGTCCCGATGTCCGTATGATGACTTTCCATATATAAATCTTTACCTCCGGACCATTCCGAAACTCCTCGTGACGTCCGGGATCTCATCCAGGACTCCGAACAACATTCAGGTTACTGCACATACATATCCCTACAACCCTAGCGTCACCGAACCTTAAGTGTGTAGACCCTACGGGTTCGGGAGACATGCAGACATGACCGAGACGGCTCTCGGGCAATAACCAACAGCGGGATCTGGATACCCATGTTGGCTCCCACATGCTCCACGATGATATCATCGGATGAACCACGATGTCAAGGATTCAATTAATCCCGTATACGATTCCCTTTGTCAATCGGTATTTTACTTGCCCGAGATTCGATCGTCGGTATCCCAATACCTCGTTCAATCTCGTTACCGGCAAGTCACTTTTCTCGTACCGTAATGCATGATCCCGTGATTAAACACTTTGATCACATTGAGCTCATTATGATGATGCATTACCGAGAGGGCCCGGTGATACCTCTCCGTCAAGCGGAGTGACAAATCCTAGTCTCGATCCATGTCAACCCAACAGACACTTTCAGAGATACCCGTAGTATACCTTTATAGTCACCCAGTTACGTTGTGACGTTTGGCACACCCAAAGCACTTCTACGGTATCCGGGAGTTACACGATCTCATGGTCTAAGGAAAGGATACTTGACATTGGAAAACTCTAGCAAACGAACTATGCGATCTTATGCTATGTTTAGGATTGGGTCTTGTCCATCACATCATTCTCCTAATGATGTGATCTCGTTATCAATGACATCCAATGTCCATAGTCAGGAAACCATGACTATCTGTCGATCAACGAGCTAGTCAACTAGAGGCTCACTAGGGACATGTTGTTGTCTGTTATTCACACATGTATTACGATTTCCGGTTAACACAATTATAGCACGAATAAAGAAAATTATCATGAATAAGGAAATATAATAATAATGCTTTTATTATTGCCTCTAGGGCATATTTCCAATAGTGATAATATCTCTATAGCGTCGTCCGACCCGTGGACCCACCGCGACCAGCGCCATGTTCTTTGAGAACGAGCTCACGAAGATGCTCGAACCACTATTGAGCGTCGGCGTGATACACGCCACCAGTCGGACAAGCGGGCGGGACCCGCTATGTACCACCCAGCACCGGGGGGCTCCGGTGTCCTACCTTACGAGGTGGGCTGCCCAGCCTTTACTCGTGAGCTGCGGCAGTTCCAGTGGCTGTCTCACCGCACGTTCAGGACCGACGTCAGCGAGAAGTACACTGGCAAGACTCATCTGTCAGAATTCCTCAGCATCTAGACCATCGCGATGCAGGCTGTCGGAGCTCGCGACGACAAGGTGCTTGCCAATTACTTCCCATTGGCACTGAAGCCCAATGTCATCTCTTGGTTGATGCACCTGCCGGCGGATTCTATTTCTTCTTGGTCGGATATGTGCCATGAGTTCGTTGGCGCCTTCACAAGAGGCCACCAAGCTCATGACAGGCCAGTGATTTGCATATCATTCCCCAGAAGGAAGCGAAAAACCTACGGAAGTACATCTAGAGATTCAGCCGGGTGCAGTAGAACATCTCCGACGTTCATCCTGCCGCCATGATCAGCGCGCTCCATGAGAACGTGCGCAACCGCAAGATGATCGAAGAGCTAGCGATGACCAAGTTTAAGGATGTGGCCGAACTCTATGTTCTGGCCGATAGGTGCGCCCGGGCTGAAGAGGGAAGGAAGTACCCCGACGAGGACACTGACGCGGAAACCGACTCTACTGATGAAGACACCGCCGCCCCGACGAAGAAGGGTCGGCGTCGCAACAAGAAACGCAAGGGCAAGGCCGTGCTTGCCGTCGAGCGATCCGACAGCAGCGGCGCCGCCAAAAAGGCCAAGGCAGACGACCCCGACAAAGAAATCACCGTGTGCGCCGCTTGCCGGGCCTTGGCGGCTGGCGACAAGCCAGGGGGCTCCAACAAGCAGTACTGCAAGATCCACCGCACCAAGGGCCACGACCTCCAGAACTGCCGGCAAGTCGAGCTGCTTGCTGAGAAGCAAAAGGCCGAGTATGAGAGGAGGGACAAGGAGAAGGGTCAGGACGGTGCCGAGGGATCCGGCAAGAAGAGTGGCGGCCAAGCAGGCCGCCGTGGCAAGGACAACCAGCAAGAGAGGCCCGCCCGGGGCAGTGACAAGAAGCAAGAAGACGATGATCATGACGAGGACAACGAGTCCGGAGAGCAAGAGTTCCAGAAGGCTACGGAGGCCATGTGCGTCGATGGTGGCGCCTCGCTACATACTTCTCACCGCCAGCTCAAGCAGCGGGCGTGTGATATTACAGCAGCGGAGCCGTCGTTCGACGCTCAGAAGTCGCTGAAGTGGTCCAGCATGCCCCTCATCTTTGATGCCTAGGACCACCCTGACCGACAACCGTGGTCGGGACTTTGCCGTTGTTGGTCTCGCCAACGATACGCAACCTCAAGGCGAACAAGATGTTTGTCGACGGTGGGGCCGGCCTAAACTTGATCTCGCCCGTCGTGATCAAAAGGCTGCAAATTCCTAATGGAGACCTCGAGGAACCGGACATGTTTCAAGGTGTCAATCTGGGGAGGAGCCAGCCGAAGGGGAAGGTCACGCTGCTCATGACGTTTGGAGGAGATTTGAACTACAGGACGGAGAGGATCGTCTTCGATGTGGCCGAGATCCCCTTGCCCTACAACGGGATCCTCGCCGCCCAGCACTAGCCAAGTTCATGGCTATGTCGCACTACGCCTACAACATGCTGAAGATGCCCGGGCCGTGGACCCTCATCTCCGTCCCCTCCGACAAGAAGGACGCACTGATTTGCGCCGACCAACTCTACCGGGAAGCAGTTTCAAAATGCGGTCAAAACGGCGGGAATGACCGTTCCTAGCTAGTGGTTGAATCTTGGATTTTTTTTGGTGTTTCTCTGATTAAATAGATAGTTATCTACATAGAAATGATTTTTGGAAAAAATAAAGAGCAAACTATGAGGCAGCTGAAGGAAATATGCCCTAGAGACAATAATAAAGTTATTATTTATTTCCTTATTTCATGATAAATGTTTATTATTCATGCTAGAATTGTATTAATCGGAAACATAATACATGTGTGAATACATAGACAAACATTGTGTCACTAGTATGCCTCTACTTGACTAGCTCGTTGATCAAAGATGGTTATGTTTCCTAGCCATAGACATGAGTTGTCATTTGATTAATGGGATCACATCATTAGAAGAATGATGTGATTGACATGACGCATTCCATTAGCTTAGCACCCGATCGTTTAGTATGTTGCTATTGCTTTCTTCATGACTTATACATGTTCCTATGACTATGAGATTATGCAACTCACGTTTGCCGGAGGAACACTTTGTGTGCTACCAAACGTCACAACGTAACTGGGTGATTATAAAGGTACTCTACAGGTGTCTCCAAAGGTACATGTTGCGTTGGCGTATTTCGAGATTGTCGGAGAGGTATCTCTGGGCCCTCCCGGTAATGCACATCACATAAGCCTTGCAAGCATTGCAACTAATGAGTTAGTTGCGAGATGATGTATTACAGAACGAGTAAAGAGACTTGCCGGTAACGAGATTGAACTAGGTATTGAGATACCGACGATCGAATCTCGGGCAAGTAACGTACCGATGACAAAGGGAACAACGTATGTTGTTATGCGGTCTGACCGATAAAGATCTTCATAGTATGTAGGAGCCAATATGAGCATCCAGGTTCCGCTATTGGTTATTGACCGGAGACATGTCTCGGTCATGTCTACATTGTTCTCGAACCGTAGGGTCCGCACGCTTAACGTTACGATGACAGTTTCATTATGAGTTTATGTATTTTGATGTGTCTAATGTTGTTCGAAGTCCCGGATGTGATCACGGACATGACGAGGAGTCTCAAAATGGTCGAGACATAAAGATCGATATATTGGACGGCTATATTAGGACTCCGGAAGTGTTCTAAGTGATTTCGGAGAAAACCGGAGTGCCGGAGGGTTACCGGAACCCCCCGGGAGAAGTAATGGGCCTTATGGGCCCTAATGGAGAGAGAGAGAGGCAGCCAGGTTGGGCCGCATGCCCCCTCCCCCTCTCGTCCGAATTGGACTAGGAGAGGGGGGGCGGCGCCCCCCTTTCCTTCTCCCTCTCCCCCTTCCTTTCCCCCCTCCTAGTAGGAGTAGGAAAGAGGGGAGTGCTACTCCTACTAGGAGGAGGACTCCTCCTCTTTGGCGCGCCCACAAGGGCCGGCCGACCTCCCCCTTGCTCCTTTATATACGGGGGCCGGGGGCACCTCTAGACACACAAGTTGATCTTCGTGATCGTTCTCTTAACCGTGTGCGGTGCCCCCCCTCCACCATAATCCTCGATAATATTGTAGCGGTGCTTAGGCGAAGCCCTGCGACGGTAGAACATCAAGATCGGCACCACGCCGTCGTGCTGACAGAACTCTTCCCCGACGCTTTGCTGGATCGGAGCCCGGGGATCGTCATCGAGCTGAACGTGTGCCAAGAACTCGGAGGTGCCGTAGTTTCGGTGCTTGGATCGGTCGGATCGTGAAGACATACGACTACATCAACCACGCTGATATAACGCTTCCGCTTACGGTCTATGAGGGTACGTAGACAACACTCTCCCCTCTCGTTGCTATGCATCACCATGATCTTGCGTGTGCGTAGGAATTTTTTTCAAATTACTACGTTACCCTACAGTGGTATCCGAGCCAGGTTTTATGTTTGATGTTATATGCACGAGTAGAACACAAGTGAGTTGTGGGTGATATAAGTCATACTGCTTACCAGCATGTCATACTTTGGTTCGGCGGTAGTGTTATATGAAGCGGCCCGGACCGACATTACGCGTACGCTTACGCGAGACTGGTTCTACCGACGTGCTTTTCACACAGGTGGCTGGCGGATGTCAGTTTCTCCAACTTTAGTTGAACCGAGTGTGGCTACGCCCGGTCCTTGCGAAGGTTAAAACAACATCAACTTGACAAACTATCGTTGTGGTTTTGATGCGTAGGTAAGAACGGTTCTTGCTAAGCCCGTAGCAGCCACGTAAAACTTGCAAGAACAAAGTAGAGGACGTCTAACGTGTTTTTCCAGGGCATGTTGTGATGTGATATGGTCAAGACGTGATGAGATATAAGTTGTTGTATGAGATGATCATGTTTTGTTAAAGTTATCGGCAACTGGCAGAAGCCTTATGGTTGTCTCTTTATTGCATAAGATGCAATTGCCAAATAATTGCTTTAGATTATCGCTATGCGATAGCAATAGTTGGCGAGACGACCATGTGACGACACATTGATATAGATCAAGATGATGGAGATCATGGTGTCATGCCAGTGACAATAGAGATCATGACGGTACTTTGGAGATGGAGATCAAAGGCGCAAGATGATCATGGCCATATCATGTCACATATTTTGATTGCATGTGATGTTTATCTTTTATGCATCTTATCTTGCTTTGATTGACGGTAGCATTATAAGATGATCTCTCACTAAATTTCAAGATACAAGTGTTCTCCCTGAGTATGCACCATTGCCAAAGTTCGTCGTGCCCAGACACCACGTGATGATCGGGTGTGATAAGCTCTACGTCCATCTACAATGGTGCAAGCCAGTTTCGCACACGCAGAATACTCACGTTAAACTTGACGAGCCTAGCATATGCAGATATGGCCTCGGAACACTGAGACCGAAAGGTCGAGCGTGAATCATATAGTAGATATGATCAACATAGTGATGTTCACCATTGAAAGCTTCTCCATTTCACGTGATGATCGGTTATGGTTTAGTTGATTTGGATCACGTGATCACTTAGAGGATTAGAGGGATGTCTATCTAAGTGGGAGTTCTTAAGTAATATGATTAATTGAACTTTAATTTATCATGAACTTAGTCCTGCTAGTATTAGCATATCTATGTTGTAGATCAATAGCTCGCGTTGTTGCTTCCCTGTGTTTATTTTGATATGTTCCTAGAGAAAATTGTGTTGAAAAGATGTTAGTAGCAATGATGCGGATTGGATCCATGATCTGAGGTTTATCCTCATTGCTACACAGAAGAATTATGTCCTTCATGCACCGCTAGGTGACAGACCTATTGCAGGAGCAGATGCAGACGTTATGAACGTTTGGCTAGCTAAATATAATGACTACTTGATAGTTTAGTGCACCATGCTTAACGACTTAGAATCAGGACTTCAAAGACGTTTTGAACGTCATGGACCATATGAGATGTTCCAGGAGTAGTTGGAGTTAATATTTCAAGCAAATACCCGAGTTGAGAGATATGAAGTCTCCAACAAGTTCTATAGCTAAAAGATGGAGGAGAATCGCTCAACTAGTGAGCATGTGCTTAGATTGTCTGGGTACTACAATCGCTTGAATCAAGTGGGAGTTAATCTTCCAGATAAGATAGTGATTGACAGAATTCTCTAGTCACCATCACCAAGTTAGTAGAACTTCGTGATGAACTATAGTATGCAAGGGATGACGAAAACGACTCCCGAGCTTTTCATAATGATGAAATCAATGAAGGTAGAAATCAAGAAAGAGCATCAAGTGTTGATGGTTGACAAGATCACTAGTTTCACGAAAATGGCAAAGGAAAAAAGGGGAACTTCAAGAAAAACAGCAAGCAAGTTGCTGCTCAAGTGAAGAAGCCCAAGTCTGGTCCTAAGCCTGAGACTAAGTGCTTCTACTGCAAAGGGACTGGTCACTGGAAGCGGAACTACCCCAAGTGATTGGCGGATAAGAAGGATGGCAAAGTGAACATAAGTATATTTGATATACATGTTATTGATGTGTACTTTACTAGTGTTTATAGCAACCCCTCAGTATTTGATACTAGTTCAGTTGCTAAGATTAGTAACTCAAAACGGGAGTTGCAGAATAAACAGAGACTAGATAAGAGTGAAGTGACGATGTGTGTTGGAAGTGGTTCCAAGATTGATATGATCATCATCGCACACTCCCTATACTTTCGGGATTAGTGTTGAACCTATATAAGTGTTATTTGGTGTTTGCGTTGAGCATGAATATGATTTGATCATGTTTATTGTACTTAATACGGTTATTCATTTAAGTAAGAGAATAAATTGTTGTTCTGTTTACATGAATAAAACCTTCTATGGTCATACACACCAACGAAAATGGTTTGTTGGATAGTGATATACATATTCATAATATTAAACCAAAAGATGCAAAGTTAATAATGATAGTGCAACTTATTTGTGGCACTGCCGTTTAGGTCATATTGGTGTAAAGCGCACGAAGAAACTCCATGCTGATGGGATTTTGGAATCACTTGATTTGGAATCACTTGATGCTTACGAACCATGCCTCATGGGCAAGATGACTAAGACTCCGTTCTCCGGAACAATGGAGCGAGCAACTGACTTATTGCAAATATTACATACTGATGTATGCTGTCTGATGAGTGTTAAGGCTCGCGGCAAGTATCATTATTTTCTGAACTTCATAGATGATTTGAGCGGATATGGGTATATCTACTTGATGAAATACAAGTCTGAAACATTTGAAAAGTTCAATGAATTTCAGAGTAAAGTGGAGAATCATCGTACCAAGAAAATAATGTTTCTACGATATGATCGCAGAAATAAAATATTTGAGTTAACGAGTTTGGCCTACAGTTAAAACTATGTGAAATAGTTTCACTACTCACGGCACCTGGAACACCACATCGTAATGGTGTGTCCGGACGTCATAATCGTACTCTATTAGATATGGTGCGATCTATGATGTTTCTTACCAATATAGCACTATTGTTTTGGGGTTATGCATTAGAGACAACTGCATTCACATTAAGAAAAAGGGGCACCATCTAAATCCGTTGAGATGACACCTTATGAACTGTGGTTTGGCAAGAAACCAAAGTTGTCATTTCTTAAAGTTTGGGGTTGTGATGCTTATATGAAGAAGTTTCACCCTAATAAGCTCAAACCAAATTAGAGAAATATGTCTTCATAGGATACCCAAAAGAAAATGTTGGGTACACCTTCTATCACAGATCGGAAGGAAAGATATTCGTTGCTGAGAATGGATCCTTTCCAGAGAAGGAGTTTCTCTCGAAAAGAAGTGAGTGGAAGGAAAGTAGAAAACTTGATAAGGTAATTGTACCTTCTCCCTTATTGAAAAGTAGTTCATCACAGAAATCTGTTCTTGTGACTACTACACCAATTAGTGAGGAAGCTAATGATGATGATCATGTAACTTCAGATCAAGTTACTACCAAATCTCGTAGGTAAACCAAAGTGAGATCCGCACCAGAGTGGTACGGTAATCCTGTCCTGGAATTCATGTTACTAGACCATGACGAACTTGCGAACTATGAGGAAGCGATGATGAGCCCAGATTCCGCGAAATGGTTTGAGGCCATGAAATCTGAGATGGGATCCATGTATGAGAACAAAGTATGGACTTTGGTTGACTTGCCCGATGATCGGCAAGCAATTGAGAATAAATGGATCTTCAAGAACAAGACTGACGCTGATGGTAATGTTACTGTCTATAAAGCTCGACTTGTTGCGAAAGGTTTTCGACAAGTTCAAGGGATTGACTACGATGAGACCTTCTCACCCGTAGCGATGCTTAAGTCTGTCCGAATCATGTTAGCAATTGCCGCATTTTATGATTATGAAATTTGGCAAATGGATAAACAAAATTGCATTACTTAATGGATTTATTAAAGAAGAGTTGTATATGATGCAACCAGAAGGTTTTGTCAATCCTAAAGGTGCTACCAAAATATGCAAGCTCCAGCGATCCATCTATGGACTGGTGCAAGCATCTCGGAGTTGGAATATACACTTTGATGAGTTGATCAAAGTATATAGTTTTATACAGACTTGCGGTGAAGCCTGTATTTACAACATAAGTGAGTGGGAGCACTACAACATTTCTGATAAGTATATGTAAATGACATAATGTAGAATTATTCTGCAAAGCATAAAGGAGTGTTTGAAAGGAGTTTTTCAAAGAAAGACCTCGGTGAAGCTGCTTACATATTGAGCATCAAGATCTATAGAGATCGATCAAGACGCTTGATAAGTTTTTTCAAATGAGTACATACCTTGACAAGATTTTGAAGTAGTTCAAAATGGAAAAGTCAAAGAAAGAGTTCTTGCCTGTGTTACAAGGTGTGAAATTGAGTAAGACTCAAAACCCGACCACGGCAGAAGATAGAAAGAGAATGAAAGTCATTCCCTATGCCTTGGCCATATGTTCTATAAAGTATGTCATGTTGTGTACCAGATCTATTGTATACCCTACACTGATTTTAGCAAGGGAGTACAATAGTGATCTAGGAGTAGATCATTGGACAACGGTCAAAATTATCCTTAGTGGAATAAAGGATATGTTTCTCAATTATGGAGGTGACAAAAGGTTCGTCATAAAGGGTTACGTCGATACAAATTTTGACACTGATCCAAATGACTCCAAATCTCAATCTGAATACATATTGAAAGTGGGAGCAATTAGCTAGAGTAGCTCCGTGCAGAGCATTGTTGACATAGAAATTTGCAAAATACATATGGATCTGAATGTGGCAAACCCGTAGACTAAACTTCTCTCACAAGAAAAACATGATCACACTTTAGTACTCTTTGGGTGTTAATCACATAGCGATGTGAACTAGATTACTGGCTCTAGTAAACCCTTTGGGTGTTGATCACATATCGATGTGAACTATGGGTGTTAATCACATGGTGATGTGAACTATTGCTGTTAAATCACATGGCGATGTGAACTAGATTATTGACTCTAGTGCAAGTGGGAGACTGAAGGAAATATGCCCTAGAGGCAATAATAAAGTTATTATTTATTCCTTATTTCATGATAAATGTTTATTATTCATGCTAGAATTGTATTAATCGGAAACATAATACATAGACAAACATAGTGTCACTAGTATGCCTCTACTTGACTAGCTCGTTGATCAAAGATGGTTATGTTTCCTTGCCATAGACATGAGTTGTCATTTGATTAACGGGATCACATCATTAGAAGAATGATGTGATTGACATGACCCGTTCCATTAGCTTAGCACCCGATCGTTTAGTATGTTGTTATTGCTTTCTTCATGACTTATACATGTTCCTATGACTATCAGATTATGCAACTCCCGTTTGCCGGAGGAACACTTTTTGTGCTACCAAACGTCACAACGTAACTAGGTGATCATAAAGGTACTTTACAGGTGTCTCCAAAGGTACATGTTGGGTTGGCGTATTTCGAGATTAGGATTTGTCACTCCGATTGTCGAAGAGGTATCTCTGGGCCCTCTCGGTAATGCACATCACATAAGACTTGCAAGCATTGCAACTAATGAGTTAGTTGCGAGATGATGTATTACAGAACGAGTAAAGAGACTTGTCGGTAACGAGATTGAACTAGGTATTGAGATACCGATGATCGAATCTCAGGCAAGTAACGTACCGATGACAAAGGGAACAACGTATGTTGTTATGCGGTCTGACCGATAAAGATCTTCATAGTATGTAGGAGCCAATATGAGCATCCAGGTTCCACTATTGGTTATTGACCGGAGACATGTCTCGGTCATGTCTACATTGTTCTCGAACCGTAGGGTCCGCACGCTTAACGTTACGATGATAGTTTCATTATGAGTTTATGTATTTTGATGTACCGAATGTTGTTCGGAGTCCCGGATGTGATCACGGACATGACGAGGAGTCTCGAAATGGTCGAGACATAAAGATCGATATATTGGATGGCTATATTCGGACACCGGAAGTGTTCTGAGTGATTTCGGAGAAAACCGGAGTGCCGGAGGGTTACCGGAGCCCCCTGGGAGAAGTAATGGGCCTTATTGGCCCTAATGTTGAGAGAGAGGGGCGGCCAGGGTGGGCCGCACGGCCCCTCCCCCTCTGGTCCGAATTGGACTAGGAGAGGGGGAGGCGCCCCCCTTTCCTTCTCCCTCTCCCCCTTCCATTCCCCCCTCCTGGTAGGAGTAGGAAAGAGGGGAGTCCTACTCCTACTAGGAGGAGGACTCCTCCTCCTTGGCGCGCCCACAAGGGCCGTCCGGCCTCCCCCCTTGCTCCTTTATATACAGGGGCAGGGGGGCACCTCTAGACACACATGTTGATCTTCGTGATCGTTCTCTTAACCGTGTGCGGTGCCCCCCCTCCACCATAATCCTCGATAATATTGTAGCGGTGCTTAGGCGAAGCCCTGCGACGGTAGAACATCAAGATCATCACCACGCCGTCGTGCTGACGGAACTCTTCCCCGACGCTTTGCTGGATCGGAGCCCAAGGATCGTCATCGAGCTGAACGTGTGCCAAGAACTCGGTGGTGCCGTAGTTTCGGTGCTTGGATCGGTCGGATCGTGAAGACGTACGACTACATCAACCGCGTTGATATAACGCTTCCGCTTACGGTCTACGAGGGTACGTACAAGGTTGTCAGAATCGTGATCCTGAATCGGATCGGAGCTCCGATGGTAGGATCGCAAATCGTAGAATCTTCACTATCAGGATCGTAGAAACGTAGATTCTATGAACCAGAATCGTAGAATCAAAAGGGTTATTTTAGATCGTAAAGTCATAGAATCGTACAATAGAATCGCGATTCTGACAACCTTGGGTACGTAGACAACAGTCTCCCCTCTCGTTGCTATGCATCACCATGATCTTGCGTGTGCGTAACAATTTTTTTGAAATTACTACGTTACCCTATAGCAGCTGCAGTTCAAATTTGACCCGCTTCCTACTGAATCGGCGGAAATTTCTCTTTTTCACCAGAGGTGGATCAAGGCTTTTGACCCCCAACCATTTTGTCAATTGTGCATTAAATATGGCCTAGAATTTTAGAAAATTGATTTGGTCCAACTTTGCAACAAATATATGGTAGGTCCTTCACACAAAAAACTCATTTCGGGCACTCAAAAAATGGAAAATGAAATTTCCGTGCAAAGAAAATGAAAACTCCCTTAGCCAACATTGTTTGGAATTCCAAGATGCACCCTTGTGCACAATATGAGATCATTTGAACAAACTATGCCATGAGTGTGGCCATATGATTGATCATTTGGCTTGAAAGTCATGAATCTTCACGCATGATAGCTCGTTTCTTAAAACACTTTTTTAAATAATTGCCGTTTTACAAGTTCACTATTTTTTCTGGCAACTTGGTCAAATATAATGACACAATGCGAAGGTTTTCCTTTTTTTTTTTGAATTTTTTGAATTTTTTATGCCCGTTTCAAAATGCGATCAAAACGACGGGCTTGACCGTTCATAGCTAGTGGTTGAATCTTGGTGACATGGCAGGGAAGCCCACCCCCACCACGTGCACTACCCACCATGGCAGCTCATTCCTTTCCCCATCTCTTCTCCACCCATCCGAGAAAGCGCTACGAACGACGATGCGCCATGCCCCCAGTGGGGTCGCGATGCATGGAGGGGCTCTGCTTGTGGCAGAGCTACACCCGAGCCATGGATGACCCCCTGCTGAGTTGCCTCCCGGGAGGAGCTCCAGCAAGCCACAACCAGTGCAATGTGCCTCAGAGAAGCTGCGCCCGCCACTTCCTCGTGCCACTGGCGGGGTCGCACGGCAGAGCCACACCGAGCCACGACCTGGGAGGGTGTATTGTTCTGCCGCCTCCACGGGCCCCCGACAGGGACGAGCTGCGATGATGCGCCGCCCCTCCCTTGCACTGCCAGTTAGGTCGCGTGGCGTGGAGTGCCTTCTATTGGATCGCCTCTCTCGCCCCACCAGTCCCTGCGCTCGGCAGAACCGCACCGAGCCACCTCTAGGGGAGGGCCTCCTACTAGGCCGCCACCATGGGTCGGCGGTGAGGAGGAGCTGCGATGTCTTGGCCGGCGACCACAACCTCCCCGACAGTTGCTCTGTTTTTAATATTGTACTATTATCTTTGCCGTCTGTGGAGATACGACAGATTGCAAAAACGTACTTTCGCTAACGGCAAAGACGTACTTTGGCTGACGGCAAAGTCTTTGTCGTCTGTCTTTTTTCAGCCGACGGTAAAGCGGCTCTTTGCCGATTTATACTTTGACGACTATCTTTGTTGTCAGCAAACTGACGGCGAATTCTTTACCGTCAATTTTTTGGTTTTTGCCGTATGTTTATGGTTGACGGCAAATTAGCGGATTCCTGTAGTTTATATGTGATGCACTGGTGAAAAGCTTGTTTGTTGAATTACGCTGCTTGATCAGTGCTTGTCTTTTGATGCATGAACATGTTTATGTCAAGTATATGTGACATATAAAATATGATGCCTAATTAATTGTATGCTTAGTTCTTCATTTTTCAAAATTTATCCAAAACGGCCTCTCCTATTCGCAAGAATTCCAAAATATAGGGATAACTTGTTTCTAGAAATAGTGTGGCATGCCACCTGAAATACTACAGAAATGTAAGGATGTTTGATGGTACATAGGAAAAACGTCGGATTCTTTCAAAGAGGTTGGAGTGCATGGGAAATTTCTATGTGATCAAGTGCAAATGAATCCGCCTTGCTTTGCAATCCTACGAGTGAAAAACTGGGATAAGAAATATTCCGAAGGATTAAAATCACTGGAAAAAATAGCGCGCTATAGCGTCGCTAATAGCACGCTATAGCGTATTGAGAATTGCCTCGCTAAACATATCGGTATACAACGTCTCGCTAATAGCACGCTATAGCGCGATATAGCATGCTAATAGCATATTTTGAGGTCGCCGCTATTTTGCTGTAGCGCGCCATTTTTTTCGTTGATTAAAATCCTTCAAAATTTCATTGAGAGTATTTTAAACCAAAGAAGCCTTAAATCATGGTTAGCTTGGCTATATTTTTGAGGGCTAATGGCCGGTGCTCTGCCTTTTCATTATAGATTATGAATTTACAAGAGAGAAGTCTGAAGCCCTAGGGCAGACCAAAAGAGAAAAAGAACAGAATTACATAGCTAGAGGCCTTGAAATAGCCATGTCCAGGTATGTTAAGTCAGACCTGACTAAGCAAACCACCATATCAGCAGTTGAAGATAGTTTTTGAAAGTTTCTTCGGTTTCGCTCATTCCAGATGTTCCAGGCGAAGTAAAGCGCAGCTGCTGCCTTGTTTTCGCTCATCGTTTGATCGCAGAGGGAGCAGGTGTCATTGTGTTCACATCCTCTCGCACGGAGACGACCAGCAGTTGGCAGTCTATTTTGAGCTAGCAGCCAAGCAAAAAATTTGGCTTAGCTTCGCTATAGCTCCGGCATAGCATTTTATTGCTTTCGGCTGGGCCAACGCTAAGTAGCATGCATGACCCGCTGTTTAAAACTTGTAATAGTATTTAGATAATAATTACTGAAGCAGAATCACTAGCTTTACCATTACATGCACACACATAACAGTCTGAATCATCACAAAAAATATATACAATCGAGCGACCGACGATGTGTGTGACAACGTGGTCGCAGGCGAGGCCACGCAAGGAATGGTGGTGAGCCTTCGTGCCACGGGGCCTCCACAGCCACACAGCCACACAGCCGCTACGTGCAGGTACAAGATGATGCCTAGTCTTGCTCTAGAGAGAGAGTCATCACTCGTAGCTCTCGTAGCTAGTAGCTAGCTAGCGCTCTCGGAACCAAACATAGTTATCACCAACTAATAATTAACCTGGGCTTTGATCAAGCTATAATAAGTCTACCCGTCCCTAGCTTTTTTTTTTGCTGGCTACCCGTCCCTAGCTTGATCTCACACAACAACCTCCTTTCAACTGACGATATCTATCGATCGAGAGGAAGGTGGACGGCGTAGGAGGACCATATACTCGCAAAATATATTGCTCGGCACGGCGAGGGCTCATGGAGGTCTCTGCCCAAGAATGCGGGTAAATATGGCATAAGCTGTTTTGCTTGTTCGCGGCAGCTACTAATTAATTAATTAAATCTTAATGATAAGAGATAACATGTACACCCTCTATTTTTATGTACAAGGCCACTATGAAATATACATTTTGCATCTATACAAGGCCACCAACAGTAATCGAGGCAAAGTCAATGATATTTTCTCATACTAACAACCTGTTTAATACTTGCATGCATGCAGTCATAATGACAATCAGCTATTTCCTCCACTCAGTTTCTTTGCATGCATGCGGAGTATTAATGATCCCAGTAAACAAGAAGAAAAGTTGACTTGTAAAGCAATAATTAATTTTTACATTGATACCTGTAATCCGAGTTTGTGGCCTTGTATACAAAAATGAAGGGAGTACTACATATGGTAACATGTCCCTGCTGCTTCTGTTGGTAACTTGGTATGCATATAGGGCAACTGAGGTGTCGCAAGACCTGCACACTGCGGTGGCTCAACTACCTGACAGACAAACAGACAAGGTGGGAATGTTGGAACCGCCAATCCCGCGCCTCGCTCGCCGTACCACAAACTGAGGAAGAAGAAGATCAGAGGAGAAAGAATGACACGGGGACACGGTGGTTTTTCCCGACGCAACAAGGCCACTTCCCACGAGCTCGTACTTGTCACCACACCACACGCTACAACACACGGGGTGCGAGGGGTTTATATCGGCGTCCATCGGCGCTCTACACCGCGCCCCCGACGCGCCCTACTCGCGCACTCCCCCCATGTCCCTGCGCTCCCGGCCCAAGCTCGGGCCGCGCAAGTACGCGATCCGCGCGCAGGGCCGGCCCTGGGGCATGGGCAGAGGGGCGGCGGCCCAGGGCCCAGGCCGAAGGGGGCCCATGATGTGTATACATATAGAGTATAAGCAAAAAAATAGATAAGGAAAAATTGTGTGAAAAAATAAATGGGATGTGCTTGGCCCGTCAGGTAGCTAGGTAGAAAGTCAAAAAAAAAGTAGCTAGCTAAAGATTAGCGAAGCATCAGCCACGACGGCCGCACAGCACACACGTATACATGTGAAACAAATCAATTGGAAGATCTGGCTTTGCCTTCAATCGTCGGTTCGTCTTTCGTCGTATCGTCGGCCCGTCGCTCCGCCGCTAAGCACCTTGGCCGCTCGTTGTCGCTGCTGCGTGCGGCAGTCCGGCAGACCTTTGTTGCGTTGTGCGGCCGTGCCGGCACCCCGGCCATCCGGCAATAGGTTAATACGTTATACGTATGTGAGCGTCAGGACAGTACGTATCCACGACTCCTGATCCATTCATCGATCCCTCAATTTCAGTAGTTTCTTTACTAGGTATTCAACTATCCATCTCAAGTTTCAAAAAATTTATGTATATTCTACATAGTATACATTCAACCATCCTAATCTTTAGTCATTCTATGTCCATATTTAGGGTTTCGATCATCCGATCTATAAATTTCTAATTCTTTGTATACTCTTTACTTTTATAATTTTAGGGCACAGCATGCTACGTTGCCTAAGAAGCTTTTTCGGATGATAACTCATCTGATGTTGATCTTGATAGTGCCCTTAATGACTTTGCATCAAGAAACGCCCGAAGAAACCTTTTTTGAAGCAATGGAGTATTATTGTTGTCGATGGAGTGAGTCGAATTTATTTCTTTTTTAAGGTAATCATGTCATTTTAGTTTTGTTTTGCTATCTTTTGAGTATTTCTGTCGTAATATGGCATTGTCCAATAATTATAATAGTCAAATTTCAAACTAAAGATGTGTGGTTGAAATATTGCTCTTATTATTGTCCAATATATATATATATATATATATATATATATATATATATATATATATATATGTTTATCTATCACACGCACACATACATATATATGATCTTACGACATAGGGGCCCATGTCGTCGAGTTGGCCTAGGGCCTCCCAAAACACAGAGTCGGGCCTGTCCGTGCGACCAGGTCCAGCGCCTCGACGCGGTCCATCCCGCGCCCGTTGCGCCAACGGACAGCACACACACAGGCCACACCTGCATGGACACGCCTATGCATCTCCTACACGCATACACGCACATCTACGTCGCGGACCGATGCGTCCAACGTGCCCGGCACGTGCCCATACACGCGCCCGGCTCGTTTGACACCTCGCCGCAACTTATTGCCTAACATTCGCGCCCTAAGTCGCGGTTCAGAGCAGACCGGCATCCTCGACGTCGCCGTCAACCAGCAGCGCACGCTCCGCCGCCAGCGCCTTCTTCCACTGCGGGCACTCGCGCTTGAAACGCCCGCGTTCACCGCACTTGTAGCAGCGGCCGCGCCGATTCCCGCCGAAGCCCGACGCCTCGCTGCACGCCCCGTCGTCATCGTCCTCTCCGTGCGCACCGTCCCGACGCCGCTCGCGCGCCCGCCATTGTGCCGCGGTGTACAACAACTGTCCGTCCGGGCGCTCGCCGCCGGCCTGCCCGCGCCGACGCAACGGTTCGTCGAATGGCTTCAGGCACCCGAGCGCGTCCTCGAAGAGCAGCTCGAAAAGTCGCAGAACTGCTCCATCCCGGCGACCGCCGCGTACAGGCGATCCCGGACGCAGTCCAACAGCTTCTTCACCATCACCGCGTCCTCCAGCTCCGATGGCAGCCCGACGTAGCTCGCCTCCATGCTGCTGATTTTGCCGGCGAAGTCATCTAGTGTCTTGCCGCTCCCCATCCGCAGCAGCTCGAAGTCACTCCGCAGCGTCGCCTGCCGTGCCAGCCTGACGCTATCTGCCCCGACGAAGCGCGCCTTGAGGCTGGCCCAGACCTCGGCCGCTGTCTTCTTCGACGCCACCTGCAGGAGCAGGTTTTCCGCGAGCGCCCCCAGCAAGTACGCCCTCGCCGGCTTGTCCTTTTTGGCGATCACGGCCGCCACCGCGTCCTCGCGCACGACCACCGCCTCCCACAGCCCGGCCGCGTCGAGGTTCGCCTCCATCTTGATCGCCCACGCCGTGTAGTTGTCGCCGGTGAGCTGCGGCAGCGATCCGCCGTACCGCCGCCTTAGGCGACGATCGACATCGCCGGCGCGCCTTGACCAGAACCTGGCTCTGATGCCAATTGTTGGAACCGCCAATCCCGAGCCTCGCTCCTCCTCGCTCTCTCTGACGCCGTGGCACAAAATGAGGAAGAAGAAGATCAGAGGAGGAAGAAAGACACGGGGACACGGTGGTTTTTCCCGGCGCAAGAACGCCACCTCCCACGAACTCGTACTCATCACCACACCACAGGCTACAACACACGGGGTGCGAGGGGTTTATATCCGCGTCCATCGGCGCTCCATACCGCGCCCCCGACGCGTACTCCCCCACGTCCCTGCTCTCCTGGCCCGCGCTCCCGCCGTGCACATACGCGATCCACGCGACCAGGTCCAGCGCCTTGAAGCGGTCCACCCCGCGCCCATTGCGCCATTGGACAGCACACACACACGCCACACCTGCATGGACACGCCAATGCATCTCCTACACGCACGCACGCACACCTACGTCGCGGGCCCGACATGTCCAACGTACCCGGCGCGCGCCCATACACGCGCCCTGCTCGTTCGACACCTCGCCGCGACTTATTGCCTAACACAGAAGGGACAAATTCTCTAGGGAGGAAGACGATCTCATCGTCAAGCTCCATGCCACCCTATGCAACAGGTACGGGTCTGTACGTGTATACCACTACCAGTATATATACTCCTCTCTTAGTTTGCGTCACATTGTCTTCCACTAGGAAAACTCCCCGTGCGCTGCAACCGGAGAATAAATATCCCCGCGCTCACCCATTTTAGTCCCTAAAAACCACACATTCGTGAACATTACAACACCGTTTCAGCCCACTGGTAGAAAAAGAGGCTTCCGTCCAGCCCCATAAGTCGCGGAACTGTAGGAACCGCGACTAATGAAGTCTTTAGTCCCGGTTCGGCAGAAGAACCGCGACCAAAGGCCTGCGCCCAGGGCGCTTGCTGGCCAGCTGGTGCACGTGAGGGGCTTTAGTCGCGGTTGGACAGGACAACCGCGACTAAAGGTGCCCAAAGGCCTTTAGTCGCGGTTGGCCAGGCCAACCGCGACTAAAGCTCCTCCCCTATATATACCAGTTCAGCGCACTCACTTAGCCATTTGGTGCCACTTCTCTTCACAAGCTTCACAAGGGGGTGTAGGTTTGCTTTTGGTTCCTCTTATGCACACAAGGTGTTTGATGAAATGCCCCAAGAGCCACACTTGAGGTTCCTCATTCATTTTTTTCCTCCTCGATCGCGGTTAGCAACTTGAACCTTTCATGCATGTGTGTCATTGATAAAATATGCATGTGTGTTGTTCATTGTTTAATTTCTATTGTTTATCGCTAGTTAGTTTAACAAATGCATGATGGTTAATTATATATTTTATATTATAATAATGCAGATGAATCGGCAATGGATGTACGGTAACCGACTCTCCCGCGAGTTCACTACGGGTTTGAAAGATTTCCTCGTAGTGGCTAATGCGAACAAGCAGAAGGGTTTTGTTATCTGTCCATGTGTTGACTGTAAGAATCAGAAGGGCTACTCTTCCTTAAGAGAAGTTCACCTGCACCTGCTTCGGCACGGTTTCATGCCAAGCTATAATTGTTGGACCAAGCATGGAGAAAGAGGGGTTATAATGGAAGAAGATGAAGAAGGGGATGATTTCATCGATGAAAGCTATCTTGCTGATTTCGGTGATACTTTCATGGAGGATGCTGAAGGTGAAGGGGAAGGTGAAGGGGAAGGTGAAGGGGAAGGTGAAGGGGAAGGTGAAGGTGAAGAAGAGGCACGTGATGAGACCGTTGATGATCTTGGTCGGACCATTGCTGATGCACGAAGACGCTGCGAAACTGAAAAGGAGAGGGAGAATTTGGATCGCATATTAGAGGATCACAGAAAGTCGTTGTACCCCGGATGCGATGATGGTCTGAAAAAGCTGGGCTGCACACTGGATTTGCTGAAATGGAAGGCACAGGCAGGTGTAGCTGACTCGGCATTTGAAAACTTGCTGAAAATGTTGAAGAATATGTTTCCAAAGAATAACGAGTTGCCCGCCAGTACGTATGAAGCAAAGAAGGTTGTCTGCCCTCTAGGTTTAGAGGTTCTGAAGATACATGCATGCATCAACGACTGCATCCTCTACCGCGGTGAATACGAGAATTTGAATGAATGCCCGGTATGCACTGCATTGCGTTATAAGATCAGAGGCGATGACCCTGGTGACGATGTTGAGGGCAAGAAACCCAGGAAGAGGGTTCCCGCCAAGGTGATGTGGTATGCTCCTATAATACCACGGTTGAAACGTCTGTTCAGGAACAAAGAGCATGCCAAGTTGTTGCGATGGCACAAAGAGGACCGTAAGTCGGACGAGGAGTTGAGACACACCGCAGATGGAACGCAATGGAGAAAGATCGACAGAGAGTTCAAAGATTTTGCAGCTGACGCAAGGAACATAAGATTTGGTCTAAGTACAGATGGCATGAATCCTTTTGGCGAGCAGAGCTCCAGCCATAGCACCTGGCCCGTGACTCTATGCATCTACAACCTTCCTCCTTGGTTGTGCATGAAGCGGAAGTTCATTATGATGCCAGTGCTCATCCAAGGTCCTAAGCAACCCGGCAACGACATCGATGTGTACCTAAGGCCATTAGTTGATGAACTTTTACAGCTGTGGGGCAGACCTGGTGTCCGTGTGTGGGATGAGCACAAACAAGAGGAATTTGACCTACGAGCGTTGCTTTTCGTAACCATCAACGATTGGCCTGCTCTTAGTAACCTTTCGGGACTGTCAAATAAAGGATACAATGCATGCACGCACTGCTTACATGAGACTGAAAGTGTACATTTGCCAAATTGTAAGAAGAACGTGTACCTCGGGCATCGTCGATTTCTTCCGAAAATTCATCCAGTAAGAAAGAAAGGCAAGCATTACAACGGCAAGGCAGATCACCGGCCGAAGCCTGCAGAACGCACTGGTGCTGAGGTATTTGATATGGTCAAGGATTTGAAAGTCATCTTTGGAAAGGGTCCTGGCGGACAATCAGTTCCGAAGGGAGCTGACGGGCACGCAGCCATGTGGAAGAAGAAATCTATATTCTAGGAGCTAGAATATTGGAAAGTCCTAGAAGTCCGCTCTGCAATCGACGTGATGCACGTTACGAAGAATATTTGCGTGAACCTCCTAAGCTTCTTGTGCGTGTATGGGAAGACAAATGATACAAAGGAAGCACGGCAGGACCAGCAACGTTTGAAAGACCCTGATGACCGGCATCCGGAATGGTTTCAAGGTCGTGCCAGCTACGCTCTGACCAAAGAAGAGAAGGTCATCTTTTTTGAATGCCTGAGCAGTATGAAGGTCCCGTCTGGATTCTCGTCCAATATAAAGGGAATAATAAACATGGCGGAGAAAAAGTTCCAAAACCTGAAGTCTCACGACTGCCACGTGATTATGACGCAATTGCTTCCGATTGCTTTGAGGGGGCTCCTGCCGGAAAATGTTCGAGTAGCCATTGTGAAGCTATGTGCATTCCTCAATGCAGTCTCTCAGAAGGTAATCAATCCAGAAGATCTACCACGGTTACAGAACGATGTGGTCCAATGTCTTGTCAGTTTCGAGTTGGTGTTCCCGCCATCCTTCTTCAATATTATGACGCACCTCCTGGTTCGCCTAGTCGAAGAGATTTTCATTCTCGGTCCTGTATTTCTACACAATATGTTCCCCTTCGAGAGGTTCATGGGAGTATTAAAGAAATATGTTCGTAACCGTGCTAGGCCAGAAGGAAGCATCGCCAAGGGCTATGGAAATGAGGAGGTAATTGAGTTTTGTGTTGACTTTGTTCCTGACCTTAAGCCGATTGGCCTTCCTCGATCGCGGCACGAGGGGAGACTAAGTGGAAAAGGCACGATCGGAAGGAAATCAACGATATGTATGGACGGCCATTCTCTGACTGAAGCACACCACACTGTACTGACCAATTCCAGCTTGGTGGCTCCGTACTTTGAGAAACACAAGAATATTTTACGCTCAGACAACCCGGGGAAGTCTGAATCCTGGATTAGGAAGGCCCACATGGAGACTTTCGGCAGTTGGTTGAGAAAACATTTAATGAATGACAATGATGTTGTAGATCAGCTGTACATGTTGGCCAAGACACCATCTTCGACTATAACGACTTTCCAAGGGTACGAGATAAATGGGAATATATTTTACACGATCGCCCAAAATAAAAAGAGCACCAACCAAAACAGTGGTGTCCGCTTTGATGCAGCAACCGAGAATGGGCAAAAGGTCACATATTATGGTTACATAGAGGAGATATGGGAACTTGACTATGGACCCTCCTTTAAGGTCCCTTTGTTCCGGTGCAGATGGTTCAAGCTAACAGGAGGTGGGGTAAAGGTGGACCAGCAATACGGAATGACAATGGTGGATTTCAACAATCTTGGTTACCTTGACGAACCATTCGTCCTAGCGAAAGATGTCGCTCAGGTTTTCTATGTGAAGGACATGAGTAGCAAACCGAGGAAACGGAAAGATAAGAAAACGATCAGTACATCATGCGATGATCCAAAGCGCCACATTGTTCTTTCAGGGAAAAGAAACATCGTGGGAGTGGAGGACAAGACAGACATGTCAGAAGATTATAATATGTTTGGTGAAATTCCGCCCTTGAAAGTGAACACCGACCCAAGCATTAAGTTAAATGATGAGGATGCTCCATGGATACGGCACAATCGTAAGCAAGCAGGGACACAAGGGAAGAATTGATGTGTAATAATTTATTGTACCAAACTTTGTATTTGGTCGATGAACTGAATGATGTATCAAACCTTTTGTCAAACCTTCAAGGGATTAGTTTTATTTTTCTGATTTTTTTGATATATAATTGTATTTTTAAGATTTTAAAATGAATTAGTTTTATTTTTCTGATTTTAAAAGGAAAAAGGAAGAAGAAGAAAGAAGGAAAAAGGAAAAAAACAGAAGAAAAAAGGAAAAACAGAAGAAAAAAACAAACAGAAGAAAAAAGGAAAAACAGAAGAAAAAACAAACAGAAGAAAAACATAATAAAAAAACAAACAGAAGAAAAACAGAAGAAAAAAGGAAAAAGGAAGAAAGGAAGAAAAAAAAGAAGAAAAACAAGAAAAAGGAAGAAAAAAACAGAAGAAAAAAATAGAAGAAAAAAGGAAGAAAAAAACAGAAGAAAAACAAGAATTTAAAATGAATTAGTTTTATTTTCTGATTTTTTTGATATATAATTGTATTTTTAAGATTTTAATAACATAAATAAATAAGTAATTAGAAACTTTAATAGCAAAAATAATTATCATAAAGTAAAATAAATAAGTAATTAGAAACAAAATAAAATAAAATAAATAAGCTTTTTGTTGTAAGTAGAAACAAAACAAAATAAATAAAGCAAAAATGAAAACAAAAAACACGCAAAAAATAAAAAATAAGCCACCTACTGGGCCACCACGGCCTGAATACGACTAGAAACCCATTATTGGGCCAGGATTCAGGCCCGCAGGAAGGCCTAGTAGGCCCACAGGCTAATAGTAACAGAATAGGCCCATAAGCCTGCATTTGAGAGGAGCTCGAAGTGGTGAGCGCAGCCGCGCTTATAAACCACTGTCGAAGCCTCTCGGCTAGCGAGGTGGGACTAAACATCCCACCGCACCGCGCCAGTGCCAGCACAGACCTTTAGTCGCGGTTGGTGCCGCGGACCGCGACTAAAGCTAGCCTTTAGTCGCGGCCCGCCACACCAACCGCGACTAAAGGCTCTTCCTGCGCGGGAACGAAGCGGCGCCAAAACCCTTTAGTCGCGGTTGGTGTGGCGGACCGCGACTAAAGGCTAGCTTTAGTCGCGGTTGGTGTGGCGGACCGCGACTAAAGCTAGGCTTTAGTCGCGGTCCGCCACACCAACCGCGACTAAAGGTGCGTCTATAAATACTACACTTGGCAGTTTTGCCACTTCCCATTCTCCTCTCTCTCGACGCCGAAGCGCTGCCCCGACGCCGATCGACGCCGACGCCGACGCCGAAGCCCTGCCCCGACGCCGAAGCCCTGCGCGCCGCCGCCCCCCGTCCCCAGTGAGCGCCGCCTCCGCCCGTGCCTGCCCTTGCCCGCCGCCCGTGCCCTGCGCCCTTGCCCGCCGCCCGACGCCCTGCCGCCCTGCTGGCCCTGCCTGCCGTCCTCCGCGCGCCGCCCGCCGCCCTGCCGCCCGCCGTCCGACGCCCTGCCGCCCGCCGCCCGTCGCGCGCCCTGCCGTCCGCCTGCTGGCCGGCGCCGGCCGGCCCTGCTTAAGGAAAAAGAAGAAGAAGAAAAAGAAAAAGGAAAAAGGAAGAAGAAGAAAGAAAAACAAATTAAACAGAAGAAAAAACAAAAGAAAACAAAAAAACAGAAGAAAAACAAAGGAAGAAGAAAGAAAAAGGAAGAAAGAAAAAAGACAAGAAAGAAAAAGAAAGAAGAAAAAAGAAAGGAAGAAGAAAAACAAAGGAAGAAGAAAAAAAGAAAGAAGAAAAAGGAAGAAGAAAAAAAGAAAAAACAAGAAAGAAAAAGGAAAAAAAATGAAAACCAAATAAAAACCAAATAAAAACCAAATGAAAACCAAAAGAAAGAAGAAAGAAAAAGGAAGAAGAAAAAAGGAAGAATAAAGGAAGAAGAAAGGAAGAAGAAGAAGGAAAGAAAAAAGAAAAAGGAAAGAAGAAGAAAGAAAGAATAGAAAGGAATAAGAAGAAAAGGAAGAAGAAGAAAGAAAGAAGAAAGAAAGAAGAAGAAAGAAGAAGAAAGGGAAGAAGAAAGAAAGAAGAAGAAAGGGAAGAAGAAGAAAGAAAGAAGAAGAAAGGAAAAAGGAAGAAGAAGAAAGAAGAAAGAAGAAAGAAGAAAGAGGAAGAAGAAGAAAGAAGAAAGAAAGAAGAAAGAAAAAGGAAGAAGAAAAAACAAGAAAGAAAAAGGAAGAAGAAAAAAATGAAAACCAAATGAAAACCAAATGAAAACCAAAAGAAAGAAGAAGGAAAAAGGAAGAAGAAAATAAGTAACTTAAAACTTGATAATTAACAAAAAACCGTAAAATTTGATAATTAACCAAATGGCGAGGGTTATACATGTGTGTTGTCCTCGCCTCCCTCTCCGTGGCGCCGTCGTCTGCCGCCCCGTCTCGCGCTCTACCGCGACACCCTCTCCCACCCCTTCCTCGCCCCCTCCTTTTGCCACCGCCCTTTCGCCACCGCCACCGCCACCGCCCCCCTTCTTCACTTAATTAATTTGTTTTTACTACATGTTTTCAGGACTGACATAATGGCGGACGATAGAGCTGACCCGATTATGGACAACTATGATCCGGACGGTGAAGCACATATGTTCGGCATCATAAACGACGATATTCAATATGTGCCGACCGGACAAGAAGAAGATGATGTCTCTTCTTATCTGAACCTTGACGGTGAAGATGAAGGGCGCCGTCAGCAAGATGATGCCGAACAAAGGTCGATAAACGACGATCTTCAAATGGAAGTAGCAACCACCTCCGGCGCCGAGGTATATATATACATTTAGCCTCTGGTGATACAAACTAACTGATTTGAATAAATATGTGTGTACTAACGGGCGCGACTCTCTTTCTTATTTTAGCCCTCGGCCGGATCGTCGAAACAATCGAGTACGTCGTTAAAGCGTGGCGCAACCAAGACGATGAAACAAGGGGAAACATGCACCATCGAGGTTGTCGACAGTGCAACCGGCAGGCCGCTGGAGCCCCGCAAGAACGCCATCAAGTTTGTCAGCCAATGCGGAGCCGTTGTTAGAGACAACGTCTCGATCACCGTCCAGGAGTGGAATGAGCCAAAGAAGGCACGAATTGCTGGTTTCACTTTTGTCGATAAGAGAACAAAAAAAGATTGCTTCAAGAAGCTTATGGAACATTTCGTTCTACCTCCGGAATACAACAAATTCGATGAGGAGGGTAACAAGATTGAGGAAAACAAGGAGAGGAGGAGGCTAGTCAAACAGTTCGCTCTTCATAAGATGGCCGACGCATTCCGGAAATTCAAGCAAAATCTAAACCATGACTTTGTCAAGCAGAACAAGACTCCGGATTTCAAAGGACAATATGAGAAACTGAAACATGATTGGCCAGAATTTGTGAAGCAAAAGAAATCGGAGCAGTTCATTCAAATATCGAAAAAAAATAAGGAAAATGCGGCTAAGAAGGAGTACAATCATATTATGGGGCCAGGAGGGTATCGCCTTTGGCAGCCTAGGTTGGCGAAGATGGAGAACGAGCTGAGGGCGCGAGGAATCCGTCCAGGTACGGAGGGATGGGACCCAAGGGCCAAAAGCTGGTGGTACGGGCATGGGGGAACGCTGAACCCGGAGACAGGGGAGTGTGTTTACCAGGGCAAAATAATGAAACCCACCCAAGCCCTTATTGACGCAATGAGGGATGCTCAAGAGGGGAAGATCAAGTTCAACAGAGAGAACGACGCACTGACAAAAGCCCTCGGGAATCCTGAACACGGAGGACGTGTACGAGGCATGGGGCACATTCCGTGGAAAATAGGGTTCCCCCAGAACGATGACCCGTACGGTTACAGAAGCCGTAAGAGAAAGATGGATCGGGAAGCAGATGTTGTGGCGCGGTTGGCATCGGAAATGGATGTGATGAAGAAAACCGTGAGTGTACTAGTAGCCGAAAGAGATGCAGCTTGGGCGCAACATGAAGATCATCTAGCGGATCTCGATAGCCAGCAGCGGAGAAGCAGCGTGGCTTCCACGGAGGCCCCACCGGCTGGTGCAGATGCACCGACGATCGAAATTACTGCACCGGAGCCTCTGGTGGTCGAAATTACTGCACCGGAGCCTCCTCGCTACCCCGTGGACGATATAAAGGAGAGGAAAGAATGTCATCTGTATTATCCTATCGGGAACATGTCCATGAAGGTAGCCACCGGCAGTGCATTACCATGTTTACCTGGAGCACTCCACCACAACAACCCCATTCAAGATGGCTATGCTCGTGTCACGGTGGAGGACATAGTCCAAGGGTTTGAGGACCTGGAGATTGACATTGCTACACCTGAAGGGGAGAAAAGACTTGGAGATGTCAAGCGCCATTTCATTCTATGGCAAAAGAAGTTTATCAAGTTTCTAGGCGAGGCGCCAAGGACAACAAGTCCACCCCCCTACGGTGGTGGTGGTGGCGGTGGCCGCGGCGGTGGTGGTGGTGGTGGTGGCGGTTCACCTACACCTCCGTCACGTCAGCCGACGCCTCCCAGTCCACAACGTCCGGCGGGTGATCAGACGCCGCCCCCCAGTCCTCGTCCGGCGGGTGATCAGACGCCGCCCCCCAATCCACCTCCGGCAAAGAAGAAGAAGCAGTCCTGGATTATTAACCCGGACCCTTATGTACCTAAGACCACAAAGGTACCGGAGCCATCACTGAAGCCTCTCCCCACAAGGCCTTGGGAACGTAGTGCCGAGGAAACTGCCGCGGCCGCGGCTGCTGATCTTGAGAAATGGAAGGCGGACTGCAAGAAGAAAAGAGAGCCCGAGCCCAAGCCAGTATTTTCTGATGAGCAAAAGAAGTGGGCTAAGTCATTTTGAGCACACCGTCCCAAGCCGCGAAGAATCTGCCTGAGGACTATGCACGTGAACTTCGTAGGCAGGCACTCATGTTGAAGGAGAAGAAAGGGCGGGCGGATGACCCCGATCCGGAACAAAGTAAACGAGTTGCCCAGCTCGGGGAACAAAGTAAACAATCAATTGCCCCGCTTATAGTGAAAGCCGCCGGTCCGGATGACCCCGATATCATAGCAGCTGTGGCAGCACTTGGATTGACTGCAACGAGTGCCAGAGAACAAGCGGCCAACTTAGGTATTACTCTTCGTGAACTGTTAGGCCTTGATGAGGCGCCAGTGAAGGAGGTAGTAATTACATATGTGAAGAATGGGCCTCTCGTCGAGCCTGCGCAGGAACAGGATCTACCTCCACAAATGAAAGGTCTGCTGAAATGGTACAAGGGTTACATAAAAAATAAAAACGCCAACGAATATATTTATGCGGAAGTTAGATATGAGCATCACTTCAAACATTACTATGTACAAATTCATCTGAGTGAATTGTTCCAGCTTTTCAATCTGCGCGAGCTCGACAAATCTATCATCAGTTGCTACATTCTGTAAGTGATTTATTTCTACCCCATCTCGTTCATATTGCCTGCACTATATATATGTCCTAACTATATTGTTGTGTCCGCTATTATACATGCAGAATGAAGATTAAGGAATGCAGATTAAGGAACATCCATGATGTTGGGTTCATTGACCCACACATCGTTAATGGATATGTGTTGCGGCATCACCCCGACGACATGGAGGCAGACCTGTGGCAGTTTCTTACAAAGCAGGAACTCAAAAGTGATATTCTATTTCCTTACCATTTTGGGTGAGTGTTTCTGTCTTGAGCACATTCTCTTTTGTTTACTCCATGCATGGTATGTGGCCGGCTAATCGATGAGTTATCCATGACGTACTGTGCATGTATCGTGTCTGCAGGTTCCACTGGATTCTGCTAGTAATTAAAGTTGACACCTCAGAATGTCTCGTCCACGACTCTCTGAATATGGATCCAAAGCTTTGGGGCGACCTGAGAAAAATGCTGCAGAAGTAATTATTTTCATTCATTTGCGCTCTATATCGATCGGCCTATTTCGTTCATTTCCTAATATCAAGTAACTAATAACTCTCTTGTTCATTTAATTTTCTTTGCCTCATAGGGTTTGGAGACGGTTCGTAGATACAAAGGTCGGTGAATTCAAAAAAGAGCTAGAATTCAAAAAGTCAAAGGCTAAGAATGCTGGGGATATTCAGCCAGCGGGGACCAATCTATGTGGATACTATGTCTGTGAGATGATCCGGAGATACACCTCTGAGCGGGTTCCGAGTGATACCAATGCTCAGAGGAATAACCTCCGGATGATGCTTAGTCCAGAAGCTCGCTTCCGACCACTTCAAGAGGAACTAGCTGGATGGTTCAGGAGGGAAGTCCTCCATCCTAAAGGAGAACACCATTACGAGGACGTAGAACTTTATATGCCTTAAATTATGTATGGAAACTTGTTCAAAATTGTATATGGTCATCCGATGATATTTAATATATACTGTATATTCCTCTTGAATTCTTTTTGGTTCTAATTTCAAATTTGTTTGAAATTGTACATTCATATGCATGTATGTAGTAGCGTAGAATATGAGAAACTCCTTCAAAATTAAAATAAAGCATAAAAGAAATAAAACAATACAAATTAAACAGAAAACAGGTTTAGGGGGGGCAGGTTTAGGGGGGGGGGCTAAAACCCTAAACCTGCGGCGGTCTTTAGTCGCGGTTGGCCAGAAGAACCGCGACTAAAAGTCCTCCGCCCCGACGGCCACCTGGCGCCCACGTGGACGGGCCTTTAGTCGCGGTTCTTAGGCAACCGCGACTAAAGGGTGGAGCCTTTAGTCCCGCCTGTTTGGTCGCGGTTGCGCAACCGCGACTAATGGCAGTTGCGAACCGCGACCAAAGGCCCTTTTTCCACCAGTGCAACTTTCATTGAAAATACAAACTATTGCAGCCAACTTTCTGCAATTTAGTTTGGAGCTTAAAACAATCATTGTTGTGGTCAACATCCATATAAACTCAATCCAGCCGTGGTGAATCTTTATCAAAGCAAGCCACAACACCATGAGCCCGTAGTCTTTTTACCGAACAATCGAGAATGTTTACAATTGACAAATACAAAAAGAATGACAATGAACTTGTGTCGGTGTACAAAAGTAGGGGTGCTCCTTTTGACCCCTTTACTTGTGCACGGACAGTCGGAGCCGCGCCCACGGCCACACTAAGCAGAGCAGGGGAGGCAGGAAGATGGCAGAAGCACAAGATGGCCAAGGCAGCGCCAAGGCCAGAAACACAAAGAGTAGAAGGGCTAAGCCGGCTCCCCCGGCAAGACCCTTGCCGCGGCAGCCTCAGGAGCCGCGACAAGAGCCTTGCCGGGGCGGTACGCCCAACGCTGACGGAGCGAGCCACCCTTGAGCCCACGGGTTCCAACTCGACCAACCACATTGGAACTAGGGATCGGGAGGCACCTCTGTGGTGGCATGCAGATCTTTATCAAGACCATAGATATATGAGATCAGATGAGGACCTGAAGACGGCGACCCTCCGCGGGATCCTTGTCGAGGAAAGCCATGAGACCCCCGGCAAGATCCTTGTCGGGGATGACTGCGAGCGACGGCAAGACCCTTGCCGGGCCCCCGGCAAGGCCCTTGCCGAGGACATCAGCGGGGCCACTGCCAGGCCCGCACCAGCCAAATTTTTACCGCCATTAGCATGCAGCTGCCAGCCGACCAGCTAGGCTGGCACCTGCGTGGCAACATGCAGCATCCAGGCCAGATCGGCAAGTGCCTGCGTGGCGGCATGCAGATCTTCGTGAAGACCCTACCACCGCGCCACCTCAGCTGCATGCCTGCCTACATGGCGCCGCATGCATCGCTGGCCAGGGCGCGTGTCGAAGGGAAGGGGAGCGGCGACGGACAGGACGGGCCTCGCTCCCGTCTTCGATAAAGCTAGGGGGCACCTAAGCGACACATTAAATGCGTCTTGTCCTGTAATACAGGCGATAAGCTCGTAGTACTGTAGGCCTTTCTGTTGGGGAACGTAGTAATTTCAAAAATTTCCTACGCACACGCAAGATCATGGTGGTGCATAGCAACGAGAGGGGAGAGTGTTGTCTACGTACCCTCGTAGACCGAAGCGGAAGCGTTGACGCAACATAGAGGAAGTAGTCGTACGTCTTCCCGATCCGACCGATCCAAGCACCGTTACTCCGGCACCTCCGAGTTCTTGGCACACGTTCAGCTCAATGACGCTCCCCGGGCTTCGATCCAGCAAAGCTTCGGGGAGGAGTTCCGTCAGCACGACGGCGTGGTGACGATCTTGATGTTCTACCGACGCAGGGCTTTGCCTAAGCACTGCAACGATATGACCGAGGTGGAATATGGTGGAGGGGGACACCGCACACGGCTAAGGAACAATCACGAAGATCAACTTGTGTGTCCATGGGGTGCCCCCTGCCCCCGTATATAAAGGAGCAAGGGAGGCGGGGGCGGCCGGCCTAGAAGGGGCGCGCCAAGGGAAGTCCTACTCCCACCGGGAGTAGGATTCCACCTTTCCTTGTCCAACTAGGAGAAGGGGGGAAAGGAGGGGAGTGGAGAAGGAAGGGAGAGGGGGGCCGCACCCCAAACCCTTTGTCCAATTCGGACTGGGCTTGGGAGGGGCGCGCGCCACCTCCTGACTCCTTCCCACTAAGGCCCAATAAGGCCCAATACTCTTCCTCGTATTCCCGTAACTCCCCGGTACCTCCGAAAATACCCGAATCACTCGGAACCTTTCCGATGTCCGAATATAGTCGTCCAATATATCGATCTTTACGTCTCGACCATTTCGAGACACCTCGTCATGTCCACGATCCCATCCGGGACTCCGAACTCCTTCGGTACATCAAAACTCATAAACTCATAATATAACTGTCATCGAAACTTTAAGCGTGCGGACCCTACGGTTCGAGAACAATGTAGACATGTGCGTCGATGGTGGCGCCTCGCTACATACTTCTCACCGCCAGCTCAAGCAGTGGGCGTGTGATATTACAGCAGCGGAGCCGTCGTTCGATGCTCAGAAGTCGCTGAAGTGGTCCAGCACGCCCCTCATCTTTGATGCCTAGGACCACCCTGACCGGACAACCGCGGTCGGGACTTTGCCGTTGTTGGTCTCGCCAACGATACGCAACCTCAAGGCGAACAAGATGTTGGTCGACGGTGGGGCCGGCTTGAACTTGATCTCGCCCGTCGTGATCAAAAGGCTGCAAATTCCTAATGGAGACCTCGAGGAAACGGACATGTTTCAAGGTGTCAATCTGGGGAGGAGCCAGCCGAAGGGGAAGGTCACGCTGCTCATGACATTTGGAGGAGAGTTGAACTACAGGACGGAGAGGATCGTCTTCGATGTGGCCGAGATCCCCTATCCCTACAACGGGATCCTCGACTACGGAACCAAAATAAAAGAAGGCTACCCCAAATGCTACACAGATCCCCGATCTTCCCGACTGGGCTCCACTACTGATCAACTGAAACGAACAACACAATGAACAAGGTCTTCATCGAACTCCTCCTTGAGCTCGGGTGCGTCACCTGCACGAATTCATCGGCACCTGCAAACTGGTTTTGGAAGTATCTGTGAGTCATGGGGACTCAGCAATCTCACACCCGCGAGATCAAGACTATTTAAGCTTAAGGGTAGGACAGGATAGTGAGGTGGAGCTGCAGCAAGCAACTAGCATATATGGTGGCTAGCATACGCAAATGAGAGCGAGAAGAGAAGGCAAAAGCACGGTCGAATAACTATGATCAAGAGGTGATCCTGAACTACTTACGTCAAGCATAACTCCAACACCGTGTTCACTTCCCGGACCCCGCCGAGAAGAGACCATCACGATTACACACGCGGTTGGTGTATTTTAGTTAAGATCAACTTCGGGTTTTCTACAACCGGACATTAACAAATTCCCATCTGCCACATAACCGCGGGCATGGCTTTCGAAAGTTCAAACCCTGCAGGGGTGTCCCAACTTAGCCCATTATAAGCTCTCGTGATCAACGGAGGATATTCCTTCTCCCCGGGAAGACCCGATCAGTCTCGGAATCCCGGCTACAAGACATTTCGACAGTAATAAAACAAGTCCAGCAAAGCCGCCCGATTGTGCCGACAAATCCTGATAGGAGCTGCACATATCTCGGTCTCAGGGCACATCCGGATGAGACAAGCTACGAGTAAAACCAGGCCTCGAGTTTCCACGAGGGGGCCCCGCAGGCTGCTCGGTTCGAACCAGCACTAAGAGAAGCACTGGCCCGGGGGGGGGGGGGGCTAAATAAAGATGACCCTTGAGTCTGCAGAACCCAAGGGAAGGGGATAGGTGGTGGTGAGGCAAATGGTAAAACCAATGTTGGGCCTTGCTGGAAGAGTCTTATTCAAAGCGAACTGTCAAGGGGGTCCCATAAATCACCAGACCGCGTTAGGGACGCAAAATCCGGGAACATAACACTGATATGACGGAAACTAGGGCGGCAAGAGTGGAACAAAACACCAGGCATAAGGCCGAGCCTTCCACCCTTTACCAAGTATATAGATGCATTAATAATATAAGAGATATTGTGATATCCCAACAAGTAAACATGTTCCAACAAGGAACAACATCACTATGTTCCAACAAGGAACAAACTTCATCTTTACCTGCAACTAACAACGCTATAAGAGGGGCTGAGCAAAGCGGTAACATAGCCAAACAACGTTTTGCTAGGACAAGGTGGGTTAGAGGCTTGGTTTAACAATATGGGAGGCATGATAAGCAAGTGGTAGGTATCGCATCATAGGCATAGCAAAAGAGCGAGCATCTAGCAAGCAAAGATAGAAGTGATTTCGAGGGTATGGTCATCTTGCCTGCAAAGTACCACTAGTAGAAAAACGTCCTTTTGTCCCGGTTCATAAGGGCCTTTAGGCCCGGTTCCTGAACCGGGACTAAAGGGTCGTTACTAATACCCTCACCCTTTAGTCCCGGTTCAAACCAGAACCGGGACAGATGGGTTTCCACGTGGCCGCAGTCGGCAGCCCGGGCAGGGGGACCTTTGGTCCCGGTTGATGACACAAACCGGGACCAAAAGGCTTCGACGCGTCAGCAGGAGGTTTTTCTTTTTCTTTTTTTAAAAAGGGGCTGTTTTAGGGGTTTAGGGGGTTATTTTTAGGTTGTTATTAGCTAGCTAATAGAGAGAACTGTCCTCTCTTATATGTAGTCCTTGCAAGGACTACATATGTTCATTTCACCTGCATATATATATATATATATATATATATATATATATATATATATATATATATATATATATATATATATATATATAAAATAACAACTCATGCATGCTCGCATATACATCATCATATATAATAACAAGTCCTAGTAGCTAATTAATCAAGCATCATCATATAACTTCTACTCGTTAATAATAATAAGTCATACGATCATCATCCTCATAGTCATCGAACGCAACTCTACATAATTGTTCTTAGCACATGAACATCAGTATCAGGAGGATCGAACCTAAACACACTTAAGGTAAAATAGCATAAAACAATATAGACCCTGAATCTCCATTATGAAGAATGGATATCATCCTGTCTCCAATTCTTGCGCCTCGCTTCCTTTTGCTTCCAAGAAGCTCCTTACGACTGTCCATACATTTTTTCCATCCTTTGATTGTCATGTCTCCACTTCTTTTAGAAATCCGGTATGGACAGTTGAGATTCATTGGATGACCTGGATATATGTTCAAAACATGAACGCTGCCGCCATTCTGATACATCAAATGAGGCACACAATCCTCTGGGATAAGCTGTTGAAAAGCATAGTAATAACTTCGTAGTTAGCAATGATGTACTAGTTTTAGAAGTATGCAAAAAGATGCACGGATGTCGTAATAGTAAAAAAACTTACCAGGGTATCTCGATGGTAGTTACCATAGTTCAACACGTGCACTAGTGGCACGTATTGACCATAATGTTCAGGAGTTCGATTGTAGATATTGTAATTCTCAATATCATTACAAAATCCAACCAGATGAGTTTTCTCCTTCTAAGTTAACTCAGAGCCATCAGTGTAGTAAGTTCTATCTACCATATTCTGCACATTCTTTGATACTCCAAAATAAGCTGTCAATGGAAATAAGTTGTCAACTATTTTGAAATGAACAATATAAGTTCTATTAATAATTAACTATGTTTGAGAAACTAACATAGCGGTAGAACTGGAGGAGTATCAACAAGGACCCAAATGTCCATATTGTCTTGCTCGATTTCAGGATTACCAAGATCCATGGTGACAAGCATACCCTCATCAAAACCATACAATTTGCAAAATGCTTCCCAATCTTTGCAACCAAAATGGGTTACGCTCTCAGCATTATACAACTTTACTTCAAAATCCACATCATGATGGGTCCTTAGGTGAATTTTCTTCGTTTCAAAATTTTCATGGTCTTCAAAATCCATCCTCTCCAAGACATAGCGTCTTGCATGGCATGGGATCAACTATACTCGAATTGTAAAAGATGAAAATTACACGTTGAAATAGTTGAAGTCATGCTTAGTTATGAAAAAAAACACTTGTCGTCGTTGTGTACCATTTCAACATTCGAAGGTCTCCTCGAGCTTAATGCTGAAGCGTCGACCGTCGTCCAGGTGAGGCCTGTCGCACTCACCTCGATCGCCGTGGTACGAGTCGCACTCCCCCGGAAGACTTTCGTCGTCCGATGATGACATTTCCTATACGTTCATAATTCAAAGACTAAATTAGATCATTATTATTCAACTAATCATATGCATATATACGCCTTGCATAGTGCTCTACAATTTGAGCATTCAATAAGTAGTATTCAAATTAGCATGCCTTCAATTATAAGAAAAACTACATCATCTCCATGTGTCCGTACATCGAGTATTATCACTAATACACGTCGAATACTATATATCATACATATCGCTAGTACAGCTAGAACCGTAGCGCCCGACGGGTATCGGCACGGGCGGTGGACACCCAAAGGGAAGGAACCATCACAGGATCATAGCTCCAGTGAGATCCTTGAAGAACCTGCCAGGTATTCTCGAACCTGCCCTCCAACGCAACCATGTACCGACGGACGTGTTGGTCCTCCTCGCTGACACGGTGACGTACCACCTCCGCGGTGTTCGGAAGCCTCGGCACCGTCACTGGCCCACGCGACCGCCACCAAACAAGGATCGGGTCAACGACGGGCTGGCTCCTCACCAAGCTACGCCCCCCGGAAGGTAGCGCCTCCCAGTACCACCCCGGCGGAGCCCAGTCCCGGACATGGCCCATCCGGTCAAGCAGGTGTCGTTCGCCCCCAACTCGACGACGAGGATGCGGGATAGGCATCGTCCACATCGATGCGGGAATAATTGCTTTAACTAAAAAAATAAACTAGTTCTATTAATAGATCAATATTAGTAATCACGAGAACTACTTACTATGAATAGTTAAATAAAGTAGTTTATTAAATCAACTAGCTAGTTCAACTATATATGAAGCACTTACTATAAATAAAATAAAATAGTATGACTTACTAAAAATAAACTAGTTTAACTATAGTTCTATTATTTTTCTAACTAATTATATTAAACACTTTCTCTTCTTATTTTTTCCTTTTTCCTCTATTCTAAATATGAACATATTCATAAATGACATATATCATTCACAATTTTCCTATACATACACAATAAATTGACAAAGAAAATACTATGAACAAAAAAATCATTAATAAATCTAAATTACAACAGAAAAAATCATAAATAAATCTAACACAATATGAACAAATTAATTACACAATATGCAAAAAAATCTAACAGAAAAATCTATGAACTACACATCTAAATTACTACACATCTAACCAAAGATCTATGAACTACAAAAAAATCTAACAAAATCTAACTCAATTATTAACTACTATTAACATCAATTAACAAAATCTCACGGCGACGGTGTCGGGGACAGCGACGGGGACGGCGACGGTGTCGGGGACGTCGACGGGGACGGCGACGGCGAGGTGCGGCGCGGGGCAGGGGCGGGGCGGGTCGGGGCAGCGTCGCGGGGCGGGAGGCGCGGCGACGGCGTCGATCTCGATCGGGGTGGCACGGGGCGGGAGGCGGCGATGGCGTCGATCGGGGCGGCGCGGGGCGACGACGGTGACGACGGGGCGGCGCGGGGCTACGACGAGCCGGATACGGCGGCCGGGCATCCTGGCGGCGTCGCGGGCGGGGAAGAACGAACTGACCCAAAATTTCACGAGTGCTGCTTATATAGGCAGAGAATTGGTCCCGGTTCGTGGCATCAACCGGGACCAATGCCTACCTTTAGTCTCGGTTGGTGCCACCAACCGGGACCAAAGGCCACTTTTCAGCAGCTCAAAGGGCGGGAAGCGGAAGCCTTTGGTCCCGGTTGGTGGCACCAACCGGGACTAAAGAGGGGGCTTTGGTCCCGGTTGGTGCCATGAACGGGGACCAAAGGTATGCATTGGTCCCGGTTCGTGGCACCAACCGGGACCAATATCCTTCACCTGCCAAAGCCGCGGTGCGGTGGGATGTTTAGTCCCACCTCGCTAGCTGAGGAGCGGCCACACCAGTTTATAAGCGCAGCCTCGCCATCTCCATCGAACTCCTTAGAATTGCAGGCCTATGGGCCTAATCTCGCACCGCTATGCCTGTGGGCCTACTAGGCCTTCTGCGGGCCTGAATCCTGGCCCACGGATGGGCTTCTAGTCGTATTCAGGCCGTGGTCGCCCAGTAGGTGGCATCTTTTTTTCCTTTTTTCCTATTTATTTTTTCATTTCTACTTAGAACTAAATACTTATACTTTTTTAGTGATTTCTTTTTTCTTTTAGGTCACAAAAATTATAAACTTTCTGTTAGTGATTCTAGTTTTCAAATTAGAATAGTTATAATTTGAATTCTTTGAAATTTGTGTGAATCTCATGTTTGTGATTAACTTTACTAGTGCCATTATTTTTTCGTTTCTACTTAGAACTAAATACTTGTACTTTTTTAGTGATTTCTTTTTTCTTTCAGGTCACAAAAATTATAAACTTTCTGTTAGTGATTCTAGTTTTCAAATTAGAATAGTTATAATTTGAATTCTTTTAAATTTGTGTGAATCTCATGTTTGTGATTAACTTTACTAGTGCCATTAGTTTTTCGTTTCTACTTAGAACTAAATACTTGTAGTTTTTTAGTGATTTCTTTTTTCTTTTAGGTCACAAAAATTATAAACTTTCTGTTAGTGATTCTAGTTTTCAAATTAGAATCGATACAATTTGAATTCTTTGAAATTTGTGTGAATCTCATGTTTGTGATTAACTTTACTAGTGCCATTAGTTTTTCGTTTCTACTTAGAACTAAATACTTGTAGTTTTTAGTGATTTCTTTTTTCTTTTAGGTCACAAAAATTATAAACTTTCTGTTAGTGATTCTAGTTTTCAAATTAGAATAGTTATAATTTGAATTCTTTGAAATTTGTGTGAATCTCATGTTTGTGATTAACTTTACTAGTGCCATTAGTTTTTCGTTTCTACTTAGAACTAAATACTTGTAGTTTTTTAGTGATTTCTTTTTTCTTTTAGGTCATTAAAATTATAAACTTTCTGTTAGTGATTCTAGTTTTCAAATTAGAATAGTTATAATTTGAATTCTTTTAAATTTGTGTGAATCTCATGTTTGTGATTAACTTTACTAGTGCCATTATTTTTTCGTTTCTACTTAGAACTAAATACTTGTACTTTTTTAGTGATTTCTTTTTTCTTTCAGGTCACAAAAATTATAAACTTTCTGTTAGTGATTCTAGTTTTCAAATTAGAATAGTTATAATTTGAATTCTTTTAAATTTGTGTGAATCTCATGTTTGTGATTAACTTTACTAGTGCCATTAGTTTTTCGTTTCTACTTCGAACTAAATACTTGTAGTTTTTTAGTGATTTCTTTTTTCTTTTAGGTCACAAAAATTATAAACTTTCTGTTAGTGATTCTAGTTTTCAAATTAGAATCGATACAATTTGAATTCTTTGAAATTTGTGTGAATCTCATGTTTGTGATTAACTTTACTAGTGCCATTAGTTTTTCGTTTCTACTTAGAACTAAATACTTGTAGTTTTTAGTGATTTATTTTTTCTTTTAGGTCACAAAAATTATAAACTTTCTGTTAGTGATTCTAGTTTTCAAATTAGAATAGTTATAATTTGAATTCTTTGAAATTTGTGTGAATCTCATGTTTGTGATTAACTTTACTAGTGCCATTAGTTTTTCGTTTCTACTTAGAACTAAATACTTGTAGTTTTTTAGTGATTTCTTTTTTCTTTTAGGTCATAAAAATTATAAACTTTCTGTTAGTGATTCTAGTTTTCAAATTAGAATAGTTATAATTTGAATTCTTTGAAATTTGTGTCAATCTCATGTTTGTGATTAACTTTACTAGTGCCATTATTTTTTCGTTTCTACTTAGAACTAAATACTTGTACTTTTTTAGTGATTTCTTTTTTCTTTCAGGTCACAAAAATTATAAACTTTCTGTTAGTGATTCTAGTTTTCAAATTAGAATAGTTATAATTTGAATTCTTTGAAATTTGTGTCAATCTCATGTTTGAGATTAACTTTACTAGTGCCATTAGTTTTTTGTTTCTACTTAGAACTAAATACTTGTAGTTTTTTAGTGATTTCTTTTTTCTTTTAGGTCACAAAAATTATAACTTTCTGTTAGTGATTCTAGTTTTCAAATTAGAATAGTTATAATTTGAATTCTTTGAAATTTGTGTGAATCTCATGTTCGTGATTAACTTTACTAGTGCCATTAGTTTTTCGTTTCTACTTAGAACTAAATACTTGTAGTTTTTTAGTGATTTCTTTTTTCTTTTAGGTCACAAAAATTATAAACTTTCTGTTAGTGATTCTAGTTTTCAAATTAGAATAGTTATAATTTGAATTCTTTGAAATTTGTGTGAATCTCATGTTTGTGATTAACTTTACTAGTGCCATTAGTTTTTCGTTTCTACTTAGAACTAAATACTTGTAGTTTTTTAGTGATTTCTTTTTTCTTTTAGGTCACAAAAATTATAAACTTTCTGTTAGTGATTCTAGTTTTCAAATTAGAATAGTTATAATTTGAATTCTTTGAAATTTGTGTGAATGTCATGTTTGTGATTAACTTTACTAGTGCCATTATTTTTTCGTTTCTACTTAGAACTACATACTTGTACTTTTTTAGTGATTTCTTTTTTCTTTCAGGTCACAAAAATTATAAACTTTCTGTTAGTGATTCTAGTTTTCAAATTAGAATAGTTATAATTTGAATTCTTTGAAATTTGTGTGAATCTCATGTTTGTGATTAACATTACTAGTGCCATTAGTTTTTCGTTTCTACTTAGAATTAAATACTTGTAGTTTTTTAGTGATTTCTTTTTTTTAGGTCACAAAAATTATAAACTTTGTGTTAGTGATTCTAGTTTTCAAATTAGAATAGTTATAATTTGAATTCTTTGAAATTTGTGTGAATCTCATGTTTGTGATTAACTTTACAGGTGCCATTAGTTTTTCATTTCTACTTAGAACTAAATACTTGTAGTTTTTTAGTGATTTCTTTTTTCTTTTAGGTCACAAAAATTATAAACTTTCTGTTAGTGATTCTAGTTTTCAAATTAGAATAGTTATAATTTGAATTCTTTGAAATTTGTGTGAATCTCATGTTTGTGATTAACTTTACTAGTGCCATTAGTTTTTCGTTTCTACTTAGAACTAAATACTTGTACTTTTTTAGTGATTTCTTTTTTCTTTTAGGTCACAAAAATTATAAACTTTCTGTTAGTGATTCTAGTTTTCAAATTAGAATAGTTATAATTTGAATTCTTTGAAATTTGTGTGAATCTCATGTTTGTGATTAACTTTACTAGTGCCATTAGTTTTTCGTTTCTACTTAGAACTAAATACTTGTAGTTTTTTAGTGATTTCTTTTTTCTTTTAGGTCACAAAAATTATAAACTTTCTATTAGTGATTCTAGTTTTCAAATTAGAATAGTTATAATTTGAATTCTTTGAAATTTGTGTGAATCTCATGTTTGTGATTAACTTTACTAGTGCCATTAGTTTTTCGTTTCTACTTCGAACTAAATACTTGTAGTTTTTTAGTGATTTCTTTTTTCTTTTAGGTCACAAAAATTATAAACTTTCTGTTAGTGATTCTAGTTTTCAAATTAGAATCGATACAATTTGAATTCTTTGAAATTTGTGTGAATCTCATGTTTGTGATTAACTTTACTAGTGCCATTTGTTTTTCGTTTCTACTTAGAACTAAATACTTGTAGTTTTTAGTGATTTATTTTTTCTTTTAGGTCACAAAAATTATAAACTTTCTGTTAGTGATTCTAGTTTTCAAATTAGAATAGTTATAATTTGAATTCTTTGAAATTTGTGTGAATCTCATGTTTGTGATTAACTTTACTAGTGCCATTAGTTTTTCGTTTCTACTTAGAACTAAATACTTGTAGTTTTTTAGTGATTTCTTTTTTCTTTTAGGTCATAAAAATTATAAACTTTCTGTTAGTGATTCAAGTTTTCAAATTAGAATAGTTATAATTTGAATTCTTTTAAATTTGTGTGAATCTCATGTTTGTGATTAACTTTACCAGTGCCATTAGTTTTTCGTTTCTACTTCGAACTAAATACTTGTAGTTTTTTAGTGATTTCTTTTTTCTTTTAGGTCACAAAAATTATAAACTTTCTGTTAGTGATTCTAGTTTTCAAATTAGAATAGTTATAATTTGAATTCTTTGAAATTTGTGTGAATCTCATGTTTGTGATTAACTTTACTAGTGCCATTATTTTTTCGTTTCTACTTAGAACTACATACTTGTACTTTTTTAGTGATTTCTTTTTTCTTTCAGGTCACAAAAATTATAAACTTTCTGTTAGTGATTCTAGTTTTCAAATTAGAATAGTTATAATTTGAATTCTTTGAAATTTGTGTGAATCTCATGTTTGTGATTAACATTACTAGTGCCATTAGTTTTTCGTTTCTACTTAGAATTAAATACTTGTAGTTTTTTAGTGATTTCTTTTTTTTAGGTCACAAAAATTATAAACTTTGTGTTAGTGATTCTAGTTTTCAAATTAGAATAGTTATAATTTGAATTCTTTGAAATTTGTGTGAATCTCATGTTTGTGATTAACTTTACTAGTGCCATTAGTTTTTCATTTCTACTTAGAACTAAATACTTGTAGTTTTTTAGTGATTTCTTTTTTCTTTTAGGTCACAAAAATTATAAACTTTCTGTTAGTGATTCTAGTTTTCAAATTAGAATAGTTATAATTTGAATTCTTTGAAATTTGTGTGAATCTCATGTTTGTGATTAACTTTACTAGTGCCATTAGTTTTTCGTTTCTACTTAGAACTAAATACTTGTACTTTTTTAGTGATTTCTTTTTTCTTTTAGGTCACAAAAATTATAAACTTTCTGTTAGTGATTCTAGTTTTCAAATTAGAATAGTTATAATTTGAATTCTTTGAAATTTGTGTGAATCTCATGTTTGTGATTAACTTTACTAGTGCCGTTAGTTTTTCGTTTCTACTTAGAACTAAATACTTGTAGTTTTTTAGTGATTTCTTTTTTCTTTTAGGTCACAAAAATTATAAACTTTCTGTTAGTGATTCTAGTTTTCAAATTAGAATAGTTATAATTTGAATTCTTTGAAATTTGTGTGAATCTCATGTTTGTGATTAACTTTACTAGTGCCATTATTTTTTCGTTTCTACTTAGAACTAAATACTTGTACTTTTTTAGTGATTTCTTTTTTCTTTTAGGTCACAAAAATTATAAACTTTCTGTTAGTGATTCTAGTTTTCAAATTAGAATAGTTATAATTTGAATTCTTTGAAATTTGTGTGAATCTCATGTTTGTGATTAACTTTACTAGTGCCATTAGTTTTTCGTTTCTACTTAGAACTAAATACTTGTAGTTTTTTAGTGATTTCTTTTTTCTTTTAGGTCACAAAAATTATAAACTTTCTGTTAGTGATTCTAGTTTTCAAATTAGAATAGTTATAATTTGAATTCTTTGAAATTTGTGTGAATCTCATGTTTGTGATTAACTTTACTAGTGCCATTATTTTTTCGTTTCTACTTAGAACTACATACTTGTACTTTTTTAGTGATTTCTTTTTCTTTCAGGTCACAAAAATTATAAACTTTCTGTTAGTGATTCTAGTTTTCAAATTAGAATAGTTATAATTTGAATTCTTTGAAATTTGTGTGAATCTCATGTTTGTGCTTAACTTTACTAGTGCCATTAGTTTTTCGTTTGTACTTAGAACTAAATACTTGTAGTTTTTAGTGATTTCTTTTTTCTTTTAGGTCACAAAAATTATAAACTTTCTGTTAGTGATTCTAGTTTTCAAATTAGAATAGTTATAATTTGAATTCTTTGAAATTTGTGTGAATCTCATGTTTGTGATTAACATTACTAGTGCCATTAGTTTTTTGTTTCTACTTAGAATTAAATACTTGTAGTTTTTTAGTGATTTCTTTTTTTTAGGTCACAAAAATTATAAACTTTCTGTTAGTGATTCTAGTTTTCAAATTAGAATCGATACAATTTGAATTCTTTGAAATTTGTGTGAATCTCATGTTTGTGATTAACTTTACTAGTGCCATTAGTTTTTCGTTTCTACTTAGAACTAAATACTTGTAGTTTTTTAGTGATTTCTTTTTTCTTTTAGGTCATAAAAATTATAAACTTTCTGTTAGTGATTCTAGTTTTCAAATTAGAATATTTATAATTTGAATTCTTTTAAATTTGTGTGAATCTCATGTTTGTGATTAACTTTACTAGTGCCATTATTTTTTCGTTTCTACTTAGAACTAAATACTTGTACTTTTTTAGTGATTTCTTTTTTCTTTCAGGTCACAAAAATTATATACTTTCTGTTAGTGATTCTAGTTTTCAAATTAGAATAGTTATAATTTGAATTCTTTTAAATTTGTGTGAATCTCATGTTTGTGATTAACTTTACCAGTGCCATTAGTTTTTCGTTTCTACTTCGAACTAAATACTTGTAGTTTTTTAGTGATTTCTTTTTTCTTTTAGGTCACAAAAATTATAAACTTTCTGTTAGTGATTCTAGTTTTCAAATTAGAATCGATACAATTTGAATTCTTTGAAATTTGTGTGAATCTCATGTTTGTGATTAACTTTACTAGTGCCATTAGTTTTTCGGTTCTACTTAGAACTAAATACTTGTAGTTTTTAGTGATTTCTTTTTTATTTTAGGTCACAAAAATTATAAACTTTCTGTTAGTGATTCTAGTTTTCAAATTAGAATAGTTATAATTTGAATTCTTTGAAATTTGTGTGAATCTCATGTTTGTGATTAACTTTACTAGTGCCATTAGTTTTTCGTTTCTACTTAGAACTAAATACTTGTAGTTTTTTAGTGATTTCTTTTTTCTTTTAGGTCATAAAAATTATAAACTTTCTGTTAGTGATTCTAGTTTTCAAATTAGAATAGTTATAATTTGAATTCTTTGAAATTTGTGTCAATCTCATGTTTGTGATTAACTTTACTAGTGCCATTATTTTTTCGTTTCTACTTAGAACTAAATACTTGTACTTTTTTAGTGATTTCTTTTTTCTTTCAGGTCACAAAATTTATAAACTTTCTGTTAGTGATTCTAGTTTTCAAATTAGAATAGTTATAATTTGAATTCTTTGAAATTTGTGTCAATCTCATGTTTGTGATTAACTTTACTAGTGCCATTAGTTTTTCGTTTCTACTTAGAACTAAATACTTGTAGTTTTTTAGTGATTTCTTTTTTCTTTTAGGTCACAAAAATTATAACTTTCTGTTAGTGATTCTAGTTTTCAAATTAGAATAGTTATAATTTGAATTCTTTGAAATTTGTGTGAATCTCATGTTTGTGATTAACTTTACTAGTGCCATTAGTTTTTCGTTTCTACTTAGAACTAAATACTTGTAGTTTTTTAGTGATTTCTTTTTTCTTTTAGGTCACAAAAATTATAAACTTTCTGTTAGTGATTCTAGTTTTCAAATTAGAATAGTTATAATTTGAATTCTTTGAAATTTGTGTGAATCTCATGTTTGTGATTAACTTTACTAGTGCCATTAGTTTTTCGTTTCTACTTAGAACTAAATACTTGTAGTTTTTTAGTGATTTCTTTTTTCTTTTAGGTCACAAAAATTATAAACTTTCTGTTAGTGATTCTAGTTTTCAAATTAGAATAGTTATAATTTGAATTCTTTGAAATTTGTGTGAATCTCATGTTTGTGATTAACTTTACTAGTGCCATTATTTTTTCGTTTCTACTTAGAACTACATACTTGTACTTTTTTAGTGATTTCTTTTTTCTTTCAGGTCACAAAAATTATAAACTTTCTGTTAGTGATTCTAGTTTTCAAATTAGAATAGTTATAATTTGAATTCTTTGAAATTTGTGTGAATCTCATGTTTGTGATTAACATTACTAGTGCCATTAGTTTTTCGTTTCTATTTAGAATTAAATACTTGTAGTTTTTTAGTGATTTCTTTTTTTTAGGTCACAAAAATTATAAACTTTCTGTTAGTGATTCTAGTTTTCAAATTAGAATAGTTATAATTTGAATTCTTTGAAATTTGTGTGAATCTCATGTTTGTGATTAACTTTACTAGTGCCATTAGTTTTTCATTTCTACTTAGAACTAAATACTTGTAGTTTTTTAGTGATTTCTTTTTTCTTTTAGGTCACAAAAATTATAAACTTTCTGTTAGTGATTCTAGTTTTCAAATTAGAATAGTTATAATTTGAATTCTTTGAAATTTGTGTGAATCTCATGTTTGTGATTAACTTTACTAGTGCCATTAGTTTTTCGTTTCTACATAGAACTAAATACTTGTAGTTTTTTAGTGATTTCTTTTTTCTTTTAGGTCACAAAAATTATAAACTTTCTGTTAGTGATTCTAGTTTTCAAATTAGAATAGTTATAATTTGAATTCTTTGAAATTTGTGTGAATCTCATGTTTCTGATTAACTTTACTAGTGCCATTAGTTTTTCGTTTCTACTTAGAACTAAATATTTGTAGTTTTTTAGTGATTTGTTTTTTCTTTTAGGTCACAAAAATTATAAACTTTCTGTTAGTGATTCTAGTTTTCAGATTAGAATAGTTATAATTTGAATTCTTTGAAATTTGTGTGAATCTCATGTTTGTGATTAACTTTACTAGTGCCATTATTTTTTCGTTTCTACTTAGAACTAAATACTTGTACTTTTTTAGTGATTTCTTTTTTCTTTCAGGTCACAAATATTATAAACTTTCTGTTAGTGATTCTAGTTTTCAACTTAGAATAGTTATAATTTGAATTCTTTGAAATTTGTGTGAATCTCATGTTTGTGATTAACATTACTAGTGCCATTAGTTTTTCGTTTCTACTTAGAATTAAATACTTGTAGTTTTTTAGTGATTTCTTTTTTCTTTTAGGTCACAAAAATTATAAACTTTCTGTTAGTGATTCTAGTTTTCAAATTAGAATAGTTATAATTTGAATTCTTTGAAATTTGTGTGAATCTCATGTTTGTGATTAACTTTACTAGTGCCATTAGTTTTTCATTTCTACTTAGAACTAAATACTTGTAGTTTTTTTGTGATTTCTTTTTTCTTTTAGGTCACAAAAATTATAAACTTTCTGTTAGTGATTCTAGTTTTCAAATTAGAATAGTTATAATCTGAATTCTTTGAAATTTGTGTGAATCTCATGTTTGTGATTAACTTTACTAGTGCCATTAGTTTTTCGTTTCTATTTAGAACTAAATACTTGTAGTTTTTTAGTGATTTCTTTTTTCTTTTAGGTCACAAAAATTATAAACTTTCTGTTAGTGATTCTAGTTTTCAAATTAGAATAGTTATAATTTGAATTCTTTGAAATTTGTGTGAATCTCATGTTTGTGATTAACTTTACTAGTGCCATTAGTTTTTCGTTTCTACTTAGAACTAAATACTTGTACTTTTTTAGTGATTTCTTTTTTCTTTTAGGTCACAAAAATTATAAACTTTCTGTTAGTGATTCTAGTTTTCAAATTAGAATAGTTATAATTTGAATTCTTTGAAATTTGTGTGAATCTCATGTTTGTGATTAACTTTACTAGTGCCATTATTTTTTCGTTTCTACTTAGAACTAAATACTTGTAGTTTTTTAGTGATTTCTTTTTTCTTTTAGGTCACAAAAATTATAACTTTCTGTTAGTGATTCTAGTTTTCAAATTAGAATAGTTATAATTTGAATTCTTTGAAATTTGTGTGAATCTCATGTTTGTGATTAACATTACTAGTGCCATTAGTTTTTCGTTTCTACTTAGAATTAAATACTTGTAGTTTTTTAGTGATTTCTTTTTTTTAGGTCACAAAAATTATAAACTTTCTGTTAGTGATTCTAGTTTTCAAATTAGAATAGTTATAATTTGAATTCTTTGAAATTTGTGTGAATCTCATGTTTGTGATTAACTTTACTAGTGCCATTAGTTTTTCATTTCTACTTAGAACTAAATACTTGTAGTTTTTTAGTGATTTCTTTTTTCTTTTAGGTCACAAAAATTATAAACTTTCTGTTAGTGATTCTAGATTTCAAATTAGAATAGTTATAATTTGAATTCTTTGAAATTTGTGTGAATCTCATGTTTGTGATTAACTTTACTAGTGCCATTAGTTTTTCGTTTCTACATAGAACTAAATACTTGTAGTTTTTTAGTGATTTCTTTTTTCTTTTAGGTCACAAAAATTATAAACTTTCTGTTAGTGATTCTAGTTTTCAAATTAGAATAGTTATAATTTGAATTCTTTGAAATTTGTGTGAATCTCATGTTTCTGATTAACTTTACTAGTGCCATTAGTTTTTCGTTTCTACTTAGAACTAAATATTTGTAGTTTTTTAGTGATTTGTTTTTTCTTTTAGGTCACAAAAATTATAAACTTTCTGTTAGTGATTCTAGTTTTCAGATTAGAATAGTTATAATTTGAATTCTTTGAAATTTGTGTGAATCTCATGTTTGTGATTAACTTTACTAGTGCCATTATTTTTTCGTTTCTACTTAGAACTAAATACTTGTACTTTTTTAGTGATTTCTTTTTTCTTTCAGGTCACAAATATTATAAACTTTCTGTTAGTGATTCTAGTTTTCAACTTAGAATAGTTATAATTTGAATTCTTTGAAATTTGTGTGAATCTCATGTTTGTGATTAACATTACTAGTGCCATTAGTTTTTCGTTTCTACTTAGAATTAAATACTTGTAGTTTTTTAGTGATTTCTTTTTTCTTTTAGGTCACAAAAATTATAAACTTTCTGTTAGTGATTCTAGTTTTCAAATTAGAATAGTTATAATTTGAATTCTTTGAAATTTGTGTGAATCTCATGTTTGTGATTAACTTTACTAGTGCCATTAGTTTTTCATTTCTACTTAGAACTAAATACTTGTAGTTTTTTTGTGATTTCTTTTTTCTTTTAGGTCACAAAAATTATAAACTTTCTGTTAGTGATTCTAGTTTTCAAATTAGAATAGTTATAATCTGAATTCTTTGAAATTTGTGTGAATCTCATGTTTGTGATTAACTTTACTAGTGCCATTAGTTTTTCGTTTCTATTTAGAACTAAATACTTGTAGTTTTTTAGTGATTTCTTTTTTCTTTTAGGTCACAAAAATTATAAACTTTCTGTTAGTGATTCTAGTTTTCAAATTAGAATAGTTATAATTTGAATTCTTTGAAATTTGTGTGAATCTCATGTTTGTGATTAACTTTACTAGTGCCATTAGTTTTTCGTTTCTACTTAGAACTAAATACTTGTACTTTTTTAGTGATTTCTTTTTTCTTTTAGGTCACAAAAATTATAAACTTTCTGTTAGTGATTCTAGTTTTCAAATTAGAATAGTTATAATTTGAATTCTTTGAAATTTGTGTGAATCTCATGTTTGTGATTAACTTTACTAGTGCCATTATTTTTTCGTTTCTACTTAGAACTAAATACTTGTAGTTTTTTAGTGATTTCTTTTTTCTTTTAGGTCACAAAAATTATAACTTTCTGTTAGTGATTCTAGTTTTCAAATTAGAATAGTTATAATTTGAATTCTTTGAAATTTGTGTGAATCTCATGTTTGTGATTAACATTACTAGTGCCATTAGTTTTTCGTTTCTACTTAGAATTAAATACTTGTAGTTTTTTAGTGATTTCTTTTTTTTAGGTCACAAAAATTATAAACTTTCTGTTAGTGATTCTAGTTTTCAAATTAGAATAGTTATAATTTGAATTCTTTGAAATTTGTGTGAATCTCATGTTTGTGATTAACTTTACTAGTGCCATTATTTTTTCGTTTCTACTTAGAACTACATACTTGTACTTTTTTAGTGATTTCTTTTTTCTTTCAGGTCACAAAAATTATAAACTTTCTGTTAGTGATTCTAGTTTTCAAATTAGAATAGTTATAATTTGAATTCTTTGAAATTTGTGTGAATCTCATGTTTGTGATTAACATTACTAGTGCCATTAGTTTTTCGTTTCTATTTAGAATTAAATACTTGTAGTTTTTTAGTGATTTCTTTTTTTTAGGTCACAAAAATTATAAACTTTCTGTTAGTGATTCTAGTTTTCAAATTAGAATAGTTATAATTTGAATTCTTTGAAATTTGTGTGAATCTCATGTTTGTGATTAACTTTACTAGTGCCATTAGTTTTTCATTTCTACTTAGAACTAAATACTTGTAGTTTTTTAGTGATTTCTTTTTTCTTTTAGGTCACAAAAATTATAAACTTTCTGTTAGTGATTCTAGTTTTCAAATTAGAATAGTTATAATTTGAATTCTTTGAAATTTGTGTGAATCTCATGTTTGTGATTAACTTTACTAGTGCCATTAGTTTTTCGTTTCTACATAGAACTAAATACTTGTAGTTTTTTAGTGATTTCTTTTTTCTTTTAGGTCACAAAAATTATAAACTTTCTGTTAGTGATTCTAGTTTTCAAATTAGAATAGTTATAATTTGAATTCTTTGAAATTTGTGTGAATCTCATGTTTCTGATTAACTTTACTAGTGCCATTAGTTTTTCGTTTCTACTTAGAACTAAATATTTGTAGTTTTTTAGTGATTTGTTTTTTCTTTTAGGTCACAAAAATTATAAACTTTCTGTTAGTGATTCTAGTTTTCAGATTAGAATAGTTATAATTTGAATTCTTTGAAATTTGTGTGAATCTCATGTTTGTGATTAACTTTACTAGTGCCATTATTTTTTCGTTTCTACTTAGAACTAAATACTTGTACTTTTTTAGTGATTTCTTTTTTCTTTCAGGTCACAAATATTATAAACTTTCTGTTAGTGATTCTAGTTTTCAACTTAGAATAGTTATAATTTGAATTCTTTGAAATTTGTGTGAATCTCATGTTTGTGATTAACATTACTAGTGCCATTAGTTTTTCGTTTCTACTTAGAATTAAATACTTGTAGTTTTTTAGTGATTTCTTTTTTCTTTTAGGTCACAAAAATTATAAACTTTCTGTTAGTGATTCTAGTTTTCAAATTAGAATAGTTATAATTTGAATTCTTTGAAATTTGTGTGAATCTCATGTTTGTGATTAACTTTACTAGTGCCATTAGTTTTTCATTTCTACTTAGAACTAAATACTTGTAGTTTTTTTGTGATTTCTTTTTTCTTTTAGGTCACAAAAATTATAAACTTTCTGTTAGTGATTCTAGTTTTCAAATTAGAATAGTTATAATCTGAATTCTTTGAAATTTGTGTGAATCTCATGTTTGTGATTAACTTTACTAGTGCCATTAGTTTTTCGTTTCTATTTAGAACTAAATACTTGTAGTTTTTTAGTGATTTCTTTTTTCTTTTAGGTCACAAAAATTATAAACTTTCTGTTAGTGATTCTAGTTTTCAAATTAGAATAGTTATAATTTGAATTCTTTGAAATTTGTGTGAATCTCATGTTTGTGATTAACTTTACTAGTGCCATTAGTTTTTCGTTTCTACTTAGAACTAAATACTTGTACTTTTTTAGTGATTTCTTTTTTCTTTTAGGTCACAAAAATTATAAACTTTCTGTTAGTGATTCTAGTTTTCAAATTAGAATAGTTATAATTTGAATTCTTTGAAATTTGTGTGAATCTCATGTTTGTGATTAACTTTACTAGTGCCATTATTTTTTCGTTTCTACTTAGAACTAAATACTTGTAGTTTTTTAGTGATTTCTTTTTTCTTTTAGGTCACAAAAATTATAACTTTCTGTTAGTGATTCTAGTTTTCAAATTAGAATAGTTATAATTTGAATTCTTTGAAATTTGTGTGAATCTCATGTTTGTGATTAACATTACTAGTGCCATTAGTTTTTCGTTTCTACTTAGAATTAAATACTTGTAGTTTTTTAGTGATTTCTTTTTTTTAGGTCACAAAAATTATAAACTTTCTGTTAGTGATTCTAGTTTTCAAATTAGAATAGTTATAATTTGAATTCTTTGAAATTTGTGTGAATCTCATGTTTGTGATTAACTTTACTAGTGCCATTAGTTTTTCATTTCTACTTAGAACTAAATACTTGTAGTTTTTTAGTGATTTCTTTTTTCTTTTAGGTCACAAAAATTATAAACTTTCTGTTAGTGATTCTAGTTTTCAAATTAGAATAGTTATAATTTGAATTCTTTGAAATTTGTGTGAATCTCATGTTTGTGATTAACTTTACTAGTCCCATTAGTTTTTCGTTTCTACTTAGAACTAAATACTTGTACTTTTTTAGTGATTTCTTTTTTCTTTTAGGTCACAAAAATTATAAACTTTCTGTTAGTGATTCTAGTTTTCAAATTAGAATAGTTATAATTTGAATTCTTTGAAATTTGTGTGAATCTCATGTTTGTGATTAACTTTACTAGTGCCATTAGTTTTTCGTTTCTACTTAGAACTAAATACTTGTAGTTTTTTAGTGATTTCTTTTTTCTTTTAGGTCACAAAAATTATAAACTTTCTGTTAGTGATTCTAGTTTTCAAATTAGAATAGTTATAATTTGAATTCTTTGAAATTTGTGTGAATCTCATGTTTGTGATTAACTTTACTAGTGCCATTATTTTTTCGTTTCTACTTAGAACTAAATACTTGTACTTTTTTAGTGATTTCTTTTTTCTTTCAGGTCACAAATATTATAAACTTTCTGTTAGTGATTCTAGTTTTCAAATTAGAATAGTTATAATTTGAATTCTTTGAAATTTGTGTGAATCTCATGTTTGTGATTAACTTTACTAGTGCCATTAGTTTTTCGTTTCTACTTAGAACTAAATACTTGTAGTTTTTTAGTGATTTCTTTTTTCTTTTAGGTCACAAAAATTATAAACTTTCTGTTAGTGATTCTAGTTTTCAAATTAGAATAGTTATAATTTGAATTCTTTGAAATTTGTGTGAATCTCATGTTTGTGATTAACTTTACTAGTGCCATTATTTTTTCGTTTCTACTTAGAACTACATACTTGTACTTTTTTAGTGATTTCTTTTTCTTTCAGGTCACAAAAATTATAAACTTTCTGTTAGTGATTCTAGTTTTCAAATTAGAATAGTTATAATTTGAATTCTTTGAAATTTGTGTGAATCTCATGTTTGTGCTTAACTTTACTAGTGCCATTAGTTTTTCGTTTGTACTTAGAACTAAATACTTGTAGTTTTTAGTGATTTCTTTTTTCTTTTAGGTCACAAAAATTATAAACTTTCTGTTAGTGATTCTAGTTTTCAAATTAGAATAGTTATAATTTGAATTCTTTGAAATTTGTGTGAATCTCATGTTTGTGATTAACTTTACTAGTGCCATTAGTTTTTCGTTTCTACTTAGAACTAAATACTTGTAGTTTTTTAGTGATTTCTTTTTTCTTTTAGGTCATAAAAATTATAAACTTTCTGTTAGTGATTCTAGTTTTCAAATTAGAATATTTATAATTTGAATTCTTTTAAATTTGTGTGAATCTCATGTTTGTGATTAACTTTACTAGTGCCATTATTTTTTCGTTTCTACTTAGAACTAAATACTTGTACTTTTTTAGTGATTTCTTTTTTCTTTCAGGTCACAAAAATTATATACTTTCTGTTAGTGATTCTAGTTTTCAAATTAGAATAGTTATAATTTGAATTCTTTTAAATTTGTGTGAATCTCATGTTTGTGATTAACTTTACCAGTGCCATTAGTTTTTCGTTTCTACTTCGAACTAAATACTTGTAGTTTTTTAGTGATTTCTTTTTTCTTTTAGGTCACAAAAATTATAAACTTTCTGTTAGTGATTCTAGTTTTCAAATTAGAATCGATACAATTTGAATTCTTTGAAATTTGTGTGAATCTCATGTTTGTGATTAACTTTACTAGTGCCATTAGTTTTTCGGTTCTACTTAGAACTAAATACTTGTAGTTTTTAGTGATTTCTTTTTTATTTTAGGTCACAAAAATTATAAACTTTCTGTTAGTGATTCTAGTTTTCAAATTAGAATAGTTATAATTTGAATTCTTTGAAATTTGTGTGAATCTCATGTTTGTGATTAACTTTACTAGTGCCATTAGTTTTTCGTTTCTACTTAGAACTAAATACTTGTAGTTTTTTAGTGATTTCTTTTTTCTTTTAGGTCATAAAAATTATAAACTTTCTGTTAGTGATTCTAGTTTTCAAATTAGAATAGTTATAATTTGAATTCTTTGAAATTTGTGTCAATCTCATGTTTGTGATTAACTTTACTAGTGCCATTATTTTTTCGTTTCTACTTAGAACTAAATACTTGTACTTTTTTAGTGATTTCTTTTTTCTTTCAGGTCACAAAATTTATAAACTTTCTGTTAGTGATTCTAGTTTTCAAATTAGAATAGTTATAATTTGAATTCTTTGAAATTTGTGTCAATCTCATGTTTGTGATTAACTTTACTAGTGCCATTAGTTTTTCGTTTCTACTTAGAACTAAATACTTGTAGCTTTTTAGTGATTTCTTTTTTCTTTTAGGTCACAAAAATTATAACTTTCTGTTAGTGATTCTAGTTTTCAAATTAGAATAGTTATAATTTGAATTCTTTGAAATTTGTGTGAATCTCATGTTTGTGATTAACTTTACTAGTGCCATTAGTTTTTCGTTTCTACTTAGAACTAAATACTTGTAGTTTTTTAGTGATTTCTTTTTTCTTTTAGGTCACAAAAATTATAAACTTTCTGTTAGTGATTCTAGTTTTCAAATTAGAATAGTTATAATTTGAATTCTTTGAAATTTGTGTGAATCTCATGTTTGTGATTAACTTTACTAGTGCCATTAGTTTTTCGTTTCTACTTAGAACTAAATACTTGTAGTTTTTTAGTGATTTCTTTTTTCTTTTAGGTCACAAAAATTATAAACTTTCTGTTAGTGATTCTAGTTTTCAAATTAGAATAGTTATAATTTGAATTCTTTGAAATTTGTGTGAATCTCATGTTTGTGATTAACTTTACTAGTGCCATTATTTTTTCGTTTCTACTTAGAACTACATACTTGTACTTTTTTAGTGATTTCTTTTTTCTTTCAGGTCACAAAAATTATAAACTTTCTGTTAGTGATTCTAGTTTTCAAATTAGAATAGTTATAATTTGAATTCTTTGAAATTTGTGTGAATCTCATGTTTGTGATTAACATTACTAGTGCCATTAGTTTTTCGTTTCTATTTAGAATTAAATACTTGTAGTTTTTTAGTGATTTCTTTTTTTTAGGTCACAAAAATTATAAACTTTCTGTTAGTGATTCTAGTTTTCAAATTAGAATAGTTATAATTTGAATTCTTTGAAATTTGTGTGAATCTCATGTTTGTGATTAACTTTACTAGTGCCATTAGTTTTTCATTTCTACTTAGAACTAAATACTTGTAGTTTTTTAGTGATTTCTTTTTTCTTTTAGGTCACAAAAATTATAAACTTTCTGTTAGTGATTCTAGTTTTCAAATTAGAATAGTTATAATTTGAATTCTTTGAAATTTGTGTGAATCTCATGTTTGTGATTAACTTTACTAGTGCCATTAGTTTTTCGTTTCTACATATAACTAAATACTTGTAGTTTTTTAGTGATTTCTTTTTTCTTTTAGGTCACAAAAATTATAAACTTTCTGTTAGTGATTCTAGTTTTCAAATTAGAATAGTTATAATTTGAATTCTTTGAAATTTGTGTGAATCTCATGTTTCTGATTAACTTTACTAGTGCCATTAGTTTTTCGTTTCTACTTAGAACTAAATATTTGTAGTTTTTTAGTGATTTGTTTTTTCTTTTAGGTCACAAAAATTATAAACTTTCTGTTAGTGATTCTAGTTTTCAGATTAGAATAGTTATAATTTGAATTCTTTGAAATTTGTGTGAATCTCATGTTTGTGATTAACTTTACTAGTGCCATTATTTTTTCGTTTCTACTTAGAACTAAATACTTGTACTTTTTTAGTGATTTCTTTTTTCTTTCAGGTCACAAATATTATAAACTTTCTGTTAGTGATTCTAGTTTTCAACTTAGAATAGTTATAATTTGAATTCTTTGAAATTTGTGTGAATCTCATGTTTGTGATTAACATTACTAGTGCCATTAGTTTTTCGTTTCTACTTAGAATTAAATACTTGTAGTTTTTTAGTGATTTCTTTTTTCTTTTAGGTCACAAAAATTATAAACTTTCTGTTAGTGATTCTAGTTTTCAAATTAGAATAGTTATAATTTGAATTCTTTGAAATTTGTGTGAATCTCATGTTTGTGATTAACTTTACTAGTGCCATTAGTTTTTCATTTCTACTTAGAACTAAATACTTGTAGTTTTTTTGTGATTTCTTTTTTCTTTTAGGTCACAAAAATTATAAACTTTCTGTTAGTGATTCTAGTTTTCAAATTAGAATAGTTATAATCTGAATTCTTTGAAATTTGTGTGAATCTCATGTTTGTGATTAACTTTACTAGTGCCATTAGTTTTTCGTTTCTATTTAGAACTAAATACTTGTAGTTTTTTAGTGATTTCTTTTTTCTTTTAGGTCACAAAAATTATAAACTTTCTGTTAGTGATTCTAGTTTTCAAATTAGAATAGTTATAATTTGAATTCTTTGAAATTTGTGTGAATCTCATGTTTGTGATTAACTTTACTAGTGCCATTAGTTTTTCGTTTCTACTTAGAACTAAATACTTGTAGTTTTTTAGTGATTTCTTTTTTCTTTTAGGTCACAAAAATTATAAACTTTCTGTTAGTGATTCTAGTTTTCAAATTAGAATAGTTATAATTTGAATTCTTTGAAATTTGTGTGAATCTCATGTTTGTGATTAACTTTACTAGTGCCATTATTTTTTCGTTTCTACTTAGAACTAAATACTTGTACTTTTTTAGTGATTTCTTTTTTCTTTCAGGTCACAAATATTATAAACTTTCTGTTAGTGATTCTAGTTTTCAAATTAGAATAGTTATAATTTGAATTCTTTGAAATTTGTGTGAATCTCATGTTTGTGATTAACTTTACTAGTGCCATTAGTTTTTCGTTTCTACTTAGAACTAAATACTTGTAGTTTTTTAGTGATTTCTTTTTTCTTTTAGGTCACAAAAATTATAAACTTTCTGTTAGTGATTCTAGTTTTCAAATTAGAATAGTTATAATTTGAATTCTTTGAAATTTGTGTGAATCTCATGTTTGTGATTAACTTTACTAGTGCCATTATTTTTTCGTTTCTACTTAGAACTACATACTTGTACTTTTTTAGTGATTTCTTTTTCTTTCAGGTCACAAAAATTATAAACTTTCTGTTAGTGATTCTAGTTTTCAAATTAGAATAGTTATAATTTGAATTCTTTGAAATTTGTGTGAATCTCATGTTTGTGCTTAACTTTACTAGTGCCATTAGTTTTTCGTTTGTACTTAGAACTAAATACTTGTAGTTTTTAGTGATTTCTTTTTTCTTTTAGGTCACAAAAATTATAAACTTTCTGTTAGTGATTCTAGTTTTCAAATTAGAATAGTTATAATTTGAATTCTTTGAAATTTGTGTGAATCTCATGTTTGTGATTAACTTTACTAGTGCCATTAGTTTTTCGTTTCTACTTAGAACTAAATACTTGTAGTTTTTTAGTGATTTCTTTTTTCTTTTAGGTCATAAAAATTATAAACTTTCTGTTAGTGATTCTAGTTTTCAAATTAGAATAGTTATAATTTGAATTCTTTTAAATTTGTGTGAATCTCATGTTTGTGATTAACTTTACTAGTGCCATTATTTTTTCGTTTCTACTTAGAACTAAATACTTGTACTTTTTTAGTGATTTCTTTTTTCTTTCAGGTCACAAAAATTATATACTTTCTGTTAGTGATTCTAGTTTTCAAATTAGAATAGTTATAATTTGAATTCTTTTAAATTTGTGTGAATCTCATGTTTGTGATTAACTTTACCAGTGCCATTAGTTTTTCGTTTCTACTTCGAACTAAATACTTGTAGTTTTTTAGTGATTTCTTTTTTCTTTTAGGTCACAAAAATTATAAACTTTCTGTTAGTGATTCTAGTTTTCAAATTAGAATCGATACAATTTTAATTCTTTGAAATTTGTGTGAATCTCATGTTTGTGATTAACTTTACTAGTGCCATTAGTTTTTCGTTTCTACTTAGAACTAAATACTTGTAGTTTTTAGTGATTTCTTTTTTCTTTTAGGTCACAAAAATTATAAACTTTCTGTTAGTGATTCTAGTTTTCAAATTAGAATAGTTATAATTTGAATTCTTTGAAATTTGTGTCAATCTCATGTTTGTGATTAACTTTACTAGTGCCATTATTTTTTCGTTTCTACTTAGAACTAAATACTTGTACTTTTTTAGTGATTTCTTTTTTCTTTCAGGTCACAAAATTTATAAACTTTCTGTTAGTGATTCTAGTTTTCAAATTAGAATAGTTATAATTTGAATTCTTTGAAATTTGTGTCAATCTCATGTTTGTGATTAACTTTACTAGTGCCATTAGTTTTTCGTTTCTACTTAGAACTAAATATTTGTAGTTTTTTAGTGATTTGTTTTTTCTTTTAGGTCACAAAAATTATAAACTTTCTGTTAGTGATTCTAGTTTTCAGATTAGAATAGTTATAATTTGAATTCTTTGAAATTTGTGTGAATCTCATGTTTGTGATTAACTTTACTAGTGCCATTATTTTTTCGTTTCTACTTAGAACTAAATACTTGTACTTTTTTAGTGATTTCTTTTTTCTTTCAGGTCACAAATATTATAAACTTTCTGTTAGTGATTCTAGTTTTCAACTTAGAATAGTTATAATTTGAATTCTTTGAAATTTGTGTGAATCTCATGTTTGTGATTAACATTACTAGTGCCATTAGTTTTTCGTTTCTACTTAGAATTAAATACTTGTAGTTTTTTAGTGATTTCTTTTTTCTTTTAGGTCACAAAAATTATAAACTTTCTGTTAGTGATTCTAGTTTTCAAATTAGAATAGTTATAATTTGAATTCTTTGAAATTTGTGTGAATCTCATGTTTGTGATTAACTTTACTAGTGCCATTAGTTTTTCATTTCTACTTAGAACTAAATACTTGTAGTTTTTTTGTGATTTCTTTTTTCTTTTAGGTCACAAAAATTATAAACTTTCTGTTAGTGATTCTAGTTTTCAAATTAGAATAGTTATAATCTGAATTCTTTGAAATTTGTGTGAATCTCATGTTTGTGATTAACTTTACTAGTGCCATTAGTTTTTCGTTTCTATTTAGAACTAAATACTTGTAGTTTTTTAGTGATTTCTTTTTTCTTTTAGGTCACAAAAATTATAAACTTTCTGTTAGTGATTCTAGTTTTCAAATTAGAATAGTTATAATTTGAATTCTTTGAAATTTGTGTGAATCTCATGTTTGTGATTAACTTTACTAGTGCCATTAGTTTTTCGTTTCTACTTAGAACTAAATACTTGTAGTTTTTTAGTGATTTCTTTTTTCTTTTAGGTCACAAAAATTATAAACTTTCTGTTAGTGATTCTAGTTTTCAAATTAGAATAGTTATAATTTGAATTCTTTGAAATTTGTGTGAATCTCATGTTTGTGATTAACTTTACTAGTGCCATTATTTTTTCGTTTCTACTTAGAACTAAATACTTGTACTTTTAGTGATTTCTTTTTTCTTTCAGGTCACAAATATTATAAACTTTCTGTTAGTGATTCTAGTTTTCAAATTAGAATAGTTATAATTTGAATTCTTTGAAATTTGTGTGAATCTCATGTTTGTGATTAACTTTACTAGTGCCATTAGTTTTTCGTTTCTACTTAGAACTAAATACTTGTAGTTTTTTAGTGATTTCTTTTTTCTTTTAGGTCACAAAAATTATAAACTTTCTGTTAGTGATTCTAGTTTTCAAATTAGAATAGTTATAATTTGAATTCTTTGAAATTTGTGTGAATCTCATGTTTGTGATTAACTTTACTAGTGCCATTATTTTTTCGTTTCTACTTAGAACTACATACTTGTACTTTTTTAGTGATTTCTTTTTCTTTCAGGTCACAAAAATTATAAACTTTCTGTTAGTGATTCTAGTTTTCAAATTAGAATAGTTATAATTTGAATTCTTTGAAATTTGTGTGAATCTCATGTTTGTGCTTAACTTTACTAGTGCCATTAGTTTTTCGTTTGTACTTAGAACTAAATACTTGTAGTTTTTAGTGATTTCTTTTTTCTTTTAGGTCACAAAAATTATAAACTTTCTGTTAGTGATTCTAGTTTTCAAATTAGAATAGTTATAATTTGAATTCTTTGAAATTTGTGTGAATCTCATGTTTGTGATTAACTTTACTAGTGCCATTAGTTTTTCGTTTCTACTTAGAACTAAATACTTGTAGTTTTTTAGTGATTTCTTTTTTCTTTTAGGTCATAAAAATTATAAACTTTCTGTTAGTGATTCTAGTTTTCAAATTAGAATAGTTATAATTTGAATTCTTTTAAATTTGTGTGAATCTCATGTTTGTGATTAACTTTACTAGTGCCATTATTTTTTCGTTTCTACTTAGAACTAAATACTTGTACTTTTTTAGTGATTTCTTTTTTCTTTCAGGTCACAAAAATTATATACTTTCTGTTAGTGATTCTAGTTTTCAAATTAGAATAGTTATAATTTGAATTCTTTTAAATTTGTGTGAATCTCATGTTTGTGATTAACTTTACCAGTGCCATTAGTTTTTCGTTTCTACTTCGAACTAAATACTTGTAGTTTTTTAGTGATTTCTTTTTTCTTTTAGGTCACAAAAATTATAAACTTTCTGTTAGTGATTCTAGTTTTCAAATTAGAATCGATACAATTTTAATTCTTTGAAATTTGTGTGAATCTCATGTTTGTGATTAACTTTACTAGTGCCATTAGTTTTTCGTTTCTACTTAGAACTAAATACTTGTAGTTTTTAGTGATTTCTTTTTTCTTTTAGGTCACAAAAATTATAAACTTTCTGTTAGTGATTCTAGTTTTCAAATTAGAATAGTTATAATTTGAATTCTTTGAAATTTGTGTGAATCTCATGTTTGTGATTAACTTTACTAGTGCCATTAGTTTTTCGTTTCTACTTAGAACTAAATACTTGTAGTTTTTTAGTGATTTCTTTTTTCTTTTAGGTCATAAAAATTATAAACTTTCTGTTAGTGATTCTAGTTTTCAAATTAGAATAGTTATAATTTGAATTCTTTGAAATTTGTGTCAATCTCATGTTTGTGATTAACTTTACTAGTGCCATTATTTTTTCGTTTCTACTTAGAACTAAATACTTGTACTTTTTTAGTGATTTCTTTTTTCTTTCAGGTCACAAAAATTATAAACTTTCTGTTAGTGATTCTAGTTTTCAAATTAGAATAGTTATAATTTGAATTCTTTGAAATTTGTGTCAATCTCATGTTTGAGATTAACTTTACTAGTGCCATTAGTTTTTTGTTTCTACTTAGAACTAAATACTTGTAGTTTTTTAGTGATTTCTTTTTTCTTTTAGGTCACAAAAATTATAACTTTCTGTTAGTGATTCTAGTTTTCAAATTAGAATAGTTATAATTTGAATTCTTTGAAATTTGTGTGAATCTCATGTTCGTGATTAACTTTACTAGTGCCATTAGTTTTTCGTTTCTACTTAGAACTAAATACTTGTAGTTTTTTAGTGATTTCTTTTTTCTTTTAGGTCACAAAAATTATAAACTTTCTGTTAGTGATTCTAGTTTTCAAATTAGAATAGTTATAATTTGAATTCTTTGAAATTTGTGTGAATCTCATGTTTGTGATTAACTTTACTAGTGCCATTAGTTTTTCGTTTCTACTTAGAACTAAATACTTGTAGTTTTTTAGTGATTTCTTTTTTCTTTTAGGTCACAAAAATTATAAACTTTCTGTTAGTGATTCTAGTTTTCAAATTAGAATAGTTATAATTTGAATTCTTTGAAATTTGTGTGAATCTCATGTTTGTGATTAACTTTACTAGTGCCATTATTTTTTCGTTTCTACTTAGAACTACATACTTGTACTTTTTTAGTGATTTCTTTTTTCTTTCAGGTCACAAAAATTATAAACTTTCTGTTAGTGATTCTAGTTTTCAAATTAGAATAGTTATAATTTGAATTCTTTGAAATTTGTGTGAATCTCATGTTTGTGATTAACATTACTAGTGCCATTAGTTTTTCGTTTCTACTTAGAATTAAATACTTGTAGTTTTTTAGTGATTTCTTTTTTTTAGGTCACAAAAATTATAAACTTTGTGTTAGTGATTCTAGTTTTCAAATTAGAATAGTTATAATTTGAATTCTTTGAAATTTGTGTGAATCTCATGTTTGTGATTAACTTTACTAGTGCCATTAGTTTTTCATTTCTACTTAGAACTAAATACTTGTAGTTTTTTAGTGATTTCTTTTTTCTTTTAGGTCACAAAAATTATAAACTTTCTGTTAGTGATTCTAGTTTTCAAATTAGAATAGTTATAATTTGAATTCTTTGAAATTTGTGTGAATCTCATGTTTGTGATTAACTTTACTAGTGCCATTAGTTTTTCGTTTCTACTTAGAACTAAATACTTGTACTTTTTTAGTGATTTCTTTTTTCTTTTAGGTCACAAAAATTATAAACTTTCTGTTAGTGATTCTAGTTTTCAAATTAGAATAGTTATAATTTGAATTCTTTGAAATTTGTGTGAATCTCATGTTTGTGATTAACTTTACTAGTGCCATTAGTTTTTCGTTTCTACTTAGAACTAAATACTTGTAGTTTTTTAGTGATTTCTTTTTTCTTTTAGGTCACAAAAATTATAAACTTTCTGTTAGTGATTCTAGTTTTCAAATTAGAATAGTTATAATTTGAATTCTTTGAAATTTGTGTGAATCTCATGTTTGTGATTAACTTTACTAGTGCCATTAGTTTTTCGTTTCTACTTCGAACTAAATACTTGTAGTTTTTTAGTGATTTCTTTTTTCTTTTAGGTCACAAAAATTATAAACTTTCTGTTAGTGATTCTAGTTTTCAAATTAGAATAGTTATAATTTGAATTCTTTGAAATTTGTGTGAATCTCATGTTTGTGCTTAACTTTACTAGTGCCATTAGTTTTTCGTTTGTACTTAGAACTAAATACTTGTAGTTTTTAGTGATTTCTTTTTTCTTTTAGGTCACAAAAATTATAAACTTTCTGTTAGTGATTCTAGTTTTCAAATTAGAATAGTTATAATTTGAATTCTTTGAAATTTGTGTGAATCTCATGTTTGTGATTAACTTTACTAGTGCCATTAGTTTTTCGTTTCTACTTAGAACTAAATACTTGTAGTTTTTTAGTGATTTCTTTTTTCTTTTAGGTCAAAAAAATTATAAACTTTCTGTTAGTGAGTCTAGTTTTCAAATTAGAATAGTTATAATTTGAATTCTTTTAAATTTGTGTGAATCTCATGTTTGTGATTAACTTTACTAGTGCCATTATTTTTTCGTTTCTACTTAGAACTAAATACTTGTACTTTTTTAGTGATTTCTTTTTTCTTTCAGGTCACAAAAATTATATACTTTCTGTTAGTGATTCTAGTTTTAAATTAGAATAGTTATAATTTGAATTCTTTGAAATTTGTGTGAATCTCATGTTTGTGATTAACTTTACCAGTGCCATTAGTTTTTCGTTTCTACTTCGAACTAAATACTTGTAGTTTTTTAGTGATTTCTTTTTTCTTTTAGGTCACAAAAATTATAAACTTTCTGTTAGTGATTCTAGTTTTCAAATTAGAATCGATACAATTTTAATTCTTTGAAATTTGTGTGAATCTCATGTTTGTGATTAACTTTACTAGTGCCATTAGTTTTTCGTTTCTACTTAGAACTAAATACTTGTAGTTTTTAGTGATTTCTTTTTTCTTTTAGGTCACAAAAATTATAAACTTTCTGTTAGTGATTCTAGTTTTCAAATTAGAATAGTTATAATTTGAATTCTTTGAAATTTGTGTGAATCTCATGTTTGTGATTAACTTTACTAGTGCCATTAGTTTTTCGTTTCTACTTAGAACTAAATACTTGTAGTTTTTTAGTGATTTCTTTTTTCTTTTAGGTCATAAAAATTATAAACTTTCTGTTAGTGATTCTAGTTTTCAAATTAGAATAGTTATAATTTGAATTCTTTGAAATTTGTGTCAATCTCATGTTTGTGATTAACTTTACTAGTGCCATTATTTTTTCGTTTCTACTTAGAACTAAATACTTGTACTTTTTTAGTGATTTCTTTTTTCTTTCAGGTCACAAAAATTATAAACTTTCTGTTAGTGATTCTAGTTTTCAAATTAGAATAGTTATAATTTGAATTCTTTGAAATTTGTGTCAATCTCATGTTTGAGATTAACTTTACTAGTGCCATTAGTTTTTTGTTTCTACTTAGAACTAAATACTTGTAGTTTTTTAGTGATTTCTTTTTTCTTTTAGGTCACAAAAATTATAACTTTCTGTTAGTGATTCTAGTTTTCAAATTAGAATAGTTATAATTTGAATTCTTTGAAATTTGTGTGAATCTCATGTTCGTGATTAACTTTACTAGTGCCATTAGTTTTTCGTTTCTACTTAGAACTAAATACTTGTAGTTTTTTAGTGATTTCTTTTTTCTTTTAGGTCACAAAAATTATAAACTTTCTGTTAGTGATTCTAGTTTTCAAATTAGAATAGTTATAATTTGAATTCTTTGAAATTTGTGTGAATCTCATGTTTGTGATTAACTTTACTAGTGCCATTAGTTTTTCGTTTCTACTTAGAACTAAATACTTGTAGTTTTTTAGTGATTTCTTTTTTCTTTTAGGTCACAAAAATTATAAACTTTCTGTTAGTGATTCTAGTTTTCAAATTAGAATAGTTATAATTTGAATTCTTTGAAATTTGTGTGAATCTCATGTTTGTGATTAACTTTACTAGTGCCATTATTTTTTCGTTTCTACTTAGAACTACATACTTGTACTTTTTTAGTGATTTCTTTTTTCTTTCAGGTCACAAAAATTATAAACTTTCTGTTAGTGATTCTAGTTTTCAAATTAGAATAGTTATAATTTGAATTCTTTGAAATTTGTGTGAATCTCATGTTTGTGATTAACATTACTAGTGCCATTAGTTTTTCGTTTCTACTTAGAATTAAATACTTGTAGTTTTTTAGTGATTTCTTTTTTTTAGGTCACAAAAATTATAAACTTTGTGTTAGTGATTCTAGTTTTCAAATTAGAATAGTTATAATTTGAATTCTTTGAAATTTGTGTGAATCTCATGTTTGTGATTAACTTTACTAGTGCCATTAGTTTTTCATTTCTACTTAGAACTAAATACTTGTAGTTTTTTAGTGATTTCTTTTTTCTTTTAGGTCACAAAAATTATAAACTTTCTGTTAGTGATTCTAGTTTTCAAATTAGAATAGTTATAATTTGAATTCTTTGAAATTTGTGTGAATCTCATGTTTGTGATTAACTTTACTAGTGCCATTAGTTTTTCGTTTCTACTTAGAACTAAATACTTGTACTTTTTTAGTGATTTCTTTTTTCTTTTAGGTCACAAAAATTATAAACTTTCTGTTAGTGATTCTAGTTTTCAAATTAGAATAGTTATAATTTGAATTCTTTGAAATTTGTGTGAATCTCATGTTTGTGATTAACTTTACTAGTGCCATTAGTTTTTCGTTTCTACTTAGAACTAAATACTTGTACTTTTTTAGTGATTTCTTTTTTCTTTTAGGTCACAAAAATTATAAACTTTCTGTTAGTGATTCTAGTTTTCAAATTAGAATAGTTATAATTTGAATTCTTTGAAATTTGTGTGAATCTCATGTTTGTGATTAACTTTACTAGTGCCATTAGTTTTTCGTTTCTACTTAGAACTAAATACTTGTAGTTTTTTAGTGATTTCTTTTTTCTTTTAGGTCACAAAAATTATAAACTTTCTGTTAGTGATTCTAGTTTTCAAATTAGAATAGTTATAATTTGAATTCTTTGAAATTTGTGTGAATCTCATGTTTGTGATTAACTTTACTAGTGCCATTAGTTTTTCGTTTCTACTTCGAACTAAATACTTGTAGTTTTTTAGTGATTTCTTTTTTCTTTTAGGTCACAAAAATTATAAACTTTCTGTTAGTGATTCTAGTTTTCAAATTAGAATAGTTATAATTTGAATTCTTTGAAATTTGTGTGAATCTCATGTTTGTGCTTAACTTTACTAGTGCCATTAGTTTTTCGTTTGTACTTAGAACTAAATACTTGTAGTTTTTAGTGATTTCTTTTTTCTTTTAGGTCACAAAAATTATAAACTTTCTGTTAGTGATTCTAGTTTTCAAATTAGAATAGTTATAATTTGAATTCTTTGAAATTTGTGTGAATCTCATGTTTGTGATTAACTTTACTAGTGCCATTAGTTTTTCGTTTCTACTTAGAACTAAATACTTGTAGTTTTTTAGTGATTTCTTTTTTCTTTTAGGTCATAAAAATTATAAACTTTCTGTTAGTGATTCTAGTTTTCAAATTAGAATAGTTATAATTTGAATTCTTTTAAATTTGTGTGAATCTCATGTTTGTGATTAACTTTACTAGTGCCATTATTTTTTCGTTTCTACTTAGAACTAAATACTTGTACTTTTTTAGTGATTTCTTTTTTCTTTCAGGTCACAAAAATTATATACTTTCTGTTAGTGATTCTAGTTTTCAAATTAGAATAGTTATAATTTGAATTCTTTGAAATTTGTGTGAATCTCATGTTTGTGATTAACTTTACCAGTGCCATTAGTTTTTCGTTTCTACTTAGAACTAAATACTTGTAGTTTTTTAGTGATTTCTTTTTTCTTTTAGGTCACAAAAATTATAAACTTTCTGTTAGTGATTCTAGTTTTCAAATTAGAATAGTTATAATTTGAATTCTTTGAAATTTGTGTGAATCTCATGTTTGTGATTAACTTTACTAGTGCCATTATTTTTTCGTTTCTACTTAGAACTACATACTTGTACTTTTTTAGTGATTTCTTTTTTCTTTCAGGTCACAAAAATTATAAACTTTCTGTTAGTGATTCTAGTTTTCAAATTAGAATAGTTATAATTTGAATTCTTTGAAATTTGTGTGAATCTCATGTTTGTGATTAACATTACTAGTGCCATTAGTTTTTCGTTTCTACTTAGAATTAAATACTTGTAGTTTTTTAGTGATTTCTTTTTTTTAGGTCACAAAAATTATAAACTTTGTGTTAGTGATTCTAGTTTTCAAATTAGAATAGTTATAATTTGAATTCTTTGAAATTTGTGTGAATCTCATGTTTGTGATTAACTTTACTAGTGCCATTAGTTTTTCATTTCTACTTAGAACTAAATACTTGTAGTTTTTTAGTGATTTCTTTTTTCTTTTAGGTCACAAAAATTATAAACTTTCTGTTAGTGATTCTAGTTTTCAAATTAGAATAGTTATAATTTGAATTCTTTGAAATTTGTGTGAATCTCATGTTTGTGATTAACTTTACTAGTGCCATTAGTTTTTCGTTTCTACTTAGAACTAAATACTTGTACTTTTTTAGTGATTTCTTTTTTCTTTTAGGTCACAAAAATTATAAACTTTCTGTTAGTGATTCTAGTTTTCAAATTAGAATAGTTATAATTTGAATTCTTTGAAATTTGTGTGAATCTCATGTTTGTGATTAACTTTACTAGTGCCATTAGTTTTTCGTTTCTACTTAGAACTAAATACTTGTAGTTTTTTAGTGATTTCTTTTTTCTTTTAGGTCACAAAAATTATAAACTTTCTGTTAGTGATTCTAGTTTTCAAATTAGAATAGTTATAATTTGAATTCTTTGAAATTTGTGTGAATCTCATGTTTGTGATTAACTTTACTAGTGCCATTAGTTTTTCGTTTCTACTTCGAACTAAATACTTGTAGTTTTTTAGTGATTTCTTTTTTCTTTTAGGTCACAAAAATTATAAACTTTCTGTTAGTGATTCTAGTTTTCAAATTAGAATCGATACAATTTGAATTCTTTGAAATTTGTGTGAATCTCATGTTTGTGATTAACTTTACTAGTGCCATTTGTTTTTCGTTTCTACTTAGAACTAAATACTTGTAGTTTTTAGTGATTTATTTTTTCTTTTAGGTCACAAAAATTATAAACTTTCTGTTAGTGATTCTAGTTTTCAAATTAGAATAGTTATAATTTGAATTCTTTGAAATTTGTGTGAATCTCATGTTTGTGATTAACTTTACTAGTGCCATTAGTTTTTCGTTTCTACTTAGAACTAAATACTTGTAGTTTTTTAGTGATTTCTTTTTTCTTTTAGGTCATAAAAATTATAAACTTTCTGTTAGTGATTCTAGTTTTCAAATTAGAATAGTTATAATTTGAATTCTTTTAAATTTGTGTGAATCTCATGTTTGTGATTAACTTTACCAGTGCCATTAGTTTTTCGTTTCTACTTCGAACTAAATACTTGTAGTTTTTTAGTGATTTCTTTTTTCTTTTAGGTCACAAAAATTATAAACTTTCTGTTAGTGATTCTAGTTTTCAAATTAGAATCGATACAATTTGAATTCTTTGAAATTTGTGTGAATCTCATGTTTGTGATTAACTTTACTAGTGCCATTAGTTTTTCGTTTCTACTTAGAACTAAATACTTGTAGTTTTTAGTGATTTCTTTTTTCTTTTAGGTCACAAAAATTATAAACTTTCTGTTAGTGATTCTAGTTTTCAAATTAGAATAGTTATAATTTGAATTCTTTGAAATTTGTGTGAATCTCATGTTTGTGATTAACTTTACTAGTGCCATTAGTTTTTCGTTTCTACTTAGAACTAAATACTTGTAGTTTTTTAGTGATTTCTTTTTTCTTTTAGGTCACAAAAATTATAAACTTTCTGTTAGTGATTCTAGTTTTCAAATTAGAATAGTTATAATTTGAATTCTTTGAAATTTGTGTGAATCTCATGTTTGTGATTAACTTTACTAGTGCCATTAGTTTTTCGTTTCTACTTAGAACTAAATACTTGTAGTTTTTTAGTGATTTCTTTTTTCTTTTAGGTCACAAAAATTATAAACTTTCTGTTAGTGATTCTAGTTTTCAAATTAGAATAGTTATAATTTGAATTCTTTGAAATTTGTGTGAATCTCATGTTTGTGATTAACTTTACTAGTGCCATTATTTTTTCGTTTCTACTTAGAACTACATACTTGTACTTTTTTAGTGATTTCTTTTTTCTTTCAGGTCACAAAAATTATAAACTTTCTGTTAGTGATTCTAGTTTTCAAATTAGAATAGTTATAATTTGAATTCTTTGAAATTTGTGTGAATCTCATGTTTGTGATTAACATTACTAGTGCCATTAGTTTTTCGTTTCTACTTAGAATTAAATACTTGTAGTTTTTTAGTGATTTCTTTTTTCTTTTAGGTCACAAAAATTATAAACTTTCTGTTAGTGATTCTAGTTTTCAAATTAGAATAGTTATAATTTGAATTCTTTGAAATTTGTGTGAATCTCATGTTTGTGATTAACTTTACTAGTGCCATTATTTTTTCGTTTCTACTTAGAACTACATACTTGTACTTTTTTAGTGATTTCTTTTTCTTTCAGGTCACAAAAATTATAAACTTTCTGTTAGTGATTCTAGTTTTCAAATTAGAATAGTTATAATTTGAATTCTTTGAAATTTGTGTGAATCTCATGTTTGTGCTTAACTTTACTAGTGCCATTAGTTTTTCGTTTGTACTTAGAACTAAATACTTGTAGTTTTTAGTGATTTCTTTTTTCTTTTAGGTCACAAAAATTATAAACTTTCTGTTAGTGATTCTAGTTTTCAAATTAGAATAGTTATAATTTGAATTCTTTGAAATTTGTGTGAATCTCATGTTTGTGATTAACTTTACTAGTGCCATTAGTTTTTCGTTTCTACTTAGAACTAAATACTTGTAGTTTTTTAGTGATTTCTTTTTTCTTTTAGGTCACAAAAATTATAAACTTTCTGTTAGTGATTCTAGTTTTCAAATTAGAATAGTTATAATTTGAATTCTTTGAAATTTGTGTGAATCTCATGTTTGTGATTAACTTTACTAGTGCCATTATTTTTTCGTTTCTACTTAGAACTAAATACTTGTACTTTTTTAGTGATTTCTTTTTTCTTTCAGGTCACAAATATTATAAACTTTCTGTTAGTGATTCTAGTTTTCAAATTAGAATAGTTATAATTTGAATTCTTTGAAATTTGTGTGAATCTCATGTTTGTGATTAACTTTACTAGTGCCATTAGTTTTTCGTTTCTACTTAGAACTAAATACTTGTAGTTTTTTAGTGATTTCTTTTTTCTTTTAGGTCACAAAAATTATAAACTTTCTGTTAGTGATTCTAGTTTTCAAATTAGAATAGTTATAATTTGAATTCTTTGAAATTTGTGTGAATCTCATGTTTGTGATTAACTTTACTAGTGCCATTATTTTTTCGTTTCTACTTAGAACTACATACTTGTACTTTTTTAGTGATTTCTTTTTCTTTCAGGTCACAAAAATTATAAACTTTCTGTTAGTGATTCTAGTTTTCAAATTAGAATAGTTATAATTTGAATTCTTTGAAATTTGTGTGAATCTCATGTTTGTGCTTAACTTTACTAGTGCCATTAGTTTTTCGTTTGTACTTAGAACTAAATACTTGTAGTTTTTAGTGATTTCTTTTTTCTTTTAGGTCACAAAAATTATAAACTTTCTGTTAGTGATTCTAGTTTTCAAATTAGAATAGTTATAATTTGAATTCTTTGAAATTTGTGTGAATCTCATGTTTGTGATTAACTTTACTAGTGCCATTTGTTTTTCGTTTCTACTTAGAACTAAATACTTGTAGTTTTTTAGTGATTTCTTTTTTCTTTTAGGTCATAAAAATTATAAACTTTCTGTTAGTGATTCTAGTTTTCAAATTAGAATAGTTATAATTTGAATTCTTTTAAATTTGTGTGAATCTCATGTTTGTGATTAACTTTACTAGTGCCATTATTTTTTCGTTTCTACTTAGAACTAAATACTTGTACTTTTTTAGTGATTTCTTTTTTCTTTCAGGTCACAAAAATTATATACTTTCTGTTAGTGATTCTAGTTTTCAAATTAGAATAGTTATAATTTGAATTCTTTTAAATTTGTGTGAATCTCATGTTTGTGATTAACTTTACCAGTGCCATTAGTTTTTCGTTTCTACTTCGAACTAAATACTTGTAGTTTTTTAGTGATTTCTTTTTTCTTTTAGGTCACAAAAATTATAAACTTTCTGTTAGTGATTCTAGTTTTCAAATTAGAATCGATACAATTTGAATTCTTTGAAATTTGTGTGAATCTCATGTTTGTGATTAACTTTACTAGTGCCATTAGTTTTTCGGTTCTACTTAGAACTAAATACTTGTAGTTTTTAGTGATTTCTTTTTTATTTTAGGTCACAAAAATTATAAACTTTCTGTTAGTGATTCTAGTTTTCAAATTAGAATAGTTATAATTTGAATTCTTTGAAATTTGTGTGAATCTCATGTTTGTGATTAACTTTACTAGTGCCATTAGTTTTTCGTTTCTACTTAGAACTAAATACTTGTAGTTTTTTAGTGATTTCTTTTTTCTTTTAGGTCATAAAAATTATAAACTTTCTGTTAGTGATTCTAGTTTTCAAATTAGAATAGTTATAATTTGAATTCTTTGAAATTTGTGTCAATCTCATGTTTGTGATTAACTTTACTAGTGCCATTATTTTTTCGTTTCTACTTAGAACTAAATACTTGTACTTTTTTAGTGATTTCTTTTTTCTTTCAGGTCACAAAATTTATAAACTTTCTGTTAGTGATTCTAGTTTTCAAATTAGAATAGTTATAATTTGAATTCTTTGAAATTTGTGTCAATCTCATGTTTGTGATTAACTTTACTAGTGCCATTAGTTTTTCGTTTCTACTTAGAACTAAATACTTGTAGTTTTTTAGTGATTTCTTTTTTCTTTTAGGTCACAAAAATTATAACTTTCTGTTAGTGATTCTAGTTTTCAAATTAGAATAGTTATAATTTGAATTCTTTGAAATTTGTGTGAATCTCATGTTTGTGATTAACTTTACTAGTGCCATTAGTTTTTCGTTTCTACTTAGAACTAAATACTTGTAGTTTTTTAGTGATTTCTTTTTTCTTTTAGGTCACAAAAATTATAAACTTTCTGTTAGTGATTCTAGTTTTCAAATTAGAATAGTTATAATTTGAATTCTTTGAAATTTGTGTGAATCTCATGTTTGTGATTAACTTTACTAGTGCCATTAGTTTTTCGTTTCTACTTAGAACTAAATACTTGTAGTTTTTTAGTGATTTCTTTTTTCTTTTAGGTCACAAAAATTATAAACTTTCTGTTAGTGATTCTAGTTTTCAAATTAGAATAGTTATAATTTGAATTCTTTGAAATTTGTGTGAATCTCATGTTTGTGATTAACTTTACTAGTGCCATTATTTTTTCGTTTCTACTTAGAACTACATACTTGTACTTTTTTAGTGATTTCTTTTTTCTTTCAGGTCACAAAGATTATAAACTTTCTGTTAGTGATTCTAGTTTTCAAATTAGAATAGTTATAATTTGAATTCTTTGAAATTTGTGTGAATCTCATGTTTGTGATTAACATTACTAGTGCCATTAGTTTTTCGTTTCTATTTAGAATTAAATACTTGTAGTTTTTTAGTGATTTCTTTTTTTAGGTCACAAAAATTATAAACTTTCTGTTAGTGATTCTAGTTTTCAAATTAGAATAGTTATAATTTGAATTCTTTGAAATTTGTGTGAATCTCATGTTTGTGATTAACTTTACTAGTGCCATTAGTTTTTCATTTCTACTTAGAACTAAATACTTGTAGTTTTTTAGTGATTTCTTTTTTCTTTTAGGTCACAAAAATTATAAACTTTCTGGTAGTGATTCTAGTTTTCAAATTAGAATAGTTATAATTTGAATTCTTTGAAATTTGTGTGAATCTCATGTTTGTGATTAACTTTACTAGTGCCATTAGTTTTTCGTTTCTACATAGAACTAAATACTTGTAGTTTTTTAGTGATTTCTTTTTTCTTTTAGGTCACAAAAATTATAAACTTTCTGTTAGTGATTCTAGTTTTCAAATTAGAATAGTTATATTTTGAATTCTTTGAAATTTGTGTGAATCTCATGTTTCTGATTAACTTTACTAGTGCCATTAGTTTTTCGTTTCTACTTAGAACTAAATATTTGTAGTTTTTTAGTGATTTGTTTTTTCTTTTAGGTCACAAAAATTATAAACTTTCTGTTAGTGATTCTAGTTTTCAGATTAGAATAGTTATAATTTGAATTCTTTGAAATTTGTGTGAATCTCATGTTTGTGATTAACTTTACTAGTGCCATTATTTTTTCGTTTCTACTTAGAACTAAATACTTGTACTTTTTTAGTGATTTCTTTTTTCTTTCAGGTCACAAATATTATAAACTTTCTGTTAGTGATTCTAGTTTTCAACTTAGAATAGTTATAATTTGAATTCTTTGAAATTTGTGTGAATCTCATGTTTGTGATTAACATTACTAGTGCCATTAGTTTTTCGTTTCTACTTAGAATTAAATACTTGTAGTTTTTTAGTGATTTCTTTTTTCTTTTAGGTCACAAAAATTATAAACTTTCTGTTAGTGATTCTAGTTTTCAAATTAGAATAGTTATAATTTGAATTCTTTGAAATTTGTGTGAATCTCATGTTTGTGATTAACTTTACTAGTGCCATTAGTTTTTCATTTCTACTTAGAACTAAATACTTGTAGTTTTTTTGTGATTTCTTTTTTCTTTTAGGTCACAAAAATTATAAACTTTCTGTTAGTGATTCTAGTTTTCAAATTAGAATAGTTATAATCTGAATTCTTTGAAATTTGTGTGAATCTCATGTTTGTGATTAACTTTACTAGTGCCATTAGTTTTTCGGTTCTATTTAGAACTAAATACTTGTAGTTTTTTAGTGATTTCTTTTTTCTTTTAGGTCACAAAAATTATAAACTTTCTGTTAGTGATTCTAGTTTTCAAATTAGAATAGTTATAATTTGAATTCTTTGAAATTTGTGTGAATCTCATGTTTGTGATTAACTTTACTAGTGCCATTAGTTTTTCGTTTCTACTTAGAACTAAATACTTGTAGTTTTTTAGTGATTTCTTTTTTCTTTTAGGTCACAAAAATTATAAACTTTCTGTTAGTGATTCTAGTTTTCAAATTAGAATAGTTATAATTTGAATTCTTTGAAATTTGTGTGAATCTCATGTTTGTGATTAACTTTACTAGTGCCATTATTTTTCCGTTTCTACTTAGAACTAAATACTTGTACTTTTTTAGTGATTTCTTTTTTCTTTCAGGTCACAAATATTATAAACTTTCTGTTAGTGATTCTAGTTTTCAAATTAGAATAGTTATAATTTGAATTCTTTGAAATTTGTGTGAATCTCATGTTTGTGATTAACTTTACTAGTGCCATTAGTTTTTCGTTTCTACTTAGAACTAAATACTTGTAGTTTTTTAGTGATTTCTTTTTTCTTTTAGGTCACAAAAATTATAAACTTTCTGTTAGTGATTCTAGTTTTCAAATTAGAATAGTTATAATTTGAATTCTTTGAAATTTGTGTGAATCTCATGTTTGTGATTAACTTTACTAGTGCCATTATTTTTTCGTTTCTACTTAGAACTACATACTTGTACTTTTTTAGTGATTTCTTTTTCTTTCAGGTCACAAAAATTATAAACTTTCTGTTAGTGATTCTAGTTTTCAAATTAGAATAGTTATAATTTGAATTCTTTGAAATTTGTGTGAATCTCATGTTTGTGCTTAACTTTACTAGTGCCATTAGTTTTTCGTTTGTACTTAGAACTAAATACTTGTAGTTTTTAGTGATTTCTTTTTTCTTTTAGGTCACAAAAATTATAAACTTTCTGTTAGTGATTCTAGTTTTCAAATTAGAATAGTTATAATTTGAATTCTTTGAAATTTGTGTGAATCTCATGTTTGTGATTAACTTTACTAGTGCCATTAGTTTTTCGTTTCTACTTAGAACTAAATACTTGTAGTTTTTTAGTGATTTCTTTTTTCTTTTAGGTCATAAAAATTATAAACTTTCTGTTAGTGATTCTAGTTTTCAAATTAGAATAGTTATAATTTGAATTCTTTTAAATTTGTGTGAATCTCATGTTTGTGATTAACTTTACTAGTGCCATTATTTTTTCGTTTCTACTTAGAACTAAATACTTGTACTTTTTTAGTGATTTCTTTTTTCTTTCAGGTCACAAAAATTATATACTTTCTGTTAGTGATTCTAGTTTTCAAATTAGAATAGTTATAATTTGAATTCTTTTAAATTTGTGTGAATCTCATGTTTGTGATTAACTTTACCAGTGCCATTAGTTTTTCGTTTCTACTTCGAACTAAATACTTGTAGTTTTTTAGTGATTTCTTTTTTTCTTTTAGGTCACAAAAATTATAAACTTTCTGTTAGTGATTCTAGTTTTCAAATTAGAATCGATACAATTTTAATTCTTTGAAATTTGTGTGAATCTCATGTTTGTGATTAACTTTACTAGTGCCATTAGTTTTTCGTTTCTACTTAGAACTAAATACTTGTAGTTTTTAGTGATTTCTTTTTTCTTTTAGGTCATAAAAATTATAAACTTTCTGTTAGTGATTCTAGTTTTCAAATTAGAATAGTTATAATTTGAATTCTTTGAAATTTGTGTGAATCTCATGTTTGTGATTAACTTTACTAGTGCCATTAGTTTTTCGTTTCTACTTAGAACTAAATACTTGTAGTTTTTTAGTGATTTCTTTTTTCTTATAGGTCATAAAAATTATAAACTTTCTGTTAGTGATTCTAGTTTTCAAATTAGAATAGTTATAATTTGAATTCTTTGAAATTTGTGTCAATCTCATGTTTGTGATTAACTTTACTAGTGCCATTATTTTTTCGTTTCTACTTAGAACTAAATACTTGTACTTTTTTAGTGATTTCTTTTTTCTTTCAGGTCACAAAATTTATAAACTTTCTGTTAGTGATTCTAGTTTTCAAATTAGAATAGTTATAATTTGAATTCTTTGAAATTTGTGTGAATCTCATGTTTCTGATTAACTTTACTAGTGCCATTAGTTTTTCGTTTCTACTTAGAACTAAATATTTGTAGTTTTTTAGTGATTTGTTTTTTCTTTTAGGTCACAAAAATTATAAACTTTCTGTTAGTGATTCTAGTTTTCAGATTAGAATAGTTATAATTTGAATTCTTTGAAATTTGTGTGAATCTCATGTTTGTGATTAACTTTACTAGTGCCATTATTTTTTCGTTTCTACTTAGAACTAAATACTTGTACTTTTTTAGTGATTTCTTTTTTCTTTCAGGTCACAAATATTATAAACTTTCTGTTAGTGATTCTAGTTTTCAACTTAGAATAGTTATAATTTGAATTCTTTGAAATTTGTGTGAATCTCATGTTTGTGATTAACATTACTAGTGCCATTAGTTTTTCGTTTCTACTTAGAATTAAATACTTGTAGTTTTTTAGTGATTTCTTTTTTCTTTTAGGTCACAAAAATTATAAACTTTCTGTTAGTGATTCTAGTTTTCAAATTAGAATAGTTATAATTTGAATTCTTTGAAATTTGTGTGAATCTCATGTTTGTGATTAACTTTACTAGTGCCATTAGTTTTTCATTTCTACTTAGAACTAAATACTTGTAGTTTTTTTGTGATTTCTTTTTTCTTTTAGGTCACAAAAATTATAAACTTTCTGTTAGTGATTCTAGTTTTCAAATTAGAATAGTTATAATCTGAATTCTTTGAAATTTGTGTGAATCTCATGTTTGTGATTAACTTTACTAGTGCCATTAGTTTTTCGGTTCTATTTAGAACTAAATACTTGTAGTTTTTTAGTGATTTCTTTTTTCTTTTAGGTCACAAAAATTATAAACTTTCTGTTAGTGATTCTAGTTTTCAAATTAGAATAGTTATAATTTGAATTCTTTGAAATTTGTGTGAATCTCATGTTTGTGATTAACTTTACTAGTGCCATTAGTTTTTCGTTTCTACTTAGAACTAAATACTTGTAGTTTTTTAGTGATTTCTTTTTTCTTTTAGGTCACAAAAATTATAAACTTTCTGTTAGTGATTCTAGTTTTCAAATTAGAATAGTTATAATTTGAATTCTTTGAAATTTGTGTGAATCTCATGTTTGTGATTAACTTTACTAGTGCCATTATTTTTCCGTTTCTACTTAGAACTAAATACTTGTACTTTTTTAGTGATTTCTTTTTTCTTTCAGGTCACAAATATTATAAACTTTCTGTTAGTGATTCTAGTTTTCAAATTAGAATAGTTATAATTTGAATTCTTTGAAATTTGTGTGAATCTCATGTTTGTGATTAACTTTACTAGTGCCATTAGTTTTTCGTTTCTACTTAGAACTAAATACTTGTAGTTTTTTAGTGATTTCTTTTTTCTTTTAGGTCACAAAAATTATAAACTTTCTGTTAGTGATTCTAGTTTTCAAATTAGAATAGTTATAATTTGAATTCTTTGAAATTTGTGTGAATCTCATGTTTGTGATTAACTTTACTAGTGCCATTATTTTTTCGTTTCTACTTAGAACTACATACTTGTACTTTTTTAGTGATTTCTTTTTCTTTCAGGTCACAAAAATTATAAACTTTCTGTTAGTGATTCTAGTTTTCAAATTAGAATAGTTATAATTTGAATTCTTTGAAATTTGTGTGAATCTCATGTTTGTGCTTAACTTTACTAGTGCCATTAGTTTTTCGTTTGTACTTAGAACTAAATACTTGTAGTTTTTAGTGATTTCTTTTTTCTTTTAGGTCACAAAAATTATAAACTTTCTGTTAGTGATTCTAGTTTTCAAATTAGAATAGTTATAATTTGAATTCTTTGAAATTTGTGTGAATCTCATGTTTGTGATTAACTTTACTAGTGCCATTAGTTTTTCGTTTCTACTTAGAACTAAATACTTGTAGTTTTTTAGTGATTTCTTTTTTCTTTTAGGTCATAAAAATTATAAACTTTCTGTTAGTGATTCTAGTTTTCAAATTAGAATAGTTATAATTTGAATTCTTTTAAATTTGTGTGAATCTCATGTTTGTGATTAACTTTACTAGTGCCATTATTTTTTCGTTTCTACTTAGAACTAAATACTTGTACTTTTTTAGTGATTTCTTTTTTCTTTCAGGTCACAAAAATTATATACTTTCTGTTAGTGATTCTAGTTTTCAAATTAGAATAGTTATAATTTGAATTCTTTTAAATTTGTGTGAATCTCATGTTTGTGATTAACTTTACCAGTGCCATTAGTTTTTCGTTTCTACTTCGAACTAAATACTTGTAGTTTTTTAGTGATTTCTTTTTTTCTTTTAGGTCACAAAAATTATAAACTTTCTGTTAGTGATTCTAGTTTTCAAATTAGAATCGATACAATTTTAATTCTTTGAAATTTGTGTGAATCTCATGTTTGTGATTAACTTTACTAGTGCCATTAGTTTTTCGTTTCTACTTAGAACTAAATACTTGTAGTTTTTAGTGATTTCTTTTTTCTTTTAGGTCATAAAAATTATAAACTTTCTGTTAGTGATTCTAGTTTTCAAATTAGAATAGTTATAATTTGAATTCTTTGAAATTTGTGTGAATCTCATGTTTGTGATTAACTTTACTAGTGCCATTAGTTTTTCGTTTCTACTTAGAACTAAATACTTGTAGTTTTTTAGTGATTTCTTTTTTCTTATAGGTCATAAAAATTATAAACTTTCTGTTAGTGATTCTAGTTTTCAAATTAGAATAGTTATAATTTGAATTCTTTGAAATTTGTGTCAATCTCATGTTTGTGATTAACTTTACTAGTGCCATTATTTTTTCGTTTCTACTTAGAACTAAATACTTGTACTTTTTTAGTGATTTCTTTTTTCTTTCAGGTCACAAAATTTATAAACTTTCTGTTAGTGATTCTAGTTTTCAAATTAGAATAGTTATAATTTGAATTCTTTGAAATTTGTGTCAATCTCATGTTTGTGATTAACTTTACTAGTGCCATTAGTTTTTCGTTTCTACTTAGAACTAAATACTTGTAGTTTTTTAGTGATTTCTTTTTTCTTTTAGGTCACAAAAATTATAACTTTCTGTTAGTGATTCTAGTTTTCAAATTAGAATAGTTATAATTTGAATTCTTTGAAATTTGTGTGAATCTCATGTTTGTGATTAACTTTACTAGTGCCATTAGTTTTTCGTTTCTACTTAGAACTAAATACTTGTAGTTTTTTAGTGATTTCTTTTTTCTTTTAGGTCACAAAAATTATAAACTTTCTGTTAGTGATTCTAGTTTTCAAATTAGAATAGTTATAATTTGAATTCTTTGAAATTTGTGTGAATCTCATGTTTGTGATTAACTTTACTAGTGCCATTAGTTTTTCGTTTCTACTTAGAACTAAATACTTGTAGTTTTTTAGTGATTTCTTTTTTCTTTTAGGTCACAAAAATTATAAACTTTCTGTTAGTGATTCTAGTTTTCAAATTAGAATAGTTATAATTTGAATTCTTTGAAATTTGTGTGAATCTCATGTTTGTGATTAACTTTACTAGTGCCATTATTTTTTCGTTTCTACTTAGAACTACATACTTGTACTTTTTTAGTGATTTCTTTTTTCTTTCAGGTCACAAAAATTATAAACTTTCTGTTAGTGATTCTAGTTTTCAAATTAGAATAGTTATAATTTGAATTCTTTGAAATTTGTGTGAATCTCATGTTTGTGATTAACATTACTAGTGCCATTAGTTTTTTGTTTCTACTTAGAATTAAATACTTGTAGTTTTTTAGTGATTTCTTTTTTTTAGGTCACAAAAATTATAAACTTTCTGTTAGTGATTCTAGTTTTCAAATTAGAATAGTTATAATTTGAATTCTTTGAAATTTGTGTGAATCTCATGTTTGTGATTAACTTTACTAGTGCCATTAGTTTTTCATTTCTACTTAGAACTAAATACTTGTAGTTTTTTAGTGATTTCTTTTTTCTTTTAGGTCACAAAAATTATAAACTTTCTGTTAGTGATTCTAGTTTTCAAATTAGAATAGTTATAATTTGAATTCTTTGAAATTTGTGTGAATCTCATGTTTGTGATTAACTTTACTAGTGCCATTAGTTTTTCGTTTCTACATAGAACTAAATACTTGTAGTTTTTTAGTGATTTCTTTTTTCTTTTAGGTCACAAAAATTATAAACTTTCTGTTAGTGATTCTAGTTTTCAAATTAGAATAGTTATAATTTGAATTCTTTGAAATTTGTGTGAATCTCATGTTTGTGATTAACTTTACTAGTGCCATTAGTTTTTCGTTTCTACTTAGAACTAAATATTTGTAGTTTTTTAGTGATTTCTTTTTTCTTTTAGGTCACAAAAATTATAAACTTTCTGTTAGTGATTCTAGTTTTCAGATTAGAATAGTTATAATTTGAATTCTTTGAAATTTGTGTGAATCTCATGTTTGTGATTAACTTTACTAGTGCCATTATTTTTTCGTATCTACTTAGAACTAAATACTTGTACTTTTTTAGTGATTTCTTTTTTCTTTCAGGTCACAAATATTATAAACTTTCTGTTAGTGATTCTAGTTTTCAACTTAGAATAGTTATAATTTGAATTCTTTGAAATTTGTGTGAATCTCATGTTTGTGATTAACATTACTAGTGCCATTAGTTTTTCGTTTCTACTTAGAATTAAATACTTGTAGTTTTTTAGTGATTTCTTTTTTCTTTTAGATCACAAAAATTATAAACTTTCTGTTAGTGATTCTAGTTTTCAAATTAGAATAGTTATAATTTGAATTCTTTGAAATTTGTGTGAATCTCATGTTTGTGATTAACTTTACTAGTGCCATTAGTTTTTCATTTCTACTTAGAACTAAATACTTGTAGTTTTTTTGTGATTTCTTTTTTCTTTTAGGTCACAAAAATTATAAACTTTCTGTTAGTGATTCTAGTTTTCAAATTAGAATAGTTATAATCTGAATTCTTTGAAATTTGTGTGAATCTCATGTTTGTGATTAACTTTACTAGTGCCATTAGTTTTTCGTTTCTATTTAGAACTAAATACTTGTAGTTTTTTAGTGATTTCTTTTTTCTTTTAGGTCACAAAAATTATAAACTTTCTGTTAGTGATTCTAGTTTTCAAATTAGAATAGTTATAATTTGAATTCTTTGAAATTTGTGTGAATCTCATGTTTGTGATTAACTTTACTAGTGCCATTAGTTTTTCGTTTGTACTTAGAACTAAATACTTGTAGTTTTTTAGTGATTTCTTTTTTCTTTTAGGTCACAAAAATTATAAACTTTCTATTAGTGATTCTAGTTTTCAAATTAGAATAGTTATAATTTGAATTCTTTGAAATTTGTGTGAATCTCATGTTTGTGATTAACTTTACTAGTGCCATTATTTTTTCGTATCTACTTAGAACTAAATACTTGTACTTTTTTAGTGATTTCTTTTTTCTTTCAGGTCACAAATATTATAAACTTTCTGTTAGTGATTCTAGTTTTCAACTTAGAATAGTTATAATTTGAATTCTTTGAAATTTGTGTGAATCTCATGTTTGTGATTAACATTACTAGTGCCATTAGTTTTTCGTTTCTACTTAGAATTAAATACTTGTAGTTTTTTAGTGATTTCTTTTTTCTTTTAGGTCACAAAAATTATAAACTTTCTGTTAGTGATTCTAGTTTTCAAATTAGAATAGTTATAATTTGAATTCTTTGAAATTTGTGTGAATCTCATGTTTGTGATTAACTTTACTAGTGCCATTAGTTTTTCATTTCTACTTAGAACTAAATACTTGTAGTTTTTTTGTGATTTCTTTTTTCTTTTAGGTCACAAAAATTATAAACTTTCTGTTAGTGATTCTAGTTTTCAAATTAGAATAGTTATAATCTGAATTCTTTGAAATTTGTGTGAATCTCATGTTTGTGATTAACTTTACTAGTGCCATTAGTTTTTCGTTTCTATTTAGAACTAAATACTTGTAGTTTTTTAGTGATTTCTTTTTTCTTTTAGGTCACAAAAATTATAAACTTTCTGTTAGTGATTCTAGTTTTCAAATTAGAATAGTTATAATTTGAATTCTTTGAAATTTGTGTGAATCTCATGTTTGTGATTAACTTTACTAGTGCCATTAGTTTTTCGTTTGTACTTAGAACTAAATACTTGTAGTTTTTTAGTGATTTCTTTTTTCTTTTAGGTCACAAAAATTATAAACTTTCTATTAGTGATTCTAGTTTTCAAATTAGAATAGTTATAATTTGAATTCTTTGAAATTTGTGTGAATCTCATGTTTGTGATTAACTTTACTAAAAAAATGAACATAGATGCGCCTTTAGAGAAAATTCAACTTAAATTCATAATCAATTTCCATGAATTTCATAGAAATTCATTATGAATTTAAGTCAAATTTCCTGTATAGGGGCATCTATTTTCATTTTGAGAGGAGCTCAACAATGCATAGAGGGACGGGCTTATAAACCAGTGTTGGCGGCCTTCGGTTGGCGAGGTGGGACTAAACTGTGAACCGCAACGAGGACCGACAATTTAGTCCCGGTTGGTGGCATGACCCGGGACTAAAGGTGGCCCTTTGGTTTTTACTTATAGCTTCTTAGTCAAATTTTTTCATTTCTACTTAGAACTAAATACTTATAGTTTTTAAGTCATTTCTTTTTTCTTTTAGGTCACAGAAAAATAAAAACTTCTCTGTTAGTGAACATAGATGCACTTATAGAGAAAATTAAACATAAATTCATAATCAATTTCTATTTATGAATTTAGGTCCAATTTCCTCTATAGGTGCATCTATTTTCACTTTGAGAGGAGCTCAACAACGCAGAGAGGGACGGGCTTATAAACAGGTGTGGGCGCCCTTCGGTTGGCGAGGTGGGACTAAACTGAAGGAAATATGCCCTAGAGGCAATAATAAAGTTATTATTTATTTCCTTATATATCATGATAAATGTTTATTATTCATGCTAGAATTGTATTAACCGGAAACATAATACATGTGTGGATACATAGACAAACAGAGTGTCACTAGTATGCCTCTACTTGACTAGCTTGTTAATCAAAGATGGTTAAGTTTCCTAACCATAGACAAAGGAGTTGTCATTTGATTAACAAGGTCACATCATTAGTTGAATGATCTGATTGACATGACCCATTCCATTAGCTTAGCACCCGATCGTTTAGTATGTTGCTATTGCTTTCTTCATGACTTATACATGTTCCTATCACTATGAGATTATGCAACTCCCGTTTATCGTAGGAACACATTGTGTGCTACCAAACGTCACAACGTAACTGGGTGATTATAAAGGTGCTCTATAGGTGTCTCCGAAAGTATTTGTTGGGTTGGCGTATTTCGAGATTAGGATTTGTCACTCCGAATGTCGGAGAGGTATCTCAGGGCCTTCTCGGTAATGCACATCACATAAGCCTTGCAAGCATTGCAACCAATGAGTTAGTTGCGAGATGATGTATTACAGAACGAGTAAAGAGACTTGCCGGTAACGAGATTGAACTAGGTATTGGATACCGACGATCGAATCTTGGGCAAGTAACATACCGATGACAAAGGGAACAACGTATGTTGTTATGCGGTCTGACCGATAAAGATCTTCGTAGAATATGTAGGAGCCAATATGGGCATCCAGGTCCCGCTATTGGTTATTGACCGGAGACGAGTCTCGGTCATCTCTACATTGTTCTCGAACCGTAGGGTCCGCACGCTTAAGGTGTCGATGACAGTTACATTATGAGTTTATGCATTTTGATGTACCGAAGTTAGTTCGGAGTCCCGGATGAGATCACGAACATGACGAGGAGTCTCGAAATGGTCGAGACATAAAGATTGATGTATTGGAAGCCTATATTTGGACATCAGAATGGTTCCGGGTGAAATCGGCATTTTACTGGAGTACCGGGGGGTTACCGGAACCCCCCCGGGGGTTAATGGGCCCATATGGGCCTTAAGGGAAAAGAGGAGGGGCGGCCAGGGCAGGCCGCGCACCCCCTCCCCCCTAGTCCGAATAGGACAAGGAAGGGGGGGCGGCGCCCCCCTTTTTTCCCTCCCCCTCTCTCCTTCCTTCTCCTACAAGGAAAGGGAGAGGAGTCCTACTCCGTGTGGGAGTAGGACTCCTCCTTGGCGCGCCCCTCTAGGCCGGCCGCCCCCTCCCCTTGCTCCTTTATATACGGGGGCAGGGGCACCCTAGAACACACAATTGATCAACGTGATCGTTCCTTAGCCGTGTGTGGTGCCCCCTCCACCATATTCCACCTCGGTCATATTGTCGCAGTGCTTAGGCGAAGCCCTGCGTCGGTAGTACATCATGATCGTCACCACGCCGTCGTGCTGACGGAACTCCTCCCCGAAGCTTTGCTGGATCCGAGCACGGGGATCGTCATCGAGCTGAACGTGTGCTAAGAACTCGGAGGCACCGGAGTAACGGTGCTTGGATCGGTCGGATCGGGAAGACGTACGACTACTTCCTCTATGTTGTGTCAACGCTTCCGCTTCGGTCTACGAGGGTACGTAGACAACACTCTCCCCTCTCGTTGCTATGCATCACCATGATCTTGCGTGTGCGTAGGAATTTTTTTGAAATTACTACGTTCCCCAACAGTGGCATCCGAGCCAGGTTTTTTATGGTTTGATGTTATGCACGAGTAGAACACAAGTGAGTTGTGGACGATATAAGTCATACTGCCTACCAGCATGTCATACTTTGGTTCGGCGGTATTGTTGGATGAAGCGGCCCAGACCGACATTACGCGTACGCTTACGCGAGACTGGTTCTACCGCCGTGCTTTGCACACAGGTGGCTGGCGGGTGTCAGTTTCTCCAACTTTAGTTGAACCAAGTATGGCTACGCCCGGTCTTTGAGAAGGTTAAAACGGAGTCTATTTGACAAACTATCGTTGTGGTTTTGATGCGTAGGTAAGATTGGTTCTTGCTTAAGCCCGTAGCAGCCACGTAAAAATTGCAACAAACAAAGTAGAGGACGTCTAACTTGTTTTTGCAGGGCATGTTGTGATGTGATATGGTCAAGACATGATGCTAAATTTTAGTGTATGAGATGATCATGTTTTGTAACCGAGTTATCGGCAACCGGCAGGAGCCGTATGGTTGTCGCTTTATTGTATGCAATGCAATCGCCCTGTAATGCTTTACTTTATCACTAAGCGGTAGCGATAGTCGTAGAAGCATAAGATTGGCGAGACGACAACGATGCTACGATGGAGATCAAAGTGTCGCGCCGGTGACGATGGTGATCATGATGGTGCTGCGGAGATGGAGATCACAAGCACAAGATGATGATGGCCATATCATATCACTTATATTGATTGCATGTGATGTTTATCTTTTTATGCATCTTATCTTTCTTTGATTGACGGTAGCATTATAAGATGATCTCTCACTAAATTATCTAAGTAATAGTGTTCTCCCTGAGTATGCACCATTGCGAAAGTTCTTCGTGCTGAGACACCACGTGATGATCGGGTGTGATAGGCTCTACGTTCAAATACAACGGGTGTAAAACAGTTGCACACGCGGAATACACAGGTTTAACTTGACAAGCCTAGCATATAACAGATATGGCCTCAGAACACGGAGACCGAAAGGTCTAGCATGAATCATATAGTAGATATGATCAACATAGTGATGTTCACCATTGAAACTACTCCATCTCATGTGATGATCGGACATGGTTTAGTTGATTTGGATCACGTGATCACTTAGAGGATTAGAGAGATGTCTATCTAAGTGGGAGTTCCTAAGTAATATGATTAATTGAACTTAAATTTATCATGAACTTAGTCCCTGATAGTATCTTGCTTGTTTATGTTGATTGTAGATAGATGGCTCGTGCTGTTGTTCCGTTGAATTTTAATGCGTTCCTTGAGAAAGCAAAGTTGAAAGATGATGGTAGCAATTACACGGACTGGGTCCGTAACTTGAGGATTATCCTCATTGCTGCACAGAAGAGTTACGTCCTGGAAGCACCGCTGGGTGCCAGGCCTGCTGCTGGAGCAACGCCAGATGTTGTGAACGTCTGGCAGAGCAAACCTGATGACTACTCGATAGTTCAGTGTGCCATGCTTTACGCCTTAGAACCGGGACTTCAACGACGTTTTGAACATCATGGAGCATATGAGATGTTCCAGGAGTTGAAATTAATATTCCAACAGAATGCCCGGATTGAGAGATATGAAGTCTCCAATAAGTTCTATAGCTACAAGATGGAGGAGAATAGTTCTGTCAGTGAGCATATACTCAAAATGTCTGGGTATTATAATCACTTGATTCAACTGGGGGTTAATCTTCCGGATGATTGCTTCATTGACAGAATTCTCCAATCACTTCCACCAAGCTACAAAGGCTTCGTGATGAACTATAATATGCAAGGGATGGATAAGACAATGCCCGAGCTCTTCGCAATGCTAAAGGTTGCGGAGGTAGAAATCAAAAAGGAGCATCAAGTGTTGATGGTTAACAAAACCACTTGTTTCAAGAAAAAGGGCAAAGGGAAGAAGAAGGGGAACTTCAAGAAGAACAGCAAACAAGTTGCTGCTCAAGAGAAGAAACCCAAGTCTGGACCTAAGCCTGAAACTGAGTGCTTCTACTTCAAGCAGACTGGTCACTGGAAGCGGAACTGCCCCAAGTATTTGGCGGATAAGAAGGATGGCAAGGTGAACAAAGGTATATGTGATATACATGTTATTGATGTGTACCTTACTAATGCTCGCAGTAGCACCTGGGTATTTGATACTGGTTCTGTTGCTAATATTTGCAACTCGAAACAGGGACTACGGATTAAGCGAAGATTGGTTAAGGACGAGGTGACGATGCGCGTGGGAAACGATTCCAAAGTCGATGTGATCGCAGTCGGCACGCTACCTCTACATCTACCTTCGGGATTAGTATTAGACCTGAATAATTGTTATTTGGTGCCAGCGTTGAGCATGAACATTATATCTGGATCTTGTTTGATGCGAGACGGTTATTCATTTAAATCAGAGAATAATCGTTGTTCTATTTATATGAGTAATATCTTTTATGTTCATGCACCCTTAAAGAGTGGTCTATTTTTGATGAATCTCGATAGTAGTGATACACATATTCATAGTGTTGAAGCCAACAGATGCAGAGTTGATAATGATAGTGCAACTTATTTGTGGCACTGCCGTTTAGGTCATATCGGTATAAAGCGCATGAAGAAACTCCATACTGATGGACTTTTGGAGCCACTTGATTATGAATCACTTGGCACTTGCGAATCATGCCTCATGGGCAAGATGACCAAAACACCGTTCTCCGGTACTATGGAGAGAGCAACAGTTTTATTGGAGATCATACATACAGATGTATGTGGTCCAATGAACATTGAGGGTCGTGGCGGATATCGTTATTTTCTCACCTTCACAGATGATTTAAGCAGATATGGTTATGTCTACTTAATGAAACACAAGTCTGAAACATTTGAAAAGTTCAAAGAATTTCAGAGTGAAGTTGAAAATCATCGTAACAAGAAAATAAAGTTTCTACGATCTGATCGTGGAGGAGAATATTTGAGTTACGAGTTTGGTCTACATTTGAAACAATGTGGAATAGTTTCGCAACTCACGCCACCCGGAACACCACAACGCAATGGTGTGTCCGAACGTCGTAATCGTACTTTACTAGATATGGTGCGATCTATGATGTCTCTTACAGATTTACCGCTATCATTTTGGGGTTATGCTTTAGAGACGGCCGCATTCACGTTAAATAGGACACCGTCAAAATCCGTTGAGACGACACCTTATGAACTATGGTTTAGCAAGAAACCAAAGTTGTCGTTTCTTAAAGTTTGGGGCTGCGATGCTTATGTGAAAAAGCTTCAACCTGATAAGCTCGAACCCAAATCGGAAAAATGTGTCTTCATAGGATATCCAAAAGAAACTGTTGGATACACCTTCTATCACAGATCCGAAGGCAAGACTTTTGTTGCTAAATTCGGAGTCTTTCTAGAAAAGGAGTTTCTCTCGAAAGAAGTGAGTGGGAGGAAAGTAGAACTTGATGAGGTAACTGTACCTGCTCCCTTATTGGAAAGTAGTACATCACAGAAAACTGTTTCTGTAGCACCTACACCAATCAGTGAGGAAGTTAATGATGATGATCATGCAACTTCAGATCAAGTTACTACAGAACCTCGTAGATCAACCAGAGTAAGATCCGCACCAGAGTGGTACGGTAATCCTGTTCTGGAAATCATGCTACTAGATCATGGTGAACCTACGAACTATGAAGAAGCGATGGTGAGCCCAGATTCCGCAAAATGGCTTGAAGCCATGAAATCTGAGATGGGATCCATGTATGAGAACAAAGTATGGACTTTGGTTGACTTGCCCGATGGTCTGCAAGCAATAGAGAATAAATGGATCTTCAAGAAGAAGACTGACGCTGATGGTAATGTTACTGTCTACAAAGCTCGACTTGTCGCACAAGGTTTTCGACAAGTTCAAGGGATTGACTACGATGAGACCTTCTCACCCGTAGCGATGCTTAAGTCTGTCCGAATCATGTTAGCAATTGCCGCATTTTATGATTATGAAATTTGGCAAATGGATGTAAGGACTGCATTCCTGAATGGATTTCTGGAAGAAGAGTTGTATATGATGCAACCGGAAGGTTTTATCGATCCAAAGGGAGCTAACAAAGTGTGCAAGCTCCTGCGATCCATTTATGGACTGGTGCAAGCCTCTCGGAGTTGGAATAAACGCTTTGATAGTGTGATCAAAGCATTTGGGTTTGTACAAACTTTTGGAGAAGCCTGTATTCACAAGAAAGTGAGTGGGAGCTCTGTAGCATTTCTGATATTATATGTAGATGACATATTACTGATTGGAAATGATATAGAATTTCTGGATAGCATAAAGGGATACTTGAATAAAAGTTTTTCAATGAAAGACCTCGGTGAAGCTGCTTACATATTGGGCATTAAGATCTATAGAGATAGATCAAGACGCTTAATTGGACTTTCACAAAGTACATACCTTGACAAAGTTTTGAAAAAGTTCAAAATGGATCAAGCAAAGAAAGGGTTCTTGCCTGTATTACAAGGTGTGAAGTTGAGTAAGACTCAATGCCCGACCACTGCAGAAGATAGAGAGAAGATGAAAGATGTTCCCTATGCTTCAGCCATAGGCTCTATCATGTATGCAATGCTGTGTACCAGACCCGATGTGTGCCTTGCTATAAGTTTGGCAGGTAGGTACCAAAGTAATCCAGGAGTGGATCACTAGACAGCGGTCAAGAATATCCTGAAGTACCTGAAAAGGACTAAGGAGATGTTTCTCGTGTATGGAGGTGACAAAGAGCTCGTCGTAAACGGTTACGTGGATGCATGCTTTGACACTGATCCGGACGATTCTAAATCGCAAACCGGATACGTATTTACATTAAACGGTGGAGCTGTAAGTTGGTGCAGTTCTAAACAAAGCGTCGTAGCGGGATCTACATGTGAAGCGGAGTACATAGCTGCTTCGGAAGCAGCGAATGAAGGAGTCTGGATGAAGGAGTTCATATCCGATCTAGGTGTCATACCTAGTGCATCGGGTCCAATGAAAATCTTTTGTGACAATACTGGTGCAATTGCCTTAGCAAAGGAATCCAGATTTAACAAGAGAACCAAGCACATCAAGAGACGCTTCAATTCCATCCGGGATTTAGTCCAGGTGGGAGACATAGAGATTTGCAAGATACATACGGATCTGAAAGTAGCAGACCCGTTGACTAAGCCTATTCCACGAGCAAAATATGATCAACACCAAGACTCCATGGGTGTTAGGATCATTACTGTGTAATCTAGATTATTGACTCCAGTGCAAGTGGGAGACTGAAGGAAATATGCCCTAGAGGCAATAATAAAGTTATTATTTATTTCCTTATATATCATGATAAATGTTTATTATTCATGCTAGAATTGTATTAACCGGAAACATAATACATGTGTGGATACATAGACAAACAGAGTGTCACTAGTATGCCTCTACTTGACTAGCTTGTTAATCAAAGATGGTTAAGTTTCCTAACCATAGACAAAGGAGTTGTCATTTGATTAACAAGGTCACATCATTAGTTGAATGATCTGATTGACATGACCCATTCCATTAGCTCAGCACCCGATCATTTAGTATGTTGCTATTGCTTTCTTCATGACTTATACATGTTCCTATGACTATGAGATTATGCAACTCCCGTTTACCGTAGAACACTTTGTCTGCTACCAAACGTCACAACGTAACTGGGTGATTATAAAGGTGCTCTACAGGTGTCTCCGAAAGTATTTGTTGGGTTGCCGTATTTCGAGATTAGGATTTGTCACTCCGAATGTCGGAGAGGTATCTCAGGGCCTTCTCGGTAATGCACATCACTTAAGCCTTGCAAGCATTGCAACCAATGAGTTAGTTGCGAGATGATGTATTACAGAACGAGTAAAGAGACTTGCCGGTAACGAGATTGAACTAGGTATTGGATACCGACGATCGAATCTCGAACAAGTAACATACCGATGACAAAAGGAACAACATATGTTGTTATGCGGTCTGACCGATAAAGATCTTCGTAGAATATGTAGGAGCCAATATGGGCATCCAGGTCCCGCTATTGGTTATTGACCGGAGACGAGTCTCGGTCATGTCTACATTGTTCTCGAACCGTAGGGTCCGCACACTTAAGGTCTCGATGACTGTTATATTATGAGTTTATGCATTTTGATGTACCGAAGTTAGTTCGGAGAACCCGGATGAGATCACGGACATGACGAGGAGTCTCGAAATGGTCGAGACATAAAGATTGATATATTGGAAGCCTATATTTGGACATCGGAATGGTTCCGAGTGAAATCGGCATTTCACTGGAGTACCGGGGGGTTACCGGAACCCCCCCCGGGGGTTAATGGGCCCATATGGGCCTTAAGGGAAAAGAGGAGGGGCGGCCAGGGCAGGCCGCGCGCCCCCTCCCCCCCTAGTCCGAATAGGACGAGGAGGGGGGGGGGCGGCGCCCCCCTTTTTTCCCTCCCCCTTTCTCCTTCCTTCTCCTACAAGGAAAGGGAGAGGAGTCCTACTCCCGGTGGGAGTAGGACTCCTCCTTGGCGCGCCCCTCTAGGCCGGCCGCCCCCTCCCCCTTGCTCCTTTATATACGGGGGCAGGGGGGTACCCTAGGACACACAATTGATCAACGTGATCGTTCCTTAGCCGTGTGCGATGCCCCCCTCCACCATATTCCACCTCGGTCATATTGTCGCGGTGCTTAGGCGAAGCCCTGCGTCGGTAGTACATCAAGATCGTCACCACGCCGTCGTGCTGACAGAACTCCTCCCCGAAGCTATGCTGGATCGGAGCACGGGGATCGTCATCGAGCTGAACGTGTGCTAAGAACTCGGAGGCGTCGGAGTAATGGTGCTTGGATCGGTGGGATCGGGAAGACGTATGACTACTTCCTCTATGTTGCGTCAACGCTTCCGCTTCGGTCTACGAGGGTACGTAGACAACACTCTCCCCTCTCGTTGCTATGCATCACCATGATCTTGCGTGTGCGTAGGAATTTTTTTGAAATTACTACGTTCCCCAACACTCTTTTCCCTCCCCCTCTCTCCTTCCTTCTCCTACAAGGAAAGGGAGAGGAGTCCTACTCCCGGTGGGAGTAGGACTCCTCCTTGGCGCGCCCCTCTAGGCCGGCCGCCCCCTCCCCCTTGCTCCTTTATATACGGGGGCAGGGGTGCACCCTAGAACACACAATTGATCAACGTGATCGTTCCTTAGTCGTGTGCGGTGCCCCCCTCCACCATATTACACCTCGGTCATATTGTCGCAGTGCTTAGGCGAAGCCCTGTGTCGGTAGTACATCAAGATCGTCACCACCCCGTCGTGCTGACGGAACTCCTCCCCGAATCTTTGCTGGATCGGAGCACGGGGATCGTCATCGAGCTGAACGTGTGCTAAGAACTCGGAGGCACCGGAGTAACGGTGCTTCGATCGGTCGGATCGGGAAGACGTACGACTACTTCCTCTACGTTGTGTCAACGCTTCCTCTTTGGTCTACGAGGGTACGCAGACAACACTCTCCCCTCTCGTTGCTATGCATCACCATGATCTTGTGTGTGCGTAGGAATTTTTTTGAAATTACTACGTTCCCCAACATAAACTCTGGGTGCAACGAGGGCCAACCCTTTAGTCCCGGTTCGTGGCATGAACCGGGACTAAAGGGGAGCCTTTGGTCCCGGTTCATGCCACGAACCGGGACCAATGGTGGTGGGCCAGGAGCAAGGCCCATTGGTCCCGGTTCGTCCCACCAACCGGGACCAAAAGGTCCTGATGAACCGGGACCAGTGGCCCACGTGGCCCGGCCGGCCCCCTGGGCTCACGAACCGGGACCAATGCCACCATTAGTCCCGGTTCTAGACTGAACCGGGACTAATGGGCTGCCCCGGCCTGGACCATAGCCCCCTTTTCTACTAGTGTACTCAGAGTTGTCGAAAGCTTGATCCTCGTAAGCGTTCTCAACAGGTTCCTCGATCACGTACTCGTCTCCCGGCTCTACCCAAAACAAGAGCACAAGCAAAATTAACAACTATCAACCACGATGCAATCCACAAGCAACATGATGCAAAACATGGCATGATATGCGAGATGTGATATGCAATGCATATGCGTGCTCCGGAAGGAAAAAGATGAACAAGGCATAATCTTGGCAAACCAAGTATGCCGCTGGAAAGATGAGGTGATTTCGGTTGAAATCGATATAAAGATCACCGGAATCGGATGCACGGTTTGCAAATGACAAGCAAAACAAGAATGACAAGATTCTGCCATTAACAGCATGATGCTACATAGAAAGCAACAAGAAATTAAGCTACTGCACCCAAACATATCAACAAAGCATATGACCGTAATCTACCCAAGATGCTTGACAAAAGATGAACAGTGAGCTACAGCTAAATCACACCATAACAGGTTCAAACAAGCATGGCAAAAGTGCAAAAGATAACAGGTTCACAGACTTGGTGAAAATAACATGCCAGAGATTATCATCAGGATGACATGTTTATAGAAGGTAAGCAACATGCTACAGGAACAGGACATAGCAAAATAAGGCATGGTATGAATCTACTCAAAGCACTTAACGAAAGTCCCTTACTGACCATGATCCAAAAAGGATTAGAAAATATAATAACACCCATGTCAATTAAGCAAGTTTCGTTACAGGTTTCAGACTTGGCAGAAAACTGGACATGTCCAAAACAGATAACAAGTAGGCATGTTCGTGAGCTCGATGCACTCACTACAGAACATTTCATGATAAACTAAGCATACATACATGAAGAAGACATGGCATAGAATTTATACATGGCAAGAACAAGACACTATCATGCAAGGATCAACTACAACAAGCTTGGCAAAATTGAATAACATGTAAACAATCTGCCGGTAACATTTTATAGCAAAAGTAGATCTCGGTTGACTCAAGCTAAATCACTCCATAATTACAAACAAAAGCATGTATGGATAGAGCAAATCCATATGCTCAAAACACCCTTACTAATCATGCTCAAAAGAGGCATAGATCTCTCTGAAACAACATGAACACATGGCATAAAAATAACAGCAGGGCATGACTTAGTGAAATTACCAAGTCCCTGAAATCAGCAACAATATGTACCCTAGTTTGCATGCTTGTGCTAGTCACCAAAAATATCACAAAAATACATGGCATAAATCTATGGAAGGATGGCATGGCATATTACAAAACGCATGTAGGACTCAACTTCATAGGGTGCACACATCAATCATGGCAAAAATGACAAAAGTGCATGTACTGGAACAGATCTGAAACTAACATCACATAGCCCTCTTCCAACAGCATTTCGGGCATCAAGATGAGCTCAAACGAAAATGATGTAATGATATGAAATAAGGTACTCATCGAGACGAACAATTTGACATACTAGATGCACGAAACGGTGCCACGGATGAAGAGGTACGACGCGATGAACATGCTACAATTTATTGACAGAAGAATGACTTAGTGGAATTTTTACCCTCGCGGGAAAAGTCCACGCGGGCGATGACGAACTCCGGCGAGTTGCGGGGTGCTCCGGCGAGCGGAGGATGTTGGGGAACGCAGTAAATTCAAAAATTTTCCTACGCACACGCAAGATCATGATGATGCATAGCAACGAGAGGGGAGAGTGTTTGTCTACGTACCCTCGTAGACCGAAGCGGAAGCGTTGACACAACGTAGAGGAAGTAGTCGTATGTAGAGGAAGTAGTCGTACGTTCTCCTCGCGATCCAACCGATCTAAGCACCGAACGTACGGCACCTCCGAGTTCTGCACACGTTCAGCTCGATGACGATCCCCGGGCTTCGATCCAGCAAAGCGTCGGGGAAGAGTTCCGTCAGCACGACGGCGTGGTGACGATCTTGATGTGTTACCGGCGCAGGGCTTCGCCTAAGCACTGCAACAATATGATCGAGGTGGAATTTGGTGGAAGGGGGCACCGCACACGGCTAAGGAACGATCCGTAGATCAACTTGTGTGTTCATGGGGTGCCCCTTGCCTCAGTATATAAAGGACGAAGGAGGAGGAGGCCGGCCAAGGGTTTGGCGCGCCAGGGTGTGGAGTCCTACTAGGTTTCCAAGTCCTAGTAGGAGTCCACCAAGAGGGGAGGAAGGGAGAAGGAATAGGAGGAGTAGGAAAGGTGGCCGGCCCCCTTTTCCCTAGTCCAATTCGGACCAAAGGGGAGGGGGGGCGCAGCAGCCTTTTCCTCTTCCCACTAAAGCCCATCAAGGCCCATTACTTCTCCCGTAATCCCGTAACTCCCCGATACTCCCGAAAATACCCGGATCACTCAGAACCTTTCCGATGTCCGAATATAGTCGTCCAATATATCGATCTTTACGTCTCGACCATTTCGAGACTCCTCGTCATGTTCCTGATCTCATCCGGGACTCCGAACTCCTTCGGTACATCAAAACTCATAAACTCATAATATAACTGTCATCGAAACCTTAAGCGTGCGGACCCTACGGGTTCGAGAACAATGTAGACATGACCGAGACATGTCTCCAGTCAATAACCAATAGCGGGACCTGGATGCCCATATTGGCTCCTACATATTCTACGAAGATCTTTATCGGTCAGACCGCATAACAACATACGTTTGTTCCCTTTGTCATCGGTATGTTACTTGCCCGAGATTCGATCGTCGGTATCCAATACCTAGTTCAATCTCGTTACCGGTAAGTCTCTTTTCTCGTTCCGTAATACATCATCTCGCAACTAACTCATTGGTTGCAATGCTTGCAAGGCTTAGGTGATGTGTATTACCGAGAAGGCCCTGAGATACCTCTCCGACAATTGGAGTGACAAATCCTAATCTCGAAATACGCCAACCCAACATGTACCTTCGGAGACACCTGTAGAGCACCTTTATAATCACCCAGTTACGTTGTGACGTTTGGTAGCACACAAAGTGTTCCTATGGTAAACGGGAGTTGCATAATCTCATAGTTAAAGGAACATGTATAAGTCATGGATAAAAGCAATAGCAACATACTAAACGATCGGGTGCTATGCTAATGGAATGGGTCATGTCAATCAGATCATTCAACTAATGATGTGATCTCGTTAATCAAATAACAACTCTTTGTTCATGGCTAGGAAACATAACCATCTTTGATTAATGAGCTAGTCAAGTAGAGGCATACTAGTGACACTCTGTTTGTCTATGTATTCACACATGTATTATGTTTCCAGTTAATACAATTCTAGCATGAATAATAAACATTTATCATGATATAAGGAAATAAATAATAACTTTATTATTGCCTCTAGGGCATATTTCCTTCAGTCTCCCACTTGCACTAGAGTCAATAATCTAGTTCACATCGCCATGTGATTTATCAGCAATAGTTCACATCGATATGTGACCAACACCCAAAGGGTTTACTAGATTCAGTAATCTAGTTCACATTGCTATGTGATTAACACCCAAAGAGTACTATAGTGTGACTTTTGCTTGTGAGAGAAGTTTAGTCAACGGGTCTGCCACATTCAGATCCGTTATGTATTTTGCAATTTTCTATGTCTACAATGCTCTGCACGGAGCTACTTTAGCTAATTGCTCCCACTTTCAATATGTATCTAGATTGAGACTTAGAGTCATCCAGATTAGTGTCAAAACTTGCATCGACGTAACCTTTTACGACGAACCTTTTTGTCACCTCCATAATCGAGAAACATATCCTTATTCCACTAAGGATAATTTTGACCGCCGTCCAGTGATCTACTCCTAGATCACTATTGTACTCCCGTGCCAATCTCAGGGTAGGGTATACAATAGGTCTGGTATACAGCATGGCATACTTTATAGAACCTATGGCTGAGGCATAGGGAATGACTTTCATTCTCTTTCTATCTTCTGCCGTGGTCGGGCTTTGAGTCTTACTCAATTTCACACCTTGTAATACAGGCAAGAACTCTTTCTTTGACTGTTCCATTTTGAACTACTTCAAAAATCTTTTCAAGGTATGTATTTATTGAAAAACTTATCAAGCGTCTTGATCTATCTCTTATAGATCTTGATGCTCAATATGTAAGCAGCTTCACCGAGGTCCTTCTTCGAAAAACTCCTTTCAAATACTCCTTTATGCTTTACAGAATAATTCTACATTATTTCCGATCAATAATATGTCATTTACATATACTTATCAGAAATGCTGTAGTGCTCCCACTCACTTTCTTGTAAATACAGGCTTCACCGCAAGTCTGTATAAAACTATATGCTTTGATCAACTTATCAAAGCGTATATTCCAACTCCGAGATGCTTGCACCAGTCCATAGATGGATCGCTGGAGCTTGCATATTTTGTTAACACCTTCAGGATCGACAAAACCTTCTAGTTGCATCGTATACAACTCTTCTTTAATAAATCCATTAAGGAATGTAGTTTTGTTTATCCATTTGCCGGATTTCATAAAATGCGGCAATTGCTAACATGATTCGGACAGACTTAAGCATAGATACGAGTGAGAAACTCTCATCGTAGTCAACACCTTGAACTTGTCGAAAACCTTTTGCGACAATTCTAGCTTTGTAGATAGTAACACTACTATCAGTGTCCGTCTTCCTCTTCAAGATCCATTTATTTTCTTTGGCTTGCCGATCATTGGGCAAATCCATCAAAGTCCATACTTTGTTCTCATACATGGATCATATCTCAGATTTCATGGCCTCTAACCATTTTGCGGAATCTGGGCTCGTCATCGCTTCCTCATAGTTCGCAAGTTCGTCATGGTCTAGTAACATGACTTCCAGAACAGGATTACCGTACCACTCTGGTGCGGATCTCACTCTGGTTTACTTACGAGACTCGGTAGTAACTTGATCTTGAAGTTACATGATCATCATCATTAGCTTCCTCACTAATTGGTGTAGTAGTCACAGGAACAGTTTTCTGTGATGAACTACTTTCCAATAAGGGAGAAGGTACAATTACCTTATCAAGTTCTACTTTCCTCCCACTCACTTCTTTCGAAAGAAACTCTTTCTCTAGAAAGTTTCCGAACTTAGCAACAAAAGTCTTGCCTTCGGATCTGTGATAGAAGGTGTATCCAACAGTTTCCTTTGGATATCCTATGAAGACACATTTCTCCGATTTGGGTTCGAGCTTATCAGGTTGAAGCTTTTCACATAAGCATCGCAGCCCCAAACTTTAAGAAACGACAGCTTAGGTTTATTGCTAAACCATAGTCCATACGGTGTCGTCTCAACGGATTTAGATGGTGCCCCTTTTAACGTGAATGCAGTTGTCTCTAATGCATGATCCCAAAACGATATTGGTAAATCGGTAAGAAACATCATAGATTGTACTATATCCAATAAAGTACGGTTATGACGTTCGGACACACCATTATGCTGTGGTGTTCCAGGTGGCATGAATTTGTGAAACTATTCCACACGGTTTTTAACTGAAGGCCAAAACTCGTAACTCAAATATTTTACCTCTGCGATCATATCGTAGAAACTTTTATTTTCTTGTTACGATGGTTATCCACTTCACTCTGAAATTCTTTGAACTTTTTCAAACGTTTCAGACTTATGTTTCATTAAGTAGATATACCCATATCTGCTTAAATCATCTGTGAAGTTCTGAAAATAATGATACTTGTCGCGAGCCTTAATATTCATCGGACCACATACATCAGTATGTATGATTTCCAACAAATCTGTTGCTTGCTCCATTGTTCCGGAGAACGGCGTTTTAGTCATCTTGCCCAAGAGGCATGGTTCGCAAGCATCAAGTGATTCATAATCAAGTGATTCCAAAATCCCATCAGCATGGAGTTTCTTCATGCGCTTTACACCAATATGACCTAAACGGCAGTGCCACAAATAGGTTGCACTATCATTATTAACTTCGCATCTTTTTGGTTTCAATATTATGAATATGTGTATCACTACGATCGAGAGCCAATGAACTATTTTCATTGGTGTGTATTACCATAGAAGGTTTTATTCATGTAAACAGAACAACAATTGTTCTCTAACTTTAATGAATAGCCGTATTGCAATAAACATGATCAAATCATATTCATGCTCAACGCAAACACCAAATAACACTTATTTAGTTTCAACACTAATCCCGAAAGTATAGGGAGTGTGTGATGATGATCATATCAATCTTGGAACCACTTCCAACACACATCGTCACCTTGCCCTTTAACTAGTCTTTGTTCATTCTGCAACTCCCGTTTCGAGTTACTAATCTTAGCAACTTGAACTACTACCAAATACTGAGGGGTTGCTATGAATACTAGTAAAGTACACATCAATAACATGTATATCAAATATACTTATGTTCACTTTGCCATCCTTCTTATCCGCCAATCACTTGGGGTAGTTCCGCTTCCAGTGACCAGTTCCTTTGCAGTTGAAGCACTTAGTCTCAGGCTTAGGACCAGACTTGGGCTTTTTCACTTGAGCAGCAACTTGCTTGCCGTTCTTCTTGAAGTTCCCCTTCTTTCCTTTTGCCCTTTTCTTGAAACTAGTGATCTTGTCAACCATCAACACTTGATGTTTTTCTTTGATTTCTACCTTCGCCGATTTTAGCATCGCGAAGAGCTTGGGAATATTTTCCGTTATCCCTTGCATATTATAGTTCATCACGAAGTTCTACTAACTTGGTGATGGTGACTAGAGAATTCTGTCAATCACTATCTTATCTGGAAGATTAACTCCCACTTGATTCAAGCGATTGAAGTACCCAGACAATCTGAGCACATGCTCACTAGTTGAGCGATTCTCCTCCATCTTTTAGCTATAGAACTTGTTGGAGACTTCATATCTCTCAACTCGGGTATTTGCTTGAAATATTAACTTCAACTCCTAGAACATCTCATATGCTCCATGACGTTCAAAACGTCTTTGAAGTCCCGATTCTAAGCAGTTAAGCATGGTGCACTAAACTATTAAGTAGTCATCATATTGAGCTAGCAAAACGTTCATAATGTCTGCATCTGCTCCTGCAATAGGTCCGTCACCTAGCGGTGCATCTAGGACATAATTCTTCTGTGCAGCAATGAGGATAAACCTCAGATCACGGATCCAATCCGCATCATTGCTACTAACATTTTTCAACACAATTTTCTCTAGGAACATATCAAAATAAACACAGGGAAGTAACAACGCGAGCTATTGATCTACAACATAGATATGCTAATACTACCAGGACTAAGTTCATGATAAATTAAAGTTCAATTAATCATATTACTTAAGAACTCCCACTTAGATAGACATCCCTCTAATCCTCTAAGTGATCACGTGATCCAAATCAACTAAACCATGTCCGATCATCACGTGAGATGGAGTAGTTTCAATGGTGAACATCACTATGTTGATCATATCTACTATATGATTCACGCTCGACCTTTCGGTCTCCGTGTTCCGAGGCCATATCTGTATATGCTAGGCTCGTCAAGTTAAACCTGAGTATTCCGCGTGTGCAACTGTTTTGCACCCGTTGTATTTGAACGTAGAGCCTATCACACCCGATCATCACGTGGTGTCTCAGCACGAAGAACTTTCGCAACGGTGCATACTCAGGGAGAACACTTCTTGATAATTTAGTGAGAGATCATCTTATAATGCTACCGTCAATCAAAGCAAGATAAGATGCATAAAAGGATAAACATCACATGCAATCAATATAAGTGATATGATATGGCCATCATCATCTTGTGCTTGTGATCTCCATCTTCGAAGCACCGTCATGATCACCATCGTCACCGGCGCGACACCTTGATCTTCATCGCAACATCGTTGTCGTCTCGCTAATCTTATGCTTCTACGACTATCACTACCGTTTAGCAATAAAGTAAAGCATTACATCGCGATTGCATTGCATACAATAAAGCGACAACCATATGGCTCCTGCCAGTTGCCGATAACTCGGTTACAAAACATGATCATCTCATACAATAAAATTTAGCATCACGTCTTGACCATATCACATCACAACATGCCCTGCAAAAACAAGTTAGACGTTCTCTACTTTGTTGTTGCAAGTTTTACGTGGCTGCTATGGGCTTTAAGCAAGAACTCATCTTACCTACGCATCAAAACCACAACGATAGTTTGTCAAATAGACTCCGTTTTAACCTTCTCAAGGACCGGGCGTAGCCATACTCGGTTCAACTAAAGTTGGAGAGACAGTCTTCCGCAAGCCATCTCTGTGCAAAGCACGTCGAGGGAACCGGTCTCGCGTAAGCGTACGCGTAAGGTTGGTCCGGATCGTCTCATCCAACAATACCGCTGAACCAAAGTATGACATGCTGGTAGGCAGTATGACTTGTATCGTCCACAACTCACTTGTGTTCTACTCGTGCAAATAACATCAACCATAAAACCTAGGCTCGGATGCCACTGTTGGGGAACGCAGTAAATTCAAAAAATTTCCTACGCACACGCAAGATCATGATGATGCATAGCAACGAGAGGGGAGAGTGTTTGTCTACGTACCCTCGTAGACCGAAGCGGAAGCGTTGACACAACGTAGAGGAAGTAGTCGTATGTAGAGGAAGTAGTCGTACGTTCTCCTCGCGATCCAACCGATCTAAGCACCGAACGTACGGCACCTCCGAGTTCTGCACACGTTCAGCTCGATGACGATCCCCGGGCTTCGATCCAGCAAAGCGTCGGGGAAGAGTTCCGTCAGCACGACGGCGTGGTGACGATCTTGATGTGTTACCGGCGCAGGGCTTCGCCTAAGCACTGCAACAATATGATCGAGGTGGAATTTGGTGGAAGGGGGCACCGCACACGGCTAAGGAACGATCCGTAGATCAACTTGTGTGTTCATGGGGTGCCCCTTGCCTCAGTATATAAAGGACGGAGGAGGAGGAGGCCGGCCAAGGGTTTGGCGCGCCAGGGTGTGGAGTCCTACTAGGTTTCCAAGTCCTAGTAGGAGTCCACCAAGAGGGGAGGAAGGGAGAAGGAATAGGAGGAGTAGGAAAGGTGGCCGGCCCCCTTTTCCCTAGTCCAATTCGGACCAAAGGGGAGGGGGGGCGCAGCAGCCTTTTCCTCTTCCCACTAAAGCCCATCAAGGCCCATTACTTCTCCCGTAATCCCGTAACTCCCCGATACTCCCGAAAATACCCGGATCACTCAGAACCTTTCCGATGTCCGAATATAGTCGTCCAATATATCGATCTTTACGTCTCGACCATTTCGAGACTCCTCGTCATGTCCCTGATCTCATCCGGGACTCCGAACTCCTTCGGTACATCAAAACTCATAAACTCATAATATAACTGTCATCGAAACCTTAAGCGTGCGGACCCTACGGGTTCGAGAACAATGTAGACATGACCGAGACATGTCTCCAGTCAATAACCAATAGCGGGACCTGGATGCCCATATTGGCTCCTACATATTCTACGAAGATCTTTATCGGTCAGACCGCATAACAACATACGTTTGTTCCCTTTGTCATCGGTATGTTACTTGCCCGAGATTCGATCGTCGGTATCCAATACCTAGTTCAATCTCGTTACCGGTAAGTCTCTTTTCTCGTTCCGTAATACATCATCTCGCAACTAACTCATTGGTTGCAATGCTTGCAAGGCTTATGTGATGTGTATTACCGAGAAGGCCCTGAGATACCTCTCCGACAATTGGAGTGACAAATCCTAATCTCGAAATACGCCAACCCAACATGTACCTTCGGAGACACCTGTAGAGCACCTTTATAATCACCCAGTTACGTTGTGACGTTTGGTAGCACACAAAGTGTTCCTATGGTAAACGGGAGTTGCATAATCTCATAGTTAAAGGAACATGTATAAGTCATGGATAAAAGCAATAGCAACATACTAAACGATCGGGTGCTATGCTAATGGAATGGGTCATGTCAATCAGATCATTCAACTAATGATGTGATCTCGTTAATCAAATAACAACTCTTTGTTCATGGCTAGGAAACATAACCATCTTTGATTAATGAGCTAGTCAAGTAGAGGCATACTAGTGACACTCTGTTTGTCTATGTATTCACACATGTATTATGTTTCCAGTTAATACAATTCTAGCATGAATAATAAACATTTATCATGATATAAGGAAATAAATAATAACTTTATTATTGCCTCTAGGGCATATTTCCTTCAGAGGAAGGCGCGGGGGAGGACGGAGGAGGGCGGATCCGGGGTGGTGGAGGTCGGATCTGGCCGGAGGGGACGACTCCGGGGCGCGGAGGCGAGATCCATGGCGGCGGCGGCGGAGCCCGGCGAGCAGCGGCGCGCGGGGGCGCGGAGGCGGGCGACCGCGGGGCGGCGCGGTGGCGAAGGCGGCGGGGCAGAGGTCGGCGGCGAGCGCGGCGGCCGGAGCGGCGAGGCGCGCCGGCGCGGACGGGAGCCGGGCGGCGGCGGATCTGGGCCCGCGCGGGCCCCGGATGGGCTCCTTGGGCCGCGGCGCGGTGGGGGACTCCGGCGGGACACGTGGCGGCGTGGGACTGGGCACGGGGGCGGCGGCGCTGACGTGGCGCTCCACGATTGGTCGGAGTGACGCGGTCGGCGGGGACGCGTCCGCCGGCGAGACGGACATGTCCGGCGGCGCGAGGGGAGCGGGGCTAGGGTTCATCTGCCCGAAAATCCGGGGAGAGACACATATTTATAGGTGGAAGGAGCTAGGAAGCTCCAAATGAAGAGCGGTTTTCGGCCACGCGATCGTGATCGAACGACCGAGAGGATGGAGGGGGTTAGGATGGGTTTTGGGCCAAAATGGAGGGGTGTTGGGCTGGAAAGAGAGAGGGCTTTTAACGGTTACCCGGTTAACCGTTGGAGTATCAAACGAAGTCCAAATGGTACGAAACTTGACAGGCGGTCTACCGGTAGTAAACCAAGGCCACATGTCAAGCCTCGGTCCATTCTGAGAAAGTTCAACACCCGCACACGTAAATAGGTAAAAGGGGACGCTGGAGGACGTAGGAGCGCCGGATTGCAAAACGGACAACGGGGAAAATGCTCGGATGCATGAGACGAACACGTATGCGAATGCGATGCACATGATGACATGATATGAAATGCAGATGATGACATGGCAAAATGCAACACGCAAGCACATGACATGGCAAGGACGGCAAATAACTGACGGACACCTGGCGCATCAGATCCGGGGCGTTACAGACCCGCTATGTACCACCCAGCACCGGGGGGCTCCGGCGTCCTACCTTACGAGGTGGGCTGCCCAGCCTTTACCCGTGAGCTGCGGCAGTTCCAGTGGCTGTCTCGCCGCACGTTCAAGCCCGACGTCAGCGAGAAGTACACTGGCAAGACTCATCTGTCAGAATTCCTCAGCATCTAGACCATCACGATGCAGGCTGTCGGAGCTCGCGACGACAAGGTGCTAGCCAATTACTTCCCATTGGCACTGAAGCCCAATGTCGTCTCTTGGTTGATGCACTTGCCGGCGGATTCTAGTTCTTCTTGGTCGGATATGTGCCATGAGTTCGTTGGCGCCTTCACAGGAGGCCACCAAGCTCATGACAGGCCAGTAATTTGCATATCATTCCCCAGAAGGAAGCGAAAAAACTACGGAAGTACATCTAGAGATTCAGCCGGGTGCAGTAGAACATCTTCGACGTTCATCCTGCCGCCATGATCAGTGCGCTCCATGAGAACGTGCGCAACCACAAGATGATCGAAGAGCTAGCGATGACCAAGTTTAAGGATGTGGCCGAACTCTATGTTCTGGCCGATAGGTGCGCCCGGGCTGAAGAGGGAAGGAAGTACACCGACGCTGAAACCGACTCTACTGATGAAGACACCGCCGCCCCGACGAAGAAGGGTCGGCGTCGCAACAAGAAACGCAAGGGCAAGGACGTGCTTGCCATCGAGGGATCCGACAGCAGCGGCGCCGCCAAAAAGGCCAAGGCAGACGACCCCGACAAAGAAATCACCGTGTGCGCCGCTTGCCGGGCCTTGGCGGCTGGCGACAAGCCAGGGGGCTCCGACAAGCAGTACTGCAAGATCCACAGCACCAAGGGCCACGACCTCCAGAACTGCCGGCAAGTCGAGTTGCTTGCTGAGAAGCAAAAGGCCGAGTATGAGAGGAGGGACAAGGAGAAGGGTCAGGACGGTGCCGAGGGATCCGGCAAGAAGAGTGGCGGCCAAGCAGGCCGCCGTGGCAAGGACAACCAGCAAGAGAGGCCCGCCTGGGGCAGTGACAAGAAGCAAGAAGACGATGATCATGACGAGGACAACGAGTCCGGAGAGCAAGATTTCCAGAAGGCTACGGAGGCCATGTGCGTCGATGGTGGCGCCTCGCTACATACTTCTCACCGCCAGCTCAAGCAGTGGGCGTGTGATATTACAGCAGCGGAGCCGTCGTTCGGCGCTCAGAAGTCGCTGAAGTGGTCCTGCACGCCCCTCATCTTTGATGCCTAGGACCACCCTGACCGGACAACTGCGGTCGGGACTTTGCCGTTGTTGGTCTCGCCAACGATACGCATCCTCAAGGCGAACAAGATGTTGGTCGACGGTGGGGCCGGCCTGAAATTGATCTCGCCCGTCGTGATCAAAAGGCTGCAAATTCCTAATGGAGACCTCGAGGAAACGAATATGTTTCAAGGTGTCAATCTGGGGAGGAGCCAGCCGAAGGGGAAGGTCACGCTGCTCATGACGTTTGGAGGAGAGTTGAACTACAGGACGGAGAGGATCGTCTTCGATGTGGCCGAGATCCCCTTGCCCTACAACGGGATCCTCGCCACCCAGCACTAGCCAAGTTCATGGCGATGTCGCACTATGCCTACAACATGCTGAAGATGCCCGGGCCGTTGACCCTCATCTCCGTCCCCTCCGACAAGAAGGATGCACTGATTTGCGCCGACCAACTCTACCGGGAAGCAGTTTCAAAATGCGGTCAAAACGGCGGGAATGACCGTTCCTAGCTAGTGGTTGAATCCTGGAATTTTTCTTGTGTTTCTCTGATTAAATAGATAGTTATCTACATAGAAATGATTTTTGGAAAAAATAAAGAGCAAACTATGAGGCAGCTGAAGGAAATATGCCCTAGAGGCAATAATAAAGTTATTATTTATTTCCTTATTTCATGATAAATGTTTATTATTCATGCTAGAATTGTATTAATCGGAAACATAATACCTGTGTGAATACATAGACAAACATTGTGTCACTAGTATGCCTCTACTTGACTAGCTCGTTGATCAAAGATGGTTATGTTTCCTAGCCATAGACATGAGTTGTCATTTGATTAATGGGATCACATCATTAGAAGAATAATGTGATTGACATGACGCATTCCATTAGCTTAGCACCCGATCGTTTAGTATGTTGCTATTGCTTTCTTCATGACTTATACATGTTCCTATGACTATGAGATTATGCAACTCACGTTTGCCGGAGGAACACTTTGTGTGCTACCAAACGTTACAACGTAACTGGGTGATTATAAAGGTACTCTACAGGTGTCTCCAAAGGTACATGTTGGGTTGGCGTATTTTGAGATTGTCGGAGAGGTATCTCTGGGCCCTCTCAGTAATGCACATCACATAAGCCTTGCAAGCATTGCAACTAATGAGTTAGTTGCGAGATGATGTATTACAGAACGAGTAAAGAGACTTGCCGGTAACGAGATTGAACTAGGTATTGAGATACCGACGATCGAATCTCGGGCAAGTAACGTACCGATGACAAAGGGAACAACGTATGTTGTTATGCGGTCTGACCGATAAAGATCTTCGTAGTATGTAGGAGCCAATATGAGCATCTAGGTTCCACTATTGGTTATTGACCGGAGACATGTCTCGGTCATGTCTACATTGTTCTCGAACCATAGGGTCCGCACGCTTAACGTTACGATGACAGTTTCATTATGAGTTTATGTATTTTGATGTATCTAATGTTGTTCGGAGTCCCGGATGTGATCACGGACATGACGAGGAGTCTCGAAATGGTCGAGACATAAAGATCGATATATCGGACGGCTATATTCGGACTCCGAAAGTGTTCTGAGTGATTTCGGAGAAAACCGGAGTGCCGGAGGGTTACCGGAACCCCCCGGGAGAAGTAATGGGCCTTATGGGCCCTAATGGATAGAGAGAGAGGCATCCAGGGTGGGCCGCGCACCCCCTCCCCCTCTGGTCCGAATTGGACTAGGAGAGAGGGGGCGGCCCCCCCTTTCCTTCTCCCTCTCCCCCTTCCTTTCCCCCCCTCCTAGTAGGAGTAGGAAAGAGGGGAGTGCTACTCCTACTAGGAGGAGGACTCCTCCTCTTTGGCGCGCCCACAAGGGCCGGCTGGCCTCCCCCTTGCTCCTTTATATACAGGGTACGGGGGGCACCTCTAGACTCACAAGTTGATCTTCGTGATCGTTCTCTTAACCGTGTGCGGTGCCCCCCCTCCACCATAATCCTCGATAATATTGTAGCGGTGCTTAGGCGAAGCCCTGCGACGGTAGAACATCAAGATCGTCACCACGCCGTCGTGCTGACGGAACTCTTGCCGGACGCTTTGCTGGATCGGAGCCCGGGGATCATCATCGAGCTGAACGTGTGCCAAGAACTCGGAGGTGCCGTAGTTTCGGTGCTTGGATCGGTCGGATCGTGAAGACATACGACTACATCAACCGCGTTGATATAACGCTTCTGCTTACGGTCTACGAGGGTACGTAGACAACACTCTCCCCTCTCGTTGCTATGCATCACCATGATCTTGCGTGTGCGTAGGAAATTTTTTCAAATTACTACGTTACCCTACAGTGGTATCCGAGCCAAGTTTTATGTGTTGATGTTATATGCACGAGTAGAACACAAGTGAGTTGTGGGCGATATAAGTCATACTGCTTACCAGCATGTCATACTTTGGTTCGGCTGTATTGTTATATGAAGCGGCCCGGACCGACATTACGCGTACGCTTACGCGAGACTGGTTCTACCGACGTGCTTTTCACACAGGTGGCTGGCGGATGTCAGTTTCTCCAACTTTAGGTGAACCGAGTGTGGCTACGCCCGGTCCTTGCGAAGGTTAAAACAGCATCAACTTGACAAACTATCGTTGTGGTTTTGATGCGTAGGTAAGAACGGTTCTTGCTAAGCCCGTAGCAGCCACGTAAAACTTGCAACGACAAAGTAGAGGACGTCTAACGTGTTTTTGCAGGGCATGTTGTGATGTGATATGGTCAAGACTTGATGAGATATAAGTTGTTGTATGAGATGATCATGTTTTGTTAAAGTTATCGGCAACTGGCAGAAGCCTTATGGTTGTCTCTTTATTGCATAAGATGCAATCGCCAAATAATTGCTTTAGATTATCGCTATGCGATAGCAATAGTTGGCGAGACGACCATGTGACGACGCATTGATATAGATCAAGATGATGGAGATCATGGTGTCATGCCAGTGACAATAGAGATCATGACGGTACTTTGGAGATGGAGATCAAAGGCGCAAGATGATCATGGCCATATCATGTCACATATTTTGATTGCATGTGATGTTTATCTTTTATGAATCTTATCTTGCTTTGATTGACGGTAGCATTATAAGATGATCTCTCACTAAATTTCAAGATAAAAGTGTTCTCCCTGAGTATGCACCATTGCCAAAGTTCGTCGTGCCCAGACACCACGTGATGATCGGGTGTGATAAGCTCTACTTCCATCTACAACGGTGCAAGCCAGTTTCGCACACGCAGAATACTCAGGTTAAACTTGACGAGCCTAGCATATGCAGATATGGCCTCGGAACACTGAGACCGAAAGGTCGAGCGTGAATCATATAGTAGATATGATCAACATAGTGATGTTCACCATTGAAAGCTTCTCCATTTCACGTGATGATCGATTATGGTTTAGTTGATTTGGATCACGTGATCACTTAGAGGATCAGAGGGATGTCTATCTAAGTGGGAGTTCTTAAGTAATATGATTAATTGAACTTTAATTTATCATGAACTTAGTCCTAGTAGTATTAGCATATCTATGTTGTAGATCAATAGCTCGCGTTGTTGCTTCCCTGTGTTTATTTTGATATGTTCCTAGAGAAAATTGTGTTGAAAAGATGTTAGTAGCAATGATGCGGATTGGATCCGTGATCTAAGGTTTATCCTCATTGCTGCACAGAAGAATTATGTCCTTGGTGCACTGCTAGGTGACAGACCTATTGCAGGAGCAGATGCAGACGTTATGAGCGTTTGGCTAGCTAAATATAATGACTACTTGATAGTTTAGTGCACCATGCTTAACGACTTAGAATCAGGACTTCAAAGACGTTTTGAACGTCATGGACCATATGAGATGTTCCAGGAGTAGTTGGAGTTAATATTTCAAGCAAATACCCGAGTTGAGAGATATGAAGTCTCCAACAAGTTCTATAGCTAAAAGATGGAGGAGAATCGCTCAACTAGTGAGCATGTGCTTAGATTGTCTGGGTACTACAATCGCTTGAATCAAGTGGGAGTTAATCTTCCAGATAAGATAGTGATTGACAGAATTCTCTAGTCACCATCACCAAGTTAGTAGAACTTCGTGATGAACTATAGTATGCAAGGGATGACGAAAACGACTCCCGAGCTTTTTATAATGATGAAATCAATGAAGGTAGAAATCAAGAAAGAGCATCAAGTGTTGATGGTTGACAAGATCACTAGTTTCACGAAAATGGCAAAGGAAAAAAGGGGAACTTCAAGAAAAACAGCAAGCAAGTTGCTGCTCAAGTGAAGAAGCCCAAGTCTGGTCCTAAGCCTGAGACTAAGTGCTTCTACTGCAAAGGGACTGGTCACTGGAAGCGGAACTACCCCAAGTGATTGGCGGATAAGAAGGATGGCAAAGTGAACATAAGTATATTTGATATACATGTTATTGATGTGTACTTTACTAGTGTTTATAGCAACCCCTCAGTATTTGATACTAGTTCAGTTGCTAAGATTAGTAACTCAAAACGGGAGTTGCAGAATAAACAGAGACTAGATAAGGGTGAAGTGACGATGTGTGTTGGAAGTGGTTCCAAGATTGATATGATCATCATCGCACACTCCCTATACTTTCGGGATTAGTGTTGAACCTATATAAGTGTTATTTGGTGTTTGCGTTGAGCATGAATATGATTTGATCATGTTTATTGTACTTAATACGGTTATTCATTTAAGTAAGAGAATAAATTGTTGTTCTGTTTACATGAATAAAACCTTCTATGGTCATATACACCAACGAAAATGGTTTGTTGTATCTCGATCGTAGTGATACACATATTCATAATATTGAAACCAAAAGATGCGAAGTTAATAATGATAGTGCAACTTATTTGTGGCACTGCCGTTTAGGTCATATTGGTGTAAAGCGCACGAAGAAACTCCATGCTGATGGGATTTTGGAATCACTTGATTTGGAATCACTTGATTATGAATCACTTGATGCTTACGAACCATGCCTCATGGGCAAGATGACTGAGACTCCGTTCTCCGGAACAATGGAGCGAGCAACTGACTTATTGCAAATATTACATACTGATGTATGCTGTCTGATGAGTGTTAAGGCTCGCGGCAAGTATCATTATTTTCTGAACTTCATAGATGATTTGAGCGGATATGGGTATATCTACTTGATGAAATACAAGTCTGAAACATTTGAAAAGTTCAATGAATTTCAGAGTAAAGTGGAGAATCATCGTACCAAGAAAATAATGTTTCTACAATATGATCGCAGAAATAAAATATTTGAGTTAACGAGTTTGGCCTACAATTAAAACTATGTGAAATAGTTTCACTACTCACGGCACCTGGAACACCACAACGTAATGGTGTGTCCGGACGTCATAATCGTACTCTATTAGATATGGTGCGATCTATGATGTTTCTTACCAATCTAGCACTATTGTTTTGGGGTTATGCATTAGAGACAGCTGCATTCACATTAAGAAAAAGGGGCACCATCTAAATCCGTTGAGATGACACCTTATGAACTGTGGTTTGGCAAGAAACCAAAGTTGTCATTTCTTAAAGTTTGGGGTTGTGATGCTTATATGAAGAAGTTTCACCCTAATAAGCTCAAACCCAAATTAGAGAAATATGTCTTCATAGGATACCCAAAAGAAAATGTTGGGTACACCTTCTATCACAGATCGGAAGGAAAGATATTCGTTGCTGAGAATGGATCCTTTCCAGAGAAGCAGTTTCTCTCGAAAAGAAGTGAGTGGAAGGAAAGTAGAAAACTTGATAAGGTAATTGTACCTTCTCCCTTATTGAAAAGTAGTTCATCACAGAAATCTGTTCTTGTGACTACTACACCAATTAGTGAGGAAGCTAATGATGATGATCATGTAACTTCAGATCAAGTTACTACCAAATCTCGTAGGTAAACCAAATTGAGATCCGCACCAGAGTGGTACGGTAATCCTGTCCTGGAATTCATGTTACTAGACCATGATGAACTTGCGAACTATGAGGAAGCGATGATGAGCCCAGATTCCGCGAAATGGTTTGAGGCCATGAAATCTGAGATGGGATCCATGTATGAGAACAAAGTATGGACTTTGGTTGACTTGCCCGATGATCGGCAAGCAATTGAGAATAAATGGATCTTCAAGAACAAGACTGACGCTGATGGTAATGTTACTGTCTATAAAGATCGACTTGTTGCGAAAGATTTTCGACAAGTTCAAGGGATTGACTACGATGAGACCTTCTCACCCGTAGCGATGCTTAAGTCTGTCCGAATCATGTTAGCAATTGCCGCATTTTATGATTATGAAATTTGGCAAATGGATAAACAAAATTGCATTACTTAATGGATTTATTAAAGAAGAGTTGTATATGATGCAACCAGAAGGTTTTGTCAATCCTAAAGGTGCTACCAAAATATGCAAGCTCCAGCGATCCATCTATGGACTGGTGCAAGCATCTCGGAGTTGGAATATACACTTTGATGAGTTGATCAAAGTATATAGTTTTATACAGACTTGCGGTGAAGCATGTATTTACAAGAAAGTGAGTGGGAGGACTACAACATTTCTGATAAGTATATGTAAATGACATATTGTTAATCGGAAATAATGTAGAATTATTCTGCAAAGCATAAAGGAGTGTTTGAAAGGAGTTTTTCAAAGAAAGACCTCGGTGAAGCTGCTTACATATTGAGCATCAAGATCTATAGAGATCGATCAAGACGCTTGATAAGTTTTTTCAAATGAGTACATACCTTGACAAGATCTTGAAGTAGTTCAAAATGGAAAAGTCAAAGAAAGAGTTCTTGCCTGTGTTACAAGGTGTGAAATTGAGTAAGACTCAAAACCCGACCACGGCAGAAGATAGAAAGAGAATGAAAGTCATTCCCTATGCCTTGGCCATAGGTTCTATAAAGTATGTCATGCTGTGTACCAGATCTATTGTATACCCTACACTGATTTTAGCAAGGGAGTACAATAGTGATCTAGGAGTAGATCATTGGACAACGGTCAAAATTATCCTTAGTGGAATAAAGGATATGTTTCTCGATTATGGAGGTGACAAAAGGTTCGTCGTAAAGGGTTACGTCGATACAAATTTTGACACTGATCCAGATGACTCTAAATCTCAATCTGAATACATATTGAAAGTGGGAGCAATTAGCTGGAGTAGCTCCGTGCAGAGCATTGTTGACATAGAAATTTGCAAAATACATATGGATCTGAATGTGGCAGACCCGTAGACTAAACTTCTCTCACAAGAAAAACATGATCACACCTTAGTACTCTTTGGGTGTTAATCACATAGCGATGTGAACTATGGGTGTTAATCACATGGTGATGTGAACTATTGCTGTTAAATCACATGGCGATGTGAACTACATTATTGACTCTAGTGCAAGTGGGAGACTGAAGGAAATATGCCCTAGAGGCAATAATAAAGTTATTATTTATTTCCTTATTTCATGATAAATGTTTATTATTCATGCTAGAATTGTATTAATCGGAAACATAATACATAGACAAACATAGTGTCACTAGTATGCCTCTACTTGACTAGCTCGTTGATCAAAGATGGTTATGTTTCCTAGCCATAGACATGAGTTGTCATTTGATTAACGGGATCACATCATTAGAAGAATGATGTGATTGACATGACCCATTCCATTAGCTTAGCACCCGATCGTTTAGTATGTTGCTATTGCTTTCTTCATGACTTATAGATGTTCCTATGACTATGAGATTATGCAACTCCCGTTTGCCGCAGGAACACTTTGTGTGCTACCAAACGTCACAACGTAACTGGGTGATTATAAAGGTACTTTACAGGTGTCTCCAAAGGTACATGTTGGGTTGGCGTATTTCGAGATTAGGATTTGTCACTCCGATTGTCGGAGAGGTATCTCTGTGCCCTCTCGGTAATGCACATCACAGAGTCAAAAGAAACGAGAAAAAAAAGGAGAAAGACAGAAACCCCACGACCCCTCTCTTCTCGCGAGAACCATCTCTCTCCCCCCCCTGACTCCTCGCCGCCGCCGCCACCTACGGCGGCCGATCCGGCGAGTTTTGGCGGCAATCGGCGGCTCCCAGCGCACCACTGTGACCCCCTACCTCCACTTCATCCTCCCCTCGGACCAGATCCGACGCGCGCATCCTACAACGGCCACGCACCACCCTCCGACGGCTAGGGTTTCGACCTCCATGTCGCGGGCGAGGCTCCTCTATTCGTTAGCCGCCGTGACATGGATGGATCCGCGACGTGGCAAAGAGGGCCTCCCTCCTCTAACCTCCATCGATGGCCATGGCGAGGTGAGCTCTCTTCTTCCTGGACCCACCTCCTTAATTCTCTCTCTGATTACCATGTTTCCCCCTTGGTTTGATTCGATTCGATCTAGGGCTATAGGTTCGGTTCGATTCGATCTGGGACATGGAGCGGCAGGAGCAGATCGTGAACTCCCTCCCCCGAACTGGCCCTACCACCGGCCACCGCGCAGCCGCCGGCCCCCACTGTCTGCAAAGGTTGAGGACACCCCCGACAAGGCCTGCACCTTCGACTATGCCAGTACGTTTGTTTCCTCACACCCATCGAGCAGCGTATAGATAGAACTCTTTACCAGATGTGTGGGGGTCTTGGGATTCAAATGAGGGGTAAGAGCTCTTTACCAGCCATAATCCTTCTGAGTCAGTCCGAGGGTGGCAGTCGACCTGGTTTTACTACAAAGACCAGCCGACTCCAGGACAGTTGCTACCTCTTGAGCACTGCATTGGTTTTCCCTTGAAGAGGAAAGGGTGATGCAGCAAAGTAGCGTAAGTATTTCCCTCAGTTTTTGAGAAACAAGGTATCAATGCAGTAGGAGGCTACGCGTGAGTCCCTCGCACATACACAAAACAACTAAATACCCGCAACCAACGCGATAAGGGGTTGTCAATGCCTACACGGTCACTTACGAGCGTGAGATCTGATAGAAATGATAAGATAATATTTTTGGTATTTTATGATAACGATGCAAAGTAAAATAAAAGCAAAGTAGAAAAGCAAAGGAAATAACTAAGTGTTGGAAGATTAATATGATGGAGATAGACCCGGGGGCCATAGGTTTCACTAGTGGCTTCTCTCAAGAGCATAAGTATTTTGCGTGGGTGAGCGAATTACTATTGAGCAATTGATAGAATTGAGCATAGTTATGAGAATATCTAGGTATGATCATGTATATAGGCATCATGTCCGAGACAAGTAAACCGACTCTTGCCTGCATCTACTACTATTACTCCACTCATCGACCGCTATCCAGCATGCATCTAGAGTATTAAGTTCAAGAAAACAGAGTAACGCCTTAAGCAAGTGACATGATGTAGAGGGATAAATTCATGCAATATGATAAAACCCCACCTTGTTATCCTCAATGGCAACAATACAATACATGCCTTGCTGCCCCTACTGTCACTAGGAAAGGACACCGCAAGATTGAACCCAAAGCTAAGCAATTCTCTCATTGCAAGAAAGATCAATCTAGTAGGCCAAACCAAACTAATAATTTGAAGAGACTTGCAAAGATAACCAATCATACATAAAAGAATTTAGAGAAGATTCAAATATTGTTCATAGATAATCTTGATCATAAACCCACAATTCATCGGTCTCAACAAACACACCGCAAAAAGAAGATTACATCGAATAGATCTCCCCGAGAGAGGGGGAGAACATTGTATTGGGATCCAAAAAGAGAGAATAAGGTACCTAGCTAATAACTATGGACCCGAAGGTCTAAGGTAAACTACTCACACTTCATCGGAGAGGCTATGGTGTTGATGTAGAAGCCCTCTGTGATGGACGCCCCCTCCGGCGGAGCTCCGGAACAGGCCCCAAGGTGGGATATCGTGGGTACAGAAGGTTGCGGCGGTGGAATTAAGTTTTTGGGTCAGTATCTGATCGTTTGGGGGTACGTAGGTATATATAGGAGGAAGGAGTATGTCGGTAGAGCAACAGGGGGCCCACGAGGGTGGAGGGCGCGCCCTGGGGGTGGGCGCGCCCCCTACCTCGTGGCCTCCTCTTTTGTTTCTTGACGTAGGGTCCAAGTCTCCTGGATCATAATCTTCCTAAAAATCACGTTCTCGAAGGTTTCATTTCGTTTGGAATCTGTTTGATATTCCTTTTCTGCGAAACTCTGAAATAGGCAAAAAACAACAATTCTGGGTTGGGCCTCCGGTTAATAGGTTAGTCCCAAAAATAATATAAAAGTGAATAATAAAGCCCAATAGTGTCCAAAACAGTAGATAATACAGCATGGAGCAATCAAAAATTATAGATACGTTGGAGACGTATCAAGCATCCCCAAGCTTAATTCCTGCTCGTCCTCGAGTAGGTAAATGATAAAAAAATTGATGTGGAGTGCTACTTAGCATAATTTCAATATAATTCTTCTCATTGTGGCATGAATGTTCAGATTTGATATGATTCAAGACAAAAGTTTAATATTGACATAAAACAATAATACTTCAAGCATACTAACTAAGCAATTATGTCTTATCAAACTAACATAGCCAAAGCAAGTTATCCCTACAAAATCATATAGTCTGGCTATGCTCCATCTTCCCCACACAAAATATTCATATCATGTACGACCCTGGTTTTGGTCAAGCAATTGGTTCATAGTTTTAACACGCTTCATCCTTTTCAATTCTTACCCAATACATGAGCGTAAGCGATGGATATAGCACTATGGTGCAATAATGTGTAATGGTAGGGGTTATGTGGGAAGACAAAAAAGGAGAAAGTCTCACATCAACGAGGCTAATTAACGGGCTGTGGAGATGCCCATCAATTGATGTTAATGCGAGGAGTAGGGATTTCCATGCAACGGATGCACTAGAGCTATAAGTGTATGAAAGCTCAAAAATAAACTAAGTGGGTGTGCATCCAACTTGCTTGCTCATGAATACCTCAGGCATTTTGAGGAAGCCCATCATTGGAATATACAAGCCAAGTTCTATAATGAAATTTCCCACTAGTATATGAAAGTGACAAAATGAGAGATTCTCTATCATGAAGATCACGGTGCTACTTTGAAGCACAAGTGTGGTAAAAGGACAGTAACATTGTCCCTTCTCTCCTTTTCTCTCATTTTTGGGCCTTTTCTCTATTTTTATGGCCTCTTTTTTTAGTCCAGAGTCTCATCCTGACTTGTGGGGGGATCATAGTCTCCATCATCCTTTCCTCACTTGGGACAATGCTCTAATAATGATGATCATCACACTTTTATTTACTTACACTCATGAATTACAACTCAATACTTACAAAAAAATATGACTCTATATGAATGCCTCCGGCGGTGTACCGGGATATGCGATGAATCAAGTGTGACATGTATGAAAGAATTATGAACGGTGGATTTGCCACAAATACGATGCCAACTACATGATAATGCAAAGCAATATGACAATGATGGAGCATGTCATGATAAATGAAACGGTGGAAAGTTGCATGGCAATATATCTCATGGAAAGTTGCATGGCAATATATCTCATGGAAATGCCATGATAGTTAGGTATGGTGGCTGTTTTGAGGAAGATATAAGGAGGTTTATGTGTGAAAGAGTGTCTCATATCACGGGTGTCGGTGTCAAAACCGGCGGATCTCGGGTAGGGGGTCCCGAACTATGCGTCTAGGATCGATGGTAACATGAGGCATGGGACATGATGTTTACCCAGGTTCCGGCCCTCTCGATGGAGGTAAAACCCTACTCCTGCTTGATTAATATTGATGATATGGGTAGTACAAGAGTAGATCTACCACGAGATCAAGGAGGCTAAACCCTAGAAGCTAGCCTATGGTATGATTGTTTATGATGATGTTGTATATAATCTATCGACTAGCCTAGCCTCGGTTTATATAATGCACCAGAGGCCTAGGATAACAAGAGTCCTAGCCGAATACGCCGGTGGGGGAGGAGTCCTTGTCTTGATCGCCAAGTCTTGTGGAATCTTCCTTATATGCGACACCTGTCCGGACTGGCCCATGAGTATGCGGCCCTGGGGGTCCTCGGCCCAATCTAACCGATTGGGGGACGACGTGGTGAGTACCCCCTAGTCCAGGACACCGCCAGTAGCCCCCTGAACCGGTCTTCAAGTTAGGGACGCTCCTCGATTCTTCCGAACTATTCTTCATCTTCGGTCGTCGGTCTTGAAAACTGGTTCAACAAATCTTCTTTATCTTCGATCTTGAGGATCGCTGAAATGCATTCGATGGGTTTACACGTCGGGTATCCGAGGAGCCCCTTTAAGTTTCTGGCCTTTATCAATGCCTTGTTTATTTTTATGCCACACCTCGGGTTTGAAGTTGTTCCCGGGAGGCAGTGTCCTCTTGCGTCCGAGCTCCAATGCCGGACTGCATTCGAGGTATCTTTTGCAGCTGAGCACCAACGCCGGACCGCTTCCCAGCTCTAATGCTGGAATGTATCCGAGCTCCAACGCCGGACTATGTATCCGAGCTCCAACGCCGGATTGTATCCGAGATGTGGTAAATCACCTTGGTTCAAAAAAGTTTGAAGGAGTTTAGCCGAGCTTAATGCCGGAAATGCCCTCTATGGAGCCAGCCACTAGCGCCCGAGCTTTATGCCGGACTACTTTCGAGGTGGTGCACCACCATGAATGTGGGCCGATTTTTGTCAATATTTTTGATCGGTGCAAATTATTCTCTGCCGAGATATATAGCCAGTAGCCCTGAAAGTGGGTATCGGTCTAAAACCCGAGATGCACATGAAGGATGACATAAGACCGCTGATCCCAGTAGCCGCTGAGACTCAGGTCGATTTGCAAAATTGGCCTGAGGTTCAAGTCCTAGCTCGGCAGAATACTTCGGGACACTAAAAGCGGCGTGCTTAGTCCTCGAGACTCGGGTTGGGTTCGGCCGACCAACCCGAGGATCAAAATCTCCTCGGAAACTACATTGCACATAAAATTTTTCTGCATTGGACAGGCAATGCAGTAGCCCCCGAGACACTGGTCGGGTAGCAACACCAGATCAGGGGATCGATGTGCCACTTTAATATTTGTAAATAATAAGCCCGAAGCCCAGTAGCCCCCTAGCCTTAATACGGGCACGGGTGGCCGAATTAAGGATCGATATCCATAGTAAAATCACAAATTGTGTGTAATGACTCTATGTATCCAAGTACTTTATGTCATTTAATGCTCGGATCTGCATTGTACAAAACTTTGTTGACCGACCATCAGCTTCCACCTCCTCGGCCAGTAAGCGAGGAGTGTTTGTCTTATTTTATAAAGCCTTTATGAGGGCAAAGATTTATGACAAACAAGGCAATCTGGCCATACGGTTTTATAAACAAAGGTACGCGGAGAGATATGTTATATTACTGTTTAACAGAAGAAATGTCTTCCAAAGAAAATAGTCCCGCTATCGGTTCCTTTCTTTGGGTTGTCATGCTAAGCATGATCATAAAACCTCGGCTCCAATGTAAGAGCAAAATATCGAGGATTTAGTCTGGGAGGCTAATTAATAGCCCCCGGTAGTGTTCGGCGACAGTCGAGGTCAAGCCGTAAACACTTCGGCCAATGTTATGAACGGCCTGTTATTTAACACAGTCATCGGATCACTGACCAGTTTACGCTTATTGTGACAGTCATTTTTTGGCTTTCTCCACTGAGGTGCTTAACCGTGTGAGCTGGAAGCACAATCGCAGTGGTTCTCCCTTTGCATGCTTAGCCGAACAAAATGGAACGTAGGAAGCAAGTGCGGGAGCCGGGCAACCCAACTATTGACCGAAGACACAATTTGAAACCGATGCATATATAGCAATATCTGAGAATGTTTTTGCCGAATCCCTAAAAGGTGTCCGGCGTTGCACTGCGAGACTAATGCTGGAAAAGCACAAATAGTTTAAAAGTGCCAAAAAGCTTGGAAAACCAAGAAACGTCAGTATTAACATGACGTCCGAACAATATCAAGTGTTCGGTGCCAACCCGAAAATTGGTCTTAGAAAAAAGAAGTGCTTCTGTCGTGCTTTAACATGATACATCCTATCTCAAGACTTCGAGCGGGTCAGCCTACGGCTTCAACCTCCTATCCCGAGGGCGGAGTACTTCTCATCAGGCCAGTTTAGCAAACTAAACTCTAGCGGCTTTTGAGAGAGAAATTAGGCTCCCCGTCTAGTGACCGCACACTCGTGTTGAAAAAAGGAGTGATAAATAATAATAACTTTGCAACGACTAAGAAGAAAAACACTTAGTATGAAACGGCTCAAATAAACATAAGAGCCCCCCAAGTGACTTGGATAAAAGTTGACTATATAATGTAAGGTGACATGTAGAATGCCCTGTAGCCGGATTGTAGATCGTTTGTCATAGCGGACCTTTTCGCTTCAACCTCTGGACCCAATAGTCTGGAGTGTGTCCGAATACCCTCGCGGTTATAAAAACCGGGGCATGCGTGGAGACCAGGCGTAGGGGTCATTAGTGCTTTATCAGACAAGTGCCCAACTAGTTATGTTATATTACATGGTTAGTAAGAAACATCTTCAAGGGAGAATAGTTCCGTTAGGGGTTCCTTTCCCTGGGAGGCATGCCCTAAAGTGCATGTCCGGACTGCGAAAAGAGCAGAAAAGCATCTGGGGGAAGGTAAATAAATAGTTAAGAAATCATCTTTTAGTTCACCGACCGAGTATTCCCTTAAGAACGCTAGCTTTCGGCTTCACCCAGTCTGAGGTACACATCCGGCTGACCCGGCAGTAACAATCGCAGAGGTGCTCCCTTTACCACCTAGCTGAACAATCGGGAATGTAGGGGTAAGCACAGGAGCCAGGCAACCCAGCTTGGCCAAAACTTAAGTCATATCGATGCATATAATGGTGAATAAAAGGTACATGCGGAAGTGTGACACATGTGTTGGGCATAAAGCCCGTATTAATAAGCTTCTGTTAAAGAAGCCCCCAGGTATAACGAGCACGGGTAGCGCGTCAAGTATGTGTGAACAAAGTTTGGACAAGAAAATTTTTCTACAAGCAACTTTTTTTTCAAAAAAGTATAACACTTGATCGAACCGAACACAAGTTAGAAATTAAAGCTTTGAGCATGAAAGCGACTTAGCTAGTTAATGTGTTCGCAGTCCGATCTTGATGCGGGACAAGGTTCTATCCCCCAAGCTGGTCCCGAGGTGGCGGAGCGGAGAGCTCGACACGCCGAAGTGGTGACATAGCACGGTCGATGCAGACCGGCAGAGTGACGCCAAAGTCCCCGGATCATTTTCCTGTGCACAAAAAATAGTGCAAACGGGAGATAATGGTAATAATGATAAATAAAAAATCGTTGCATAATGAATAATTTATGCAAAGTGAGTAATAAAAGAAATATGGCCTGGCGCCAAAGTCGATGTCGATGCAGGGCGTCGGCGTGATGCGGTAAAGGCGTGGCAAAGCCTGAATTCACAGGTCGGTCCGCGCTCCGGATGCGGCGTTCGCCGGACTATGTACGGAGACTGACCGAACCAGCATAAGACCGTCGTTAATGCGGCCACCATTTGATAGACCTGTGAACATATGATGGACAAACCAGAGTAATAATTCCTTGGAAAAATGAACCCAAACACCGAGGTTTATTTGTTGTAGTAATCCAAAGGAAGATGATGCTGGCAAAGGTTGGCTCGCCGAGGCGAAGCCCTCGGTCCGGCCAATCGTGACGAAGCTGGTCGGCTAGTGCCGCCGAAGTGTCCGGAGTAGGTTGATGAAGAGATGATGAATCCTCCGGTCCAGCCGAGATGTCGAAGCCTCGAGGCCAGTCGATGAGTCGAAGTAGTCCGGCGTGATGGACACCGGGTTGAAGGGGCAACAGTGCGGCCCTGCCGATGCAGGTCGTGACGTGGTAGATGCCGGCTTGATGAAGCGACCGTGCGGTGATGCCGGTATGCCCGCTCCGTGTAATCCGTGGGGCGGCGATGTTGGTGATGATTTTTCCTTTGCGATGCCGGACTCTTGTTCGGCTTGCCGAGATGATGATCCGAAGAAGTTGAGCTCGGCTCAACAAAGTGACGACGTGTCTAGCACAGGTCGGCAGCCGTGGAGCAATATTGTCGGACTGGTTTGACACCAGCAATGATGTTGAAGATCATGTTCAAAAGATCTTAAAGTTAGTGGGATGTGCTCGGGAACAATACACAATATCCCATACAAAACTTCCTTCAAAAAGGATGTCCGAAATCCCGCTCATAAAAAAGATGAATTCGGGTCGGATTCGTTCTCGCGCAGAAAACAGATCCGAAAAGTGATGCACTAATCGGAAGGTTCCCGGAGTTTGGCCGGTCGGATCGAGCTGAAATTTTGAAGGGTGGTAGATATAGTAATTCCGCAGCCGATCAACGGTTGGATCTTGCAAAGGACGCCCGAGCTAGAATCTGGACACCACGCCCTAAACTCGTCCAGATTCCCGTCCAGATTTGACAGGGCTCCGGTATATTGTGGATTGCCGGAAATTCCTCCATCGGAACTCGACGAAATTTTCCAGGGTTGTTGTAGACTCAATTCCGCACAATTCCACCAAAGCGATCGTCAGAGCGATACTCGAGGAGGTGGCGGCAGAAGATACGAGTTCGCTGTCCAGAAAAACAGCACGGTCGCTTGAGGGCAATGTTGACGTTGAGCCCCCGAGCTTCATGGATGATTCCTCCGTGATCTTGATAGAGATCGGAGTTGATGTTTGATGAATGCCCAGGTGACCAGTCGAGCTGGTGACGAAGATGCCGAAGTCGCAGTTGATCTGCAGGCGAGCTATCGATCCTTTTGTCGATCACACAGCGGAACTATCAATGAAAGCACCAATGTCGGTGTCAAAACCGGCGGATCTCGGGTAGGGGGTCCCGAACTATGCGTCTAGGATCGATGGTAACAGGAGGCAGGGGACACGATGTTTACCCAGGTTCGGGCCCTCTCGATGGAGGTAAAACCCTACTCCTGCTTGATTAATATTGATGATATGGGTAGTACAAGAGTAGATCTATCACGAGATCAAGGAGGCTAAACCCTAGAAGCTAGCCTATGGTATGATTGTGTATGATGATGTTGTATATAATCTATCGACTAGCCTGGCCTCAGTTTATATAATGCACCAGAGGCCTAGGATAACAAGAGTCCTAGCCGAATACACCGGTGGGGGAGGAGTCCTTGTCTTGATCGCCAAGTCTTGTGGAATCTTCCTTGTATGCGGCACCTGTCCGGACTGGCCCATGAGTATGCGGCCCTGGGGGTCCTCGGCCCAATCTAACCGATTGGGGGACGACGTGGTGAGTACCCCCTAGTCCAGGACACCGTCAACGGGGTTTGAATGCACTGGCAAAGTTTGCACCAACTCTCAAGGTGAGAAAGGGCAATATGCGGTACTGAAGAGGCTAGAAAATTGCGGAAAGGTAAGTGTGCATGTCGGTGTCAAAACCGGCGGATCTCGGGTAGGGGGTCCTGAACTGTGCATCTAAATCGGATGGTAACAGGAGGCAGGGGACACGATGTTTACCCAGGTTCGGGCCTGTAGAGGCTAAACCCTAGAAGCTAGCGTATGGTATGATTGTTGTTGTCCTACGGACTAAACCCTCCGGTTTACATAGACACCGTAGGGGGCTAGGGTTACACAGAGTTGGTTACAAGGGAGGAGACATTCATATCCGTATCGCCAAGCTTGCCTTCACGCCAAGGAGAGTCCCATCCGGACATGAGACAAAGTCGTCAATCTTGTATCTTCGTAGTCCAATAGTCTGGCCAAAGGATATAGTCCGGCCTTCCGGGTACCCCCTAATCCAGGAATCCCTCAGTATCCCCTAAACCAGGCTTCAATGACGATGAGTCTGGCGCGCAGATTGTCTTCGGCATTGCAAGGCGGGTTCCTCCTCCGAGTACTCAGATCTTGAAGACAAGGATAGTGTCCGGCTCTGCAAAACAAGTTCCACATACTACCGTAGAGAGAATAATATTTCCACAAATCTAATCTGCTGACATACTCGACATCATGACATCATACCACAGCCCGGTCTTTATTCAAACCATTACTCTCAACCAGCCTTGGCGCATATCAGGAGGCGGTTTCCTTGGCACGTCTTGTCGAAGCAGAGATCGGGTCCCCTTACTACGGGATTCTCATCAATACGGACGTGGGTAACCCCATCGTGCCTATTGGTATGACTCCTCAATTGTAGGCAAGTCCCAAACGGTCACGAGGAGGACGCTTGGTATTCACCCTCTTTATAAAGAGACCAAGGCCTATCTTTGTTACTCCTCGAACTCAATCAAATCCTTCCCCAGCCTCGAGTTCCAACACCTGAAACTCACGTCGCGCGCTTCGGACCTTCAACCATGTCCGGATCCAACCTTCAAGGTCGGTGGATGCCTTCCTCCGTCACGGAGGAAGACGTCAAAGAGTTAGGAGAGGCCAGATTTCTGACCGGCGAGATCCTGCACCGGCTGCCTGCTCAAGGGTAGGTCATTCCCACACCCAAGCCCGGCGAGAGCGTCGTGTTTGTATCTCACTTCCTCCGAGGGCTAGGCCTTGCTCTAGATCCCTTCGTGAGGGGGCTCATGTTTTACTATGGGCTGGATTTCCATGAGCTGGCTCCGGATTCTGTCCTCCACATCTTGTCTTTCATCATTGTGTGTGAAGCTTTCCTCCGTATTACCTCTCACTTCGGTCTATGGCTCAAGACCTTCAAGGTGGAGCCGAAGATGATCGAGGCACTACTAGAAAAAGGGCTATAGATGGGATTGACACTAATGGCGCACCAGAAAAGAGGTGCGCCATTAGTATACACTAATGGCGCACCACCTTCTGATATGCCATTAGTGCTGAAACTATTAATGGCGCACCAGGCCCGGGGTGCGCCATTAGTATCAAATTTTTTTTGAACTAGTGCGTCTGTCCAAACATACTAATGGCGCATCCAGACACAGTGCGCCATTACTAGTTGTAACTAGTAATGGCGCACCAGTCTGGGCGTGCGCCACTAATGTTGTTTTTTTATTATATTTTTTATTCCTTTTTTTGCAAAACTACTAATGGCGCACTCTTCCACCGTGTGCCATTACTAGTTCAAACTAGTAATGGCGCACTGTGGAACAGTGCGCCATTAGTATTTTTGTTAAATTTTTTTTTGTTGCAAAACTACTAATGGCGCACCAGTAGAAGATGCGCCATTAGTAACCTGGATTACTAAAGGCGCATTTATATATGGTGCGCCATTAGTAAGTGAGCAGGAAGAAGATATTTTGGATAGCCTCTCCTACCCACACTCACTTTCTCCCCACTTCATTCTCTCCACCTCCTCCTTGTCTCGGGTGCCTCCTCTTTTTCACCTCATTTCCACCATAGATTCTTTCAAATTAAGTGGCTAAATTACCTTGTTTTGATAGGTAAGTAAGGGGGGAAGCTATATTTATGTTGTTCTCCCTACAACAATGTGCACATGCACTTTTTATGGCCTAGCTAGATCTATGTATGTTCGTGGTGTTGCATATGTTTGTGATGTTGCATATGTGTTTGTGTTTGGAGGTGTACCGGTATTTGAAAGGCGATAGTTGCCAATATTTTGCCGGAATGTTGATTCATTTCCGTTTCGGCGAGAATTTTGGCATTAAGCATTCTTTTTTGTCCTATTTTTAGGGAAAGTCATGCCAAATTTGGTTCTAAAATATCGTTTTGCTCTACCCCGCAGGCGACCATGGTCCGCACGATGACCGAAGGCATCGTGAATAGCTTTTTGAGGTCCGCGAAGGCCGAGATGCTTCAAAAGAACGAGACGGAGATAAGATGTCCGTGTCGAAGATGCAAGCTGAAGAGCCTTATTGCGGACCCGGATTCCGGGCAGGTGCGGGACCACCTGCTCTTGCGTGGTTTCATGGATGGCTATCGGTGGCAAGGTGATGAAGATGACTATGAAGTCGTCCATGGGGGCCGGGCAAGAAATGAGGAAGGGCAGCAAGACAACCACCGCGGCTCGGGCGGGCGAGAAGATGAAGAATCCCCAGGAGATGATCACGACGGTGATGCTGTACACAGTCATCATGTAGAAGATGGAGGACATGATGATGAGGAAGATGCCGGAGCAGACGACGGGCATGATCATGAAGATGATGATGCCGGCGGAGCAGACGACGGTGGACCATCGATGGGCTGGGTGCAGGACCCTTATATTCAAGAGCTGCCGCCCGAGAGAAAGCCAAGGTGGATCAACTTGAGTTTGACGCAGTTACTCCATTGTATGAAGGATGCAGGCCCGAGGATACCCGCCTGAAAGTAACGCTCATGGCACTGGAGATGAAGGTAAAACACAAAATGACCGACGCATGCTTCGACGAGAACATGTCATTCTGGCACGAACGTCTTCCAAAGGGGAACAAGTGCCCGACCAGTTTGGAGGAGGCGATGAAAATCGTGTGTCCTCTGGATTTACCGCACGTGAAATACCATGTGTGCATGAACAATTGCATCATTTATCGGGACGAGCATGCGGAGTCTACCATATGTCCGGTGTGCGGCGTCAACCGATACAAGAAGACGAAGAAAGCTCCTCGAAAAGTGGTGTGGTACTTTCCGATCACTCCTCGTCTGCAGCGGTATTTCGCGGACCCTAAGGTAGCAAAGCTCCTACATTAGCACGCAGATAGGGAGGAGAAGAAGCGAGAAGATGACGCAAATGATCCGGAGATAGACAAAAAAGACAAGATGCTGAGTCACCCTAAGGATGCGAGCCAGTGGCAAGCGTTGAACTTCGAATACCCAGAATTTGGGAAGGATCCAAGGAACATCGTGCTGGGCGCGAGCACCGATGGAGTCAATCCGTTTGGCAGCCAGAGAAGTAAACATAGCACCTGGCCTGTGTTTGTGTGGATGTACAACCTTCCCCCCTGGTTGTGCATGAAGAGGAAGTACATTCACATGAGTATGCTAATTGAAGCGCCGAAACAACCAGGGAACGACATCAATCTGTATCTGGGGCTGCTGAAGGAGGAGCTAGACACGCTGTGGAAAACGCCAGCCAATACGTGGGACGCCGCAGAGAAAGAATATTTCCCTATGAGAGCCGCACTGCTCACGACGGTGCACGACTATCTCGGTTACGGATATCTCGCGGGGCAGGTAGTCCACGGATTTTCTGGATGCGTAAGGTGCATGGATGACACAACGTATCGCCAGCTAGATAGAGATCCCGGGTCTTCGAAAACCGTGTTCATGGGACATCGAAGGTGGCTTCGCGACGATGACCCGTGGAGGAAACGAAAGGATCTGTTCGATGGTGAAACCGAACCCCGAAAACGCCCGTGTACGAGGAGCGGCGAGGAAATAGACAAGCTGTTGAAAAATTGGAAAGACTGCTCACTGCCGGGAAAGAAGCAAAAGGTGCCAGAGCTGGGAAAGAAGCGAAAGGCGCCAGAGCCACTGTTGAAGGTATGGAAAACGAGGTCTGTTTTCTGGGACTTGCCGTACTGGAAGATCCACCGTGTGCCTCACAGCCTTGATGTCATGCATATCACGAAGAACGTGTGCGAGAGTCTGCTTGGTACCCTGCTCAACATGCTAGAGAGGACCAAAGATGGGCCGAAAGCAAGGGCAGACTTGAAATCAATGGGCATCAGGCAGGAGCTTCACGCTATATATGATGATGATGATGATGATGATGATGATGATGATGATGATGATGATGATGATGATGATGATGATGATGATGATGATGATGATGATGATGATGATGATGATGAGGCGAAGCAGGACACAGAAAGTCGTCGCAAAGGCAAAAAGGCCAAGAAGACCGGAAATGACTACCCTCCCGCGTGCTTCACTCTAAGTCAGGAGGAGATCGAGCAGTTTTTCACCTGCCTCCTAGGAGTAAAACTTCCTTACGGTTACGCGGGGAAGATAAGCAAATACTTAGACCCAGCGAAGCAGAAGTTCAACGGGATGAAGTCTCACGACTGTCACGTGCTGATGACGCAGATACTTCCAGTTGCAATCCGTGGGATCATGGACGCGCACGTCCGTGAAACGCTATTTGGCCTATGCAACTTTTTCGACGTCATCTCTCGGAAGTCGATTGGCGTGAGGCAACTCAGAAGGCTACAGTAAGAGATCGTGGTGATACTATGCGAGCTTGAGATGTACTTCCCGCCCGCATTCTTTGACGTTATGGTGCATCTGCTGGTACATATAGTGGAGGATATCATCCAACTCGGGCCGACGTTCCTGCACAGCATGATGCCGTTCGAAAGGATGAATGGTGTCATCAAAGGATACATTCGCAACATGTCACGTCCAGAGGGAAGCATAGCCAGGGGCTTTCGGACCGAAGAGTGCATATCCTACTACATGAATTATCTAGGCATCGAGAACCCCGTTGGTCTGCCCGTCAACAGGCACCTCGGCATGCTTGCTGGATGGGGTCACCGTGAGGGTCGCCACGAAATGCATGTCGACTTCGAGGGTCGACTCGCCGACTTTGAAAGAGCAAACCTAGTCGCGCTACAACACATAGACGTGGTCGATCCTTGGGTGGTAGAGCACAAAACCTTTATTAAGAAGACGTACAATGATCCAGGCCAACAGAGGACGGACGGAGATATACTCAAAGAGAACAACTCATGTTTCACGTGTTGGTTCAAGCAGAAGCTTCTGTCATACCCTTTACATGAGGATTCTTCCGCGGAAGAACAACTCATATTCGCCTTGTCACAGGGCGCCGAGCACAACCTGATGACCTATGAGGCGTACGATATCAACGGCTACACATTCTACACTAAGGCCAAGGACATGAAGAGCGATGGTTATCAGAACTCCGGGGTAACGATGGAATCCTACACCGGTAACGTCAAGGACAGATACTACAGAAGGATCGAGGAGATCTGGGAGCTGAGCTACGCTGGAGAGAAGGTCCCGATGTTCCGTGTTAGATGGGCCAAGAGCGTCCTAAGAGAAGACCGGTATTTCACCACCATGGTTATACCCAAAGCCAAATCCAAGACCGCGGGCGCAAACGTCACCGCGAAAAATGAGCCATGGGTACTGGCTTCCCAAGTGGACCAATGCTTCTTCATTACCGACCCGCCAAAGCCCAGTCGTGTTGTCGTGAGGAGAGGCAAAAGGAAGATCATCGGAATGGATGGTGTAGCCACTGAGCAAGACTTCGACAAGTACGGCGACCAGAGGATCGAAGATGACGACGATGATGAAGTAGCAGCATACACCACAAGAAGAAGCAGGACCACCCTACCTAAAGGACGTCCGTTCCACAGAAGAACTCCATTTGCGAAAAAGAAGGGCAAGAAGATTGTATTTAATTAAATCGTAGCCTTCATTTCTCGATTGTATTTCATGGGCACTTTTTGAACTATCATGAATATTTTTAAATTTCATGGACACTCGATCTCGATCCCCCTCCATCTCGATCGCTATCCCACCTCGCCAGATCCGGTCCCACTCACCGCCGAGCACCCCCGGTCCACCGGCCGCCGCCGCCGACCCCCCACACCCTCGATTCCCCTACTCAACCGCCGCCGCCAACCCCCCGAACCCCTCCCCTACTCAACCGCCGCCGCCGACCCCCCGCACCCCCCGCACCCTCCCCCGCTCCACCGGCATTACTGTTTGATGATATTTTTAAAAAAACATATTACTGTCTTATAAAAAAATATTACTGTTATGATTTTAACAAGTTTGAACATATTTAAACACAAGTAAGTATCAAACAGCATTTTAAATGCATAAAAAAAATTGTGGAGCCTGGGAATCAAACCCAGGACCTCCTGGTGTGAGAACTGGCTGCTGACCAGTCGAGCTAGTAGAGGAACTTGATGTGGATCAGGTTAGGTGGGAGATAAACCTGTTGGCTCGAGCAGATATAAAAAAAATACTAATGGCGCACCAGGGTGAGGTGCGCCATTAGTATGGATGTACTTATAGCGCACCGAGGGGTGGTGCGCCATTAATATTGTGCCGCCCCATCCATACTTCCTCCCGGGCCCACACCTATCCCCTCTCTCTCCCTCGCCCTCGCCCACGATCCCCTTCCCCTCTCCTCTCCCGACGCCGCTTCCCCGCCGCCTCGACGCCGCTCCGCCACCTTGCCGCTGCGCCCACCGCCGCCTGAGGCCCCGACGTCGGCGCCGCTCTCCCTGCGGGACTCCACCCCCGCCACCCCCGCGCCCTCCGAACGGGATCGGCCGAGTGCGCGCCGCCCGCTCCTCTCCTCTCCTCCTCCCTCCGACGAGCGAGGGCCTCCTCCGGCCCCTGCAGTAGCCGGCGAGTGCGGCCCCGACACACCCACCCCGCCTGCCCCTGCCGTCCTCCGCCACCGGCCCCTGCTCTCCTTCGACCGCGGTGAGCGAGGACCCGAACGAGCGCGGACCCCGACCCCGACCCCTTTGCCGACCCCGACCCCGACCCCTCCGGCGACCAGGTACCTCTCCTCCTTCCTCCTTCCTCCCTCCCTCTACCATTCCCCATTCCCTCCCTCCCTCCATGTTAGAACAGAACACTGCGCCTCCGGTTAAAGTGTTATCTTAGATTTTATTTTTAGTGAATTTCTAATGGTACAATGATTGGTTACACCTAGTACTGCTCTACTTAGCTGAAACTTTATTTTTCTAGATGTGCTTAGGTGAAACTTTAGGAGTGATGAGACTGGTGAAAGTGAGCCTGGCTCTGGCATGCATGATGCATGATGAATGATTTGTGCTTTAATTATTCCTACCACCTGGGTGGGGCTTGTGAGATCAGATCACTGGTTGATGCAATGAGGTTACTTATGTAGTCTGAAGTACAAATTGCTTGCACTTGTCGTGGCGTTGCACACGGTATAGAAAGATAAGCAGGTACCTATCTTCAGTCCCAATCTAACAGGGTAGTCCAAGGATTCAAACTAGCTAAAGGAGATTCAAACTGTCGAACCTTTAGGTTAACAACTCAACACAAACCAATCCCTGAAAGCAAAAACTCAACACAAACCAAGTGCATTATTTTTGTGACTGTTTTCATGTTTGGAGAACCAATATTTTTGTGCCAACAATCAGTTTACTCCCTCATGCCAACAAGCACTCATTTTTTAGTTAACTCCTTACAGTTCAGATCATATTTTGATTGTCAACAATAGTGGATTTTTAAGGCTTTTTTAGAGGCAATACTAGTGGATATTAGGCCTTTTTACAGGCAATAATAGTGGAATTTTAGGATTTTTTTGGAGGAGTGTGTTTCATGCTGGCCTACAGTGATGAATTAGTCAGAATTGTGTATGATTGTGCCTAAAGTAGATAATCTAAAGATACAGACAAAATAATTAGGGGAGCATGTGTGAATCTAAAGTATATTGTCAACTTCGAACATTTGCTCTGTTGTCCATGTGGTTGAAGCAATGAAGTTGAGTGTGTCATTCTTGCTATGGTCATGTAAGAGAAATGCTCTGCCTTGCTAATTTTACCATGAGATTTGGGGTAATCAGCTAGTTCTGGTCAAAGCAAGTGGTTTTCCTGAGCTATGCCTTCGTTAGAAAATGATGCATGATGGTTTGTTCAGAAGAGGAATAATCCCAAGATAGCACGTATCATGGGGTCAAACCTGGGACCCCTATTGTAATTTGATTTTGATTATTAATTTTTTTTGTGATCAGATGAATTACAGTGTTTGTGTTGTAATGAAACTTGAGCTGAAATAGAACTTGACAGCCTGTACAGTGAATATATGCAGTGAACAGAAATTGAGAGGTTTTCTTGACTGAATTCAGTCCTGTACAGTGAATATATGCAGTCAATATACAGTCATTGTAATTTTTGGGAGTAATTTTTGGTGTCAAATCACTCAAGCAGTAACTGAATTTTCAAACTGAACTTGACACAATACTATTCAGTTAATTTGCTAGGACAGTAGTATGTATGCTCATCACTTTATGTATGGTGTTATGCCCTGTTATCTCTGTTCAGTTGACTAATGAAGCACTAGGCTCATCCATGGTACAAGTTCACCTGTGAACACTTGAAATTAGTCAGGACATCCCGTATTGATAGATGTAAATATTGTCCAATAGGCTTTGAAGCGCTGGTTTTTCCTGTTTCTAACTCTGAATCTGATATAAACCATACTGTTGGCATAAGTGGTCTTTTGTATATGTGCTGATGCTTTGTTAATATAAAGCTATAGATGATTTTGTACTTGTGATGATGCTACTTGTGATCTTCGGAAATGACCCATTGGCGACTTCATTACGCGGGGATAATGATTTTGCAGGTACCCCGAGAGGCCCTTGAGTTTGCCGGAATGTCGATTAACTTCCGTTCCGACAAATTCGGGTACTCCATATGTCCTATTTTCAGCAAAGGTCATGCTGAAATTTTCTGTGAATTTTAGCATGACTTTGCTAAAAATAGGACATATGGGGTACTTGTGACTAATGCATGGGCTGGGGTATCTTAGTAGTTAATTAAGTAGGATCAAGTGCCTCTTTATTCTAGCTGCATTAAACCATAGGTGGCAATAGAGCCAAGTGATTAGGCCCAACTTAGAATTCTCCTTCCTAGCTTAGCTTTTAGGATGCCTCGGTGTCGACAAACCATTAATTATACAACCTTGGCTTTTAGGGTGCCTCGGTGTCGATAAAAACCAAAATGATGAAAGCTTAGGCTTTTAGGATGCCTCGGCGCCGAAAAACCCTCAATGATAAAAGCTTAGCTTTTAGGATGCCTCGGTGTCGACAAACCCTAAATGATGAGACCATGATCTTGTTCCTTGACAATAACCAACTTTTTGACCAAACATTTTTCCTATTTAGAGAGAAACATGGCCAACAACGATGAGGCCGGGGGTTCGGGCGGCAAGGCATTCTGGGAGCTGTCCCAGGAGATGGAGGAACAACCTCACTTGTATGAGGACGCCGCCTTCCCCACCAATCCTGAGACCACTGATGGTGCCGCCGAGGATGACCCCACTGATGCCACCACTGATTGTGCCGCCGAGGATGCCACCAGTGATGATGGCGGCGCACGCACAGATGGCAGCCAACCGAAGAAGCAACGGAAGGACCGACGCCCTTCCGTGCTTCGCACCCTCAAGGAGGAAGTTACTGAAGTGGACTCCGACGGGAATCCAACGACGCCCGAACGAATTGTCAAGGGGTACTCGCTTCAGCTCGGGTGCATTCTCCGGAGCACCGTCTCGATCAACACCGAGAACCTGAGGCATCCTGACCGAGGGAATTTGCGCAACCTCCTCTTCACAAAGCTGCACGAACGATACAAGTCCCCCGCTGAATTTGAAAACACAAGCCTCAAAGGGAATAAAGTGAACAATGCTGCCCTCACGAAGATGAGCAAGGCCCTGTCTACTTGGAAAAGCAATGTGAAGAGAATGACCGAGAAAGGTGAGAGTTATGAGAAGATCAAGGAGAAAAATCCTTCGATCACCGAAGATGACTACAACGACTTCAAGCTCAATTGCTCGAGCACCGCAAACTCCGAATCAAGTCGGTGGGGGAAAGAAATGCGGGAGCTGAACTTAGGGGAACACACACTAGGTCCCGGCGGTTACAGAGTGGCGGAGCCTATATGGGACAAGGAGGAGGCGGACCGTGCCGAGCAAGGCCTACCGCCCCTCTTCGATAAATACGGTGACAATCAGACCAGGAACTATGTCAGGGCCCGGTACAAGAAGGACCCGAAAACAAAGGAGCTTACCACGGATCCGAAGACCAGGGCGCTTGAGCTTGTTCTGGTAAGGAATACACCCCCGCGTAATTAGCTCCATATGGTTGCATTCTAATTAATGAAGCCAAATTTCTAAATGGTTCACATTCCTTCCACAGGCGACTGAAAGCAGTAGCGCAGGGTCGACTAAGAGCAACCCTTGGGACACCACTCTAAATAGGGCGTTGAATGTAATGAAGAACAAGGATAAGCTCAGTAAGCTGACGTCAGCTGGTCGTGTGGCCGACAAAGGCTTGTCGACAAAATGGGGGTCATACTACAACACTGGTGGGCGAAAGGAGAAAAAGACCAGCTCGGAAAGCCAGGCGCGCGAGGTTCAAGAACTCAAGGCACCGGTGGTGCGGATTCCGGAGATTGTCCAAGAGCAAGTGCAACAACAACTCGGAGCGACGATCACCGCCATTGTGCCTACCTTGATCCAGGGGTTGAGTGCGTGGATTGCTGGCGGCCAACAGGGGCCGCCCCCGATTCCTAGCTTCACGGCCAGCAACTCGCAGAACGCGGTGGCGGGGCCATTGGTGTCTCCGGCGGAGGCGGCATTGGTGTCTCCGACGCCGGCACGGGAGCTTAATGCACCCGGGTGTACGCCGGCCGGCACCTCTGCAGCAAGCGGCCCCTCCGTCAACTGTACGCCCGCCGTTGGCGGTGCCTCGACATTAGCCAAGCTCGACGCCATCATCACAGTAACTAATTAAGCCTCTCTCGGCCGAGGACTTCATCTCCTTGCCTTTGACTGGGCATCCCTGACGCCCTACATGTTTTCGCAGGGCGCCGCCGACATTCCGTGCACTCTCCTGCACTTCGTGAACAACGAGTTGGTCGATGTCGCCAAGGGCAAAATCGTTCAACCGGGCAACCCCTTGTTCCACGGTACCCAGATGCCACCCAACTTATTTAGGGTTCAACTGGTTCGGGTGTTGCCAGGCTGCGATGAGTTGTTACCTCCGATTCGACCTGTCGGGGCCGACGATGATGACGTGATGACCCTCAGCGCCTGCCTGAGCTGGCCCCTGCTTTGGCCGAAGAGCCAGATTCGTTTGGGGTGGGGGACACCACCCCAAAGACAACACCGCCAGTCGTGCCGGCGCCAAGTCGGCCCCATGGCAAGACCGCCGCAACGGTGCCGGACATCCCTATGCCACTGGATCCAAACATGCATATGGCACAGGATCAGAACGACGAAGACGACGATACATTTGCCAACGTCGATCGGTACTTTGCCGATCATGGGTACGATGGCGACTTCATGGGGCCTCCTTCTCAAGAACCCAACCCAACAAAAGACGTGCGCGATCTAGCTGGTACCGCGGAGAAGCCAAGTTGCAACAGGCGTCGTCTGCCGTTCAGCTCTCAGGAGACGCCTCCAGCTGCCGACTTCACCGAGCCTCAGATAGGCGAGGTGCGAAATATTCTCAGCCCCAACACACTCAAGAAGGCGGTCTGTGAGCAGAACTCGGTCCCATTACAGGAGAAGAAGAAGGCACACAAAAGAAAGACTAACAAGGGTGCGGGCCAGCCGGCACCGAGTACGATCCGTGCTCAGGACGGGCCACCTTCACCTGAGGATTTGATGAGGAGGGTGCATGTGGCGGGTAGGCCGATGCTACCGAGAAATATGCTCGATGTTGCAGCCGGTGCTATGCGGAGTCTGCATGACAGTGTTCTTTCTTTGGAGAAGCGGCGTCTCAGAGAGAAGGATGTGGCATACCCGGTTTTCGTGGCCAAGGTGCCAGAGGGCAAGGGCTTTGTGGATAACTCCATCGGGGGTACGATCGTCCTGCGGTTTGATGACATCCACGCTATGTTGAACCTTCATCCGCTGCACTACACCTTCGTTCGGCTATTTTCGCTGAGTATGGAGATGCGGATCATTCGCGACAAGACCCCGGACATCGTGATAGTCGACCCCTTCTACATGCGTGCCAAGATCTTGGGCAGCGCTGGGGACCGGCAAGTCGCGAGTTCTTACCTCGAAGGCGTCATTCTGGCAAACCCAGATAAGGATAACTTCCTCGTGCCTTACTTTCCCGAGTAAGTCCTCCCCTCAACCGCCCCGTAACATACGAATTCTTAGATTTCGATCGTTTTTCTTTTAACATTCCGTGTTTTCTGCAGTGACACACATTGCACGCTCATCCTCCTAAGCCCCAAATATTCCATGGCCACGTATTTCGACCCGGACCATCAGTCGAACGTAGACTACACAAATGTCAAGAAGGTTCTTGATGATGTTCTCCCCGGCTACGCCATATCTGGAGGCACCTTCAGCAGGCCTATTCGTAAGTACGGCAAGCACGTGTTCTCCCACAATACGACGTTCTGCTGCGTCAAGCAGCCGCCTGGCGGTCAGAAGGGTGCCTACTATGCCATCCATCACATGCGGGCGATCGTACGGGACCATCATCAACTTTTGCTACCGAGTAAACTCAAAGATTGGGCCGCGAGCGTGTCGGCAATCCAGGACGCGGACATCAGACAAGAATTCTTTCGCATCCAATCGGAGTTTGCGGAAATCATCCATCAAGATGTCCTTCGTACCTCGGGGCAGTTCTACCTCAGAAATCAACCGTCCAACAGTGAGATAGACGGAATGCTACAAATGCAGGCTGACAACGCCCGTAATTTCATGACTCCCACGATAGACGGCGGCTTCATCCACGCTCCGGTCCCTTGAGTCGAGTCGAAAGCAGTGATGCTGTGTCTAGTTCTGAAATATCGATTGGCTCATGTTGTAATTAAACTTTAATGAACTTGTAGTATGTCTCTTTGGTTTCGAGATTCGTTCAACTTAGATGTAATCGAAGCTATTAATGTCTTGCTTTTCTCTTCCGATCGTTCTGTTGCATACTTATATATTGCTTATGTATTGTCTGTGAATTGGTACTAACGTTTCGTTTGGCTAGTGCATAGCGATGCCGTCGTATGTCGTGTACAAGGGTAAGGTTCCCGGAGTCTACGACGACTGGGAGGAGTGTCGGAGACAGGTTCACCGATTCAGCGGTAACAGTTACAAAGGGTACACCACTAGGGCCGAGGCCGAATCTAGATACGCACGCTATCTTGCGGGAGAGGGGAGGGAGCGTTGGAGGAACCGGATGAAGACGAGTTTCATCGTGATGATGCTCATCGTGGTTACCGCAGCTCTCTTCTATGTGATGGTAGTTTAGATGATCGATATCGACTTGTAATGTGAAGACAAAATCGCTACTCGCGGTCTCGAGACTTGTAATATAATGTTCTATCTTTGTTCTGTCTTTTCAATTCGGATACTAATATGATGAATTGTATTCGGAGACTAATATGATGAATTGTATTCAGAGACTAATCTTCTATTGTATTCGATGAATCTGTTGTTGATGTGTGCTGTCTATATTTTGTGCAATTATACATTTTGTAACCTGTGCAAAAACACAGAAAATTAAAAAATTAAAAAAAACCTAACATTCATACTAATGGCGCATCACATCACGGTGCGCCATTAGTATGCCAGAGGATACTAATGGTGCATCATTAAGCAGTGCGCCATTAGTATGCCGAAGTTACTAATGGCACATCCTGCTGTCGTGCGCCATTAGTATGCCAAAGCACCTGGGTATACATGGCCCCTGGGAGGCATACTAATGGCGCACCGTGCCCTATACTAATGGCGCACCAGTGGTGCGCCATTAGTATACTAGATACTAGTGGCGTGCTAGTAATGGCGCACCACTAATGCGCCATTAATGGCCAAATTAGGTGCGCCATTAGTAGCCCTTTTTCTAGTAGTGAGGGGCGGCACACAGAGAGCGGAGGTGCCGTAATAAGCAAAAGTAACCATGCCCCATGGCCAGAGGGTTCTTTCCAGGAGGGGTCCAGCTTATGGCAACGAGAATGGATTTATATCATAGCTCCCAGGGGTACCAAGTGGGTAGCTCCCCCTGCTTTTCGCTTGGGCCCCCCGCCACAACTAGTGTCACGGGTCAACAAGGGGATGGATTGGGGCCAGTAAAGGATGTGCCAATATTGCAGAGCCGCATCCAAGATCTCCTAGAGAGAGACATAAGTCTAGTCACGGTAATGCAGGTTATGTTAATTCGTCGAGTCCTGCCCTGCAAACGTCGTCCCCTCCGCATGTGGGAGTTCAAACCCGAGAGACCGCGAGCTATCCATCATTTCCTCGGCATGACGCTCGAGGAGATGTACAAATTGTTCTTCGGACCACAAATAATGTGTCCGGACACCACCGAGGATGCGGGTTTGAACTGCAATCATCCAGACACCCAAGTGGTCCGTAACCGAAGCCGCATTATCTTTATTTATCACAACATCATTCTGAAAAGTCGCTCTTTGACCAGGACTGGGTAACAAAGGCGAAGATGATCCGGTGTCCGGCCCCCCTCCTCGAGGTCTCACCAGATCCTGTAATAGCCAGGATGCTGGAGCTCGCGCCTTATCAAGCGCTCTTAGGGGAAGACAAAGGGGGGAAGAAAGAGGCGAGCGCCTCCACGAAGGAGGATAACCGGGGGGAAGAAACTAAAATTACCCCTTCCCAAGGAATGAAGAGGGCCGCCTTTGAAGACCCGGAGACAATGGTCTCCAAACAGGGGAAGAAATCTTCGCCAGAGGGTCCCGCCCCGGGGGATACCCCGGCCGCGCCATGTCCGCAAGGGGGTCAGCCCTCAATCGAGCTGTAAGTAGAAAGGGGATTTTAATAACAAAAACGTCCTGCTTTGCTTATGAGGAAAATAAACGAAATATTTATCTTGTAGTCCGGATCATAGCCCTTCTCGGTAGAGTTCGTCTTCGGGGGATCTTCTTCCGGAGATGATGGAGAGCGAAACGCCTCCCCATGCCCTCCTGCCTTACAAGGCGGGCGACCCTGAGGTGTCGTCGCGGAGGGCTTGTCCTAATCCGGCAAGGCCAGAGGTTAATCCTTTGGCCGCCGGAAGTCCTCAGTATCCGTCTCTTGAAGAGAGCAACCGAAAGAGTCCGACACCGTCTGTTATGTGGTCGGACGCACTGAAGGATCTGCTAGAGCGAGTGACTATCTCAGAAGCGCATCGTACGCTAATGGGTACGGTGGTTGAGAGGATTCCACCCGCTGAAAGTGGGTTGCATGAAGCCTATATGAGTCTGCTGAAAGGTTTTGAGGTACGTGAAATAGTGTGTATTTTTAACAGTACCACACACGTTAAGGTGTGTCCTATGCAGATTGTAGCCCTTGAGACTCTGGTTACTGTTGCAAACGGCGGCAAACGGAGGATCATAGTCCCAGGTAACAATCCGGCCGCCCTTATATGCAGGTGGCGGAAGGTCCGGTGGCAAGCCGGACTGGTGAGTTTGCCGAGCTGAAGCGGCAACTGCATGCGGCGGAAGCCGACATCGTGCTTGTCAACAAGCGGCTCATGAGGCGCAGGGTATGTGATTTCTCCAGTGGTCGATACGTAGTAAGAGGAGCATGATGCCAGTATCTTTAATATGTTGCGCCTGCAGATGGAGCTGTGGACATGGAGACCCTCTGAGTGGAACTTCCCGGGCCAAAGAACAAGCCAGGAAAAGTGACGCGGCCGCCCTGAAGGCGGTCGAGTAGCTGAGAGCCGAAAAGGCTGCTCATTGCCGAAGCAAGGAGGAAATAGCCAAGATGGCTGTGGAGTTGAAGGATGCCGCCGGCCGTTACGAGCTTCTCAAAAAGGAAGATAAAGCGAAGATGACGGACCTAGAGAAGGCCACGGTGGCGGCCAAGGATGACCGCTCTGCAATTAGAGCGATGAAGGAGGAGCTGCGTCATGCCGGGGATATCGTGGCTGGGATGCCCTTTATGCTGCGGATGAAGTTCGTAGATCCTAGGTACGCTCCTCTGGATCAGCTGTGGAGCTCTGCAGACGCTTATATCGATTTGACAGCAAGTGCCGCTGATGCGGCCGAATACTTCAAAGATAAAAAAGATCACGAAGTGGAGAAGCTGGTTTGGTCACAATTTAACGCGCCAGCGCGTCCGCTTCCTTTGAATGAGCAGATGGCCGAATGGGCCAAGCTCCATAGGTTACCCGGGCTCGCCATGAGGTCTGTTGTGGATCATCTATGGCCGGAAGGGCCAAGGCCGAACAATTATTTTAGTTTGGTGCAACAGTTCCTTGGTGTTGTGCCGCGCATCAACGCTATGAAGAGGTCGGCGTGCATCGAGGGTGTGCGGATGGCGCTTGCCCGTGTCAAGACATACTGGACAGAGATGGAAGCCACCGCAATTGCAACCCCAAGTTCGGCCGTTGGCCGAGTAGCTGCCGAGCACTACTTTGACGAAGTCCTTGAAGGCGCTCGTTCAATAGAAGCTCTTTGCTCGAAGAACACTATGTTTTAGTGACATGTATTCCCATTGAAGAACAATGGTTTATTGAATTGTAAAGGCTATTTTTATATTTTTCATGAAAGTATTATGATGCCTCCTGTGAGGCCGTTTATATATATATATATATATATATATATATATATATATATATATATATATATATATATAACCTGAAAGTTTGCAGTCGTCCGCTTCAGCCCCCACGCATATAATGCGGGGGTGTTCGTAGAAGACGCGTGTTCACACTTGATCCAACGTCTTGTTCCGTTAAGGAGGTGATAGCGCAACGAACGAGGCAATCGGACTATATTGCTTTAACACTTACACTTAGCCATAGGAGTTTGACAGTGGGGCTACCATATAGCCCCTGATGGCTCTGCGCTCATCCGAATACAGGGCGCATACATGCGTGGCCGGGAAACGGCCCTTCGTTAATCCGGAGGAATCCCGAAGATTCCGCTATGTCATCGAGTGGTTGACCAGTCTCGCGCTTTATCATGACAGTCAGTTTTTGGCTTTCTCTACTAAGGTGCTCGTCCGGCCGAACCAGGGCACAATCGTAGTAGTTCTCCTGGTGCCGCCTTAGCCGATAGAGCGGAATGTAAGGTAGCGAAACACAGGAGCCGGTCAAACCCAACATTTGACCAAAGACATGATTCGAAGCTGATGCATATAAGGCCAAACTCGCGACGTCAAACACTCCCTAAGCTATTCAGTCTTTGAAATATATACCGGGCGAAATGATGCCCTTGGATAATGAGCCCCTGGTGTTCGGGTACGAGCAATATTCTGACGTGGCCACATGCCAAGAACGTCAGTATCCTTCTCGATTGTATTGATAATCCGGAGGATGTGGACAACAAAAGACAGTAAAAAAGGTTTACGTAGGGTCCTAATCTAAAGAGAAACCTTTGAGCGGATCCCTGTTGCATGTCTGCGCCTGTATCTCCGTTGTGCCGTATCCTGGACAGGTGTAGCACGATTGTCATCTATAAAAGAGTTGTCATCTATAAAAGAGAGAACTTCGTTGAAAGTTGTCGTGCAAAAAATTGACTATTATAAATAATAATAATAAACCATTTAAAAGTTGAAAGCACGGACTGAGGTCTTCGGGTTCACCGTCGCGCACCTTTTGTAAAAAAGCCCTTGTGTTTTTTGATAATTGAACCCGCAATACTTTTTTAAGTGGATATTTATGAGAAAACGTTTCGTTTTTATAAAAAGAACCCTGCGTTGCTTTCGTTTTGGGCTGCTTGATGCAGAACCTGGGCGGCGGCTGAAGCTTGCAGGGGCCGAATACGTGCACGACGGGGGCTGGGGAGGCTGATCCGGAGACGGGTGGCGAGGCGGGGGTCGCCGGTGACGACGAGGAAGGCCGGAGTGCGGCTTCCCGGACGGATCCATGGCATCCGCCGCTCCTGGGAAGAAAGGGGACAGGGAGGTGAGGGAGAGAAGTGAGGAAGGAGGGGTGGTGCGGCGACATGAGGTCAGACGAGGCTGCGGTGGCGCGGTGCACGGGACAACCACGGCGGTGGTGGCCATGCGCATCATGGGGACGGAGGCGAGCGGCTCGGCCATGGTGCCGCGATGAAGCAGGAGAGGAGGAGCACTGAGGTGAGGCGAGGAAGAGCGAGGCCGGCGGCTGTGCAACCTCGCCGGGGTGGGGCGGAACCGGCAAGTGCCGGGGATCGGGCGCGCGCGTGGGGCGCCTCCCCTGACGGCGCGAGGTGGGAGAAAGGAATCGAGGCTGTCCAGGGAATCGATTGGATTGCTTTTTTTAGAACGGAATGGATTGCATTTTTTTATAGTAACAGAACAAATTGGATTACTAGGTTACGTTAAGGTGTGGCTGGGCTGGACCTAAGGCCGAATGGGCGGCCAGTTTAGATACTGCGCTGCTGTTTCCCTCTCTCTCTCTCCCCTAATTTTCACATTTTCTCTGTTTATTAAATATAAATAGATAAAGAGTAAAAATGAGAGAGGACTTGGAATGGGGTTTTGGCAAGGTGCTATTTTTTATGTACTCGCAAAAATGTGCTTATTCCCATAAAATTAGAAGTGCGCAATACAAGGTTTAAATTCAAACACATTTGAATTTATTCAAATAGGTTAGAACTAAGACAAGGTTTTAGAAGTGTACAAATATGTTAAAAAATTTGGTGGACCTTGGTAAAGTAATAAAATGGTGATTGGGAAAGTTTGGGGACAAAACTTGAAGTACAAAAATGCATTTGATTTTTTGAAAAGCTCAAAAAGGAATTTGGAAAAGCAATTGTATAAAATGGAAGGAAAGATCAAATGATTTTCTGAAATATTTCATAGTCTTTAATTTGGTGTGAAGCATTATAAATGGCATGATGGAATCAAAATGCATAAAATAAAATAAGAAAACGTTATAAAATATGCAAGTTAGTGGTTGGTAGGAATTTATAGGTTAAAAGATTAAAAATAAAACAAGGGTGGAATTATAGGGGACTCGAAGTCTGGCGTAAAGCAGGCCATTGTCCTCGGTGCCCCTCCAATAATATTGGATCCCCGTGTCCTAGCATCTCACCACTCCACTGAGTCAAGGCCGAGTTTAGGTTGCTTGAGCGGAGTATGATTTAATTCGTAACCATGTGCAGTTTTGTTGGTTTGATTTCACCATTTTAGGTCATGAAACAAACACGTATTGGATGGATAAAGGCAATGTGCATGATTCATAAACATAGGTCAAGCAGAGTCTATCAATTTCTTGATATTACAACCATGTCTACACAAGTCTAGACTCGAGACAGTCAAAATCTTCATGCACTCAACACTCATTGTACTGAGTTTTTTTTTTGACAACTCACTCATTGTACTGAGTTTTTTAGCAATACTCATTGTAATATGTGGTCAATATATATTTTTTTTACCCCGTTGCAACGCACGGGCCCTTTTGCTAGTACTAATAAAAAGAAAAGAAGGCCTTTTCTTTTGGAGTTTTTTCCATCGATCCAAAATATATATTGGGTTCCACTATCAAAAGGTGATAACCGAGAAAAAAACGAGAAGAAGATGCAAAACTGAAAGAAAAAACATTTGGTCTAGGTGCCATGAGAGCTGTTATGCAGACGAGGCTCATTGCACGAACTTTTGCACGATGCTACATACCCAATCATCCATCTAGTATAAAATAATGTGCGCACCATCGGATCGACCATCGTGCAAAGAATGGGACAAAGAAGTCTCGGGAGTAAAGTAGTTTGGAGGTGCCATACGCGCAACAAGTTAGTAAAACAAACAACTTCTGAACTTCTCGGGATCAAATTTTGGACCCCAATAAATACCGAAGGTTCGGAATTTAAGCAGGTCATCCCGAACATTTTTCCATGGCAACTTTAGTTCTTGCAAGGTGGTAACTTTAGTTGTTAACACATGACAAATTTTTCCCAATTTGTTTTTTGTCAGAAAATTCCTATCTTTGTCAATCTCGCCTTAACTAAAGTTGCCATGAAAAGGGTTCGGATCAGGGACGAATCCAGGTGGGGGGGCGAGGGGGGGAGGTGGCGGGCGAGACCCCCCTAACCATCATGTTTTTCCTTGATAGCGATTAGGCAGATCCTAATTTGGCACCCAGTTTGACACGATTCCCCCCCCCCCCCCCGGTGTGACGCATCGTGAAACTCCTCAGGACTCATCCCCAGGCCCAACCCATGTACAATAGTTACAGACTAAAAAGCTAGCGAAGGGAAAAAGGCCACCATCAAACGAGAAAGCCCAGCAGGCAGCAGAAGCACACGCAGCCCCCTTATTTCCTGGCAGTTCGATCGACAGATTTGACCGCAGATCATGGCTTCATGCGACCTTCCTACCCATCGTCCGCTAGAGTCTCCGCCTACCTCCGCCAGGATGAATTTTCTCCAGCCTTCACGCAAAAGATCAGAAAGGGACCTATCAAGGTCTAGCACGGCTGCAGAGGTACAGGTTAACCCTAACTCCGTTGCTTATCTCTTGATTTTTATTTTGTTAAAATCTGCGCTGCTGTGCAATTAAAAAATCTACAAGCATTAGAAGTTAATTAGGAAATGCTTGATTGTCTAATTCTAATTCTGTATATAAGAAGAGGAAGTGAACAATGAAAAAAAGTTGTCTATTGTTATTTGCGTCCAACCAAGAGAGACCAAGGATCTGACGACATACCACATCCAATAATATGCCTATATGGTAAGTCCACTCTGACAATTAGCCTCAGTTTCAAATCTCAGTCTTTTGTTGTCCATATGAATGAATGATTGACTCAAAAACTAGATTCGGAATCAAATCGTTCTAGTACCATGCACTAAAAATTCAATAATTTGGCAGTATTTTTTAGTGTTTATATCAGTGAAAACCTAATTTCAGGCCTATGCTTTTTACACACTTTAAACTGTTTTTCCACTCGACCAGTACTCATTAGTCCGTAAGAGAGCGTAAGTGTGGAACTCGCCCCCCCTATACAAAATTCCTGGCTCCGTCCCTTGTTCGGATTGCCATGCTTAAAATTCGAACGTTCGGGATTTATTTATCCCGCAAATTCAAAGTCAGGGAAAGCTGCCTAGACCATTGACTTTTGATGGAAGGCTTTTAAACATGGATTGGTCTGATAAAGCCAATTTTCGGCGAATCAAATATTTTCTGAGAGGACTAGACCTTCGCTCTTTCAGGATTGATTCCCACTCACTGCCTGATAGTAGGCTTGGCCGATGAGACCTATTGTCTTATTATACTGGCTCACTTCACTACTTTGGAGGATGGGTTTTTCTCCTTTATGGTTTGCAAACACTCTAACCCATCGAGAAGCTCCATCCAAATTGGAGTTGATGTGAGCATATGGAGCCGGCGTCAATTTCGGTATGGCTTCGGTCATGTACTAATGAGATCCGATAGCACCCGTTCATGTTCAACTTTAAACATAGGACGCTACCAGATCACTGCCTTCTTGTCTTTTGATGCTAGTATGAAGTGAGTTTGTTGCTTCTTCCTCTCTGGACAGTCCTCCAGAAGTGGGTTTTGGTCGGTTTTCGGTCGTCCACCATAGTGGGGCAAGCTTGTTCAACTTCGTCATAACAGAGTTCGCATGGGTCCCCGTTCATCATCAAGGCTAAGATACCAATCTTCCGGGCCACAGGCGCCTGTTCCATTTTAGGTCAATGAATTTAGGAAGAGGTCGAAAAGGGCAGCTAGCTCGAAATCTGATAAATCGAATACCTCCTAGCTTCAGTTATGAGAGAGAACTCCAAGGCAGGATAACGACTGGGTTGGATTCAGCCGCGTGGGGAATGAAATAACATTCATGGAATGAGTTGAGGCAAAACCTCGAGCTCTTTTTGAGAGTCAGGGGCTTTAAAAGCGCTTTAAAAAGGGTTGTAGGCATTTCTGGATTCACTATATCAAATTGTAGTAAGAACAAGGGGGCCATGTAGACTATTCTGAGGTGGTGTGGTAAATCAATGATCAACTGATGCAGCTAGTGTGACTAAGGAGCAGCTATTGGCTTAACTAGTTCTAGACTCTCCCACCCGATAAAGGAATTGAAAGACTACCCGGGCCACGTAGACTATTCCCTTCCGCGGACATTCTTTTCTAGAAGGAAAGTAGCAAAGCTGAACGCAAATACACATTCAAATTGCGTTGACTACCTCATCACTGTCCAAAATGGGGGATACCACTATTCATACATGGATGGACGAGGGACTTCGCTGACAACATCAGTAGATGACTTTTCTCGCGGAATGCTATTAACGTTGGAAAAAAACACTGCTCTCAAACTCACCCTACGGGTGATAGGTAGAAGCATTAGTACCTACTAGCACATATGCCCGTGCGTTGCAACGGAAGAGAAAATTGATGCGTCCACCAGCACGGCACGACAACATCCTGATGGCAGGGAGGCACATGCCGAGGTCTAGAAAAAAAAGCATATCATGCTTTAATCTCCATTAATTGTGGTGCATGTATGTGTGACATCCGAATGAGTCAGAATGGTTACATGCATTGGTCAATTTTCTTTTAGCTTTTGCATGCAGAAATTTAATGCACCTTGGAACTTAAACAGGTGATGGAAACAAACGAAAGTATGATCCAAACCAAAAATAAGTTAAGTAATGAGATAGGCTCAATAAACAGAAAAGAAGGAATAATTTGTTATATTGCACACATATGTTATACTCCCTCGGCAAGCATTATACTCCCTCCATTCTGGTTTAAAGGGCTATCACAAAATTTTCAAATATTTATATATTAGGCCCACTTTGAGTCTCATCTAGTTAATGTGTTAAGGCTGGTCACAATGGGCAAAAACATAAGATAGTAACTTACACACTTCCCTAGACTATGTTACTACCTCCATACTGGGTAGAAACATCTTTGTAGTGTCATGCAACGATGTATTTATTAGGTTATAGACTCATTGTTTTCTGGAGTGTGTGATATTCTGGTAACTTAGCTAGTTACCACAAGCACCTTTCTCTTCATTAAATATGTGCCACATAAGCAAAGTTGTATTGGAGTGTGTGATGTTACTCCTAAGTTCCTCCCCATTATGACCAGCCTAAGTGTTGTGAGTCTCACGCCCCATTTAATTCATGAAGATGATAGAGACTCAGTTAGAGGTCATTGTACATGCACCAACCAAATTAGGGGTAGAGTCATGCATTTATTGCTTTTGGGGTTGAACATGTGTGGTATATTTTATTGGTCAATTTTGAACCCATGAAACTCATGTCATCCACTTATCATCTGTCTTGCTTGCCGAGAATTTTGAAATGAGGCAGGAATAGGAGATTATCTGAAACGCCGGTGGTAAGGAGCACTTATGTTATATACCCTTAGTGTGCATATTTTACAAAATTGATGGAATGCACATCCCGTGAAATACAGGTCAAATACTCTATGCTACCATCCAGTTCAGAATTCCGTTTAATTGGAGAGCCAACCACACTCTACCATGCAAAGCTCACGATCTTGTGCAAAGCCTTGTTCCGGATGCAATGGGATCGCTGGTGCTATGTCCTTCCAGCACGGCGGCGGTGACCTGGCCTGGAAGACAACCGATTCGGCACGGAAAGGCGCGTGCAGATAGTTACTTTGAGTCTTCTCTCCTACGGGATGAGTGCAGCGGAGCCGTGGACAGAAGAACATGGGGATGATCTTCAGTCGACGAGCCACAAGATCTCAGGTCGCGTGGCAGCCTGCTTCAGCAGCTCACACTATAGCTTTGTCTTCTATGGCGCTAATTCTATCATGGGTAGTTAGTGTCTCCCCTCTATCGGACGAAGCTTGCACGACAATGGCATACACAGAGACAATTGGTGTTTTGCTTTTAGGACCCCAAGAGGTTCTTTGCGTTTTATTCACGGGATTCTCCAGCAAAGTGTTGTATTAAAAGTGTTGCAAAGTGTTTGCGTTTTGTGTTTGACGTTTTATGAATGAATGTCACGCGGTTCACCTACAAAAGAAATCTCGTTTAATTTGAGACAAGCAGCATAGACGTGCGTTTCCTCCGTTTTTTAATAGGAAAAGGATTAAAAATATCTGCCGGCTGATAAATCTCGTCTCTCACGCATCGGACGTGTCTACCGGCCATCAGTACAGCTCGTCGTAGCAAGCACATACGCTTGAAATCTTACCCATAACGTTTTCCTCTCTCATGTCGAGATCCTCGTCCGAGGGCAGCCGTGCGTTTCCTCCTCCTTGGGCCTCTATAAATCTTGATTATTTGCTGCTTTGTGTTTCCTTTCCTTGAGGATCCCTTTGCTTGTTGATTTCGAGGCGGCTTGTTTTCAGACAACTCTCGTACGTACATGAATTGGTGTGATTAGATACAGATAAGTGAGGTGGGACTATTTATTTATTTGAGGAACAAATCTTCCTTCGGTGTCAAGAGAGAGAGGGGACGGGAGCTTGTGATTTTGATTTTCCCTGGTTCTAGCCTTCTAGATGTCACATGGCTGGTGGCCCAGGCCCGGAAAAAAAATGTGGTTTTTCTCCTTGCATTGCACTGTAGATGGGCCAACAGACACCCTGCTTGCAGGCCCAAGTCTAGAATCTAAACATCTTTGATGTTTGATACGTACGAGCAGGTTGTAAAACATATGATTTGGGAACTACCCGACACCCCTAACTTGGGGTGTGGCTATCTCATTATATAGAGGTACCCAAGGGGTACAATACAATGTTACAAATACAGATATACAGAGGCTACGTATATACAGTCTAACACCCTCCCTCAATCTTAACTATGTCCTGAAGTACAAAGCAAGTTAAGATTGCGCCTACAGCCTACAAACTGTGGTTGTGGAAGATGCTTCGTGAAGATGTCAGCAAGTTGATCCTTTGATGAGATGAACTTGATACAGAGTAGCTTCTGTGCAACACGTTCCCGAACAAAGTGATAATCCACCTCAATGTGTTTTGTCCTGGCATGAAACACAGGGTTAGAAGAAAGATATGTCACACCAATGTTGTCACACCACAGGACCGGAGGACGAGCTTGAGGAACACGCAACTCTCGCAACAGTGACTGTACCCATATGATCTCAGCAGTTGCATCAGCAACAACTTTGTACTCAGCCTCAGTACTACTGCGAGACACAGTTGCCGGCTTGCGGGCATTCCAGGCGATCAAGTTAGGACCCAGAAACACCGCATAGCCCCCCGTGGATCGCCTGTCATCTGGACTACCAGCCCAATCTGCATCAGAGAAAGCTGAGAGCTCATACGACGGTGCAGACTGAAGAAGCAAGCCATAGGAGGCACTTAGACTGACATAGCGCAAAATACGCTTCACAGCTGTCCAGTGAGACGTCCTTGGTGCATGCAAAAACTGACAGACACGGTTGACTGCATAGGAGATATCAGGCCTGGTAATAGTAAAGTATTGCAGACCACCAACAACACTGCGATACTCAGTAGCATCATCAGACGAGAGAGGATCACCGTCAAGAGCAGACAACCGATCAGTGGCAGACATCGGAGTGTTAATATGTTTGCATGAGAGCATACCAGCACGACGCAACAAGTCCAAGGCATACTTTTTCTGAGTGAGAGCCAAACCGGCAGAGGACCGCGAGACCTCAAGACCAAGGAAAAAGTGAAGAGCACCTAGGTCCTTGACAGCAAAATCATCACGGAGAGCAATCACAAGGCGATCAGCAGCAGCAGCAGAGGAACTGATGAGGATGATATCATCAACATAAACCAAATGATACATCGTAACCTCAGGGCGCTGGAGGAGAAACAGTGACGTATCAGCAGTGGAGGGAGCAAACCCAAGAGCCCGAAGAACAGATCCAAGGTGAGCATGCCATGCACGAGGAGCCTGTTTGAGCCCATACAGTGCCTTAACCAGACGGCAGAGGTGATGAGGTCGTGTCGGATCAACAAAACCAGGCGGCTGACGCACATAAACTTCCTCCTCCAGAATGCCATGCAGAAAGGCGTTCTGCACATCAAGTTGACGAAGGAACCATCCGCGAGTAACCGCAAGAGACAGTAGTAATCGAATGGTAGTAGGCTTGATGACAGGACTGAAAGTGTCTTCATAATCAAGACCATACCTCTGTTTGAAGCCCTTGGCAACTAACCGTGCCTTGTAACGTTCAATGGAGCCATCAGCATGTCTCTTGACTTTGAAAACCCACTTGGAATCAATCACGTTGACACTAGACACTGGAGGAACAAGACGCCAAGTATCATTCTGTTGGAGGGCCTGAAACTCTTGTTCCATTGTAGCACGCCAATGAGGAATACTCAGCACGCCAATGACCATGAACGTTCTCGATGATATTGTCATAATCATCATCAAGCCCATTAAGCACGAAGGTGTTGAACTCCTCATCCTGCAGCGACTGGCCAACTGAAGCCAACGTGTCGGTGAGACCCTGCATCTTGTTGAAGTAGTCGGTGATGCTGAGGTCACCAAGCTTCGTCTCACCCAGCTCGGTGCGCATAGAGTGAGCACGCGCCTGAGACTGAGAGGCAAAACTGGTGTGAAGTGCCGCCCACGCCTCCCGGGACGTAGCGGCGAAGATGACCAGGGACGAGACACTCGGAGTGAGCGAGGACTGGATGGCGGAGAGGATGGCCTGATCCTGAGCCACCCAGGTGTGGTACGCCGGGTGATGAGGAGGCGGACACGGGGTGGATCCGTCAACATAGCCCTCCAGATAGCGACTCCGTAGCAGAGGGAGCACCTAGGCACGCCAGGACAGGTAGTTGTCCGGCGCGAGCTTCACCGGCAGCAGATGCGAGAAGTAGAACGGCGCAGGAACCGTGGCCGAATCAACCGAAGCATGCGGTGATGCATAGAGGCCCATCGACGAGGCGGCCCCATGGTGCACGGGATACACCGAGTAGGGCGGGTAGGAGGAGCCGGGGGACGGCGCCCTGGGAGCACCGTAGCAGGGCGCCGCGAGAGCACCGTGGTCGGCCGCGGTCGAAGCCACGGGTGGCGATGCAGCCGCAACTCCGTGCGGGTGCGAGGAAGGCGCCAGGTAGGGTTGAGGCGGCGCGGGTGCCGAGTAGGGTTGCGGCGGCGGCGCGTAGTAGTGTGGTGACAGGGCGACGTAGGGTTGTTGCAGGGGCGGCGCGCCATAGGGCTGAGGCAGCGCCGGCCAGGACGACGGAGGCGGCGGCCCACCATGGATCACGGGAAGGCCGCCCGCAGGGGGAGCAGCACCAGAGGGAGCACCGATCGGGGTAGCACCGCGGTCTCCCGATCCGATCGGGGAGCGAGGCGACGACGACACTCCGTGGGCCATCGCGAGAGGCTGCGAGGCAAGGAACGGCGACACAGGTGCGAGAACCGGCCCCGCGGCGGGAGGAGCCTGGATCGGCGCGACGCCGGAGGTGGAGGCGGCAGCGGAAGACATCGTAACCTAATCTGATACCCTGTAAAACATATGATTTGGGAACTGCCCGACACCCCTAACCTGGGGTGTGGCTATCTCATTATATAGAGGTACCCAAGGGGTACAATACAATGTTACAAATACAGATATACAGAGGCTACGTATATACAGTCTAACACAGGTTAGAATAGTACCACCTCACATCTACATCTATTAATACAGGCGAGGTGAACGGACCAAAAACGGACAAAATTATGGTGGTAAGAAGCAATAGCCCCTTTATTAGTAGGTATAGATATAGAATAACGGAGTGGTATCTAACGAAAAAGGGAGGTGATGTTCTTTTCATAAACAGGATGGAGCATGGCTTCCTTTCTTCTTAGATACATTTCATTCATTTCATTTCTCTATAGTTTTGGGAGTCTTGCTGACGTTCGTCCTTCAGTTATACTGTTCCCTGCACTAGGTTTCAAAATATTTACAACGGTTTTAGTTCAAGAACTAACGGCATCTCCCATGTCGACCCGCAAATCGGACACCACTTCCATCGGCTGATCAGGGTGACCAGTCCATGGACACTCATGCAGGAGCCAGTCATTCCAAGCTATGCATAAATATTTTAAACTGCATTTTAAGAAACCGAACGAAATTTATGCAAACCGGATGGTTTTCGTATAAAGCGGAGCACATTCATTACGTTTCATACAGTTTTAACTAAACCATACTGTAACCTAGTCTAAATGACCGTCCGCGTCCGTTCCCCATGTATGATCGACCATGAGCCCCGGAAACTGTGTCCGCATCGTGGCGCCGTGCCACGGCCGTTGCGATGCTGCCAACCTCCTCCTCGTCGCCTTCATTTGTCATGTAACATCATATCATCCACTGCCTGGTCGATCTCCTTAATGGCAGCTTCTAACTGCGCCTGATAGACGCAGTAGCACCAGCGATCGCGGTAGATTATGGGACTGGACGGGGGCCTTTGTGATCCCGAGTGATGCATTGGATGTGGCCTCGGCAACTAGATGCGGTCAAGGAGCTCCGTGTGCTAGCGAGGGCCTGCGAGGAGGGGCAGACCTGGCACGGAGGAGGTGATCTGATGCCATGCTGTAGATGGGCCCGGTCGGCAACGATGTCCTACTGGCAGATCCTGCTGTCCTGTGCAGCGTTTCTGGTGCTAGGCGACGATGGATCTGGTGAGGTAGCACTTGCAGTCAGGAGTGGCGCCACTTTAGGGGCAGGTATGGTCGGCCGCCCCGGGTAACTGCATGATGTGATTCCAACTTTCCAAGTGGCCAAGTCCAACATGTGGTTGGGTGGTTAGAGAGATTGTGTTATCCCCAGCCGACCATGGTTCAAGTCCTGGCGCTCGCATTTAATCCTGAATTTATTTCAGGATATCCGGCGATGTGCATTCAGTGGGAGGAGACGTTCCGTTGATGGATTTCCGGTGATGTGCATTCAGTGGGAGGAGATGTTCCCGTCGACGATGAGGTGCCTACGGCGACTTCATAAATTTCAAAATGATATGCCGGCTCAGTTTTTCGGAGATGCTCATAGGGGTAGGGTTTGCGTGTGCGTTCATAGGGATGAGTGTATGCGCGTGTATAAAAGCGTTTGCGTCTATACTGTGTTAAAAAAAAGTTCAGCCCCGATTTTGGATGGCACGGACAATGTGACTGCATGGATATGGATTGTTCGTTTTTAACGTGGTCTAAGACTTGAGTAAAAAAGGCCTAGAAGCAGCCCAGTTGCAGCACAAATTCGATATCTTATATGTCGAGTGCCGTCCATGTAGCAGGAAATCCCGAAAAATCCCCAATCAAGTTCCTAACCTAGCTACCGTTGCTGCCGTCGCCTCGCCGGAAACAGAGGTCCGGCCCGCCGGACGCTGGGCACATAGCGAATGGGAGAACGATAAGTAGTCCCCGGTGTGGCATACTTGGAACGTGTGAGGCAGGAGTGACAGCGGAACAACATCCGGCTCGCACAAATGTCAAGTTGCAGTTTGCAACGCAGCAGGTGCAACCAGCAGGTATCACTGGTGGAAAAAGGGCCCTTGGTCGCGGTTCGCAACTGCCATTAGTCGCGGTTGCGCAACCGCGACCAAACAGGCGGGACTAAAGGCTCCCCCCTTTAGTCGCGGTTGCTTAAGAACCGCGACTAAAGGCCCGTCCACGTGGGCGCCAGGTGGCCGTCGGGGCGAAGGACCTTTAGTCGCGGTTCTTCTGGCCAACCGCGACTAAAGACCGCCGCAGGTTTAGGGTTTTAGCCCCCCCCCCTAAACCTGCCCCCCCCCTAAACTTGTTTTCTGTTTAATTTGTATTGTTTTATTTCTTTTATGCTTTATTTTAATTTTGAAGGAGTTTCACATATTCTACGCTACTACATACATGCATATGAATGTACAATTTCAAACAAATTTGAAATTAGAACCAAAAAGAATTCAAGAGGAATATACAGTATATATTAAATATCATCGGATGACCATATACAATTTTGAACAAGTTTCCATACATAATTTAATGCATATAAAGTTCTACGTCCTCGTAATGGTGTTCTCCTTTAGGATGGAGGACTTCCCTCCTGAACCATCCAGCTAGTTCCTCTTGAAGTGGTCGGAAGCGAGCTTCTGGACTAAGCATCATCCAGAGGTTATTCCTCTGAGCATTGGTATCACTCGGAACCCGCTCAGAGGTGTATCTCCGGATCATCTCACAGACATAGTATCCACATAGATTGATCCCCGCTGGCTGAATATCCCCACCATTCTTAGCCTTTGACTTTTTGAATTCTAGCTCTTTTTTGAATTCACCGACCTTTGTATCTACGAACCGTCTCCAAACCCTACGAGGCAAAGAAAATTAAATGAACAAGAGAGTTATTAGTTACTTGATATTAGGAAATGAACGAAATAGGCCGATCGATATAGAGCGCAAATGAATGAAAATAATTACTTCTGCAGCATTCTTCTCATGTCGCCCCAAAGCTTTGGATCAATATTCAGAGAGTCGTGGACGAGACATTCTGAGGTGTCAAATTTAATTACTAGCAGAATCCAGTGGAACCTGCGGACACGATACATGCACAGTACGTCATGCATAACTCATCGATTAGCCGGCCACATACCATGCATGGAGTAAACAAAAGAGAATGTGCTCAAGACAGAAACACTCACCCAAAATGGTAAGGAAATAGAATATCACTTTTGAGTTCCTGCTTTGTAAGAAACTGCCACAGGTCTGCCTCCATGTCGTCGGGGTGATGCCGCAACACATATCCATTAACGATGTGTGGGTCAATGAACCCAACATCATGGATGTTCCTTACTCTGCATTCCTTAATCTTCATTCTGCATGTATAATAGCGGACACAACAATATAGTTAGGACATATATATAGTGCAGGCAATATGAACGAGATGGGGTAGAAATAAATCACTTACAGAACGTAGCAACTGATGATAGATTTGTCGAGCTCGCGCAGATTGAAAAGCTGGAACAATTCACTCAGATGAATTTGTACATAGTAATGTTTGAAGTGATGCTCATATCTAACTTCCGCATAAATATATTCTTTGGCGTTTTTATTTTTTATGTAACCCTTGTACCATTTCAGCAGACCTTTCATTTGTGGAGGTAGATCCTGTTCCTGCGCAGGCTCGACGAGAGGCCCATTCTTCACATATGTAATTACCACCTCCTACACTGGCGCCTCATCAAGGCCTAACAGTTCACGAAGAGTAATACCTAAGTTGGCCGCTTGTTCTCTGGCACTCGTTACAGTCAATCCAAGTGCTGCCGCAGCTGCTATGATATCGGGGTCATCCGGACCGGCGGCTTTCACTATAAGCGGGGCAATCGATTGTTTACTTTGTTCCCCGAGCTGGGCAACTCGTTTACTTTGTTCCGGATCGGGGTCATCCGCCCGCTCTTTCTTCTCCTTCAACATGAGTGCATGCCTACGAAGTTCACGTGCATAGTCCTCAGGCAGATTCTTCGCGGCTTGGGACGGTGTGCTCAAAAATGACTTAGCCCACTTCTTTTGCTCATCAGAAAATACTGGCTTGGGCTCGGGCTCTCTTTTCTTCTTGCAGTCCGCCTTCCATTTCTCAAGATCAGCAGCCGCGGCCGCGGCAGTTTCCTCGGCACTACGTTCCCAAGGCCTTGTGGGGAGAGGCTTCAGTGATGGCTCCGGTACCTTTGTGGTCTTAGGTACATAAGGGTCCGGGTTAATAATCCAGGACTGCTTCTGCTTCTTTGCCGGAGGTGGATTGGGGGGCGGCGTCTGATCACCCGCCGGACGACGACTGGGGGGCGGCGTCTGATCACCCGCCGGACGTTGTGGACTGGGAGGCGTCGGCTGACGTGACGGAGGTGTAGGTGAACCGCCACCACCACCACCACCACCACCACCACCGCCACCGCCACCACCACCACCGTAGGGGGGTGGACTTGTTGTCCTTGGCGCCTCGCCTGGAAACTTGATAAACTTCTTTTGCCATAGAATGAAATTGCGCTTGACATCTCCAAGTCTTTTCTCCCCTTCAGGTGTAGCAATGTCAATCTCCAGGTCCTCAAACCCTTGGACTATGTCCTCCACCGTGACACGAGCATAGCCATCTTGAATGGGGTTGTTGTGGTGGAGTGCTCCAGGTAAACATGGTAAAGCACTGCCGATGGCTACCTTCATGGACATGTTCCCGATAGGATAATACAGATGACATTCTTTCCTCTCCTTTATATCGTCCACGGGGTAGCGAGGAGGCTCCGGTGCAGTAATTTCGACCACCAGAGGCTCCGGTGCAGTAATTTCGATCGTCGGTGCATCTGCACCAGCCGGTGGGGCCTCCGTGGAAGCCACGCTGCTTCTCCGCTGCTGGCTTTCGAGATCCGCTGGATGATCTTCATGCTGCGCCCAAGCTGCATCTCTTTCGGCTACTAGTACACTCACGGTTTTCTTCATCACATCCATTTCCGATGCCAACCGCGCCACAACATCTGCTTCCCGATCCATCTTTCTCTTACGGCTTCTGTAACCGTACGGGTCATCGTTCTGGGGGAACCCTATTTTCCACGGAATGTGCCCCATGCCTCGTACACGTCCTCCGTGTTCAGGATTCCCGAGGGCTTTTGTCAGTGCGTCGTTCTCTCTGTTGAACTTGATCTTCCCCTCTTGAGCATCCCTCATTGCGTCAATAAGGGCTTGGGTGGGTTTAATTATTTTGCCCTGGTAAACACACTCCCCTGTCTCCGGGTTCAGCGTTCCCCCATGCCCGTAACACCAGCTTTTGGCCCTTGGGTCCCATCCCTCCGTACCTGGACGGATTCCTCGCGCCCTCAGCTCGTTCTCCATCTTCGCCAACCTAGGCTGCCAAAGGCGATACCCTCCTGGCCCCATAATATGATTGTACTCCTTCTTAGCCGCATTTTCCTTATTTTTTTTCGATATTTGAATGAACTGCCCCGATTTCTTTTGCTTCACAAATTCTGGCCAATCATGTTTCAGTTTCTCATATTGTCCTTTGAAATCCGGAGTCTTGTTCTGCTTGACAAAGTCATGGTTTAGATTTTGCTTGACTTTCCGGAATGCGTCGGCCATCTTATGAAGAGCGAACTGTTTGACTAGCCTCCTCCTCTCCTTGTTTTCCTCAATCTTGTTACCCTCCTCATCGAATTTGTTGTATTCCGGAGGTAGAACGAAATGTTCCATAAGCTTCTTGAAGCTATCTTTTTTTGTTCTCTTATCGACAAAAGTGAAACCAGCAATTCGTGCCTTATTTGGCTCATTCCACTCCTGGACGGTGATCGAGACGTTGTCTATAACAACGGCTCCGCATTGGCTGACAAACTTGATGGCGTTCTTGCGGGGCTCCAGCGGCCTGCCGGTTGCACTGTCGACAACCTCGATGGTGCATGTTTCTCCTTGTTTCATCGTCTTGGTTGCGCCACGCTTTGACGACGTACTCGATTGTTTCGACGATCCGGCCGAGGGCTAAAATAAGAAAGAGAGTCGCGCCCGTTAGTACACACATATTTATTCAAATCAGTTAGTTTGTATCACTAGAGGCTCAATGTATATATATACCTCGGCGCCGGAGGTGGTTGCTACTTCCATTTGAAGATCGTCGTTTATCGACGTTTGTTCGGCATCATCTTGCTGACGGCGCCCTTCATCTTCACCGTCAAGGTTCAGATAAGAAGAGACATCATCTTCTTCTTGTCCGGTCGGCACATATAGAATATCGCCGTTTATGATGCCGAACATATGTGCTTCACCGTCCGGATCATAGTTGTCCATAATCGGGTCAGCTCTATCGTCCGCCATTATGTCAGTCCTGAAAACATGTAGTAAAAACAAATTAATTAAGTGAAGAAGGGGGGCGGTGGCGGTGGCGGTGGCGAAAGGGCGGTGGCAAAAGGAGGGGGCGAGGAAGGGGTGGGAGAGGGTGTCGCGGTAGAGCGCGAGACGGGGCGGCAGACGACGGTGTCACGGAGAGGGAGGCGAGGACAACACACATGTATAACCCTCGCCATTTGGTTAATTATCAAATTTTACGGTTTTTTGTTAATTATCAAGTTTTAAGTTACTTTTTTTCTTCTTCCTTTTTCTTTCTTCTTTCTTTTGGTTTTCATTTGGTTTTCATTTGGTTTTCATTTTTTTCTTCTTCCTTTTTCTTTCTTGTTTTTTCTTCTTCCTTTTTCTTTCTTCTTTCTTTCTTCTTTCTTTCTTATTTCTTTTTTTCTTCTTCCTTTTTCTTCTTTCTTTTTTTCTTCTTCCTTTTTCTTCTTTCTTTTTTTCTTCTTCCTTTTTCTTTCTTCTTTCTTTCTTCTTTCTTTTTTTCTTCTTCCTTTTTTCTTCTTCCTTATTTTTCTTCTTCCTTTTTTTTCTTCTTTCTTTTGGTTTTGTTTTGTTTTCATTTTTTTCTTCTTCCTTTTTCTTTCTTCTTTTTTTCTTCTTCCTTTTTCTTTCTTCTTTCTTTCTTCTTTCTTTTTTTCTTCTTCCTTTTTTTCTTCTTCCTTTTATCTTCTTCCTTTTTTTCTTCTTCCTTTTTTTTTCTTGTTTCTTTTGGTTTTGTTTTGTTTTCTTTTTTTTTCTTCTTCCTTTTTCTTTCTTCTTGTTTTTTTTTTCTTGTTTCCTTTTTGGCAGGGGCGGCGGGCAGGGGCGGGCAGCGGGCGGCGCGCGGGCGGCGGCGGCGGCCAGGGGCAGGGCCAGGGGCGGCGGCCAGGGGCAGGGCCAGGGCCAGGGGCGGCGGGCGGCGGGCAGCGGGCAAGGGCAGGGCAGGGCAGGGGCGGCGGCGGCGCTCACTCAGGGCGAAGGCGGCGTCGGGGCAGGGCGTCGGCGTCGGGGCAGGGCGTCGGCGTCGGCGTCGATCGGCGTCGGGGCAGGGCTTCGGCGTCGATCGGCGTCTGGGCAGGGGGCTTCGGCGTCTGAGAAGAATGGGAAGTGGCGGAAACTGCTAAGTGCAGTATATATAGGCAGACCTTTAGTCGCGGTCCGCCACACCAACCGCGACTAAAGGGTAGCTTTAGTCGCGGTCCGCCACACCCACTGCGACTAAAGGCTAGCTTTAGTCGCGGTCCGCCACACCAACCGCGACTAAAGGGTTTTGGCGCCGCTTTCGTTCCCGCGCAGGAAGAGCCTTTAGTCGCGGTTGGTGTGGCGGACCGCGACTAAAGGTCTGTGCTGGCACTGGCGCGGTGCGGTGGGATGTTTAGTCCCACCTCGCTAGCCGAGAGGCTTCGACAGTGGTTTATAAGCGCGGCTGCGCTCACCACTTCGAGCTCCTCTCAAATGCAGGCTTACGGGCCTATTCTGTTACTATTAGCGTGTGGGCCTACTGGGCCTTCCTGCGGGCCTGAATCCTGGCCCAATAATGGGTTTCTAGTCGTATTCAGGCCGTGGTGGCCCAGTAGGTGGCATATTTTTTATTTTTTGCCTGTTTTTTGTTTTCATTTTTGCTTTATTTATTTTGGTTTGTTTCTACTTACAACAAAAAACTTATTTATTTTATTTTATTTTGTTTCTAATTACTTATTTATTTTACTTTATGATAATTATTTTTGCTATTAAAGTTTCTAATTACTTATTTATTTATGTTATTAAAATCTTAAAAATACAATTATATATCAAAAAAATCAGAAAATAAAACTAATTCATTTTAAATTCTTGTTTTTCTTCTGTTTTTTCTTCCTTTTTTCTTCTATTTTTTTCTTCTGTTTTTTTCTTCCTTTTTCTTGTTTTTCTTCTTTTTTTCTTCCTTTCTTCCTTTTTCCTTTTTTCTTCTGTTTTTCTTCTGTTTGTTTTTTTCTTATGTTTTTCTTCTGTTTGTTTTTTCTTCTGTTTTTCCTTTTTTCTTCTGTTTGTTTTTTTCTTCTGTTTTTCCTTTTTTCTTCTGTTTTTTTCCTTTTTCCTTCTTTCTTCTTTTTCCTTTTTCCTTTTAAAATCAGAAAAATAAAACTAATTCATTTTAAAATCTTAAAAATACAATTATATATCAAAAAAATCAGAAAAATAAAACTAATCCCTTGAAGGTTTGACAAAAGGTTTGATACATCATTCAGTTCATCGACCAAATACAAAGTTTGGTACAATAAATTATTACACATCAATTCTTCCCTTGTGTCCCTGCTTGCTTACGATTGTGCCGTATCCATGGAGCATCCTCATCATTTAACTTAATGCTTGGGTCGGTGTTCACTTTGAAGGGCGGAATTTCAGCAAACATATTATAATCTTCTGACATGTCTGTCTTGTCCTCCACTCCCACGATGTTTCTTTTCCCTGAAAGAACAATGTGGCGCTTTGGATCATCGCATGATGTACTGATCATTTTCTTATCTTTACGTTTCCTCGGTTTGCTACTCATGTCCTTCACATAGAAAACCTGAGCGACATCTTTCGCTAGGACGAATGGTTCGTCAAGGTAACCAAGATTGTTGAAATCCACCATTGTCATTCCGTATTGCTGGTCCACCTTTACCCCACCTCCTGTTAGCTTGAACCATTTGCACCGGAACAAAGGGACCTTAAAGGAGGGTCCATAGTCAAGTTCCCATATCTCCTCTATGTAACCATAATATGTGACCTTTTGCCCATTCTCGGTTGCTGCATCAAAGCGGACACCACTGTTTTGGTTGGTGCTCTTTTTATCTTGGGCGATCGTGTAAAATGTATTCCCATTTATCTCCTACCCTTGGAAAGTCGTTATAGTCGAAGATGGTGTCTTGGCCAACATGTACAGCTGATCTACAACATCATTGTCAGTCATTAAATGTTTTCTCAACCAACTGCCGAAAGTCTCCATGTGGGCCTTCCTAATCCAGGATTCAGGCTTCCCCGGGTTGTCCGAGCGTAAAATATTCTTGTGTCTCTCAAAGTACGGAGCCACCAAGCTGGAATTGGTCAGTACAGTGTGGTGTGCTTCAGTCAGAGAATGGCCGTCCATACATATCGTTGATTTCCTTCCGATCGTGCCTTTTCCACTTAGTCTCCCCTCGTGCCGCGATCGAGGAAGGCCAATCGGCTTAAGGTCAGGAACAAAGTCAACACAAAACTCAATTACCTCCTCATTTCCATAGCCCTTGGCGATGCTTCCTTCTGGCCTAGCACGGTTACGAACATATTTCTTTAATACTCCCATGAACCTCTCGAAGGGGAACATATTGTGTAGAAATACAGGACCGAGAATGAAAATCTCTTCGACTAGGTGAACCAGGAGGTGCGTCATAATATTGAAGAAGGATGGCGGGAACACCAACTCGAAACTGACAAGACATTGGATCACATCGTTCTGTAACCGTGGTAGAACTTCTGGATTGATTACCTTCTGAGAGATTGCATTGAGGAATGCACATAGCTTCACAATGGCTACTCGAACATTTTCCGGCAGGAGCCCCCTCAAAGCAATCGGAAGCAATTGCGTCATAATCACGTGGCAGTCGTGAGACTTCAGGTTTTGGAACTTTTTCTCCGCCATGTTTATTATTCCCTTTATATTGGACGAGAATCCAGACGGGACCTTCATACTGCTCAGGCATTCAAAAAAGATGACCTTCTCTTCTTTGGTCAGAGCGTAGCTGGCACGACCTTGAAACCATTCCGGATGCCGGTCATCAGGGTCTTTCAAACGTTGCTGGTCCTGCCGTGCTTCCTTTGTATCATTTGTCTTCCCATACACGCCCAAGAAGCTTAGGAGGTTCACGCAAATATTCTTCGTAACGTGCATCACGTCGATTGCAGAGCGGACTTCTAGGACTTTCCAATATTCTAGCTCCCAGAATATAGATTTCTTCTTCCACATGGCTGCGTGCCCGTCAGCTCCCTTCGGAACTGATTGTCCGCCAGGACCCTTTCCAAAGATGACTTTCAAATCCTTGACCATATCAAATACCTCAGCACCAGTGCGTTCTGCAGGCTTCGGCCGGTGATCTGCCTTGCCGTTGTAATGCTTGCCTTTCTTTCTTACTGGATGAATTTTCGGAAGAAATCGACGATGCCCAAGGTACACGTTCTTCTTACAATTTGGCAAATGTACACTTTCAGTCTCATGTAAGCAGTGCGTGCATGCATTGTATCCTTTATTTCACAGTCCCGAAAGGTTACTAAGAGCAGGCCAATCGTTGATGGTTACGAAAAGCAACGCTCGTAGGTCAAATTCCTCTTGTTTGTGCTCATCCCACACACGGACACCAGGTCTGCCCCACAGCTGTAAAAGTTCATCAACTAATGGCCTTAGGTACACATCGATGTCGTTGCCGGGTTGCTTAGGACCTTGGATGAGCACTGGCATCATAATGAACTTCCGCTTCATGCACAACCAAGGAGGAAGGTTGTAGATGCATAGAGTCACGGGCCAGGTGCTATGGCTGGAGCTCTGCTCGCCAAAAGGATTCATGCCATCTGTACTTAGACCAAATCTTATGTTCCTTGCGTCAGCTGCAAAATCTTTGAACTCTCTGTCGATCTTTCTCCATTGCATTCCATCTGCGGTGTGTCTCAACTCCCCGTCCGACTTACGGTCCTCTTTGTGCCATCGCAACAACTTGGCATGCTCTTTGTTCCTGAACAGACGTTTCAACCGTGGTATTATAGGAGCATACCACATCACCTTGGCGGGAACCCTCTTCCTGGGTTTCTCGCCCTCAGCATCGTCACCAGGGTCATCGCCTCTCATCTTATAACGCAATGCAGTGCATACCGGGCATTCATTCAAATTCTCGTATTCACCGCGGTAGAGGATGCAGTCGTTGATGCATGCATGTATCTTCAGAACCTCTAAACCTAGAGGGCAGACAACCTTCTTTGCTTCGTACGTACTGGTGGGCAACTCGTTATTCTTTGGAAACATATTCTTCAACATTTTTAGCAAGTTTTCAAATGCCGAGTCAGCTACACCTGCCTGTGCCTTCCATTTCAGCAAATCCAGTGTGCAGTCCAGCTTTTTCAGACCATCATCGCATCCGGGGTACAACGACTTTCTGTGATCCTCTAACATGCGATCCAAATTCTCCCTCTCCTTTTCAGTTTCGCAGCGTCTCCGTGCATCAGCAATGGTCCGACCAAGATCATCAACGGTCTCATCACGTGCCTCTTCTTCACCTTCACCTTCCCCTTCACCTTCCCCTTCACCTTCCCCTTCACCTTCAGCATCCTCCATGAAAGTATCACCGAAATCAGCAAGATAGCTTTCATCGATGAAATCATCCCCTTTTTCATCTTCTTCCATTATAACCCCTCTTTCTCCATGCTTGGTCCAACAATTATAGCTTGGCATGAAACCGTGCCGAAGCAGGTGCAGGTGAACTTCTCTTGAGGAAGAGTAACCCTTCTGATTCTTACAGTCAACACATGGACAGATAACAAAACCCTTCTGCTTGTTCGCATTAGCCACTACGAGGAAATCTTTCAAACCCGTAGTGAACTCGCGGGAGAGTCGGTTACCGTACATCCATTGCCGATTCATCTGCATTATTATAATATAAAATATATAATTAACCATCATGCATTTGTTAAACTAACTAGCTATAAACAATAGAAATTAAACAATGAACAACACACATGCATATTTTATCAATGACACACATGCATGAAAGGTTCAAGTTGCTAACCGCGATCGAGGAGGAAAAAAATGAATGAGGAACCTCAAGTGTGGCTCTTGGGGCATTTCATCAAACACCTTGTGTGCATAAGAGGAACCAAAAGCAAACCTACACCCCCTTGTGAAGCTTGTGAAGAGAAGTGGCACCAAATGGCTAAGTGAGTGCGCTGAACTGGTATATATAGGGGAGGAGCTTTAGTCGCGGTTGGCCTGGCCAACCGCGACTAAAGGCCTTTGGGCACCTTTAGTCGCAGTTGGCCTGGCCAACCGCGACTAAAGCCCCTCACGTGCACCAGCTGGCCACCGAGCGCCCTGGGCGCAGGCCTTTGGTCGCGGTTCGTCTGCCGAACCGGGACTAAAGACTTCATTAGTCGCGGTTCCTACAGTTCCGCGACTAATGGGGCTGGACGGAAGCCTCTTTTTCTACCAGTGTATACTCAATGTCCCAATCTAATCTATTTTTTTCCCCATATCAATCTTAAATTTATGGGCTTCTAGGCAATTATTGAACCTCCTGATATTGCAATGTAGGGAATCCATAAGAAAATAAACTCAATTGCTGCTTATTTTGGTCTCTCCCGATTATATATACAGAATCTAAAAGGCCTAATGAAGCTTCTAATGTGCAAAAAATAAATAAAAATACAAGCTTTGTTTCCTGAACCTGAAGTACTCCTGAGTCAATGTTTGCTGACTGTGGCGTTAGTTGACTTGGAGTTGGACATTTTTGGCCAGGGACTGGATGATTCAAGCAGCGAGATAGTAGTTATCTTGATGTTTATGTTGTATTTTGTGTTATCTTGTTTGTTACATTATCTAGTTGTCCAGAATGGTGAACTATTACGGATTACTGGTTATGTTAATTTTGAGAGCATCTAGTTTCGTACTTGAGTTTTATGAGTTTTGGTTGAGCAGACATGCATTTGTACGTCGAAATTTCTAGACCTTAAATGTTTTGCCCCAGGTAAGTTTAATTTCTGGATCCGCCATTGCTGCAGTGGCCTGTCAGACGGAGTTTCGTGCTTGGGCTGCAAGGAGGAAGCTGGAGCTGGGGCCCTGGGATTGGTTCATCCGACCCATCCATCCGACCCATCCCCGTCCGGTTGAAGTCCCAGCTTGTGCTCTGGCTTCTCACGGGTAGCTTGAGGTGTGCTGCTGTGGGTGCTTGAGTTATTGAGCTCTTTCGTCGACGACAGAGGTCACGATGCCCAGTGGGACCGGCTCCGACGATCCCCATGCTTTTGACTAGTCCAGATCTGCAGGCCTATGTAGGTATTGGTGTGTTTCGAGCAAAAGCCTTAACCAAACTATATCGGGTGCCGTCGACGGAGGCATTTTCGGGCATTGTTTCCCTCCTTGGAGGTATTGCCATGGAACTCCACTTCCTCTACTAGGGGCTTGGGCTCTTCGAGTAAAAAACCTAAGCTCCAGATGGTTATCGGAGCGGGCGACGGCAGCGCCTTTGTCGTTTCCTCCTTGGGTATGTTTCTTGGGAGAGCTAGATTGTGCTTAGTGCGACTAGTTTCACCTGCATGAGGTTTGCTGGATGCTAGGGCAGCGGCCCCAAACCGCTAATGTGTGCCGTGGCAGCCACCTTCGAAAGTTTTGCGTGAGGAAGCTCCATGGGGCGGTGCAGTGGCTTGGCCTTCGCTTCGGTGGCAATCTTGGGACAACTGGTTTGTAGGTTTGTCAACCCAGTCAACGCGCCCTAGCTTGGGCGGTTGGACAGTATGTCTGGGCGGAGCCCCCGGATAGGGTGCAGCGTTCGTGGTCTGCGTGTGTTTGTCTTGAGCGGCGTGGGCTGCAATCATCTGTGTCGTGCGTCATTGCAGGTCAAGAGTGTGTGGTGGCATGTCGGGGTGTCATGCCTAGGATGTCGTGTGGGGTTCATGGTCTAGGTGTAGTTTCCGTGAGCAGCATGGGCGGCAGGTCATGCGACGTTGCAGCTCGAGTGCGAGTGGTGGCATGTTGGGCGGCGGCCTCAGAAGGTAGCAATGGTGGGTTGCGCAGGGCGCAGCCTGGCAGATAAAGGTCAGGGCGGCGACCAAGAGATTTCGGCGGCATCAAGCGTGTTTGACCTCGTGTTGAGTGGGCGATGAGGTTGCTCTCCACGTTAGTGTTGGCGTCAGGGCTTCTATGGCAATGATGATGGGGAGCAATGTCAGAGACGTGACATTAGTTGCAGTAGTTTGCTCTTCTCCAATGTGTCTGTTAGATTGCCTCGTCTGGTTTGTTGCCGCGAAGTCAAAGATCTACTGGCGGGGCCTTGTGGTGTACGATGACGAGCAACAGGTGGTTCTTTCAATGATCTTCTACGGCGCAGGCATGCCTTGTTCTCATTTGCAGTTCTTCTCAGAGTTGGAGTTGTGCTGTCTAGTTGCAGGTCGCTGAGTCATGATGCGGATCTTTATATAGCTCCATAAGGCCTCTTCAATGTGGGGTTGAGTCGATGGTCGCCTACGGCGAAGTCAAAGTCATTTTTTCAGGGTTTAGGGATGGCGATGACGTATCTTGAGGAGGAGTGATGATGCTGACGCGTGTGCGCTGTCTTGACGAAACCCTCATTATAGTGGTGTGAGTGAGGTACCTTATATATCGCTCAGAGGTTGTGATGATTTTTCAGCTAGTTTTTCATAATCAACTCGGCAACTTGATTTTTGCTCGGTTTTTTCTAATTTACCAAGCAAATCTTTTATTCTTAATGAATGCAAGAATCCTGCCAAACTTTTGGGAATCTTAATCCCCTTAATAAGGGCATGCATGCACAATGATTGATAAGACAAATCCTATATCAAGTTTTGCATGTAATTTAGAGATGATAAAAAAGTATGTCTACAATGGGTTATATTTTAGCGATATCTTCAATAACTAGCTATTTCTATAAACATGATGAGACATACTGTGCCAAGAGATCATCTCTGAAATAAGAGAAGACAAGCTTTTTTTATAATTTCTCTCCTCCATCTCGGCATTTATCCTACGTGATACTCCTAAGTTAGCAACATTGTACATGTCCTGTGCGAAGAGAATAAAGATGATAGAAGTACATTACCCCATTGCAAAACTGGGATCTTAATAATCCCCTTAATAACTAACCAAAACCAAACAAATCACCACCCGAGCCTCTATTCAGTGCGTTTTTTCACCTGGTTTTTCCTAGGTGGCAAGATGGAAAAGACCCAACGAAGAATTCCTTTGGTCAAGGTTCGAGCCTTTTTGTCTACCTGATTTTCGCCTTTTTATTTTATTTTGCGGGCTGTGATATTCGCAATTCAGAGGTCGAAATGTGTGCAGAGCAGAGGAGCTTACTTTTGGGCGTATCGCTGCCGGCGCTGGCGCCGGGGACGACGTGGCGACCGCGGACCATGGGGATGGAGGATGGGGATGAGTAAGAGGAAGGGGTAGAAGTCAAGGAGCTCCTGCTGCCGCCGAAGGTGAACACGATGAGGGCCAGAGCGGCGAGAAAGCCGACCGGCATCATCTTGGGCCGCTTCATGTCCATGTCCGTCCCTCCCTCCCTCCCGCTCCGTAGCCAATTCTACAGTCGCTCTGCTCTTTGGTCTCCTCCGCAGGCCAGCTCCCTGCCTCCCTCCCTCCCTCCCTCCCTCCCTCCTGCTCCTTTGTCTCCTCCGCAGGCCAGCTGAAGATGCCAAGCATCATAGATGGCTCGATCGCGATCATGTCAAAGACCTGCATCGGAATGGGAATGTTCAGTATTGCTGAAATCGGAGATGGGCTCTACGCCCATATTGCAATTTCTGAAAAATCTCTAAGGGCCCATGTGGGTTATATGGCACTAGGTGGAGTGGGAAGTTTAATCCCACCCCGAAAGTGGAAGGAGAGTTGGAGTGGTTTATAAGGGTTTCTCTTCTACATGCTATTGGAGCTTGAAAAGAGAAGAGGCCCTCGCGCACTCCTTATCCGCCGCCCGCCTCGCCACGCCTCGCCACGACGCGCCGCGCCTTGCGGGATTGAGCCGAGCCGAGCTCACACCTACGCGCTTATTTTTGCCAGTCACTAACGGAGAGTTTTCTGACAGCTGGACCACGATCTGAGACGTCGGATCGTGGGCTGTCACGGACTCGGACGTGGGTCGATCCCACGTCTCTCCACGCGGCTGCGCCTATATGTATGCGGTGTCTCCTAACCCTAGCCGCCACGAACAGATCACATCTGCTCACGCGCACGCCCACCGTCGTTCCTTTGCTGCTGCTGCCGCCGGTCACTCCATCCCGTCCGCAGCGTACACGGTCGACGGGAGAACAGGTCTCCGAAACCACGCCCTTCTGGTTCCTGTACGGGGTGAGGGGCGAATAGGTTTTTGTGCAGCGATTACGCGACTACTCGCTTCCGATCGTCTACTTCCTCTACGTCCGCGTCGCCTTCATCATCACCATGTCCACCGACGCTGACCGTGCCGCCGCCGAGAAAGCTGAAGCCGACAAGAAGGCCGCCGAGGACGCCGCTGCTGCCACCAAAGCCGCGGCCTCTGCGTGTCCTACTGGAGTGTATAACTCGTTTATCCCGCTCCGGATTATTTTCATATTAGTAGTACTAGCAGTATGTGTAGATTTGTCTACTGTTTGCTTAGTACGTGCATGTTTAGATCAGAGTCAATACGTCATCAACTTAGTCAATGCCATGCTAGTGATTTACTCATGGATTAATTTAATCGAGAAATTGCCTATTTACTCAACAATCCAAAAACCTATTATGTGTAGGAATTTCTCGGCAAGTGGCTTTGCCGCTGCACTGAAACCGGATAAGTTTACCGGTACATACTTTAAGCGTTGGCAGACTAAGACCACGTTATGACTCACGGCTATGAACGTGTTCTGGGTCACCGGTGTCTCCACGGGAACGATTGCTCCTGAACAGGAGAAGGCGTTCAAGGAGGCTACCGTTGTGTTTCTCGGAGCAGTTCTTAGCGTGATCGGAGATAAACTGGTCGACGCATATTTACATGTGCATGTCGCCAAGGACTTGTGGGAGGCGCTCGAATCTAAATTCGGGGCCGCCGATGCAGGGAGCGAGATGTATATTATAGAGCAGTTCCATGATTACAAGATGGTTGAAAACCGTCCTGTATTGGAGCAGGCTCATGAGATAATATGCATTGTTAAGGAACTTGAGCTTCTCAAGTGCGAGTTACCGGGCAAGTTTGTCGCGGGCTGCATAATCGCTAAGCTCCCTAATTCCTGGAGGAACTTTGCCACCACTCTGAAACATCAGAGGCGTGAATTCTCTGTGGAGGATGTCATTGGCCATCTGAGTGTTGAGCAGAATTCGAGGGCAAAAGACTCGCACGGAAAAGGGGCCGAAGGGACTTCTGTTGCCAACATGGTGAACCAGAAGAACTTCAACTCCCACAAGCCCAAGGGAAAGAACGGTGTCCAACACAATACCGACTTTAAGAAAAAGGGTAAGAAGACCTTCAAGAAGAACAAGAAGGACGAGGGCTGCTTTACTTGTGGTTCAGTTGAACATTGGGCCAACAAGTGCCAAACAAGTACAAGAAGCCAGGACAGGACTCCAAGTCTGTCAACTTGATTGTGGGCAACAATGAGAATGCTGCATCTGGGTACGGTAATTTATTTACTGTTTTTTCAGTGTTTCAACCCAACGATTGGTGGGTGGACACAGGTGCAGGTGTTCATGTGTGTGCTGACATTTCATTGTTCACTTCTTACCAGGTCACAGGTCACGGGTCCGTATTAATGGGGAATGGCGCGAGTGCTTCTGTTCATGGTGTTGGCACGGTCGATCTGAAATTTACTTCGGGAAGGATTGTGCAGCTGAAGAACGTGCAGCATGTCCCCGCCATCAAGAAGAACCTCGTTAGTGGCTCCCTTCTATGTAGAGAAGGGTTTAAGTTGGTTTTCGAGTCTAATAAATTAGTTGTTACAAAATATGGACTCTTTGTTGGAAAAGGTTATGAGAGCGGAGGGATGTTCCGCCTTTCCATCGCAGATTTTTGTAATAAAGTCGTGAACCATATTCATTCGAATTTTAATGAATCTGAAGTTTGGCATTTACGTCTTTGTCACATTAGTTTTGGTGTTATGACGCGGCTAGCCAAGTTGGATTTAATCCCGAGTTTCACTTTAGCCAAAGGTTCTAAGTGCCTTTCATGTGTGCAAGCTAAGCAACCTCGCAAGCCTCATAAGGCCGCGGAGGAGAGACACCTGGCACCATTAGAACTCATACATTCTGATCTTTGCGAGATGAATGGTGTGTTGACTAAAGGTGGAAAGAGATACTTCATGACATTGATAGATGATTCCACTAGATATTGCTATGTGTATCTGTTAAATACTAAAGATGAGGCTCTACACTACTTTAAAATCTATAAGGCAGAAGTTGAAAATCAACTTGAAAAGAAAATTAAACGAGTCCGGTCAGATCGTGGTGGAGAGTACTTCTCGAGTGAGTTTGATTCCTTCTGTGCGGAACACGGCATTATTCATGAGAGGACGCCTCCCTATTCACCCCAGTCAAACGGGGTTGCCGAGCGGAAAACCCGTACTCTAACTGATTTGGTTAACGCCATGTTAGATACATCGGATTTATCTAAGGCATGGTGGGGGGAGGCTATATTGACGGCATGTCATGTCCTGAATAAAGTTCCGACAAAGGATAATGAGATCACTCCCTATGAGAAATGGGCAAAGAGAAGGACGGCACTCTCGTACTTGCGCACTTGGGGCTGTTTGGCGAAATTCAACCGATCCCCAAAAAGCGTAAGCTTGGACCCAAGACTGAGGACTGCGTTAATTTGGGCTACGCTAAGAACAACGTTGGCTATAGATTTCTAGTAGTGAAATCTGAGGTACCTGACCAGAAGGTTGGTACAATTATGGAGTCTAAGGATGCTACATTCTTTGAGGATATTTTTCCTATGAGAGATATGCAAAGCACTTCTAGACAGGAATCCGAGGAGACTCCTGAACCTGCCATCCCTATGGAATATTATGAACAAACACATGATGAAAATCCTGAGGAGGATGACGAGGAAACCCTTGGTAGGGGCAAGAGACAAAGGACTGCAAAGACCTTTGGTGATGATTTCTTCGTATACCTCGTGGATGATACTCCCACTTCTATTTCAGAAGCGTATGCCTCTCCAGAAGCTGACTACTGGAAGGATGCGGTCCGTAGCGAGATGGATTCCATCATGGCTAACGGGACATGGGAGATCACTGACTGTCCCTATGGTTGCAAACCACTGGGATGTAAGTGGGTGTTCAAAAAGAAGCTTAGGCCCGATGGTACGATTGAAAAGTACAAGGCTAGGCTTGTGGCCAAGGGCTATGACCAGCAAGAAGTGGAAGATTTCTTCGATACTTATTCACCTGTGGCTAGACTGACCACCATTCGAGTATTACTCTCGTTGGCGGCCTCACATGGTCTTCTCGTCCATCAGATGGATGTTAAGACGGCTTTTCTAAATGGAGAGCTAAAGGAGGAAATCTACATGCAACAGCCTGATGGCTTTGTGATAGATGGTCGGGAAAGAAAGGTGTCTAGGTTGATAAAATCTTTATATGGCCTGAAACAAGCACCTAAGCAATGGCATGATAAGTTTAATACAACTCTGACATCTGTTGGTTTCGTTGTTAATGAGGCTGACAAATGTGTATACTATCGCCATGGTGGGGGCGAAGGAGTTATACTGCGCTTGTATGTTGATGACATACTGATATTCGGAACAAACCTCAAAGTCATTGAGGAGGTCAAATCGTTTCTATCTCAGAACTTTGAGATGAAAGACCTTGGTGTGGCTGATGTTATCTTGAACATCAAGCTACTGAGAGATAATGAGGGTGGGATCACACTTCTGCAATCCCATTACGTTGAGAAGGTGTTGAGTCGTTTTGGATATTCGGACTGCACACCATCTCAAACACCATATGATCCTAGCGTGTTGATTCGAAAGTCCAAAGGCATGGCTAAAGATCAATTGAGATACTCTCAAATCATTGGTTCACTGATGTACCTAGCGAGCGCAACGAGGCCTGACATCGTGTTTGCTGTGAGCAAACTGAGCCGGTTTGTTTCCAAACCGGGTGATGTACATTGACATGCTGTTGAGAGAGTTATGCGCTATCTGAAAGGTACTATGAACTATGGACTTCACTATACCGGATACCCGTCGGTACTTGAAGGGTATAGTGATGCGAATTGGATCTCTGATGCTGATGAGATGAAGGCCACAACTGGGTATATGTTTACTCTTGGAGGTGGCGCTGTTTCCTGGAAGTCTTGCAAGCAAACGATCTTAACGAGATCGACAATGGAAGCAGAATTAACGGCATTAGACACATCTGGTGTTGAAGCGAGATGGTTTCGAGATCTTTTCATGGACTTGCAATTGGTTGATAAACCGGTTCCGGCTATCCTTATGAACTGTGACAATCAGACTGTCATCACCAAGGTGAAGAGTTCAAAGGACAACATGAAGTCCACCAAACACATAAGAATGAGATTAAAAGCTGTCACAAAATTAAGAAACTCCGGAGTGATAGCGTTGGACTATGTCCATACGGCTAAGAATCTGGCAGATCCCTTTACAAAAGGGCTATCACGTGTTGTGATAGATAATGCATCGAGGGAGATGGGTATGAGACCCACATGAGTTGCCATGGTGGTAACCCAACCTATGTGATCGGAGATCCCGTGAAGTAGGACCTGGGAAAACAAGCCAGTGGCGAACTGAGGAGAGTAACTATACTAACCCACTCCGTTGGAGATGCAATACTCTCGATACTGTATGGTAGGATGATTATGGTCTTAATGTGTTCCAAAGCTTATAAAAGCAAGATGCTATCCTACAGAGCGATCTTTGGAGGAACACACCTATATGAGCCCGACTGCTGGTCACAGTCTATGAGATTGGGGTGATCTCTAGTAAGCTCATGAATAGGCCAGGAGTGTGACTTATATGCTCCACCCGAGGGGTCAGCCTTCGGCAGCCTAGTACTAGTAAGACATGTAGTGAAACTTCTTTACGCCAAACTGACAATTCAAGGCATAGTCCATTGTTCAGTTGTGAAGGAGTGTAGCTACTTGCTCTAGGTGAAGTTCAACCTTAACAGGTCTTCACTGAAACACTGGTATATCGAAACAGCAATTGTAACAGAGGACACAATGAGCCCTCGAGATCTGGTGGGGGATTGCTGAAATCTGAGATGGGCTCTAGGCCCATATTGCAATTTCTGAAAAATCTCTAAGGGCCCATGTGGGTTATATGGCACTAGGTGGAGTGGGAAGTTTAGTCCCACCCCGGAAGTGGAAGGAGAGTTGGAGTGGTTTATAAGGGTTTCTCTTCTACATGCTATTGGAGCTTGAAAAGAGAAGAGGCCCTCGCGCACTCCTCCTTCGCCGCCCGCCTCGCCACGCCACGCCTCGTCACGACGCGCCGCGGGTTGCGGGATTGAGCCGAGCCGAGCTCACACCTACGCGCTTATTTTTGCCAGTCACTAACGGAGAGTTTTCTGACAGCTGGACCACGATCTGAGACGTCGGATCGTGGGCTGTCACGGACTCGGACGTGGGTCGAGCCCACGTCTCTCCACGCGGCTGCGCCTATAAGTATGCGGTGTCTCCTAACCCTAGCCGCCACGAACAGATCACATCTGCTCACGCGCACGTCCACCGTCGTTCCTTTGCTGCTGCTGCCGCCGGTGACTCCATCCCGTCCGCCGCGTACACGGTCGACGGGAGAGCAGGTCTCCGAAACCACGCCCTTCTGGTTCCTGTACGGGGTGAGGGGCGAATAGGTTTTTGGGCAGCGATTACGCGACTGCTCGCTTCCGATCGTCTACTTCCTCTACGTCCGCGTCGCCTTCATCATCACCATGTCCACCGACGCTGACCGTGCCGCCGCCGAGAAAGCTAAAGCCGACAAGAAGGCCGCCGAAGACGCCGCTGCTGCCACCAAAGCCGCGGCCTCTGCATGGCCTACTGGAGGATATAACTCGTTTATCCCGCTCCTGATTATTTTCATATTAGCAGTACTAGCAGTATGTGTTGATTTGTCTACTGTTTGCTTAGTACGTGCATGTTTAGATCAGAATAATACGTCATCAACTTAGTCAATGCCATGCTAGTGATTTACTCATGGATTAATTTAATCGAGAAATTGCCTATTTACTCAACAAGTATGGGTACGTAACGACCTAACAAATCTACTCCCTCCGTTCCTAAATGTCCTTTTAGAGATTCCACTACAAACTACATACGGATGTATATAGGCATATTTTAGAATGTAGATTCACTTATTTTGCTCCGTATGTAGTCTGTAGTGGAATCTCAAAAAAGACTTATAAGTATTTAGGAACCGAGGAAGTAGCTGCAATTAGCTATCAAAAAAGTTTACTGCAATTAGAATCGTTTCGAGATCGGTTTTGCTATTCATTTGTCAAACCAAACTCCATGGTCAACCTTGTACGTGTTTATTTACATCACATAAATAATGAAAGGTCCCTCCCTCCCTGCCTCCCTCCTGCTCCTTGGTCTCCTCCGCAGGCCAGCTGTGTATGCTGGCTTCTATTCTCTTGTCAGCTCTCCTCTCCTATTCTGTTTATGCTGGTTTCCTGCTTGTAGCTAGCCCAACTGCATGAAGCTACTCGGGCTTACACTAGTTGAAAACCGGCCTCTTGTCCCGGTTCATAAGGGCCTTTAGTCTCGGTTCATGAACCGGGACTAAAGAGTCGTTACTAATACGTCCCCCCTTTAGTCCCGGTTCAAACCAGAACCGGGACAGATGGGCCTTCACGTGGCCGCTGCCGGCAGCCCAGGCAGGGTGCCTTTGGTGCCGGTTGATGACATAAATCGGGACCAAAAGGCTTCCACGCGTCAGCAGCTGGCTGGAGCTGAGGTTTTCTTTTTGTTTTAAAAACAGTGGCTGTTTTAGGGGTTTGGAGGGTTATTTTTAGGTTGTTATTAGCTAGCTAATAGAGAGAAGTGTCCTCTCTTATATATTCATCCTTGGTTTACCCAAACGCTACTGCTATGTTCATTTCACCCGCAGATATATATATAATAACTCATGCATGCTAGCATCATACATAATCATATATAATAACAAGTCTTACTAATTAATATCATCATTCAACTTCTACTCATTATTAATAATAAGTCATACGATCATCATCCTCATAGTCATCGAACACAACCCTTCATAATTGTTCTTAGCAGATGATCATCAGTATCAGGTAGGACCTAAACACACTTAAGGTAAAATAGCATAAAACAATATAGACCCTGACTCTCCGTTATGAAGAATGGAGATCATCCTGTCTCCAATTCTTGCGTCTCGCTTTCTTTTGCTTCCAAGAAGCTCCTTACGACTGTCCATACATTTTTTCCATTCTTCGATTGTCATGTCTCCACTTCTTTTAGAAATCCGGTATGGACAGTTGAGATTCATAGGATGACCTGGATATATGTTCAAAACACGAAGGCTGCTGCCATTCTGATACATCAAATGAGGCACACAATCCTCTAGGATTCTCTGTTGAAAAATATAGTAATAACTTCGTAGTTAGCAATGATGTACTAGTTTTAGAAGTATGCAAAAAGATGCACGGATGTCGTAATAGTAAAAAATCTTACCAGGGTATCTCCATGGTAGTTACCGTAGTTCAACACGTGCACTAGTGGCACGTATTGACCATAATGTTGAGGAGTTCGATTGTAGATATTGTAATTCTCAAGATCATTACAAAATCCAACCAGATGAGTTTTCTGCTTGTAAGTTAACTCAGCGCCATCGGTGTAGTATGTTCTATCTACCATCTTCTGCACATTCTTTGATACTTCAAAATAAGCTGTCAATGGAAATAAGCTGTCAACTATTTTGAAATGAACAAATAAATTAGTTAATAATTAACTATGTTTGAGAAACTCACATAGCAGTAGAACTGGAGGCATATCAACAAGGACCCAAATGTCCATATTGTCTTGCTCGATTTCAGGATCACCAAGATCCATGGTGACAAGCATACCCTCATCAAAATCATACAATTTGCAAAATGCTTCCCAATTTTTGCAACCAAAATGGGTTACGCTCTCAGCATTATATAACTTTACTTCAAAATCCACATCATGATGGGTCCTTAGGTGAATTTTCTTCGTTTCAAAATTTTCATGGTCTTCAAAATCCATCCTCTCCAAGTCATAGCGTCTTGCATGGCATGGGATAAACTATACTCGAATTGTAAAAGATGAAAATTACACGTTGAAATAGTTGAAGTCATGCTTAATTATGAAAAAAAAACACTTGTCGTCGTTGCGTACGGTTTCAACTTCGAAGGTCTCCTCTAGCTTAATGCTAAAGCGCCGACCATCGTCCAGGTGAGGCATGTCGCACTGACCTCGATCGTCGTGGCACCAGTCGCACTCCCCCGGGAGACTTCCGTCGTCCAATGATGACATTTCCTATACGTTCATAATTCAAACACTAAATTAGTTCATTATTATTCAACTAATCATATGCATATGCCTCGCATAGTGCTCTCCAATTTGAGCATTCAATAAGAAAAATCAAATCACAGATTAAAGTAGTATTCAAATTAGGATGCATTCAATTATAAGAAAAACTGCATCATCTCCATGTGTCCGTACATCAAATATTATCACTAATACACGTCGAATACTGTCCTACATATCGCCAGTACAGCCAGAGCCGTAGTGCCCGACGGGTATCGACGCGGGCGGTGGGCACCCAAAGGGAAGGAACCATCACAGGATCATAGCTCCAGTGAGATCCATGAAGAACCTGCCAGGTATTTTCGAACCTGCCCTCCAGCGCAACCATGTAGCGACGGACGTGCTGGTCCTCCTCGCTGACACGGTGACGTACCACCTCCGCAGTGTCTGGAAGCCTCGGCACCGTCCCTGGCCCACGCGACCGCCACCAAACAAGGATCGGGTCAACGACGGGTTGTCTCCTCACCAAACTACGCCCCCCGGAAGGTAGCGCCTCCCAGTACCACCCCGGCGGAGCCCAGTCCCGGACATGGCCCATCTGGTCAAGCAGGTGTCGTCCTCCGCCGACTCGACGACAAGGATGCGGGATAGGCATCGTCCACGTCGATGCGGGAGTAATTGCTTTAACTAAAAAAAATAAACTAGTTCTATTAATTTTCTTGCTAAAAATAAACTACTTGTATAGTAAAATAAACTAGTTCAACTATTAAGCACTTACTATAAATAGAGTAATGTAGTACTTACTAAAAATAAACAAGTTTACCTAGTTCTAACTAATTCCATTAAACACTTTCTAAGTAGTACTAATTACTAAAAGTTATCGGGGAGGGGCGGTATATCGACAACGACATACCCGATAACAAAAATAAAAAGAGGAAGAAGAAGAAAAAAAAGGAGAAGAAGAAAGGAATAGAAGAGGAAGAAGAAGAAGAAAAGACGAGAAGAAGAAGGAATAATAGAGGAGAAGATCAGAAGAATTCTTCTTTTTCTCCTGATCTATTACTTCTTCTTCTTCTCTTTTTTTTCTTCTTTTTCATCTTCTTATTTATTTCTCCTGTTATTCCTCTCCTCTTCTTCTTATTCTTCTTCTTCTTCTCCTTCTTCCTCTTCTTATTTCTATGAACAAAATTACAACAAAAAATTGAACTTTCTATGAACAAAAAACTTTATATATATATATATATATATATATATATATATATATATATATATATATATATATATATATGAACAAAATTTCTATGAACGAAAAAATTAAACTAACCACATATGAACATTATACATTATACATTATATATATATATATGAACATTATACATACACATATACATACACATACACATACACATACACATAAAGATTATACATACACATATACAATATACATACACATATGAAAAAAATTAAACTAAAAAAATGAAGGCCAGGGGCGGCGGCCGCAAAGGGCAGGGGCGGTGCGCGGCGGCCGCGCAGGGCAGGCGGCAGCGAAGGGCAGGGGCGGCGGCGCGAGGTGGCAGCAAAGGGCAGCGCGCGGCGGCGGCCAGTACAGGGGGAGGAGCAGGGGAACGGGGCGGCGTTCACCGCGAGGTGGCGTCCGCAACGAGGAAGGCTCGGGGACGGCGGAGGCGCGCGCGCTCGGGGGCGAGGGCAGGGGTGCGCGGGCTCGGGGACGACGTCGGCGACAGCGAGGCACGAGCGACGGCGACGGCGCGGTTGGGGGCGACGGCAGGGGCGGCGGACGGCGTCGGGGCAGCCTGGCGGCATCGATGAGGTCGGCGTCGTCGGGGGCAACTGGCGAGGGGAACTGTGAAAAATTCCCAAGTGTTGCTTATATAGCAACGGCTTTGGTCCCGGTTCGTGGCACAAACCGGGTCCAATGCCCCCTTTAGTCCCGGTTGGTGCCAGCAACCGGGATCAAAGGCCTCTTTTCAGCAGCCCAAAGGGCGGGAAGCGGCGACCTTTGGTCCCGGTTCATGGCACCAACCGGGACTAAAGGGAGACATTGGTCCCGGTTCGTCCGCGTCCAAAAGTTTAGTCCCACCTCGCTAGTTGAGAGGGCTCGGGAGTGGTTTATAAGCGCTGCTGCGCCCACCCTCTCGAGCTCCTCTCAACTGCAGGCTTTCGGGCCTATGTCACTGCAATGCCTGTGGGCCTATTGGGCCTGCTGCGGGCCTAAATCCTGGCCCATAGTTGGGTTTCTAGTCGTGTTCAGGCCGTGGTGGCCCAGTAGGTCGCATTTTTTTTGCTATTTATTTTTCATTTCTACTTAGAACTAAATACTTATAGTTTTTTATTGATTTCTTTTTTCTTTTAGGTCACAAAAATTATAAACTTTCTGTTAGTGCCATTAGCTTTAAAATTTGAATAGTTTAAATTTGAATTTTTTAAAATTTGTGTGAATCACTAGTTTATGAATCACTAGTTTACTAAATTTGTGTGAAAACACTTTGTGTATTATATTTACTATGTACAATCTTTCTGCACAGACATACCAAAAATTATAAACTTTCTGTTAGTGCCATTAGTTTTCAAATTAGAATAGTTAAATTTTGAATTCTTTGAAATTTGTGTGAATCTCAAGTTTGTGATTAACTTTACTAGTGCCATTAGTTTTCAAATTAGAATAGTTAAAATTTGAATTCTTTGAAATTTGTGTGAATCTGAAGTTTGTGATTGAAATTACTAAAAAAATAAACATAGATACGCCTATAAAGAAAATTCATCCTAAATTCATAATCAATTTCCATGAATTTCAGAGAAATACATTATGAATTTAAGTCAAATTTCCTATATAGGGGCATCTATTTTTATTTTAAGAGGAGCTCAACAATGCTGAGAGGGACGGGCATATAAACCAGTGTGGGCGCCCTTCGGTTGGCGAGGTGGAACTAAATTGTGAAGCGCAACTAGGACCGACCATTTAGTCCCGGTTCGTGGCATGAACCGGGACTAAAGGGGGGCCTTTGGTCCCGGTTCAGGCCACCAACCGGGACCAATGATGGTGGGTCAGGAGCCAGGCCCATTGGTCCTGGTTCGTCCCACCAACCGGGACCAAAAGGTCCAGACGAACCGGGACCAATGGCCCACGTGGCCCGGCCGGCCCCCTAGGCTCATGAACCGGGTCTCATGCCCCCATTGGTCCCGGTTCTGGACTGAACCGGGACTAATGGGCTGACCCGGCCTGGACCATTGCCCCCTTTTCTACTAGTGTTAGACTTTCAAGCACTCTTTAAAGCGCTTTGCTAGAGTTACGGAGAAATCACACAGATTAAATTCTACAGGCTGATGTGTTTTTTATGTCATATAAATAAGCTTATCAGTATATATATGGTAGTAGGAAAACAATAGGAGTGTACTCCAGCGTGACCCCTTCTGACATAATTTTGCATTTATAAACCCTGTGCTTTGGAGAAATCAACGAACAATAATACTTCCTTCGTTCTTAAATATAAGTCTTTTTAGAGATCCCATTACAGACAACATACGTAGTCAAATGACCACACTTTATCTATATACGTCTCTATGTAGTCTGTAGTGAAATCTTAAAAAAGAAATATTTAGGAACGGAGGGAGTACAATACACCTCTCCCCCCTACCATCCGTTCATCCATGCATCTAACATTTTTGTTCATGGTTAAAAGAACCGGCTATATATTTTGAAACGAATTTCTAATTTTGGATCCGTTTTCAACATTGTATATGTTAATGTGAATTAAATTTTCCATCTTGTGGAACTAGAAGGAAACACTTTAAACATTTTTTTATCGATGCAAGTTCTTTAAGGCTTTCATAGTTGCATGGTTTTGGTACATGTGTTACTGGATTTTTAAGACTTAAGAAAACAAGTCATGAAAATCACATGAAACACTGGTAGATGTGGCAAACAATCCAAACAAAGAACAGATCGTGGCCCTCGCATCCCCCCTGGGGCAATTCGGGGGCGATTAGAGATCCGCCGCTCAGCCACCCCTTCAGCCCCCCTTCCCTCCTCGCCGCCATCGGAGATGGCCGTCGGGAAAGCCCGCGCGGGCGTTGGGGAAGGTGGCGGCAGGGATCTCGACGCTTGGATCCATCTCGTCGGCTTGCGGATCAGATCGCATCGGAGGCCCGCGGTTCCTGGGGAGGCGGCCCTGCCAGCGCGGCGGCGTCGTCCGGAGGCTGGCGATGTTCGCAGGAGACGTTGTCCAGTGTGCTCGGCCGCGCAGGTTGCGGGTCGCTGGTGGAGTCCGGCTGCGGCGCGGTGCACTATTGGGTCAGATCTGGAGGTTCCCCTCTATTTTGGTGCCTCTCTCGATGTCCCGGTGGCTTGGATCTGCTGGTTCCGGTGATAGTGAGCCCTGGTGGTGTACTTGGGGTCCGTGGGAAACCTTGGCTGGTCTGGCTTTCCTTCATGGAGGTGCAGCTGAGGTCCCAAACTACCCATCCTGATCCCCTGCCCGTCCGAAAACCTACAATCCTTGTCGGATCTGGTGGCGGCGGATTTGTTCGTGTTGTGACCTTTCTGGAGGCGTCGTCAGGGTCCTTGGGGCTCAGTTGGGAGTGCAGAGTAACTGCAGGCGGAGGGGATGGATCAAATTGGGGCCTTCTTGAAAACATGAGGACGAATCCCAAAAAATGAAGCTCTAGGTAGGCGAACCATAGGTAGGGGGACTTTTGTGTTTTTGGGTGACTTCTGTTTCTTATTGAAAAGAGTGTTCATTAATGTGTGTAGAAATCTGGTTCATGTGAAAATGACGGGCAACTTTTATTTACGTGTTCTTAAAGAAAACAAACTATGTCCATGCCTTCAATAGCCACAGCTTTCGGTGGATCGGTCTACCGCTCTACAAGAGAGGTAAAACATCCTATCACTAGCCCCGGGTGCCATCTCGATCCATATGCGCCCCACAATGCGTTGTCGGATATGGACTACAGTTGCGTTGGAAACATGTAGTAGCTTCTCTTTTTCAGATGAACTGGTATGCACCGCAGGGTCATGTGGGCTGATTCCTCGTTTTCATAGGTTGACGTGCGCGAGCCAGCCTCCTGGATCGCTACAGCTCGTGCTTAAGGCATCTTCAAATCAGATCCTCAAATCGCTCACATATCTCCCCATCTCGTTTTGTCCGACCGTTGGATTTGGATCTCATTGTCAGACGCAGTTTGTAATCCAACACTATTAAAAAAAGACTTATACGTGAACTTAAATGAGCGACGGCCCCCAGAGCCGTACTTCAAAATTCTGGGGCCCGGTGCAAAATCCAAATTAGGCCCCTATATATAAACATGTATGTATTACTGTATATATAAATTATGGACTGGACTAACTCCTAAAGTTCCGGTTTTTATCAACAGATCTGTACACCTCGCGGTCGACGAGACCCACGCAGCGAGTGCATGCATATTTCGTCCACATGTATGTGCATATGTATGCGACAGTAATTACAAAAACTAATCACATGCATGCATACAATACAAAATTAATGATATCCCTTTAGATTATGTGGTATTTGAAACTTCAAAATGGTCTGTAGCTCAAAATGTTGGCCCAATTAAAAAATTGTTTTCATATAAAAAATCTGTCGCGACATGAACTTTAAAACTAAATCCCATATATGTTGATATGTCTGATGACTATTTTCATCAAAAAGTATCACGCGTGTGCTATGTAATTTATTGTGCTTGTGGTACATAAATTATCATGTTGTTTGCATAGAAATTAGCGGGCCACAAAAAAGATTTCTCCAACCTTCTCGACACATGCTCATGTATACATGCACTATATGACAAAAAATTTATGGCCTTAAACCTTCTCCTCATATGCACAAGTATATGCGCTAATGTCGTCCAAGAATCTCTCTGTTTCAAAACTTGAATCACTTGTTCGGTAGAAAAATTATTTTCACATACAAAATCCGTAGCGACGAGCTTTCGAGATTATATCCCATATTGATATGTTTCGATGATTTTTTTTGCATCAAAAGTTACCATGCATGCAATGTGTATATTATCATGTTATTTACACATAAACTATCACATCTCGACAATTTTTTCTCTAGCTAGAGTCAAAGGTCAAAAGTTATGACGGTGCTTGTGTGCAAGTTATCAACCCTGTTGTGCGTATATTACCATGTCAAATACATTGAGTTACTGGATTATATTTCAACAACGTTTTTTCTTGGTTTAAGAGTTATTGCGGTGTTTGTATGCCAGTTATCAGCTCTGTTGTGCATGTATTATCGCGCTATTCACACATAAGTTACCGGGGTTATGTTTTCAGTAACTTTTCCCCTTGAGAACACTAGTGGAAAAAGGCCCATTTGTCCTGGTTTCAGAGGCCCATTCGTCCCGGTTCTGGAACCGGGACTAGAGGGTCGGGACAAAAGCCCAACACCTTTAGTCCCGGTTCGCTTACGAACCGGGACAGATGGTGCTCCACCTGGCCGCTACGGTGAGCCCAGGCAGGAGGGCATTTGGTCCCGGTTGGTAACACCAACCGCGACTAAAACGCATCCATGCGTCAGCCGCTCAAAAGCTGGGGTTTTTGCTTTTTTGAAAGGGGCGGGGTTTGGGGGTTTTGGAGGGTTAATTTAGGGGTTTCATACATTGTATTAGCTAGCTAATTGAGAGTACTGACCTCTCTTATCTCCGTGCTTGGTCGACGCTAGGTACTATACATATAGAGGGAACTCGACACGCTAGCTAGTAAGCAATTGGATGAACCATTAAGTACACAAGATCGTCATGAACATATACAGAGAGAAGTGATCGACCTCTCCTTCTCCGAGAGATTGGTCGAATAACAAATTTTCGTATATCTATCCGACGCTACGAGCTACATATATAAATATCTCTTACAATCCCTAACATCTGAAGTCAAGTTTCACATGGTATTCCGCGGCTAGATTGATGACGTGGTCAAGAAAGAATCCCGCCAATTGCTCTTGAATTGCTCCTATGCGATCTTTTGGTAGGAGTTCATCCCGCATCTGCCAGATCTAAATTGAAGAAGAGGGTCAATACATGTGTATGAATGAAACTCAACACAAATGATGGTAATAAAATAAAATTGTGAATGTTTTTGCTTACGCACTTCATATTGTTTTTCAGAATACCCCCGCTTATTAGAGGCCATCGCGTTGTAGATGTGCTCGCAAATGTAGTATCCATAGAAATCATTCCCGGCTTCCTGCCACAAGCACTTTATGAGAAATAGAGGTCAATCAAACTTATAAGCATGCATGCTAAATGGTATTGATGAAACTAGTTAGAATCAATGGGAGATGCGTGGAACTAGGCAGTAGTACTTACTTTCGGGTGTTTAAATTGCAGCTCGATCGGCAGTCCTGGAGATATTGCGGTGAACTCTTTCCAAACCCTACCAGACAAAGAAAATAATTACTTGATATCAGGAAATGAACAAAGTTGTCGATATGGTGCGCTAATGATCGATTGAACTTACTTCTGGAGCATTTGAGTCATGTCCGCACAGTCCTCGGGATCTTTTCGTCTCGAGTCTAAGACGGTTACTACTCTCGGCTCGAGCTTAATCTCTAGGAGAATAAAGTAAAAGTTGTGCATGCATGCATAACTCATCAGTTACATTACTATAACCTTGAGTAATAAGGGAAACCGAATATGCACAAGACAGTAACACTGACTTGAAGTTGTAAGGAAAGAGTATTTTATCTCTGCTTTGATTTTTGAGCAATGATTGTAGCAAGTTGTCCTCGGTTTTTGAGACATTATGTTTAACAGTCCATTCATGTACGACATTTGGGTTAATGAGCCCAATGCCATAGATTTGTGCTTTTTTGCATTCGACGATCTTCAATCTACATAATATAGTGAGGATAATTATATATACATGCAATGAAAGAGCTGAGCTATATATGAAGACCTAATTATAGAAGTAGTACTTACAGACAGTAGCAAGCCATGAGTGATTTGTCGAGGGCCTTTTGATTGTAGAACAGGACAAACTCATCAAATTAACAGTAATCAGATCCGATCCAACGAAGTCGTGCTCCTCTTTAATTCTCATCGTCAAAGCATCCTTCCCCGACTCGCTGCAGGTTTTCATGTACCATTCATGGAATCTTCGCATCATCGTTGTTAGAGGAGGACTTCCATCTTTGACGAGATGCTTCCCGTACTAGTATCTGAATTCGTCCACCTCCATTGTTTCAATATGTACATCATCGCCCAGGTAATCAGCAGGATTGGTATCGGGCACCGTCCCCGGCTGATTAGCGACGATATCGCTAGACACCTTGAGCGGGGGGGGCACGATTGGTTCGCCTGTTCACCGAGCTAGGGAATTTTTTCCCAATTCTTCGTTCAACTAACCTTTTATCACTCGAAGTAGTTCCCGAGTCCCGTGCATCTTGATATGTCTTTTTAATAAAACAGACATAGTTGGAATCCGGCGGAGGCGGTGGTGGTCGCTTCAGGGCATCAATAGTGGGCTTCTCTTTCATCGGATATAGATTCTCCTTCGGAAGTGGAGGTTTCTTTGCAAAAAATTCCCTCACTTGGGCTTCACAGAGCTCTGAGTTTTCCTTCTCGGTCCTCTCATATGGTAACTTTCCCAGAGCCTTGAGATATGGATCGTATCTGAATTGCCTCACGCCTGTGCTTGTATTGCTAACCGCCAGAGCGGCGGCATCTATCTTCCGCCGTTTCTTACGAGGCGGAGAAGCAGGCGGAGTGCTCAGATGCTTCGGAGGAGCCGGAGCGCCGGTGTCTGTCTTCCGCTGTTGCTGACGAGGCGGTGGAGCAGGCAAAGTCCTCCGACGCACCGGAGGAGGCGAAGGAGGAGGCGGAGTGCCCTCACGTGCCGGAGGAGCCGGAGAAGGAGGCGGAGTGCCCTGATCACTCGTCGGAGGAGGAGGGGGAGGAGGAGGAGGAGGAGGCGGAGTTCCCTGACTCGCCGGAGGAGAAGGCGGAGGAGGAGGCGGAGGCGTCCTGTTTGGAAGCTTCATGTACTCCTTCCGCCATACACATGTAGTCCATAGAGCACGAACCAGCTGATTCTCGCCTTCACCTGTAGGGTTGTCAAGCTCGAGCTCCTCAAATCCCTCCATTACTTCATCCACCATCACAACAGCATAGCCATGTGGAATCGCACGACAGTGAAAAGTTCCATCGGGTCGAGGAGGTGCAACAGAGCCGACAGCCGCCTTCAAAGTAGTTTCGTATTGTAATTTCTTTTTTCAGATTCTGGCGTGTTATTCTCGAATATATTATGTGCATGATTTATTTTTGGAAATATTTTCCCCTTTCTCGAGAGTCACTACTGCAGGATGCTGCTAATGCAACACTATGATCAGAGACCCTTCGACGAAACTGTGTGCGATGCAATAATCCAAAACGGTGGTGTAAAAAAACCGTCAAAAAGGTACAAAATGTTTGCGATGGAGGATGCATCAAACACGGTTCAGATTTTAGTTGCGTGTGCGATGAAGGGCATACGGTTCAGTTCAATTAACTGTTTGCGATGAGGAGGATCAAAAGAAATGGGCACCTAGATGAAGGCGTGTGCGATACACAACATACGGTTCACTCGGATGAAATGTTTGTGATTAGGCAACACAAAAGAAACGGGCAGCCATATGAAGGTGTGTGCGATACACAATATACGGTTCACTCGGATGAACTGTTTGTGATTAGGCAACACAAAAGAAACGGTCAGCCATATCAAGGTGTGTGCGATATACGCATGCGGTTAACTCGGCCCTTGTCATGAGTGTGTGACCTCTGTGGCAACCATTCGCTCCCCAGGCGTCTCTCCGTGTACCGTGGCAACCGTCCACCGGCTCTTCGCCTTTCTCTCTTGATTTGGAACTGCTGTTGCACGCTCTTTCTCCCTCCATTTGCCTTCCCCCTTCCTTCTGCCATTGTTCGATCATCTTCTTCACAGAGGGAACAGGTTGGAAACGACCTCGTTATTCTTTCCCCGATCTTAAAGATGACGTGGTGGAGGAACTCATTGATCGGTGTGATGTCATCACCTCGCCTAGCATGGCGGTTCGTTCAAGACCATTCTCGACTCAACTAATAACATCATTACAAGGAACTCAATGGTCCAGGAGTGGTTTGATCTGCCCTATCTTCTTTGTCGTGACCCTGCTGACTGGCGCGGGGACGAGTAAAGCCTCGCCTTATGCAAGTTGATGCCGCTTGATAATGATACATATGATATTAAGATGCCATCGCTTGAGGGCAAGGCTTGGGCAGGCACAAATGGAGATTGGGTTGTTTATATTGGGTACAGCTGCGAGTGGGAACTTGTGAATGTGTACACTCGTCGCCGGGTTCCACTTCCAAAAATCTCAGACGACTGCCCAGAGGTTGGGTCACTACAAAAAAAAGACACTTCCGTGATGATATGTTTTTGTCACAGTAGGTCAATTTTTTTTCATGCATGTACATCCATGACGATTTTATGACAGAATCTTATAGTTACTAATTGGAGGCACCTTTCAAGTCGTCTCATTAATCCACATCATTAAACTTAATTACACCATTGGATTGTAGAATTTACGATCAGGATAAAAGGAAAACATACGTAACACAGATAATCCCGATGTCCCTTAAATGAGCCATGTGACACGTCCAACGTCAACTAATAATAATGAAACAAAGATAAAAAAAATTCATCCGTTTCCTAGAAAAAAGGGGCAAGACTTCATCCATAAAGACTCCATGCCAACGAAAAAAGGGGAGAATCTACACGGTCCTGCTGATTGCCCTCAAAGCCGGCTCCCTGATAAAATATTCCGCTGACTAGAATCCACTAATTAAGCTATAGGATTAACCATGCCGGAACGTGACAGATGTTACAATAAACTTGTACGTGACTAGATTTCGCTAATTAAGCTATAGGATTAACCATGTCGGGACGTGACAGATGTTACCATAAATTTGTACGTGCCAAGGCAAAAGGAGACGCCTGCAACATAAGCTGTTTTGGGACTGTTGAATCTTTTTTTTTTGGAGAGAGAGAATCCTACTGATGCACGTTTGGTTGGATAACATAAATTAAACAGTGATATGACTAAAATAAATAGAGCTTTGTATAGCTTCCAAGCTGGATATCTATATGTACGTGTGTGGTGCCTCGATCCAACAAATTGAGTGTCGGGTAGCTTCCAAGCTACACTATCAGAAACTGGAATTTTTCTGTGTGTCGCTTAATATTCCTGTCGGGCCCGCAACTAGCCCACAGGAAAATATAATTGGGCTGTCAGCCGGGATTTGCACGCCAGGAAAAGGCGATATGGCTGTCGGTCCGAGTTCAGCCCACATAGATAATTATATCGCTGGCGGGCCGTAACTCACAGGAGAACAAAGAGCGCGTTGGCGCCGCGAATTTGGTTACGCGCGCGACTTTTTCCAAATTTCGCGTGAAAACAGAGCTGGTCGCGCCACTCTCGATTGGAATAAAAAGACTAGGAGCGAAAAATCCCCAAATCCCCTCTGCTGAGCTCTCATCCCCGACCTGCCCCCAATTCCTAGCTACCGGCAGCGCCCCAAAATCCCTCGCTGCTCGCAGGCGGCAGCGCCGCCAAATCCCTCGTTGCTCGCGGCCGGCGGCGGCGCCAAATCGTCGCCGCATCTGACCTCCCCGCTCCTGCGTGTCATCGGCCGCCAACCCGCCGTCTCCCTTTTGAGCATCGACGTCACCGTCCCTACCGCCGCCGCCCCACTCTTCTCCGAACTCTGCCCGTCTCAGGTGCCGCCCCTGCTGTACGTCGACCTCACATCAACGCCGAGGTGCGCCGTCGACTTCCTGCTCCGACCTTCGCAGGTGCCTCCCGTACGAGCACATCTTGGCTCGTCCCCTCTAAATCTTAGTTTCTTTCCCCAAACGGAAGTGCTGGTACAAGTAAATTGTTGTTACTCTGGTTTATTTGGGTGCTATTGTTCAAGTTGCTCTTGGTTTCCCACTATTTATACTGAAAGTAGAATAAAATTGGTCTTCTATTTGAACAACCGTGCTTAGGGCATCACATTTTTCCTGCAATTGTACAGGAAGTAGCCTGATCTTTGTAATCTGAGCTAGACGACTACGTTCTAATCTGGTAGTTATCCATTCCTTGTTTCTTTCTATTTTTTTCCTTTTTCTTAACCATGAGTTGTATCTGAGCAGAGCATAGTCTTTGATAGCTAGATTAATAACAGATTTGGTATTACTAGATGGTTGACTGGTATATTTTGCTGCACAACGACTGATGCACACTTGCGCTATAATTATTTCTAAGTACTTGTAAGTAATTACTGCTATGAAGAAGTGAGTACTGAAATATTACGTTCACTATATCGAATACTGAGATGTGATTTGAGTTTGTTTATGAGATTGCATACTGCCGTCCCTTACTTGTTATATGTTCCTTTTGGGGTGTAGAGAAGTGGCTGAGTTGCAGGGACTGATCTATGGTCAGCTAATATGTCCCCTCCACCACACCATCACTGTCTTGACGACCATGGCCTACTCCATCTCCGGCGCCTTCCCCAGCACTCTGCACGGTCCCATCTCCAATCTGTAAGTTCGTCCGCATACAAGCTCTGTTTTGCGAATTGACCACAATTTGTTTGTGTGCTAATGTTTCCAATTGGTGCTCTGTCTTAGAATCTTACTATGTAGCATCTTGAACAAGATATAGAAGGAATGTAATTTCTTTTCACTGTACATTAGTAGGGTTCTGTGTGTTTACTGTTTTTGTTTTCTGTTGGGACAACTAGTGGATAAGGAATAAGAATTAGACTTCATGCAGCACTCTCTGTAATACCAGTTTGGCATACTTTGATTATGTAGTAAGAACTGTCTATACACTTCTCTTCAGAATCCTTCAGCCATATTCACATTTTTAATGTAATGCATAACTATGTTGCTACTTTTGTGAAACTACAAAGTGTAGTTTCCGAGGAACAAGGAAATACTAACATACAACATTCAGTGTATCGCGTTCTGAAGTAAAATATAAAATAATACAGCCCTTCCATGTTCTGTTGATGCTTGTTGTTCACCTATATCAGTACCTAGAAATTAGATATTTATGAGCACCTATTTGAGGTCTGATCTCCCTAGTTTGCTGTTCATCTATCAGGAGCTGGACTGAAGATTCATGATCTGTAAGAGCTTTGGCTCTTTCTCAAGGTATGTTTTTTACTTGTGCTTTCGCCTTCATCTCCAAAGTTTTCTCATGAATAAACTTCTGTCATGTTTTCTCCTATAATGAAATCTGACAATAGAATATTAAGTATAAAAATTTGACATAAGAATCTAAGAGATAAAGTGCAGTTACTTTCACCAAAATGAGGGACAATATCCATCTCTTTGCATTGCTATTTCAGTTACTTTTTGAATAATATTAAAATTTTGCTTGTGCAGCTAGATAAACAAGACGTGAGAAGATAAGATAAGTGCTTGTGTTATCGGTTTCAACATACGTAGAAGATAACTCCCTATTATTTTCTTATTATACAACTGTGATTATGCATCATTGAGCAGGTGCACTTAACAGTATTGACATTGATATTGTAATTTGAGCTTGACTAAGAAGCCTCCAGTAACTTGTCTACTCTGGCTGGTTGCTAATAGTTCTTTGAAATTAATCCAGAAGCATGGGCTCATGTTGTTAGTTGAATGGTTTTTGTTCAGTTCAATAGATTTTATCAAATCCGAGACAGGATTCTAGAACAAGTCGCATAGATGTTCTTGTTTCTTGTTTTCAAATAGATGATGATGATTATATCTTATAGATGCACCTGTTTCTCCTTTTATCTTTATGTAGCAGACTGTTGACATTTGCACCTTTTACTAAGTTCCATTATATCCAATGCAGGTTTTTTTTGCGGGAATATCCAATGCAGGTTAACCTTGAGGGTCAGCATGCAACTTAAGCTGCAGCAGAACATTATACAAAATGAGGCCTCACGTTGTGAATGAATATTTAGCGCAGGTTCTAGAACAAATCGGATAGATTTCCTGTTTCTTGTTCTCAAATAGATGGTGATTATATCTTATAGATGCTCCTATTTCCTTTTATCTTTATGTAGCAAACTGTTGACATTTGCACATTTTATTAACTTCTGTTATATCCAATGCTGGGTAACCTTGAAGGTCAGCTTGCAATCTTAGCTGCAGCAGAACATTATACAAATGAGGTCTCACATTGTCAATGAATATTTTTATGCACATATTTTTTTGGATGCTGCGCAACTATTTTGTTGACCTTTCATGTATGTAAATTTGATGGAATTGGAGAAGATGTGAATTTGTAATTCTCTGGTTGATCTAAGCTACTGATATTGATATGTTTATGTTCCAGTAGTATAATTATGTGGATAGATTATCTTTTTTTTGTTCCGCTGGTTTCTCTTTTCCCTGGTGGTTTTGCCATGACAGGGATATTCCACTTCCCTGGTTTGTTAAACCTGACGCCCACATGGGAAATCCTGTAGGGCCAAAACCGTCAGGGAAATATGGAAAACCGACAGGAATAAAATCCCTGTCGGGTGGCCGACAGGCATATTCTATTATCCCTGTCAAGCTATGGGTGACGGCTAATCCTGACGGTTGGCCGACAGGAAAAGGTTTTCCTTGTCGGTTTAGCCTATTTCCCTGTCGGTTTTGGGCTCACAGAGAAATTTCATTATCTGGTAGTGCCAAGTATCTATATGTACGTGTGTAGTGTGTCGATATAATTTATTTCTTGCGACCTTGCAAAAGAAATTAGGTCAACGTCTATGGAGCCATCATGACTAGACGTTTTGAGATGAAACGTGAAGCTTTGGGGTGTCACCGAATGTCTACCAACTCTTATACTATATGTCACCGGGCGTCGGCTACATGCCAGTATCCTTATGGGATGTGCAGCGCTGGCTATATCCGATGACTCCGTATTCGAAGTGACGCCTCATGTAGTTGGGTAAACTCTCCCGTTGTCCTTCAGTATTCAATTCTTACATGCATACATAGTATGGACTTCAAATATGTTACTCCACCTTTACGTTGAGAGTCCATATTGTGATTCGCAAATAATTTTCAAGTGATAGCTAATATTAAAGGTCACATGTGTTTGGCATAAATTTTGGCTGACATATTTTCTCACAAATTACCATAATTTTCTGCATGAAAAAATGTAAAAAGAGGTTGTACGTAGAGTCATAGATGAACTATTCTATCCCATGAAGTGGAATATATCGTTACATCTTTATTTCGGTCTAATAAACATTAAATAGAGCAATATATGTCAACATTATTTGCAAGTGAAGTAGTCTCGAAAGTGTAATTCTACTATATATCAAGCTCATGCTCCGACTTTGAAAAGCAAATTCCAAGAAAATAGCAAAAAATCAAAATCAAAATATTCGGAATTGCCTACATGCAAAATTTCATTATGTAACGTTCGCCAGCATCTAGAAAAAATCAGTGCTCCAAATCGTTACACCCTCCGTTCCAAAATAATTGTCGTGGTTCCACCAAAAAAAACTTTTTGAAGTATCATTTTTGTGCCCAGTATATTTTGGATGTTTTTTCTTCAGAAAATATCAAAAAAATATTCCATATATACCTATTATAGAAAATAAATATAATATATTTTAAAGGTAGGTTTATAATTAAACTTTTTTGAATGCTCTCTATGTGTTCTTGATATCAGTAAACTGTAAGTTCAAACGTTGTATTCTTTTATGGAAAAATGAAAACATATCCTATCATAGGGTATTTAATTTACGGAACTTATAGGATATAACTGAATAAAACATGCACAAATTACTTATATTCCTTCAGATTTAGCTTCAACGTTTCAGATTTGTTATTTCTGACTGACCTATAATATTGCTTCCTTTGTTCTCCGTAGGATTTGTGTGTTCTACAAATGCATATTTTAACAAAGTTGCAGGTACATATTATTACAATGAGTACTCTGAGATCTCTTGCGAAGTCACGAGAATAATGTGTATATATCAGTATGACACATTTGAACATTCGAAAAATGATGATAAAAATATTGCATGTCATTTTTAAACATCTTATTGTTGTCATAACAAAAACTCAATGTATCAAGTATTAAAAAAGTGCTAGCCCGTGCGAGGCACGGGTTGACGACTAGTCAAGATAGTCATATCTGTGCTGTCGTAGAAGTGTTCCATGACATTACCAAAATTATCGTCACGGAAGAGTCCACCCCGATGACAATAAATCACGCGTCACAGAAGTGCTTTCGTCAAGGGTGACCGACACGTGGCATCCACCATAACGGCTCGTCGTTAAGCTATCGGGTCCGGCTTTGGATCCGATAACCCGTTAACAGCTCAGACTAATGGTGATTTTCCACGTGTAAAGTTCTCATTGGCCGGAGGAAACACGTGTCTACTCCTCGGTGGGCCAGATGTCGCCTGTCCATTGGAGGAGACATGCCTATGATACGTCGGTAGGTGGCACGGCCCAATAGAGGCCCATATAGGTTAAATGGGCCGGCCCAACTAAAGGCGCACAAGATTTTGCGGACCATAATGGGCCGGCCCAACTAAAGGCGCACATGATTTTGCGGACCATAATGGGCCGGCCCATCTAAAGGCCCACAAGATTTTGCAGACCATAATGGGCCAGCCCAGCTAAAGGCCCACGCGATTTCGCCGACCATAATAGGCCTGCCCAGCTAAAGGCCCACAAGATTTTGAGGACACTAGTGAGCCGGCCCAGTCACAGGCTGCCATGTTTTGAGCCAAATTCTGGCCCATATTTAATCTAGTCCATTAATAGCCTGCCATGTTCCGGGCCTAACAAAGGTCCATATGAGGTCTGGTCCGCTAAAAGCTTACCCCGTTCTGGGCCAAATTACAGCCCAGATAAGATCCGGCCCTTTAAGAGGCTTTGGGCGAAATTATGGCCCATATCAGATTCAGCCTATCAACTGGACGCCATACTTTTGGGCCCACTTGCTAAAGGCCCATTTAGTAATTCAGCCTGATATTAGTTTTGGCATGTTGAAGGCCCGTTTAACATTTCAGCCCTATATTTATTTCGGCCTGTTAAAAGCCCGTCATATAGTTGGGCCTAACTACGGCCCGATTTGCATCCGGGCTCCAAAAAGCCCATTGAGGTTTACTAGGCCTATTAAAGGCCCAAATCTACTTGTGGACCAGTTTACATTTAGGCCTGTTAACGGACAAAGATGACTGGGCCCATGATGCGGATCGTACATAGTGATTTGCATGATGGCCCGATTATGTATCGTAATTTTATGGTTTAGCCAGTTTACTACGAAGACATGATATATATGCAGTAAAAATAACTGCAGCATCGTGAATAAGAAAAAAACCTAGACTATAGAATAAAGAAATTACGGCATATTACATCCACTGGGCATAAAAGTTCGTCACTATGATAATAAAGCACAAGCAGACAACAGATTACATACACTAGGCATCAAAGATAGCCACCAGTGAAAATAAACACGCCGACAAAATAATATACAAAACCGTCAGCACTTCAATAGAGTTCAAGAAAGGTTAGCCCTGCTCGGGAGCTGGAGCGCAAGAAGCTGAGCAAGCTGATGAGACTGCGCTTGGTTGACACTTATATCCTCCTCACTCTGAAAGATAAACAAGCATAAAAATGACAGGTTTTGCACATATAAGTATGAGTGTTGACAATTCATCACATTTTTTACTGACGAATAAAGTGACACAGTTTAAAATAACATTAACACAATATGGTATTGTTTAGGTCAAGACATGGCACGAAATAACATTGTGAAGGAGTTGGCAGCTTCACGACACCACTGGATTACAGATCAAGAACTCATAAGTATCAATGGTTAGTGTGCTGTCAATTTATCCCATTTCAGATTGGCAAATAAAGAGACGTTTAAATAATAGTAGAATGACATGACATTGTTCATAGTTAAGACATTGCAGAATATGACATTGTGCTGACGTGGGTAGGTTCACCACACCACTGGATTACGGACCAAGAACAAAAGCATACATGCAGTGCAAAAGAAGATCACTTGCTATGTATAATTTTATTTACATGGTATGAAGAAGGAACTTGGTTGTACAACTAAAAATTTAAATTGAGAAGGACCAACTTTTTTTATGAACTACATAATAAAATTTAAACATGCAATTTGATGCAAACACCAAAAATAAACAGCTGTTGCAGTCATGCCTAACCAAATATACACAACAAAGTTTTGAAGGCTTGGGAAGTAAAAACTTACATTATTGGTGAAGATAGACACTATAAAGCCCTCGTCCATGCTGATGGGGGAGGGGGGCAATTCAAGAAGTTTACCACAGAATCTTCTTCATAAGATTGCCTTTATTCTACATTTTGTTAAGACCAAATATAGATGTGATAATATAAGAAAAAATGAAGAATATTTAAGATAAGATGAAGAGTGATGCTACATAACCAAGTAGCTATAAATGTAAGTACATCGATACAGGAAAAAGGTACAACCAAGAGCAATGTAGAGTTAAACTTCTTCAGTACCGTCGGTGTTATCCAACCTTATGGTAAGAGTAAATATAGATCTGATGTGTAGAAAATGGAGGGCAAAGGAGAAATAAGCTGCAGAATGATGGTACATGTACATCTAGCTGTTAATATAAGTACACTGATAAAGGACAGCAGGTACTTACAAGAATAATATATGGGCGCCCCTGTAAACCCTTATGTGCTATCACTGGATTCTGATGAGAGAGCCCATGTGTGCTGTAATATGGTGCGTGCATTAATATAATCTGGCACAAGTACACAAAAAATAGGATCCAGAAGTAAGGATAGTTGGCAGATGATAGGTTCATAATATACTGTATAGAGAGCTTATTGCCAAACCATGATAACAAGAGCACACAAAAACTAGGTAGATCGTAGTGTACATAAAAGGGGTAAACCATAACCAGGATATATAAATCGGGAAAGTGTAACTGGCTGGAAATTATGGTGTTGTATTGCCGCTACTAATTGAAAGCCTATCAATCACGTATAGGCCAGCTCTATCAGTTGTTGACTGCAGATGTCCCTGCTCCCTTTCCTGACAAGGAACATACTGTACGTACTAAATACAGAATAACAAAATAGTAACATGTTATAGAAAAGAAGAGGAAGCATATTCTTGAGGTTCGACTTCATTGCATACAGTGTTGGTTGCCAACTCATGATGAATCACAGCGCCCAAAGAAATGCATTCCATGTTGTCTCTCTATATGTGGCCACATGCATTTGGAAAATCAAGTGGGAGCATTACCTGATGAATTAAATGTGTGTCTGTTAACTAATATCAGTATCATATCACAATTCGTATTCGAAAAAGTAAGCTTTGGACTTATGATTTGTGTGTTGTTTAGCTTCAAGAGTGGACTGCTGCTAGTGCGACACAAAGCAGCTACGCAGATCACAGTGTAGATATAACGGGAAAACCATAAGCATCACAAGTAAAATCAGCAAAGTGGAACTTGCTGGAATATATGTGCTAGTATTGCTGGTACAGCTAGAAAGGCTTCAGATACCAACTCTCTTCAACTGAAGGTGCGGTACTATTAATATCCGTGTAACCCTCAAAGGCGACACCGCTCCCCGCATTTCCTTGCTAATCTTATAGGATTCAAGTGGGCAGGCCACTACAATTCCTATTCCTATGTTTACAAAATCCTACGAATCAAAGAGGCCCGAAAAGTTCAAAGTGTCCATCACAACCGACTGTATAGACCTCTACACTGCAAATGTCCCTGCTCATCTTCACTACAAGGAACATACTGTATTACTATCATACTCCCTCCATTCCAAAATATAAGTCTTTGTAGAGATTTCCACTATGGATCACATATAGATGTATACAGATACATTTTAGAGTGTAGATTCACTCATTTTGCTCCATATGTAGTCCATGGTGGAATCTATACAAATACTTGTATTTAGGAACGGAGAGAGTACTTATTAAAGAAGAACAGAAGAGGTGTTGGGGAACGTTGCAACTAAAGTGGGAGAGACAGACACCCGCCAGCCACCTTATGCAACTAGTGCATGTTAGTCGGTGGAACCGGTCTCACGTAAGCGTACGTGTAAGGTTGGTCTGGGCCGCTTCATCCCACAACACCGCTGAAGCAAAATAAGACTAGTAGCAGCAAGAAAGTTGACAACATCTACGCCCACAACAATTGTGTTCTACTCGTGCAAAGAGAACTACGCATAGACCTAGCTCATGATGACACTGTTGGGGAACGTTGCAGAAAACAAAAAATTTCCTACGGTTTCACCAAGATCCATCTATGAGTTCATCTAGCAACGAGTATTCAGATTGCATCTACATACCTTGTAGATCGCGAGCGGAAGCGTTCAAAGAACGGGGATGAGGAAGTCGTACTCGACGTGATCCAAATCACCGGAGATCCTAGCGCCGAACGGACGGCACCTTCGCGTTCAACACACGTACGGTCAGCGTGACGTCTCCTCCTTCTTGATCCAGCAAGGGGAAGGAGAGGTTGAGGAAGATGGCTCCAGCAGCAGCACGACGGCGTGGTGGTGGTGGAGCAGCAGTACTCCGGCAGGGCTTCGCCAAGCTCGTGACGGAGGAGGAGAGGTGTTGGGGAGGGGAGGGGCTGCGCCTTGGATGTGTCCAGCAGCCCTCCCCTCGCCCCTCTATTTATAGGGGAAGGGAGAAGGGGGGCCGACCCCTCTAGATGAGATCTAGAGGGGGGGGCGGCGGCCAAGGGGAGGGGGCTTGCCCCCCAAGCAAGGGGGGCGCCCCCCTCAGGGTTTTCCCCAACCCTAGGCGCATGGGCCCTAGGGGGGAGTGGTGCCCCAGCCCACTTTGGGCTGGATCCCTTCCTCATACAGCCCATAAGGCCCTCCGGGAGAGGTGGCCCCTCCCGGTGGACCCCCGGAACCCCTCCGGTGGCCCCTGTACAATATCGATATGCCCCCGAACCTTTCTGGTGACCGTATGATAGCTTCCCATATATAAATCTTTACCTCCGGACTATTCCGGAACTCCTCGTGACGTCTAGGATCTCATCTGGGACTCCGAACAACATTCGGTAATCACATATAAGTCTTCCTAATTACCCTAGCGTCACCGAACCTTAAGTGTGTAGACCCTACGGGTTCGGGAGACACGCAGACATGACCGAGACGACTCTCCGGTCAATAACCAACAGCGGGATCTGGATACCCATGTTGGCTCCCACATGCTCCTCGATGATCTCATCGGATGAACCACGATGTCCAGGATTCAATCAACCCCGTATACAATTCCCTTTGTCAATCGGCATGTTACTTGCCCGAGATTCGATCGTCGATATCCCAATACCTCGTTCAATCTCGTTACCGGCAAGTCACTTTACTCGTACCATAACGCATGATCCCGTGATCAAACACTTTGATCACATTGAGCTCATTATGATGATGCATTACCGAGTGGGCCCAGTGATACCTCTCCGTCATACGGAGTGACAAATCCCAGTCTCGATCCGTGTCAACCCAACAGACACTTTTGGAGATACCTGTAGTATTCCTTTATAGTCACCCAGTTACGTTGTGACGTCTGGTACACCCAAAGCACTCCTACGGTATCCGGGAGTTACACGATCTCATGGTCTAAGGAAAAGATACTTGACATTGGAAAAGCTCTAGCAAACGAATTATACGATCTTGTGCTATGCTTAGGATTGGGTCTTGTCCATCACATCATTCTCCTAATGATGTGATCTCGTTATCAATGACATCCAATGTCCATAGTCAGGAAACCATGACTATCAGTTGATCAACGAGCTAGTCAACTAGAGGCTTACTAGGGACATGTTGGTGTCTATGTATTCACACATGTATTACGATTTCCGGATAACACAATTACAGCATGAATAAAAGACAATTATCATGAACAAGGAAATATAATAATAATCCTTTTATTATTGCCTCTAGGGCATATTTCCAATAGTCTCCCCACTTGCACTAGAGTCAATAATCTAGTTACATTGTGATGAATCGAACACCCATAGAGTTCTGGTCTTGATCATGTTTTGCTCTAGGGAGAGGTTTAGTCAATGGATCTGCGACATTCAGATCCGTATGCACTTTGCAAATTTCTATGTCTCCATCTTGAACATTTTCACGAATGGAGTTGAAGTGACGTTTGATGTGCCTGGTCTTCTTGTGAAACCTAGGCTCCTTGGCAAGTGCAATAGCTCCAGTGTTGTCACAGAAGAGTTTGATCGGCCCCGGCGCATTGGTTATGACTCCTAGGTCGGTGATGAACTCCTTCACCCAAATTGCTTCATGCGCTGCCTCCGAGGCTGCCATGTACTCCGCTTCACATGTAGATCCCGCCATGACGCTCTGCTTGCAGCTGCACCAGCTTACTGCTCCACCATTCAACATATACACTTATCCGGTTTGTGACATAGAGTCATCCAGATCTGTGTCGAAGCTAGCATCGACGTAACCCTTTACGACGAGCTCTTCGTCACCTCCATAAACGATAAACATGTCCTTAGTCCTTTTCAGGTACTTCAGGATATTCTTGACCGCTGTGCAGTGTTCCTTGCCGGGATTACTTTGGTACCTTCCTACCAAACTTACGGCAAGGTTTACATCAGGTCTGGTACACAGCATGGCATACATAGTAGACCATATGACCGAGGCATAGGGGATGACACTCATCTCTTCTATATCTTCTGTCATGGTCCTGCATTGAGCTGAGCTCAATTACACACCTTGCAACACAGGCAAGAACCCCTTCTTGGACTGATCCATATTGAACTTCTTCAATATCTTTTCAAGGTATGTGCTTTGTGAAAGACCTATGAGGCGTCTTGATCTATCTCTATAGATCTTGATGCCTAATATATAAGCAGCTTCTCCAACGTCCTTCATTGAAAAACTCTTATTCAAGTAGGCCTTAATGCTGTCCAAAAGTTCTATATCATTTCCCATCAAAAGTATGTCATCTACATATAATATGAGAAATGCTACAGAGCTCCCACTCACTTTCTTGTAAACGCAGGCTTCTCCATAAGTCTGCATAAACCCAAACGCCTTGATCATCTCATCAAAGCGAATGTTCCAACTCCGAGATGCTTGCACCAGCCCATAAATGGATCGCTGGAGCTTGCATACCTTGTTAGCATTCTTAGGGTCGACAAAACCTTCCGGCTGCATCATATACAGTCCTTCCTTAAGATAGCCGTTAAGGAATGCCGTTTTGATGTCCATTTGCCATATCTCATAATCATAGTATGCGGCAATTGCTAACATGATTCGGACGGACTTCAGCTTCGCTACACGAGAGAAAGTCTCGTCGTAGTCAACCCCTTGAACTTGCCGATAACCCTTAGCGACAAGTCGAGCTTTATAGATGGTAACATTACCATCCGCGTCCGTCTTTTTCTTAAAGATCCATTTGTTTTCTATCGCTCGCCGATCATCGGGCAAGTCTGTCAAAGTCCATACTTTGTTTTCATACATGGATCATATCTCGGATTGCATGGCCTCTAGCCATTTGTTGGAATCTGGGCCCGCCATCGCTTCTTCATATTTCGAAGGTTCACCGTTGTCTAACAACATGATTTCCAGGACAGGATTGCCATACCACTATGGTGTGGAACATGTCCTTGTGGACCTACGAAGTTCAGTAGCAACTTGATTCGAAGTACCTTGATCATCAGCATTAATTTCCTCTTCAGTGCATGCAGGCACCACAGGAACATTTTCCTGAGCTGCACTGCTTTCCGGTTCAAGAGGTAGTACTTCATCGAGTTCTACTTTCCTCCCACTTACTCCTTTTGAGAGAAACTCTTTTTCCAGAAAGGATCCATTTTTGGCAACAAAGATCTTGCCTTCGGATCTAAGGTAGAAGGTATACCCAATGGTTTCCTTAGGGTATCCTATGAAGACGCATTTTTCCGACTTGGGTTCAAGCTTTTTAGGTTGAAGTTTCTTGACATAAGCATCGCATCCCCAAAATTTTAGAAACGACAGCTTAGGTTTCTTCCTAAACCATAATTCATACGGTGTTGTCTCAACGGATTTAGACGGCGCCCTATTTAAAGTGAATGTAGCTGTCTCTAGAGCGTATCCCCAAAATGATAGCGGTAAATCAGTAAGAGACATCATAGATCGCACCATATCCAATAGAGTGCGATTACGACGTTCGGACACACCATTTCGTTGAGGTGTTCCAGGCGGCGTGAGTTGTGAAACGATTCCACATTTCCTTAAATGTGTGCCAAATTCGTGACTTAAATATTCTCCTCCACGATCTGATCGTAAGAACTTTATTTTTCGGTCACGTTGATTCTCTACCTCATTCTGAAATTCCTTGAACTTTTCAAAGGTCTCATACTTGTGTTTCATCAAGTAGACATACCCATATCTACTCAAGTCATCAGTGAGAGTGAGAACATAACGATATCCTCCGCGAGCCTCAACGCTCATTGGACCGCACACATCAGTATGTATGATTTCCAATAAGTTGGTTGCTCTCTCCATTGTTCCGGAGAACGGAGTCTTGGTCATTTTCCCATGAGGCATGGTTCGCATGTGTCAAATGATTCATAATCGAGAGATTCTAAAAGTCCATCAGCATGGAGCTTCTTCATGCGCTTGACACCAATGTGACCAAGGCCACAAGTATGTGGGACTATCGTTATCAACTTTACATCTTTTGGTATCCACACTATGAATATGTGTAACATCACGTTCAAGATTCATTAAGAATAAACCATTGACCATCAGAGCATGACCATAAAACATATCTCTCATATAAATAGAACAACCATTATTCTCAGATTTAAATGAGTAGCCATCTCGTATCAAACGAGATCCTGATACAATGTTCATGCTCAAACTTGGCACTAAATAACAATTATTGAGGTTTAAAACTAATCCCGTAGGTAAATGTAGAGGTAGCGTGCCGACGGCGATCACATCGACCTTGGAACCATTCCCGACGCGCATCGTCACCTCGTCCTTCGCCAGTCTCCGCTTATTCCGCAGCTCCTGCTTTGAGTTACAAATATGAGCAACGGCACCGGTATCAAATACCCAGGAGCTACTACGAGTACTGGTAAGGTACACATCAATTACATGTATATCACATATACCTTTAGTGTTGCCGGCCTTCTTGTCCGCTAAGTACTTGGGGCAGTTCCGCTTCCAGTGACCCTTCCCCTTGCAATAAAAGCACTCAGTCTCAGGCTTGGGTCCATTCTTTGACTTCTTCCCGGCAAATGGCTTACCGAGCGCGGCAACATCCTTGCCGTCCTTCTTGAAGTTCTTCTTGCCCTTGCCTTTCTTGAACTTGGTGGTTTTATTGACCATCAAAACTTGATATTCCTTTTTGATTTCTACCTCTGCAGATTTCAGCATTGCAAATACTTCAGGAATGGTCTTTTCCATCCCCTGCATATTGTAGTTCATCACAAAGCCCTTGTAGCTAGGTGGGAGCCACTGAAGGATTCTGTCAATGACCGCCTCGTCTGGGAGGTTAATGTCCAGCTGGGACAAGCGGTTGTGCAACCCAGACATCTTGAGTATGTGCTCATTGACAGAACTATTTTCCTCCATCTTACAACTGTAGAACTTGTCGAAGACTTCATATCTCTCGACCCGGGCATGAGCTTGGAAAACCATTTTCAGCTCTTCGAACATCTCATATGCTCCGTGTTGCTCAAAACGCTTTTGGATCCCCGGTTCTAAGCTGTAAAGCATGCCGCACTGAACAAGGGAGTAATCATCAGCACGAGCCTGCCAAGCGTTCATAACGTCTTGGTTCTCTGGGATGGGAGCATCACCTAGCAGTGCATCTAGGACATATTGTTTCTTGGCAGCTATGAGGATGATCCTCAGGTTCCGGACCCAGTCCGTATAGTTGCTGCCATCGTCTTTCAGCTTGGTTTTCTCTAGGAACGCGTTGAAGTTCATGTTGACATGAGCGTTGGCCATTTGATCTACAAGACATTTATGCAATGATTTTTAGACTAAGTTCATGATAATTAAGTTCATCTAATCAAATTATTTAATGAACTCCCACTCAGATTAGACATCCCTCTAGTCATCTAAGTGAAACATGATCCGACTCGACTGGGCCGTGTCCGATCATCACGTGAGAAGGACTAGTCATCATCGCTGAACATCTCCATGTTGATCGTATCTTTCATATGACTCATGTTCGACCTTTCGGTCTCTTGTGTTCCGAGGCCATGTCTGTACATGCTAGGCTCGTCAAGTTAACCTAAGTGTTTGCATGTGTAAATCTGTCTTACACCCGTTGAATGTGAACGTTGGAATCTATCACACCCGATCATCACGTGGTGCTTCGAAACAACTAACTGTCGCAACGGTGCACAGTTAGGGGGAACACTTTCTTGAAATTATTATGAGGGATCATCTTATTTACTACCGTCGTTCTAACTAAACAAGATGCAAACACATGTTAAACATCACATGCAATCAAATAATAATAGTGACATGATATGGCCAATATCATATAGCTCCTTTGATCTCCATCTCGGGGGTCCATGATCATCTTGTCACCGGCATGACACCATGATCTCCATCATCATGATCTCCATCATCGTGTCTCCATGAAGTTGCTCTCCAACTATTACTTCTACTACTATGGCTAACACGTTTAGCAATAAAGTAAAGTAATTTACATGGCGTTTCCAATGACATCCAGGTCATACAAAAAATAATGAGAACTCCTATGGCTCCTGCCGGTTGTCATACTCATCGACATGCAAGTCGTGATTCCTATTACATGAACATGATCTCATACATCACATATATATCATTCATCATTCATGACAACTTTGGCCATATCATATCACAAAGCACTTGCTGCAAAAACAAGTTAGACGTCCTCTAATTGTTGTTGCAAGTTTTACGTGGCTGCAATAGGGTTCTAGCAAGAATGTTTTCTTACCTACGTAAAAGCCACAACGTGATTTGTCAACTTCTATTTACCCTTCATAAGGACCCTTTTTGTCGAATCCGCTCCAACTAAAGTGGGAGAGACAGACACCCGCCAGCCACCTTATGCAACTAGTGCAAATCAGTCGGTGGAACCGGTCTCACGTAAGCGTACGTGTAAGGTTGGTCCGGGCCGCTTCATCCCACAATACCGCTGAAGCAAAATAAGACTAGTAGCGGCAAGAAAGTTGACAACATCTATGCCCACAACAATTGTGTTCTACTCGTGCAAAGAGAACTACGCATATACCTAGCTCATGATGCCACTGTTGGGGAACGTTGCAGAAAACAAAAAATTTCCTACGGTTTCACGAAGATCCATCTATGAGTTCATCTAGCAACGAGTATTCAGATTGCATCTACATACCTTGTAGATCGCGAGCGGAAGCATTCAAAGAACGGGGATGAGGGAGTCGTACTTGACGTGATCCAAATCACCGGAGATCCTAGCGCCGAACGGACGACACCTCCGCGTTCAACACATGTACGGTCAGCGTGACGTCTCCTCCTTCTTGATCCAGCAAGGGGAAGGAGAGGTTGAGGAAGACGGCTCCAGCAGCAGCACGACGTCGTGGTGGTGGTGGAGCACCAGTACTCCGGCAGGGCTTCGCCAAGCTCGTGACGGAGGAGGAGAGGTGTTGGGGGGGGGGGGAGGGGCTGCACCTTGGATGAGTCCAGCAGCCCTCCCCTCTCCCCTCTATTTATAGGGGAAGGGAGAAGGGGGGCCGGCCCCTCTAGATGAGATCTAGAGGGGGGGGGGGCGGCGGCCAAGAGGAGGGGGCTTGCCCCCCAAGCAAGGGGGCGCCCCCCCTCAGGGTTTCCCTCAAACCTAGGCGCATGGGCCCTAGGGGGGAGTGGCGCCCCAGCCCACTTTGGGCTGGATCCCTTCCTCATACAGCCCATAAGGCCCTCCGGGAGAGGTGGCCCCTCCCGGTGGACCCCCGGAACCCCTCCGGTGGCCCCGATACAATACTGATATGCCCCCGAACCTTTCCGGTGACCGTATGACAGCTTCCCATATATAAATCTTTACCTCCGGACTATTCCGGAACTCCTCGTGACGGCCAGGATCTCATCCGGGACTCCGAACAACATTAGGTAATCACATATAAGTCTTCCTAATTACCCTAGCGTCACCGAACCTTAAGTGTGTAGATCCTACGGGTTCGGGAGACACGCAGACATGACCGAGATGACTCTCCGGTCAATAACCAACAGCGGGATCTGGATACCCATGTTGGCTCCCACATGCTCCTCGATGATCTCATCGGATGAACCACGATGTCGAGGATTCAATCAACCCCGTATACAATTCCCTTTGTCAATCGGTATCCCAATACCTCGTTCAATCTCGTTACCAGCAAGTCCCTTTACTCGTACCGTAACGCATGATCCCGTGATCAAAAACTTTGATCACATTGAGGTCATTATGATGATGCATTACCGAGTGGGCCCAGTGATACCTCTCCGTCATAAGGAGTGACAAATCCCAGTCTCGATCCGTGTTAACCCAACAGACACTTTCGGAGATACCCGTAGTATACCTTTATAGTCACCCAGTTACGTTGTGACGTTTGGTACACCCAAAGCACTCCTATGGTATCCGGGAGTTACACGATCTCATGGTCTAAGGAAAAGATACTTGACATTGGAAAAGCTCTAGCAAACGAATTATACGATCTTGTGCTATGCTTAGGATTGGGTCTTGTCCATCACATCATTCTCCTAATGATGTGATCTCGTTATCAATGACATCCAATGTCCATAGTCAGGAAACCATGACTATCAGTTGATCAACGAGCTAGTCAACTAGAGGCTTACTAGGGACATGTTGGTCTCTATGTATTCACACATGTATTACGATTTCCGGATAACACAATTACAACATGAACAAAAGACAATTATCATGAACAAGGAAATATAATAATAATCCTTTTATTATTGCCTCTAGGGCATATTTCCAACAAGAGGAACATGCTAAAGAAGAGCAAGCAGATTTTGGATAATAAAATGTTCGTTGTGCAGTGCCCACACACCATGACCCAGAGCACATTAAGAATGCAACTCCCTGTTGTCTCTCTATATGTGGTGCACGTGCTTTTCGAAAGTAAAGTAGGAACATTAACTGACCAATTAAACATTATCTGTTTTAGTAATATCAGCATCATATCAGATTCGTATTTGAGCAACAAGTTTGGAACTATGAGTGGCACGTTGTTTAGCTTGATGGATTCAAGAGCAGTGCTAAGCAGGTACAATGATGGTACTAAATATAAAGGCATGTCTCCATGCAAGTCGCGTGACTTTTGTCGTTTGTGCCAGTCGACCATTTGAGGCAGTTGGATGAAGATCCTACGTCTCCTAACCCTTCTTCTTTTCGTCTCTGATTCTTCCCATACAGAACACCGCACGGGCCGCCGGCCGAACCGCCGGCCCCCACCGCCTGTGTTCCTCCGCCACCCCCACCCCCACCCCCGCCCCCACCCGCGTCTAGTTTTCTACGTTCGGCGAGGCGCACCACCGGGCCCCACAACCACCATCCCAACCCGAGCCCCTTCCTGCGCACCGGCGAATTCCGGCGAGCTCTCAAAAATCGACTGACCCAATTTTGAAATTTAGTCTATGGTCATTTAACTAGTGTGGAATCTAAAAGGGGAAAACCATAAGCATTGCAGGTATAGTGTTGAGCGTGCCATGGTGGATCTGAAGGTGCAAGCTACACGAAGGCAACTTCGCAACCAATGTTTGCTTTCAACTAGCAAGTAAGTGATTGACAGGAAACTAGAGTAAAGTAGTGGCGATCTATTTTCTTGCTGAGATAAATAAGTTGAGCAGATACGAAAGCGTACCGCCTCTGGTGGAGTGCCGTGTATGCATCTGCTAAGAATTTGACGGTGCTGTGGTAGCGATGGCTATCGGCGGCTGAGGGAGTCCTGGATTTGGGGGTCCTCGGACTGCCAGACTATATACTTATGTCGGACTGTTTAACTTTGAAGATACAAGACTGAAGACTTCATGCCGTGTCCGGGTGGGACTCTCCTTCGCGTGGAAGGCAAGCTTGGCAATTTGGATATGTACTCCTTCTCTATAACCGACTCTGTGTAACCCTAGCCCCCTCCGGTCTCTATATAAACCGGAGGCTTTAGTCCGTAGGACAACAACAATCATAATCATAGGCTAACTTCTAGGTTTAGCCTTTACGATCTCGTGGTAGATCTACTCTTATAATACTCATATCATCAAGATCAATCAAGCAGGAAGTAGGGTATTACCTCCATCGAGAGGGCCCAAACCTGGGTAAATATTGTGTCCCCCTCCTCCTGTTACCATTAGCCTTAGACACACAGTTCGGGACCCCCTACCTGAGATCCGCCGGTTTTGACACCGACATTGGTGCTTTCATTGAGAGTTCCACTGTGTCGTCATGATAAGGATCGATGGCTCCTTCAATCATCCACAACGATGCGATCCAGGGTGAGACTTTCCTCCCCCGACAGATCTTCGTATTTGGCGGCTTTGCACAGCGGCCCAACTCGCTTGGCCATCTGGAGCAGATTGATAGCTATGCCCCTGGCCATCAGGTCAGGTTTGGAAGCCTGAACTACACCGCCGACATCCGCGGAGACTTGATCTTCGACGGATTCAAACCCATGCCAGGCGTACCGAACAGTCACGATGAACAGTGTCGGGGAAATCGCATCTATAGCTGCCTCGGCTATGAATCTGGAGCAGATCATGCCGCCCGAGGCCGGCGGGATGGACCCCGCCACGGAGGCCACGCAGTCATGCGATAGAGCTGAACATAGACTTCGCCTCCAAGGAGGTCTGCGCCATCGGACCCTCGGACTCGTCTCCGGCCATAGGCCCAAACTGCTTGTATCCGTGCCTACCGATTCTGATTGGGCACAAATCGTGGAGTTTACCTCCGCGGATATCTTTCAGCACTCGCCTTTGGGCGACGTGCTAAATTCACTAAAATCTCTCTCCTTGTCAGGAGACGCTTGGCCGAACTATGTCCGGCTCGAGTGGGAAGTGGACGACGAAGGAATTCGTTCCTCACCCACCACCCACTTAATAGCCATTGTCGATGACTTAACCGACACGCTGGATTTTGACTCCGAAGACATTGACGGTATGGACGACGATGCTAGAGAAGAACAGGAACCACCGCCCACAGGGCGCTGGACAGCCAGCTCATCATATGATATATATATGGTGGACACACCCAAAGTAAACAATGGCGAGGAATGGAAGAATGCAACAGAGGATAATCCCCTCGCGAAGCGACCAAAGCGCTGACGATGCCGCTCTAAATCCCGCCACAGCAAAAACAACGATAATGGCACAAGAAAGAATAATACCCTGGACGACTCTAATAAAGACGAACTCACATGCCCGGTGATGGAGCAGGATGAGCCAGGGGACGACGAACATAGTCCGGGGCCGCTGTCTGATCACAACAATGACGAGGGTAAAACTAGTCAACCTATCTCCGAAGAGGAAAACAGTCCGGATGACGATGCATTCATCATCCCGGAAAAACACTTGGAACAAGACAACCTCCGCAATAGGCTTATCGCCACCTCGAGGAGCTTAAAGAAGCAGAAGCAAAGGCTTAAGGCCGCGCAGGATACGCTCAACCACAGATGAAACAAAGTGCTCGACACTAACGAAAAATACAGTGGCGATCACTACACAAAGAGCTACCCAAAGCGCAAGCTGCTGCCCGAATTCGACGACGAGGCCACAGAGCCTACTCCGCTGAAAAATAATACGACCGATCTGCCAGACGGAACAACCTGTGGCCGTGATAGGGGGCCTAATGACGTCGCGCACAAGTCAGCACGTGATTTACGTGAGCACGACAAAAAGGCCGGTATGGCCAGGTCTATCTACGGATCTAGGAAGCGTCCTCCAGCGCAGTATCATGGCCACCAAAATGACTATACTGATCGAATAGAAGCTCAGAATCAACTCCGAACAATGCTTGCCTTATCATGGCCCCTAGTATTCGGAAAACCGAGTTCAGGGCGCTATACATGCCTTAGGCTGGACAAAGTCGACTCCTCGCTCTAAGCAGCATAAGTCTTTGGGGACTCGAAACCTACAGCGACCAGCTCTCGCCTTATCATGACAGTCAGTTTTAGCTTTCTCTACTGAGGTGCTTAGCCCAGCTGAACCGGGGCACAATCGCGGTAGTTCTCCTAGCGCTACCTTAGCCGATATAGCGGAACGTAAGGTACCAAAACATGGGAGTCGGGCAAACCCAACTATTGACCCAAGACATGATTCGGAGCTGATGCATATAATGCTATAAGTTCGGGGTGCCGCACTTGTGAAAGTGTTCGGACTTATCACGCCGTATTATGGGGTACTTAAGCCCCTGGCGTATTGGCCGTACCAAAGTGTACGGTTGCTAGATGTCATGGAAGAACATATATATATATATATATATATATATATATATATATATATATATATATATATAAAGAAAAGAATAGAGAATGCAATAATAGACTGAAGCTATGCATTGTTTATTCGAAAAGGTGCATTAAAGCAGAACAATACAAGTAGTGTGATAAGCAAAAGAAAAAATATGGGACTATTTGACACGTCCCGTCCAGGGGCAAGCTGCGGAATGGTATTGAAAACAGGTATTTTGCTCGTTATAGAGACCACCTCGGAGTTCCGCGGTATGTTGTAGCTTTTCTGCCTCACTGGTTGTTGTATTGTGTGTTCGGCGATTCTACTGCCGAACAGGTCTTCCGGACAGTAAGGTCCAAAAAGAGAGAACAAATAAGAAGGTGGGAGGCCCCTAGTGCGGTTGAGCCGCAGTTAGGGGCGTGTCGTGGTCGTGCCCCTCCCCCTGTGCCCATGGTATTTTCAGAGCGTAATTGTGTACACGCGGCACGGCTTTCGCCGTTTGGCTGGGGCTGGGGATGGGTCCGCATTGCTACGCTTGCTCGGAACGAGCCAGGCGGTCTTGTTGCAGATTAATCCAAGAGCGCTTGATGGCGTCCGGACGATTGATCGCCGGACTGGAGAGTTGCCTTGAGAGGCTGCTTTGGGCTTCTGCTGCGAGGGCTGCAGTGTGCTCCTCCGTTCGGAGGGAGCGTTCTGTGTTTCCATTGACTGTGATGACCCCCCAAGGTCCTGACATCTTGAGATTGAGGTATGCGTAGTGCGGCACCACATTGAATTTTGTGAATGCGGTTCTCCCAAGCAGTGCATGATAGCCACTGCGGAATGGGACTATATCGAAGATTAACTCCTTGCTTCGGAAATTATCCGGGGATCCTAAGACCACTTCTAGTGTGACTGAGCCTGTGCAATGGGCCTCTACACCTGGTATGACGCCTTTAAAGGTCGTTTTTGTGGGTTTAATCCTTGAGGGATCAATATCCATTTTGCGCACCGTGTCCTGATAAAGCAGGTTCAGGCTGATGCCGCCGTCCATAAGGACTCGAGTGAGGTGAAATCCATTGATGATTGGGTCTAAGACCAATGCGGCAAATCCGCCGTGACGGATACTAGTGGGATGGTCCCTGCGATCGAAAGTGATCGGACAGGAGGAACATGGGTTGAACTTTGGGGCGACTGGCTCCAACGCATATACGTCCCTTAGTGCACGCTTCCGCTCCCACTTGGGGATGTGGGTTGCATATATCATGTTCACTGTCCGCACTTGTGGGGGAAACCTTTTCTGTCCTCCGGTGTTTCGCGGTCTGGGCTCCTCCTCGTCATCGCTATGTAGCCCCTTGTCCTTGTTTTCGGCATTTAACTTGCCTGCCTGCTTGAACACCCAACAATCCCTGTTAGTGTGGTTGGCTGGCTTGTCGGTGGTGCCGTGTATTTGGCACGAGCGATCGAGTATACGGTCCAAATTGGACGGGCCCGGATTGTTTCTTTTGAATGGCTTTTTCCACTTACCGGTTTAGAGCCTCTGAATCCGGCATTGACTGTCGTATCTTCTGCATTGTCGCTGTAAATGTGGCGCTTGTGTTTGTTGCGACGTGACCTGCAATTGCTGTCCTTGGTATCCGAAGTACCAGGGTTCTTTGATATGTTATTGCTGCGAGCCAGCCAGCTGTCTTCTCCCGCGCAAAAGCGGGTGATGAGTGTCGTAAGGGCTGCCATAGATTTCGGCTTTTCCTGGCCAAGGTGTCGGGCGAGCCACTCATCACGGATGTTATGCTTGAAAGTTGCTAAGGCCTCTGCATCCGGACAGTCGACGATTTGATTTTTCTTGGTCAGGAACCGTGTCCAGAATTGCCTGGCAGATTCCTCTGGCTGCTGAACTATGTGGCTCAAGTCATCGGCATCTGGTGGTCACACATAAGTCCCTGGAAGTTGTCGAGGATTGCGGCTTCCAGATCTTCCCAGCAGCCAATGGATTCTACTGGCAGGCTGTTAAGCCAATGCCGAGTTGGTCCTTTAAGCATAAGTGGGAGGTATTTGATGGCGTGTAGATCATCGCCACGGGCCATGTGGATATGTAGGAGATAGTCCTCAATCCATACCGTAGGATCTGTCGTACCATCATATGATTCGATATTTATGCGTTTGAAACCCTCTGGGATTTGATGATCAATTACTTCATCTGTGAAGCATAGCGGGTGTGCGGCGCCTCTGTATTGGGCTATATCACGACGCAGCTCGAATGAGTCTTGTCTGCTGTGTTCGGCCTGGCCGAATTTACTTTTACTATATCCGGTGTGACGGTTATCGTCTCGTGTAGTGGGGCGCCCCCGCGATCCGTAGATCGATCTTGCTTGCTTTGCCTTGTCCTCCAATATGTCTCGCAGGTCTAGCGCATCTTCACGTGCCTTGGTATTTTTTGGGTGATGCCGGGGTGCGGCCTGAGCTTTAGGCCGATCAGCCGCGTCATACGCTGGAGATGTAGGTTTTAATGCTTTCTCCTCTAATCGGGGTAGCCACCTGCGCTTTGGGTAGCTCTTGGAGGGGCGTTCGAGTTCGTATTCCTCGGACGCAAGGGCTTCGGTCCATCTGTCGGCTAGCAAGTCCTGATCAGCTCTAAGTTGTTGTTGCTTTTTCTTAATGCTATTTGCCGTGGCCATAAGCCGGCGTTGGAAGCTCTCTTGCTCGACGGGATCCTCAGGCACGACAAACTCGTCGTCGTCAAGGCTTGCCTCGTCTTCGAAGGGAGGCATGTAGTTATCATCCTCTTCCTCTTTATCTGCCGCTCTCTTAGGAGGGCTGGCTTCTCCATCCTCCTGCACTGAATCTTCTGGAGGGGCTTGTCATTGTCTTCGGCACTATCCGGAGTGTTATTATCTCCTGTGTCGGTATCACTGCTTTTGCTTTGGTGGGATTTAGAGCGGTGCCGCTGACGCCGGTGCTTAGGTTGCTTCTTGGAAGGGTCATCCCCTGCTGTTCCATCGCCATTGCCTTCTTTGGGTGTATCCACCATGTATATGTCATATGATGAGGTGGCTGTCCAGTGCCCTGTGGGCAGTGGTTCCTGTTCCTCTCCTGCATCGTCGTACATGCCGTCGATGTCTTCAGAGTCGAAGTCGAGCATGTCGGTTAAATCATCGACAGTGGCTACTAAGTGGGTGGTGGGTGGGCGGCGAATTTCTTCGTCATCCGCATCCCAATCCTGCCAGAGATAGTTCGGCCAGGACTCTCCTAACAAGGAGAGAGATCTTAGAGAGTTCAGTATATTGCCGAAGGGCGAGTGTTGAAAGATATCTGTGGAGGTGAACTCCATGATCGGCGCCCAGTCGGATTCGATTGGTAAGGGCGCAGGCAGTCCGGAGTCCGTGGCCGGAGAAGAATCCGGCAACTTGGAGTCACGGCTTTCATGAAGGGTAAGGTTGGTATTCGGCTCGATCGCCACTGAGACTGTGGCCTCCGGCGCGGGGTCTAGCCACCCGCCCATGGATGGCGCAGTTGGCTCCGAATTGAGGGTCGGAGCGGTTCCAGGTGCGGTCTCGTGAACACTGTCCGGTGGCAGAGCTAAATCATGCCCATCGTGACAGTGCGACGCACTCGGCAGGGTCTCGAATCCGTCGAACATCAAGTCTCCGCGGATGTCGGCCGTGTAGTTTAAGCTTCCAAACCTGACCTGATGGCCAGGGGCGTAAGTCTCGATCTGCTCCAGATGGCCAAGCGAGTTGGCCCGCAGTATGAAGCCTCCGAATACAAAGATCTGTCCCGGGAGAAAAGTCTCACCCTGGACCGCATCGCTATCAATGATCGAAGGAGCCATCAAGCCTAACGATGATGATACAGAGGAACTCTCAATGAAAGCACCAATGTCGGTGTCAAAACCGGCGGATCTCGGGTAGGGGGTCCCGAACTGTGCGCCTAGGCGGATGGTAACAAGAGACAAGGGACACAATGCTTTCACCCAGGTTCAGGCCCTCTCGATGGAGATAAACCCCTACTCCTACTTGATTAATATTAATGATATGGGTAGTACAAGAGATGATCTACCACGAGATCAGAGAGGCTAAACCCTAGAAGCTAGCCTATGGTATGATTGTTGTTATGTCCTACGGACTAAACCCTCCGGTTTCTATATACACCGGAGGGGGCTAGGGTTACACAGAGTCGGTTACAAGGAAGGAGATCTACATATCCGTATTGCGAAGCTTGCCTTCCACGCCAAGGAGAGTCCCACCCAGACACGGGCTGATGTCTTCAATCTTGTATCTTCATAGTCCAACAGTCCGGCCAAAGGTTATAATCCGGCTGTCCGGATACCCCCTAATCCAGGACTCCCTCAGTGGCCTTCAGGATACAAAAGGTTCCTGAGTCATTTTACCAGTTCCAGTAGCCACTCTAACAGCAAAATCATGTTTACTATTCAATTCACTGAGCAAATCATTTGAGCCTTAAGTACTTGTTCTGCTTGAGTGGTGACCATAGAAGACAATTTACTAATGAGTTTAAGTACACCTTTAACTGTAGACATATAATCACTCAAGCGTCCAATCATGTAAGAATTACTTTTAAATTGACTACCAACATAAGCATTGAAGTTTTCTTGTTTAACAATAAAATTATCAAACTCATCTAAGCATTGGCTAGCAGACTTATAATGAGGAATATCACCTTCCTCAAATCTATAGAGAGAATTTTCCTTTACTACCAGTGTCGGGTTATGAAGACCATGTATTTCTTCAACAGGCGGTAAATTAAGACCATGTATTTCTTCAATAGGATGTAATTCTTAACATCTTCAACTTTAATACCTTTTTCTTTCATAGATTTCTTTGCCTCTTGCATATCTTCAGGACTGATAAAATCGAACTCCCCTTTTCTTCGGAGTTGGTTTAGGAGTTGGCTCAGGAAGTGTCCAATTATTTTCATTAGTCAACATATTATTCAATAACAATTCAGCTTGATCGACTGTTCTTTCCCTGAAAACACAACCAGCACAACTATCCAAGTGGTCCTTGAAAGCATCGGTTAGTCCATTATAAAAGATATCAAGTATTTCATTTTTCTTAAGAGGATGATCAGGAAAAGCATTAAGTAATCGGAGAAGCCTCCCCGAAGCTTGTGGGAGACTCTTTTCTTCAATTTGCACAAAATTATATATTTCCCTTAAAGCAGCTTGTTTCTTATGAGCGGGGAAATATTTAGCAGAGAAGTAATAAATCATATCCTGGGGACTACGCACACAACCAGGATCAAGAGAATTAAATCAAGTTTTAGCATCACCCTTTAATGAGAACGGAAATATCTTAAGGATATAATAGTAGCGAGATTTCTCATCAATAGTGAATAGGGTGGCTATATCAATCAATTTAGTAAGATGTGCCACAACAGTTTCAGATTCATAGCCATAAAAGGATCAGATTCAACCAAAGTAATTATCTCAGGATCGACAGAGAATTCATAATCCTTATCAGTAACAAAGATAGGTGAAGTAGCAAAAGCAGTGTCATATTTCATTCTAGCATTCAGAGTTTTCTGTTTAAGTTTAGCTAATAACCTCTTAAGATCAGATCTATCATTGCAAGCGATAAAATCTCTAGCAGTTTCTTCATGCATAACATTACCCTCAAGAACAATAGGCAATTCATATTTAGGGGGAGAACCTTCATCATCACTATCTTCAATAATATCAATTTCAATAATTTCATTCTCTCTAGCCCTAGCAAGTTGTTCATCAAGAAATTCACCTAGTGGCACAGTAGTATCAAGCATAGAAGTAGTTTCATCATAAGTATCATGCATAGCAGAAGTGGCATCATCAATAACATCCGACATATCAGAATTAATAGCAGAAGCTCGTCTAGGTGTCGCATGCTTACTCAAAACAGAAGGTGAATCAAGTGCAGAGCAAGATGGCAGTTCCTTATATCCCCTCATAGTTGAGGGATAAATCTTAGTTTTATCGTCTTTCAAGTTCCTCATAGTGACCAGTAGATATAAATCCCAAGTGACTCAAAGAATAGAGTCATGCTCCCCGGCAACGGCGCCAGAAAATAGTCTTGATGACCCACAAGTGTAGGGGATCGCAACAGTTTTCGAGGGTAGAGTATTCAACCCAAATTTATTGATTCGACACAAGGGGAGGCAAAGAATATTCTCAAATATTAGCAGTTGAGTTGTCAATTCAACCACACCTGGATAACTTAGTATCTGCAGCAAAGTATTTAGTAGCAAAGTAGTATGGAAGTAACGGTTAACAGTGATAAAAGTAGCAGTAGTAGTTTTGTAGCAATTGTAACAGTAGCAACGGTAAAGTAAATAAGCAAAGCACAATATGTGAAAAGCACATAGCCATTGGACCAGTGAGGGATAATTATGTCGGATGCAATTCCTCATGTAATAGTTATAACATAGAGTGACACAGAACTAGCTCCAATTCCGAATATAGTCATACGTGCTTATGGAAAAGAACTTGCATGACATCTTTTTTCCTACCCTCCTGTGGCAGCGGAGTCCTAGTGGAAACTAAGGGATATTAAGGCCTCCTTTTAATAGAGTACTGGACCAAAGCATTAACACTTAGTGAATAAATAAACTCCTCAAACTACGGTCATCACCGAGAAGTATCCCGATTATTGTCACTTCGGGGTTGTCGGATCATAATACATAATAGGTGACCATAGACTTGCAAGATAGGTTCAATAACTCACATATATTCATGAAAACATAATAGGTTCAGAGATGAAATCATCGCACTCGGGCCCTAGTGATAAGCATTAAGCATAGCAAAGTCATAGCAACATCAATCTCAGAACATAATGGATACTAGGGATCAAACCCTAACAAAACTAACTCAATTACATGGTAAATCTCATCCAATCCATCACCGTCCAGCATGCCTACGATGGGATTACTCATGCACGGCGTGAGCATCTTGAAATTGGTGATGGAGGATGGTTGATGATGACGACGGAGACGAATCCCCCTCTCCGTAGCCCCGAACGGACTCCAGATTAGCCCTCCCGAGTGAGATTAGGACTTGGCGGCGGCTTCGTATCATAAAACACGATGAAACTTTCTCTTTGATTTTTTTCTCCGCGAAAGCAAATATATGGAGTTGGAGTTGAGGTCGGTGAAGCTCCAGGGGGCCCACGAGGCAGGGGGGCGCGCCCCCACCCTCGTGGACAGGTGGTTGGCCCCTTGGCCTTGATTCTTTCGCCAGTATTTTTTATTAATTCTGAAAAGTTGCTCCGTTGATTTCCAGGTCACTCAGAGAACTTCTGTTTCTGCACAAAAATAACACTATGGCAATTCTACTGAAAATAACGTCAGACCGGGTTAGCTCCATTCAAATCATGCAAGTTAGAGTCCAAAACAAGGGCAAAAGTGTTTGGAAAATTAGATACGACGGAGACGTATCAGAGCCAATGGCCAAAGAGAGGTTTATCGCGGCCTCTTTGCCCGATGCCGGTGAGGTGGCCGCCGAGGTGTCCCCGACGTCTTCCGCGGGGTCTTTATCGATCCGCCGTTGCCGGTCCCCCGATCCGCCCACCATTGCACCCCTACGCCAGTTCGAGGACTTCCCCATCCTCCCTCGGACCCGGCAGCCGACGAGGTCCTACCTTGGGGTCTGACAGCGGCGGTGGGGGACGTGGATCGCCGAGATTACAGATCAGGAGACCCACACCCACCGGTGGCTCGGTAGCTTCCACACGGCCGAGCTCACTGCCATGGAGTACGACCGCTGGCAGGTCCTCTACCACGGTGCGGCGGCTAGGCTCAATTTCCCTTTGGGCACACGTCCGGTCCACCTTGTTCCGCCGAAACCAGGGGTGGTGAGCTTGGCTATGGTGCGGGGGGACCGCGAGGCGTGGGAGCGCCTCGAGGCCAAGGCCGCCGGCGAGGCCTACATGCAAGAGCTCCGCCAACAACACTCGGAGCTCGTGGAGGAGGAGCGGGGGATCTTTTACGGTGCGGAGGGCAGCGAGGTTATCGCACTATCCTCCGATGACGAGGCCGAAGGCGGAGACGACGGCGGCGCGGAGGGCAGCGAGGTTATCGTGCTCTCCTCTGATGACGAGGTCGAAGGAGGCGGCGACGGCGGTGCGGAGGGCATCGTGGTGGGCCCCCGGGACGAGGAGATTAACGTCGACGAGTGGAGAAGTGCCTTCCCCAATGACTCCGGCGACGGTATTGGCCCGGACCAGGCTCGCGGCACATCGTACATGACGAGGAAGGATTGGCTCGACCTCTACTTCGACTAAAAGTAGTTTAGCTTAGTTTAAATTTATGTTTTAGTTCGGTTATGCAAAACTATCTATGATTATGTTTTAATGCATGCTACTTTCAGTTGAACCTGCTTTGAACTTGATCAAATTGAAGTTTACAGCCTTAAGTTTAGGGGATCGACTAGAAAAGGCCAAAGATTGCTGGAGTATATATCCACTAAGGGTTTTAGTCCTTTAACTTTTTAAGTATCGCCTAGAGATGTCCTTATGACTTTTTTGTTTCAGTTCTTCACAATGTGATGCTCTATATGTGTAACTATTTGCCGTGTAGTTCAATTTCATCAATAATAGTTTCAACAATACCACCATAAATTACGATATTTGGTTGCTGTTAAGGATATTGCAGTTAACATGCCTTTTCGTTTTTCAATTGTTGTTTAGCAACATGCATTGTAATGAATTACTAAATATGCAATCCCAGTCTACATAGCAACAAGGAAGAGTGTTACCTTGATGTTCTAATGATGTATAGATATACATGTAATAATATCTTATATAATGGGATGGATGGACTGTTGTACTACAATCATTTTTCAATTGTTGTTTAGCTTCTAATATTAACTTGGTGCTTTTAGGTACATATATCATTGCCAAAGATCCACACTTCGACCCTTTCTGCGTATGAGGCAACGAGATATTCATGAACCAGCATCACGTGAGGAAACTAATCAAGATTGTTATTAAAATGGGTCAAAAGATGTCAATCGAACTATTTGTTTACACTTTATGCAAGACAACAGTGAACTGCAGGACGGTAATCAAGAAACCTGTAGCCTTCTTTTTACTACCCGTAGTGAGTTGTGTTAGATGACAATATCTGAATCTTTTTTCTTTTGAAGTGGATCGTAAAGAAGTTTACTCAAGATTACCTCTCAAACTATATGATTGGCGGCCGGCCATCACAAGGGGTTGGACTAGAGTCCTGCATGCATTCTGTATCAAGGAGAGCACAATAGGGCCATTCCGCTTCACCTTGTTCAACAACTGGAATGTCTGTCGCCTCTTTCTTTACCATAATAGTACAAGTGTAGAACCCTGGTACATCATTCTTTATTTGGTGGTTATGTAATTCTTAAACATATGTAACTGTGAATCGAATAATGCATTGGTTGTTTGAACCTGATGGATATGAATAAAGCTATGGCCTACTTTCAAGTTTAAATTAGGTACAATTTTAAATCACAGCAATTAAATTAGGGCGAAATTACGTTGTGCAAGTCATTACGGTACACACGGTTGGTAAAAGACAAACGTTTGCGATATACACCATAGTCCGAGACGGTTCACATAGAGGAAACGTGTGCAAGCATGCACACAGTTGTCGTTTGCAAAGCATGTGTAATGTCAGACACTATCACATACGATTCAGGAAAACTAAATGTGTGTGATTGTCTACCTACCGTACACGATTTATAATCATGAACTGGTTGTGATGTGCCAGACATTGTAAAACTGTCATGCCTAGAATCTGCCTGGTTTTAGGCAAAACCACAAAACTCTGACTGTGATGGCAATGCGAGCACAAACGAGTAGCAAGGATGAAGCGTTTGGGATATTCGAGATATCGGAAACAGTTATATAGGGACAAATGTATGCATCACGGCTCCGTATCCCGGACGGTTTCTGGGTCGTGTGGTAAGGACCCCCCCTATCACCCACACCCACTTGGCGACGGTTCCAAATGCCGTCGCGGAAAGGAGTTAAAAATCATTTGTTTAGGACCGACTCGTACCAGTGAGTCCATATTCACTATTAATTTCTGCAGGTAAATCTTCATGTTGTTGAGCCCATAATGCTCCTAAAAGTATTACATGGCACGTAGAGCGCAGGGTGAGTGCCCATGTTAGCAATCTTGTGTTCCTTCTTCAAGATTAAGGATTTAATTTGGTTAAGAAAGCTTGTTGCACTGTATTAACACTGCTTGATCTATGGTTTTTAAGCATTTCAGACCTAGAAACTCTCTTTGGCAAGTATTGCAAGGCAACCGGTGAAGCCGAAGCCATTTGTAAATGCACGGCAGACAGACTATTAAGTATGTTTTATGATTTTATGGGAAGTTCAAATTTTCAGCTGAACGAGTTGCCCAAGATTGCACATGTGAACCTAATCTTACTTTTACTTCTGCAGATGCCATGAAATTATAAAGGTATCTTCCTATTCCTAGAATAATTTGACAAGGCCCATGGTGACGATCTATGCACCATGACCTGCGCCCACGTTGTCTAAGAAAAACAGTCCATCAGTTGTGAGATCTTTTACTGTTAAGATCAGTGGTCGGCGTGGCATGAATAAAATCTGCAGCATGACATTTGGATCTGACGTTTCTATGTGTAGCTGACACACCTTGAGGAATAAAGCGGCCCTTGAGTCAATTCGAATATTTTACTATTCACCGAAAAAATAGAATATTGTACAGTAGATCTATTTTGTTTATTGGGAGTCAGAGCCAAAAAGCTAAGTTATATCATATGTCATAAGATTTAACTTATCGTTTGTCTATATCATGGTTTGTAATTTGTTACGGTCTCAGGGCACCGCCGAGATGCACCTAGCCCGTAAATCTTAACGCCTTGTACAATACTCTTGAAAATATCTCTCACATATATCTAGACCCACACAAACTATTCTAATTTTCTTGCATACTGCTTGGATTTTTCAAAAATAGTCTAAGTATTTGTTGTCAATATGAGTGGGCGTGGTAAAGCGCGCCTTCATGTTGAGTAATGCCATCAGGCGAAACGATTGCAACGGTAGAAGAGAAATGACCGGCCACCGGTTAAATAAACGGTGCCGGTATATTGGCAATATCTGTCATGTGGCCTTAAGTCCAATGCGCCACAACTGTATAAACTCTAATTGATTTCACACTTTAAGCCAACAACTTAATAAATGATCGGGCCTAGTCTGGAAACTTGTTGATTTGATCAAATAAGGCCAAAACCGGTCACGTGGATGCCATGTCATCGTTTCATTGACCAGTTATGAGTTCACTATTTTTACAGGGGTCTATTTGCAAATTGGTCGAGATTTTTTTCTCAAAGCAAGCTAATGGCGTTTGGAGTGGAAATTTTTTTAAAAAAACTTGCTTCACCGAGGACTTGAATTTGGCCCATTCAGAAATTAAAATGCCTCGCTGTCCACTCAACCAACACCAGCTTGCACACTAAATTACAGCTTATACCCCCGCAAAAAAAATTACAGCTTATACATAGGTACACATGCAATCAGAAGAAGAAAAAAGTATAAAAATGTGAGTTCTACCGGATTTGAACCCAGGTCGTCTGAGTTAGAAATGTGCTTCCCGGGATCAGCTGCCGTGGCAACATAAATCAGCTGCTGCTGCAGCCGCGTCTCTCGAGCTCCATGACTCGAAGCCTCCTGCTGCATCTCAAGGTTCATCGGCACTTCAATTATATGCATCCTCTCTCTAATCTAACGTCCAGTGATCATGATTTCTGACAGAGCTAGCATGATTCGCCCAGAAGTTAATAAACGTATTTGTGGAAAGCAAGAAGACAGCTTGAGTGATCTTCGGGCCATACAATGCACGAACGTCTAGCCGCGCATTGTTATACGTACGTGACTCTCGCCTGCACTAGCTCTGATGGACCAGGTAGAGCTTGTCACGGCTGTCACATCGGTGGAGCACCATCCGGGTACGAGCGGCCTTAACAGAAAAACCACACTCGTCAAACTCAACAGTAACAGAATTTTCACGAGTCAAAGAACGAATAGAAACAAGGTTTTTAATAAGACCAGGAGAAACTAATATGTTAGAGAAGGATAATGATGTAGATGTTGATGGAAAAGATGCATGTCCTATGTGGGTGATCGGGAGAGAAGAACTATCTCCGACGATGATGCGAGTAGATGTGTGGACAGGGTAGGAGGTGTGGAGGTTACGGGGGTGGGAGGACATGTGAGCGGTCGCTCCGGTGTCCATATACCAGTCACCGCCAACGCTGTAGTTGGCCGGAGTGGGGGCGGAGTGAAGGGCCGCCAGAAGAGCCGGATCCCAGGGCACCGGTGGGAGCGCAGGCGCAGCGTAGAGCTACGGTGGTGGGGGCGCTAGGGGCGGCGGTGGCAGCTGCTGACTGTAGGGGAGCGCCCCGTACGACGCCAAATACGGGTGAGACGCGGCGTAGAACGCCTGATGGGAGGCGGGCCGAGGACCAAGGATGCCGGGCACGGGCGCACGCGGGACCGACATATAATAAGCATGCACAACGCTAGTCCTCGGGTTCTGCTCGTCGTACCAGGGCGCCGGCTGGTGCTGTTATGGAGTGCCCGGCGCACCTCCCTGGGTTCCAGGCTGCTGCTACTTGCGGCTGCGACGTCTGCCCCGACAGCGGTCAGAAGGAGCCACGTCCGGCGATGAGAAGGAGGCCGGCGGCCGCGGCTGGGAAGGAGCCGAGGCGGGCGGTAGGGGACCGTAGCGGGTGGTGCCGGCAGCAATGGCAATGTGCGTCGCACGGGACCTTGATTTCTTCATCCGGCGTTCCTCCAGCTTCAGGTATGCCACCACCTTCGCGAAGGTCGGGTCCGGGATAAGGGTAAGGTTCGAGGCGGTGTTCCCGAAGTCCTCATTAAGGCCGGTGGTGAGGATGTTGATGAGGAGCTCGTCGCCGACCGTCTCGCCAAGATCACGGAGCTCATCAACGAGCTTTTTGTGGTGCATGTAAAATTCTTCAATGGACTAGTCAAGCTGCTGGCACCCATAAAACTCGCCGTGTAGGAGGACCTTGTGCTGGAGCTTGTTGTCAATGAAGAGGCCACTGAGCTTGGTCCAGATGGCATGAGCGTCCTTGTCGTCCACCATTGTGTGCAAGAGGTCGTTGGAGATGGTGAGGTAAAACCAGCGGATGATGGTGGCATCCAAGATCATCCACTCCTCGTCGTTAACCAAGAGGATGGTGTCCACGGTGCCATCGGCGTGGCCATGGAGAAATTACTCACAAAACACCAAGGAGAAATACCGCTTTCAAGCGGAGTAGGATGCGGTGGGTTGATCAAGATCCACCGGGACGCGCTCCTGGATGTTGAGATCGCGAACGAGGATGACATCCAGACCGACAAAGGGGTTGGTGCCGGAGGAGATGGAGGAGCCCGGGGATCTCATGGCGGCAGGGAGGCGATGGGATGAGCGGCGGCTTGAGGAAGTTAGTGGTGGAGAGGGAGGAGAACGGTGGCGGCGGCGACTGTTTGGTCAGCGGCAACTGTTGGGACAGGTGGCGGAAGCGTTGGAGGGGAGGGAGGCGGCGGTGACATGGGCCAGCGGCGGCTGCTAGGAGAGTAGCGGCGGCGGCTTGTAGTGGCAGCGGTGGCGGCTAGGGTTAGGGTAGGATCGTGAGCAAAACTGATACCATGTAAAACACTAGGTTTAGGCTGTGTAACACGCAATGTATTAATCGGGTGCACCAGACAAGTATATATGATGTACAAGATGGGGCCACAACCTCAACTATACAGAGAACTAGGAGGTGGGCCTATGACATAATTATACATGCAGAAAAAGAATTATACATGCACAAATATATTCAACAGTATTAAAACCCAGCTCATCGTTGTAGCTCCGAGATCCATTGCGGAAGGACCCTACCCATCCACGCCATTCAAGCCACACGACTTAGATCGTGCCCTCGCGTGGAAGCCACACGGCCGTCTTCTTCTCAGCACTGCCGCACGGAGGCTTGGAGGACTAGCACACATGACACCTTTTTCTTTTTCCTCTATGGTTTGTGGCTACTCGTCTCGGTCGATTTGGGATTTATTCTCTTAGGACGCGTCAGAGAAGAGCCAACTGACGAACGACTCAAGCTTGTCTGACTCGGAGCCCGTTGTTGGCTGCGGCTCAGCGGTCTGGAGCAGATCATTCTGGGCTTGCTGGTCGAATAGGTGGGACGCAAAACCCTCCCAGTCCATGTCCACGAGATCCTCCACCCGAGGAGAGTGGCCTCCGTAGTCGATGCCAGTCAGCACACTAGCTGGCATGTCGTCGATGCTTGATAGCAGGGCCTCAATCTCCCGTGCCTCGTCCAAAATCCCGATCTAATCCATTGAGTTGTGGGCGTAGTTGGTCTCCAGGACATCACCATTCAGATCTACAGGGTCCATGCCCATGGCCTCCTCGCTGCAGGGCACATCATCAGTGATGTTGTTAATGGGCTGGTTCTGGTCCGAGTCGCCCTGAGGCAGCCTTGATGTTGATGATGATATGGCACGGACCGGGCTACAGCCTTCCTTTGACTTCGTGGGCTCAGGCACCGGCTGCATCTTCGTGCTGCTCCTGGGCGCCCGGCCGCCTCGCCGCTTGGAAGCGGCGGAAAGCTTGTTGACGTCGATGGTTATGGTGGTTTCGTTGCCGGCGGTGTACGTGTGCCGGAAGCTGTGGATCTGCCGACTGAGATGCGCGTTCCAGTAATTCTTGATCTCGTTGTCAGTCCGCCCTGGCATGTGGTTGGCGATCAGGGACCATCTGTGAGCCAGTTCAACAATGTGCATGCTCGTCAATGAGAAATATTTAAATCTACATGGAAGAAAGTATTTTACGAGCTAAGATAGTACTAATCCGAAACACCGGGCCAAGCGGACTAGTTAGAGAGTATAGCTTAGGATATGGATATATCCTCGACCGTATTGAGCGTTTATTGCATGGACCAAAAGAACCTGGCGCGGTGCTGACAGAAAGATCGACCACTGCACCTCCGGTCCGACCGGTATGGACTGTTTTATCCTCGGTTTATAGGTAAGGCAAGTGGCCACGAATAAGATCTCGGCTTACACCCTATAAGCAGGTCCAATATAAGTTGAGTGTCCTAGCCGGGTGCAACACTCGGCTTACTATAAGTTGAGGCCAAATTTGTCCATGCTCAGTATTTTTGATACTCGGCTTTATATTATTTTCCTGTAGTGGGCCGGTACATACTAGATAAAGTACAGTTGGAGTAGTATAACAAGTATATTCTACCATCTTTATTTAAGATGGAACCTATACCATCCAATCCTGTCTAGTTACACATACTGTTCTTCGATGTATCCTCAAGTTCTAGAGTGTAACAGTAGGTGTTCCTCTTCACATGCAATTCAGCGAGGATATCCTAGCTAGACCTTGCCCAACTCTCGCCGTGCTTCGGTGCTTGGACCCCATCACCCCCCTACCATCGATCATGTATGTGCTATTGTACTTAAGTGCCTGAACTAATCGGATAGTGGAACCGGGCACCACTCTACCGCGAAATAATTCAGCGAAGGTCTCCTAGGTCTCGAGGATCAGATGGTTTACCTCTGGCATTGATAGTGCCATTTTACAAGTTTATGCCCAAACTAATTTGTAAGCTCTTTAATTAGTTACATTATCACTCATGTTTCATTGCTGGTACAGTAAATATGACCGACACAAATGTTGCGAGCATCATTGTAGGAACATGGGCACACGATCATGAACCATGCGATTTCTAGCTGGAAAGGACCAGTACGCATTCTCCATCACTGGGATTAGCATCAATCACCTCAGCTGGACAGCAATGTCATGTTCGGCATGGTTGTGTGCACTTTGCAAGATCCACACAGCACCACCAAGTACATTGACAACTACTGATGTCGAGAGCTGAGGTCCAGGATTCTACTAGACTACTAGCAGCTGCCCTCTCTAGTGTACACTGAGCTTTCTGAGAGAGTGAGGACGTCTTGAGCATGGCACCAGATTCTGCTGTCCCACAAAAATTAGAAATTAATGGTTTAGTGTACCCCCTCTTCTTTAAAACTTTAGCCGTTCAATCAAACATACATCACAATCACGAATAGATCTGATCATCGAAACGTATATCATACATCACAATTACGAAGCCAACACGTTGGTCTAATGTTTAATGATTGTTGCATTGAACATCTCATAATCATTGATTTAGTAAACCTCTTCTTACTTTAAAACATATATAGCCAAGAATTTACTATGCGTGGACTGCCTAGAAAAGGAGAACAGATATACCTACTAACGAAAACATGTACATACACGGGTATGCATATACCAATTAACGAAATTATGTATATATGCGGGTACCATGCAAAAAAGTACATGTATGCATATACCCAACTATGTGGTGGGTATGTATATACGTAGTACTAAAATTACATATCATACTAGGGTATTTATATACCTTACGATTTATTCTACCAATCAATAAGTCCTATATAAGGACGTAATAAATGTTGATTTTTATTCACTATGATATTTTAATCTCTTTCCTTTTCTATGATGTGACATGCATGCATGAGATGTTCAAATAATTAAAGTCTGCCAGACTAACTAGTAATTAAGGCATTTACATTGGTTTTTAGATCAGCCACTAAACATGATCCAATAGCGGAGAGGCAAGGTGCTCAGGCACCTAGGTGTCTCAAATGGCCTAGGGATGCCATGGAATGAAAATTCGGAGGCGATTCATCTGGCATGTCATACTAAGAATACACGTTATTAACTCAATGTTGTGAGATTAGATGGAATAATGGGACAATCAATAGTTCTTTTTTTTTGATATGGTATATCATCACATGGTTTTAAAGTTTTCATCACTGAGTAGAATATGGGTTTTTGTATGTTCTACCAGTACATAGTTTCAAGTTTGAACGTCGACTAGATCAATTCATCATTTACTGAACCAACATATAATTAGTACACGTGAAAGCCGTACACTCTTGTGAAATTACATGAGCACAAAGAGTTAAGGTTTTTGCTGTGAGACGCCATTTTCATCTCCTTACTGAGCTGACAGGTTGGTTTTCATGGCTTTCTATGTTCATAGTAAGGAAGTCGTCCGAAAATAGAACTACACACATAAATTTCAACAGAAAATAGAAGGATAACATATGTTCTTGCAAGGGTAAGATTGTGCCGGCTACATCTTTATTGTTAAACGTGGCGCAAACTAAGAGAGGAGTATATTGTTTCATACCCGGTCGGCATCGAACGACGAGTAGCCTCCAGCGACACGAACGCCGGACAAACATCCCGCCATACGAACGGCGCCACGCCAACGAACAACGGTTTATTTTCTCTTTCGAGCTCAAATTCGCTCGGCACTGCACCGTATAACAATGGACTGGATTTCATGACTTAAGTAGCCAGACACACCGGCCACCAATCAGCCACTCTGGCATGCGCGCACACATGACCGGTCACTAACTCCACGTAGACGCGCTAGCTGCGCACGGCGGGACGCAGCGTCCAGGCTTCCGCTGCGCTAGCTGCGCACGCACGTACGACCGCCTGGCGACTCGCTTGCCTCGAACGGGAACACGGCCGGGCTCATACCACCGTGACACACACTGCCACGGACACAGACACAGACACTTACGGACATGACACGCACGCACACTGATTATCAACATCGTGGCTTATTCCTAACACTCACCTCCTAAGCCATGAACTACAGCAGGGAGGGACTGTCGTCGTCGATGTCGCCATGTATACCTGGCCATCTGTCGGGCCGGGCCGGGCCTACCAAAGCCCGATGCAAAAAACCAAGACCCGAGCCCGTCCCGTCCTGGCCGTCTGGCCTAAAAATCAGGCCCGAGCTAGGCCCATCACGTTACCGGGCCGGCTGCCCATGGCCAGGTCTGTCGCCATGGTCGCTGCTATGGCCTCCACCTTCATGCCGAGCTCCTTTACAGCCGGCGATACACACCTGGTGTTCCGGTGACAATACGCCGTTGATGCCGTCGCGCTCATACGCAGTCTTCTCGGACGCCGCTTCAGGACGCCGTATCGCGCTGCTGCGGCCTCCGCCGCCACACAACACCTCCATGTTGCCACACCGCCGTGTGTCGTGCCGAGCCACACTGCGCCGTGCCGTCGCGTCCGCGGCCTCTCCACCATCACGCAGCGGCTCCACGGCCGCGGCGCACGCCACGTGTTGTACTGCTTCATACCACGCCGTGCCGCCGCGTCCGCGGCCTCTGCAACACAACGCAGCGCCTCTGCGGCAGCCGCGGACTAACCACGCGCCACGGCCGGAATCTTGAAGCCCTGAATACCAAATGTTGGGACAAACCCGGTCCGGCGTTGCACGCCGAGTAGCCTCCGGCGACACGAACGCCGGACGAACTACTATCTCGCACTCGCTCAGAAGGAGGTGAAAGGTGATAAGGAGGACACTAGATTTTCCGTCGACAAACATCCCACTGCACGAACAGCGCCACATAGAGACCCATACCTGTTGCCAAGGGTGGCATGCAGCTTGACGATGAGATCGTCCTCCTCCCTAGAGAATTTGCCCCTTCTCACCTTGTCTGTCAGGTAGTTGAGCCACCGCAGCCTGCAGCTCTTGCCACACCTGAGTAGCCCTATATGCATACCAACCGAAGCAGCAGGGACATGTTACCATATGTAGTACATGTTATCTCTTATCATTGAGATTTAATTAATTAATTAGTAGCTGCCAAGAACAAGCAAAACAGCTTATGCCATATTTACCCGCATTCTTGGGCAGAGACCTCCATGAGCCCTCCCCGTGCCGAGCAATATATTTTGCGAGTATATGGTCCTCCTCCGCCGTCCACCTTCCTCGCTTCAGCCCAACCTTCTCGCAGCAAGGTGCCCTCCCCATCCTCTCGATCGATAGATCTTGTCAGTTGAAAGGGGTAGCCCGGTTCCAAAGAAGTTGCTACTCCACGTATGTATAAAAAGGAGTTGGTGTGTGAGATCAAGCTAGGGACGGCTAGACTTATTATAGCTTGATCAAAGCCCAGGCTAATTATTACTTCGTGATAACAGGCGACAATATATATATATATATATATATATATATATATATGTATATATATATATGTTTGGTTCCGAGAGCGGTAGCTAAGGTACTAGCTACGAGAGCTACGAGTGATGACTCTCTCTCTCTAGAGCAAGACTAGGCGTCATCTTGTACCTGCACGTAGTGGCCGTGTGGCTGTCTGCCTGTGGAGGCCCCGTGGCACCAAGGCGCACCACCATTCCTTGCGTGGCCTCGCCAGCGACCACGTTGTCACACACATCGTCGGTCGCTCAATTGTACATATTTTTTGTGATTACCCAGACTGTTATATGTGTGCATGTAATCGTAAAGCTAGTGTTTCTGCTTCAGTAATTATTATCTAAATACTATTACAAGTTTTAAACAGCGGGTCATGCATGCTACTTAGCGGTGGCATGCTATGCCGGAGCTATAGCGAAGCTAAGCCCGATTTAAGGCTTTTTTGATTTAAAATACTCTCAATCAAATTTTGAAGGATTTTAATCCTTCGGAATATTTCTTATCCCGTTTTTTCACTCGTAGGATTGCAAAGCAAAGTTTTTTTCCTTAGGCGGATTCATTTGCACTTGATCTCGAAGAAATTTCCCGCCCACTCCAAGCTCTTTCAAAGAATCCTACGTTTTTCCTGTGTACCATCAAACATCCTTACAATTCTGTAGTATTTAAGGTGGCATGCCACACTATTCCTAAAAAGAATTTATCCATGTAATTTGGAATTCTTGCGAATCGGAGAGGCCGTTTTCGATAAATTATGAAAAATGAAGAAATAAGCATACAATTAATAGGCATCATATTTTATATATCACATATACTTGACGGAAACAAGTTCATGCATCAAAAGACAAGCACTGATCATGCAGCGTAATTCAACCAACAAGCTTTTCACTAGTGCATCACATATAAACTACATGAATCGGCTAATTCGCCATCAACCGTAAACATACGGCAAAGGCCTAAAAATAGACGGTAAAGAATTTGCCTTCAGTTTGCTGACAACAAAGATATTCGACAAAGTATAAATCGGCAAAGAGCCGCTTTACCATCGGCTAAAAAAAGACAAACGACAAAGACTTCGCCGTCAGCGAAGGTACGTCTTTGTCGTTAGTGAAAGTACGTCTTTGCCATCAGTTGTATATCCACAGACAACAAAGATAATAGTAAAATATTAAAAACAAAGCAATTGTCTGGGAGGTTGTGGTCGCCGGCCAGGGCATCGCAGCTCCTCCTCACCGCCGACCCGTGGTGGTGGCCCAGCAGGAGGCCCTCTCCTAGAGGTGGCTTGGTTCGGCTCCGCCGAGCGTAGGGGCTGGTGCAGCGAGAGAGGCGACCCAATAGAAGGCCCTCCACGCCGCGCGACCTAACTGGCAGTGCAAGGGAGGTGTGGCGCATCACCGCAGCTCCTCCCTGTCGAGGGCCCGTGGAGGCGGCACAACAATACGCCCTCCCAGGTCGTGGCTCGGTGTGGCTCTGCCGTGCGACCCCGCCAGCGGCATGAGGAAGTGGCAGGGCGCGGCTACTCTGAGGCACATTGCTATTGTTGTGGCTCGCTGTAGCTCCTCCCGGGAGGCAACTCAGCAGGGGGCCATACATGGCTCGGCTGCAGCTCTGCCACAAGCAGAGCCCCTCCACGCATCGCGACCCCACTGGGGGCAGGACGCATCGTCGTTCGTAGCGCTTTCTCGGCTAGGTGGAGAAGAGATTTTTTTGATAAAGGACATTTCATTGAATTGATATATCGAGGTGATACAATCGCATCTAAAGAATGCCCGGCCTCTACATAACTCGATGCACACAGCCAAAAAGTCCAACCGACCCAATAAAAATCGTTTTGCAACTTAAAAAGATAAATTAGACCAAGCCTATGATGTGGCAGATCATATCCAGAGATCACACCGCCATCCATGTGGGGAGAAAACCTCCCTGGTCGTACGCTCCAGCCGCGTAGACGCCATCATAAAAAAGTCCCTGTCCTCCGGCCTCTGCAGAATAGATCAAGTACGGAGCCATCGCGTACATACATAAATAACCTGCATAGGAGAGAAGAGATAGGGAAAGGAATGAGCAAGAGAGAGAGAGAGAGAGAGAGAGAGAGAGAGAGAGAGAGAGACCAGTGGTGGGTAGTGCACGTGGTGGGGGTGGGCTTCCCTGCCATGTCACCGATCTTTGGGAGGTAGAGCCGGACCAATAGGAAGCAAGTACAATTTTCACTACGTCATTGATCAGTGTAGTTTGTTTTCTCTTACCCATGAGTAAAAAAAAACAGACGACAAAGTATGTCTTTGCCATCAACAACATGAAGGCAAAAAGTGGTCTTTGCCGTTAGCCCTGATGAAAAACTGTCGGCAAAGAGCTCCACAGATGGCAAATTTCATGACTCCTATAGTGATATAAAAATTATGCGTAAGAATAAGGCAACAAATTGGCCCATTGCAACGTGATTTCAGCATTTTGAGAAATTTCTGGGCTAGCAGCTGCTTAATGGCCTAAATGACACCAAATTTAGTGAGCCACCACATGCAATTCGAGCTGGTCTGCTCTTTTGTCAATTCATCCAACCTTGTTTGATTCATATTAGTATTTGCTTTAGTATTTCTGACTTGGAAATACTAACTTGGGTGTTTTCTATTTAATATATTCCAAAATATAGCTAATTTGTGTAAAAGTCATACAACATATTTTTACGTAAGATTCCAAAATCTTGATATTCATTAACGAAGTATATGAAAAATATGCTAATATCTACAATACAAAATATAACATGGTTCAAAAATATATTTTATGATGAATCTAACGAAACTGATTTCATGTTGTACATAATAGTTTGCCCCCTATGAATCTGGTTATACTTAAAAAAAATAACTTAGGACAAAGTTAAAATCTCTGGGCAAACAAAAGGAACATCACCGATGCAGTTAATAATACACGCCAGTGACCTGCCATTATAACAGACGATGTGCACCACTGCTGGAGAACTTGGTGTCCACTGCAATAATGACATCCTATACTGACGTGCTTCTCCTGATCATATGGGAGGACGACATCCTATCCACCGACAAGACACGAAGAGATTGAAGCCATCCTCCATTTCACCATGCATAGCAGGAGAAGAGTTCGGGGCAGAATCTGGGAGAATTTAAACTACTCGTTCAGAGGTTGGGCATCTATCTGGCCTAACCAAGGTGCTGACAAGGCGAAGTTGGTAGAGTGGCGAGCAATGAGAGAGAAGACCATACGATGGGTTATGCCAGTTGCCAAGAGAGGCCAAGTTGGTTGGCAGCTCCATGTGGTGATAGTGCTAGCTCCGAGGTGGATGCTTTATTAAAGCAAGCAGTCAACAAATACGTAATTTGATACAAGCTCATAAAATGAGCAGAAGTAAAACAAAACTCGCAACAACCGTCATAAATAAGACCGGATGACTAAACATCTATCCTACTCCCCCGTCCGGTGAAGAGTGTAAGTACATGATACTTGCACCTTTGGAGGGAGTATTATTGAATCTTAATTTGAAACCGTCATCTAAACCGATTGTAGGTACATGATACTTGCACCTTTGGAGGGAGTATTATTGAATCTTAATTTGAAAACGAGCTCCGTTGGCAGTTTCGCACTGAGCTTAAATTTATGCCTTTTGCCGAGGGATGCTTGAGTTCGCTAGAAGGCGGAGTTGTGATCGCACAAATCCTAGTAGAGTAGAGTACTATTCTGAGAGGGACCACTTCCAGTATTCCGTACAAGTCATTATTACCTACACGAGTGATTGAGATACTGCTATTTACGTGGCCTGATGAGAAGCCGCTAAGACTACGTACTCAGCTGCACAGCCCCATATCTCATATGTTTTCTCCTGAGGACACACGTACTTGTCGTCCAAGCCGTCATGCAAGTTTATAGTACATGCAACATTCAAATCTAATCAAATCAAACAATGATTTCTCAAAATCTTCAAAATGGCATACATTATATGGATAGAACGAAGGGGATCGGAGGAGGGTACCTTCTAGGATGGATTGGTGAAGGAATCCACGGACCAAATCGTCAGATCTAATGGATTTAGGAGAGGGGATTGAGAGGGGGAGTGGAGAGGGCCGCCGCCGCGGCTTCTTCTGTTCTGTAACTGCTGCAATGGGGTGGGTTGGGGAGGAGAGGGCCGCCGCGGCTGATCTAAGTCACAGTGCAGCGCCTGACGGCTAGGCGCTGCACATTACATGTGTGACGCCTAGCTCAGAGGCGCTGCAATGCTGGGTGCGGGGCCCAGGGCTGCCACGGTGGACTGGCGTGCAATGCCCGCGAGCTAGGCATTGCACCATAGGTTGTGGCGCCTGTGTGGCGGGTGCTACACAAAAAGGTCAGAGACGTGAAATAGTTTGACGGACAGTTCATTCTGTGAATTAATTTCATTCCAAGGTCAAAATTTTCAAATTTGCCACCATTCGACGCCTAACTGGTTCCTAGCACTACGACTACTAGATACTGAGTATGTACGATATTTCACAACGTTATACTTTCACATGTGATATATAGAAAAAAGACAAATAGATATTTCTAAAATTGGCCTTTTATTTTGTTGTTGGTCCTAAATTTTGTTTTTTTACAACCTACAAATCACAATATTTTAAGCGAAATTTCATAAATTTATTTGGAACACATATATCTTTCCATGAAAAAAGGTTTTTGTTTTAAACTTTTAAATATGCTTTCGAATTTTTTAAAATACCAAGCTCTGTGGATGTCGAGCATTAAACTCTACACTCCCTCGTCGACCAGCGTCCATCGATGCTCGTCGATGGACGAGCTAGGGACACTAGACATAGGGTTATAGCCAGATCCGTCCGCGGATGGAACACCACAGATCCGCTGATGGAATCACCGCATGCAGCAAAAACATTTCTATATTATCCCGCAAGGCTACAGCCACATCCGGCCGCTGATTGGGGGATTTGTAGGTAACAATGCAAATATATAAGCCATCACCATCAAATCCAAAACCAGTTTTTTCTAAACACATGAACTAATAATGTTTCGTATTTTATCTTTTTTCTGATAAATGCGGCTTTTAGTAACATGAAATGTAGCATCATTAGAATACAAAGCATGATGAGCAACCCACGGTCTCTGCACAAGTAGAATGCACACGGTCAAACACCAATGGTCTGACAAAAGATTAAAAAACAGAATATCGATAGCAGTAGAATCCTAAGAAATACAGTTAATGAACCTACTTGAAATAACGTTCAACCAATGACCAGAAACAGTATTTTATATACTCACACATTCTCCAATGTTATTCTTTGACCCTTTTCCGACATTTTCTATTCAGAAGTATTGAAAATTTATACAATGCAAATATTTTCATGGAAAATACAATGATCTATATATATTGGAAGTACCTTACAGCAGATTATTTTAAACCAATTAGGATCTCAGGTCAATCACTTATTGTGTGTGCGTGAGCTGGGGCTCGTTGTTATGCAATATTAAATTGATACTATGTATATATAAACAATAAAAATTTGGATGAGACAAGCGTCTATATTATTATACATGATAATAATGCTATGGAATGAAAATTAGGGGGCGAGTCATCTTGCATGTCATACTGAGAACGTTATTAACTCAATGTTGTGAGATTAGATGGAATCATGGGACAATCAAATAGTTTTTGTATGTTCTATCAGTACATACTTTGAAGTTTGAACATCAACTAGATCAATTCATCATTTACCGAACCAATATACACTACCAGAAATTAGACTTTTACCCGCGGTGGTCCATTTTCCTGTGAGGCCCGAATCATCTCACAGGAATATGGATTTTCCTGACGGGCATTTGTTGTCCATGAGGAAAACTTGTCTATTTTACTTTTTGTTCCTAGCTTGCTTTGAGTTCTCCGGCAGATTGATCCTGTTTTCGCTGTGGTGGTGACCTGCTCGCCATTGCTCTGCTTAGCTTTGTAATGTGCGTGCACGCCGCCTTTTATCTTTCAGTTTTTCTTCAAGCTTTCGCCTTTGTATCAGCACTGTTGTATCGTAGCCGGTTGATGGCTTCATTAATTTGAAGTCGGGCTTTTCGCCATTTCTCTAAAAAAAAAGAATTCTCCATTCATCGCTAACTACTCATATCAAGGCTCTCCGTCGCTGTTCCACGCCGCCACCCACAACCACACCTCCAGGACTATGACCACCGCCGCCGCCGCCGCCCCCACCCCACCTAGACCGCCGCCCCGCCGCGCCCCTCCTCCAAACGCACTGTTCCGCCGCCGTTGCCGCCGCCACACCCACCGCTCCTGCACAACCGTTGTCCCACCACCGCCGCCCATCCTACCTCCATCTCCGCCCATTCCACCACAGCCGCCAATCCCCACTGCGGCCCTCCCGCCACCACCACTGGTCTCCAATCTTTCCCCCGCTCCCATCACCGCACCCATCCCCACCTGTCTCCCTTCTCCCGTCCCCATCGACTCAGCTCGTCAAGGTAACTCTGCTCCTCCCCTCTGCTATATTCTTTCCATTAATTTCTTCTCTTTGGTCATCTCAGGATGGGTACTTGTAGATAACTTGTTGACTTGCGTTGCTGCTCTGTTCACCTCATTTCGCAGGATCTATTGGCCATATTTGTTTTTTTTTCGTCGAGGAAGTGCACCGTCTCTCCTTTTGTCCAGACCTACCCCCCCCCCCTTTGTTGTGGCAAGTCTCGACCTTTGTAATCAAAAGTAAAGAATACATGATGTTATTAATTGATTCACTTGCTTATGTAATTTATTTAGAATCTAGGTCTGAGAACAACAGGCTAATTCATTTCTTCTTGGGTCATTGGTGAAAAAATTAATCTCATGCATGAGAATGCCTTTTTTCTTTACCTTCGAAGTGTATTGATTTGTCAGTTTTGATGTTGCAAAAAATGGTATTGGCACTTTGTATGCGAGCTCAAAGTTTGGGTGGTATGATGGTAGGCCATTGGCAACTCATTAAAAAACTGGAAATGTTAATGTACGTGTAATTTTTACCCTTCGTAGCTATGTGCCTTCAAGATCATATCGACATGGCGTTGAGAACACCATCCAATTTCGTCGTTGCAGGTGGAGAATGAGGTCCCTGTCACCGGAGGGTCCCATGGCAGCAGTGATCACCCCACGCGCCCGTCACGCCAGCACCACCCGCCATTCGTGACCCCCTCTCGTATGGTGACGAAGGAAGGAAGGGTGATGGTCGGGGGATGCCGACAAAGATCCAGCAGCATGACGCTCAAATCCGGACTCAGGATGACGTGGGGATGCGATTGTCACATTGGGTGCAATGGGGGATTGTGGTGAGGACTAACCACACCATGAGGAGGCGGAGCATCTCTCCCGTCCATGGTCAAGCTGCAGTGGCACGATGGGCAGGACAATAGAGCATGGGTTGCTCATTTGGGGGTGCTGCCGTCGAGAGGGAGAGAGAGAGAGAGAGAGAGAGAGAGAGAGAGAGAGAGAGAGAGAGAGAGAGAGAGAGAGAGAGAGAGAGAAATAGCTTACTCTGACTGTTGGGTCATCAGTAGAATTCCAAAACCTACGACACATCCTCCCGATACCACTTTGATATGGTTTTGGAAGATTTATGTCAGTTTTAAGATATGAGGGACAAAATGTCGTCCAGAATATCTTCAAGGACTAAACTTGGAATTATGGTAAACTTGAGGGATGAAAAAACATACTCTTCTCATACAACATTTCGTGGGCCAGCGCACTTTAAAGCTGTTCTCAAATGAGTATATTGCTTTGAGGTTTAAGGTGAGTACATCTGTTCTGTCAAAAACTACTTTGTTGAGACACCGGTCCTCATAATTTATTTTATTTCTCAAACGAATGGAGAATATTTGCCTTATCCATTAATTAACAATAAGTGAGTTTCCCGATTAATTAATGGGAAACTGAGCGAAAATCGCCTCAAACCGTTGAAAGATATACACAAGATAACCCACGCGAACCACTATAGATAAAGGCTCATCGAAGTAACACATTGGCTCCAATGTCATTACTTCTTCCCGAGCAAGCGCCAACGCCATTCCTTCTTCCTGAGCAAGCAACACCACTTTTACACAGACGTCCACCTACACGGCCACCACTGTAAAGGATGTATCAGTTAATTACATCCTCAGTGGGAACCATGTCCCAATGAGGACCTTTGCAATATCCATCGATGACCTATTTGGTTAACTGCATCAATTTTTAGAGGTTGGATGGAAAAAATGAGCCAGACAGAGTGGAGGCTGGTTGAGGAGAAACGAGGCTTCATATGGGGTTCGCTGCATCAATTTTTAGAGGTTGCATGGAGAAAATGAGCCAGGCTGAGGTAACCTGGTTGTGGAGAAACAGGGCTTGATACGGCGTTCACATGCTGTTTTGATTCCCTGTGTATAGGTTGCCCGCATCATGACATCAATTCCCCCCCCCCCCCCCGGTGTTTTGTTGCACACACACACGTTCACCTGAACATCACACGCACAGGTGATAGCAGCCCCACGAGTTTTTTTTTTTGCGAGTAGCAGTCCCACAAGTTTGAAGCACAGTTGTACAGTATACCAGGGAGATTAGAAGGGGCTAGTGAGATGTATACGTATTTATCAATGAAACATTGAAATAGAATATGCACAACATGAAAGTCGTGTGGAACGGAGAGATGATAGAATGGTCAATTTGAGATACCTACAGATACGTCACGCTCGACAATTCTTACTACTAGATAGAAGATAATTCTTTCTATTATATAAGCACCAAGACGTATGTATCTCTTATGCGATCAGTGAACGTTATATTTGAAATAAACTACGGAATTATTCTGCATAATTAGTGCTCTAAATTATTCTAAACGATTTTAGAATTGCTCTTGTTTCCATTTATATTCAATGGATCCTCTGGCATGAAACACTGTGCTTTCGGTGCAAACAATTGTTGTCTCAAAACTTTTGATCTTCAAACTCAATTTCAATGTCAGTCACTCAACACAGCAGGCCCTGGTTTAATGAATCGCCTTTTGCTCATCGGTTCTATATTTGTACGTTATATTGTTTAGGGACCCCACGTCACAGGTATCGGGTCCCAGACCAACACGTATATAGCCATGATATATGAATTTATTACACGCATAAACGAAAATGAAACGATATGTATACAAGTCGCGAATCTTCGCACAAATTGATGACCCAAGATCCGCATGCCCCACAAACCTGCGTGCTGTAAATCCCCGTGGATATAGAGATATGGGTAGACATATAAAAGGTGTAGGGTAGTATGGAAGGGGGTTTTCAGTATATGGCCATCAAGCCAGATGTTGTGGTGACAATCATCAGGCAACTATATATTTACTAAGAAGACTAGTCTATGGCGGTCCTTTTACTCGCTCTTCCTTGAAAATTATGAATTATTGTTGCATCTACTAGGGAGACATGCATCTCTCCATTCCTAAAGAAGAGAGTGCATGTTCTAGTGCTGTCTACCTGTAGGTATGTGCATTTGTATATTTATTCAATGAAAAGCACCAAACATTTGTCTTTATGTTTGATAATTGGGTGTCTAAATTGGCGGATTAAATACTCCGGTCCGCGACAACTAAGCTTTCTATGGTTGGTGTACCTACAATGCGCTTGAAACCATTTCGTGTATATTGGGTTTATTCAGTTGTAATACCGAGTTTATGAAACTAGTTGAAATTATTGCTTCCCGAGAGAAGCATGTATGCCACACATTCTTTTGCAGTATTGCTTATGTGTTCTTATTTGTTATGTGTCTATTCATTCGATTTTTAACAAATTATGTTAACCTTAAATTGGACCATCTTTTTCATGCATCGTATCCTTCGTTTAAGGAACTTTTTAATCAAGCTGATCGGAATGATATCAATTAGCCATACAAAGCATAGAGAGATTATGTGGCAAGTTGCCTTATGTATGATTCATGTAATGTATATGATACTTCTACAGTTCTACCCTAAAATCACTGTGCATTACGGGCTTGACCAAAACATTGGGACCGGCACCCTCGCGTCAAGGCGCGATCCGATCTAGTATAAAAGGTGTAGGGTAGTATGGAAAGGGGGTAGAAGATACAATGGGATGATGGTACAATTTATGGTAGGGGTAGTGGATGGAGGCGCTGCATGGGAAGGAGCACGAGCGGCTGCTTCCTCGCACTCACCAGCGCCGCCTCGTCCTCCATGTCTAGCGGAGGCTTTGGCACCTCCCAGTCGAAACATTGCACCAGCGCGGCGAGGAACGCCGGCACGGCTTGCATGGCCAGCCCCACGCCGGGGCACGCGCGGCGCCCGCTACCGAACGGCATTAGTTGCAGGTGCTGTCCTTTGGGGTCAATGCCCTCGCAGGCCCCGCCCGGCATGAACCGCTCCGGACGGAACTCGAGTGGCTCTTCCCACCACGCAGCGTCGCGCCCGATGGTGAAGATGTTGAAGAAGACCGACGTGTTGACAGGGATTGTGTACCCGCGGACGTGTATGGGCTGCATCGCCTCACGCTGCGCGAACACCGCCGGCGGCCGCAGCCGCAAGGTCTCCTTGAGCACTGCCTGCAGGTACGGCATCTGCGCCACGTCCGGCTCGCCCACCAGCCGTGACCTGCCCACCACGGCGTCGAGCTCCGTCCGCAGCTTCTGCAGACAGTCCGGATGGTTCAGCAGCTCTGCCATCATCCACTCCACTGTGGTGGCCGTCGTGTCCGACCCGGCAGTGAAGATGTCCTATGTAATAGTATTCGAGACTTGAGATCCAACTTACCATAATCCCTAACTTAATCCACGATGGCAGAGTGGGATACTCACGAGGATAAATGCCTTAATGCTGTCCCTGGTGAGCTTGACTTCAGCAGCCGGGTCAGCCGCCGCGTCCATGAGAATGTCAAGCAGGTCCTTGGCGTTAGCCTTGTCTGCTACCTCCTCCTTCTCCTTGGTCTATCATGGATTCCAGGAGCGGGTCGAACTTAGCGTGCACGTCGCGTGTCCTCCGGCTGAGCCCCTGCAGATCCCATCCGCGGCAGAGCAGCACATAGTCCTCCAGGTTGAACGCGCCCACCAGCTCCGCTACCTGCTTGGCACAGTCACGAGCCGCGTCAGCCATGTCGCCCGGCAGCTCGGTCGCCACCATCCTCATGATGGCGTTGTTGGACATGCGGATGAGCTGCCTGCTCATGTCCAAGGTCTCCCCCTTGGCAGACGCCGCTGACGCCACGCGCAAGACCCCCGCAAGCTCGGCGGCGCGGACGGGGCGCAACTGCTCTATGGTGCGCGGGCCGAGCAGCTCCGACATGCAGAGGCGCTTCATGAAGCGCCAGTGCGGACCATAGGGCGCGAAGGCGAAGCCCGCCGAGTCGTAGGCGAGGTGGCGCGTGAAGCGGGCGCTCCGGGATGCTGCCCTCGAACTTGAGAACGTCGTGGGCCACGTCAGCGGAGCCTATGATGACGCAGTGGGTGGAAGGACCAAGCCGGAGGTAAACGAGGGGTCCGTGGCGCGCCATGATGCGGTCGAATGCGCGGTGGGGAGGTGGGCGGATGAGGTGGAGGTGGCCAATGAACGGGAGTGACATGGGGCTCGGGGGAAGGCGGCCATGCCTGCCGCCATGTCTGACCAGCGTGAGGATGAAGATGGCGACGGCAATGGCAACGATCAGCGACCCCACAAGCAGAGGCGCTCCACTGTCAGGGGCCACTCCGAGTTGCTCCATGGCACCTGCTCACCTACTAGCTTAATTGACCTGCAGTTGTGTTGTGTTGTGTTGTGTTGAGCCGTGCTCGCCTTCCAAAATATATAATGTCTACCGTCATGTATGTACTCCTATAACCGATGACCAATTCGGCGCATGCTGTAGATCCACACCGCTCGTGTCACCAACCGCGCCGATCGAGACCTTCCGAAACAAAAACAAAAAAAACGCGCCGAGCGAGTGTGTGTTAGGCCAACTATAACACACGACCACATTTGGTCTGTCCCTGTGTGTTCGGATCAAAGCGGACAGAAAACACAGCCCAACACGCTAAAGCAAACGGACACACATTCGTCTTTCGTCCGTTCACGACCCATTTTTGGTTCAAATTTGATCCGATTTTGCGTTGAAACGGACAAGGCGCGGCCGCGCACGACGCCCACCCTTGTCCTCCCTCTTGCACGCCCGTCGGGGGCACTACCTCCCATTTCCCCTCTTCCGTCCCAAAAACCCTCCCGCTCGCCCTCCCGCTACCCGCCAAGGCCACTGCGCCAAACATCACCGTTGTCGCAATCCCAGGCACCACTGCGGTCGCGTGCCCGGAGAAAAAGCCCAATAAGGTGCTCACGCTGGAGGAACTTGCCCGAGAATCAGCAAAGAGGACCAGCTTTAGGGCAAGAGTTTTTGAGAGGAACGCCGGCGCCGCCACTGCTATATAGCACTGGCGCACCACACCCACAGTGGGCCACAACTAATAATTTTTTTTCCAAAACTAGTAATGGCGCACCAGGGCAGTGCGCCATTACTAGTTTTAACTAATAATAGCACACCGCACACTCTGTGCGCCACTACTAACATTTTTTTAATTTTTTTTAAACTAGTAATGGCGCACCAGGGGATAGTGCGCCATTACTAGTTTTAACTAGTAATGGTGCACTACCACTGGTGCGCAACTACTAACATTTACACATCACACGTGTGAGCCTTACAAAAAATTCACCAAATGCCCCCCCCCCCACCGCCTTTTCAATTTCAAAAAATATAAAAAAATGATAGAGATGTCAAAAAAATAAAAGAAAATAAGATTCCCATGTGATATGTGGTCTAGTTGTTAGTAAATTTACAAACATGAATTTTTGATTTTTTTGCAAAATCTCTCGAGAATTTGTAAAATGGGCATAACTTTTGCATACGAACTCCGATGAAAAAGTTTTTTAATATGAAAAATCATCTACTCGAAAAGTTACATCCGATAGGCAAAACATTTTCAAAATCCTCAAAAACCTAACAGAAAAAAGTTACGGGGCTTCTGCCCAAGGTGCGCCATTACTATCTTCCCGCCTTCAAAATTCAAACTATATAAAAAAAAAAATTAGTAATAGCGCACCAGCCCAAGGTGCGCCATTACTATATTCCCGCCTTCCAAATTCAAAATAAATAAAAAAAATTAGTAATGGCGCACCTGCCCACAGTGCGCCTTTATTATGCCGTATATATGGCTGGGCGGGCTCCTCTCCTCCTTACGTCTTCATTGTTCTCCTTCACTCCACCTCTCCTTCAGTCCATCTCCTCCTCTCCTCCACTCCATCTCCCCTCCTCTCCTCCACCATACTCCCCTCCTCCTCTCCGGCGACCTCCTCCTCCCTCCTCTCCTACCCTCCCCTCACGGTTTCTCCTCCCTCCTCCCCGGTGAGCTCCTCCTCCCTCCTCTCCGGTGATGTCCTCCTCCCTCCTTTCCGATGATCTCCTCCTCCATCCTCTCCGGTGAGCTCCTCCTCCCTCCTCTCCTCCCCTCCCCTCACGGTTTCTCCTCCCTCCTCTCCGGTGAACTCCTCGCCGGCGACCTCGTCCTCCTCTCCGGCGATGTAGGCGAGCTCCTCTCCGGTGACCTCCTCCTCCTCCTCTCCGGTGACCTCAGCCATCCTCTCTGGCGAACTCCTCTCCGACAAAAGAACGTACGAGATCCAAAAACGAGAACAAAATTTGAAAAAATATCGTGGAAAAAAACGAGCAAAAAAAAGGCAAAAAAACGCGATCCAGATCTAAATTCAAAAATAGCAATGGCGCACGGTGGGGGTTAGACGGTGAGCCACTACTATTTTCCCGCCTTCAAAATTCAGAAAAAAAACAAAAAATTTAAAAAAAAAAAGTTACCAGTGGTGCACCTGTAGCAATAGTAATGGCGCACAACAAGGTGCGCTACTGTTACGTGCAATACTAATGGCGCACCAGAGGTGTGCCATTAGTATTTGTTACTAGTGGCGTGGTAATAGTGGCACACCTATAGTGCGCCATTAATGGCCAAAACAAGTGCGTCACTAATTAGCCTTTTCCTAGTAGTGCGCCCAGGCCGCCGTCGAAGCCGCCGCCGTGCAACAAAGGGCTACCATTCAGGAGAAAGAGGCCATCGTCGCCGGGCCACGCAGCAGGCCCTCCTCATGCAAGGGTTCAGTCTCCCCACCCCGGCCATTCTTACCGCCGCCGCCATGGCCACGACAAGCACCGGCTAGTCGACTGTTCGCCTTCCACAAGTGCGGTCGCTGCGCACCTCCACAATGCCTCAATGCGCCACAAGACCCGGTAGCGACCCGCTTCTCCACCCCACAGGAAGGTAGCATGATCTTGCGGGCCACCCCCGCTCCCGCAGCCAGCATTGACATCAACACCGCCTCATTCCGGCGCTGACCACCGTGACACAAAAGAAGCAAACGTTGGGATATTCCTACGACCAACCTTCCCGACGCCCGCAACCTGTTCGACGAAACGTTGGTCTCGACGCCAATGGAAGACGACCCGTCCTAATACCATGATTTCATGGAGAATATCAGCTTTCAGGGCCGTGGCCAAGGTTGCGATGGCGAGGAGACCCAGGGCCAAGATGGGCGCTGCAAAGATGAAGGTGCCGAAAACATTAGCGTTCATTGCAACCAAGAAGCAACCGACGACCCATGCGAGCAATGACATGAATACATTTATTGTTTAGATGTAGAATATGGCGTAGACATTGAGGGGGGGCATAGTTTGTCGATGACCTCACTAAACAATCCAACGCACAAAATAGGAGACAAAGCATTCGGGCAGGAGCATACACCAGATGATGACAAGTTCATTTGCGGAGGTTGGTAGGAAATAGGGCAAGATCCCAAGACCGGGACCAAGCAAAGAAGAGCCCGTTTTTGGGGGGAGAGTTCATGTCTACTTCCATGGACATAGGAAGTTCCTGCCCTACAAGTTTTCGAGCAACCATGGCGTCAACTCAATACAAAAGAGGTGGGGGTTCATCCAACAAGAATGCAACATGTTTTGTGCCGCCCTTGAGAGCATTGAATGCCGTCCCGTGAGTGACATGGTCACTAGTAGAAAAGGGGGCTATGGTCCAGGCCGGGGCAGCCCATTAGTCCCGGTTCAGTCTAGAACCGGGACTAATGGGGGCTTTGGCACCGGTTCGTGAGCCCAGGGGGCCGACCGGGCCACGTGGGACATTGGTCCCGGTTCGTCTGGACCTTTTGGTCCCGGTTGGTGGGACGAACCGGAACCAATGGGCCTGGCTCCTGGCCCACCACCATTGGTCTCGGTTCGTGGCATGAACCGGGACCAAAGGCTCCCCTTTAGTCCCAGGGTCGGCCCTCGCTGCACCCACAGTTTAGTCCCACCTCGCCAACCGAAGGGCGCCGACACCTGTTTATAAGCCCGTCCCTCTCTGCATTGTTGAGCTCCTCTCAAAGTGAAAATAGATGCACCTATAGAGGAAAATTGGACACAAATTAATAAATAGAAATTGATTATGAATTTATGTTTAATTTTCTCTATAAGTGCATCTATGTTCACTAACAGAGAAGTTTTTATTTTATTTTTTGACCTAAAAGAAAAAAGAAATCACTAAAAAACTATTAGTATTTAGTATAAATAGAAATGACTAAAAAAGAAAAAGAAAAAAATGCCTATATGCACTAAGTAGTGATTCACACTAAGTAGTAGAAATGAAAAAATAAATAGCAAAAAAGGAAAAAAATGCCTATAATATTTGTTATGACTAACTAAAATTACCAAATTGAGTATGGCACTAACAGAAAGTTTATAGTAAAGTTATTCATAAACTAGTGATTCACACAAATTTAAAAAAAATGAAATTTAAACTATTCAAATTTTAAAACTAATGGCACTAACAGAAAGTTTATAATTTTTGTGACCTAAAGTAAAAAAGAATCACTAAAAAACTATAAATATTTAGTTCTAAGTAGAAATGAAAAAATAATGGCACTAGTAAAGTTAATCACAAACCTGAGATTCACACAAATTTCAAAGAATTCAAATTTTAACTATTCTAATTGGAAAACTAATGGCACTAACAGAAAGTTTATAATTTTGGTATCTCTGTGCAGAAAGATTGTACATAGTAAATATAATACACAAAGTGTTTTCACACAAATTTAGTAAACTAGTGATTCATAAACTAGTGATTCACACAAATTTTAGAAAATTCAAATTTAAACTATTCAAATTTTAAAGCTAATGGCATTAACAGAAAGTTTATAATTTTTGTGACGTAAAAGAAAAAAAAAATCACTAAAAAACTATAAGTATTTAGTTCTAAGTAGAAATGAAAAAATAAATAGCAAAAAAAATGCCACCTACTGGGCCACCACGGCCTGAATACGACTAGAAACCCAACTACGGGCCAGGATTCAGGCCCGCAGCAGGCCCAATAAGCCCACAGGCATTGCAGTGACAGATTAGGCCCGAAAGCCTGCAGTTGAGAGGAGCTCGAGAGGGTGGGCCCAGCAGCGCTTATAAACCACTCCCGAGCCCTCTCAACTAGCGAGGTGGGACTAAACTTTTGGGCGCGGGGCAGTAGAAGGCCTTTGGTCCCGGTTCGTAGGACGAACCGGGACCAAAGGGTGGCATTGGTCCCGGTTCGTGGCACAAACCGGGACCAATGCCCCCCTTTAGTCCCGGTTGGTGCCGCCAACCGGGACCAAAGGCCGCCGCTTCCCGCCCTTTGGGCTGCCGAAATGAGGTCTTTGGTCCCGGTTGGTGGCACCAACCGGGACTAAAGAGTGGCATTGGTCCCGGTTTCTGTCACGAACCGGGACCAATGCGCTGACTATATAAGCAACACTCGTGAAATTTTGGTTCAGTTCATTCTTCCCCGCCCTCCCGACGCCGCCAGGCTGCCCGCCGTATCCGCCTCGTCGTCGCCGTCGTCGCCCCGCGCCGCCCCGTCGTCGCCGTCGTCGCCCCACGCCGCCCCGTCGTCGCCGTCGTCGCCCCGCGCCGCCCCGATCGACGCTGTCGCCACCCCCCGCCCCGCGACGCCGCCCCGACCCGCCCCGCCACTGCCCGTCGCCGAGCCGCCCCGCCCCGTCCCGCGCCGCACCTCGCCGTCGCCGTCGCCGTCGCCGTCCCCGACACCGTCGCCGTGAGCAATTTAGATGTGTTAGATGTGTAGTAATTTAGATGTGTAGTTCATAGATTTTTTTTGTTAGATGTGTAGTAATTTAGATGTGTAGTTCATAGATTTTTCTGTTAGATTTTTTTTCATATTGTGTAATTAATTTTTTCATATTGTGTTAGATTTATTTATGATTTTTTCTGTTGTAATTTAGATTTGTTAATGATTTTTTGTGTTAGTATTTTCTTTGTCAATTTATTGTGTATGTATAGGAAAATTGTGAATGATATATGTCATTTATGAATATGTTCATATTTAGAATAGAGGAAAAAGGAAAAAAATAAGAAGAGAAAGTGTTTAATATAATTAGTTAGAAAAATAATAGAACTATAGTTAAACTAGTTTATTTTTAGTAAGTCGTACTATTTTATTTTATTTATAGTAAGTGCTTAGTAGTTGAACTAGCTAGTTGATTTAATAAAACTGGTTTATTTTACTATAGAAGTAGTTTATTTTTAGCAAGAAAATTAACAGAACTAGTTTATTTTTTTAGTTAAAGCAATTATTCCCGCATCGACGTGGACGATGCCTATCCCGCATCCTCGTCGTCGAGTCGGGGGCGGACGACACCTGCTTGACCAGATGGGCCATGTCCGGGACTGGGCTCGGCGGGGGTGGTACTGGGAGGCGCTACCTTCCGGGGGGCGTAGCTTGGTGAGGAGCCAGCCCGTCGTTGACCCGATCCTTGTTTGATGGCGGTCGCGCGGGCCAGTGACGGTGCAGAGACTTCCGGACAACGCGGAGGTGGTACGTCACCGTGTCAGCGAGGAGGGCCAGCACGTCCGTCGGTACATGGTTGCGTTGGAGGGCAGGTTCGAGAATACCTGGCAGGTTCTTCAGGGATCTCACTGGAGCTATGATCCTGTGATGGTTCCTTCCCTTTGGGTGTCCACCGCCCGCGCCGATACCCGTCGGGCGCTACTGTTCTAGCTGTACTGGCGATATGTATGATATATATATTCGACGTGTATTAGTGATAATATTCGATGTACGGACAAATGGAGATGATGCAGTTTTTCTTATAATTGAAGGCATCCTAATTTGAATACTATTTAATTTTGCGATTTGATTTTTCTTATTGAATGCTGAAATTGGAGAGCACTATGCAAGGCATATGCATATGATTAGTTGAATAATAATGATCTAATTTAGTCTTTGAATTATGAACGTATAGGAAATGTCATCATCAGACGACGAAAGTCTCCCGGGGGAGTGCGACTGGTGCCATGACGATCGAGGTGAGTGCGACAGGCCTCACCTGAACGATGGTCGGCGCTTCAGCATTAAGCTCGAGGAGACATTCGAAGTTGAAACGGTACGCAACGACGACAAGTGTTTTTTTTTCATAATTAAGCATGACTTCAACTATTTCAACGTGTAATTTTCATCTTTTACAATTCGAGTATAGTTGATCCCATGCCATGCAAGACGCTATGTCTTGGAGAGGATGGATTTTGAAGACCATGAAAATTTTGAAACGAAGAAAATTCACCTAAGGACCCATCATGATGTGGATTTTGAAGTAAAGTTGTATAATGCTGAGAGCGTAACCCATTTTGGTTGCAAAAATTGGGAAGTATTTTGCAAATTGTATGGTTTTGATGAGGGTATGCTTGTCACCATGGATCTTGGTGATCCTGAAATCGAGCAAGACAATATGGACATTTGGGTCCTTGTTGATACTCCTCCAGTTCTACCGCTATGTGAGTTTCTCAAACATAGTTAATTATTAATAGAACTTATATTGTTCATTTCAAAATAGTTGACAACTTATTTCCGTTGACAGCTTATTTTGAAGTATCAAAGAATGTGCAGAAGATAGTAGATAGAACTTACTATACCGATGGCTCTGAGTTAACTTACAAGGAGAAAACTCATCTGGTTGGATTTTGTAATGATATTGAGAATTACAATATCTACAATCGAACTCCTCAACATTATGGTCAATACGTGCCACTAGTGCACGCGTTGAACTACGGTAACTACCATGGTGATACCCTGGTAAGTTTTTTTACTATTACGACATCCGTGCATCTTTTTGCATACTTCTAAAACTAGTAAATCATTGCTAACTACGAAGTTATTACTATGTTTTTCAACAGCTTATCCCAGAGGGTTGTGTGCCTCATTTGATGTATCAGAATGGCGGCAGCCTTCGTGTTTTGAACATATATCCAGGTCATCCTACGAATCTCAACTGTCCATACCGGATTTCTAAAAGAAGTGGAGACATGACAATCAAAGGATGGAAAAAATGTATGGACAGTCGTAAGGAGCTTCTTGGAAGCAAAAGGAAGCGAGGCGCAATAATTGGAGACAGGATGATCTTCATTCTTCATAATGGAGAGTCAGGGTCTATATTGTTTTATGCTATTTTACCTTAAGTGTGTTTAGGTCCGATCCTACCTGATACTTGATGATCATGTGCATTAATAACGAATAGAAGTTGTATGATGATGCTTGATTAATTAGTAGGACTTGTTATTATATATGATGATGTATGATGCGAGCATGCATGAGTTATTTTATATATATATATATATATATATATATATATATATATATATATATATATATGCGGGTGAAATGAACATAGCAGTAGCGTTGGTAAATCAAGGACTACATATAAGAGAGGACACTTTAATTGCTTCACTACACAAAGATGAAGCACAAAGAAGATGAACGTAAATCAGGTTATATGCCTGGTTAGTTGTGACACTCCAAGCGGGGATTAAAAACAGGGATAAAAGGTCCAAATTGGGCAACTGAGAAGAACAAAAACTAACTAGCTAAATGCCCGTCTGTCGCCATGAAATAAAAATTAAGAGATGTATAATAAGATTATTTAACTATAATTTATATTTTGTGAATATTTGCCTTATCTGTAACCTATCACAAAAACAAATATCTTGTTTCTATTGATTTCCTATATATGACGATCCACATGCACTCATCTATTCTTCTTTGCCCTAGCCAAATGTCCCCTTACTCACCCGCTTTAGAGAAGAAATTTTGCTCCTTGTCCTTCCTTCCTTATGTCTTCAAAACTATTTGTTGCTCTATCGCTGTTTCAAAATAAATAAAAGGGTGATGAAAAAAAAATCGATGTCGCGACCGCACCTTCTCCTACACCATCTACACCCTAAAAGAGCGGGCACATGTCGAGAGGTGGTCGCCGCCCTCGCTCTCCGGGCCCCTTGGCATCCACGGTGGCCGGCTCCTGCAGAAAGGTGGACCGTGCGCCATCGCAACAGCCCCGCCTCCTCGCCGAGGTTGCTCTGACCAACGAATACTTCGTCCGTCAAATGTAGATCATGATGGAGTAATCGTGTCTAGGTGCCCACGCCCCCCCTCCCCTGCAACCGCGACATCCAGATCGGACGTTGTGTGAAGGAGGAACCGGTGTCGGGCACGTGCATTGACGGGCCCGTGCCGCCATCCCACTGCAACCGCAGGGTCTAGGATGAGCTTCTGCCCGAGATCAGGAAGGCGCGAGGCCGCATACTCCATTACCTCTGAGGAGGCGGTTCCTCGGGATTGAGGGCCGTCATGTCGGAGGTGGAGCATCAGGCAAGGCAGTAGGCATGGTAGAACTGCCGTCATCGTTCGCCAAGTCGGACGCGCCGTCTGAATGGGTCTGAAGTGACGTAGGCCTCACCGCCGCATGGGCCCTCGACCGCTCTGTTACCACCACAGAGATGGTCACGAGGCGCCATCGTCGACTTGACAGCAAGACTGGCAAGATCAGCGAGAAGTGGTCGCTTATCGACTCCTACGCCAATGCTAGAGGCCAGGCCTCCGCCAGAGCTCTGCGGGCGCCACCGGCATTGGCCTCAGCGGCCACCCGCACCGCATAGAAGGAGGCAGATCGGTGCCTTTCCACCACTGGTGGGATGATGACAATGGCATGGACGGCAACGCTGGTGTGGCAGGGCAGGGCGACCACATATACAAGATGGTTGTCCCGTACAAGTTGTAGGTTCTTTTTTCTAGCTTTTAGTTATAGGGTCGAAGTATCGGTCTTTTTATGTAAATTATGTCCCAACAAGCCCAGAAGCTTCATCCGTTTTTGCTCGATTGCAAGGATAGGCCGCTTTTCCGTGGGGTAAGGTGGGTAGCACTGTCTTTGGGCATTTTTTCATGATTTTCATGTTTCTTTTATAGTTTTTTTATATTTCATTTTCCTTTGACATTTTTTGTTTTCCATCTGCTTTATTCGTTTTTTTCTTTTCCTTTAAAATTTACCTGACATTTTCTGAAACCCCCAACAATTTTAAAAACTTACATAAACACTTTGATAAAATATGCATAACCTTACTATAAATGTATGACAACTTTTCTATATGTAGGTCTAAGATTACTTGAACATTTTTTTAAAAAGCGCAAAGATTTTTTTCTAAATGGATCATGACTTAAACAAATGTGTTAACAATTTTTTAAATAATATGAATTATTCTCCTAAATGTGTGAACATTTTTTAAATTACATGGTTTATTAAGGGCACCAATACTTTTAAAATTCATGAAAAATTCTTAAACTTATATCAACTTTCTATTAAAATGAGTGTACATTTTAAATTTATACAGCCACTGTTTTAAAAATGCAAAGACCGTTGTATACGAACAAATTTCAAACGCATGAGCACTTCTGAAATTCATAAACATTTACACGTACATTTGTTAAAAATTATGCTGGCACTTTCCGAAAATTTCATAACATCCTTTAGAAGGAAGAAAAGTATATTTTTGGTTCGTCAAGTTTACCAGAAATAGACATTTGGTGCCTCATTTTCTATTACTCAATATTTCATCCCTCATGTTTCAATACCGGGCACACGTCTTCCAAAATCAGGGATGAGGTTGTATTCGGCTGATGTGTCAGCGGTTTTCTTCTACCCACTTGCCATGTGAGACGGTCAACGGAAAAGTCATTGGAGTCATGGATGTGGAGCAGCTAAGAGCACCTCCAGCCGCACCCACAGGACGCCCTTCGAAGCACTTTTTTAGCACCGGTGGTACAAAAAACTTCCAGCCATGCCCCCAAGACGTCGTTTTGCGTTGGATTTGGGCAAAAATAGCCACGGCAACCTCAGGCCGGCGCTACTTCTAGCATGCCCAAACCCCACATGTCAGCCTCTCTCCTCTCTCTCTCTCCTCACATTTTCTGTTAGGCCGACCCATGTGCATGCAAAAAGGAATCTCTCCTCTCTCTTTCTATCTTTGCATGTATCTGCTGGGTGGGGGGGGGGGGAGCCGGGGCAACCCCAGGAGGCCGAAATAACACCCCCCGGGGGGCACAACGGCTGGAGATGCTCTAAACCACCTTGAGTCCTTGATGAAAACCTGCTGCCGGAGTGACTCCTCGATGCTCGTTGTTGCACACTGTCACGTCCGTGAGCAGCACCGCCCTGCGCACGTGAAACATGTAAGCTTGTGTTTTGTGGTGGTATTTGTGTCATTCAATAAATTAGATTATTCTCCGCATGATTTCTGTAGAAACATTAAATTAGATGATTCGTTAGCTACGAAATATGATTACAACATCTTAACATTTCTTTTGTTAAGTTAGCAACTTAATGGTTTGAGAAATAAACTAAATTATTTTTCTAACAAAAAACATCTTAGGTCAGATTGTCAGATTAATATATGGTATACCTATTTTTCATTTTAATAAATGTATCTCCAAACAGTCTTGTAGCATTGTAAATTTTTTCATAAGAAAAATGCTCTAGTATTTATGAATAGACAACACACAAGCCAATACTTGTATGCTTATATTGTCTGCTTCAATTCATATTTTCACTCTTTAATACATTCAAACAATCAATGTTTACAACCAATTCTTGTCAATTTTACATTCCACATAAATAAGATGACATGCTAATGACATTAGTTTGTTTAAGATGTATAACGTGGATAATTCCGTGAGTAATTATTATGCAGACATGCATGACTTAGTGAGGTAATGATGATGAACTACTTAAGAATAGTAGATTTGGAGGAGTCTAGAAGAAAAGAACATTTGCAAATAATAAGTGCAGAATTGAGCATAGTTCAGATAGCTAGGTTACCTGTGATGAAACCTAGTCAACAGGTTTAAGTCCTAAACTTGAAACTGGTACTCGCATTTTCCTATATTTATTTCAGTCTTTTCGACGATGGTTTTTCAATCAGAGGTGACATTCCCGTCAACTATAAAGGTGTCTATGGTGACTTCGTCAATCACAAGACGTTCTGTTGGCTCGGTACCTCCGAAGTTCTCATAAAAATAAGGTGTGCGTACATGCATTCATACGAATGACTGTATAGCGTGTATGTAGGTAACTGCATTTCTAGTATTTTAAAAGAAATTGCAACGCAAGAAATTGATGTGTACAATAGGGAAAAACCAGGATTTTCTATACTAGAGTGTACCAGGTGGTTAACCAAACCCAATATTTTCACACTGAAAAAAGATAATGAAGTCTAATTGTATTTTTAAATTTTACTGAGCTATTCATCAACCGTCAAGGTACTATAAAGAATACCATAAATAAAAATTACAGTTTGGCCCGAAGACCACCTAGCAATGATTATAAGCACTACAGCAAGCCGAAGGCGCGCCGCCGTCATCACTCCTTCCTTAACGGAGCCGGGCAAATCTTGTTGTAGTATAGTCAGGAAGTCGTCGTATTAAGGTCATATAGGACACGTGCACAAGAACGAAAACTGCCACAAGAAAGAAAAAGCGTATATCGGAAGGATCGAATCTATAGACACACGAACATAGACGAACAAAAACCGGATGCAATTTTATCCACCGAAGGAAATGCCAACCGAATCCAACAGATTCATCGGAGAAAAATCTCCACATGCCCTTTGACGATGCTAGAAGCACTGTCAGGATGGAGGCAAAGCCGAAAGGATCTTATTCCATCTTCAGAGAGCCTCCCCCGCGGCGCCTACTGAACCTGACTCAAAACCTGTCAAGAAAGCATGCAAAACCGAAGCCCTCCTGCCAGCTAGTGCCGGGATCTACCGCACATCCATGGCCCCAATGCCACACGAGACAAGGCAGATCGCCGGCGACACCGGCGGACAGCACAAGAATTGTTAACGGTTTGGTGCCCTGTCGTACGAATGCCTACCGCTGACGTGTCTTAAAGGCAAGAAAATGTCTCTCATCCATTGTTTTTTGGGTAGAGTTCTTGTGTACTAGCATGAACGTAGGAAGTTCCCCCCGCCATATAAGTTTTGGAGCAACTGTGCGTCAGCTCAACCCAAAAGAGGTGAGGGTTCATCCAACGAGAATGCAACAAGTTTTATGCCACTCTTGAGAGCATTGAAGGTTGTCCCATGAGTGGCGTAGGCGTGAGCGACATGGTATACAACCTTTTCTCATTGCTAATTGATACGTCTCCGTCGTATCTTCAATTTTTGATTAATTTTGGCTACAATTTTTATGATTTTCTTGGACTAACTTATTGATCCAGTACCCAGTGCCAGTTCCTATTGTTGCATTTTTTTTGCAGAAAATCCATATCAAACGAAGTTCAAACACGATAAAATTTTACGGAGATTTTTTTGGAACATATGTGATTTTTTGGAAAAATAATCAACGCAATACGATGCTCGAGGGAATCACGAGCTCACACGGCAAGCCCTCTACCCTAGGTTGCGCCCGGTGAGCATATGACTCCTCCGTAAGTCGGTTGCGGTCCTTCTTTTGCCGCAGGGAAGCTAATATCCGGAAAACAATCATGTTGAAATTTCATCCCAATCGGAGTTACGGATCTTAAGGAATATAAGAAGCGGTGAAGGGCCAGAAAACAGGAACACGAAACAGAAGAGAACAGAGAGAGATCCTATCTCGGAGGGGCTCCTGCCGTCCAGGAGCCATGGCGGCCAAGGACTAGTGGGGAAACCCTCCTCCCATCTAGGGGGAGGCCAAGGAAGAAGAAGAATGATGGGGGCTCTCTCGCCCTCTCTTCCGGTGGCGACAGAACGTCGATAGGGGAATCATCGTGTGACGGCGATCTACTCCAACAACTCCGTATCTTCATCAACACCTCCACCACCTTCACTCATCTATATTCAATGTACCACGCTCCCGCGACCCGTTGTATCCCCTACTTGAACATTTTGCTTTATCTTTCATATTATTATCCAATGATGCGTTGCCATCCTATGATGTTCGAGTAGATTTTTTATCCTATTGGTAATTGATGAATTGCTATAATTGGTTTAAATTGCTGGTGGTTATGTTGTTGTCCTTTGGTGCCTACAATATGAGTTCGCGCGTGGATTATACCACAGAGTTAGTAGTATTTTGATAGGACTATGCATTAGAGGGCAAGATTGAGGAAACTTCTTCCTATCATAGAAATTCATTCATACGGTATTGAAGGCGGACCAATATATCTTAATGCTATGCTTGGGTTTCACCTTCATGAACTTCAGTAGTTGCGGATGCTTGCTAATTGTTCCACTCATAAGTGCATAGAATTCCATGTAAGGGATGGCATGCTAGCAGTGCCCTCTCCCACGTCAAACACTTGCCATCGGCTAGTAACTTATCAATTTGCTTATGGACAATTCTGCAAATCCTACCACCCTTTCATTACTCTCTACATTAACTTCATTGTTCTTTTGTTAAACAACACCTAATTTTCATTTCCACATTCTTTATTATCTTGCAAACCTATCCCACTACACCTGCAAAGTAGTTCTAGTTTTATTACTTGTTTTTAGGTAAAGCAAACGTTAGTGTGCGTAGAGTTCTATCGGTGGTCGATAGAACATGAGAGAATGATAATTCTAACTTTGGCTCCTCCTTGGGTTTGACAGTCCTTCTTATCGAAAAAGACTAAAAACAATCCCCTACACTTGTGGGTGATCATTCATATGTCATTTTTATGTTTGTTGCGTTTGTACCCATCACAATTACATTGTGATCTTCACTTTTATTTGTAGGCATTTCAAACTTTGTAATCCTTCAAGACCCAACATGAAAATAAGTCATTCACCCTCATTCATTGTTGGACGATCATCAACAGAGACAGCTTGCAGTTGCGGACAATGATTATGCATGCATGCTATGTGCAGCCTCGCATGTCCGTTTGCCAAGAGATGTTGGGATGCCAATGGGATCACCTGGCCGACCGTGGACAAAATATTCTCCATGTTGCATACGGGTAGAAATAATTGGGGGATGGCCATGTTCATGGAATTTTTTATGGTGGCCGCCTGTGGGATTTAGAAACAACAAGGGCTTTCGAGGGATCAACCCATCTTTTGAATCGAATCGTGGCACGTAAGGTTCATGGAGGACTTTCGGTTGCTGGTGCAAAGGTCAAAAAGTAGGCTAGTTCCGTTCATTCATACCTTGTTAGATTCCCCATAGGACCCCCCCCCCCTCCTTATTTTTGTGTACACCCATTTGGTCTGCACCTTCTGATCTCCTGAACCCCCCCCCCCCCTCCTCGTGCCTCTCCCCGACACTAACATGTAAATAAATATGACCTTTCTAATTTTCTTATATAAAGTCAGTGGAGAAACTTATCCACAGTGTTCATAGTTCGCCAAAATAAAATTGCCTCAAGTTTGGAAAGCAATATTCACATCCATTATTAGACAGAATTCGAATAAAACGCAAAACGCACATCAGTCCATTTGCGGTCATGTGTTCGAGTTGGCCTTACCACCGTGCCTACCGATCTTGTCGGCCAAGCCGCCAACCGAGCCGTGATAAGCTGTCCACGTTGCCCGGCTGGGCCTGGTTGGTACCATAGCGGTCAGGCTTTACTTCACGCCCGGAAGGACCGCCCTAGATAGGATCTGACTACCGATTGATGGGCAATATGGCAAGTACATTAGTTTAGACTGTTGCTGTCTACAAAGTATGCCTACCACTTCACTTAAAAAAGAGACAGTTAAACAGACACCTTATATGCTGAATTATCTGAAACAATTTGCTGCATCCTTCCGCCTTTTATTTGCTTCATTATACAAAGATGAAGCATGATAAGATGAACGTAAATCTGGGTATATGCTTGGTTAGGCGTGACACTCCATGCGGACTGTTAAAAACAGGGATGAAATGTCCAAATTGGACAACTCAGAAGAACAAAACTAACTAGCTAAATGCCCGTGCGTTGTCACGGAATAAAAAATTAAGAGGTGTATAACAACATAATTAACTATAATTTATCGATGTGTGCCTGGTCTATAACCTATCACGAAAACAAATATTTTGTTTCTATTCATTTCTTATATATGAACATGCACCGCTCTATTATTCTTTACCTAGCCAAATGTCCCCTGCATAACAGCTTTGAAGAAGAAATTTTGCTCTTTGTAATTTCTCCCTTATGTCTTCATGCCGGAATACTCTTTGTTGCTCTATTTTTTTCTAAGTAAATGAAAGGATGATGAAAAGATATCCATGTCGAGAGTGGACCTTCTCCTACACCATCTACACCCTAAAATAGCATGCACATGTCGAGAGGCGTTCGCCGCCCTCGCTATCAGAGCCCCTTGGCATCCATGGCGGCAGGTTCCACTAGGAAGAAGAAGATCGTCAAGTCATCTGGCGGCAAGGAGGACCGGCACCATAGCAGCAGTCCCGCCTACCCGTGGAGGTTGCTCTTACAGATGAAGACTTCGTCCGTCAGATAGGGATCATGATAGAGCGATCGGTCCGTCAGATGGGCCCGGCCCCACCATCACCATCCCCACTTCGACCGGTCAAGGACGAGCATGTGTCCCCACCTCCCCCGCACGGTTACGCGGCGCCCAGTACGGTTGCCTAATCAAGGAGGAGCCCACGTCCCCCATGCAACCGCGGCATCCAAATCGGATGTTGCGAGCACGAGCAACAGACGTCACTGCCGGCGCACAGCCAGAACACACGCATTGACGAGCCTGCGCCGCCACCCCGCCACATCCGCCGCGTCAAGGATGAACTCCTGCCGAGATCACGAAGGTGCGAGGCTGCAGCCTCCACTTCCTCGGAGCAGCAGTTTCTATGGATCAAGGGTCGTCATGTCAAAGGAGGAGAGCGTGGTGAGGCAATCGGTGTGGTACGACTGGCCCGTCCGACGCTCGCCCAGTCGAACGCGGTGCCGGAATGGGTGTGCAACGCAGCAAGGGTACTCGCCCGCTTCATCACAACAGCGGAGACGACCGCTATACGCCGCCGTTGCCTTAAAAGACAGATCAGCAAGATCGGGGAGGAGTGGTCGCTTAGCAACTCCTCCACCAATGCCAAGGGCTAAGATACCGCCAGAGCTCTGCGGGAGCCATCGTCATTGGCCTCGGCAGCACTCGACGCGGCGCAGAAGGAGACGGAGCGTCTCCTCTACAAGTGACAGGTAGTTGTCACACAAGGCTGACATGGTGGACGTGCGCCTTCGGCCGCTGGAGGGTTGACGACAACGGCAGTGCAACAGGATAGGGCGGCCGCGCATACGAGGTGGTCGTCTGGTACAAGTTGTAGTATTTATTTTGTAGTTTCTAGTTAGACAGTCAAAATATCAGCCATTTTATGTAAAATATGTCCCAACAATCCCAGATGTTTCATTTGGCTTTGCTCGATTGCAAGGATATGCCGGTTTTCACTAGGCCAAGGTGGGTAGCACTATTTTTGGGCAACTTTTCGGAGTTTCATTTTTATTCTAGTTTCGTTATCATGTTTCATCTTCCTTTGACTATTTTTTTTGTTTTCCATCTACTTTATTCATTTTTTTACTTTCTTTGAAATTTAAATGACATTTTGTAAAACCCTAACAATTTTAAACTTACATCAAGACTTTTATGAAATATGCAACCCTTATTATAAATGTATGTCAACTTCTCTATAAATTGGTGTAAGATTTCCTGAACATTCTTGAAAAAGTACAAAGATTTTCGTATAAATGCACATTGACTTCAAAAAATCTGTGAACATTTTCAAAAAGTATGTGAAATATTTTTTAAATAATATGAATTATTTTCATAAATGTGTGAATTTTCTTAAATTATATGGTTTAATAAACACATGAACACTTTTAAAATGCATGAACAATTCTTAAACTTATATCAACTGTTTATTAAATGAGTGAATGTTTTAAATTTATAGACCATTATTTTAAAAATGCGAAGACCGTTTGATATGAACACTTTTGAAATGCTTCAGCACTTCTGAAAGTCATAAATATTTACACGTACATTTGTTTAAAGTTATGCTGACACTTTCTCAAAATGTCATAACATCATTTAAAAAGGTGAAAAAAATTGTGTTTTTGGTCCGTCAAATTTACCAGAATTATAAATTTGGTCTCGTATTTTCTATTACTCGATATTTCATCCCTCATGTTTCAACTGGCAGAATGCTCGTGCGTTGCAACGGGCTGCATTGACTTCTTCTTTTTACTGTCAAAGCACTCTCCTTTTCTTATTCAAACGGACAGAATTTTTTGGAAAGAATGAATGTTCGTTCGTGCATTGGAGTTAGCCTTACCACCGGGCAAACCGATCTTGTCCGCAAGGTCGCCAACCGAGCTGTGACAAGCTTTCCACGCTGCACGGCTGGGCCGGGTTGGTGCATTCAGCGGTCAGGCTTTATAAATCACGCCCGAACGGACCGCCCTAGCTAGGATGGGACTAGCGATTGGTGGCAATAGGGCAACTACATCAGTTTAGACGGTTGCTGTCTGCAGAGTACCTGCCACCTAACTTCACAACGAGACTGCTCAACAGACACATTATCGCTGAGCTAACCTGACTTTCTGAAACAGCTTATTGCGTCCTTCTGCCATTTAGTTGCTTCACTACACAAAGATGAAGCACAAATAAGAGGAGGCCGTCACGTACCAAGAAGCCCAACTGGCACAACACTGGGCCTGAGTGGCCAGTGAGCCCAGCCCCGCGTCGCTACTTTAGCCGCAGCCACAAGTGGATCCGCATCCGGTGGATCACGAACCTAGCGGCGGCACGAACCCAAGTCTCCCTACTGTTCCTCCTCCTTCCCCCAAATTCGTGTACTTGAGCTTGTAATCGAACCTAAGTGATAGCATACCGTCAATAGATCGCTCCACCACTATCCCTACTCTTACATCTGGTATCAGAGACCAATCCCACGTTCTTCCCTGCGTCGATCTGGCACAATTCGTTGAAACCAGATCCCTGCGCCAAGCGTGAATCCGCCTCATAGCCATGGATCCGTCCGTCCAGTCGATCCTGGAGCGTCTGGAAACCACCCTCAAGGAGCACACCACCGCGATCCACGCCTCCAACTCCAAGATCGACGACCTCGTGGTGTGGCGCCACGATCTCTAGCAGCGTGTCACCGATTTGTCCGACGCGGTGGCGGTCCTCCAGCGTGCCTCGCTGCCACGCCACCTCCGGAGAGGGCACTCCATGTTGGGGAACGTAGTAATTTCAAAATTTTCCTACGCACACGCAAGATCATGGTGATGCATAGCAACAAGAGGGGAGAGTGTTGTCTACGTACCCTCGTAGATCGAAGCGGAAGCGTTGACGCAACATAGAGGAAGTAGTCATACGTCTTCCCGATCCGACCGATCCAAGCACCGTTACTCCGGCACCTCCGAGTTCTTGGCACACGTTCAGCTCGATGACGCACCCCTAGCTCCGATCCAGCAAAGCTTTGGGGAGGAGTTCCGTCAGCACGACGGCGTGGTGACAATCTTGATGTTCTACCGGCGCAGGGCTTCGCCTAAGCACTGCAACGATATATTCGAGGTGGAATATGGTGGAGGGGGGCACCGCACACGGCTAAGGAACGATCACGAAGATCAACTTGTGTGTCCGTGGGGTGCCCCCTGCCCCCGTATATAAAGGAGCAAGGGAGGGAGGAGGCCGGCCCTAGGTTTGGGCGCGCCAGGGGAGTCCTACTCCCACCGGGAGTAGGATTCCCCCTTTCCTAATCCAACTAGGAGTCCTTCCATGTAGGGGGAGTAGGAGAGAAGGAAAGGGAAGAGAGAAGGAGAAGGAAGGAAGGGGGCGCCCCCCTTCCCTAGTCCAATTCGGACTAGAGCAAGGGGAGGGGCGCGGCCACCTTTTGGCCCTTTCTCTCCTTTTCCCGTATGGCCCAATGAGGCCCAATACGAATTCCCGTAACTCTCCGGTACCTCCGAAAATACCCGATCCACTCAGAACCCTTCCGATGTCCGAATATAGTCGTCCAATATATCGATCTTTACGTCTCGACCATTTCGAGACTCCTCGTCATGTCCCCGATCTCATCCGGGACTCCAAACTCCTTCGGTACATCAAAACTCATAAACTCATAATAACTGTCATCGTAACCTTAAGCGTGCGGACCCTACGGTTCGAGAACAATGTAGACATGACCGAGACACATCTCCGGTCAATAACCAATAGCGGGACCTGGATGCCCATATTGGCTCCTACATATTCTACGAAGATCTTTATCGGTCAGACCGCATAACAACATACGTTGTTCCCTTTGTCCATCGGTATGTTACTTGCCCGAGATTCGATCGTCGGTATCCAATACCTAGTTCAATCTCGTTACCGGCAAGTCTCTTTACTCGTTCCGTAATACATCATCCCGCAACTAACTCATTAGTTGCAATGCTTGCAAGGCTTAAGTGATGTGCATTACCGAGAGGGCCCAGAGATACCTCTCCCACAATTGGAGTGACAAATCCTAATCTCGAAATACGCCAACCCAACATCTACCTTTGGTGACACCTGTAGTACTCCTTTATAATCACCCAGTTACGTTGTGACGTTTGGTAGCACCCAAAGTGTTCCTCCGGCAAACGGGAGTTGCATAATCTCATAGTCAAAGGAACATGTATAAGTCATGGATAAAAGCAACAGCAACAAACTAAACGATCGGGTGCTATGCTAATGGAATGGGTCATGTCAATCAGATCATTCAACTAATGATGTGACCTTGTTAATCAAATGACAACTCCTTTGTCCATGGTTAGGAAACTTAACCATCTTTGATTAACAAGCTAGTCAAGTAGAGGCATACTAGTGACACTATGTTTGTCTATGTATCCACACATGTATTATGTTTCCAGTTAATACAATTCTAGCATGAATAATAAACATTTATCATGATATGTAAGGAAATAAATAATAACTTTATTATTGCCTCTAGGGCATATTTCCTTCAGTCTCCCACTTGCACTAGAGTCAATAATCCAGGTCACATCACCATGTGATTAACTCGATAGTTCACATCATCATGTGATTAACACCCATAGTTCACATCGCCATGTGACCAACACCCAAAGGGTTTGCTAGATTCAGTAATCTAGTTCACATCGCTATGTGATTAACACCCAAAGAGTACTACGGTGTGATCATGTTTTGCTTGTGAGAGAAGTTTAGTCAACGGGTCTGCCACATTCAGATCCGTTATGTATTTTGCAATTTTCTATGTCTACAATGCTTTGCACGGAGCTACTCTAGCTAATTGCTCCCACTTTCAATATGTATCTAGATCGAGACTTAGAGTCATCCAGATCGGTGTCAAAACTTGCATTGACGTAACCCTTTACGACGAACGTTTTGTCACTTCCATAATCGAGAAACATATCCTTATTCCACTAAGGATAATTTTGACCGCTGTCTAGTGATCTCCTCCTAGATCACTATTGTACTCCCTTGCCAAACTCAGTGTAGGGTATACAATAGATCTGGTACACAGCATGGCATACTTTATAGAACCTATGGCCAAGGCATAGGGAATGACTTTCATTCTCTTTCTATCTTCTGCCGTGGTCTAGTTTTGAGTCTTTACTCAACTTCATACCTTGTAACACAGGAAAGGACTCTTTCTTTGACTGTTCCATTTTGAACTACTTCAAAATCTTGTCAAGGTATGCACTCATTGAAAACTTATCAAGCGTCTTGATCTATCTCTATAGATCTTGATGCTCAATATGTAAGCAGCTTTACCGAGGTCCTTCTTCGAAAAACTTCTTTCAAACACTCCTTTATGCTTTGCAGAATAATTCTACATTATTTCCGATCAACAATATGTCATTTACATATACTTATCAGAAATGCTGTAGTGCTCCCACTCACTTTCTTGTAAATACAGGCTTCACCGCAAGTCTGTATAAAACTATATGCTTTGATCAACTCATCAAAGCGTATATTCCAACTCCGAGATGCTTGCACCAGTCCATAGATGGATCGCTGGAGCTTGCACATTTTGTTAGCACCTTTAGGATTGACAAAACCTTCTGGTTGCATCATATACAACTCTTCTTTAATAAATCCATTAAGGAATGCAGTTTTGTTTTATCAGTTTGCCATATTTCATAAAATGCGGCAATTGCTAACATGATTCGGACAGACTTAAGCATGGATACGAGTGAGAAACTCTCATCGTAGTCAACACCTTGAACTTGTCGAAAACCTTTTGCGACAATTCTAGCTTTGTAGATAGTAACACTACTATCAGCTTCTGTCTTCCTCTTGAAGATCCATTTATTTTCTATGGCTTGCCGATCATCGGGAAAATCCATCAAAGTCCATACTTTGTTCTCATACATGGATCCCATCTCAGATTTCATGGCTATGAGCCATTTTGCGGAATCTGGGCTCACCATCGCTTCTTCATAGTTCGTAGGTTCATCATGATCTAGTAGCATGACTTCCAGAACAGGATTGCCGTACCACTCTGGTGCGGATCTTACTCTGGTTGATCTACGAGGTTCTGTAGTAACTTGTTCTGTAGTTCTATGATCATCATCATCAACCTCCTCACTAGTTGGTTTTGACGTCACAGAAACTGGTTCCTGTGATGTACTGGTTTCCAACAAGGGAATAGGTACAGTTACCTCATCAAGTTCTCCTTTGCTCCCACTCACTTCTTTCGAGAGAAACTCCTTCTCTAGAAAGGATCCATTCTTAGCAAGGAATGTCTTTCCTTCGGATCTGTGATAGAAGGTGTACCCAACTGTCTCCTTTGGGTATCCTATGAAGACATATTTCTCCGATTTGGGTTTGAGCTTATCAGGATGAAACTTTTTTCACATAAGCATCACAACCCCAAACTTTAAGAAACGACAACTTTGGTTTCTTGCTAAACCATAGTTCATATAGTGTCGTCTCAACGGATTTAGATGGTGCCCTATTTAACGTGAATGCAGCTGTCTCTAATGCATAACCCCAAAACGATAGTGGTAAATCGGTAAGAAACATCATAGATTGCACTATATCAATAAAGTACGGTTATGACGTTCGGACACACCATTATGCTGTGGTGTTCCAGGTGGCGTGAGTAGTGAAACTATTTCACATTGTTTAACTGAAGGCCAAACTCGTAACTCAAATGTTTTACCTCTGCGATCATATCGTAGTAACTTTTATTTTCTTGTTACGATGATTCTCTACTTCACTCTAAAATTCTTTGAACTTTTCAAACGTTTCAGACTTATGTTTCATCAAGTAGGTATACCCATATCTGCTCAAATCATCTGTGAAGGTTAGAAAATAATGATACTTGTCGCGAGCCTTAATATTCATCAGACCACATACATCAGTATGTATGATTTCCAACAAATCTGTTGCTTGCTCTATTGTTCCGGAGAACGGCGTTTTAGTCATCTTGCCCAAGAGGCATGGTTCGCAAGCATCAAGTGATTCATAATCAAGTGATTCCAAAATCCCATCAGCATGGAGTTTCTTCATGCGCTTTACACCAATATGACCTAAACGGCAGTGCCACAAATAGGTTGCACTATCATTATTAACTTCGCATCTTTTGGTTTCAATATTATGAATATGTGTATCACTACGATCGAGATCCAATGAACTATTTTCATTGGGTGTGTATGTCCATAAAAGGTTCTATTCATGTAAACAGAACAACAATTGTTCTCTAACTTAAATGAATAATCGTATTGCAATAAACATGATCAAATCATATTTATGCTCAACGCAAACACCAAATAACACTTATTTAGGTTCATCACTAATCCCGAAAGTATAGGGAGTGTGCGATGATGATCATATCAATCTTGGAACTACTTCCAACTTTCATCGTCACTTCACCCTTAACTAGTCTTTGTTCATTCTGCAACTCTCGTTTCGAGTTATTACTCTTAGCAACTGAACCAGTATCAAATACCGAGGGGTTGCTATGAACACTAGTAAAATACATATCAATAATCTGTATATCAAATATACCTTTGTTCACTTCGCCATCCTTCTTATCCGCCAAATACTTGGGGCAGTTCCGCTTCCAGTGACCAGTCCCTTTGCAGTAAACGCACTCAGTCTTAGGCTTAGGTCCAGACTTGGGCTTCTTCACTTGAGCAGCAACTTGCTTGCCGTTCTTCTTGAAGTTCCCCTTCTTCCCTTTGCCCTTTACTTGAAACTAGTGATCTTGTCAACCATCAACGCTTGATGCTCTTTCTTGATTCCTACCTCCATCGATTTCATCATTATGAAAAAGTTCGGGAGTCGTTTTCGTCATCCCTTGCATACTATAGTTCATCACGAAGTTCTACTAACTTGGTGATGGTGACTAGAGAATTCTGTCAATCACTATCTTATCTGGAAGATTAACTCCCACTTGATTCAAGCGATTGTAGTACCCAGACAATCTGAGCACATGCTCACTAGTTGAGCGATTCTCCTCCATCTTTTAGCTATAGAACTTGTTGGAGACTTCATATCCCTCAACTCGGGTAGTTGCTTGAAATATTAACTTCAACTACTGGAACATCTCATATGGTCCATGACGTTCAAAACGTCTTTGAAGTCCCGATTCTAAGCCGTTAAGCATGGTGCACTAAACTATCAAGTAGTCATCATATTGAGCTAGCCAAACGTTCATAACGTCTGCATCTGCTCCTGCAATAGGTCTGTCACCTAGCGGTGCATTAAGGACATAATTCTTCTGTGCAGCAATGAGGATAAACCTCAGATCACGGATCCAATCCGCATCATTGCTACTAATATTTTTCAACACAATTTTCTCTCGGAACATATCAAAATAAACATAGGGAAGCAACAACGCGAGCTATTGATCTACAACATAGATATGCTAATACTACTAGGACTAAGTTCATGATAAATTAAAGTTCAATTAATCATATTACTTAAGAACTCCCACTTAGATAGACATCCCTCTAATCCTCTAAGTGATCACGTAATCCAAATCAAACTAAACCATAACCGATCATCACGTGAAATGGATTAGTTTTCAATGGTGAACATCATCATGTTGATCATATCTACTATATGATTCACGCTCGACCTTTCGGTCTCCGTGTTCCGAGGTCATATCTTATATGCATAGCTCGTCAAGTATAACCTGAGTATTCCGCGTGTGCAACTGTTTTGCACCCGTTTTATTTGAACGTAGAGCCTATCACACCCGATCATCACGTGGTGTCTCAGCACGAAGAACTTTCACAACGGTGCATACTCAGGGAGAACACTTCTTGATAATTAGTGAGAGATCATCTTATAATGCTACCGTCAATCAAAGCAAGATAAGATGCATAAAAGATAAACATCACATGCAATCAATATAAGTGATATGATATGGCTATCATCATCTTGTGCTTGTGATCTCCATCTCCGCAGCACTGTCATGATCACCATCGTCACCGGCGCGACACCTTGATCTCCATCGTAGCATCGTTGTTGTCTCGCCAATCTTATGCTTCTACGACTATCGCTACCGCTTAGTGATAAAGTAAAGCATTACAGGGCGATTGTATTGCATACAATAAAGCGACAACCATACGTCTCCTGCCGGTTGCCGATAGCTCGGTTACAAAACATGATCATCTCATACAATAAAATTTAGCATCATGTCTTGACCATATCACATCACAACATGCCCTGCAAAAACAAGTTAGACGTCCTCTACTTTGTTTGTTGCAAATTTTACGTGGCTGCTACGGGCTGAAGCAAGAACCAATTTCACCTACGCATCAAAACCACAACGATACTTCGTCAAATAGACTCCGTTTTAACCTTCTCAAGGACCGGGCGTAGCCATACTCGGTTCAACTAAAGTTGGTGAGACAGTCTCCCGCAAGCCATCTGTGTGCAAAGCACGTCGAGGGAACCGGTCTCGCGTAAGCGTACGCGTAAGGTTGGTCCGGGTCGTCTCATCCAACAATACCGCTGACCCAAAGTATGACATGCTGGTAGGCAGTATGACTTGTATCGTCCACAACTCACTTGTGTTCTACTCGTGCAAATAACATCAAACCATAAAAACCTAGGCTCTGATACCACTGTTGGGGAACGTAGTAATTTCAAAATTTTCCTACGCACACGCAAGATCATGGTGATGCATAGCAACGAGAGGGGAGAGTGTTGTCTACGTACCCTCGTAGACCGAAGCGGAAGCGTTGACGCAACGTAGAGGAAGTAGTCGTAAGTCTTCCCTATCCGACCGATCCAAGCACCGTTACTCCGGCACCTCCGAGTTCTTGGCACACGTTCAGCTCGATGACGCACCCCTAGCTCCGATCCAGCAAAGCTTCGGGGAGGAGTTCCGTCAGCACGACGGCGTGGTGACAATCTTGATGTTCTACCGGCGCAGGGCTTCACCTAAGCACTGCAACGATATATTCGAGGTGGAATATGGTGGAGGGGGGCACCGCACACGGCTAAGGAACGATCACGAAGATCAACTTGTGTGTCCATGGGGTGCCCCCTGCCCCTGTATATAAAGGAGCAAGGGAGGGAGGAGGCCGGCCCTAGGTTTGGGCGCGCTAGGGGAGTCCTACTCCCACCGGGAGTAGGATTCCCCCTTTCCTAGTCCAACTAGGAGTCCTTCCATGTAGGGGGAGTAGGAGAGAAGGAAAGGGAAGAGAGAAGGAGAAGGAAGGAAGGGGGCGCCCCCCTTCCCTAGTCCAATTCGGACTAGAGCAAGGGGAGGGGCGCGGCCACCTTTTGGCCCTTTCTCTCCTTTTCCCGTATGGCCCAATGAGGCCCAATACGAATTCCCGTAACTCTCCGGTACCTCCGAAAATACCCGAACCACTCAGAACCCTTCCGATGTCCGAATATAGTCGTCCAATATATCGATCTTTACGTCTCGACCATTTCGAGACTCCTCGTCATTTCCCCGATCTCAGCCGGGACTCCGAACTCCTTCGGTACATCAAAACTCATAAACTCATAATAACTGTCATCGTAACCTTAAGCGTGCGGACCCTACGGTTCGAGAACAATGTAGACATGACCGAGACACATCTTCGGTCAATAACCAATAGCGGGACCTGGATGCCCATATTGGCTCCTACATATTCTACGAAGATCTTTATCGGTCAGACCGCATAACAACATACGTTGTTCCCTTTGTCCATCGGTATGTTACTTGCCCGAGATTCGATCGTCGGTATCCAATACCTAGTTCAATCTCGTTACCGGAAAGTCTCTTTACTCGTTCCGTAATACATCATCCCGCAACTAACTCATTAGTTGCAATGCTTGCAAGGCTTAAGTGATGTGCATTACCGAGAGGGCCCAGAGATACCTCTCCCACAATTGGAGTGACAAATCCTAATCTCAAAATACGCCAACCCAACATCTACCTTTGGTGACACCTGTAGTACTCCTTTATAATCACCCAGTTACGTTGTGACGTTTGGTAGCACCCAAAGTGTTCCTCCGGCAAACGGGAGTTGCATAATCTCATAGTCAAAGGAACATGTATAAGTCATGGATAAAAGAAACAACAACAAAATAAACGATCGGGTGCTATGCTAATGGAATGGGTCATGTCAATCAGATCATTCAACTAATGATGTGACCTTGTTAATCAAATGACAACTCCTTTGTCCATGGTTAGGAAACTTAACCATCTTTGATTAACAAGCTAGTCAAGTAGAGGCATACTATTGACACTCTGTTTGTCTATGTATCCACACATGTATTATGTTTCCAGTTAATACAATTCTAGCATGAATAATAAACATTTATCATGATATGTAAGGAAATAAATAATAACTTTATTATTGCCTCTAGGGCATATTTCCTTCACTCCACCAGGCGCCTTCGTCGGGCCAACAACTTCCTGCGACAATCGGCGCCCACATCGGGGCCGCGTCTAGCGTGGCAGCAACTCTGCAAGGGCTCGAAGGCCATGGCGTCTACAACATCCCACAGGGGCCATCGGCGGCGTAGCCACTGCCCCCGGCAAACGGTCAGTACGATGGCCCTCCCTCACCACATGCTATTTCCCCATTCGCGCATGCTAGCCAGCTACTCGGTAGCCTCGGCCAAGCGCATCCCTCCATCTAGTTCCCACATTTCACGGGCGACAACCTAAAGCCGTGGAAAACCCTTTGCGAACAGTACTTCAGAATTTTTGCTATTCTGCCGTCGTTTTGGTTACCCGTGGCTGCGCTGAACTTCTCTGGTTCTGCGTCAATCTGATTACAATCCATCCAGAAACGGCTCAAGGAATTTGATTGGGAATCATTCACTGCCGTTTTGTGCACGTGCTTTGGCCGCCATCGACATCAAATGTTGATCCGTTAGTTTTACACTGTCTGGCAAACAACTACAGTCGTAGATTACATTGAGCTGTTTGAGTCCATTATAAATCATCTCAGCTCTTATGCTGACACTATTCACGCATTTTATTTCCTCGCTCGTTTTGTGGAGGGACTCCGGAAGGACATTCGAGCAGTGGTGTTGGTTCAGCGGCCGCCGGACCTGGACACTGCCTGCGCCTTGGCGCTACTCCAAGAAGAAGTGGCTGATGGTGCGGCATCTACCAGCCGGTGCCCGCATGATGCGCCTGCGCGTGCAGGACTGGCGATTCCTCTACCTCCACCACCAGCCTGCCCCGAGCCGTCGATTGTGCCCACGACAACCGCAGATCACCGTGGCACTGACGCCGCGCGAGTGGACACTTCGAAGGTCAAAGATCTCTGGGATTATCGGCGCAACCGTGGATTATGCTTCAAGTGCGGCGAGTGATGGGGGCCCGAGCACGTCTGCCCAAGCACAATCGAGCTGCATGTAGTCGAGGAGATGCTTGCACTTCTGGGGGCCGATTCTATCAGTGACAGTGAGAGGGAGATTCAGCAAGTCCATGCCATCTCTCGACCAGCTCTTGACGGTGGCGTTTCGCCAAAAGCCTTTCAGTTATTGGCCACCATACAGGACAAAGAGGTGCTTATTTTGGTGGAAAGTGGCAGCTCGACCTCTTTCATCAACAAGAAGCTTGCTGACCAACTGATGGGTTCGGCTCCTCTGCCTCGACCCTCACGTATTTAGGTGGCTGACGGGGGAGAACTCCTCTGCACAGAGTCCATACTATTTTGTCAGTGGTCATCGCAAGGGCTTGATTTCGTCACTGATATGAAAATTCTGCCACTGGGAGTATATGATGATATACTTGGGATGGATTGGTTAGAGCAACACAGTCCCATGACAGTCCACTGGAAGAACAAGCATCTTCAAATTCCTACACCTAAGGGCCCGGCTCACCTCTTTGGCCACGAATCAAATTCAACCACTTGTCATGTGATAAACAGTGCACAACTGCAGCAACTGCATCGCCAGGGGTCACTCACGCACATCTTCTTACTGTACCTAGTCAGCAAAGGAACAGGAGAACACTGAAAGAGAACCAAAAGAGCCGAAGTAGTTACTGGCTGAATTTGATGATGTCTTTGGTGAGCCGCACGGGCTTCCACCTTGGCGTGCTTGCGGTCACACCATACCGTTGATGCCGGGGGCACAACCAGTCAATATCCGAGCTTACCGCCACAAGCCCAAACTGAAGTCTGAAATTGAGCGGCAAGATCAAGAACTGCCGCAGTCCGGTGTGATCCAATGCAGAAAAAGCAATTTTTCATCACCTGTCATCCTCGTTAAAAAGAAGGACGACACGTGGAGGATGTGCATTGACTATCGCCATCTTAACGCGATGGGTCGAGTCAGTAAATTTCCCGTGCCTATCATCGAAGAACTTCTGGACGAGTTGCATGGCGCTCGATGGTTTCCAAATTGGACTTACGTGCGGGGTACCACCAGATCAGATTAGCCGAGGGTGAAGAGTTCAAAACAGCTTTCCAAACCCACTCAGGCCATTACAAATTCAAAGTACTGTCGTATGGCCTCGCAGGAGGGCCGGGTACTTTTAATGGAGCAATGGCAGACACCCTGCATCCCCTTCTACGATTCTGCGTGCTGGTTTTCTTGGACGACATCCTTGTGTTCAGCAAAATTTGGGAAGAGCACTTGGACCACGTGCGCCAGGTCCTCACCTTACTGCGTCGTGACTAATGAAAGGTTAAGAAATCCAAGTGCGAGTTCGGACAACAGCATCTGTCTTACCTGGGGCACGTCATCAGTTGTCAAGGGGTATCCACTGATCCTAGCAAGATCTAAGCAGTTCAATCATGGCAAATACCTGGTGATGCAAAGGAAGTGCATCAGTTTCTGGGATTGGCTGGATACTATCGCAGATTCGTGCGCGGATTCGGCATCATCGGCCGGCCCCTGTTCGACCTCCTCAAGAAAGGCGTGCTGTTCGTGTGGACCGACAACACCAACCAGGCCTTCCTGCTCCTGAAACAACATTTGGTGTCCGCAACAGTGCTGGCACAACCGGATTTCAATAAGGAGTTTGTGACCGAGGCATTGGAACAGTCCTGCAACAGGACTGACACCCGATTGTGTTCATGAGCAAAGGTTTGAGCCTGCGTTATCACGGGCTTTCCACCTATGAAAAAGAGCACCTCGCCATTGTGGTGCCCGTGGACCAATGGCGACCTTACCTGCAACACAACGAGTTCATTATCTATACGTATCAGAAGAGTCTCATCCACCTTGAAGAGCAACGTTTGACTACCCCATGGCAGCAGCGAGCCTTCACCAAATTACTCGGGGTCCGATACGTCATCGGTTATAAAAAAGGGTCTGAAAACACAGCCGCAGATGCCCTGTCCCACGCGCAAATGCCTGATCTCCTGTTTGACATCACCACCAGTTGCCCCAGCTGGCTCGAGGATGTGGCTGCCTGCTATCACAGCAATCCTCAAGCCCAAAAACTCTTGGAGCAATTGGCCATTGATTCGTCCATTTTGCTATATGAAGTCTTTCGTCGAGGAAAAAAATAAGAAGCAACCTTTCGGGATGAAACTCCGCCGCCACGAGGCGGAACCTTGGTGGAACCAATCTAGGGTTCCGGCAGAGCTGTTCTGCCGGGGACACTTCCCTCTGGGAGAGGGAAATCATCGCCATCATCATCACCAACGCTCCTCTCATCGGGAGAGGGCAATTTGCATCAACATCTTCACCAGCACCATCTCATCTCCAAACCCTAGTTCATTTCTTGTATCCAATTCTTGTCTCCAAGTCCGGGATTGGTGCTAGTAGGTTGCTAGTAGTGTTGATTACTCCTTGTAGTTGATGCTAGTTGGTTTATTTGGTGGAAGATCATATGTTCAGATCATTTATGCATATTATACCCCTCTGATTATGAACATGAATATGCTTTGTGAGTAGTTACGTTTGTTTCTGAGGACATGGGAGAAGTCTTGCTATTAGTAGTCATGTGAATTTGGTATTCGTTCGATACTTTGATGAGATGTATGTTGTCTCTCCTCTAGTGGTGTTATGTGAACGTCGACTACATAACACTTCACCATTGTTTGGGCCTAGAGGAAGGCATTGAGAAGTAATAAGTAGGTGATGGGTTGCTAGAGTGATAGAAGCTTAAACCCTAGTTTATGCGTTGCTTCGTAAGGGGCTGATTTGGATCCATATGTTTCGTGCTATGGTTAGGTTTACCTTAATACTTTTGTTGTAGTTGCGGATGCTTGCAATAGAGGTAATCATAAGTGGGATGCTTGTTCAAGTAAGAACAGCACCCAAGCACCGGTCCACCCACATATCAAATTATGAAAGTACCGAACGCGAGTCATATGAACGTGATGAAAACTAGCTTGACGATATTCCCATGTGTCCTCGGGACCGCTTTTCTCATTATAAGAGTTTCTCTAGGCTTGTCCTTTGCTACAAAAAGGATTGGGCCACCTTGCTGCACTTTATTTACTTTTGTTACTTGTTGCTCGTTACATATTATCCTATCACAAAACTATATGTTACCACTTGTTTCAGTACTTGCAGAGAATACCTTGGTGAAAACCGCTTATCATTTCCTTCTGCTCCTGGTTGGGTTCGACACTCTTACGTATCGAAAGGACTACGATAGATCCCCTATACTTGTGGGTCATCAGCCATCAAGGGAGACCCGAAACAATGCTTCACTCTGGAGTCAGGGATTTTGCGATTCTGTGGGAGAATTTTCTGGGAGGCACTACAGCTATGCAGCAGAAGATTATCTCTGCTTTCCGTGACAGCCCCATGGGAGGGCACAGTGGGTTCCCGACCACTTTCAGGAGGATCTGGCGTCATAGCCTGGCCCAAATGAAGGCGCATATTCTACAGTACGTGCGTTGCTGCTCTGTCTGCCAGCAAGCTAAGCCTGACAGGTCAGCGTCTCCGGGCCCGTTGGAACCCCTACCAATTCCTCACCAGCCATGGGACATGGATCACCATGGATTTCATAGGCGGCCTGCCTCAGTAGGGAAAAGCCAATTGCATCTGGGTGGTCGTGGATAAGCACACAAATTTTTCACACTTCCTGCCTCTATCTCACCCGTACACAACGTCTAAGGTGGCACTCCTCTACATGTCGAGCATCTACAGGATCCACGAGTTCCCGCACTCTATTGTCTCTGATCGCGACCCGGTATTGACAAGCCACTTCTGGCGTGACCTGTTCAAGTATGCAGGCACAGAACTGTGTATGAGCTCCGTTAACCATCCCCAGAGGGACGACCAAACTGAACGGCTCAATCAGTGCCTGGAAACTTATCTGCGTTGCTTCGTCCACGCATGCCCGAGTCGCTGGAGTCATTGGCTTCCCCTTCCACAATTCTGGTACAACTCCTCACATCATTCAAGCATTGGTATGTCGCCCTTCAATGCTATATTTGGTCATGAACCACGGACTTGGGGGACCTCGCCTACCGATGGGTGTGAAGTTCCCGCCCTTCAGTGCTGGCTGGATGAACGAGCGGTGATTCAAGACCTCCTACAACAGCATTTGCATCAGGCGCAGCAACATATGAAGACGCAGGCGGGCCAGATTTCATTAGGGGGGGACCGGACGGACCCTTTTATCTGATTCAAACGGACAGAATTTTATCCGGCGGCGGAAAGAATGAATGTTCGTTCATGCATTGGAGTTAGCCTTACCACCAGGCAAACCGATCTTGTCCGCAAGGTCGCCAACCGAGCTGTGACAAGCTTTCCACGGTGCCCGGCTGGGCCGGGTTGGTGCATTCAGCGGTCAGGCTTTATAAATCACGCCTGAACGGACCGCCCTAGCTAGGATGGGACTAGCGATTGGTGGCAATAGGGCAAGTACATCAGTTTAGACGGTTGCTGTCTGCAGAGTACCTGCCACCTAACTTCACAACGAGACTGCTCAACAGACACATTATCGCTGAGCTAACCTGACTTTCTGAAACAGCTTATTGCGTCCTGCCATTTAGTTTTTTTTTGAGGAATCTTCCTGCCATTTAGTTGCTTCACTACACAAAGATGAAGCACAAATAAGATGAATGTAAATCAGGGTATATGCCTTGTTAGCTGTGACACTCCAAGCGGGGATTAAAAACAGGGATAAAATGTCCAAATTGGGTAACTGAGAATAACAAAAACTAACTAGCTAAATGCCCGTCTGTCACCACGAAATAAAAACTAAGAGATGTATAACAAGATTATTTAACTATAATTTATATTTTGTGAATATTTGCCTTATCTGTAACCTATCACAAAAACAAATATCTTGTTTCTATTGATTTCCTATATATGACGATCCACATGCACTCATCTATTCTTCTTTGCCCTAGCCAAATGTCCCCTTACTCACCCGCTTTAGAGAAGAAATTTTGCTCCTTGTCCTTCCTTCCTTATGTCTTTAAACTCTTTGTTGCTCTATCGCTGTTTAAAAATAAATAAAAGGGTGATGAAAAAAAAATCAATGTCGAGACCGCACCTTCTCCTACACCATCTACACCCTAAAAGAGCGGGCACATGTCGAGAGGTGGTCGCCGCCCTCGCTCTCCGGGCCCCTTGGTATCCACGGTGGCCGGCTCCTACAACAAGGTGGACCGTGCGCCATCGCAGCAGCCCCGCCTCCTCGCGGAGGCTGCTCTGACCGACGAATACTTCGTCCGTCAAATATAGATTATGATGGAGTAATCCTGTCTAGGTGCCCCCCCCCCCGTGCAACCGCGACATCCAGATCGGACGTTGTGTGATGGAGGAACCGGTGTCGGGCTCGTGCATTGACGGGCCCGTGCCGCCATCCCACTGCAACCGCAGGGTCTAGGATGAGCTTCTGCCCGAGATCAGGAAGGCGCGAGGCCGCATACTCCATTACCTCCGAGGAGGCGGTTCCTCGGGATTGAGGGCCGTCATGTCGGAGGTGGAGCGTCAGGCAAGGCAGTAGGCATGGTACAACTGCCGTCGTCGTTCGCCAAGTCGGACGCGCCGTCTGAATGGGTCCGCAGTGACGTAGGCCTCGCCGCCGCATGGGCCCTCGACCGCTCTGTCACCACCACAGAGATGGTCACGAGGCGCCATCGTCGACTTGACAGCAAGACTGGCAAGATCAGCGAGAAGTGGTCGCTTATCGACTCCTACGCCAATGCTAGAGGTCAGGCCGCCGCCAGAGCTCTGCGGGCGCCACCGGCATTGGCCTCAGTGGCCACCCGCACCGCATAGAAGGAGGCGGAGCGGCTCCTCTGCGAGCGGCAGGCAGTTGCGAGAGAAGACTGCAGTGGCAGATCGGTGCCTTCCACCACTGGTGGGATGATGACAATGGCATGGACGGCAACGCTGGTGTGGCAGGGCAGGGCGACCACATATACAAGATGGTTGTCCCGTACAAGTTGTAGGATCTTTTTTCTAGCTTTTAGTTATAGGGTCGAAGTATCGGTCTTTTTATGTAAATTATGTCCCAACAAGCCCAGAAGCTTCATCCGTTTTTGCTCGATTGCAAGGATAGGCCGCTTTTCCGTGGGGTAAGTTGGGTAGCACTGTCTTTGGGCATTTTTTCATGATTTTCATGTTTCTTTTATAGTTTTTTTATATTTCATTTTCCTTTGACATTTTTTGTTTTCCATCTGCTTTATTCGTTTTTTTCTTTTCCTTTAAAATTTACCTGACATTTTCTGAAACCCCCAACAATATTAAAAACTTACATAAACACTTTGATAAAATATGCATACCCTTACTATAAATGTATGACAAGTTTTCTATATGTAGGTCTAAGATTACTTGAACATTTTTTTAAAAGTGCAAAGATTTTCTTCTAAATGAATCATGACTTAAACAAATGTGTTAACAATTTTTTAAATGATATGAATTATTTTCCTAAATGTCTGAACATTTTTTTAATTACATGGTTTATTAAGCGCACGAACACTTTTAACATTCATGAAAATTTCTTAAACTTATATCAACTTTTTATTAAAATGAGTGTACATTTTAAATTTATACAGCCACTGTTTTAAAAATGCAAAGACCGTTGTATACGAACAAAATTCAAACGCATGAGCACTTCTGAAATTCATAAACATTTACACGTACATTTGTTTAAACTTATGCTGGAACTTTCCGAAAATTTCATAACATCCTTTAAAAGGAAGAAAAGTATATTTTTGGTTCGTCAAGTTTACCAGAAATAGACATTTGGTGCCTCATTTTCTATTACTCAATATTTCATCCCACATGTTTCAATACCAGGCACACGTCGTCCAAAATCAGGTATGAGGTTGTATTCGGCTGATGTGTCAGCGGTTTTCTTCTACCCACTTGCCATGTGAGACGGTCAACGGAAAAGTCACTGAAGTCATGGATGCGGAGCAGCTAAGAGCACCTCCAGCCGCACCAACAGGTCGCCCTCCCAAGCACTTTTTTTTAGCACCGGTGGTACAAAAAACTCACAGCCATATCCCAAAGACGTCGTTTTGCGTCGGATTCGGGCAAAAATAGCCACGGCAACCTCAGGCCGGCGCTACTTCTTGCATGCCCAAACCCCACATGTCAGCCTCTCTCCTCTGTCTCTCTCCTCACATTTTCTGTTAGGCCGACCCATGTGCATGCAAAAAGGAATCTCTCCTCTCTCTATCTATCTTTGCATGTATGGGCTGGGTGGGGGGGGGGGGGAAGGCTGGAAAACTTTTCAACCCCAGTGCATAAATTTTGCCGCGGCAACCCCAGGAGGCCGAAAAAACACTCCTCGGGGGGCACAACGGCTGGAGATGCTCTAAACCACCTTGAGTCCTTGATGAAAACCTGCTGCCGGAGTGACTCCACCATGCTCGTTGTTTCACACTGTCACGTCCGTGAGCAGCACCGCCCTGCGCGCGTGAAACCTGTCAGCTTGTGTTTTGTGGTGGTATTTGTGTCATTCAATAAATTAGATTATTCTCCGCATGATTTCTGTAGAAACATTGAATTAGATGATTCGTTAGCTACGAAATATGATTACAACATCTTAACATTTCGTTTGTTAAGTTAGCAACTTAATGGTTTGAGAAATAAACTAAATTATTTTTCTAACAAAAAACATCTTAGGTCAGATTGTCAGATTAGTATATGGTATACCTATTTTTCATTTTAATAAATGTATTTCCAAACAGTCTTGTAGCATTGTAAATTTTTTCATAAGAAAAAAGCTCTAGTATTTATGAATAGACAACACACCAGCCAATACTTGTATGCTTATATTTTCTGCTTCAATTCATATTTTCACTCTTTAATACATTCAAACTATCAATGTTTACAACCAATTTTTGTCAATTTATATTCCACATAAATAAGATGACATGCTAATGACATTAGTTTGTTTAAGATGTATAACGTGGATAATTACGTGAGTAATTATTATGCAGACATGCATGACTTAGTGAGGTAATGATGATGAACTACTTAAGAATAGTAGATTCGGAGGAGTCTAGAAGAAAAGAACATTTGCAAATAATAAGTGCATAATTGAGCATAGTTCAGATAGCTAGGTAACTTGTGATGAAACCTAGTCAAAAGGTTTAAGTCCTAAACTTGAAACTGGTACTCGCATTTTCCTATATTTATTTCAGCCTTTTCGACGATGGTTTTTCAATCAGAGGTGACATTCCTGTCAACTATAAAGGTGTCTATGGTGACTTCGTCAATCACAAGATGTTCTGTTGGCTCGGTACCTCCGAAGTTCTCATAAAAATAAGATGTGCGTACATGCATTCATACGAATGACTGTATAGCGTGTATGTAGGTATCTGCATTTCTAGTATTTTAAAAGAAATTGCAACGCAAGCAATGGATGTGTACAATAGGGAAAAACCAGGATTTTCTATACTAGAGTGTACCAGGTGGTTAACCAAACCCAATATTTTCACACTGAAAAAAGATAATGAAGTCTAATTGTATTTTTAAATTTTACTGAGCTATTCATCAACCGTCAAGGTACTATAAAGAATACCATAAATAAAAATTAAAGTTTGGCCCGAAGACCGCCTAGCAATGATTATAAGCACTACAGCAAGCCGAAGGCGCGCCGCCGTCATCACTCCTTCCTTAACGGAGCCGGCCAAATCTTGTTGTAGTATAGTCAGGAAGTCGTCGTATTAAGGTCATATAGGACACATGCACAAGAACGAAAACTGCCACAAGAAAGAAAAAGCGTATATCGGAAGGATCGAATCTAAAGACACACGAACATAGACGAACAAAAACCGGATGCAATTTTATCCACCGAAGGAAATGCCAACCGAATCCAACAGATTCATCGGAGAAAAATCTCCACATGCCCTTTGACGATGCTAGAAGCACTGTCAGGATGGAGGCAAAGCCGAAAGGATCTTATTCCATCTTTAGAGAGCCTCCCCCGCGGCGCCTACTGAATCTGACTCAAAACCTGTCAAGAAAGCATGCAAAACCAAAGCCCTCCTGCCAGCTAGTGCCGGGATCTACCACACATCCATGGCCCCAATGCCACACGAGACAAGGCAGATCGCCGGCGACACCGGCGCACAGCACGAGAATTGTTAACCGTTTGGTGCCCTGGCATACGAATGCCTACCGCTGACGTGTCTTAAAGGTAAGAAAATGTCTCTCATCCATTATTTTTTGGGTAGAGTTCATGTGTACTAGCATGAACGTAGGAAGTTCCCCCGCCATATAAGTTTTCGAGCAACTGTGCGTCAGCTCAACCCAAAAGAGGTGAGGGTTCATCCAACGAGAATGCAACAAGTTTTATGTCACTCTTGAGAGCATTGAAGGTTGTCCCGTGAGTGGCGTAGGCGTGAGAGACATGGTATACAACCTTTTCTCATTGCTAATTGATACGTCTCCGTCGTATCTTCAATTTTTTTTATTGTTTCACGATATTATCTTACAAATTTTGATTAATTTTGGCTACAATTTTTTTGATTTTCTTGGACTAACTTATTGATCCAGTACCCAGTGCCAGTTCCTATTTGTTGCATGTTTTTTTTTGCAGAAAATCCATATCAAACGAAGTTCAAACACGATAAAATTTTACGGAGATTTTTTTGGAACATATGTGATTTTTTGGAAAAATAATCAACGCAATACGATGCTCGAGGGAATCACGAGCTCACACGGCAAGCCCTCTACCCTAGGTTGCGCCCGGTGAGCATATGACTCCTCCGTAAGTCGGTTGTGGTCCTTCTTTTGCCGCAGGGAAGCTAATATCCGGAAAACAATCATGTTGAAATTTCATCCCAATCGGAGTTACGGATCTTAAGGAATATAAGAAGCGGTGAAGGGCCAGAAAACAGGAACACGAAACAGAAGAGAACAGAGAGAGATCCTATCTCGGAGGGGCTCCTGCCGTCCAGGAGCCATGGCGGCCAAGGACTAGTGGGGAAACCCTCCTCCCATCTAGGGGGAAGCCAAGGAAGAAGAAGAATGATGGGGGCTCTCTCTCCCTCTCTTCCGGTGGCGACAGAACGTCGATAGGGGAATCATCGTGTGACGGCGATCTACTCCAACAACTCTGTATCTTCATCAACACCTCCACCACCTTCCCTCATCTATATTCAGTGTACCACGCTCCTGCAACCCGTTGTATCCCCTACTTGAACATTTTGCTTTATCTTTCATATTATTATCCAATGATGCGTTGCCATCCTATGATGTTTGAGTAGATTTTTTATCCTATTGGTAATTGATGAATTGCTATAATTGGTTTAAATTGCTGGTGGTTATGTTGTTGTCCTTTGGTGCCTACAATATGAGTTCACGCGTGGATTATACCACAGAGTTAGTAGTTTTTTGATAGGACTATGCATTAGACGGCAAGATTGAGGAAACTTCTTCCTATCATAGAAATTCATTCATACGGTATTGAAGGGGGACCAATATATCTTAATGCTATGCTTGGGTTTCACCTTCATGAACTTCAGTAGTTGCGGACGCTTGCTAATTGTTCCACTCATAAGTGCATAGAATTTCATGTAAGGGATGGGATGCTAGCAGTTCCCTCTCCCACGTCAAACACTTGCCATCGGCTAGTAACTTATCAATTTGCTTATGGGCAATTCTGCAAATCCTACCACCCTTTCATTACTCTCTACATTAACTTCATTGTTCTTTTGTTAAACAACACCTAATTTTCATTTCCACATTCTTTATTATCTTGCAAACCTATCCCACTACACCTGCAAAGTAGTTCTAGTTTTATTACTTGTTTTTAGGTAAAGCAAACGTTAGTGTGCGTAGAGTTCTATCGGTGGTCGATTCAACATGAGAGAATGATAATTCTAACTTTGGCTCCTCCTTGGGTTTGACAGTCCTTCTTGTCGAAAAAGACTAAAAACAATCCCCTACACTTGTGGGTGAACATTCATATGTCATTTTCATGTTTGTTGCATTTGTACCCATCACAATTACATTGTGATCTTCACTTTTATTTGTAGGCATTTCAAACTTTGTAATCCTTCAAGACCCAACATGAAAATAAGTCATTCACCCTCATTCATTGTTGGACGATCATCAACAGAGACAGCTTGCAGTTGCGGACAATGATTATGCATGCATGCTATGTGCAGCCTCGCATGTCCGTTTGCCAAGAGATGTTGGGATGCCAATGGGATCACCTGGCCGACCGTGGACAAAATATTCTCCATGTTGCATACAGGTAGAAATAATTGGGGGATGGCCATGTTCATGGAATTTTTTATGGTGGCCGCCTGTGGGATTTAGAAACAACAAGTGCTTTCGAGGGATCAACCCATATTTTGAATCGAATCGTGGCGCCTAAGGTTCATGGAGGACTTCCGGTTGCTGGTGCAAAGGGCAAAAAGTAGGCTAGTTCCGTTCATTCATACCTTGTTAGATTCCCCATAGGACCCCACCCCCCTTATTCTTGTGTACACCCATTTGGTCTGCACCTTCTGATCTCCTGAACCCCCCCCCCTCCTCGTGCCTCTCCCGACACTAACATGTAAATAAAGTCAGTGGAGAAACTTATCCACAGTGTTCATAGTTCGCCAAAATAAAATTGCCTCAAGTTTGCAAAGCAATATTCACATCCATTATTAGACAGAATTCGAATAAAACGCAAAACGCGCATCAGTCCATTTGCGGTCATGTGTTCGAGTTGGCCTTACCACCGTGCCTACCGATCTTGTCGGCCAAGCCGCCAACCGAGCCGTGATAAGCTGTCTACGTTGCCCGGCTGGGCCTGGTTGGTACCATAGCGGTCAGGCTTTACTTCACGCCCGGAAGGACCGCCCTAGATAGGATCTGACTACCGATTGATGGGCAATATGGCAAGTACATTAGTTTAGACTCTTGCTGTCTACAAAGTATGCCTACCACTTCACTTAAAAAAGAGACAGTTAAACAGACACCTTATATGCTGAATTATCTGAAACAATTTGGTGCATCCTTCCGCCTTTTATTTGCTTCATTATACAAAGATGAAGCATGATAAGATGAACGTAAATCTGGGTATATGCTTGGTTAGGCGTGACACTCCATGCGGACTGTTAAAAACAGGGATGAAATGTCCAAATTGGACAACTCAGAAGAACAAAACTAACTAGCTAAATGCCCGTGCGTTGTCACGGAATAAAAAATTAAGAGGTGTATAACAACATAATTAACTATAATTTATGGATGTGTGCCTGGTCTATAACCTATCTCGAAAACAAATATTTTGTTTCTATTCATTTCTTATATATGAACATGCACCGCTCTATTATTCTTTACCTAGCCAAATGTCCCCTGCATAACAGCTTTGAAGAAGAAATTTTGCTCTTTGTAATTTCTCCCTTATGTCTTCATGCCGGAATACTCTTTGTTGCTCTATTTTTTTCTAAGTAAATGAAAGGATGATGAAAAGATATCCATGTCGAGAGTGGACCTTCTCCTACACCATCTACACCCTAAAATAGCATGCACATGTCGAGAGGCGTTCGCCGCCCTCGCTATCAGAGCCCCTTGGCATCCATGGCGGCAGGTTCCACTAGGAAGAAGAAGATCGTCAAGTCATCTGGCGGCAAGGAGGACCGGCACCATAGCAGCAGTCCCGCCTACCGGTGGAGGTTGCTCTTACAGATGAAGACTTCGTCCGTCAGATAGGGATCATGATAGAGCGATCGGTCCGTCAGATCGGCCCGGCCCCACCATCACCATCCCCACTTCGACCGGTCAAGGACGAGCATGTGTCCCCACCTCCCCCGCACGGCTACGCGGCGCCCAATACGGAGGCCTAATCAAGGAGGAGCCCACGTCCCCCATGCAACCGCGGCATCCAAATCGGATGTTGCGAGCAGGAGCAACAGACGTCACCGCCGGCGCACAGCCGGAACACACGCATTGACGAGCCTGCGCCGCCACCCCACCACATCCGCCGCGTCAAGGATGAACTCCTGCCGAGATCACGAAGGTGCGAGGCTGCAGCCTCCACTTCCTCGGAGCAGCAGTTCCTCAGGATCAAGGGTCGTCATGTCAAAGGAGGAGCGCGTGGTGAGGCAATCGGTGTTGTACGACTGGCCCGTCCGACGCTCGCCCAGTCGAACGCGGTGCCGGAATGGGTGTGCAACGCAGCAAGGGTACTCGCCCGCTTCGTCACAACAGCGGAGACGACCGCTATACGCCGCCGTTGCCTTAAAAGACAGATCCGCAAGATCCGGGAGGAGTGGTCGCTTAGCAACTCCTCCACCAATGCCAAGGGCTAAGATACCGCCAGAGCTCTGCGGGAACCATCGTCATTGGCCTCGGCAGCACTCGACGCGGCGCAGAAGGAGACGGAGCGTCTCCTCTACAAGTGACAGGTAGTTGTCACACAAGGCTGACATGGTGGACCTGCGCCTTCGGCCGCTGGAGGGTTGACGACAACGGCAGTGCAACAGGATAGGGCGGCCGCGCATACGAGGTGGTCGTCTGGTACAAGTTGTAGTATTTATTTTGTAGTTTTTAGTTAGACAGTCAAAATATCAGCCTTTTTATGTAAAATATGTCCCAACAATCCCAGATGTTTCATTTGGCTTTGCTCGATTGCAAGGATATGCCGGTTTTCACTAGGCCAAGGTGGGTAGCACTATTTTTGGGCAACTTTTCGGAGTTTCATTTTTATTCTAGTTTCGTTATCATGTTTCATCTTCCTTTGACTATTTTTTTTGTTTTCCATCTACTTTATTCATTTTTTTACTTTCTTTGAAATTTAAATGACATTTTGTAAAACCCTAACAATTTTAAACTTACATCAAGACTTTTATGAAATATGCAATCCTTATTATAAATGTATGTCAACTTCTCTACAAATTGGTGTAAGATTTCCTGAACATTCTTGAAAAAGTACAAAGATTTTCGTATAAATGCACATTGACTTAAAAAAAATCTGTGAACATTTTCAAAAAGTATGTGAAATATTTTTAAAATAATATGAGTTATTTTCATAAATGTGTGAATTTTCTAAAATTATATGGTTTAATAAACACATGAACACTTTTAAAATGCATGAACAATTCTTAAACTTATATCAACTGTTTATTAAATGAGTGAATGTTTTAAATTTATAGACCATTATTTTAAAAATGCGAAGACCGTTTGATATGAACACTTTTGAAATGCTTCAGCACTTCTGAAAGTCATAAATATTTACACGTACATTTGTTTAAAATTATGCTGACACTTTCTCAAAATGTCATAACATCATTTAAAAAGGTGAAAAAAATTGTGTTTTTGGTCCGTCAAATTTACCAGAATTATAAATTTGGTCTCGTATTTTCTATTACTCGATATTTCATCCCTCATGTTTTAACTGGCAGAATGCCCGTGCGTTGCAACGGGCTGCATTGACTTCTTCTTTTTACTGTCAAAGCACTCTCCTTTTCTTATTCAAACGGACAGAATTTTTTGGAAAGAATGAATGTTCGTTCGTGCATTGGAGTTAGCCTTACCACCGGGCAAACCAATCTTGTCCGCAAGGTCGCCAACCGAGCTGTGATAAGCTTTCCACGGTGCACGGCTGGGCCGGGTTGGTGCATTCAGCGGTCAGGCTTTATAAATCACGCCCGAACAGACCGCCCTAGCTAGGATGGGACTAGTGATTGGTGGCAATAGGGCAAGTACATCAGTTTAGACGGTTGCTGTCTGCAGAGTACCTGCCACCTAACTTCACAACGAGACTGCTCAACAGACACATTATCGCTGAGCTAACCTGACTTTCTGAAACAGCTTACTGCGTCCTTCTGCCATTTAGTTGCTTCACTACACAAAGATGAAGCACAAATAAGAGGAGGCCGTCACGTACCAAGAAGCCCAACTGGCACAACACTGGGCCTGAGTGGCCAGTGAGCCCAGCCCCGCGTCGCTACTTTAGCCGCAGCCACGAGTGGATCGGCATCCGGTGGATCACGAACCTGGCGGCGACACGAACCCAAGTCTCCCTACTGTTCCTCCTCCTTCCCCCTAAATTCGTGTACTTGAGCTTGTAATCGAACCTAAGTGATAGCATACCGTCAATAGATTGCTCCACCACTATTGCTGAGCTAACCTGACTTTCTGAAACAGCTTACTGCGTCCTTCTGCCATTTAGTTGCTTCACTACACAAAGATGAAGCACAAATAAGATGAACGTAAATCAGGTTATATGCCTTGTTAGTTGTGACACTCCAAGCGGGGATTAAAAACAGGGATAAAAGGTCCAAATTGGGCAAATGAGAAGAACAAAAACTAACTAGCTAAATGCCCGTCTGTCGCCATGAAATAAAAATTAAGAGATGTATAACAAGATTATTTAACTATAATTTATATTTTGTGAATATTTGCCTTATCTGTAACCTATCACAAAAACAAATATCTTGTTTCTATTGATTTCCTATATATGACGATCCACATGCACTCATCTATTCTTCTTTGCCCTAGCCAAATGTCCCCTTACTCACCCGCTTTAGAGAAGAAATTTTGCTCCTTGTCCTTCCTTCCTTATGTCTTTAAACTCTTTGTTGCTCTATCGCTGTTTCAAAATAAATAAAAGGGTGATGAAAAAAAATCAATGTCGAGACCGCACCTTCTCCTACACCATCTACACCCTAAAAGAGCGGGCACATGTCGAGAGGTGGTCGCCGCCCTCGCTCTCCGGGCCCCTTGGTATCCACGGTGGCCGGCTCCTACAGCAAGGTGGACCGTGCGCCATCGCAGCAGCCCCGCCTCCTCGTGGAGGCTGCTCTGACCGACGAATACTTCGTCCGTCAAATATAGATTTGATGGAGTAATCCTGTCTAGGTGCCCCCCCCCCGTGCAACCGCGACATCCAGATCGGACGTTGTGTGATGGAGGAACCGGTGTCGGGCTCGTGCATTGACGGGCCCGTGCCGCCATCCCACTGCAACCGCACGGTCTAGGATGAGCTTCTGCCCGAGATCAGGAAGGCGTGAGGCCGCATACTCCATTACCTCCGAGGAGGCGGTTCCTCGGGATTGAGGGCCGTCATGTCGGAGGAGGAGTGTCAGGCAAGGCAGTAGGCATGGTACAACTGCCGTCGTCGTTCGCCAAGTCGGACGCGCCGTCTGAATGGGTCTGCAGTGACGTAGGCCTCGCTGCCGCATGGGCCCTCGACCGCTCTGTCACCACCACAGAGATGGTCACGAGGCGCCATCGTCGACTTGACAGCAAGACTGGCAAGATCAGCGAGAAGTGGTCGCTTATCGAGTCCTACGCCAATGCTAGAGGCCAGGCCGCCGCCAGAGCTCTGAGGGCGCCACCGGCATTGGCCTCAGCGGCCACCCGCACCGTGTAGAAGGAGGCGGAGCGGCTCCTCTCGAGCGACAGGCAGTTGCCAGAGAAGGCTGCAGTGGCAGATCGGCGCCTTTCTACCACTGGTGGGACGATGACAATGGCATGGACGGCGACGGTGGTGCGGCAGGGCAGGGTGGCCACATATACAAGATGGTTGTCCCGTACAAGTTGTAGGATCTTTTTTCTAGCTTTTAGTTATAGGGTCAAAGTAACAGTATTTTTATGTAAATTATGTCCCAACAAGCCCAGAAGCTTCATCAATTTTTGCTCGATTGCAAGGATAGGCCGCTTTTCCGTGGGGTAAGGTGGGTAGCACTGTCTTTTGGCATTTTTTCATGATTTTCATGTTTCTTTTTTAGTTTTTTTTATATTTCATTTTCGTCTGACATTTTTTGTTTTCTATCTGCTTTATTAGTTTTTTCTTTTCCTTTAAAATTTACCTGACATTTTCTGAAACCCCCAACAATTTTAAAAACTTACATAAACACTTTGATAAAATATGCATACCCTTACTATAAATGTATGACAACTTTTCTATATGTAGGTCTAAGATTACTTGAACATTTTTTTAAAAAGCGCAAAGATTTTCTTCTAAATGGATCATGACTTAAACCAATGTGTTAACAATGTTTTAAATAATATGAATTATTCTCCTAAATGTGTGAACATTTTTTAAATTACATGGTTTATTAAGGGCACAAACACTTTTAAAATTCATGAAAAATTCTTAAACTTATATCAACTTTCTATTAAAATGAGCGTACATTTTAAATTTATACGACCACTGTTTTAAAATTGCAAAGACCGTTGTATACGAATAAATTTCAAATCCATGAGCACTTCTGAAATTCATAAACATTTACACGTACATTTGTTTAAAATTATGCTGGCACTTTCCGAAAATTTCATAACATCCTTTAAAAGGAAGAAAAGTATATTTTTGGTTCGTCAAGTTTACCAGAATTAGACATTTGGTGCCTCATTTTCTATTACTCAATATTTCATCCCTCATGTTTCAATACCGGGCACACGTCGTCCAAAATCAGGGATGAGGTTGTATTCGGCTGATGTGTCAGCGGATTTCTTCTACCCACTTGCCATGTGAGACGGTCAACGGAAAAGTCATTGGAGTCATGGATGCGGAGCAGCTAAGAGCACCTCCAGCCGCACCCACAGGTTGCCCTCCGAAGCACTTTTTTAGCACCGGTGGTACAAAAAAACCCCAGCCATACTCCCAAGACGTCGTTTTGCGTTGGATTTGGGCAAAAATAGCCACGGCAACCTCAGGCCGGCGCTATTTCTTGCATGCCCAAACCCCACATGTCAGCCTCTCTCCTCTCTCTCTCTCCTCACATTTTCTGTTAGGCCGACCCATGTGGATGCAAAAAGGAATCTCTCCTCTCTCTTTCTATCTTTGCATGTATCGGCTGGGTGGGGGGGGGGGGAAGGCTGGAAAACTTTTCAACCCCAGTGCATAAATTTTGCCGCGGCAACCCCAGGAGGCCGAAAAAACACCCCTCGGGGGGCACAACGGCTGGAGATGCGGTAAACCACCTTGAGTCCTTGATGAAAACCTGCTGCCGGAGTGACTCCACCATGCTCGTTGTTGCACACTGTCACGTCCGTGAGCAGCACCGCCCTGCGCGCGTGAAACCTGTCAGCTTGTGTTTTGTGGTGGTATTTGTGTCATTCAATAAATTAGATTATTCTCCGCATGATTTCTGTAGAAACATTAAATTAGATGATTCGTTAGCTACGAAATATGATTACAACATCTTAACATTTCTTTTGTTAAGTTAGCAACTTAATGGTTTGAGAAATAAACTAAATTATTTTTCTAACAAAAAACATCTTAGGTCAGATTGTCAGATTAGTATATGGTATACCTATTTTTCATTTTAATAAATGTATCTCCAAACAGTCTTGTAGCATTGTAAATTTTTTCATAAGAAAAATGCTCTAGTATTTATGAATAGACAACACACCAGCCAATACTTGTATGCTTATATTGTCTGCTTCAATTCATATTTTCACTCTTTAATACATTCAAACTATCAATGTTTACAACCAATTCTTGTCAATTTTACATTCCACATAAATAAGATGACATGCTAATGACATTAGTTTGTTTAATATGTATAACGTGGATAATTACGTGAGTAATTATTATGCAGACATGCATGACTTAGTGAGGTAATGATGATGAACTACTTAAGAATAGTAGATTCGGAGGAGTCTTGAAGAAAAGAACATTTGCAAATAATAAGTCCATAATTGAGCATAGTTCAGATAGCTAGGTTACCTGTGATGGAACCTAGTCAAAAGGTTTTAGTCCTAAACTTGAAACTGGTACTCGCATTTTCCTATATTTATTTCAGCCTTTTCGACGATGGTTTTTCAATCAGAGGTGGCATTCCTGTCAACTATAAAGGTGTCTATGGTGACATGTCAATCACAAGATGTTTTGTTGGCTCGGTACCTCCGAAGTTCTCATGAAAATAAGATGTGCGTACATGCATTCATACGAATGACTGTATAGCGTGTATGTAGGTATCTGCATTTCTAGTATTTTAAAAGAAATTGCAACGCAAGCAATTGATGTGTACAATAGGGAAAAACCAGGATTTTCTATACTAGAGTGTACCAGGTGGTTAACCAAACCCAATATTTTCACACTGAAAAAAGATAATGAAGTCTAATTGTATTTTTAAATTTTACTGAGCTATTCATCAACCGTCAAGGTACTATAAAGAATACCATAAATAAAAATTAAAGTTTGGCCCGAAGACCGTCTAGCAATGATTATAAGCACTACAGCAAGCCGAAGGCGCGCCGCCGTCATCACTCCTTCCTTAACGGAGCCGGCCAAATCTTGTTGTAGTATAGTCAGGAAGTCGTCGTATTAAGGTCATATAGGACACATGCACAAGAACGAAAACTGCCACAAGAAAGAAAAAGCGTATATCGGAAGGATCGAATCTAAAGACACACGAACATAGACGAACAAAAACCGGATGCAATTTTATCCACCGAAGGAAATGCCAACCGAATCCAACAGATTCATCGGAGAAAAATCTCCACATGCCCTTTGACGATGCTAGAAGCACTGTCAGGATGGAGGCAAAGCCGAAAGGATCTTATTCCATCTTCAGAGAGCTTCCCCCGCGGCGCCTACTGAATCTGACTCAAAACCTGTCAAGAAAGCATGCAAAACCAAAGCCCTCCTGCCAGCTAGTGCCGGGATCTACCACACATCCATGGCCCCAATGCCACACGAGACAAGGCAGATCGCCGGCGACACCGGCGCACAGCACGAGAATTGTTAACGGTTTGGTGCCCTGGCATACGAATGCCTACTGCTGACGTGTCTTAAAGGTAAGAAAATGTCTCTCATCCATTGTTTTTTGGGTAGAGTTCATGTGTACTAGCATGAACGTAGGAAGTTCCCCCCGCCATATAAGTTTTCGAGCAACTGTGCGTCAGCTCAACCCAAAAGAGGTGAGGGTTCATCCAACGAGAATGCAACAAGTTTTATGCCACTCTTGAGAGCATTGAAGGTTGTCCCGTGAGTGGCGTAGGCGTGAGAGACATGGTATACAACCTTTTCTCATTGCTAATTGATACGTCTCCGTCGTATCTTCAATTTTTTTATTGTTTCACGATATTATCTTACAAATTTTGATTAATTCTGGCTACAATTTTTATGATTTTCTTGGACTAACTTATTGATCCAGTACCCAGTGCCAGTTCCTATTTGCTGCATGTTTTTTTTTGCAGAAAATCCATATCAAACGAAGTTCAAACACGATAAAATTTTACGGAGATTTTTTTGGAACATATGTGATTTTTTGGAAAAATAATCAACGCAATACGATGCTCGAGGGAATCACGAGCTCACACGGCAAGCCCTCTACCCTAGGTTGCGTCCGATGAGCATATGACTCCTCCGTAAGTCGGTTGCGGTCCTTCTTTTGCCGCAGGGAAGCTAATATCCGGAAAACAATCATGTTGAAATTTCATCCCAATCGGAGTTACGGATCTTAAGGAATATAAGAAGCGGTGAAGGGCCAGAAAACAGGAACACGAAACAGAAGAGAACAGAGAGAGATCCTATCTCGGAGGGGCTCCTGCCGTCCAGGAGCCATGGCGGCCAAGGACTAGTGGGGAAACCCTCCTCCCATCTAGGGGGAGGCCAAGGAAGAAGAAGAATGATGGGGGCTCTCTCGCCCTCTCTTCCGGTGGCGACAGAACGTCGATAGGGGAATCATCGTGTGATGGCGATCTACTCCAACGACTCCGTATCTTCATCAACACCTCCACCACCTTCCCTCATCTATATTCAGTGTACCACGCTCCCGCGACCCGTTGTATCCCCTACTTGAACATTTTGCTTTATCTTTCATATTATTATCCAATGATGCGTTGCCATCCTATGATGTTCGAGTAGATTTTTTATCCTATTGGTAATTGATGAATTGCTATAATTGGTTTAAATTGCTGGTGGTTATGTTGTTGTCCTTTGGTGCCTACAATATGAGTTCGCGCGTGGATTATACCACAGAGTTAGTAGTTTTTTGATAGGACTATGCATTAGACGGCAAGATTGAGGAAACTTCTTCCTATCATAGAAATTCATTCATACGGTATTGAAGGAGGACCAATATATCTTAATGCTATGCTTGGGTTTCACCTTCATGAACTTCAGTAGTTGCGGACGCTTGCTAATTGTTCCACTCATAAGTGCATAGAATTTCATGTAAGGGATGGCATGCTAGCTGTTCCCTCTCCCACGTCAAACACTTGCCATCGGCTAGTAACTTATCAATTTGCTTATGGACAATTATGCAAATCCTACCACCCTTTCATTACTCTCAACATTAACTTCATTGTTCTTTTGTTAAACAACACCTAATTTTCATTTCCACATTCTTTATTATCTTGCAAACCTATCCCACTACACCTGCAAAGTAGTTCTTGTTTTATTACTTGTTTTTAGGTAAAGCAAACGTTAGTGTGCGTAGAGTTCTATCGGTGGTCGATTCAACATGAGAGAATGATAATTCTAACTTTGGCTCCTCCTTGGGTTTGACAGTCCTTCTTATCGAAAAAGACTAAAAACAATCCCCTACACTTGTGGGTGATCATTCATATGTCATTTTCATGTTTGTTGCATTTGTACCCATCACAATTACATTGTGATCTTCACTTTTATTTGTAGGCATTTCAAACTTTGTAATCCTTCAAGACCCAACATGAAAATAAGTCATTCACCCTCATTCATTGTTGGACGATCATCAACAGAGACAGCTTGCAGTTGCGGACAATGATTATGCATGCATGCTATGTGCAGCCTCGCATGTCCGTTTGCCAAGAGATGTTGGGATGCCAATGGGATCACCTGGCCGACCGTGGACAAAATATTCTCCATGTTGCATACAGGTAGAAATAATTGGAGGATGGCCATGTTCATGGAATTTTTTATGGTGGCCGCCTGTGGGATTTAGAAACAACAAGTGCTTTCGAGGGACCAACCCATCTTTTGAATCGAATCGTGGCGCGTAAGGTTAGTTCCGTTCATTCATACCTTGTTAGATTCCTCATAGGACCCCCCCCCCCCCTTATTCTTGTGTACACCCATTTGGTCTGCACCTTCTGATCTCCTGAACCCCCCCCCCTCCTCGTGCCTCTCCCGACACTAACATGTAAATAAATATGACCTTTCTAATTTTCTTATATAAAGTCAGTGGAGAAACTTATCCACAGTGTTCATAGTTCGCCAAAATAAAATTGCCTCAAGTTTGGAAAGCAATATTCACATCCATTATTAGACAGAATTCGAATAAAATGCAAAACGCACATCAGTCCATTTGCGGTCATGTGTTCGAGTTGGCCTTACCACCGTGCCTCCCGATCTTGTCGGCCAAGCCGCCAACCGAGCCGTGATAAGCTGTCCACGTTGCCCGGATGGGCCTGGTTGGTACCATAGCGGTCAGGCTTTACTTCACGCCCGGAAGGACCGCCCTAGATAGGATCTGACTACCGATTGATGGGCAATATGGCAAGTACATTAGTTTAGACTGTTGCTGTCTACAAAGTATGCCTACCACTTCACTTAAAAAAGAGACAGTTAAACAGACACCTTATATGCTGAATTATCTGAAACAATTTGCTGCATCCTTCCGCCTTTTATTTGCTTCATTATACAAAGATGAAGCATGATAAGATGAACGTAAATCTGGGTATATGCTTGGTTAGGCGTGACACTCCATGCGGACTGTTAAAAACATGGATGAAATGTCCAAATTGGACAACTCAGAAGAACAAAACTAACTAGCTAAATGCCCGTGCGTTGTCACGGAATAAAAAATTAAGAGGTGTATAACAACATAATTAACTATAATTTATGAATGTGTGCCTGGTCTATAACCTATCACCAAAACAAATATTTTGTTTCTATTCATTTCTTATATATGAACATGCACCGCTCTATTATTCTTTACCTAGCCAAATGTCCCCTGCATAACAGCTTTGAAGAAGAAATTTTGCTCTTTGTAATTTCTCCCTTATGTCTTCATGCCGGAATACTCTTTGTTGCTCTATTTTTTTCTAAGTAAATGAAAGGATGATGAAAAGATATCCATGTCGAGAGTGGACCTTCTCCTACACCATCTACACCCTAAAATAGCATGGACATGTCGAGAGGCGTTCGCCGCCCTCGCTATCTGAGCCCCTTGGCATCCATGGCGGCAGGTTCCACTAGGAAGAAGAAGATCGTCAAGTCATCTGGCGGCAAGGAGGACCGGCGCCATAGCAGCAGGCCCGCCTACCCGTGGAGGTTGCTCTTACAGATGAAGACTTCGTCCGTCAGATAGGGATCATGATAGAGCGATCGCTCCGTCAGATGGGCCCGGCCCCACCATCACCATCCCCACTTCGACCGGTCAAGGACGAGCATGTGTCCCCACCTCCCCCGCACGGTTACGCGGCGCCCAGTACGGAGGCCTAATCAAGGAGGAGCCCACGTCCCCCATGCAACCGCGGCATCCAAATCGGATGTTGCGAGCAGGAGCAACAGACGTCACCGCCGGCGCACAGCCGGAACACACGCATTGACGAGCCTGCGCCGCCACCCCGCCACATCCGCCGCGTCAAGGATGAACTCCTGCCGAGATCACGAAGGTGCGAGGCTGCAGCCTCCACTTCCTCGGAGCAGCAGTTCCTCAGGATCAAGGGTCGTCATGTCAAAGGAGGAGCGCGTGGTGAAGCAATCGGTGTGGTACGACTGGCCCGTCCAACGCTCGCCCAGTCGAACGCGGTGCCGGAATGGGTGTGCAACGCAGCAAGGGTACTCGCCCGCTTCGTCACAACAGCGGAGACGACCGCTATACGCCGCCGTTGCCTTAAAAGACAGATCCGCAAGATCCGGGAGGAGTGGTCGCTTAGCAACTCCTCCACCAATGCCAAGGGCTAAGATACCGCCAGAGCTCTGCGGGAGCCATCGTCATTGGCCTCGGCAGCACTCGACGCGGCGCAGAAGGAGACGGAGCGTCTCCTCTACAAGTGACAGGTAGTTGTCACACAAGGCTGACATGGTGGACCTGCTCCTTCGGCCGCTGGAGGGTTGACGACAACGGCAGTGCAACAGGATAGGGCGGCCGCGCATACGAGGTGGTCGTCTGGTACAAGTTGTAGTATTTATTTTGTAGTTTTTAGTTAGACAGTCAAAATATCAGCCTTTTTATGTAAAATATGTCCCAACAATCCCAGATGTTTCATTTGGCTTTGCTCGATTGCAAGGATATGCCGGTTTTCACTAGGCCAAGGTGGGTAGCACTATTTTTGGGCAACTTTTCGGAGTTTCATTTTTATTCTAGTTTCGTTATCATGTTTCATCTTCCTTTGACTATTTTTTTGTTTTCCATCTACTTTATTCATTTTTTTACTTTCTTTGAAATTTAAATGACATTTTGTAAAACCCTAACAATTTTAAACTTACATCAAGACTTTTATGAAATATGCAACCCTTATTATAAATGTATGTCAACTTCTCTATAAATTGGTGTAAGATTTCCTGAACATTCTTGAAAAAGTACAAAGATTTTCGTATAAATGCACATTGACTTAAAAAAATCTGTGAACATTTTCAAAAAGTATGTGAAATATTTTTTAAATAATATGAATTATTTTCATAAATGTGTCAATTTTCTTAAATTATATGGTTTAATAAACACATGAACACTTTTAAAATGCATGAACAATTCTTAAACTTATATCAACTGTTTATTAAATGAGTGAATGTTTTAAATTTATAGACCATTATTTTAAAAATGCGAAGACCATTTGATATGAACACTTCTGAAATGCTTCAGCACTTCTGAAAGTCATAAATATTTACACGTACATTTGTTTAAAATTATGCTGACACTTTCTCAAAATGTCATAACATCATTTAAAAAGGTGAAAAAAATTGTGTTTTTGGTCCGTCAAATTTACCAGAATTATAAATTTGGTCTCGTATTTTCTATTACTCGATATTTCATCCCTCATGTTTCAACTGGCAGAATGCCCGTGCGTTGCAACGGGCTGCATTGACTTCTTCTTTTTACTGTCAAAGCACTCTCCTTTTCTTATTCAAACGGACAGAATTTTTTGGAAAGAATGAATGTTCGTTCGTGCATTGGAGTTAGCCTTACCACCGGGCAAACCGATCTTGTCCGCAAGGTCGCCAACCGAGCTGTGACAAGCTTTCCACGGTGCACGGCTGGGCCGGGTTGGTGCATTCAGCGGTCAGGCTTTATAAATCACGCCCGAACGGACCGCCCTAGCTAGGATGGGACTAGCGATTGGTGGCAATAGGGCAAGTACATCAGTTTAGACGGTTGCTGTCTGCAGAGTACCTGCCACCTAACTTCACAACGAGACTGCTCAACAGACACATTATCGCTGAGCTAACCTGACTTTCTGAAACAGCTTACTGCGTCCTTCTGCCATTTAGTTGCTTCACTACACAAAGATGAAGCACAAATAAGAGGAGGCCGTCACGTACCAAGAAGCCCAACTGGCACAACACTGGGCCTGAGTGGCCAGTGAGCCCAGCCCCGCGTCGCTACTTTAGCCGCAGCCATGAGTGGATCGGCATCCGGTGGATCACGAACCTGGCGGGGCATGAACCCAAGTCTCCCTACTGTTCCTCCTCCTTCCCCCAAATTCGTGTACTTGAGCTTGTAATCGAACCTAAGTGATAGCATACCGTCAATAGATCGCTCCACCACTATCCCTACTCTTACATCTGGTATCAGAGACCAATCCCACGTTCTTCCCCGCGTCGATCTGGCACAATTCGTTGAAACCAGATCCCTGCACCAAGCGTGAATCCGCCTCATAGCCATGGATACGTCCGTCCAGTCGATCCTGGAGCGTCTGGAAACCACCCTCAAGGAGCACACCACCGCGATCCACGCCTCCAACTCCAAGATGGACAACCTCGTGGCGTGGCGCCACGATCTCGAGCGGCGTGTCACCGATTTGTCCGACGCGGTGGCGGTCCTCCAGCGTGCCTCGCTGCCGCCGCCACCTCCGGAGAGGGCACTCCACCAGGCGCCTTCGTCGGGCCAACAACTTCCTGCGACAATCGGCGCCCACATCGGGGCCGCGTCTAGCGTGGCAGCAACTCTGCAAGGGCTCGAAGGCCATGGCGTCTACAACATCCCACAGTGGCCATCGGCAGCGTAGCCACTGCCCCCGGCAAACGGTCAGTACGATGGCCCTCCCTCACCACATGCTATTTCCCCATTCGCGCATGCTAGCCAGCTACTCGGTAGCCTCGGCCAAGCGCATCCCTCCATCCAGTTCCCACAGTTCACGGGCGGCAACCCAAAGCCGTGGAAAACCCTTTGCGAACAGTACTTCAGAATTTTTGCTTTTCTGCCGTCGCTTTGGTTACCCGTGGCCGCGCTGAACTCTCTGGTTCTGCGTCAATCTGATTACAATCCATCCAGAAACGGCTCAAGGAATTTGATTGGGAATCATTCACTGCCCTTTTGTGCACGCGCTTTGGCCGCCATCGACATCAAATGTTGATCCGTCAGTTTTACACTGTCTGGCAAACAACTACAGTCGTAGATTACATTGAGCTGTTTGAGTCCATTATAAATCATCTCAGCTCTTATGCTGACACTATTCACGCATTTTATTTCCTCGCTCGTTTTGTGGAGGGACTCCGGAAGGACATTCGAGCAGTGGTGTTGGTTCAGCGGCCGCCGGACCTGGACACTGCCTGCGCCTTGGCGCTACTCCAAGAAGAAGTGGCTGATGGTGCGGCATCTACCAGCCGGTGCCCGCATGATGCGCCTGCGCGTGCAGGACTGGCGATTCCTCTACCTCCACCACCAGCCTGCCCCGAGCCGTCGACTGTGCCCACGACAACCGCAGATCACCGTGGCACTGACGCCGCGCGAGCGGACACTTCGAAGGTCAAAGATCTCCGGGATTATCGGCGCAACTGTGGATTATGCTTCAAGTGCGGCGAGTGATGGGGGCCCGAGGACGTCTGCCCAAGCACAATCGAGCTGCATGTAGTCGAGGAGATGCTTGCACTTCTGGGGGCCGATTCTATCAGTGACAGTGAGAGGGAGATTCAGCAAGTCCATGCCATCTCTCGACCAGCTCTTGACGGTGGCATTTCGCCAAAAGCCTTTCAGTTATTGGCCACCATACAGGACAGAGAGGTGCTTATTTTGGTGGAAAGTGGCAGCTCGACCTCTTTCATCAACAAGAAGCTTGCTGACCAACTGATGGGTTCGGCTCCTCTGCCTCGACCCTCACGTATTTAGGTGGCTGACGGGGGAGAACTCCTCTGCACAGAGTCCATACTATTTTGTCAGTGGTCATCGCAAGGGCTCGATTTCGTCACTGATATGAAAATTCTGCCACTGGGAGTATATGATGATATACTTGGGATGGATTGGTTAGAGCAACACAGTCCCATGACAGTCCACTGGAAGAACAAGCATCTTCAAATTCCTACACCTAAGGGCCCGGCTCACCTCTTTGGCCACGAATCAAATTCAACCACTTGTCATGTGATAAACAGTGCACAACTGCAGCAACTGCATCGCCAGGGGTCACTCACGCGCATCTTCTTACTGTACCTAGTCAGGAAAGGAACAGGAGAACACTGAAACATAACCAAAAGAGCCGAAGCAGTTACTGGCTGAATTTGATGATGTCTTTGGTGAGCCGCACAGGCTTCCACCTTGGCGTGCTTGCAATCACACCATACCGTTGATGCCGGGGGCACAACCAGTCAATATCCGAGCTTACCGCCACAAGCCCGAACTGAAGTCTGAAATTGAGCGGCAAGATCAAGAACTGCCGCAGTCCGGTGTGATCCAATGCAGAAAAAGCAATTTTTCATCACCTGTCATCCTCGTTAAAAAGAAGGACGACACGTGGAGGATGTGCATTGACTATCGCCATCTTAACGCCATGGGTCGAGTCAGTAAATTTCCCGTGCCTATCATCGAAGAACATCTGGACGAGTTGCATGGCGCTCGATGGTTCTCCAAATTGGACTTACGTGCGGGGTACCACCAGATCAGATTAGCCGAGGGTGAAGAGTTCAAAACAGCTTTCCGAACCCACTCAGGCCATTACAAATTCAAAGTACTGTCGTATGGCCTCGCAGGAGGGCCGGGTACTTTTAATGGAGCAATGGCAGACACCCTGCATCCCCTTCTACGATTCTGCGTGCTGGTTTTCTTCGACGACATCCTTGTGTTCATCAAAATTTGGGAAGAGCACTTGGACCACGTGCGCCAGGTCCTCACCTTACTGCGTCGTGACTAATGGAAGGTTAAGAAATCGAAGTGCGAGTTCGGACAACAGCATCTGTCTTACCTGGGGCACGTCATCAGTTGTCAAGGAGTATCCACTGATCCTAGCAAGATCTAAGAAGTTCAATCATGGCAAATACCTGGTGATGCAAAGGAAGTGCATCAGTTTCTGGGATTGGCTGGATACTATCGCAGATTCGTGCGCGGATTCGGCATCATCGCCCGGCCCCTGTTCGACCTCCTCAAGAAAGGCGTGCTGTTCGTGTGGACCGACAACACCAACCAGGCCTTCCTGCTCCTGAAACAACATTTGGTGGCCGCAACAGTGCTGGCACAACCGGATTTCAGTAAGCAGTTTGTGACCGAGGCATTGGAGCAGTCCTGCAACAGGACGGACACCCGATTGTGTTCATGAGCAAAGGTTTGAGCCCGCGTTATCACGGGCTTTCCACCTATGAAAAAGAGCACCTCGCCATTGTGGTGCCCGTGGACCAATGGCGACCTTACCTGCAACACAACGAGTTCATTATCTATATGGATCAGAAGAGTCTCATCCACCTTGAAGAGCAACGTTTGACTACCCCATGGCAGCAGCGAGCCTTCACCAAATTACTCGGGGTCCGATACGTCATCGGTTATAAAAAAGGGTCTGAAAACACAGCCGCAGATGCCCTGTCCCACGCGCAAATGCCTGATCTCCTGTTTGACATCACCACCAGTTGCCCCAGCTGGCTTGAGGATGTGGCTGCCTGCTATCACAGCAATCCTCAAGCCGAAAAACTCTTGGAGCAATTGGCCATTGATTCGTCCATTTTGCATAATGCTTTTATATCAATATTTATTGCATTATGGGCCGTTATTTCACATTATGTCACAATACTTATGGCTATTCTCTCTTATTTTACAAGGTTTACATAAGGAGGGAGGATGCCGACAGATGGAATTCTGGGCTGGAAAAGGAGCAAATATTAGAGATCTATTCTACACAACTCCAAAAGTCCTGAAACTCCACGGAATATCTTACAAAAAATAATGAAAAATACCTGCCAAAGATGAAGGCCAGGGGGCCCACACCCTGTCCACGAGGGTGGGGGGCGCGCCCCCTACCTTGTGGGCCCCCTGGTGGCTCTCCGATGCCCATCTTCTGCTATATGAAGTCTTTCGTCGAGGAAAAAAATAAGAAGCAACCTTTCGGGACGAAACTCCGCCGCCACGAGGCGGAATCTTGGTGGAACCAATCTAGGGCTCTGGCAGAGCTGTTCTGCCGGGGACACTTCCCTCTGGGAGAGGGAAATCATCACCATCATCATCACCAACGCTCCTCTCATCGGGAGAGGGCAATCTGCATCAACATCTTCACCAGCACCATCTCATCTCGAAACCCTAGTTCATTTCTTGTATCCAATTCTTGTCTCCAAGTCCGGGATTGGTGCTAGTAGGTTGCTAGTAGTGTTGATTACTCCTTGTAGTTGATGCTAGTTGGTTTATTTGGTGGAAGATCATATGTTCAGATCATTTATGCATATTATACCCCTCTGATTATGAACATGAATATGCTTTGTTAGTAGTTACGTTTGTTTCTGAGGACATGGGAGAAGTCTTGCTATTAGTAGTCATGTGAATTTGGTATTCGTTCGATACTTTGATGAGATGTATGTTGTCTCTCCTCTAGTGGTGTTATGTGAACGTCGACTACATAACACTTCACCATTATTTGGGCCTAGAGGAAGGCATTGGGAAGTAATAAGTAGGTGATGGGTTGCTAGAGTGACAGAAGCTTAAACCCTAGTTTATGCGTTGCTTCGTAAGGGGCTGATTTGGATCCATATGTTTCGTGCTATGGTTAGGTTTGCCTTAATACTTTTGTTGTAGTTGCAGATGCTTGCAATAGAGGTAATCATAAGTGGGATGCTTGTTCAAGTAAGAACAGCACCCAAGCACCGGTCCACCCACATATCAAATTATGAAAGTACCGAACGCGAGTCATATGAACGTGATGAAAACTAGCTTGACGATATTCCCATGTGTCCTCGGGACCGCTTTTGTCATTATAAGAGTTTCTCTAGGCTTGTCCTTTGCTACAAAAAGGATTGGGCCACCTTGCTGCACTTTATTTACTTTTGTTACTTGTTGCTCGTTACATATTATCCTATCACAAAACTATCTGTTACCACTTGTTTCAGTACTTGCAGAGAATACGTTGGTGAAAACCGCTTATCATTTCCTTCTGCTCCTGGTTGGGTTCGACACTCTTACGTATCGAAAGGACTACGATAGATCCCCTATACTTTTGGGTCATCAGCCATCAAGGGAGACCCGAAACAATGCTTCACTCTGGAGTCAGGGATTTTGTGATTCTGTGGGAGAATTTGTCTGGGAGGCACTACAGCTATGCAGCAGAAGATTATCTCTGCTTTCCATGACAGCCCCATGGGAGGGCACAGTGGGTTCCCGACCACTTTCAGGAGGATCTGGCGTCATTTAGCCTGGCCCAAATAAAGGCACATATTCTGCAGTACGTGCGTTGCTGCTCTGTCTGCAAGCAAGCTAAGCCTGACAGGTCAGCGTCTCCGGGCCCGTTGGAACCCCTACCAATTCCTCACCAGCCATGGGACATGGATCACCATGGACTTCATAGACGGCCTGCCTCAGTAGGGAAAAGCCAATTGCATCTGGGTGGTCGTGGATAAGTGCACAAAATTTTCACACTTCCTGCCTCTATCTCACCCGTACACAACGTCTAAGGTGGCACTCCTCAACATGTCGAGCATCTACAGGATCCACGAGTTCCCGCACTCTATTGTCTCTGATCGCGACCCGGTATTCACAAGCCACTTCTGGCGTGACCTGTTCAAGTATGCAGGCACAGAACTGTGTATGGGCTCCGTTAACCATGCCCAGAGGGACGACCAAAATGAACCGGTCAATCAGTGCCTGGAAACTTATCTGCGTTGCTTCGTCCACGCATGCCCGAGTCGCTGGAGTCATTGGCTTCCCCTTGCACAATTCTGGTACAACTCCTCACATCATTCAAGCATTGGTATGTCGCCGTACAAAGCTATATTTGGTCATGAACCACGGACTTGGGGGATCTCGCCTACCGATGGGTGTGAAGTTCCCGCCCTTCAGTGCTGGCTGGATGAACGAGCGGTGATTCAAGACCTCCTACAACAGCATTTGCATCAGGCGCAGCAACATATGAAGACGCAGGCGGGCCAGATTTCATTAGGGGGGGACCGGACGGACCCTTTTATCTGATTCAAACGGACAGAATTTTATCCGGCGGCGGAAAGAATGAATGTTCGTTCGTGCAATGGAGTTAGCCTTACCACCGGGCAAACCGATCTTGTCCGCAAGGTCGCCAACCGAGCTGTGACAAGCTTTCCACGGTGCACGGCTGGGCCGGGTTGGTGCATTCAGCGGTCAGGCTTTATAAATCACGCCCGAACGGACCGCCCTAGCTAGGATGGGACTAGCGATTGGTGGCAATAGGGAAAGTACATCAGTTTAGACGGTTACTGTCTGCAGAGTACCTGCCACCTAACTTCACAACGAGACTGCTCAACGGACACATTATCGCTGAGCTAACCTGACTTTCTGAAACAGCTTATTGCGTCCTTCTGCCATTTAGTTGCTTCACTACACAAAGATGAAGCACAAATAAGAGGAGGCCGTCACGTACCAAGAAGCCCAACTGGCACAACACTGGGCCTGAGTGGCCAGTGAGCCCAGCCCCGCGTCGCTACTTTAGCCGCAGCCACGAGTGGATCGGCATCCGGTGGATCACGAACCTGGCGGCGGCACGAACCCAAGTCTCCGTACTGTTCCTCCTCCTTCCCCCAAATTCGTGTACTTGAGCTTGTAATCGAACCTAAGTGATAGCATACCGTCAATAGATCGCTCCACCACTATCCCTACTCTTACATCTGGTATGAGAGACCAATCCCACGTTCTTCCCTGCGTCGATCTGGCACAATTCGTTGAAACCAGATCCCTGCGCCGAACGTGAATACGCCTCATAGCCATGGATCCGTCCGTCCAGTCGATCCTGGAGCGTCTGGAAACCACCCTCAAGGAGCACACCACCGCGATCCACGCCTCCAACTCCAAGATCGACGACCTCGTGGCGTGGCGCCACGATCTCGAGCGGCGTGTCACCGATTTGTCCGACGCGGTGGCGGTCCTCCAGCGTGCCTCGCTGCCACCGCCACCTCCGGACAGGGCACTCCACCAGGCGCCTTCGTCGGGCCAACAACTTCCTGCGACAATCGGCGCCCACATCGGGGCCGCGTCTAGCGTGGCAGCAACTCTGCAAGGGCTCGAAGGCCATGGCGTCTACAACATCCCACAGGGGCCATCGACGGCGTAGCCACTGCCCCCGGCAAACGGTCAGTACGATGGACCTCCCTCACCACATGCTATTTCCCCATTCGCGCATGCTAGCCAGCTACTTGGTAGCCCCGGCCAAGCGCATCCCTCCATCTAGTTCCCAGAGTTCACGGGCGACAACCCAAAGCCGTGGAAAACCCTTTGCGAACAGTACTTCAGAATTTTTGCTATTCTGCCATCGTTTTGGTTACCCGTGGCCGCGCTGAACTTCTCTGGTTCTGCGTCAATCTGATTACAATCCATCCAGAAATGGCTCAAGGAATTTGATTGGGAATCATTCACTGCCCTTTTGTGCACGCGCTTTGGCCGCCATCGACATCAAACGTTGATCCGTCAGTTTTACACTGTCTGGCAAACAACTACAGTCGTAGATTACATTGAGCAGTTTGAGTCCATTATAAATCATCTCAGCTCTTATGCTGACACTATTCACGCATTTTATTTCCTCGCTCGTTTTGTGGAGGGACTCCGGAAGGACATTCGAGCAGTGCTGTTGGTTCAGCGGCCGCCGGACCTGGACACTGCCTGCGCCTTGGCGCTACTCCAAGAAGAGTGGCTGATGGTGCGGCATCTACCAGCCGGTGCCCGCATGATGCGCCTGCGCGTGCAGGACTGGCGATTCCTCTACCTCCACCACCAGCCTGCCCTGAGCCGTCGACTGTGCCCATGACAACCGCAGATCACCGTGGCACTGACGCCGCGCGAGCAGACACTTCGAAGGTCAAAGATCTCCGGGATTATCGGCGCAACCGTGGATTATGCTTCAAGTGCGGCGAGTGATGGGGCCCCGAGCACGTCTGCCCAAGCACAATCGAGCTGCATGTAGTCGAGGAGATGCTTGCACTTCTGGGGGCCGATTCTATCAGTGACAGTGATGGGAGATTCAGCAAGTCCATGCCATCTCTCGACCAGCTCTTGACGGTGGCATTTCGCCTAAAGCCTTTCAGTTATTGGCCACCATACAGGACAGAGAGGTGCTTATTTTGGTGGACAGTGGCAGCTCGACCTCTTTCATCAACAAGAAGCTTGCTGACCAACTGATGGGTTCGGCTCCTCTGCCTCAACCCTCACGTATTTAGGTGGCTGACGGGGGAGAACTCCTCTGCACAGAGTCCATACTATTTTGTCAGTGGTCATCGCAAGGGCTCGATTTCGTCACTGATATGAAAATTCTGCCACTGGGAGTATATGATGATATACTTGGGATGGATTGGTTAGAGCAACACAGTCCCATGACAGTCCACTGGAAGAACATGCATCTTCAAATTCCTACACCTAAGGGCCCGGCTCACCTCTTTGGCCACGAATCAAATTCAACCACTTGTCATGTGATAAACAGTGCACAACTGCAGCAACTGCATCGCCAGGGGTCACTCACGCACATCTTCTTACTGTACCTAGTCAGGAAAGGAACAGGAGAACACTGAAACATAACCAAAAGAGCCGAAGCAGTTACTGGCTGAATTTGATGATGTCTTTGGTGAGCCGCACGGGCTTCCACCTTGGCGTGCTTGCGATCACACCATACCGTTGATGCCGGGGGCACAACCAGTCAATATCCGAGCTTACCGCCACAAGCCCGAACTGAAGTCTGAAATTTAGCGGCAAGATCAAGAACTGCCGCAGTCCGGTGTGATCCAATGCAGAAAAAGCAATTTTTCATCACCTGTCATCCTCGTTAAAAAGAAGGACGACACGTGGAGGATGTGCATTGACTATCGCCATCTTAACGCGATGGGTCGAGTCAGTAAATTTCCCGTGCCTATCATCGAAGAACTTCTGGACGAGTTGCATGGCGCTCGATGGTTCTCCAAATTGGACTTACGTGCGGGGTACCACCAGATCAGATTAGCCGAGGGTGAAGAGTTCAAAACAGCTTTCCAAACCCACTCAGGCCATTACAAATTCAAAGTACTGTCGTATGGCCTCGCAGGAGGGCCGGGTACTTTTAATGGAGCAATGACAGACACCCTGCATCCCCTTCTACAATTATGCGTGCTGGTTTTCTTCGACGACATCCTTGTGTTCAGCAAAATTTGGGAAGAGCACTTGGACCAAGTGCGCCAGGTCCTCACCTTACTGCGTCGTGACTAATGGAAGGTTAAGAAATCCAAGTGCGAGTTCGGACAGCAGCATCTGTCTTACCTGGGGCACGTCATCAGTTGTCAAGGGGTATCCACTAATCCTAGCAAGATCTAAGCAGTTCAATCATGGCAAATACCTGGTGATGCAAAGGAAGTGCATCAGTTTCTGGGATTGGCTGGATACTATCGCAGATTCGTGCGCGGATTCGGCATCATCGCCCGGCCCCTGTTCGACCACCTCAAGAAAGGCGTGCTGTTCGTGTGGACCGACAACACCAACCAGGACTTCCTGCTCCTGAAACAACATTTGGTGTCCGCAACAGTGCTGGCACTACCGGATTTCAGTAAGCAGTTTGTGACCGAGGCATTGGAGCAGTCCTGCAACAGGACGGACACCCGATTGTGTTCATGAGCAAAGGTTTGAGCCCGCGTTATCACGGGCTTTCCACCTATGAAAAAGAGCACCTCGCCATTGTGGTGCCCGTGGACCAATGGCGACCTTACCTGCAACACAACGAGTTCATTATCTATACGGATCAGAAGAGTCCCATCCACCTTGAAGAGCAACGTTTGACTACCCCATGGCAGCAGCGAGCCTTCACCAAATTACTCGGGGTCCGATACGTCATCGGTTATAAAAAAGGGTCTGAAAACACAGCCGCAGATGCCCTGTCCCACGCGCAAATGCCTGATCTCTTGTTTGACATCACCACCAGTTGCCCCAGCTGGCTCAAGGATGTGGCTGCCTGCTATCACAGCAATCCTCAAGCCCAAAAACTCTTGGAGCAATTGGCCATTGCTTCGTCCATTTTGCATCATGCTTTTATATCAATATTTATTGCATTATGGGCCGTTATTTCACATTATGTCACAATACTTATGGCTATTCTCTCTTATTTTACAAGATTTACATAAGGAGGGAGGATGCCGACAGATGGAATTCTGGGCTGGAAAAGGAGCAAATATTAGAGATCTATTCTGCACAACTCCAAAAGTCCTGAAACTCCACGGAATATCTTACAAAAAATAATGAAAAATACCTGCCAAAGATGAAGGCCAGGGGGCCCACACCCTGTCCACGAGGGTGGGGGCGCGCCCCCTACCTTGTGGGCCCCCTGGTGGCTCTCCGATGCCCATCTTCTGCTATATGAAGTCTTTCGTCGAGGAAAAAAATAAGAAGCAACCTTTCGGGATGAAACTCCGCCGCCACGAGGCGGAACCTTGGTGGAACCAATCTAGGGCTCCGGCAGAGCTGTTCTGCCGGGGACACTTCCCTCTAGGAGAGGGAAATCATCGCCATCATCATCACCAACACTCCTCTCATCGGGAGAGGGCAATCTGCATCAACATCTTCACCAGCACCATCTCATCTCCAAACCCTAGTTCATTTATTGTATGCAATTCTTGTCTCCAAGTCCGGGATAGTCCGGGATTGGTGCTAGTAGGTTGCTAGTAGTGTTGATTACTCCTTGTAGTTGATGCTAGTTGGTTTATTTGGTGGAAGATCATATGTTCAGATCATTTATGCATATTATACCCCTCTGATTATGAACATGAATATGCTTTGTGAGTAGTTACGTTTGTTTCTGAGGACATGGGAGAAGTCTTGCTATTAGTAGTCATGTGAATTTGGTATTCTTTCTATACTTTGATGAGATGTATGTTGTCTCTCCTCTAGTGGTGTTATGTGAACGTCGACTACATAACACTTCACCATTATTTGGGCCTAGAGGAAGGCAATGGGAAGTAATAAGTAGGTGATGGGTTGCTAGAGTGACAGAAGCTTAAACCCTAGTTTATGCGTTGCTTCGTAAGGGGCTGATTTGGATCCATATGTTTCGTGCTATGGTTAGGTTTACCTTAATACTTTTGTTGTAGTTGCAGATGCTTGCAATAGAGGTAATCATAAGTGGGATGCTTGTTCAAGTAAGAACAACACCCAAGCACCGGTCCACCCACATATCAAATTATGAAAGTACCGAACGCGAGTCATATGAACGTGATGAAAACTAGCTTGACGATATTCCCATGTGTCCTCGGGACCGCTTTTCTCATTATAAGAGTTTCTCTAGGCTTGTCCTTTGCTACAAAAAGGATTGGGCCACCTTGCTGCACTTTATTTACTTTTGTTACTTGTTGCTCGTTACATATTATCCTATCACAAAACTATCTGTTACCACTTGTTTCAGTACTTGCAGAGAATACCTTGGTGAAAACCGCTTATCATTTCCTTCTGCTCCTGGTTGGGTTCGACACTCTTACGTATCGAAAGGACTACGATAGATCCCCTATACTTTTGGGTCATCAGCCATCAAGGGAGACCCGAAACAATGCTTCACTCTGGAGTCAGGGATTTTGCGATTCTGTGGGAGAATTTGTCTGGGAGGCACTACAGCTATGCAGCAGAAGATTATCTCTGCTTTCCATGACAGCCCCATGGGAGGGCACAGTGGGTTCCCGACCACTTTCAGGAGGATCTGGCGTCATTTAGCCTGGCCCAAATAAAGGCACATATTCTGCAGTACGTGCGTTGCTGCTCTGTCTGCCAGCAAGCTAAGCCTGACAGGTCAGCGTCTCCGGGCCCGTTGGAACCCCTACCAATTCCTCACCAGCCATGGGACATGGATCACCATGGACTTCATAGGCGGCCTGCCTCAGTAGGGAAAAGCCAATTGCATCTGGGTGGTCGTGGATAAGCGCACAAATTTTTCACACTTCCTGCCTCTATCTCACCCGTACACAACGTCTAAGGTGGCACTCCTCTACATGTCGAGTATCTACAGGATCCACGAGTTCCCGCACTCTATTGTCTCTGATCGCGACCCGGTATTCACAAGCCACTTCTGGCGTGACCTGTTCAAGTATGCAGGCACAGAACTGTGTATGAGCTCCGTTAACCATCCCCAGAGGGACGACCAAACTGAACGGGTCAATCAGTGCCTGGAAACTTATCTGCGTTGCTTGGTCCACGCATGCCCGAGTCGCTGGAGTCATTGGCTTCCCCTTGCACAATTTTGGTACAACTCCTCACACCATTCAAGCATTGGTATGTCGCCGTTCAAAGCTATATTTGGTCATGAACCACGGACTTTGGGGATCTCGCCTACCGATGGGTGTGAAGTTCCCGCCCTTCAGTGCTGGCTGGATGAACGAGCGGTGATTCAAGACCTCCTACAACAGCATTTGCATCAGGCGCAACAACATATGAAGACGCAGGCGGGCCAGATTTCATTAGGGGGGGGACCGGACGGACCCTTTTATCTGATTCAAACGGACAGAATTTTATCCGGCGGCGGAAAGAATGATTGTTCGTTCATGCATTGGAGTTAGCCTTACCACCGGGCAAACCGATCTTGTCCGCAAGGTCGCCAACCGAGCTGTGACAAGCTTTCCACGGTGCACGGCTGGGCCGGGTTGGTGCATTCAGCGGTCAGGCTTTATAAATCACGCCCGAACAGACCGCCCTAGCTAGGATGGGACTAGCGACTGGTGGCAATAGGGCAAGTACATCAGTTTAGACGGTTGCTGTCTGCAGAGTACCTGCCACCTAACTTCACAACGAGACTGCTCAACAGACACATTATCGCTGAGCTAACCTGACTTTCTGAAACAGCTTATTGCGTCCTGCCATTTAGTTTTTTTTTTTGAGGAATCTTCCTGCCATTTAGTTGCTTCACTACACAAAGATGAAGCACAAATAAGATGAATGTAAATCAGGGTATATGCCTGGTTAGCTGTGACACTCCAAGCGGGGATTAAAAACAGGGATAAAATGTCCAAATTGGGTAACTGAGAATAACAAAAACTAACTAGCTAAATGCCCGTCTGTCACCACGAAATAAAAACTAGGAGATGTATAACAAGATTATTTAACTATAATTTATATTTTGTGAATATTTGCCTTATCTGTAACCTATCACAAAAACAAATATCTTGTTTCTATTGATTTCCTATATATGACGATCCACATGCACTCATCTATTCTTCTTTGCCCTAGCCAAATGTCCCCTTACTCACCAGCTTTAGAGAAGAAATTTTGCTCCTTGTCCTTCCTTCCTTATGTCTTTAAACTCTTTGTTGCTCTATCGCTGTTTAAAAATAAATAAAAGGGCGATGAAAAAAAAATCAATGTCGAGACCGCACCTTCTCCTACACCATCTACACCCTAAAAGAGCGGGCACATCTCGAGAGGTGGTCGCCGCCCTCGCTCTCCGGGCCCCTTGGTATCCACGGTGGCCGGCTCCTACAGAAAGGTGGACCGTGCGCCATCGCAGCAGCCCCGCCTCCTCGCGGAGGCTGCTCTGACCGACGAATACTTCGTCCGTCAAATATAGATTATGATGGAGTAATCCTGTCTAGGTGCCCCCCCCCCCCCCCCGTGCAACCGCGACTTCCAGATCGGACGTTGTGTGATGGAGGTACCGGTGTCGGGCTCGTGCATTGACGGGCCCGTGCCGCCATCCCACTGCAACCGAAGGGGCTAGGATGAGCTTCTTCCCGAGATCAGGAAGGCGCGAGGCCGCATACTCCATTACCTCCGAGGAGGCGGTTTCTCGGGATTGAGGGCCGTCATGTCGGAGGTGGAGCGTCAGGCAAGGCAGTAGGCATGGTACAACTGCCGTCGTCGTTCGCCAAGTCGGACGCGCCGTCTGAATGGGTCCGCAGTGACGTAGGCCTCGCCGCCGCATGGGCCCTCGACCGCTCTGTCACCACCACAGAGATGGTCACGAGGCGCCATCGTCGACTTGACAGCAAGACTGGCAAGATCAGCGAGAAGTGGTCGCTTATCGACTCCTACGCCAATGCTAGAGGTCAGGCCGCCGCCAGAGCTCTGCGGGCGCCACCGGCATTGGCCTCAGCGGCCACCCGCACCGCATAGAAGGAGGCGGAGCGGCTCCTCTGCGAGCGGCAGGCAGTTGCCAGAGAAGACTGCAGTGGCAGATCGGTGCCTTCCACCACTGGTGGGATGATGACAATGGCATGGACGGCAACGCTGGTGTGGCAGGGTAGGGCGACCACATATACAAGATGGTTGTCCCGTACAAGTTGTAGGATCTTTTTTCTAGCTTTTAGTTATAGGGTCGAAGTATCGGTCTTTTTATGTAAATTATGTCCCAACAAGCCCAGAAGCTTCATCCGTTTTTTGCTCGATTGCAAGGATAGGCCGCTTTTCCGTGGGGTAAGTTGGGTAGCACTGTCTTTGGGCATTTTTTCATGATTTTCATGTTTCTTTTATAGTTTTTTTATATTTCATTTTCCTTTGACATTTTTTGTTTTCCATCTGCTTTATTCGTTTTTTTCTTTTCCTTTAAAATTTACCTGACATTTTCTGAAACCCCCAACAATTTTAAAAACTTACATAAACACTTTGATAAAATATGCATACCCTTACTATAAATGTATGACAAGTTTTCTATATGTAGGTCTAAGATTACTTGAACATTTTTTTAAAAGTGCAAAGATTTTCTTCTAAATGAATCATGACTTAAACAAATGTGTTAACAATTTTTTAAATGATATGAATTATTTTCCTAAATGTCTGAACATTTTTTTAATTACATGGTTTATTAAGCGCACGAACACTTTTAACATTCATGAAAATTTCTTAAACTTATATCAACTTTTTATTAAAATGAGTGTACATTTTAAATTTATACAGCCACTGTTTTAAAAATGCAAAGACCGTTGTATACGAACAAAATTCAAATGCATGAGCACTTCTGAAATTCATAAACATTTACACGTACATTTGTTTAAACTTATGCTGGAACTTTCCGAAAATTTCATAACAACCTTTAAAAGGAAGAAAAGTATATTTTTGGTTCGTCAAGTTTACCAGAAATAGACATTTGGTGCCTCATTTTCTATTACTCAATATTTCATACCACATGTTTCAATACCAGGCACACGTCGTCCAAAATCAGGTATGAGGTTGTATTCGGCTGATGTGTCAGCGGTTTTCTTCTACCCACTTGCCATGTGAGACGGTCAACGGAAAAGTCACTGAAGTCATGGATGCGGAGCAGCTAAGAGCACCTCCAGCAGCACTCAGAGGACGCCCTCCCAAGCACTTTTTTTTAGCACCGGTGGTACAAAAAACTCCCAGCCATATCCCAAAGACGTCGTTTTGCGTCGGATTCGGGCAAAAATAGCCCAGGCAACCTCAGGCCGGCGCTACTTCTTGCATGCCCAAACCTCACCTGTCAGCCTCTCTCCTCTCTCTCCTCACATTTTCTGTTAGGCCGACCCATGTGCATGCAAAAAGGAAACTCTCCTCTCTCTCTCTCTCTCTCTCTCTCTCTCTCTCTCTCTCTCTCTCTCTCTCTCTCTCGGCTGGGTGTGTGTGTGTGTGGGGGGGGGGGCTGGAAAACTTTGCAACCCCAGTGCATAAATTTTGCCGGGGCAACCCCAGGAGGCTGAAAAAACGACCCCCGGGGGCACAACGGCTGGAGATGCTCTAAACCACCTTGAGTCCTTGACGAAAACCTGCTGCCGGAGTGACTCCACCATGCTCGTTGTTGCACACTGTCACGTCCGTGAGGAGCACCGCCCTGCGCGCGTGAAACCTGTCAGCTTGTGTCTTGTGGTGGTCTTTGTGCCATTCATTAAATTAGATTATTCTCCGCGCGATTGCTGTAGAAACATTACATTAGATGATTCATTAGCTACGAAATATGATTACAACATCTTAACATTTCTTTTGTTAAGTTAGCAACTTATTGGTTTGAGAAATAAACTAAATTATTTTTCTAACAAAAAACATCTCAGGTCAGATTGTCAGATTAATATATGGTATACCTATTTTTCATTTTAATAAATGTATCTCCAAACAGTCTTGTAGCACTGTAAATTTTTTCATAAGAAAAATGCTCTAGTATTTATGAATAGACAACACACCAGCCAATACTTGTATGCTTATATTGTCTGCTTCAATTCATATTTTCACTCTTTAGTACATTCAAACAATCAATGTTTACAACCAATTCTTGTCAATTTTACATTCCACATAAATAAGATGACGTGCTAATGACATTAGTTTGTTTAAGATGTATAACGTGGATAATTCCGTGAGTAATTAATATGCAGACATGCATGACTTGGTGAGGTAATGATGATGAACTACTTAAGAATAGTAGATTTGGAGGAGTCCAGAAGAAAAGAACATTTGCAACTAATAAGTGCAGAATTGAGCATAGTTCAGATAGCAAGGTTACCTTGTGCTGAAACCTAGTCAACAGGTTTAAGTCCTAAACTTGAAACTGGTACTCGCATTTTCCTATATTTATTTCAGCCTGTTCGACGATGTTTTTTTCAATCAGAGGTGACATGCCCGTCAACTACAAAGGTGTCTATGGTGACTTCGTCAATCACAAGATGTTCTGTTGGCTCGGTACCTCCGGAGTTCTCATAAAAATAAGGTGTGTGTACATGCATTCATACGAATGACTGTATAGCGTGTATGTAGGTATCTGCATTTCTAGTATTTTAAAAGAAATTGCAACGCAAGCAATGGATGTGTACAATAGGGAAAAAACAGGATTTTCTATACTAGAGTGTACCAGGTGGTTAACCAAACCCAATATTTTCACACTGACAAAAGATAATGAAGTCTAATTGTATTGTTGAATTTTACTGAGCTATTCATCAACCGTCAAGGTACTATAAAGAATACCATAAATAAAAATTACAGTTTGGCCCGAAGACCGCCTAGCAATGATTATAAGCACTATAGCAAGCCGAAGGTGCGCCGCCGTCATCACTCCTTCCTTAACGGAGCCAGACAAACCTTGTTGTAGTATGGTCAGGAAGTCGTCGTATTAAGGTCATATAGGACCGATGCACAAGAAGGAAAACCGCCACCAGAAAGAAAACGTGTATATCGGAAGGATCAAATCTATAGACGCACGAACATAGACGAACAAAAACCGGATGCAATTTTATCCACCGAAGGAAATGCGAACCGAATCCAACAGATTCATCGGAGAAAAATCTTCACATGCCCTTTGACGATGCTAGAAGCACGGTAAGGATGGAGGCAAAGACGAAAGGATCTTATTCCATCTTCAGAGAGCCTCCCCCGCGGCGCCTACTGAACCTAAGTCAAAACCTGTCAAGAAAGCACGTAAAATTGAAGCCCTCCTGCCAGCAAGTGCCGGGATCTACCGCACATCCATGGCCCCAATGCCATAGAAGACGAGGCAGATCGCCGGCGACACCGGCGGACGGCACGAGAATCGTTAGCGGTTTGGTGCCTTGGCGTACGAACGCCTACCTCTGACGTGTCTTAAAGGTAAGAAAATGTCTCCCATCCATTGTTTGTTGGGTAGAGTTCATGTGTACTAGCATGAACGTAGGAAGTTCCCCCGCCCTATAAGTTTTCGAGCAACCGTGCGTCAGCTCAACCCAAAAGAGGTGAGGGTTCATCCAACAAGAATGCAACAAGTTTTATGCCACTCTTGAGAGCATTGAAGGTTGTCCCGTGAGTGGCGTAGGCGTGAGCGACATGGTATACAACTTTTTCTCATTGTTAATTGATACGTCTCCATCGTATCTTCAATTTTTTTTATTGTTTCACGATATTATCTTACAAATTTTGGCAACAATTTTTATGATTTTCTTGGACTAACTTATTGATCCAGTATCTAGTGCCAGTTCCTATTTGTTGCATGTTTTTGTTTGCAGAAAATCCATATCAAACGAAGTTCAAACGCGATAAAATTTTACGAAGATTTTTTTGGAACATATGTGATTTTTGGGGAAAATAATCAACGCAATACGATGCTCGAGGGAATCACGAGCTCACACGGCAAGCCCTCTACCCTAGGGTGCGCCCGCTGAGCATATGACTCCTCTGTAAGTCGGTTGGGGTCATTCTTTTGCCACAGGGAAGCTAATATCTGGAAAACAATCATGTTGAAATTTCATCCCAATCGGAGTTACGGATCTTAAGGAATATAATAGGCGGTGAAGGGCCCGAAAACAGGAACACGAAACAGAAGAGAACAGAGAGAGATCCTTTCTCGGAGGGGCTCCTGCCGTCCAGGACCCATGGCGGCCAAGAACCAGTGGGGAAACCCTCCTCCCATCTAGGGGGAGGCCAAGGAAGAAGAAGAAAGATGGGGGCTCTCTCCCCCTCTCTTCCGGTGGCGACAGAACGTCGACAGGGGAATCATCGTGTGACGGCGATCTACTCCAACAACTCCGTATCTTCATCAACACCTCCACCACCTTCCCTCATCTATATTTAGTGTACCATGCTGCCACGACCCGTTGTACCCCCTACTTGAACGTTTTGCTTTATCTTTCATATTATTATCCAATGATGCGTTGCCATCCTATGATGTTCGAGTAGATTTTTTATCCTATTGGTAATTCATGAATTGCTATAATTGGTTTAAATTGCTGCTGGTTATGTTGTTGTCCTTTGGTGCCTACAATATGAGTTCGCGCGTGGATTATACCAGAGAGATAGTAGTATTTTGATAGTACTATGCATTACAGGGCAAGAGTGACGGGAACTTCTTCCTATCATAGAAATTCGTTCATACGAGATTGAAGGGGGACCAATATATCTTAATGCTATGGTTGGGTATCACCTTCATGTACTTTAGAAATTGCGGATGCTTGCTAATGTTCCACTCATAAGTGCATAGAATTCCAAGTAAGGGATGGCATGCTAGCAGTGCCCTCTCCCACGTCAAAAACTTGCCATCGGTCTAGTAACATATCAATTTGCTTATGGACCATTCTGCAAATCCTACCACCCTTTCATTACTCGCTACATTAACTTCATTGTTCTTTGTTAAACAACACCTAATTTTCATTTCCACATTCTTTATTATCTTGCAAACCTATCCCACTACACCTATAAAGTAGTTCTAGTTTTATTACTTGTTTTTAGGTAAAGCAAACGTTAGTGTGCGTAGAGTTCTATCGGTGGTCGATAGAACATTAGAGAATGATAATTCTAACTTTAGCTCCTCCTTGGGTTTGACAATCCTTCTTATCGAAAAAGACTAAAAACAATCCCCTACACTTGTGGGTGATCATTCATATGTCATTTTCATGTTTGTTGCATTTGTGCCCATCACAATTGCATTGTAATCTTCACTTTTATTTGTAGGCATTTCAAACTTTGTAATCCTTCAAGACCCAACATGAAAATAAGTCATTCACCCTCATTCATTGTTGGACGATCATCAACAGAGACACCTTGCAGTTGCGAACAATGATTATGCATGCATGCTATGTGCAGCATCGCATGTCCGTTTGCCAAGAGATGTTGGGATGCCATTGGGATCACCTGGCCGACCGTGGACAAAGTATTCTCCATGTTGCATACGGGTAGAAATAATTGGGGGATGGCCATGTTCATGGAATTTTTTTATGGTGGCCACCTGTGGGATTTAGAAACAACAAGTGCTTTCGATGGATCAACCCATCTTTTGAATCGAATCGTGGCACGTAAGGTTCATGGAGGACTTCGGGTTGCTGGTGCAAAGGGCAAAAAGTAGGCTAGTTCCGTTCATTCATAGCTTGTTAGATTCCCCATAGGACCCCCCCCCCCTTTATTCTTGTGTACACCCATTTGGTCTGCACCTTCTGATCTCCTGAACCCCCCCCCCCCTCCTCGTGCCTCTCCCCGACCCTAACATGTAAATAAATATCTCCTTTCTAATTTTCTTATATAAAGTCAGTGGAGAAACTTTTCCACAGTGTTCATAGTTCGCCGAAATAAATTTTCCTCAAGTTTGGGAAGCAATATTCACATCCATTATTAGACAAAATTCGAATAAAACGCACATCAGTCCATTTGCGGTCGTGTGTTCGAGTTGGCCTTACCACCGTGCCTACCGATCTTGTCGGCCAAGCCGCCAACCGAGCCGTGACAAGCTGTCCACGTTGCCCGGCTGGGCCTGGTTGGTACCATAGCGGTCAGGCTTTACTTCACGCCCGGAAGGACCACCCTAGATAGGATCTGACTACCGATTGATGGGCAATATGGCAAGTACATTAGTTTAGACTGTTGCTGTCTACAAAGTATGCCTACCACTTCACTTCAAAAAGAGACAGTTAAACAGACACCTTATATGCTGAATTATCTATTTAATTATCTGAAACAATTTACTGCGTCCTTCTGCCTTTTATTTGCTTCACTATACAAAGATGAAGCATGATAAGATGAACGTAAATCTGGGTATATGCTTGGTTAGGCGTGGCACTCCATGCGGACTGTTAAAAACAGGGATGAAATGTCCAAATTGGACAACTCGGAAGAACAAAACTAACCAGCTGAATGCCCGTGCGTTGTCACGGAATAAAAAATAAGAGGTGTATAACAAGATAATTAACTATAATTTATGAACGTGTGTCTGGTCTATAACCTATCACGAAAACAAATATTTTGTTTCCATTGATTTTTTATATATGAGCATGCACCGTTCTATTATTCTTTACCTAGCCAAATGTCCCCTGCATACGAGCTTTGAAGAAGAAATTTTGCTCTTTGTAATTTCTCCCTTATGTCTTCATGCCGGAATACTCTTTGTTGCTCTATTTTTTTCGAAGTAAATGAAAGGATGATGAAAAGATATCCATGTCGAGAGTGGACCTTCTCCTACACCGTCTACACCCTAAAATAGCATGCACATGTCGAGAGGCGTTCGCCGCCCTCGCTATCTGAGCCCCATGGCATCCTTGGAGGCAGGTTCCACTAGGAAGGAGAAGATCGTCAAGTCATCTGGTGGCAAGGAAGACCGGTGCCATAGCAGCAGTCCCGCCGACCCGTGGAGGTCGCTCTTAGAGATGAAGACTTCGTCCGTCAGATGCGCCCGGCCCCACCATCACCCTCCCCACTCCGACCGGTCAAGGACGAGTCTCTGTACCCACCTCCCCCGCGCAACCACCGCGGCACCCAATTCGGAGGCCTCGTCAAGGAGGAGCCCGTGTCCCCCATGCAACCTCGGCATCCAAATCGGACGTTGCAAGCAGGAGCAACAGACGTCACCGCCGGCGCATAGCCGGAACACACACATTGACGAGCCCGCGCCGCCACGGCGCCACATCCGCCACGTCAAGGATGAAGTTCCAGCCGCGATCATGAAGGTGCGAGGCTGCAGCCTCCACTTCCTCACAGCAGCAGTTCCTCGGGATCAAGGGTCGTCGTGTCAAAGGAGGAGCGCGTGGCGAGGGAATTGGTGTGGTGCGACTGGCCTGTCCGATGCTCGCCAAGTCGAACGTGGTGCCGGAATGGGTGTGCCACGCAGCATGGGTACTCGCCCGCTTCATCACCACAACGGAGACGACCGCTATACGACGCTCTCGCCTTGAAAGCCAGATCCGCAAGATCGGCGTGGAGTGGTCGCTTAGCAACCACTCCACCAATGCCAAGGGCTAAGACACCGCCAGAGCTCTGCGGGAGCCATCGTTATTGGCCTCGGCGGCCCTCGACGCCGCGCAGAAGGAGACGGAGCGTCTCCTCTGCAAGTGACAGATAGTTGTCAGACAAGGCTGACGTGGTGGTTCTGCGCCCTTCCGCCGCTGGAGGGGCGACGACAATAACAGTGCAACAGGATAAGGCGGCCACACACACGAGGTGGTCGTCTGGTACAAGTTGTAGTATTTATTTTGTAGTTTTCAGTTAGACGGTCAAAATATCAGCCTTTTTATGTAAATTATGTCCCAACAATCCCAGATGCTTCATGTGGCGTTGCTCGATTGCAAGGATATGCCGGTTTTCACTAGGCCAAGGTGGGTAGCACTATTTTTTGGCAATTTTTCGGAATATCATTTTTATTCTAGTTTCGTTATCATGTTTCATCTTCCTTTGACAATTTTTTTGTTTCCCATCTACTTTATTCATTTTTTTACTTTCTTTAAAATTTAAATGACATTTTCTAAAAACCGTAACGATTTTAAACTTACATCAAGACTTCTATAAAATATACAACCCTTATTATAAATGTATGATAACTTCTCTATAAATAGGTGTACAATTACCTGAACATTCTTGAAAAAGTACAAAGATTTTCGTATAAATGCATCATGACTTAAAAAAATGCGTGAACATTTTCAGAAAGTGTGTGAAATATTTTTTAAATAATATGAATTATTTTCATAAATTTGTGAATTTTCTTAAATTATATTGTTTAATAAACACATGAACACTTTTAAAATGCATGAACAATTCTTAAACTTATATCAACTGTTTATTAAATGAGTGAATGTTTTAAATTTATAGACCATTATTTTAAAAATGCGAAGACCGTTTGATATGAACACTTTTGAAATGCTTCAGCACTTCTGAAAGTCATAAATATTTACACGTACATTTGTTTAAAATTATGCTGACACTTTCTCAAAATGTCATAACATCATTTAAAAAGGTGAAAAAAATTGTGTTTTTGGTCCGTCAAATTTACCAGAATTATAAATTTGGTCTCGTATTTTCTATTACTCGATATTTCATCCCTCATGTTTTAACTGGCAGAATGCCCGTGCGTTGCAACGGGCTGCATTGACTTCTTCATTTTACTGTCAAAGCACTCTCCTTTTCTTATTCAAACGGACAGAATTTTTTGGAAAGAATGAATGTTCGTTCGTGCATTGGAGGTAGCCTTACCACCGGGCAAACCGATCTTGTCCGCAAGGTCGCCAACCGAGCTGTGACAAGCTTTCCACGGTGCACGGCTGGGCCGGGTTGGTGCATTCAGCGGTCAGGCTTTATAAATCACGCCCGAACGGACCGCCCTAGCTAGGATGGGACTAGCGATTGGTGGCAATAGGGCAACTACATCAGTTTAGACGGTTGCTGTCTGCAGAGTACCTGCCACCTAACTTCACAACAAGACTGCTCAACAGACACATTATCGCTGAGCTAACCTGACTTTCTGAAACAGCTTACTGCGTCCTTCTGCCATTTAGTTGCTTCACTACACAAAGATGAAGCACAAATAAGAGGAGGCCGTCACGTACCAAGAAGCCCAACTGGCAGAACACTGGGCCTGAGTGGCCAGTGAGCCCAGCCCCGCGTCGCTACTTTAGCCGCAGCCACGAGTGGATCGGCATCCGGTGGATCACGAACCTGGCGGCGGCACGAACCCAAGTCTCCGTACTGTTCCTCCTCCTTCCCCCAAATTCGTGTACTTGAGCTTGTAATCGAACCTAAGTGATAGCATACCGTCAATAGATCGCTCCACCACTATCGCTGAGCTAACCTGACTTTCTCAAACAGCTTACTGCGTCCTTCTGCCATTTAGTTGCTTCACTACACAAAGATGAAGCACAAATAAGATGAACGTAAATCAGGTTATATGCCTGGTTAGTTGTGACACTCCAAGCGGGGATTAAAAACAGGGATAAAAGGTCCAAATTGGGCAAATGAGAAGAACAAAAACTAACTAGCTAAATGCCCGTCTGTCGCCATGAAATAAAAACTACGAGATGTATAACAAGATTATTTAACTATAATTTATATTTTGTGAATATTTGCCTTATCTGTAACCTATCACAAAAACAAATATCTTGTTTCTATTGATTTCCTATATATGACGATCCACATGCACTCATCTATTCTTCTTTGCCCTAGCCAAATGTCCCCTTACTCACCCGCTTTAGAGAAGAAAGTTTGCTCCTTGTCCTTCCTTCCTTATGTCTCTAAACTCTTTGTTGCTCTATCGCTGTTTCAAAATAAATAAAAGGGTGATGAAAAAAAATCAATGTCGAGACCGCACCTTCTCCTACACCATCTACACCCTAAAAGAGCGGGCACATGTCGAGAGGTGGTCGCCGCCCTCGCTCTCCGGTCCCCTTGGTATCCACGGTGGCCGGCTCCTACAGCAAGGTGGACCGTGCGCCATCGCAGCAGCCCCGCCTCCTCGCGGAGGCTGCTCTGACCGACGAATACTTCGCCCGTCAAATATAGATTATGATGGAGTAATCCTGTCTAGGTGCCCCCCCCCCCCCCCGTGCAACCGCGACATCCAGATCGGACGTTGTGTGATGGAGGAACCGGTGTCGGGCTCGTGCATTGACGGGCCCGTGCCGCCATCCCACTGCAACCGCACGGTCTAGGATGAGCTTCTGCCCGAGATCAGGAAGGCGCGAGGCCGCATACTCCATTACCTCCGAGGAGGCGGTTCCTCGAGATTGAGGGCCGTCATGTCGGAGGAGGAGTGTCAGGCAAGGCAGTAGGCATGGTACAACTGCCGTCGTCGTTCGCCAAGTCGGACGCGCCGTCTGAATGGGTCTGCAGTGACGTAGGCCTCGCTGCCGCATGGGCCCTCGACCGCTCTGTCACCACCACAGAGATGGTCACGAGGCGCCATCGTCGACTTGACAGCAAGACTGGCAAGATCAGCGAGAAGTGGTCGCTTATCGAGTCCTACGCCAATGCTAGAGGCCAGGCCGCCGCCAGAGCTCTGCGGGCGCCACCGGCATTGGCCTCAGCGGCCACCCGCACCGTGTAGAAGGAGGCGGAGCGGCTCCTCTCGAGCGACAGGCAGTTGCCAGAGAAGGCTGCAGTGGCAGATCGGCGCCTTTCTACCACTGGTGGGGCGATGACAATGGCATGGACGGCGACGGTGGTGCGGCAGGGCAGGGTGGCCACATATACAAGATGGTTGTCCCGTACAAGTTGTAGGATCTTTTTTCTAGCTTTTAGTTATAGGGTCAAAGTAACAGTATTTTTATGTAAATTATGTCCCAACAAGCCCAGAAGCTTCATCAATTTTTGCTCGATTGCAAGGATAGGCCGCTTTTCCGTGGGGTAAGGTGGGTAGCACTCTCTTTTGGCATTTTTTCATGATTTTCATGTTTCTTTTTTAGTTTTTTTATATTTCATTTTCGTCTGACATTTTTTGTTTTCTATCTGCTTTATTAGTTTTTTCTTTTCCTTTAAAATTTACCTGACATTTTCTGAAACCCCCAACAATTTTAAAAACCTACATAAACACTTTGATAAAATATGCATACCCTTACTATAAATGTATGGCAACTTTTCTATATGTAGGTCTAAGATTACTTGAACATTTTTTTAAAAAGCGCAAAGATTTTCTTCTAAATGGATCATGACTTAAACCAATGTGTTAACAATGTTTTAAATAATATGAATTATTCTCCTAAATGTGTGAACATTTTTTAAATTACATGGTTTATTAACGGCACAAACACTTTTAAAATTCATGAAAAATTCTTAAACTTATATCAACTTTCTATTAAAATGAGTGTACATTTTAAATTTATACGACCACTGTTTTAAAAATGCAAAGACCGTTGTATACGAATAAATTTCAAATCCATGAGCACTTCTGAAATTCATAAACATTTACACGTACATTTGTTTAAAATTATGCTGGCACTTTCCGAAAATTTCATAACATCCTTTAAAAGGAAGAAAAGTATATTTTTGGTTCGTCAAGTTTACCAGAATTAGACATTTGGTGCCTCATTTTCTATTACTCAATATTTCATCCCTCATGTTTCAATACCGGGCACACGTCGTCCAAAATCAGGGATGAGGTTGTATTCGGCTGATGTGTCAGCGGATTTCTTCTACCCACTTGCCATGTGAGACGGTCAACGGAAAAGTCATTGGAGTCATGGATGCGGAGCAGCTAAGAGCACCTCCAGCCGCACCCACAGGTTGCCCTCCGAAGCACTTTTTTAGCACCGGTGGTACAAAAAACTCCCAGCCATACCCCCAAGATGTCGTTTTGCGTTGGATTTGGGCAAAAATAGCCACGGCAACCTCAGGCCGGCGCTACTTCTTGCATGCCCAAACCCCACATGTCAGCCTCTCTCCTCTCTCTCTCTCCTCACATTTTTTGTTAGGCCGACCCTTGTGGATGCAAAAAGGAATCTCTCTCTTTCTATCTTTGCATGTATCGGCTGGGTGGGGGGGGGGAAGGCTGGAAAACTTTTCAACCCCAGTGCATAAATTTTGCCGCGGCAACCCCAGGAGGCCGAAAAAACACCCCTCGGGGGGCACAACGGCTGGAGATGCTCTAAACCACCTTGAGTCCTTGATGAAAACCTGCTGCCGGAGTGACTCCACCATGCTCGTTGTTGCACACTGTCACGTCCGTGAGCAGCACCGCCCTGCGCGCGTGAAACCTGTCAGCTTGTGTTTTGTGGTGGTATTTGTGTCATTCAATAAATTAGATTATTCTCCGCATGATTTCTGTAGAAACATTAAATTAGATGATTCGTTAGCTACGAAATATGATTACAACATCTTAACATTTCTTTTGTTAAGTTAGCAACTTAATGGTTTGAGAAATAAACTAAATTCTTTTTCTAACAAAAAACATCTTAGGTCAGATTGTCAGATTAGTATATGGTATACCTATTTTTCATTTTAATAAATGTATCTCCAAACAGTCTTGTAGCATTGTAAATTTTTTCATAAGAAAAATGCTCTAGTATTTATGAATAGACAACACACCAGCCAATACTTGTATGCTTATATTGTCTGCTTCAATTCATATTTTCACTCTTTAATACATTCAAACTATCAATGTTTACAACCAATTCTTGTCAATTTTACATTCCACATAAATAAGATGACATGCTAATGACATTAGTTTGTTTAATATGTATAACGTGGATAATTACGTGAGTAATTATTATGCAGACATGCATGACTTAGTGAGGTAATGATGATGAACTACTTAAGAATAGTAGATTCGGAGGAGTCTAGAAGAAAAGAACATTTGCAAATAATAAGTCCATAATTGAGCATAGTTCAGATAGCTAGGTTACCTGTGATGAAACCTAGTCAAAAGGTTTTAGTCCTAAACTTGAAACTGGTACTCGCATTTTCCTATATTTATTTCAGCCTTTTCGACGATGGTTTTTCAATCAGAGGTGGCATTCCTGTCAACTATAAAGGTGTCTATGGTGACTTCGTCAATCACAAGATGTTTTGTTGGCTCGGTACCTCCGAAGTTCTCATGAAAATAAGATGTGCGTACATGCATTCATACGAATGACTGTATAGCGTGTATGTAGGTATCTGCATTTCTAGTATTTTAAAAGAAATTGCAACGCAAGCAATTGATGTGTACAATAGGGAAAAACCAGGATTTTCTATACTAGAGTGTACCAGGTGGTTAACCAAACCCAATATTTTCACACTGAAAAAAGATAATGAAGTCTAATTGTATTTTTAAATTTTACTTAGCTATTCATCAACCGTCAAGGTACTATAAAGAATACCATAAATAAAAATTAAAGTTTGGCCCGAAGACCGCCTAGCACTGATTATAAGCACTACAGCAAGCCGAAGGCGCGCCGCCGTCATCACTCCTTCCTTAACGGAGCCGGCCAAATCTTGTTGTAGTATAGTCAGGAAGTCGTCGTATTAAGGTCATATAGGACACATGCACAAGAACGAAAACTGCCACAAGAAAGAAAAAGCGTATATCGGAAGGATCGAATCTATAGACACACGAACATAGACGAACAAAAACCGGATTCAATTTTATCCACCGAAGGAAATGCCAACCGAATCCAACAGATTCATCGGAGAAAAATCTCCACATGCCCTTTGACGATGCTAGAAGCACTGTCAGGATGGAGGCAAAGCCGAAAGGATCTTATTCCATCTTCAGAGAGCCTCCCCCGCGGTGCCTACTGAATCTGACTCAAAACCTGTCAAGAAAGCATGCAAAACCAAAGCCCTCCTGCCAGCTAGTGCCGGGATCTACCGCACATCCATGGCCCCAATGCCACACGAGACAAGGCAGATCGCCGGCGACACCGGCGCACAACACGAGAATTGTTAACGGTTTGGTGCCCTGGCGTACGAATGCCTACCGCTGACGTGTCTTAAAGGTAAGAAAATGTCTCTCATCCATTGTTTTTTGGGTAGAGTTCATGTGTACTAGCATGAACGTAGGAAGTTCCCCCCGCCATATAAGTTTTCGAGCAACTGTGCGTCAGCTCAACCCAAAAGAGGTGAGGGTTCATCCAACGAGAATGCAACAAGTTTTATGCCACTCTTGAGAGCATTGAAGGTTGTCCCGTGAGTGGCGTAGGCGTGAGAGACATGGTATACAACCTTTTCTCATTGCTAATTGATACGTCTCCGTCGTATCTTCAATTTTTTTTATTGTTTCACGATATTATCTTACAAATTTTGATTAATTTTGGCTACAATTTTTATGATTTTCTTGGACTAACTTATTGATCCAGTACCCAGTGCCAGTTCCTATTTGCTGCATGTTTTTTTTGCAGAAAATCCATATCAAACGAAGTTCAAACACGATAAAATTTTACGGAGATTTTTTTGGAACATATGTGATTTTTTGGAAAAATAATCAACGCAATACGATGCTCGAGGGAATCACGAGCTCACACGGCAAGCCCTCTACCCTAGGTTGCGCCCGGTGAGCATATGACTCCTCCGTAAGTCGGTTGCGGTCCTTCTTTTGCCGCAGGGAAGCTAATATCCGGAAAACAATCATGTTGAAATTTCATCCCAATCGGAGTTACGGACCTTAAGGAATATAAGAAGCGGTGAAGGGCCAGAAAACAGGAACACGAAACAGAAGAGAATAGAGAGAGATCCTATCTCGGAGGGGCTCCTGCCGTCCAGGAGCCATGGCGGCCAAGGACTAGTGGGGAAACCCTCCTCCCATCTAGGGGGAGGCCAAGGAAGAAGAAGAATGATGGGGGCTCTCTCGCCCTCTCTTCCGGTGGCGACAGAACATCGATAGGGGAATCATCGTGTGATGGCGATCTACTCCAACAACTCCGTATCTTCATCAACACCTCCACCACCTTCCCTCATCTATATTCAGTGTACCACGCTCCCGCGACCCGTTGTATCCCCTACTTGAACATTTTGCTTTATCTTTCATATTATTATCCAATGATGCGTTGCCATCCTATGATGTTCGAGTAGATTTTTTATCCTATTGGTAATTGATGAATTGCTATAATTGGTTTAAATTGTTGGTGGTTATGTTGTTGTCCTTTGGTGCCTACAATATGAGTTCGCGCGTGGATTATACCACAAAGTTAGTAGTTTTTTGATAGGACTATGCATTAGACAGCAAGATTGAGGAAACTTCTTCCTATCATAGAAATTCATTCATACGGTATTGAAGGAGGACCAATATATCTTAATTCTATGCTTGGGTTTCACCTTCATGAACTTCAGTAGTTGCGGACGCTTACTAATTGTTCCACTCATAAGTGCATAGAATTTCATGTAAGGGATGGCATGCTAGCTGTTCCCTCTCCCACGTCAAACACTTGCCATCGGCTAGTAACTTATCAATTTGCTTATGGACAATTCTGCAAATCCTACCACCCTTTCATTACTCTCTACATTAACTTCATTGTTCTTTTGTTAAACAACACCTAATTTTCATTTCCACATTCTTTATTATCTTGCAAACCTATCCCACTACACCTGCAAAGTAGTTCTAGTTTTATTACTTGTTTTTAGGTAAAGCAAATGTTAGTGTGCGTAGAGTTCTATCGGTGGTCGATTCGACATGAGAGAATGATAATTCTAACTTTGGCTCCTCCTTGGGTTTGACAGTCCTTCTTATCGAAAAAGACTAAAAACAATCCCCTACACTAGTGGGTGATCATTCATATGTCATTTTCATGTTTGTTGCATTTGTACCCATCACAATTACATTGTGATCTTCACTTTTATTTGTAGGCATTTCAAACTTTGTAATCCTTCAAGACCCAACATGAAAATAAGTCATTCACCCTCATTCATTGTTGGACGATCATCAACAGAGACAGCTTGCAGTTGCGGACAATGATTATGCATGCATGCTATGTGCAGCCTCGCATGTCCGTTTGCCAAGAGATGTTGGGATGCCAATGGGATCACCTGGCTGACCGTGGACAAAATATTCTCCATGTTGCATACAGGTAGAAATAATTGGAGGATGGCCATGTTCATGGAATTTTTTATGGTGGCCGCCTGTGGGATTTAGAAACAACAAGTGCTTTCGAGGGATCAACCCATCTTTTGAATCGAATCGTGGCGCGTAAGGTTCATGGAGGACTTCCGGTTGCTGGTGCAAAGGGCAAAAAGTAGGCTAGTTCCGTTCATTCATACCTTGTTAGATTCCTCTTAGGACCCCCCCCCCTTATTCTTGTGTACACCCATTTGGTCTGCACCTTCTGATCTCCTGAAACCCCCCCCCCCCTCCTCGTGCCTCTCCCGACACTAACATGTAAATAAATATGACCTTTCTAATTTTCTTATATAAAGTCAGTGGAGAAACTTATCCACAGTGTTCATAGTTCGCCAAAATAAAATTGCCTCAAGTTTGGAAAGCAATATTCACATCCATTATTAGACAGAATTCGAATAAAACGCAAAACGCACATCAGTCCATTTGCGGTCATGTGTTCGAGTTGGCCTTACCACCGTGCCTACCGATCTTGTCGGCCAAGCTGCCAACCGAGCTGTGATAAGCTGTCCACGTTGCCCGGCTGGGCCTGGTTGGTACCATAGCGGTCAGGCTTTACTTCACGCCCGGAAGGACCGCCCTAGATAGGATCTGACTACCGATTGATGGGCAATATGGAAAGTACATTAGTTTAGACTGTTGCTGTCTACAAAGTATGCCTACCACTTCACTTAAAAAAGAGACAGTTAAACAGACACCTTATATGCTGAATTATCTGAAACAATTTGCTGCATCCTTCCGCCTTTTATTTGCTTCATTATACAAAGATGAAGCATGATAAGATGAACGTAAATCTGGGTATATGCTTGGTTAGGCGTGACACTCCATGCGGACTGTTAAAAACATGGATGAAATGTCCAAATTGGACAACTCAGAAGAACAAAACTAACTAGCTAAATGCCCGTGCGTTGTCACGGAATAAAAAATTAAGAGGTGTATAACAACGTAATTAACTATAATTTATGAATGTATGCCTGGTCTATAACCTATCACGAAAACAAATATTTTGTTTCTATTCATTTCTTATATATGAACATGCACCGCTCTATTATTCTTTACCTAGCCAAATGTCCCCTGCATAACAGCTTTGAAGAAGAAATTTTGCTCTTTGTAATTTCTCCCTTATGTCTTCATGCGGGAATACTCTTTGTTGCTCTATTTTTTTCTAAGTAAATGAAAGGATGATGAAAAGATATCCATGTCGAGAGTGGACCTTCTCCTACACCATCTACACCCTAAAATAGCATGGACATGTCGAGAGGCGTTCGCCGCCCTCGCTATCTGAGCCCCTTGGCATCCATGGCGGCAGGTTCCACTAGGAAGAAGAAGATCGTCAAGTCATCTGGCGGCAAGGAGGACCGGCGCCATAGCAGCAGGCCCACCTACCCGTGGAGGTTGCTCTTACAGATGAAGACTTCGTCCGTCAGATAGGGATCATGATAGAGCGATCGCTCCGTCAGATGGGCCCGGCCCCACCATCACCATCCCCACTTCGACCGGTCAAGGACGAGCATGTGTCCCCACCTCCCCCGCACGGTTACGCGGCGCCCAGTACGGAGGCCTAATCAAGGAGGAGCCCAGGTCCCCCATGCAAGCGCGGCATCCAAATCGGATGTTGCGAGCAGGAGCAACAGACGTCACCGCCGGCGCACAGCCGGAACACACGCATTGACGAGCCTGCGCCGCCACCCCACCACATCCGCCGCGTCAAGGATGAACTCCTGCCGAGATCACGAAGGTGCGAGGCTGCAGCCTCCACTTCCTCGGAGCAGCAGTTCCTCAGGATCAAGGGTCGTCATGTCAAAGGAGGAGCGCGTGGTGAGGCAATCGGTGTGGTACGACTGGCCCGTCCGACGCTCGCCCAGTCGAACGCGGTGCCGGAATGGGTGTGCAACGCAGCAAGGGTACTCGGCCGCTTCGTCACAACAGCGGAGACGACCGCTATACGCCGCCGTTGCCTTAATAGACAGATCCGCAAGATCCGGGAGGAGTGGTCGCTTAGCAACTCCTCCACCAATGCCAAGGGTTAAGATACCGCCAGAGCTCTGCGGGAGCCATCGTCATTGGCCTCGGCAGCACTCGACGCGGCGCAGAAGGAGACGGAGTGTCTCCTCTACAAGTGACAGGTAGTTGTCACACAAGGCTGACATGGTGGACCTGCGCCTTCGGCCGCTGGAGGGTTGACGACAACGGCAGTGCAACAGGATAGGGCGGCCGCGCATACGAGGTGGTCGTCTGGTACAAGTTGTAGTATTTATTTTGTAGTTTTTAGTTAGACAGTCAAAATATCAGCCTTTTTATGTAAAATATGTCCCAACAATCCCAGATGTTTCATTTGGCTTTGCTCGATTGCAAGGATATGCAGGTTTTCACTAGGCCAAGGTGGGTAGCACTATTTTTGGGCAACTTTTCGGAGTTTCATTTTTATTCTAGTTTCGTTATCATGTTTCATCTTCCTTTGACTATTTTTTTGTTTTCCATCTACTTTATTCATTTTTTTACTTTCTTTGAAATTTAAATGACATTTTGTAAAACCCTAACAATTTTAAACTTACATCAAGACTTTTATGAAATATGCAACCCTTATTATAAATGTATGTCAACTTCTCTATAAATTGGTGTAAGATTTCCTGAACATTCTTGAAAAAGTACAAAGATTTTCGTATAAATGCACATTGACTTAAAAAAATCTGTGAACATTTTCAAAAAGTATGTGAAATATTTTTTAAATAATATGAATTATTTTCATAAATGTGTCAATTTTCTTAAATTATATGGTTTAATAAACACATGAACACTTTTAAAATGCATGAACAATTCTTAAACTTATATCAACTGTTTATTAAATGAGTGAATGTTTTAAATTTATAGACCATTATTTTAAAAATGCGAAGACCGTTTGGTATGAACACTTTTGAAATGCTTCAGCACTTCTGAAAGTCATAAATATTTACACGTACATTTGTTTAAAATTATGCTGACACTTTCTCAAAATGTCATAACATCATTTAAAAAGGTGAAAAAAATTGTGTTTTTGGTCCGTCAAATTTACCAGAATTATAAATTTGGTCTCGTATTTTCTATTACTCGATATTTCATCCCTCATGTTTCAACTGGCAGAATGCCCGTGCGTTGCAACGGGCTGCATTGACTTCTTCTTTTTACTGTCAAAGCACTCTCCTTTTCTTATTCAAACGGACATAATTTTTTGGAAAGAATGAATGTTCGTTCGTGCATTGGAGTTAGCCTTACCACCGGGCAAACCGATCTTGTCCGCAAGGTCGCCAACCGAGCTGTGACAAGCTTTCCACGGTGCACGGCTGGGCCGGGTTGGTGCATTCAGCGGTCAGGCTTTATAAATCACGCCCGAACGGACCGCCCTAGCTAGGATGGGACTAGCGATTGGTGGCAATAGGGCAACTACATCAGTTTAGACGGTTGCTGTCTGCAGAGTACCTGCCACCTAACTTCACAACGAGACTGCTCAACAGACACATTATCGCTGAGCTAACCTGACTTTCTGAAACAGCTTACTGCGTCCTTCTGCCATTTAGTTGCTTCACTACACAAAGATGAAGCACAAATAAGAGGAGGCCGTCAAGTACCAAGAAGCCCAACTGGCACAACACTAGGCCTGAGTGGCCAGTGAGCCCAGCCCCGCGTCGCTACTTTAGCCGCAGCCACGAGTGGATCGGCATCCGGTGGATCACGAACCTGGCGGGGCATGAACCCAAGTCTCCCTACTGTTCCTCCTCCTTCCCCCAAATTCGTGTACTTGAGCTTGTAATCGAACCTAAGTGATAGCATACCGTCAATAGATCGCTCCACCACTATCCCTACTCTTACATCTGGTATCAGAGACCAATCCCACGTTCTTCCCTGCGTCGATCTGGCACAATTCGTTGAAACCAGATCCCTGCACCAAGCGTGAATCCGCCTCATAGCCATGGATACGTCCGTCCAGTCGATCCTGGAGCGTCTGGAAACCACCCTCAAGGAGCACACCACCGCGATCCACGCCTCCAACTCCAAGATCGACAACCTCGTGGCGTGGCGCCACGATCTCGAGCGGCGTGTCACCGATTTGTCCGACGCGGTGGCGGTCCTCCAGCGTGCCTCGCTGCCGCCGCCACCTCCGGAGAGGGCACTCCACCAGGCGCCTTCGTCGGGCCAACAACTTCCTGCGACAATCGGCGCCCACATCGGGGCCGCGTCTAGCGTGGCAGCAACTCTGCAAGGGCTCGAAGGCCATGGTGTCTCCCACAGTGGCCATCGGCAGCGTAGCCACTGCCCCCGGCAAACTGTCAGTACGATGGCCCTCCCTCACCACATGCTATTTCCCCATTCGCGCATGCTAGCCAGCTACTCGGTAGCCTCGGCCAAGCGCATCCCTCCATCTAGTTCCCACAGTTCACGGGCGACAACCCAAAGCCGTGGAAAACCCTTTGCGAACAGTACTTCAGAATTTTTGCTTTTCTGCCGTCGTTTTGGTTACCCGTGGCCGCGCTGAACTTCTCTGGTTCTGCGTCAATCTGATTACAATCCATCCAGAAACGGCTCAAGGAATTTGATTGGGAATCATTCACTGCCCTTTTGTGCACGCGCTTTGGCTGCCATCGACATCAAACGTTGATCCGTCAGTTTTACACTATCTGGCAAACAACTACAGTCGTAGATTACATTGAGCAGTTTGAGTCCATTATAAATCATCTCAGCTCTTATGCTGACACTATTCACGCATTTTATTTCCTCGCTCGTTTTGTGGAGGGACTCCGGAAGGACATTCGAGCAGTGGTGTTGGTTCAGCGGCCGCCGGACCTGGACACTGCCTGCGCCTTGGCGCTACTCCAAGAAGAAGTGGCTGATGGTGCGGCATCTACCAGCCGGTGCCCGCATGATGCGCTTGCGCGTGCAGGACTGGCGATTCCTCTACCTCCACCACCAGCCTGTCCCGAGCCGTCGACTGTGCCCACGACAACCGCAGATCACCGTGGCACTGACGCCGTGCGAGAGGACACTTCGAAGGTCAAAGATCTCCGGGATTATCGGCGCAACCGTGGATTATGCTTCAAGTGCGGCGAGTGATGGGGGCCCGAGCACGTCTGCCCAAGCACAATCGAGCTGCATGTAGTCGAGGAGATGCTTGCACTTCTGGGGGCCAATTCTATCAGTGACAGTGAGAGGGAGATTCAGCAAGTCCATGCCATCTCTCGACCAGCTCTTGACGGTGGCATTTCGCCAAAAGCCTTTCAGTTATTGGCCACCATACAGGACAGAGAGGTGCTTATTTTGGTGGACAGTGGCAGCTCGACCTCTTTCATCAACAAGAAGCTTGCTGACCAACTGATGGGTTCGGATCCTCTGCCTCGACCCTCACGTATTTAGGTGGCTGACGGGGGAGAACTCCTCTGCACAGAGTCCATACTATTTTGTCAGTGGTCATCGCAAGGGCTCGATTTCGTCACTGATATGAAAATTCTGCCACTGGGAGTATATGATGATATACTTGGGATGGATTGGTTAGAGCAACACAGTCCCATGACAGTCCACTGGAAGAACAAGCATCTTCAAATTCCTACACCTAAGGGCCCGGCTCACCTCTTTGGCCACGAATCAAATTCAACCACTTGTCATGTGATAAACAGTGCACAACTGCAGCAACTGCATCGCCAGGGGTCACTCACGCACATCTTCTTACTGTACCTAGTCAGCAAAGGAACAGGAGAACACTGAAACAGAACCAAAAGAGCCGAAGCAGTTACTGGCTGAATTTGATGATGTCTTTGGTGAGCCGCACGGGCTTCCACCTTGGCGTGCTTGCGATCACACCATACCGTTGATGCCGGGGGCACAACCAGTCAATATCCGAGCTTACCGCCACAAGCCCGAACTGAAGTCTGAAATTGAGCGGCAAGATCAAGAACTGCCGCAGTCCGGTGTGATCCAATGCAGAAAAAGCAATTTTTCATCACCTGTCATCCTCATTAAAAAGAAGGACGACACGTGGAGGATGTGCATTGACTATCGCCATCTTAACGCGATGGGTCGAGTCAGTAAATTTCCCGTGCCTATCATCGAAGAACATCTGGACGAGTTGCATGGCGCTCGATGGTTCTCCAAATTGGACTTACGTGTGGGGTACCACCAGATCAGATTAGCCGAGGGTGAAGAGTTCAAAACAGCTTTCCAAACCCACTCAGGCCATTACAAATTCAAAGTACTGTCGTATGGCCTCGCAGGAGGGCCAGGTACTTTTAATGGAGCAAGGACAGACACCCTGCATCCCCTTCCACGATTCTGCGTGCTGGTTTTCTTCGACGACATCCTTGTGTTCAGCAAAATTTGGGAAGAGCACTTGGACCACGTGCGCCAGGTCCTCACCTTACTGCGTCGTGACTAATGGAAGGTTAAGAAATCGAAGTGCGAGTTCGGACAGCAGCATCTGTCTTACCTGGGGCACGTCATCAGTTGTCAAGGGGTATCCACTCATCCTAGCAAGACCTAAGCAGTTCAATCATGGCAAATACCTGGTGATGCAAAGGAAGTGCATCAGTTTCTGGGATTAGCTGGATACTATCGCAGATTCGTGCGCGGATTCGGCATCACCGCCCGGCCCCTGTTCGACCTGCTCAAGAAAGGCGTGCTGTTCGTGTGGACCGACAACACCAACCAGGCCTTCCTACTCCTGAAACAACATTTGGTGTCCGCAACAGTGCTGGCACTACCGGATTTCAGTAAGCAGTTTGTGACCGAGGCATTGGAGTAGTCCTGCAACAGGACGGACACCCGATTGTGTTCATGAGCAAAGGTTTGAGCCCGCGTTATCACGGGCTTTCCACCTATGAAAAAGAGCACCTCGCCATTGTGGTGCCCGTGGACCAATGGCGACCTTACCTGCAACACAACGAGTTCATTATCTATATGGATCAGAAGAGTCTCATCCACCTTGAAGAGCAACGTTTGACTACCCCATGGCAGCAGCGAGCCTTCACCAAATTACTCGGGGTCCGATACGTCATCGGTTATAAAAAAGGGTCTGAAAACACAGCCGCAGATGCCCTGTCCCACGCGCAAATGCCTGATCTCCTGTTTGACATCACCACCAGTTGCCCCAGCTGGCTCGAGGATGTGGCTGCCTGCTAGCACAGCAATCCTCAAGCCCAAAAACTCTTGGAGCAATTGGCCATTGATTCGTCCATTTTGCATCATGCTTTTATATCAATATTTATTGCATTATGGGCCATTATTTCACATTATGTCACAATACTTATGGCTATTCTCTCTTATTTTACAAGGTTTACATAAGGGGGGAGGATGCCGACAGATGGAATTCTGGGATGGAAAAGGAGCAAATATTAGAGATCTATTCTGCACAACTCCAAATGTCCTGAAACTCCACGGAATATCTTACAAAAAATAATGAAAAATACCTGCCAAAGATGAAGGCCAGGGGGCCTACACCCTGTCCACGAGGGTGGGGGGCGCGCCCCCTACCTTGTGGGCCCCCTGGTGGCTCTCCAATGCCCATCTTCTGCTATATGAAGTCTTTCGTCGAGGAAAAAAATAAGAAGCAACCTTTCGGGACGAAACTCCGCCGCCACGAGGCGGAACCTTGGTGGAACCAATCTAGGGCTCCGGCAGAGCTGTTCTGACGGGGACACTTCCCTCTAGGAGAGGGAAATCATCGCCATCATCATCACCAACGCTCCTCTCATCGGGAGAGGGCAATCTGCATCAACATCTTCACCAGCACCATCTCATCTCCAAACCCTAGTTCATTTCTTGTATCCAATTCTTGTCTCCAAGTCCGGGATTGGTGCTAGTAGGTTGCTAGTAGTGTTGATTACTCCTTGTAGTTGATGCTAGTTGGTTTATTTGGTGGAAGATCATATGTTCAGATCATTTATGCATATTATACCCCTCTGATTATGAACATGAATATGCTTTGTTAGTAGTTACGTTTGTTTCTGAGGACATGGGAGAAGTCTTGCTATTAGTAGTCATGTGAATTTGGTATTCGTTCGATACTTTGATGAGATGTATGTTGTCTCTCCTCTAGTGGTGTTATGTGAACGTCGACTACATAACACTTCACCATTATTTGGGCCTAGAGGAAGGCATTGGGAAGTAATAAGTAGGTGATGGGTTGCTAGAGTGACAGAAGCTTAAACCCTAGTTTATGCGTTGCTTCGTAAGGGGCTGATTTGGATCCATATGTTTCGTGCTATGGTTAGGTTTACCTTAATACTTTTGTTGTAGTTGCAGATGCTTGCAATAGAGGTAATCATAAGTGGGATGCTTGTTCAAGTAAGAACAGCACCCAAGCACCGGTCCACCCACATATCAAATTATGAAAGTACCGAACGCGAGTCATATGAACGTGATGAAAGCTAGCTTGACGATATTCCCATGTGTCCTCGGGACCGCTTTTCTCATTATAAGAGTTTCTCTAGGCTTGTCCTTTGCTACAAAAAGGATTGGGCCACCTTGCTGCACTTTATTTACTTTTGTTACTTGTTGCTCGTTACATATTATCCTATCACAAAACTATCTGTTACCACTTGTTTCAGTACTTGCAGAGAATACGTTGGTGAAAACCGCTTATCATTTCCTTCTGCTCCTGGTTGGGTTCGACACTCTTACGTATCGAAAGGACTACGATAGATCCCCTATACTTGTGGGTCATCAGCCATCAAGGGAGACCCGAAACAATGCTTCACTCTGGAGTCAGGGATTTTGCGATTCTGTGGGAGAATTTGTCTGGGAGGCACTACAGCTATGCAGCAGAAGATTATCTCTGCTTTCCATGACAGCCCCATGGGAGGGCACAGTGGGTTCCCGACCACTTTCAGGAGGATCTGGCGTCATTTAGCCTGGCCCAAATGAAGGCGCATATTCTGCAGTACGTGCGTTGCTGCTCTGTCTGCAAGCAAGCTAAGCCTGACAGGTCAGCGTCTCCGGGCCCGTTGGAACCCCTACCAATTCCTCACCAGCCATGGGACATGGATCACCATGGACTTCATAGACGGCCTGCCTCAGTAGGGAAAAGCCAATTGCATCTGGGTGGTCGTGGATAAGCGCACAAAATTTTCACACTTCCTGCCTCTATCTCACCCGTACACAACGTCTAAGGTGGCACTCCTCAACATGTCGAGCATCTACAGGATCCACGAGTTCCCGCACTCTATTGTCTCTGATCGCGACCCGGTATTCACAAGCCACTTCTGGCGCGACCTGTTCAAGTATGCAGGCACAGAACTGTGTATGAGCTCCGTTAACCATGCCCAGAGGGACGACCAAACTGAACCGGTCAATCAGTGCCTGGAAACTTATCTGCGTTGCTTCGTCCACGCATGCCTGAGTCGCTGGAGTCATTGGCTTCCCCTTGCACAATTCTGGTACAAGTCCTCACATCATTCAAGCATTGGTATGTCGCTGTACAAAGCTATATTTGGTCATGAACCACGGACTTGGGGGATCTCGCCTACCGATGGGTGTGAAGTTCCCGCCCTTCAGTGCTGGCTGGATGAACTAGCGGTGATTCAAGACCTCCTACAACAGCATTTGCATCAGGCGCAGCAACATATGAAGACGCAGGCGGGCCAGATTTCATTAGGGGGGGACCGGACGGACCCTTTTATCTGATTCAAACGGACATAATTTTATCCGGCGGCGGAAAGAATGAATGTTCGTTCGTGCATTGGAGTTAGCCTTACCACCGGGCAAACCGATCTTGTCCGCAAGGTCGCCAACCGAGCTGTGACAAGCTTTCCACGGTGCACGGCTGGGCCGGGTTGGTGCATTCAGCCGTCAGGCTTTATAAATCACGCCCGAACGGACCGCCCTAGATAGGATGGGACTAGCGATTGGTGGCAATAGGGCAAGTACATCAGTTTAGACGGTTGCTGTCTGCAGAGTACCTACCACCTAACTTCACAACGAGACTGCTCAACAGACACATTATCGCTGAGCTAACCTGACTTTCTGAAACAGCTTATTGCGTCCTGCCATTTAGTTTTTTTTTTGAGGAATCTTCCTGCCATTTAGTTGCTTCACTACACAAAGATGAAGCACAAATTAGATGAATGTAAATCAGGGTATATGCCTGGTTAGCTGTGACACTCCAAGCGGGGATTAAAAACAGGGATAAAATGTCCAAATTGGGTAACTGAGAATAACAAAAACTAACTAGCTAAATGCCCGTCTGTCACCACGAAATAAAAACTAAGAGATGTATAACAAGATTATTTAACTATAATTTATATTTTGTGAATATTTGCCTTATCTGTAACCTATCACAAAAACAAATATCTTGTTTCTATTGATTTCCTATATATGAGGATCCACATGCACCCATCTATTCTTCTTTGCCCTAGCCAAATGTCCCCTTACTCACCCGCTTTAGAGAAGAAATTTTGCTCCTTGTCCTTCCTTCCTTATGTCTTTAAACTTTTTGTTGCTCTATCGCTGTTTCAAAATACATAAAAGGGTGATGAAAAAAAATCAATGTCGAGACCGCACCTTCTCCTACACCATCTACACCCTAAAAGAGCGGGCACATGTCGAGAGGTGGTCGCCGCCCTCGCTCTCCGGGCCCCTTGGTATCCACGGTGGCCGGCTCCTACAGCAAGGTGGACCGTGCGCCATCGCAGCAGCCCCGCCTCCTCGCGGAGGCTGCTCTGACCGACGAATACTTCGTCCGTCAAATATAGATTATGATGGAGTAATCCTGTCTACGTCCCCCCCCCCCCCGTGCAACCGCGACATCCAGATCGGACGTTGTCTGATGGAGGAACCGGTGTCGGGCTCGTGCATTGACGGACCCGTGCCGCCATCCCACTGCAACCGCAGGGTCTAGGATGAGCTTCTGCCCGAGATCAGGAAGGCGCGAGGCCACATACTCCATTACCTCTGAGGAGGCGGTTCCTCGGGATTGAGGGCCGTCATGTCGGAGGTGGAGCGTCAGGCAAGGCAGTAGGCATGGTACAACTGCCGTCGTCGTTCACCAAGTCGGACGCGCCGTCTGAATGGGTCTGCAGTGACGTAGGCCTCGCCACCGCATGGCCCCTCGACCGCTCTGTCACCACCATAGAGATGGTCACGAGGCGCCATCGTCGACTTGACAGCAAGACTGGCAAGATCAGCGAGAAGTGGTCGCTTATCGACTCCTACGCCAATGCTAGAGGCTAGGCCGCCGCCAGAGCTCTGCGGGCGCCACCGGCATTGGCCTCAGCGGCCACCCGCACTGCATAGAAGGAGGCGGAGCGGCTCCTCTGCGAGCGGCAGGCAGTTGCCAGAGAAGACTGCAGTGGCAGATCGGTGCCTTTCCACCACTGGTGGGATGATGACAATGGCATGGACGGCAACGCTGGTGTGGCAGGGCAGGGCGACCACATATACAAGAAGGTTGTCCCGTACAAGTTGTAGGATCTTTTTTCTAGCTTTTAGTTATAGGGTCGAAGTATCGGTCTTTTTATGTAAATTATGTCCCAACAAGCCCAGAAGCTTCATTCGTTTTTGCTCGATTGCAAGGATAGGCCGCTTTTCCGTGGGGTAAGTTGGGTAGCACTGTCTTTGGGCATTTTTTTCATGATTTTCATGTTTCTTTTATAGTTTTTTTATATTTCATTTTCCTTTGACATTTTTTGTTTTCCATCTGCTTTATTCGTTTTTTTCTTTTCCTTTAAAATTTACCTGACATTTTCTGAAACCCCCAACGCTTTTAAAAACTTACATAAACACTTTGATAAAATATGCATACCCTTACTATAAATGTATGACAACTTTTCTATATGTAGGTCTAAGATTACTTGAACAATTTTTTAAAAGTGCAAAGATTTTCTTCTAAATGAATAATGACTTAAACAAATGTGTTAACAATTTTTTAAATGATATGAATTATTTTCCTAAATGTCTGAACATTTTTTTAATTACATGGTTTATTAAGCGCACGAACACTTTTAACATTCATGAAAATTTCTTAAACTTATATCAACTTTTTATTAAAATGAGTGTACATTTTAAATTTATACAGCCACTGTTTTAAAAATGCAAAGACCGTTTTATACGAACAAAATTCAAATGCATGAGCACTTCTGAAATTCATAAACATTTACACGTACATTTGTTTAAACTTATGCTGGAACTTTCCGAAAATTTCATAACATCCTTTAAAAGGAAGAAAAGTATATTTTTGGTTCGTCAAGTTTACCAGAAATAGACATTTGGTGCCTCATTTTCTATTATTCAATATTTCATCCCACATGTTTCAATACCAGGCACACGTCGTCCAAAATCAGGTATGAGGTTGTATTCGGCTGATGTGACAGCGGTTTTCTTCTACCCACTTGCCATGTGAGACGGTCAACGGAAAAATCACTGAAGTCATGGATGCGGAGCAGCTAAGAGCACCTCCAGCAGCACTCACAGGATGCCCTCCCAAGCACTTTTTTTAGCACCGGTGGTACAAAAAACTCCCAGCCATATCCCAAAGACGTCGTTTTGCGTCGGATTCGGGCAAAAATAGCCCAGGCAACCTCACGCCGGTGCTACTTCTTGCATGCCCAAATCTCACCTATCAGCCTCTCTCCTCTCTCTCTCTCCTCACATTTTCTGTTAGGCCGACCCATGTGCATGCAAAAAGGAATCTCTCCTCTCTCTCTTTCTCTCTTTGCATGTATCGGCTGGGTGTGTGTGTGGGGGGGGGGGAGGCTGGAAAACTTTGCAACCCCAGTGCATAAATTTTGCCGGGGCAACCCCAGGAGGCCGAAAAAACGACCCCCGGGGGGCACAACGGCTGGAGATGCTCTAAACCACCTTGAGTCCTTGACGAAAACCTACTGCCGGAGTGACTCCACCATGCTCGTTGTTGCACACTGTCACGTCCGTGAGGAGCACCGCCCTGCGCGCGTGAAACCTGTCAGCTTGTGTCTTGTGGTGGTCTTTGTGCCATTCATTAAATTAGGTTATTCTCCGCGCGATTGCTGTAGAAACATTACACTAGATGATTCATTAGCTACGAAATATGATTACAACATCTTAACATTTCTTTTGTTAAGTTCGCAACTTATTGGTTTGAGAAATAAACTAAATTATTTTTCTAACAAAAAACATCTCAGGTCAGATTGTCAGATTAATATATGGTATACCTATTTTTCATTTTAATAAATGTATCTCGAAACAGTCTTGTAGCACTGTAAATTTTTTCATAAGAAAAATGCTCTAGTATTTATGAATAGACAACACACCAGCCAATACTTGTATGCTTATATTGTCTGCTTCAATTCATATTTTCACTCTTTAATACATTCAAACAATCAATGTTTACAACCAATTCTTGTCAATTTTACATTCCACATAAATAAGATGACGTGCTAATGACATTAGTTTGTTTAAGATGTATAACGTGGATAATTCCGTTAGTAATTATTATGCAGACATGCATGACTTGGTGAGGTAATGATGATGAACTACTTAAGAATAGTAGATTTGGAGGAGTCTAGAAGAAAAGAACATTTGCAACTAATAAGTGCAGAATTGAGCATAGTTCAGATAGCAAGGTTACCTTGTGATGAAACCTAGTCAACAGGTTTAAGTCCTAAACTTGAAACTGGTACTCGCATTTTCCTATATTTATTTCAGCCCGTTCGACGATGGTTTTTTCAATCAGAGGTGACATGCCTGTCAACTACAAAGGTGTCTATGGTGACTTCGTCAATCACAAGATGTTCTGTTGGCTCGGTACCTCCGGAGTTCTCATAAAAATAAGGTGTGTGTACATGCATTCATACGAATGACTGTATAGCGTGTATGTAGGTATCTGCATTTCTAGTATTTCAAAAGAAATTGCAACGCAAGCAATGGATGTGTACAATAGGGAAAAACCAGGATTTTCTATACTAGAGTGTACCAGGTGGTTAACCAAACCCAATATTTTCACACTGACAAAAGATAATGAAGTCTAATTGTATTGTTGAATTTTACTGAGCTATTCATCAACCGTCAAGGTACTATAAAGAATACCATAAATAAAAATTACAGTTTGGCCCAAAGACCGCCTAGCAATGATTATAAGCACTATAGCAAGCCGAAGGTGCGCCGCCGTCATCACTCCTTCCTTAACGGAGCCAGACAAACCTTGTTGTAGTATAGTCAGGAAGTCGTCGTATTAAGGTCATATAGGACCGATGCACAAGAAGGAAAACTGCCACCAGAAAGAAAACGTGTATATCGGAAGGATCAAATCTATAGACGCACGAACATAGACGAACAAAAACCGGATGCAATTTTATCCACCGAAGGAAATGCGAACGGAATCCAACAGATTCATCGGAGAAAAATCTCCACATGCCCTTTGACGATGCTAGAAGCACGGTAAGGATGGAGGCAAAGACGAAAGGATCTTATTCCATCTTCAGAGAGCCTCCCCCGCGGCGCCTACTGAACCTAAGTCAAAACCTGTCAAGAAAGCACGTAAAATTGAAGCCCTCCTGCCAGCAAGTGCCGGGATCTACCGCACATCCATGGCCCCAATGCCATAGAAGACGAGGCAGATCGCCGGCGACACCGGCGGACGGCACGAGAATTGTTAACGGTTTGGTGCCTTGGCGTACGAACGCCTACCTCTGACGTGTCTTAAAGTTAGGAAAATGTCTCCCATCCATTGTTTTTTGGGTAGAGTTCATGTGTACTAGCATGAACGTAGGAAGTTCCCCCGCCCTATAAGTTTTCGAGCAACCGTGCGTCAGCTCAACCCAAAAGAGGTGAGGGTTCATCCAACAAGAATGCAACAAGTTTTATGCCACTCTTGAGAGCATTGAAGGTTGTCCCGTGAGTGGCGTAGGCGTGAGCGACATGGTATACAACTTTTTCTCATTGTTAATTGATACGTCTCCGTCGTATCTTCAATTTTTTTATTGTTTCACGATATTATCTTACAAATTTTGGCAACAATTTTTATGATTTTCTTGGACTAACTTATTGATCCAGTATCTAGTGCCAGTTCCTATTTGTTGCATGTTTTTGTTTGCAGAAAATCCATATCAAAAGAAGTTCAAACGCAATAAAATTTTATGAAGATTTTTTTTGGAACATATGTGATTTTTGGGGAAAATAATCAACGCAGTACGATGCTTGAGGGAATCACGAGCTCACACGGCAAGCCCTCTACCCTAGGGTGAGCCCGCTGAGCATATGACTCCTCCATAAGTCGGTTGGGGTCATTCTTTTGCCACAGGGAAGCTAATATCTGGAAAACAATCATGTTGAAATTTCATCCCAATCGGAGTTACGGATCTTAAGGAATATAATAGGCGGTGAAGGGCCAGAAAACAGGAACACGAAACAGAAGAGAACAGAGAGAGATCCTTTCTCGGAGGGGCTCCTGCCGTCCAGTACCCATGGCGGCCAAGAACCAGTACCCTCCTCCCATCTAGGGGGAGGCCAAGGAAGAAGAAGAATGATGGGGGCTCTCTCCCCCTCTCTTCCGGTGGCGACAGAACGTCGACAGGGGAATCATCATGTGACGGCGATCTACTCCAACAACTCCGTATCTTCATCAACACCTCCACCACCTTCCCTCATCTATATTTAGTGTACCATGCTGCCACGACCCGTTGTACCCCCTACTTGAACGTTTTGCTTTATCTTTCATATTATTATCCAATGATGCGTTGCCATCCTATGATGTTCAAGTAGATTTTTTATCCTATTGGTAATTCATGAATTGCTATAATTGGTTTAAATTACTGCTGGTTATGTTGTTGTCCTTTGGTGCCTACAATATGAGTTCGCGCGTGGATTATACCAGAGAGATAGTAGTATTTTGATAGTACTATGCATTACAGGGCAAGAGTGACGGAAACTTCTTCCTATCATAGAAATTCGTTCATACGAGATTGAAGGGGGACCAATATATCTTAATGCTATGGTTGGGTATCACCTTCATGTACTTTAGTAGTTGCGGATGCTTGCTAATTGTTCCACTCATAAGTGCATAGAATTCCATGTAAGGGATGGCATGCTAGCAGTGCCCTCTCCCAGGTCAAACACTTGCCATCGGTCTAGAAACATATCAATTTGCTTATGGACCATTCTGCAAATCCTACCACCCTTTCATTACTCGCTACATTAACTTCATTGTTCTTTGTTAAACAACACCTAATTTTCATTTCCACATTCTTTATTATCTTGCAAACCTATCCCACTACACCTATAAAGTAGTTCTAGTTTTATTACTTGTTTTTAGGTAAAGCAAACGTTAGTGTGCGTAGAGTTCTATCGGTGGTCGATAGAACATTAGAGAATGATAATTCTAACTTTAGCTCCTCCTTGGGTTTGACAATCCTTCTTATCGAAAAAGACTAAAAACAATCCCCTACACTTGTGGGTGATCATTCATATGTTATTTTCATGTTTGTTGCATTTGTGCCCATCACAATTGCATTGTAATCTTCACTTTTATTTGTAGGCATGTCAAACTTTGTAATCCTTCAAGACCCAACATGAAAATAAGTCATTCACCCTCATTCATTGTTGGACGATCATCAACAGAGACACCTTGCAGTTGCGAACAATGATTATGCATGCATGCTATGTGCAGCATCGCATGTCTGTTTGCCAAGAGATGTTGGGATGCCATTGGGATCACCTGGCCGACCGTGGACAAAGTATTCTCCATGTTGCATACGGGTAGAAATAATTGGGGGATGGCCATGTTCATGGAATTTTTTTATGGTGGCCGCCTGTGGGATTTAGAAACAACAAGTGCTTTCGAGGGATCAACCCACCTTTTGAATCGAATCGTGGCACGTAAGGTTCATGGAGGACTTCCGGCTGCTGGTGCAAAGGGCAAAAAGTAGGCTAGTTCCGTTCATTCATACCTTGTTAGATTCCCCATAGGACCCCCCCCCCCCTTTATTCTTGTGTACACCCATTTGGTCTGCACCTTCTGAACTCCTGAACCCCCCCCCCCCATCCTCGTGCCTCTCCCCGACCCTAACATGTAAATAATTATGACCTTTCTAATTTTCTTATATAAAGTCAGTGGAGAAACTTTTCCACAGTGTTCATAGTTCGCCGAAATAAAATTTCCTCAAGTTTGGGAAGCAATATTCACATCCATTATTAGACAAAATTCGAATAAGACGCACATCAGTCCATTTGCGGTCGTGTGTTCGAGTTGGCCTTACCACCGTGCCTACCGATCTTGTCGGCCAAGCCGCCAACCGAGCCGTGACAAGCTGTCCACGTTGCCCGGCTGGGCCTGGTTGGTACCATAGCGGTCAGGCTTTACTTCACGCCCGGAAGGACCACCCTAGATAGGATCTGACTAGCGATTGATGGGCAATATGGCAAGTACATTAGTTTAGACTGTTGCTGTCTACAAAGTATGCCTACCACTTCACTTCAAAAAGAGACAGTTAAACAGACACCTTATATGCTGAATTATCTATTTAATTATCTAAAACAATTTACTGCGTCCTTCTGCCTTTTATTTGCTTCACTATACAAAGATGAAGCATGATAAGATGAACGTAAATCTGGGTATATGCTTGGTTAGGCGTGGCACTCCATGCGGACTGTTAAAAACAGGGATGAAATGTCCAAATTGGACAACTCGGAAGAACAAAACTAGCTAGCTGAATGCCCGTGCGTTGTCACGGAATAAAAAATAAGAGGTGTATAACAAGATAATTAACTATAATTTATGAACGTGTGTCTGGTCTATAACCTATCACGAAAACAAATATTTTGTTTCTATTGATTTTTTATATATGAGCATGCACCGTTCTATTATTCTTTACCTAGCCAAATGTCCCCTGCATACCAGCTTTGAAGAAGAAATTTTGCTCTTTGTAATTTCTCCCTTATGTCTTCACGCCGGAATACTCTTTGTTGCTCTATTTTTTTCGAAGTAAATGAAAGGATGATGAAAAGATATCCATGTCGAGAGTGGACCTTCTCCTACACCGTCTACACCCTAAAATAGCATGCACATGTCGAGAGGCGTTCGCCGCCCTCGCTATCTGAGCCCCATGGCATCCTTGGCGGCAGGTTCCACTAGGAAGGAGAAGATCGTCAAGTCATCTGGTGGCAAGGAGGACCGGTGCCATAGCAGCAGTCCCGCCGACCCGTGGAGGTCGCTCTTAGAGATGAAGACTTCGTCCGTCAGATGCGCCCGGCCCCACCATCACCCTCCCCACTCCGACCGGTCAAGGACGAGACTTTGTACACACCTCCCCCGCGCAACCACCGCGGCACCCAGTTCGGAGGCCTCGTCAAGGAGGAGCCCGTGTCCCCCATGCAACCGCGCCATCCAAATCGGACGTTGCAAGCAGGAGCAACAGACGTCACCGCCGGCGCATAGCCGGAACACACACATTGACGAGCCCGCGCCGCCACGGCGCCACATCCGACATGTCAAGGATGAAGTTCCAGCCGCGATCATGAAGGTGCGAGGCTGCAGCCTCCACTTCCTCATAGCAGCAGTTCCTCGGGATCAAGGGTCGTCGTGTCAAAGGAGGAGCACGTGGCGGGGGAATTGGTGTGGTGTGACTGGCCTGTCCGATGCTCGCCAAGTCGAACGTGGTGCCGGAATGGGTGCGCCACGCAGCATGGGTACTCGCCCGCTTCATCACCATAACGGAGACGACCGCTATACGACGTTGTCGCCTTGAAAGCTAGATCCGCAAGATCGGCGTGGAGTGGTCGCTTAGCAACTGCTCCACCAATTCCAAGGGCTAAGACACCGCCAGAGCTCTGCGGGACCCATCGTTATTGGCCTCGGCGGCCCTCGACGCCGCGCAGAAGGAGACGGAGCGTCTCCTCTGCAAGTGACAGGTAGTTGTCAGACAAGGCTGACGTGGTGGTTCTGCGCCCTTCCGCCGCTGGAGGGGCGACGACAACAACAGTGCAACAGGATAAGGCGGCCACGCACACGAGGTGGTCGTCTGGTACAAGTTGTAGTATTTATTTTGTAGTTTTCTGTTAGACGGTCAAAATATCAGCCTTTTTATGTAAATTATGTCCCAACAATCCCAGATGCTTCATGTGGCGTTGCTCGATTGCAAGGATATGCCGGTTTTCACTAGGCCAAGGTGGGTAGCACTATTTTTGGGCAATTTTTCGGAATATCCTTTTTGTTCTAGTTTCGTGATCATGTTTCATCTTCCTTTGACAATTTGTTTGTTTCCCATCTACTTTATTCATTTTATTACTTTCTTTAAAATTTAAATGACATTTTCTAAAAACCGTAACGATTTTAAACTTACATCAAGACTTCTATAAAATATACAACCCTTATTATAAATGTATGACAACATCTCTATAAATAGGTGTACAATTACCTGAACATTCTTGAAAAAGTACAAAGATTTTCGTATAAATGCATCATGACTTAAAAAAATGCGTGAACATTTTCAGAAAGTGTGTGAAATATTTTTTTAATAATATGAATTATTTTCATAAATTTGTGAATTTTCTTAAATTATATTGTTTAATAAACACATGAACACTTTTAAAATGCATGAACAATTCTTAAACTTATATCAACTGTTTATTAAATGAGTGAATGTTTTAAATTTATAGACCATTATTTTAAAAATGCGAAGACCGTTTGATATGAACACTTTTGAAATGCTTCAGCACTTCTGAAAGTCATAAATATTTACACGTACATTTGTTTAAAATTATGCTGACACTTTCTCAAAATGTCATAACATCATTTAAAAAGGTGAAAAAAATTGTGTTTTTGGTCCGTCAAATTTACCAGAATTATAAATTTGGTCTCGTATTTTCTATTACTCGATATTTCATCCCTCATGTTTTAACTGGCAGAATGCCCGTGCGTTGCAACGGGCTGCATTGACTTCTTCTTTTTACTGTCAAAGCACTCTCCTTTTCTTATTCAAACGGACAGAATTTTTTGGAAAGAATGAATGTTCGTTCGTGCATTGGAGTTAGCCTTACCACCGGGCAAACCGATATTGTCCGCAAGGTCGCCAACCGAGCTGTGACAAGCTTTCCACGGTGCACGGCTGGGCCGGGTTGGTGCATTCAGCGGTCAGGCTTTATAAATCACGCCCGAACGGACCGCCCTAGCTAGGATGGGACTAGCGATTGGTGGCAATAGGGCAAGTACATCAGTTTAGACGGTTGCTGTCTGCAGAGTACCTGCCACCTAACTTCACAACGAGACTGCTCAACAGACACATTATCACTGAGCTAACCTGACTTTCTGAAACAGCTTACTGCGTCCTTCTGCCATTTAGTTGCTTCACTACACAAAGATGAAGCACAAATAAGAGGAGGCCGTCACGTACCAAGAAGCCCAACTGGGACAACACTGGGCCTGAGTGGCCAGTGAGCCCAGCCCCGCGTCGCTACTTTAGCCGCAGCCACGAGTGGATCGGCATCCGGTGGATCACGAACCTGGCGGCGACACGAACCCAAGTCTCCCTACTGTTCCTCCTCCTTCCCCCAAATTCGTGTACTTGAGCTTGTAATCGAACCTAAGTGATAGCATACCGTCAATAGATCGCTCCACCACTATCGCTGAGCTAACCTGACTTTCTGAAACAGCTTACTGCGTCCTTCTGCCATTTAGTTGCTTCACTACACAAAGATGAAGCACAAATAAGATGAACGTAAATCAGGTTATATGCCTGGTTAGTTGTGACACTCCAAGCGGGGATTAAGAACGGGGATAAAAGGTCCAAATTGGGCAACTGAGAAGAACAAAAACTAAATAGCTAAATGCCCGTCTGTCGCCATGAAATAAAAACTAAGAGATGTATAACAAGATTATTTAACTATAATTTATATTTTGTGAATATTTGCCTTATCTGTAACCTATCACAAAAACAAATATCTTGTTTCTATTGATTTCCTATATATGACGATCCACATGCACTCATCTATTCTTCTTTGCCCTAGCCAAATGTCCCCTTACTCACCCGCTTTAGAGAAGAAATTTTGCTCCTTGCCCTTCCTTCCTTATGGCTTAAAACTCTTTGTTGCTCTATCGCTGTTTCAAAATAAATAAAAGGGTGATGAAAAAAAAATCAATGTCGAGACCGCACCTTCTCCTACACCATCTACACCCTAAAAGAGCGGGCACATGTCGAGAGGTGGTCGCCGCCCTCGCTCTCCGGGCCCCTTGGTATCCACGGTGGCCAGCTCCTACAGCAAGGTGGACCGTGCGCCATCGCAGCAGCCCCGCCTCCTCGCGGAGGCTAGTCTGACCGACGAATACTTCGTCCGTCAAATATAGATTATGATGGAGTAATCCTGTCTAGGTGCCCCCCCCCCCCCCCCGCAACCGCGACATCCAGATCGGACGTTGTGTGATGGAGGAACCGGTGTCGGGCTCGTGCATTGACGGGCCCGTGCCGCCATCCCACTGCAACCGTAGGGTCTAGGATGAGCTTCTGCCCGAGATCAGGAAGGCGCGAGGCCGCATACTCCATTACCTCCGAGGAGGCGGTTCCTCGGGATTGAGGGCCGTCATGTCGGAGGAGCAGCGTCAGGCAAGGCAGTAGGCATGGTACAACTGCCGTCGTCGTTCGCCAAGTCGGACGCGCCGTCTGAATGGGTCTGCAGTGACGTAGGCCTCGCTGCCGCATGGGCCCTCGACCGCTCTGTCACCACCACAGAGATGGTCACGAGGCACCATCGTCGACTTGACAGCAAGAATGGCAAGATCAGCGAGAAGTGGTCGCTTATCGACTCCTACGCCAATGCTAGAGGCCAGGCCGCCGCCAGAGCTCTGCGGGCGCCACCGGCATTGGCCTCAGCAGCCACCCGCACCGCGTAGAAGGAGGCGGAGCGGCTCCTCTCGAGCGGCAGGCAGTTGCCAGAGAAGGCTGCAGTGGCAGATCGGCGCCTTTCTACCACTGGTGGGACGATGACAATGGCATGGACGGCGGCGGTGGTGTGGCAGGGCAGGGTGGCCACATATACAAGATGGTTGTCCCGTACAAGTTGTAGGATCTTTTTTCTAGCTTTAAGTTATAGGGTCGAAGTAACAGTATTTTTATGTAAATTATGTCCCAACAAGCCCAGAAGCTTCATCAATTTTTGCTCGATTGCAAGGATAGGCCGCTTTTCCGTGGGGTAAGGTGGGTAGAACTGTCTTTTGGCATTTTTTCATGATTTTTATGTTTCTTTTTTAGTTTTTTTAAATTTCATTTTCGTCTGACATTTTTTGTTTTCTATCTGCTTTATTAGTTTTTTTCTTTTCCTTTAAAATTTACCTTACATTTTCTGAAACCCCCAACAATTTTAAAAACTTACATAAACACTTTGATAAAATATGCATACCCTTACTATAAATGTATGACAACTTTTCTATATGTAGGTCTAAGATTACTTGAACATTTTTTTAAAAAGCGCAAAGATTTTCTTCTAAATGGATCATGACTTAAACCAATGTGTTAACAATTTTTTAAATAATATGAATTATTCTCCTAAATGTGTGAACATTTTTTAAATTACATGGTTTATTAAGGGCACAAACACTTTTAAAATTCATGTAAAATTCTTAAACTTATATCAACTTTCTATTAAAATGAGTGTACATTTTAAATTTATACGACCACTGTTTTAAAAATGCAAAGACCGTTGTATACGAACAAATTTCAAATCCATGAGCACTTCTGAAATTCATAAACATTTACACGTGTCCTCGGGACCGCTTTTCTCATTATAAGAGTTTCTCTAGGCTTGTCCTTTGCTACAAAAAGGATTGGGCCACCTTGCTGCACTTTATTTACTTTTGTTACTTGTTGCTCGTTACATATTATCCTATCACAAAACTATCTGTTACCACTTGTTTCAGTACTTGCAGAGAATACGTTGGTGAAAACCGCTTATCATTTCCTTCTGCTCCTGGTTGGGTTCGACACTCTTACGTATCGAAAGGACTACGATAGATCCCCTATACTTGTGGGTCATCAGCCATCAAGGGAGACCCGAAACAATGCTTCACTCTGTAGTCAGGGATTTTGCGATTCTGTGGGAGAATTTGTCTGGGAGGCACTACAGCTATGCAGCAGAAGATTATCTCTGCTTTCCATGACAGCCCCATGGGAGGGCACAGTGGGTTCCCGACCACTTTCAGGAGGATCTGGCGTCATTTAGCCTGGCCCAAATGAAGGCGCATATTCTGCAGTACGTGCGTTGCTGCTCTGTCTGCAAGCAAGCTAAGCCTGACAGGTCAGCGTCTCCGGGCCCGTTGGAACCCCTACCAATTCCTCACCAGCCATGGGACATGGATCACCATGGACTTCATAGACGGCCTGCCTCAGTAGGGAAAAGCCAATTGCATCTGGGTGGTCGTGGATAAGCGCACAAAATTTTCACACTTCCTGCCTCTATCTCACCCGTACACAACGTCTAAGGTGGCACTCCTCAACATGTCGAGCATCTACAGGATCCACGAGTTCCCGCACTCTATTGTCTCTGATCGCGACCCGGTATTCACAAGCCACTTCTGGCGCGACCTGTTCAAGTATGCAGGCACAGAACTGTGTATGAGCTCCGTTAACCATGCCCAGAGGGACGACCAAACTGAACCGGTCAATCAGTGCCTGGAAACTTATCTGCGTTGCTTCGTCCACGCATGCCCGAGTCGCTGGAGTCATTGGCTTCCCCTTGCACAATTCTGGTACAAGTCCTCACATCATTCAAGCATTGGTATGTCGCTGTACAAAGCTATATTTGGTCATGAACCACGGACTTGGGGGATCTCGCCTACCGATGGGTGTGAAGTTCCCGCCCTTCAGTGCTGGCTGGATGAACTAGCGGTAATTCAAGACCTCCTACAACAGCATTTGCATCAGGCGCAGCAACATATGAAGACGCAGGCGGGCCAGATTTCATTAGGGGGGGACCGGACGGACCCTTTTATCTGATTCAAACGGACATAATTTTATCCGGCGGCGGAAAGAATGAATGTTCGTTCGTGCATTGGAGTTAGCCTTACCACCGGGCAAACCGATCTTGTCCGCAAGGTCGCCAACCGAGCTGTGACAAGCTTTCCACGGTGCACGGCTGGGCCGGGTTGGTGCATTCAGCCGTCAGGCTTTATAAATCACGCCCGAACGGACCGCCCTAGATAGGATGGGACTAGCGATTGGTGGCAATAGGGCAAGTACATCAGTTTAGACGGTTGCTGTCTGCAGAGTACCTACCACCTAACTTCACAACGAGACTGCTCAACAGACACATTATCGCTGAGCTAACCTGACTTTCTGAAACAGCTTATTGCGTCCTGCCATTTAGTTTTTTTTTTGAGGAATCTTCCTGCCATTTAGTTGCTTCACTACACAAAGATGAAGCACAAATTAGATGAATGTAAATCAGGGTATATGCCTGGTTAGCTGTGACACTCCAAGCGGGGATTAAAAACAGGGATAAAATGTCCAAATTGGGTAACTGAGAATAACAAAAACTAACTAGCTAAATGCCCGTCTGTCACCACGAAATAAAAACTAAGAGATGTATAACAAGATTATTTAACTATAATTTATATTTTGTGAATATTTGCCTTATCTGTAACCTATCACAAAAACAAATATCTTGTTTCTATTGATTTCCTATATATGAGGATCCACATGCACCCATCTATTCTTCTTTGCCCTAGCCAAATGTCCCCTTACTCACCCGCTTTAGAGAAGAAATTTTGCTCCTTGTCCTTCCTTCCTTATGTCTTTAAACTTTTTGTTGCTCTATCGCTGTTTCAAAATACATAAAAGGGTGATGAAAAAAAATCAATGTCGAGACCGCACCTTCTCCTACACCATCTACACCCTAAAAGAGCGGGCACATGTCGAGAGGTGGTCGCCGCCCTCGCTCTCCGGGCCCCTTGGTATCCACGGTGGCCGGCTCCTACAGCAAGGTGGACCGTGCGCCATCGCAGCAGCCCCGCCTCCTCGCGGAGGCTGCTCTGACCGACGAATACTTCGTCCGTCAAATATAGATTATGATGGAGTAATCCTGTCTACGTCCCCCCCCCCCCCCCCCCCCCCGTGCAACCGCGACATCCAGATCGGACGTTGTCTGATGGAGGAACCGGTGTCGGGCTCGTGCATTGACGGACCCGTGCTGCCATCCCACTGCAACCGCAGGGTCTAGGATGAGCTTCTGCCCGAGATCAGGAAGGCGCGAGGCCACATACTCCATTACCTCTGAGGAGGCGGTTCCTCGGGATTGAGGGCCGTCATGTCGGAGGTGGAGCGTCAGGCAAGGCAGTAGGCATGGTACAACTGCCGTCGTCGTTCACCAAGTCGGACGCGCCGTCTGAATGGGTCTGCAGTGACGTAGGCCTCGCCACCGCATGGCCCCTCGACCGCTCTGTCACCACCATAGAGATGGTCACGAGGCGCCATCGTCGACTTGACAGCAAGACTGGCAAGATCAGCGAGAAGTGGTCGCTTATCGACTCCTACGCCAATGCTAGAGGCTAGGCCGCCGCCAGAGCTCTGCGGGCGCCACCGGCATTGGCCTCAGCGGCCACCCGCACTGCATAGAAGGAGGCGGAGCGGCTCCTCTGCGAGCGGCAGGCAGTTGCCAGAGAAGACTGCAGTGGCAGATCGGTGCCTTTCCACCACTGGTGGGATGATGACAATGGCATGGACGGCAACGCTGGTGTGGCAGGGCAGGGCGACCACATATACAAGAAGGTTGTCCCGTACAAGTTGTAGGATCTTTTTTCTAGCTTTTAGTTATAGGGTCGAAGTATCGGTCTTTTTATGTAAATTATGTCCCAACAAGCCCAGAAGCTTCATTCGTTTTTGCTCGATTGCAAGGATAGGCCGCTTTTCCGTGGGGTAAGTTGGGTAGCACTGTCTTTGGGCATTTTTTTCATGATTTTCATGTTTCTTTTATAGTTTTTTTATATTTCATTTTCCTTTGACATTTTTTGTTTTCCATCTGCTTTATTCGTTTTTTTCTTTTCCTTTAAAATTTACCTGACATTTTCTGAAACCCCCAACGCTTTTAAAAACTTACATAAACACTTTGATAAAATATGCATACCCTTACTATAAATGTATGACAACTTTTCTATATGTAGGTCTAAGATTACTTGAACAATTTTTTAAAAGTGCAAAGATTTTCTTCTAAATGAATAATGACTTAAACAAATGTGTTAACAATTTTTTAAATGATATGAATTATTTTCCTAAATGTCTGAACATTTTTTTAATTACATGGTTTATTAAGCGCACGAACACTTTTAACATTCATGAAAATTTCTTAAACTTATATCAACTTTTTATTAAAATGAGTGTACATTTTAAATTTATACAGCCACTGTTTTAAAAATGCAAAGACCGTTTTATACGAACAAAATTCAAATGCATGAGCACTTCTGAAATTCATAAACATTTACACGTACATTTGTTTAAACTTATGCTGGAACTTTCCGAAAATTTCATAACATCCTTTAAAAGGAAGAAAAGTATATTTTTGGTTCGTCAAGTTTACCAGAAATAGACATTTGGTGCCTCATTTTCTATTATTCAATATTTCATCCCACATGTTTCAATACCAGGCACACGTCGTCCAAAATCAGGTATGAGGTTGTATTCGGCTGATGTGACAGCGGTTTTCTTCTACCCACTTGCCATGTGAGACGGTCAACGGAAAAATCACTGAAGTCATGGATGCGGAGCAGCTAAGAGCACCTCCAGCAGCACTCACAGGATGCCCTCCCAAGCACTTTTTTTAGCACCGGTGGTACAAAAAACTCCCAGCCATATCCCAAAGACGTCGTTTTGCGTCGGATTCGGGCAAAAATAGCCCAGGCAACCTCACGCCGGTGCTACTTCTTGCATGCCCAAATCTCACCTGTCAGCCTCTCTCCTCTCTCTCTCTCCTCACATTTTCTGTTAGGCCGACCCATGTGCATGCAAAAAGGAATCTCTCCTCTCTCTCTTTCTCTCTTTGCATGTATCGGCTGGGTGTGTGTGTGGGGGGGGCGGGGAGGCTGGAAAACTTTGCAACCCCAGTGCATAAATTTTGCCGGGGCAACCCCAGGAGGCCGAAAAAACGACCCCCGGGGGGCACAACGGCTGGAGATGCTCTAAACCACCTTGAGTCCTTGACGAAAACCTACTGCCGGAGTGACTCCACCATGCTCGTTGTTGCACACTGTCACGTCCGTGAGGAGCACCGCCCTGCGCGCGTGAAACCTGTCAGCTTGTGTCTTGTGGTGGTCTTTGTGCCATTCATTAAATTAGGTTATTCTCCGCGCGATTGCTGTAGAAACATTACACTAGATGATTCATTAGCTACGAAATATGATTACAACATCTTAACATTTCTTTTGTTAAGTTCGCAACTTATTGGTTTGAGAAATAAACTAAATTATTTTTCTAACAAAAAACATCTCAGGTCAGATTGTCAGATTAATATATGGTATACCTATTTTTCATTTTAATAAATGTATCTCGAAACAGTCTTGTAGCACTGTAAATTTTTTCATAAGAAAAATGCTCTAGTATTTATGAATAGACAACACACCAGCCAATACTTGTATGCTTATATTGTCTGCTTCAATTCATATTTTCACTCTTTAATACATTCAAACAATCAATGTTTACAACCAATTCTTGTCAATTTTACATTCCACATAAATAAGATGACGTGCTAATGACATTAGTTTGTTTAAGATGTATAACGTGGATAATTCCGTTAGTAATTATTATGCAGACATGCATGACTTGGTGAGGTAATGATGATGAACTACTTAAGAATAGTAGATTTGGAGGAGTCTAGAAGAAAAGAACATTTGCAACTAATAAGTGCAGAATTGAGCATAGTTCAAATAGCAAGGTTACCTTGTGATGAAACCTAGTCAACAGGTTTAAGTCCTAAACTTGAAACTGGTACTCGCATTTTCCTATATTTATTTCAGCCCGTTCGACGATGGTTTTTTCAATCAGAGGTGACATGCCTGTCAACTACAAAGGTGTCTATGGTGACTTCGTCAATCACAAGATGTTCTGTTGGCTCGGTACCTCCGGAGTTCTCATAAAAATAAGGTGTGTGTACATGCATTCATACGAATGACTGTATAGCGTGTATGTAGGTATCTGCATTTCTAGTATTTCAAAAGAAATTGCAACGCAAGCAATGGATGTGTACAATAGGGAAAAACCAGGATTTTCTATACTAGAGTGTACCAGGTGGTTAACCAAACCCAATATTTTCACACTGACAAAAGATAATGAAGTCTAATTGTATTGTTGAATTTTACTGAGCTATTCATCAACCGTCAAGGTACTATAAAGAATACCATAAATAAAAATTACAGTTTGGCCCAAAGACCGCCTAGCAATGATTATAAGCACTATAGCAAGCCGAAGGTGCGCCGCCGTCATCACTCCTTCCTTAACGGAGCCAGACAAACCTTGTTGTAGTATAGTCAGGAAGTCGTCGTATTAAGGTCATATAGGACCGATGCACAAGAAGGAAAACTGCCACCAGAAAGAAAACGTGTATATCGGAAGGATCAAATCTATAGACGCACGAACATAGACGAACAAAAACCGGATGCAATTTTATCCACCGAAGGAAATGCGAACGGAATCCAACAGATTCATCGGAGAAAAATCTCCACATGCCCTTTGACGATGCTAGAAGCACGGTAAGGATGGAGGCAAAGACGAAAGGATCTTATTCCATCTTCAGAGAGCCTCCCCCGCGGCGCCTACTGAACCTAAGTCAAAACCTGTCAAGAAAGCACGTAAAATTGAAGCCCTCCTGCCAGCAAGTGCCGGGATCTACCGCACATCCATGGCCCCAATGCCATAGAAGACGAGGCAGATCGCCGGCGACACCGGCGGACGGCACGAGAATTGTTAACGGTTTGGTGCCTTGGCGTACGAACGCCTACCTCTGACGTGTCTTAAAGTTAGGAAAATGTCTCCCATCCATTGTTTTTTGGGTAGAGTTCATGTGTACTAGCATGAACGTAGGAAGTTCCCCCGCCCTATAAGTTTTCGAGCAACCGTGCGTCAGCTCAACCCAAAAGAGGTGAGGGTTCATCCAACAAGAATGCAACAAGTTTTATGCCACTCTTGAGAGCATTGAAGGTTGTCCCGTGAGTGGCGTAGGCGTGAGCGACATGGTATACAACTTTTTCTCATTGTTAATTGATACGTCTCCGTCGTATCTTCAATTTTTTTATTGTTTCACGATATTATCTTACAAATTTTGGCAACAATTTTTATGATTTTCTTGGACTAACTTATTGATCCAGTATCTAGTGCCAGTTCCTATTTGTTGCATGTTTTTGTTTGCAGAAAATCCATATCAAAAGAAGTTCAAACGCAATAAAATTTTATGAAGATTTTTTTTGGAACATATGTGATTTTTGGGGAAAATAATCAACGCAGTACGATGCTTGAGGGAATCACGAGCTCACACGGCAAGCCCTCTACCCTAGGGTGAGCCCGCTGAGCATATGACTCCTCCATAAGTCGGTTGGGGTCATTCTTTTGCCACAGGGAAGCTAATATCTGGAAAACAATCATGTTGAAATTTCATCCCAATCGGAGTTACGGATCTTAAGGAATATAATAGGCGGTGAAGGGCCAGAAAACAGGAACACGAAACAGAAGAGAACAGAGAGAGATCCTTTCTCGGAGGGGCTCCTGCCGTCCAGTACCCATGGCGGCCAAGAACCAGTACCCTCCTCCCATCTAGGGGGAGGCCAAGGAAGAAGAAGAATGATGGGGGCTCTCTCCCCCTCTCTTCCGGTGGCGACAGAACGTCGACAGGGGAATCATCATGTGACGGCGATCTACTCCAACAACTCCGTATCTTCATCAACACCTCCACCACCTTCCCTCATCTATATTTAGTGTACCATGCTGCCACGACCCGTTGTACCCCCTACTTGAACGTTTTGCTTTATCTTTCATATTATTATCCAATGATGCGTTGCCATCCTATGATGTTCGAGTAGATTTTTTATCCTATTGGTAATTCATGAATTGCTATAATTGGTTTAAATTACTGCTGGTTATGTTGTTGTCCTTTGGTGCCTACAATATGAGTTCGCGCGTGGATTATACCAGAGAGATAGTAGTATTTTGATAGTACTATGCATTACAGGGCAAGAGTGACGGAAACTTCTTCCTATCATAGAAATTCGTTCATACGAGATTGAAGGGGGACCAATATATCTTAATGCTATGGTTGGGTATCACCTTCATGTACTTTAGTAGTTGCGGATGCTTGCTAATTGTTCCACTCATAAGTGCATAGAATTCCATGTAAGGGATGGCATGCTAGCAGTGCCCTCTCCCAGGTCAAACACTTGCCATCGGTCTAGAAACATATCAATTTGCTTATGGACCATTCTGCAAATCCTACCACCCTTTCATTACTCGCTACATTAACTTCATTGTTCTTTGTTAAACAACACCTAATTTTCATTTCCACATTCTTTATTATCTTGCAAACCTATCCCACTACACCTATAAAGTAGTTCTAGTTTTATTACTTGTTTTTAGGTAAAGCAAACGTTAGTGTGCGTAGAGTTCTATCGGTGGTCGATAGAACATTAGAGAATGATAATTCTAACTTTAGCTCCTCCTTGGGTTTGACAATCCTTCTTATCGAAAAAGACTAAAAACAATCCCCTACACTTGTGGGTGATCATTCATATGTTATTTTCATGTTTGTTGCATTTGTGCCCATCACAATTGCATTGTAATCTTCACTTTTATTTGTAGGCATGTCAAACTTTGTAATCCTTCAAGACCCAACATGAAAATAAGTCATTCACCCTCATTCATTGTTGGACGATCATCAACAGAGACACCTTGCAGTTGCGAACAATGATTATGCATGCATGCTATGTGCAGCATCGCATGTCTGTTTGCCAAGAGATGTTGGGATGCCATTGGGATCACCTGGCCGACCGTGGACAAAGTATTCTCCATGTTGCATACGGGTAGAAATAATTGGGGGATGGCCATGTTCATGGAATTTTTTTATGGTGGCCGCCTGTGGGATTTAGAAACAACAAGTGCTTTCGAGGGATCAACCCACCTTTTGAATCGAATCGTGGCACGTAAGGTTCATGGAGGACTTCCGGCTGCTGGTGCAAAGGGCAAAAAGTAGGCTAGTTCCGTTCATTCATACCTTGTTAGATTCCCCATAGGACCCCCCCCCCCCTTTATTCTTGTGTACACCCATTTGGTCTGCACCTTCTGAACTCCTGAACCCCCCCCCCCCCCCATCCTCGTGCCTCTCCCCGACCCTAACATGTAAATAATTATGACCTTTCTAATTTTCTTATATAAAGTCAGTGGAGAAACTTTTCCACAGTGTTCATAGTTCGCCGAAATAAAATTTCCTCAAGTTTGGGAAGCAATATTCACATCCATTATTAGACAAAATTCGAATAAAACGCACATCAGTCCATTTGCGGTCGTGTGTTCGAGTTGGCCTTACCACCGTGCCTACCGATCTTGTCGGCCAAGCCGCCAACCGAGCCGTGACAAGCTGTCCACGTTGCCCGGCTGGGCCTGGTTGGTACCATAGCGGTCAGGCTTTACTTCACGCCCGGAAGGACCACCCTAGATAGGATCTGACTAGCGATTGATGGGCAATATGGCAAGTACATTAGTTTAGACTGTTGCTGTCTACAAAGTATGCCTACCACTTCACTTCAAAAAGAGACAGTTAAACAGACACCTTATATGCTGAATTATCTATTTAATTATCTAAAACAATTTACTGCGTCCTTCTGCCTTTTATTTGCTTCACTATACAAAGATGAAGCATGATAAGATGAACGTAAATCTGGGTATATGCTTGGTTAGGCGTGGCACTCCATGCGGACTGTTAAAAACAGGGATGAAATGTCCAAATTGGACAACTCGGAAGAACAAAACTAACTAGCTGAATGCCCGTGCGTTGTCACGGAATAAAAAATAAGAGGTGTATAACAAGATAATTAACTATAATTTATGAACGTGTGTCTGGTCTATAACCTATCACGAAAACAAATATTTTGTTTCTATTGATTTTTTATATATGAGCATGCACCGTTCTATTATTCTTTACCTAGCCAAATGTCCCCTGCATACCAGCTTTGAAGAAGAAATTTTGCTCTTTGTAATTTCTCCCTTATGTCTTCACGCCGGAATACTCTTTGTTGCTCTATTTTTTTCGAAGTAAATGAAAGGATGATGAAAAGATATCCATGTCGAGAGTGGACCTTCTCCTACACCGTCTACACCCTAAAATAGCATGCACATGTCGAGAGGCGTTCGCCGCCCTCGCTATCTGAGCCCCATGGCATCCTTGGCGGCAGGTTCCACTAGGAAGGAGAAGATCGTCAAGTCATCTGGTGGCAAGGAGGACCGGTGCCATAGCAGCAGTCCCGCCGACCCGTGGAGGTCGCTCTTAGAGATGAAGACTTCGTCCGTCAGATGCGCCCGACCCCACCATCACCCTCCCCACTCCGACCGGTCAAGGACGAGACTTTGTACACACCTCCCCCGCGCAACCACCGCGGCACCCAGTTCGGAGGCCTCGTCAAGGAGGAGCCCGTGTCCCCCATGCAACCGCGCCATCCAAATCGGACGTTGCAAGCAGGAGCAACAGACGTCACCGCCGGCGCATAGCCGGAACACACACATTGACGAGCCCGCGCCGCCACGGCGCCACATCCGACATGTCAAGGATGAAGTTCCAGCCGCGATCATGAAGGTGCGAGGCTGCAGCCTCCACTTCCTCATAGCAGCAGTTCCTCGGGATCAAGGGTCGTCGTGTCAAAGGAGGAGCACGTGGCGGGGGAATTGGTGTGGTGTGACTGGCCTGTCCGATGCTCGCCAAGTCGAACGTGGTGCCGGAATGGGTGCGCCACGCAGCATGGGTACTCGCCCGCTTCATCACCATAACGGAGACGACCGCTATACGACGTTGTCGCCTTGAAAGCCAGATCCGCAAGATCGGCGTGGAGTGGTCGCTTAGCAACTGCTCCACCAATTCCAAGGGCTAAGACACCGCCAGAGCTCTGCGGGACCCATCGTTATTGGCCTCGGCGGCCCTCGACGCCGCGCAGAAGGAGACGGAGCGTCTCCTCTGCAAGTGACAGGTAGTTGTCAGACAAGGCTGACGTGGTGGTTCTGCGCCCTTCCGCCGCTGGAGGGGCGACGACAACAACAGTGCAACAGGATAAGGCGGCCACGCACACGAGGTGGTCGTCTGGTACAAGTTGTAGTATTTATTTTGTAGTTTTCTGTTAGACGGTCAAAATATCAGCCTTTTTATGTAAATTATGTCCCAACAATCCCAGATGCTTCATGTGGCGTTGCTCGATTGCAAGGATATGCCGGTTTTCACTAGGCCAAGGTGGGTAGCACTATTTTTGGGCAATTTTTCGGAATATCCTTTTTGTTCTAGTTTCGTGATCATGTTTCATCTTCCTTTGACAATTTGTTTGTTTCCCATCTACTTTATTCATTTTATTACTTTCTTTAAAATTTAAATGACATTTTCTAAAAACCGTAACGATTTTAAACTTACATCAAGACTTCTATAAAATATACAACCCTTATTATAAATGTATGACAACATCTCTATAAATAGGTGTACAATTACCTGAACATTCTTGAAAAAGTACAAAGATTTTCGTATAAATGCATCATGACTTAAAAAAATGCGTGAACATTTTCAGAAAGTGTGTGAAATATTTTTTTAATAATATGAATTATTTTCATAAATTTGTGAATTTTCTTAAATTATATTGTTTAATAAACACATGAACACTTTTAAAATGCATGAACAATTCTTAAACTTATATCAACTGTTTATTAAATGAGTGAATGTTTTAAATTTATAGACCATTATTTTAAAAATGCGAAGACCGTTTGATATGAACACTTTTGAAATGCTTCAGCACTTCTGAAAGTCATAAATATTTACACGTACATTTGTTTAAAATTATGCTGACACTTTCTCAAAATGTCATAACATCATTTAAAAAGGTGAAAAAAATTGTGTTTTTGGTCCGTCAAATTTACCAGAATTATAAATTTGGTCTCGTATTTTCTATTACTCGATATTTCATCCCTCATGTTTTAACTGGCAGAATGCCCGTGCGTTGCAACGGGCTGCATTGACTTCTTCTTTTTACTGTCAAAGCACTCTCCTTTTCTTATTCAAACGGACAGAATTTTTTGGAAAGAATGAATGTTCGTTCGTGCATTGGAGTTAGCCTTACCACCGGGCAAACCGATATTGTCCGCAAGGTCGCCAACCGAGCTGTGACAAGCTTTCCACGGTGCACGGCTGGGCCGGGTTGGTGCATTCAGCGGTCAGGCTTTATAAATCACGCCCGAACGGACCGCCCTAGCTAGGATGGGACTAGCGATTGGTGGCAATAGGGCAAGTACATCAGTTTAGACGGTTGCTGTCTGCAGAGTACCTGCCACCTAACTTCACAACGAGACTGCTCAATAGACACATTATCGCTGAGCTAACCTGACTTTCTGAAACAGCTTACTGCGTCCTTCTGCCATTTAGTTGCTTCACTACACAAAGATGAAGCACAAATAAGAGGAGGCCGTCACGTACCAAGAAGCCCAACTGGGACAACACTGGGCCTGAGTGGCCAGTGAGCCCAGCCCCGCGTCGCTACTTTAGCCGCAGCCACGAGTGGATCGGCATCCGGTGTATCACGAACCTGGCGGCGACACGAACCCAAGTCTCCCTACTGTTCCTCCTCCTTCCCCCAAATTCGTGTACTTGAGCTTGTAATCGAACCTAAGTGATAGCATACCGTCAATAGATCGCTCCACCACTATCGCTGAGCTAACCTGACTTTCTGAAACAGCTTACTGCGTCCTTCTGCCATTTAGTTGCTTCACTACACAAAGATGAAGCACAAATAAGATGAACGTAAATCAGGTTATATGCCTGGTTAGTTGTGACACTCCAAGCGGGGATTAAGAACGGGGATAAAAGGTCCAAATTGGGCAACTGAGAAGAACAAAAACTAAATAGCTAAATGCCCGTCTGTCGCCATGAAATAAAAACTAAGAGATGTATAACAAGATTATTTAACTATAATTTATATTTTGTGAATATTTGCCTTATCTGTAACCTATCACAAAAACAAATATCTTGTTTCTATTGATTTCCTATATATGACGATCCACATGCACTCATCTATTCTTCTTTGCCCTAGCCAAATGTCCCCTTACTCACCCGCTTTAGAGAAGAAATTTTGCTCCTTGCCCTTCCTTCCTTATGGCTTAAAACTCTTTGTTGCTCTATCGCTGTTTCAAAATAAATAAAAGGGTGATGAAAAAAAAATCAATGTCGAGACCGCACCTTCTCCTACACCATCTACACCCTAAAAGAGCGGGCACATGTCGAGAGGTGGTCGCCGCCCTCGCTCTCCGGGCCCCTTGGTATCCACGGTGGCCAGCTCCTACAGCAAGGTGGACCGTGCGCCATCGCAGCAGCCCCGCCTCCTCGCGGAGGCTAGTCTGACCGACGAATACTTCGTCCGTCAAATATAGATTATGATGGAGTAATCCTGTCTAGGTGCCCCCCCCCCCCGCAACCGCGACATCCAGATCGGACGTTGTGTGATGGAGGAACCGGTGTCGGGCTCGTGCATTGACGGGCCCGTGCCGCCATCCCACTGCAACCGTAGGGTCTAGGATGAGCTTCTGCCCGAGATCAGGAAGGCGCGAGGCCGCATACTCCATTACCTCCGAGGAGGCGGTTCCTCGGGATTGAGGGCCGTCATGTCGGAGGAGCAGCGTCAGGCAAGGCAGTAGGCATGGTACAACTGCCGTCGTCGTTCGCCAAGTCGGACGCGCCGTCTGAATGGGTCTGCAGTGACGTAGGCCTCGCTGCCGCATGGGCCCTCGACCGCTCTGTCACCACCACAGAGATGGTCACGAGGCACCATCGTCGACTTGACAGCAAGAATGGCAAGATCAGCGAGAAGTGGTCGCTTATCGACTCCTACGCCAATGCTAGAGGCCAGGCCGCCGCCAGAGCTCTGCGGGCGCCACCGGCATTGGCCTCAGCAGCCACCCGCACCGCGTAGAAGGAGGCGGAGCGGCTCCTCTCGAGCGGCAGGCAGTTGCCAGAGAAGGCTGCAGTGGCAGATCGGCGCCTTTCTACCACTGGTGGGACGATGACAATGGCATGGACGGCGGCGGTGGTGTGGCAGGGCAGGGTGGCCACATATACAAGATGGTTGTCCCGTACAAGTTGTAGGATCTTTTTTCTAGCTTTAAGTTATAGGGTCGAAGTAACAGTATTTTTATGTAAATTATGTCCCAACAAGCCCTGAAGCTTCATCAATTTTTGCTCGATTGCAAGGATAGGCCGCTTTTCCGTGGGGTAAGGTGGGTAGAACTGTCTTTTGGCATTTTTTCATGATTTTTATGTTTCTTTTTTAGTTTTTTTAAATTTCATTTTCGTCTGACATTTTTTGTTTTCTATCTGCTTTATTAGTTTTTTTCTTTTCCTTTAAAATTTACCTTACATTTTCTGAAACCCCCAACAATTTTAAAAACTTACATAAACACTTTGATAAAATATGCATACCCTTACTATAAATGTATGACAACTTTTCTATATGTAGGTCTAAGATTACTTGAACATTTTTTTAAAAAGCGCAAAGATTTTCTTCTAAATGGATCATGACTTAAACCAATGTGTTAACAATTTTTTAAATAATATGAATTATTCTCCTAAATGTGTGAACATTTTTTAAATTACATGGTTTATTAAGGGCACAAACACTTTTAAAATTCATGTAAAATTCTTAAACTTATATCAACTTTCTATTAAAATGAGTGTACATTTTAAATTTATACGACCACTGTTTTAAAAATGCAAAGACCGTTGTATACGAACAAATTTCAAATCCATGAGCACTTCTGAAATTCATAAACATTTACACGTACATTTGTTTAAAATTATGCTGGCACTTTCCGAAAATTTCATAACATCCTTTAAAAGGAAGAAAAGTATATTTTTGGTTCGTCAAGTTTACCAGAAATAGACATTTGGTGCCTCATTTTCTATTACTCAATATTTCATCCCTCATGTTTCAATACCGGGCACACGTCGTCCAAAATCAGGGATGAGGTTGTATTCGGATGATGTGTCAGCGGATTTCTTCTACCCACTTGCCATGTGAGACGGTCAACGGAAAAGTCATTGGAGTCATGGATGCGGAGCAGCTAAGAGCACCTCCAGCCGCACCCATAGGTCGTCCTCCGAAGCACTTTTTTAGCACCGGTGGTACAAAAAACTCCCAGCCATACCCCCAAGACGTCGTTTTGCGTTGGATTTGGGCAAAAATAGCCACGGCAACCTCAGGCCGGCGCTACTTCTTGCATGCCCAAACCCCACATGTCAGCCTCTCTCCTCTCTCTCTTTCCTCACATTTTCTGTTAGGCCGACCCATGTGCATGCAAAAAGAAATCTCTCCTCTCTCTTTCTATCTTTGCATGTATCGGCTGGGTGGGGGGGGGGGGGAAGGCTGGAAAACTTTTCAACCCCAGTGCATAAATTTTGCCGCGGCAACCCCAGGAGGCCGAAAAAACACCCCTCGGGGGGCACAACGGCTGGAGATGCTCTAAACCACCTTGAGTCCTTGATGAAAACCTGTTGCCGGAGTGACTCCACCATGCTCGTTGTTGCACACTGTCACGTCCGTGAGCAGCACCGCCCTGCGCGCGTGAAACCTGTCAGCTTGTGTTTTGTGGTGGTATTTGTGTCATTCAATAAATTAGATTATTCTCCGCATGATTTCTGTAGAAACATTAAATTAGATGATTCGTTAGCTACGAAATATGATTACAACATCTTAACATTTCTTTTGTTAAGTTAGCAACTTAATGGTTTGAGAAATAAACTAAATTATTTTTCTAACAAAAAACATCTTAGGTCAGATTGTCAGATTAGTATATGGTATACCTATTTTTCATTTTAATAAATGTATCTCCAAACAGTCTTGTAGCATTGTAAATTTTTTCATAAGAAAAATGCTGTAGTATTTATGAATAGACAACACACCAGCCAATACTTGTATGCTTATATTGTCTGCTTCAATTCATATTTTCACTCTTTAATACATTCAAACTATCAATGTTTACAACCCATTCTTGTCAATTTTACATTCCACATAAATAAGATGACATGCTAATGACATTAGTTTGTTTAAGATGTATAACGTGGATAATTACGTGAGTAATTATTATGCAGACATGCACGACTTAGTGAGGTAATGATGATGAACTACTTAAGAATAGTAGATTCGGAGGAGTCTAGAAGAAAAGAACATTTGCAAATAATAAGTGCAGAATTGAGCATAGTTCAGATAGCTAGGTTACCTGTGATGAAACCTACTCAAAAGGTTTAAGTCCTAAACTTGAAACTGGTACTCGCATTTTCCTATATTTATTTCAGCCTTTTCGACGATGGTTTTTCAATCAGAGGTGACATTCCTGTCAACTATAAAGGTGTCTCTGGTGACTTCGTCAATCACAAGATGTTCTGTTGGCTCGGTACCTCTGAAGTTCTCATAAAAATAAGATGTGCGTACATGCATTCATACGAATGACTGTATAGCGTGTATGTAGGTATCTGCATTTCTAGTATTTTAAAAGAAATTGCAACGCAAGCAATGGATGTGTACAATAGGGAAAAACCAGGATTTTCTATACTAGAGTGTACCAGGTGGTTAACCAAACCCAATATTTTCACACTGAAAAAAGATAATGAAGTCTAATTGTATTTTTAAATTTTACTGAGCTATTCATCAACCGTCAAGGTACTATAAAGAATACCATAAATAAAAATTAAAGTTTGGCCCGAAGACCGCCTAGCAATGATTATAAGCACTACAGCAAGCCGAAGGCGCGCCGCCGTCATCACTCCTTCCTTAACGGTGCCGGGGAAATCTTGTTGTAGTATAGTCAGGAAGTCGTCGTATTAAGGTCATATAAGACACATGCACAAGAACGAAAACTGCCACAAGAAAGAAAAAGCGTATATCGGAAGGATCGAATCTATAGACACACGAACATAGACGAACAAAAACCGGATGCAATTTTATCCACCGAAGGAAATGCCAACCGAATCCAACAGATTCATCGGAGAAAAATCTCCACATGCCCTTTAACGATGCTAGAAGCACTGTCAGGATGGAGGCAAAGCCGAAAGGATCTTATTCCATCTTCAGAGAGCCTCTCCCGGGGCGCCTACTGAATCTGACTCAAAACCTGTCAAGAAAGCATGCAAAACCAAAGCCCTCCTGCCAGCTAGTGCCGGGATCTACCGCACATCCATGGCCCCAATGCCACACGAGACAAGGCAGATCGCCGGCGACACCGGCGCACAGCACGAGAATTGTTAACAGTTTGGTGCCCTGGCGTACGAATGCCTACCGCTGACTTGTCTTAAAGGTAAGAAAATGTCTCTCATCCATTATTTTTTGGGTAGAGTTCATGTGTACTAGCATGAACGTAGGAAGTTCCCCCCGCCATATAAGTTTTCGAGCAACTGTGCGTCAGCTCAACCCAAAAGAGGTGAGGGTTCATCCAACGAGAATGCAACAAGTTTTATGCCACTCTTGAGAGCATTGAAGGTTGTCCCGTGAGTGGCGTAGGCGTGAGAGACATGGTATACAACCTTTTCTCATTGCTAATTGATACGTCTCCGTCGTATCTTCAATTTTTTTTATTGTTTCACGATACTATCTTTCATATTATTATCCAATGATGCGTTGCCATCCTATGATGTTCGAGTAGATTTTTTATCCTATTGGTAATTGATGAATTGCTATAATTGGTTTAAATTGCTGGTGGTTATGTTGTTGTCCGTTGGTGCCAACAATATGAGTTCGCGCGTGGATTATACCACAGAGTTAGTAGTTTTTTGATAGGACTATGCATTAGACGACAAGATTGAGGAAACTTCTTCCTATCATAGAAATTCATTCATACGGTATTGAAGGGGGACCAATATATCTTAATGCTATGCTTGGGTTTCACCTTCATGAACTTCAGTAGTTGCGGACGCTTGCTAATTGTTCCACTCATAAGTGCATAGAATTTCATGTAAGGGATGGCATGCTAGCAGTTCCCTCTCCCACACCAAATGCCATCGGCTAGTAACTTATCAATTTGCTTATGGACAATTCTGCAAATCCTACCACCCTTTCATTACTCTCTACATTAACTTCATTGTTCTTTTGTTAAACAACACCTAATTTTCATTTCCACATTCTTTATTATCTTGCAAACCTATCCCACTACACCTGCAAAGTAGTTCTAGTTTTATTACTTGTTTTTAGGTAAAGCAAACGTTAGTGTGCGTAGAGTTCTATCGGTGGTCGATTCAACATGAGAGAATGATAATTCTAACTTTGGCTCCTCCTTGGGTTTGACAGTCCTTCTTATCGAAAAAGACTAAAAACAATCCCCTACACTTGTGGGTGATCATTCATATGTCATTTTCATGTTTGTTGCATTTGTACCCATCACAATTACATTGTGATCTTCACTTTTATTTGTAGGCATTTCAAACTTTGTAATCCTTCAAGACCCAACATGAAAATAAGTCATTCACCCTCATTCATTGTTGGACGATCATCAACAGAGACAGCTTGCAGTTGCGGACAATGATTATGCATGCATGCTATGTGCAGCCTCGCAGGTCCATTTGCCAAGAGATGTTGGGATGCCAATGGGATCACCTGGCCGACCGTGGACAAAATATTCTCCATGTTGCATACAGGTAGAAATAATTGGGGGATGGCCATGTTCATGGAATTTTTTATGGTGTCCGCCTGTGGGATTTAGAAACAACAAGTGCTTTCGAGGGATCAACCCATCTTTTGAATCGAATCGTGGCGCGTAAGGTTCATGGAGGACTTCCGGTTGCTGGTGCAAAGGGCAAAAAGTAGGCTAGTTCCGTTCATTCATACCTTGTTAGATTCCCCATAGGACCCCCCCCCCTTATTCTTGTGTACACACATTGGGTCTGCACCTTATGATCTCCTGAACCCCCCACCCCCCTCCTCGTGCCTCTCCCGACACTAACATGTAAATAAATATGACCTTTCTAATTTTCTTATACAAAGTCAGTGGAGAAACTTATCCACAGTGTTCATAGTTCGCCAAAATAAAATTGCCTCAAGTTTGGAAAGCAATATTCACATCCATTATTAGACAGAATTCGAATAAAACGCACATCAGTCCATTTGCCGCAAGATCAGGGAGGAGTGGTCGCTTAGCAACTCCTCCACCAATGCCAAGGGCTAAGATACCGCCAGAGCTCTGCGGGAGCCATCGTCATTGGCCTCGGCAGCACTCGACGCGGCGCAGAAGGAGACGGAGCGTCTCCTCTGCAAGTGACAGGTAGTTGTCACACAAGGCTGACATGGTGGACCTGCGCCTTCGGCCGCTGGAGGGTTGACGACAACTGCAGTGCAACAGGATAGGGCGGCCGCGCATACGAGGCGGTCGTCTGGTACAAGTTGTAGTATTTATTTTGTAGTTTTTAGTTAGACAGTCAAAATATCAGCCTTTTTATGTAAAATATGTCCCAACAATCCCAGATGTTTCATTTGGCTTTGCAAGATTGCAAGGATATGCCGGTTTTCACTAGGCCAAGGTGGGTAGCACTATTTTTGGGCAACTTTTCGGAGTTTCATTTTTATTCTAGTTTCGTTATCATGTTTCATCTTCCTTTGACTAATTTTTTTGTTTTCCATCTACTTTATTCATTTTTTTACTTTCTTTAAAATTTAAATGACATTTTGTAAAACCCTAACAATTTTAAACTTACATCAAGACTTTTATGAAATATGCAACCCTTATTATAAATTTACGTCAACTTCTCTATAAATAGGTGTAAGATTTCCTGAACACTCTTGAAAAAGTACAAAGATTTTCGTATAAATGCACAATGACTTAAAAAAATATGGGACCATTTTCCAAAAGTATGTGAACTATTTTTTAAACAATATGAATTATTTTCATAAATGTGTGAATTTTCTTAAATTATATGGTTTAATAAGCACATGAACACTTTTAAAATGCATGAACAATTCTTAAACTTATATCAACTGTTTTTTAAATGAGTGAATGTTTTAAATTTATAGACCATTATTTTAAAAATGCGAAGACCGTTTGATATGAACACTTTTGAAATGCTTCAGCACTTCTGAAAGTCATAAATATTTACACGTACATTTGTTTAAAATTATGCTGACACTTTCTCAAAATGTCATAACATCATTTAAAAAGGTGAAAAAAATAGTGTTTTTGGTCCGTCAAATTTACCAGAAATATAAATTTGGTCTCTTATTTTCTATTACTCGATATTTCATGCCTCATGTTTTAACCAGCAGAATGCCCGTGCGTTGCAACGGGCTGCATTGACTTCTTCCTTTTACTGTGAATGCACTATCCTTTTCTTCCCTTCTTCCTTCTCCCAACTATAAATATGTCCGCCGGTCGAACGCACGGGCCAGATTTGATTAGGGGGGGACCGGACGGGCCCCTTTATCTGATTCAAACGGGCAGAATTCGGAAATAATGAATGTTCGTTCGTGCAATGGAGTTAGCCTTACCACCGGACAAACCGATCTTGTCCGCAAGGTCACCAACCGAGCTGTGACAAGCTTTCCACGGTGTACGGCTGGGCCGGGTTGGTGCCATCAGCCGCCAGGCTTTAATTCACGCCCGAACGGACCGCCCTAGCTAGGATGGGACTAGCGATTGGTGGCACTAGGGCAAGTGCATCAGTTTAGACGGTTGCTGTCTGCAGAGTACCTGCCACCTAACTTCACAAAGAGACTGCTAAACAGACACATTATCGCTGAGCTAACCTGACTTTCTGAATACAGTTTACTGCATCCTTCTGCCATTTAGTTTCTTCACTACACAAAGATGAGGCACAAATAAGATGAACGTAAATCAGGTTATGCTTGGTTAGCTGTGACACTCCAAGCGGGGATTAAAAACAGGGATAAAATGTCCAAATTGGGCAACTGAGAAGAACAAAAACTACCTAGCTGAATGCCCGTCTGTCGCCACGAAATAAAAATTAAGAGATGTATAACAAGATTATTTAACTATAATTTTATTTTGTGAATATTTGCCTTATCTGTAACCTATCACAAAAACAAATATCTTGTTTCTATTGATTTCCTATATATGACGATCCACATGCACCCATCTATTCTTCTTTGCCCTAGCCAAATGTCCCCTTACTCACCCGCTTTAGAGAAGAAATTTTGCTCCTTGTCCTTCCTTCCTTATGTCTTAAAACTCTTTGTTGCTCTATCGCTGTTTCAAAATAAAAGGGTGATGAAAAAAAATCAATGTCGAGACCGCACCTTCTCCTACACCATCTATACCCTAAAAGAGCGGGCACATGTTGAGAGGTGGTCGACGCCCTCGCTCTCCAGGCCCCTTGGCATCCAAGGTGGCCGGCTCCTGCAGCAAGGTGGACCGTGCGCCATCGCAGCAGCCCCGCCTCCTCGCAGAGGCTGCTCTGACCGACGAATACTTCGTCCGTCAAATGTAGATCATGAAGGTGTAATCGTGTCTAGGTGCCCACGCCCCCCTGCAACCTCGACATCTAGATCGGACGTTGTGTGAAGGAGGAACCGGTGTAGGGCTCGTGCATTGACGGGCCCGTGCCGCCGTCCCACTGCAACCGCCGGGTCTAGGGTGAGCTTCTGCCCGAGATCAGGAAGGCGCGAGGCCGCATACTCCATTACCTCTGAGGCGGCGGTCCCTATTTAGGGTCGTCGTCTCGGAGGAGGAGCGTCAGACAAGGCAGCAGGCATGGTACAACTGCCGTCGTCGTTCGCCAAGTCGGACGCGCCATCTGAATGGGTCTGCAGTGACGTAGGCCTCGCCGCCGTGTGGGCCCTCGACCGCTCTGTCGCCACCACAGAGATGGTCACGAGGCGCCATCGTTGCCTTGACAGCAAGACTGGCAAGATCGGCGAGAAGTAGTCGCTTATCGACTCCTACGCCAATGCTAGAGGCCAGGCCGCCGCCAGAGCTCTGCGGGCGTCACCGGCATTGGCCTGAGCGGCCACCCTCACTGCGTAGAAGGAGGCGGAGCGGCTCCTCTGCGAGTGGCAGGCAGTTGCCAGAGAAGGCTGCAGTGGCAGATCGGTACCTTTCTACCACTGGTGGGACCATGACAATGGCATGGACGGCGACTGTGGCGTGGCAGGGCAGGGCGGCCACATATACAAGATGGTTGTCCCGTACAAGTTGTAGGATCTTTTTTCTAGCTTTTAGTTATAGGGTAGAAGTATCAGTCTTTTTATGTAAATTATGTCCCAACAAGCCCAGAAGCTTCATTGGTCATTTTGCTCGATTGCAAGGATAGGCCGCTTTTCCGTGGGGTAAGGTGGGTAGCACTATCTTTGGTCATTTTTTCATGATTTTCATGTTTCTTTTCTAGTTTTTTTATATTTCATTTTCCTTTGACATTTTTTGTTTTCCATCTGCTTTATTCATTTTTTTCTTTTCTTTTAAAATTTACCTGACATTTTCTGAAACCCCCAACAATTTTAAAAACTTACATAAACACTTTAATAAAATATGCATACCCTTACTATAAAAGTATGACAACTTTTCTATATGTAGGTCCAAGATTACTTGAACTTTTTTTTAAAGTGCAAAGATTTTCTTCTAAATGGATCATGACTTAAACAAATGTGTTAACAATTTTTTAAATAATATGAATTATTTTCCTAAATGTGTGAACATTTTTTAAATTACATGGTTTATTAAGCGCACGAACACTTTTAAAATTCAGGAAAATTTTAAAACTTATATCAACTTTTTATTAAAACGACTGTACATTTTAAATTTATACAGCCACTGTTTTAAAAATGCAAAGACCATTGTATACGAACAAATTTCAAATGCATGAGCACTTCTGAATTCATAAACATTTACACGTACATTTGTTTATAATTATGCTGGCACTTTCCGAAAATTTCATAACATCCTTTAATAGGAAGAAAAGTATATTTTTGGTTCGTCAAGTTTACTAGAAATAGACATTTGGTGCCCCATTTTGTATTACTCAATATTTCATCTCTCATGTTTCAATACCGGGCACACGTCGTCCAAAATCAGGGATGAGTTTGTATTCGGCTGATGTGTCAGCGGTTTTCTTCTACCCACTTGCCATGTGAGACAGTCAACGGAAAAGTCACTGGAGTCATGGATGCGGAGCAGCTAAGAGCACCTCCAGCCGCACCCATAGGACGCCCTCCCAAGCACTTTTTTTAGCACCGGTGGTACAAAAAACTCCAGGCCATGCCCCAAAAACGTAGTTTTGCGTCGGATTTGGGCAAAAATAGCCCCGGCAACCGCAGGCCGGCCCTACTTTTTGCATGCCCAAACCTCACATGTCAGCCTCTCTCCTCTCTCTCCTCACATTTTCTGTTAGGCCGACCCATGTGCATGCAAAAAGGAATCTCTCCTCTCTCTCTTTCTCTCTTTGCATGTATCGGATGGGGGGGGAGGCTGGAAAACTTATCAACCAAGTGCATAAATTTTGCCGGGGCAACGCCAGGAGGCCGAAAAAACGCCCCCCAAGGGGGCACGACGGCTGGAGATGCTCTAAACCACCTTGAGTCCTTGACGGAATCCTGCTGCCGGAGTGACTCCACCATGCTCGTTGTTGCACACTGTCACGTCCGTGAGGAGCACCGCCCTGCGCGCGTGAAACCTGTCAGCTTGTGTTTTGTGGTGGTATTTGTGTCATTCATTAATTAGATTATTCTTCCCGCGATTGTTGTAGAAACATTAAATTAGATGATTCATTAGCTATGAAATATGATTACAACATCTTAACATTTCTTTTGTTAAGTTAGCAACTTAATGGTTTGAGAAATAAACTAAATTATTTTTCTAACAAAAAACATCTCAGGTCAGATTATCAGATTAATATATGATATACCTATTTTTCATTTTAATAAATGTATTTCCAAACAGTCTTGTAGCATTGTAAATTTTTTCATAAGAAAAATGCTCTAGTATTTATGAATAGACAACACACCAGCCAATACTTGTATGCTTATATTGTCTGCTTCAATTCATATTTTCACTCTTTAATACATTCAAACAATCAATGTTCACAACCAAGTCTTGTCAATTTTACATTCCGCACAGATAAGATGACATGCTAATGACATTAGTTTGTTTAAGATGTATAACGTGGATAATTCCGTGAGTAATTATTATGCAGACATGCATGACTTGGTGAGGTAATGATGATGAACTACTTAAGAATAGTAGATTTGGAGGAGTCTAGAAGAAAAGAACATTTGCAACTAATAAGTGCAGAATCGAGCATCGTTCAGATAGCAAGGTTACCTTGTGATGAAACCTACTCAACAGGTTTAAGTCCTAAACTTGAAACTGGTACTCGCATTTTCATATATTTATTTCAGCCTTTTCGACGATGTTTTTTCAATCAGAGGTGACATTCCCGTCAACTACAAAGGTGTCTATGGTGACTTCGTCAATCACAAGATGTTTTGTTGGCTCGCTACCTCCGAAGTTCTCATAAAAATAAGGTGTGCGTACATGCATTCATACAAATGACTGTATAGCGTGTATGTAGGTATCTGCATTTCTAGTATTTGAAAAGAAATTGCAACGCAAGCAATCGATGTGTACAATAGGGAAAAACCAGGATTTTCAATACTAGAGTGTACCAGGTGGTTAACCACACCCAATATTTTCACACTGACAAAAGATAATGAAGTCTAATTGTATTGTTAAATTTTACTGTGCTATTCATATCCGTCAAGGTACAATAAAGAATACCATAAATAAAAATTGCAGTTTGCCCCGAAGACCGCCTAGCAATGATTATAAGCACTACAGCAAGCCGAAGGTGCGCTGCCGTCATCACTCCTTCCTTAACGGAGCAGGGCAAACCTTGTTGTAGTATAGTCATGAAGTCGTCGTATTAAGGTCATATAGGACCGATGCACAAGAACGAAAACTGCCACCAAAAAGAAAAAGCGTATATCGGAAGGATCAAATCTATAGACACACGAACATAGACGAACAGAAACCTGATGCAATTTTATCAACCGAAGGAAATTCCAACTGAATCCAACAGATTCATCGGAGAAAAATCTCCACATGCCCTTTGACGATGCTAGAAGCACTGTCAGGATGGAGCCAAAGCCGAAAGGATCGTATACCATCTTCAGAGGGCCTCCCCCGCGGCGCCTACTGAACCTGACTCAAAACCTGTCAAGAAAGCACGCAAAACTGAAGCCCTTCTGCCAGCAAGTGCCGGGATCTACTGCACATCCATGGCCCCAATGCCACATCAGACGAGGCAGATCGCCGGCGACAATGGCGGACGGCACGAGAAGAGTTAACAGTTTGGTGCCTTGGCGTGTGAACGCCTACCGCTGACGTGTCTTAAAGGTAAGAAAATGTCTCTCATCCATTGTTTTTTGGGTAGAGTTCATGTGTACTAGCATGAACGTAGGAAGTTCCCCCCACCCTATAGGTTTTCGAGCAAACGTGCGTCAGCTCAACCCAAAAGAGGTGAGGGTTCATCCAACAAGAATGCAACAAGTTTTATGCCACTCTTGAGAGCATTGAAGGTTGTCCCATGAGTGGCGTAGGAGTGAGCGACATGGTATACAACCTTTTCTCATTCTTAATTGATACGTCTCCGTCGTATCTATAATTTTTTATTGTTTCATGATATTATCTTACAAATTTTGATTAATTTTGGCAACAATTTTTATGACTTTCTTGGACTAACTTATGGATCCAGTACCCATTGTCAGTTCCTTTTTGTTGCATGTTTTTTGTTTGCAGAAAATCCATATCAAACCAAGTTCAAACGCGATAAAATTTTACGGAGATTTTTTTGGAACATATGTGATTTTTGGGAAAAATAATCAACGCAATACGATGCTCGAGGGAATCACGAGCTCACACGGCAAGCCCTCTACCCTAGGGTGCGCCCGGTGAGCATATGACCCCTCCGTAAGTCGGTTGGGGTCCTTCTTTTGCCGCAGGGAAGCTAATATCCGGAAAACAATCGTGTTGAAATTTCATCCCAATCGGAGTTACGGATCTTAAGGAATATAAGAGGCGGTGAAGGGCTAGAAAACAGGAACACGAAATAGAAGTGAACAGAGAGAGATCCTATCTCGGAGGGGCTCCTGCCGTCCAGGATCCATGGCGGCCAAGGACCAGTGGGGAAACCCTCCTCCCATCTAGGGGGAGGCCAAGGAAGAAGAAGAACGATGGGGGCTCTCTCCCCCTCTCATCCGGTGGCGACAGAACGTCGATAGGGGAATCATCGTGTGACGGTGATCTACTCCAACAACTCCGTATCTTCATCAACACCTCCAGCACCTTCCTTCATCTATATGCAGTGTACCATGCTCCCGCGACCCGTTGTACCCCCTACTTGAACATTTTGCTTTATCTTTCATATTATTATCCAATGATGCGTTGCCATCCTATGATGTTCGAGTAGATTTTTTATCCTATTGGTAATTGATGAATTGCTATAATTGGTTTAAATTGCTGGTGGTTATGTTGTTTTCTTTTGGTGCCTACAATATTAGTTCGCGCGTGGATTATACCACAAAGTTAGTAGTATTTTGATTGGACTATGCATTAGAGGGCAAGAGTGACGGAAAGTTCTTCCTATCATAGAAATTCATTCATACGGGATAGAAGGGGGACCAATATATCTTAATGCTATGGTTGGGTTTCACCTTCATGAACTTTATTAGTTGCGGATGCTTGCTAATTGTTGCACTCATAAGTGCATAGAATTCCATGTAAGGGATGGCATGCTAGCAGTGCCCTCTCCCACGTCAAACACTTGCCATCGGTCTAGTAACTTATCAATTTGCTTATGGACAATTCTGCAAATCCTACCACCCTTTCATTACTCGCTACATTAACTTCATTGTTCTTTTGTTAAACAACACCTAATTTTCATTTCCACATTCTTTATTATCTTGCAAACTAATCCCACTACACCTACAAAGTAGTTCTAGTTTTATTACTTGTTTTTAGGTAAAGCAAACGTTAGTGTGCGTAGATTTCTATCGGTGGTTGATAGAACATGAGCGAATGATAATTCTAAGTTTAGCTCCTCCTTGGGTTTGACACTCTTTCTTATCGAAAAAGACTAAAAACAATCCCCTACACTTGTGGGTGATCATTCATATGTCATTTTCATGTTTGTTGCATTTGTGCCCATCACAATTACATTGTGAGCTTCACTTTTATTTGTAGGCATTTCAAACTTTGTAATCCTTCAAGACCCAACAGAGACACCTTGCAGTTGCGAACAATGATTATGCATGCATGCTATGTGCAGCATCGCATGTCGGTTTGCCAAGAGATGTTGGGATGCCATTGGGATCAACTGGCCGACCGTGAACAAAATATTCTCCATGTTGCATACGGGTAGAAATAATTGGGGGATGGCCATGTTCATGGAATTTTTTATGGTGGCCGCCTGTGGGATTTAGAAACAGCAAGTGCTTTCGAGGGATCAACCCATCTTTTGAATCGAATCGTGGCACGTAAGGTTCATGGAGGACTTCCGGTTGCTGGTGGAAAGGGCAAAAAGTAGGCTAGTTCCGTTCATTCATACCTTGTTAGATTCCCCATAGGACCCCCCCCCCCTTATTCTTGTGGACACCTTCTGATCGCCTGAATCCCCCCTCCCCCTCCTCGTGCCTCTCACCGACACTAACATGTAAATAAATATGACCTTTCTAATTTTCTTATATAAAGTCAGTGGAGAAACTCTTCCACAGTGTTCATAGTTCGCCAAAATAAAATTGCCTCAAGTTTGGAAAGCAATATTCACATCCATTAGTAGAAAGAATTCGAATAAAACGCACATCAGTCCATTTGCGGTCGTGTGTTCGAGTTGGCCTTACCACCGTGCCTACCGATCTTGTCGGCCAAGCCGCCAACCGAGCCATGACAAGCTGTCCACGTTGCCGGGCTGGGCCTGGTTGGTACCATAGCGGTCAGGCTTTACTTCACGCCCGGAAGGACCGCCCTAGATAGGATCTGACTACCGACTGATGGGCAATATGGCAAGTACATTAGTTTAGACAGTTGATGTCTACAAAGTATGCTTACCACTTCACTTTAAAAAGAGACAGTTAAACAGACACCTTATATGCTGAATTATGTATTTAATTATCTGAAACAAATTTTTTTTGCGGGAAATTATCTGAAACAATTTACTGCGTCCTTCCGCCTTTTATTTGTTTCACTATGCAAAGATGAAGCATGATAAGATGAACGTAAATTTGGGTATATGCTTGGTTAGGCGTGACACTCCATGCGGACTGTTAAAAACAGGGATGAAATGTTCAAATTGGACAACTCGGAAGAACAAAACTAACTAGCTAAATGCCCGTGCGTTGTCACGGAACAGAAAATAAGAGGTGTATAACAAGATAATTAACTATAATTTATGAACGTGTGCCTGGTATATCACCTATCACAAAAACAAATATTTTGTTTCTATTGATTTCTTATATATGAACATGCACCGCTCTATTATTCTTTACCTAGCCAAATGTCCCCTGCATACCAGCTTTGAAGAAGAAATTTTGCTCTTTGTAATTTCTCCCTTATGTCTTCATGGCGGAATACTCTTTGTTGCTCTATTTTTTTTTGAAGTAAATGAAAGGATGATGAAAAGATATCCATGTCGAGAGTGGACCTTCTCCTACACCATCTACACCCTAAAATAGCATGCACATGTCGAGAGGCGTTTGCCGCCCTTGCTATCTGAGCCCCTTGGCATCCATGGCGGCAGGTTCCACTAGGAGGGAGAAGATCCTCAAGTCATCTGGCGGCAAGGAGGACCGGCGCCATAGCAGCAGTCCCGCCTACCTGTGGAGGTCGCTCTTACAGATGAAGACTTCGCCCATCAGATAGAGATGATGATGGAGCGATCGCTCCGTCAGATGCGCCCGGCCCCACCATCACCCTCCCCACTCTGACTGGTCAAGGATGAGCCTTTGTCCCCACCTCCCCCGCGCAACCGTGGCGGCACCCAGTTCAGAGGCCTCGTCAAGGAGGAGCCCACGTCCCCATGCAACCGCGGCATCCAAATCGGACGTTGCAAGCAGGAGCATCAGACGTCACCGCTGGCGCATAGCCGGAACACACGCATTGACGAGCCCGCGCCGCCACGCCGCCACATCCGCCACGTCAAGGATGAAGTTCCAGCCGCGATTATGAATGTGCGAGGCTGCAACCTCCACTTCCTCAGAGCAGCAGTTCCTCGGGATCAAGGGTCGTCGTGTCAAAGGAGGAGCGCATGGCGAGGCAATTGGTGTGGTGCGACTGGCCCATCCGATGCTCGCCAAGTCGAACGTGGTGCCGGAATGGGTGTGCAACGCAGCATGGGTACTCCCTGCTTCGTCAGCACAACGGAGACGACCGCTATACGGCGCTATCGCCTTGAAAGCCAGATCCGCAAGATCGGCGAGGAGTGGTCGCTTAGGAACTCCTCCACCAATGTCAAGGGCTAAGACACCGCCAGAGCTCCGAGGGAGCCATCGTCATTGGCCTCGGCGGCCCTCGACGCCGCGCAGAAGGAGACGGAGCGTCTCCTCTGCAAGTGACTGGTAGTTGTCAGACAAGGCTGGCGTGGTGGACATGCGCCTTCCGCCGCTGGAGGGGCGACGACAACGGCAGTGCAAGAGGATAGGGCGGCCACGCAAACGAGGTGGTCGTCTGGTACAAGTTGTAGTATTTATTTTGTACTCCCTCCGTCCTGTAATATAAAAGCGTTTCTGACATTAGTGTAGTGCAAAAAACGCTCTTAAATTATGGGACGGAGGGAGTAGTTTTTAGTTAGACAGTCAGAATATCAGCCTTTTTATGTAAAATATGTCCCAACAATCCCAGATGTTTCATGTGGCTTTGCTCGATTGCAAGGATATGCCGGTTTTCACTAGGCCAAGGTGGGTAGCACTATTTTTGGGCAATTTTTCGGAGTTTCATTTTTATTCTAGTTTCGTTATCATGTTTCATCTTCCTTTGACTATTTTTTTTGTTTTCCATCTACTTTATTCATTTTTTTACTTTCTTTAAAATTTAAGTGACATTTTGTAAAACCCTAACAATTTTAAACTTACATCAAGACTTTTATGAAATATGCAACCCTTATTATAAATGTATGACAACTTCTCTATAAATAGGTGTAAGATTACCTGCACATTCTTGAAAAAGTACAAAGATTTTCGTATAAATGCACAATGACTTAAAAAAATATGTGAACATTTTCAAAAAGTATGTGAACTATTTTTTAAATAATATGAATTATTTTCATAAATGTGTGAATTTTCTTACACTATATGGTTTAATAAGCACATGAACACTTTTAAAATGCATGAAAAATTCTTAAACTTATATCAACAGTTTATTAAATGATTGAATGTTTTAAATTTATAGACCATTATTTTAAAAATGCGAAGACCGTTTGATATGAACACTTTTGAAATGCTTCAGCACTTCTGAAAGTCATAAATATTTACACGTACATTTGTTTAAAATTATGCTGACACTTTCTCAAAATGTCATAACATCATTTAAAAAGGTGAAAAAAATAGTGTTTTTGGTCCGTCAAATTTACCAGAAATATAAATTTGGTCTCTTATTTTCTATTACTCGATATTTCATGCCTCATGTTTTAACCAGCAGAATGCCCGTGCGTTGCAACGGGCTGCATTGACTTCTTCCTTTTACTGTGAATGCACTATCCTTTTCTTCCCTTCTTCCTTCTCCCAACTATAAATATGTCCGCCGGTCGAACGCACGGGCCAGATTTGATTAGGGGGGGACCGGACGGGCCCCTTTATCTGATTCAAACGGGCAGAATTCGGAAATAATGAATGTTCGTTCGTGCAATGGAGTTAGCCTTACCACCGGACAAACCGATCTTGTCCGCAAGGTCACCAACCGAGCTGTGACAAGCTTTCCACGGTGTACGGCTGGGCCGGGTTGGTGCCATCAGCCGCCAGGCTTTAATTCACGCCCGAACGGACCGCCCTAGCTAGGATGGGACTAGCGATTGGTGGCACTAGGGCAAGTGCATCAGTTTAGACGGTTGCTGTCTGCAGAGTACCTGCCACCTAACTTCACAAAGAGACTGCTAAACAGACACATTATCGCTGAGCTAACATGACTTTCTGAATACAGTTTACTGCATCCTTCTGCCATTTAGTTTCTTCACTACACAAAGATGAGGCACAAATAAGATGAACGTAAATCAGGTTATGCTTGGTTAGCTGTGACACTCCAAGCGGGGATTAAAAACAGGGATAAAATGTCCAAATTGGGCAACTGAGAAGAACAAAAACTACCTAGCTGAATGCCCGTCTGTCGCCACGAAATAAAAATTAAGAGATGTATAACAAGATTATTTAACTATAATTTTATTTTGTGAATATTTGCCTTATCTGTAACCTATCACAAAAACAAATATCTTGTTTCTATTGATTTCCTATATATGACGATCCACATGCACCCATCTATTCTTCTTTGCCCTAGCCAAATGTCCCCTTACTCACCCGCTTTAGAGAAGAAATTTTGCTCCTTGTCCTTCCTTCCTTATGTCTTAAAACTCTTTGTTGCTCTATCGCTGTTTCAAAATAAAAGGGTGATGAAAAAAAATCAATGTCGAGACCGCACCTTCTCCTACACCATCTATACCCTAAAAGAGCGGGCACATGTTGAGAGGTGGTCGACGCCCTCGCTCTCCAGGCCCCTTGGCATCCAAGGTGGCCGGCTCCTGCAGCAAGGTGGACCGTGCGCCATCGCAGCAGCCCCGCCTCCTCGCAGAGGCTGCTCTGACCGACGAATACTTCGTCCGTCAAATGTAGATCATGAAGGTGTAATCGTGTCTAGGTGCCCACGCCCCCCTGCAACCTCGACATCTAGATCGGACGTTGTGTGAAGGAGGAACCGGTGTAGGGCTCGTGCATTGACGGGCCCGTGCCGCCGTCCCACTGCAACCGCCGGGTCTAGGGTGAGCTTCTGCCCGAGATCAGGAAGGCGCGAGGCCGCATACTCCATTACCTCTGAGGCGGCGGTCCCTATTTAGGGTCGTCGTCTCGGAGGAGGAGCGTCAGACAAGGCAGCAGGCATGGTACAACTGCCGTCGTCGTTCGCCAAGTCGGACGCGCCATCTGAATGGGTCTGCAGTGACGTAGGCCTCGCCGCCGTGTGGGCCCTCGACCGCTCTGTCGCCACCACAGAGATGGTCACGAGGCGCCATCGTTGCCTTGACAGCAAGACTGGCAAGATCGGCGAGAAGTAGTCGCTTATCGACTCCTACGCCAATGCTAGAGGCCAGGCCGCCGCCAGAGCTCTGCGGGCGTCACCGGCATTGGCCTGAGCGGCCACCCTCACTGCGTAGAAGGAGGCGGAGCGGCTCCTCTGCGAGTGGCAGGCAGTTGCCAGAGAAGGCTGCAGTGGCAGATCGGTACCTTTCTACCACTGGTGGGACCATGACAATGGCATGGACGGCGACTGTGGCGTGGCAGGGCAGGGCGGCCACATATACAAGATGGTTGTCCCGTACAAGTTGTAGGATCTTTTTTCTAGCTTTTAGTTATAGGGTAGAAGTATCAGTCTTTTTATGTAAATTATGTCCCAACAAGCCCAGAAGCTTCATTGGTCATTTTGCTCGATTGCAAGGATAGGCCGCTTTTCCGTGGGGTAAGGTGGGTAGCACTATCTTTGGTCATTTTTTCATGATTTTCATGTTTCTTTTCTAGTTTTTTTATATTTCATTTTCCTTTGACATTTTTTGTTTTCCATCTGCTTTATTCATTTTTTTCTTTTCTTTTAAAATTTACCTGACATTTTCTGAAACCCCCAACAATTTTAAAAACTTACATAAACACTTTAATAAAATATGCATACCCTTACTATAAAAGTATGACAACTTTTCTATATGTAGGTCCAAGATTACTTGAACTTTTTTTTAAAGTGCAAAGATTTTCTTCTAAATGGATCATGACTTAAACAAATGTGTTAACAATTTTTTAAATAATATGAATTATTTTCCTAAATGTGTGAACATTTTTTAAATTACATGGTTTATTAAGCGCACGAACACTTTTAAAATTCAGGAAAATTTTAAAACTTATATCAACTTTTTATTAAAACGACTGTACATTTTAAATTTATGCGGCCACTGTTTTAAAAATGCAAAGACCATTGTATACGAACAAATTTCAAATGCATGAGCACTTCTGAATTCATAAACATTTACACGTACATTTGTTTATAATTATGCTGGCACTTTCCGAAAATTTCATAACATCCTTTAATAGGAAGAAAAGTATATTTTTGGTTCGTCAAGTTTACCAGAAATAGACATTTGGTGCCCCATTTTGTATTACTCAATATTTCATCTCTCATGTTTCAATACCGGGCACACGTCGTCCAAAATCAGGGATGAGTTTGTATTCGGCTGATGTGTCAGCGGTTTTCTTCTACCCACTTGCCATGTGAGACAGTCAACGGAAAAGTCACTGGAGTCATGGATGCGGAGCAGCTAAGAGCACCTCCAGCCGCACCCATAGGACGCCCTCCCAAGCACTTTTTTTAGCACCGGTGGTACAAAAAACTCCAGGCCATGCCCCAAAAACGTAGTTTTGCGTCGGATTTGGGCAAAAATAGCCCCGGCAACCGCAGGCCGGCCCTACTTTTTGCATGCCCAAACCTCACATGTCAGCCTCTCTCCTCTCTCTCCTCACATTTTCTGTTAGGCCGACCCATGTGCATGCAAAAAGGAATCTCTCCTCTCTCTCTTTCTCTCTTTGCATGTATCGGATGGGGGGGGGGGGAGGCTGGAAAACTTTTCAACCAAGTGCATAAATTTTGCCGGGGCAACGCCAGGAGGCCGAAAAAACGCCCCCCAAGGGGGCACGACGGCTGGAGATGCTCTAAACCACCTTGAGTCCTTGACGGAATCCTGCTGCCGGAGTGACTCCACCATGCTCGTTGTTGCACACTGTCACGTCCGTGAGGAGCACCGCCCTGCGCGCGTGAAACCTGTCAGCTTGTGTTTTGTGGTGGTATTTGTGTCATTCATTAATTAGATTATTCTTCCCGCGATTGTTGTAGAAACATTAAATTAGATGATTCATTAGCTATGAAATATGATTACAACATCTTAACATTTCTTTTGTTAAGTTAGCAACTTAATGGTTTGAGAAATAAACTAAATTATTTTTCTAACAAAAAACATCTCAGGTCAGATTGTCAGATTAATATATGATATACCTATTTTTCATTTTAATAAATGTATTTCCAAACAGTCTTGTAGCATTGTAAATTTTTTCATAAGAAAAATGCTCTAGTATTTATGAATAGACAACACACCAGCCAATACTTGTATGCTTATATTGTCTGCTTCAATTCATATTTTCACTCTTTAATACATTCAAACAATCAATGTTCACAACCAAGTCTTGTCAATTTTACATTCCGCACAGATAAGATGACATGCTAATGACATTAGTTTGTTTAAGATGTATAACGTGGATAATTCCGTGAGTAATTATTATGCAGACATGCATGACTTGGTGAGGTAATGATGATGAACTACTTAAGAATAGTAGATTTGGAGGAGTCTAGAAGAAAAGAACATTTGCAACTAATAAGTGCAGAATCGAGCATCGTTCAGATAGCAAGGTTACCTTGTGATGAAACCTACTCAACAGGTTTAAGTCCTAAACTTGAAACTGGTACTCGCATTTTCATATATTTATTTCAGCCTTTTCGACGATGTTTTTTCAATCAGAGGTGACATTCCCGTCAACTACAAAGGTGTCTATGGTGACTTCGTCAATCACAAGATGTTTTGTTGGCTCGCTACCTCCGAAGTTCTCATAAAAATAAGGTGTGCGTACATGCATTCATACAAATGACTGTATAGCGTGTATGTAGGTATCTGCATTTCTAGTATTTGAAAAGAAATTGCAACGCAAGCAATCGATGTGTACAATAGGGAAAAACCAGGATTTTCAATACTAGAGTGTACCAGGTGGTTAACCACACCCAATATTTTCACACTGACAAAAGATAATGAAGTCTAATTGTATTGTTAAATTTTACTGTGCTATTCATATCCGTCAAGGTACAATAAAGAATACCATAAATAAAAATTGCAGTTTGCCCCGAAGACCGCCTAGCAATGATTATAAGCACTACAGCAAGCCGAAGGTGCGCTGCCGTCATCACTCCTTCCTTAACGGAGCAGGGCAAACCTTGTTGTAGTATAGTCATGAAGTCGTCGTATTAAGGTCATATAGGACCGATGCACAAGAACGAAAACTGCCACCAAAAAGAAAAAGCGTATATCGGAAGGATCAAATCTATAGACACACGAACATAGACGAACAGAAACCTGATGCAATTTTATCAACCGAAGGAAATTCCAACTGAATCCAACAGATTCATCGGAGAAAAATCTCCACATGCCCTTTGACGATGCTAGAAGCACTGTCAGGATGGAGCCAAAGCCGAAAGGATCGTATACCATCTTCAGAGGGCCTCCCCCGCGGCGCCTACTGAACCTGACTCAAAACCTGTCAAGAAAGCATGCAAAACTGAAGCCCTTCTGCCAGCAAGTGCCGGGATCTACTGCACATCCATGGCCCCAATGCCACATCAGACGAGGCAGATCGCCGGCGACAATGGCGGACGGCACGAGAATAGTTAACAGTTTGGTGCCTTGGCGTGTGAACGCCTACCGCTGACGTGTCTTAAAGGTAAGAAAATGTCTCTCATCCATTGTTTTTTGGGTAGAGTTCATGTGTACTAGCATGAACGTAGGAAGTTCCCCCCACCCTATAGGTTTTCGAGCAAACGTGCGTCAGCTCAACCCAAAAGAGGTGAGGGTTCATCCAACAAGAATGCAACAAGTTTTATGCCACTCTTGAGAGCATTGAAGGTTGTCCCATGAGTGGCGTAGGAGTGAGCGACATGGTATACAACCTTTTCTCATTCTTAATTGATACGTCTCCGTCGTATCTATAATTTTTTATTGTTTCATGATATTATCTTACAAATTTTGATTAATTTTGGCAACAATTTTTATGACTTTCTTGGACTAACTTATGGATCCAGTACCCATTGTCAGTTCCTTTTTGTTGCATGTTTTTTGTTTGCAGAAAATCCATATCAAACCAAGTTCAAACGCGATAAAATTTTACGGAGATTTTTTTGGAACATATGTGATTTTTGGGAAAAATAATCAACGCAATACGATGCTCGAGGGAATCACGAGCTCACACGGCAAGCCCTCTACCCTAGGGTGCGCCCGGTGAGCATATGACCCCTCCGTAAGTCGGTTGGGGTCCTTCTTTTGCCGCAGGGAAGCTAATATCCGGAAAACAATCGTGTTGAAATTTCATCCCAATCGGAGTTACGGATCTTAAGGAATATAAGAGGCGGTGAAGGGCTAGAAAACAGGAACACGAAATAGAAGTGAACAGAGAGAGATCCTATCTCGGAGGGGCTCCTGCCGTCCAGGATCCATGGCGGCCAAGGACCAGTGGGGAAACCCTCCTCCCATCTAGGGGGAGGCCAAGGAAGAAGAAGAACGATGGGGGCTCTCTCCCCCTCTCATCCGGTGGCGACAGAACGTCGATAGGGGAATCATCGTGTGACGGTGATCTACTCCAACAACTCCGTATCTTCATCAACACCTCCAGCACCTTCCTTCATCTATATGCAGTGTACCATGCTCCCGCGACCCGTTGTACCCCCTACTTGAACATTTTGCTTTATCTTTCATATTATTATCCAATGATGCGTTGCCATCCTATGATGTTCGAGTAGATTTTTTATCCTATTGGTAATTGATGAATTGCTATAATTGGTTTAAATTGCTGGTGGTTATGTTGTTTTCTTTTGGTGCCTACAATATTAGTTCGCGCGTGGATTATACCACAAAGTTAGTAGTATTTTGATTGGACTATGCATTAGAGGGCAAGAGTGACGGAAAGTTCTTCCTATCATAGAAATTCATTCATACGGGATAGAAGGGGGACCAATATATCTTAATGCTATGGTTGGGTTTCACCTTCATGAACTTTATTAGTTGCGGATGCTTGCTAATTGTTGCACTCATAAGTGCATAGAATTCCATGTAAGGGATGGCATGCTAGCAGTGCCCTCTCCCACGTCAAACACTTGCCATCGGTCTAGTAACTTATCAATTTGCTTATGGACAATTCTGCAAATCCTACCACCCTTTCATTACTCGCTACATTAACTTCATTGTTCTTTTGTTAAACAACACCTAATTTTCATTTCCACATTCTTTATTATCTTGCAAACTAATCCCACTACACCTACAAAGTAGTTCTAGTTTTATTACTTGTTTTTAGGTAAAGCAAACGTTAGTGTGCGTAGATTTCTATCGGTGGTTGATAGAACATGAGCGAATGATAATTCTAAGTTTAGCTCCTCCTTGGGTTTGACACTCTTTCTTATCGAAAAAGACTAAAAACAATCCCCTACACTTGTGGGTGATCATTCATATGTCATTTTCATGTTTGTTGCATTTGTGCCCATCACAATTACATTGTGAGCTTCACTTTTATTTGTAGGCATTTCAAACTTTGTAATCCTTCAAGACCCAACAGAGACACCTTGCAGTTGCGAACAATGATTATGCATGCATGCTATGTGCAGCATCGCATGTCGGTTTGCCAAGAGATGTTGGGATGCCATTGGGATCAACTGGCCGACCGTGAACAAAATATTCTCCATGTTGCATACGGGTAGAAATAATTGGGGGATGGCCATGTTCATGGAATTTTTTATGGTGGCCGCCTGTGGGATTTAGAAACAGCAAGTGCTTTCGAGGGATCAACCCATCTTTTGAATCGAATCGTGGCACGTAAGGTTCATGGAGGACTTCCGGTTGCTGGTGGAAAGGGCAAAAAGTAGGCTAGTTCCGTTCATTCATACCTTGTTAGATTCCCCATAGGACCCCCCCCCCCTTATTCTTGTGGACACCTTCTGATCGCCTGAATCCCCCCTCCCCCTCCTCGTGCCTCTCACCGACACTAACATGTAAATAAATATGACCTTTCTAATTTTCTTATATAAAGTCAGTGGAGAAACTCTTCCACAGTGTTCATAGTTCGCCAAAATAAAATTGCCTCAAGTTTGGAAAGCAATATTCACATCCATTAGTAGAAAGAATTCGAATAAAACGCACATCAGTCCATTTGCGGTCGTGTGTTCGAGTTGGCCTTACCACCGTGCCTACCGATCTTGTCGGCCAAGCCGCCAACCGAGCCATGACAAGCTGTCCACGTTGCCGGGCTGGGCCTGGTTGGTACCATAGCGGTCAGGCTTTACTTCACGCCCGGAAGGACCGCCCTAGATAGGATCTGACTACCGACTGATGGGCAATATGGCAAGTACATTAGTTTAGACAGTTGATGTCTACAAAGTATGCTTACCACTTCACTTTAAAAAGAGACAGTTAAACAGACACCTTATATGCTGAATTATGTATTTAATTATCTGAAACAAATTTTTTTTGCGGGAAATTATCTGAAACAATTTACTGCGTCCTTCCGCCTTTAATTTTTTCACTATGCAAAGATGAAGCATGATAAGATGAACGTAAATTTGGGTATATGCTTGGTTAGGCGTGACACTCCATGCGGACTGTTAAAAACAGGGATGAAATGTTCAAATTGGACAACTCGGAAGAACAAAACTAACTAGCTAAATGCCCGTGCGTTGTCACGGAACAGAAAATAAGAGGTGTATAACAAGATAATTAACTATAATTTATGAACGTGTGCCTGGTATATCACCTATCACAAAAACAAATATTTTGTTTCTATTGATTTCTTATATATGAACATGCACCGCTCTATTATTCTTTACCTAGCCAAATGTCCCCTGCATACCAGCTTTGAAGAAGAAATTTTGCTCTTTGTAATTTCTCCCTTATGTCTTCATGGCGGAATACTCTTTGTTGCTCTATTTTTTTTTGAAGTAAATGAAAGGATGATGAAAAGATATCCATGTCGAGAGTGGACCTTCTCCTACACCATCTACACCCTAAAATAGCATGCACATGTCGAGAGGCGTTTGCCGCCCTTGCTATCTGAGCCCCTTGGCATCCATGGCGGCAGGTTCCACTAGGAGGGAGAAGATCCTCAAGTCATCTGGCGGCAAGGAGGACCGGCGCCATAGCAGCAGTCCCGCCTACCTGTGGAGGTCGCTCTTACAGATGAAGACTTCGCCCGTCAGATAGAGATGATGATGGAGCGATCGCTCCGTCAGATGCGCCCGGCCCCACCATCACCCTCCCCACTCTGACTGGTCAAGGATGAGCCTTTGTCCCCACCTCCCCCGCGCAACCGCGGCGGCACCCAGTTCAGAGGCCTCGTCAAGGAGGAGCCCACGTCCCCATGCAACCGCGGCATCCAAATCGGACGTTGCAAGCAGGAGCATCAGACGTCACCGCTGGCGCATAGCCGGAACACACGCATTGACGAGCCCGCGCCGCCACGCCGCCACATCCGCCACGACAAGGATGAAGTTCCAGCCGCGATTATGAATGTGCGAGGCTGCAACCTCCACTTCCTCAGAGCAGCAGTTCCTCGGGATCAAGGGTCGTCGTGTCAAAGGAGGAGCGCATGGCGAGGCAATTGGTGTGGTGCGACTGGCCCATCCGATGCTCGCCAAGTCGAACGTGGTGCCGGAATGGGTGTGCAACGCAGCATGGGTACTCCCTGCTTCGTCAGCACAACGGAGACGACCGCTATACGGCGCTATCGCCTTGAAAGCCAGATCCGCAAGATCGGCGAGGAGTGGTCGCTTAGGAACTCCTCCACCAATGTCAAGGGCTAAGACACCGCCAGAGCTCCGAGGGAGCCATCGTCATTGGCCTCGGCGGCCCTCGACGCCGCGCAGAAGGAGACGGAGCGTCTCCTCTGCAAGTGACTGGTAGTTGTCAGACAAGGCTGGCGTGGTGGACATGCGCCTTCCGCCGCTGGAGGGGCGACGACAACGGCAGTGCAAGAGGATAGGGCGGCCACGCATACGAGGTGGTCGTCTGGTACAAGTTGTAGTATTTATTTTGTACTCCCTCCGTCCTGTAATATAAAAGCGTTTCTGACATTAGTGTAGTGCAAAAAACGCTCTTAAATTATGGGACGGAGGGAGTAGTTTTTAGTTAGACAGTCAGAATATCAGCCTTTTTATGTAAAATATGTCCCAACAATCCCAGATGTTTCATGTGGCTTTGCTCGATTGCAAGGATATGCCGGTTTTCACTAGGCCAAGGTGGGTAGCACTATTTTTGGGCAATTTTTCGGAGTTTCATTTTTATTCTAGTTTCGTTATCATGTTTCATCTTCCTTTGACTATTTTTTTTTGTTTTCCATCTACTTTATTCATTTTTTTACTTTCTTTAAAATTTAAGTGACATTTTGTAAAACCCTAACAATTTTAAACTTACATCAAGACTTTTATGAAATATGCAACCCTTATTATAAATGTATGACAACTTCTCTATAAATAGGTGTAAGATTACCTGCACATTCTTGAAAAAGTACAAAGATTTTCGTATAAATGCACAATGACTTAAAAAAATATGTGAACATTTTCAAAAAGTATGTGAACTATTTTTTAAATAATATGAATTATTTTCATAAATGTGTGAATTTTCTTACACTATATGGTTTAATAAGCACATGAACACTTTTAAAATGCATGAAAAATTCTTAAACTTATATCAACAGTTTATTAAATGATTGAATGTTTTAAATTTATAGACCATTATTTTAAAAATGCGAAGACCGTTTGATATGAACACTTTTGAAATGCTTCAGCACTTCTGAAAGTCATAAATAGTTACACGTACATTTGTTTAAAATTATGCTGACACTTTCTCAAAATGTCATAACATCATTTAAAAAGGTGAAAAAAATAGTGTTTTTGGTCCGTCAAATTTACTAGAAATATAAATTTGGTCTCTTATTTTCTATTACTCGATATTTCATGCCTCATGTTTTAACCAGCAGAATGCCCGTGCGTTGCAACGGGCTGCATTGACTTCTTCCTTTTACTGTGAATGCACTATCCTTTTCTTCCTTTCTTCCTTCTCCCAACTATAAATATGTCCGCCGGTCGAACGCACCGGCCAGATTTGATTAGGGGGGGACTGGACGGGCCCCTTTATCTGATTCAAACGGGCACAATTCAGAAATAATGAATGTTCGTTCGTGCATTGGAGTTAGCCTTACCACCGGGCAAACCGATCTTGTCCGCAAGGTCACCAACCGAGCTGTGACAAGCTTTCCACGGTGCACGGCTGGGCCGGGTTGGTGCCATCAGCGGTCAGGCTTTAATTCACGCCCGAACGGACCGCCCTAGCTAGGATGGGACTAGCGATTGGTGGCACTAGGGCAAGTGCATCAGTTTAGACGGTTGCTGTCTGCAGAGTACCTGCCACCTAACTTGACAAAGAGACTGCTAAACAGACACATTATCGCTGAGCTAACCTGACTTTCTGAAAACAGCTTACTGCGTCCTTCTGCCATTTAGTTTCTTCACTACACAAAGATGAGGCACAAATAAGATGAACGTAAATCAGGTTATATGCTTGGTTAGCTGTGACACTCCAAGCGGGGATTAAAAACAGGGATAAAATGTCCAAATTGGGCAACTGAGAAGAACAAAAACTACCTAGCTAAATGCCCGTCTGTCGCCACGAAATAAAAATTAAGAGATGTATAACAAGATTATTTAACTATAATTTTTATTTTGTGAATATTTGCCTTATCTGTAACCTATCACAAAAAAAATATCTTGTTTCTATTGATTTCCTATATATGATGATCCACATGCACCCATCTATTCTTCTTTGCCCTAGCCAAATGTCCCCTTACTCACCCGCTTTAGAGAAGAAATTTTGCTCCTTGTCCTTCCTTCCTTATGTCTTAAAACTCTTTGTTGCTCTATCGCTGTTTCAAAATAAAAGGGTGATGAAAAAAAATCGATGTCGAGACCGCACCTTCTCCTACACCATCTATACCCTAAAAGAGCGGGCACATGTTGAGAGGTGGTCGCCGCCCTCGCTCTCCAGGCCCCTTGGCATCCAAGGTGGCCGGCTCCTGCAGCAAGGTGGACCGTGCGCCATCGCAGCAGCCCCGCCTCCTCGCGGAGGCTGCTCTGACCGACGAATACTTCGTCCGTCAAATGTAGATCATGATGGTGTAATCGTGTCTAGGTGCCCACCCCCCCCCCCCCCCCGCAACCGCGACATGTAGATCGGACGTTGTGTGAAGGAGGAACCGGTGTAGGGCTCGTGCATTGACGGGCCCGTGCCGCCGTCCCACTGCAACCGCCGGGTCTAGGGTGAGCTTCTGCCCGAGATCAGGAAGGCGCGAGGCCGCATACTCCATTACCTCTGAGGCGGCGGTCCCTCGGGATTGAGGGTCGTCGTCTCGGAGGAGGAGCGTCAGACAAGGCAGCATGCATGGTACAACTGCCGTCGTCGTTCGCCAAGTCGGACGTGCCGCCTGAATGGGTGTGCAGTGACGTAGGCCTCGCCGTCGTGTGGGCCCTCGACCGCTCTGTCACCACCGCAGAGATGGTCACGAGGCGCCATCGTCGCCTTGACAGCAAGACTGGCAAGATCGGCGAGAAGTGGTCGCTTATCGACTCCTACGCCAATGCTAGAGGCTAGGCCGCCGCCAGAGCTCTGCGGGCGCCACCGGCATTGGCCTGAGCGGCCACCCTCACCGTGTAGAAGGAGGCGGAGCGGCTCCTCTGCGAGCGGCAGGCAGTTGCCAGAGAAGGCTGCAGTGGCAGATCGGTACCTTTCTACCACTGGTGGGACGATGACAATGGCATGGACGGCGATGGTGGCATGGCAGGGCAGGGCGGCCACATATACAAGATGGTTGTCCCATACAAGTTGTAGGATCTTTTTTCTAGCTTTTAGTAATAGGGTCGAAGTATTAGTCTTTTTATGTAAATTATGTCCCAACAAGCCCAGAAGCTTCATTCGTTTTTGCTCGATTGCAATAATAGGCCGCTTTTCGAAAATTTCATAACATCCTTTAAAAGGAAGAAAAGTATATTTTTGGTTCGTCAAGTTTACCAGAAATAGACATCCTTTGGAAGCTTCTTCTTCAATACTTTCAGTAGCTTCTCAAATCCTTTGTCAGGCACAACATTTTCTGCCTTCCACTGCAGCAATTCCAGTACGGTACCGAGCTTTGTATTGCCATCTTTGCAATTGGGGTACAACCCTTTTTTGTGATCCTCTAACATGCGATCGAACTTCAGCTTCTCCTTTTGACTTTCGCATTGCGTCCTTGCATCGACAATGACCCGGCGGAGATCGTCATCATCGGGCACATCGTCTGGTTCCACTTGATCTTCAGCAGCTTCACCCGTTGCAGCATCATTGGGCACATCGTCTGGTTCCTCTCGATATTCACCAGCTCCCCCCGTTGCAGCATCACCGTATTCAGGGGGCACATAGTTGTGATCGTACTCTTCTTCTTCGCCGTCTTCCATCATAACCCCTATTTCTCCGTGCCTCGTCCAAACATTATAGTGTGGCATGAAACCCTTCTAAAGCAGGTGGGTGTGAAGGATTTTCCGGTTAGAGTAAGACATCGTATTCCCTCATTTAGTGCATGGACAACAAATAAACCCATTCTGCTTGTTTGCCTTAGCCGCTTCGAGAAAGTCATGCACGCCCTTAATGTACTCGGAGGTGTGTCTGTCACCGTACATCCATTGTCGGTTCATCTGCGTGCATTATATATAATTAAGTTTGTCAAAAACCATTACAGAACATCATGAATAGATAATTAAATGACCAAATTAATAGAAGGTCATCATCACATTAAAACCAAAGTACATACATAGTTCTCATCTAACAACATATAGCTCTCCAGAGCATCTAATTAATTAAACCATGCATTCAAACTATGTAAAACATTTCAATGCGAAAACAAATGCGATCATAATCGCAACCAAGGTAACAATTGATTCAACAGCATAATGATACCAGGCCTCGGTATGAATGGCATATTTTTTAATCTTTCTAATCTTCAAGCGCATTGCATCCATCTTGATCTTGTGATCATCGACGACATCCGCAACATGCAACTCCAATATCATCTTCTCCTCCTCATTTTTTTTTATTTTTTCCTTCAAGAAGTTGTTTTCTTCTTCAACTAAATTTAACCTCTCGACAATAGGGTCGGTTGGAATTTCCGGTTCACATGCCTCCTAGATAAATAAAATATATGTCACGTTGGTCGGCATAATTTTCATAAACAATAAATGAACCAATAGTTATAAAGATAATATATACCACATCCGAATCATAGACAGGTCGAGGGCTGACGGGGGCGGATACCAAAACCATCGCGCTATATAAGATGCAATAATAAAAGTAAGAAAATAATACAAGTATCTATCTAAACATAGAAGTAAGAATATTTTTCCTTTCAGAAAGAAGATAAGAACAAGAGGCTCACCACGGTGGTGCCGGCGATGAGATCAGCGCGGGTGATCGACGGCAGTGAAGACGGGGACGGGGCGTGACGGACGAGTAAACCTAGACAAATATGGAGGAAAATGGAGCTTGGAGGTCGATCTTGGAGACGAGATAGCTTAACTAGTGTGGCTCGGGCATTCCATCAAACACCTTGTGTGCATAGGAGGTGAGCTAGAGCACCACCAAGCCCTCTCCCCTTGGCGGCCAGAAAAAACAGAGCAGTGTGCTCTGCTCTTAGGTGAGGGGGTACATATTAGCATCTCATTGGTCCCGGTTGGTGGCATGAACCGGGACTAAAGGGAAGCCTTTGGTTCCGGTTCATGACACCAAACGGGACCAATGATGGTGGGCCAGGAGCAAGGCCCATTGGTCCCGGTTTGTCCCACCAACCGGGACCAAAAGGTCCAGACGAACCGGGACCAATGGCTCACATGGCCCGGCCGGCCCCCTGGGCTCACGAACCGGGTCCAATGCCCCCATGGGCCCCGGTTCTAGATTGAACCGGGACTAATGGGATGACCCGGCATGAACCTTTGCCCCCTTTTCTACTAGTGGTCCCAGCAGTCAGGGGGGCGAATCGTTTTTTTTTCGCCTGGACGCACTTCCTTGCGTGCGAAGATGTAGCTGGTGGGTCCCAGCAGTCATGGGCAAACGTTTTTTCACGAAATACGGTGGCCCATCCGGTGGGTCCCCGCTGTCAGGTGGAGGAATAATTATTTTGCACGTGCCGAGCGCACCCAGACTGGAACGACCCGGAGATGGGGAAGACGGGGCAGTGGAGTTGCAGATGGAGAGGAGTGGGAAACTTCACTGGTTCGGGTGCGCGGCAGCACAGCCGCGGTGCAAGAACAGAGGTTGAAGAAGGAGCACGGCTGTTGGATTAACATCCAACGGTCCAGCTGCTAGAATCATTTGTTGATTAAGTTGACAAAGCCGTGCGTACACGTCCACTTAGTAGGCCCACAAGTCAGTCACCAAATCTGACGGGTCCCAGCTGTCAACGGGATGAATAATTTTTTTCACAAAACAAGGAGGCACTTTCTTCCGTGCGAAGATACAGCCGGTGGGTCGCAGCTGTCAGGTAGAGAAAACATTTTTTTAGCTTAATAAGGAGGAACTTTCCTTGCGTGCGTCTATGGAACTCGTGGGTCCTAGCCGGCAGGCTCTCCACGTACAGTCCTCTTCCGATGACTCTCGTTTGTTGACCACGCCGCACTGAACACAGCGAGGCGGTGGACGACGGCGAGGCCCCGGACGGGAACGACTCGGAGATGGGAAAGTGCGGCAGTGGAGTCACAGATTGAGAGGAGGAGAAGGGTTATAACTGGTTCTGTTGCGGCGTGGGGCTGTAGTCTGTGAAGAATAACAGGAGGTGTCGAGGGGTGGAGGGATAGCCTGGCCGGCAGTGGGGCAACGCTTCGCAGCGATGCGTGCTAAGCAGAGCCGCTCGCAGCCGGAGGCCGGAACAGGCGGTCCCGGCGACGCTGGAGGAAGAAGACAAAAGATTGAAGGTGCATGCTGGCCGTTGGATATAAATCCAATGGCTGTGGATGACACAATCATTTGTTGACCAAATTGACAACGTCCTGCGTAGGCTTCGACCTATTGGCCCACATGTCAGCCTGCAAAAATGTGGCATATATTTAACCCATGTTTTTTCTAGAATGTACAGTCCATTTGCTGGGCTAGGTGAACAAATAATTTCGCGTCAATCAGGCCCAGTTATATTTTCTAAGGAATCCCAGCTCATTTGCCCTTCCTTGAAATACACGTATTAGATGGGCTCGTTATATATATAATGTTATATTAGAAGGAGCAATTAATATCAAAGAATAAACCAGAGAGGCACATTTTTAATATCTCTTCATAATAATAAAGCGCGGACTGAGGTGGTTCACCGTCGCGGCGATTTTACATAAAAGTCCTTATAGTTTTTGGTAATGAACCCACAGTCCTGACGGCTAAGTGAAAAAAAAAACGATTCGATTTTTACTCCTCGCCCCGTCTCCTTCTTCGACCCACACACGAACGTGGGTTCGAGCCGCCGGCCCTCCAGCTTGCCCGCCCCTCTTCCCGGTCTTCTCCCCCACCTCTACTCCCCCAGGCCATACCGTGGTGGATGACATGCCCGCCGGCGCTCCATCCTCCCCTCTTCTCCATCTTTCCCCTAGCCATCTCCCACCTCCCTCCCTGTTTCGCCCCCACCCCTACTCGGCTCTGGTCTGGAATTTGGCGCCGGCGACTTGGAGGCGGAGGACGCTCGAGCGCTCCTTCTGGATCAGGTCAACGGCGCCGCCGCTCGATGCGGAACGGCGGCGTCGGCTGGATCAGCGGCGGCGGCTGGAGTTGGGGATTGCCATCCCTGTCAGGAGCACGTCTCGCCGGCCGCGGCTTCACTGGGAGGAGCGCAGCTGCGTAGTCCGTCGCTCGCGCCGCTGCTTCGCTGGTTAGGAGCATCAGCTACGGCGCTTGCCATCCCCACGGTCAGCGCTGCTGCTGCAAACGCTGGTGATGGAGAATCGCTCCTTGGTTTTTGTTGCTGCCAGATCCTTAGTCGCTACCTCGATCTTGCCATCACCAGCCCATCAAGGGCTCCAATATCCTTAGGTATCCACCAGAAAAATAAGGAAAAAACTCAAGTTCTGACTCATGTGTTTCTAGATTAAAAAACAAGAAGCTCTAGCCCATGTGGTTCACGTTGTCTTTTGTCTTATTTGCTTATCGTATTTATGTTTCATCAGGATGCAAGTTGCTGCTTGAGTGTTAGAATTTGTGAAATACCGATTTTCTCTTGTCCCCAACGACTTTGCTTGGCTCCACTCAAAACACCAGTTGCTAGAAGAAATATGTTCTTCCTTTTCCCCGAAGAAGATTTATACAATCTGATCATCTATACATTGGACAGATAAACAATAGAAAGAGAACTCAATCTGATATGCTTTTGTTCAGGTCCAGATATAGAAACCATAGATTGGTAAATACATCTAAATTCTAAATTAAATTATGCTTAATGTGAGAGGAAAGCAAGATTTCCTTACAGTACTGATGGTTAATGATAGAAGCATATCAAGTATAACAGTGAAATTGCAGTACTGTTGTTCGTCGCGTTGTTCAGTTAAAGGTTAATATCTCCAAACTTCATTTTCTCTTTTTGTAGAAGCTCTCGCCTAACAACTTATTTTCTAGGACTGTTAGTCTTTGTTTAACAATTTTGCATCTTGATGTGGCTAAACGGTGAAGCAATTCTACTATAAACATTAGTGTGTATGTCGCTCTTTTCTTCCTACTAAAAATAGTCCGCTCATTAAACTTAAATGCATTATCAATTCACTCCGAAGAGGCTTATCCCCATTCACTAACTACCTATTCCTTTGACCTGTCAAACAATCGAAAGGATCCCTTTAAATTGGTTCTAAATGTTTATTCAGCATCAGTGTTATAAGGTACCAGAAAACATGTCGAGAGAATACTTCGTTCTGTTGTGAAAACAATAGCTGTACTCTTCTTGGTTGTGTTAGATCAACTGGCTACTTTGACGGGTTCTTGTGTGGACGTGAAGTACAATCAATAGTCCGTAAACAATAGTTGTGTTTCCGTGCTTCATACACCTTTTTGTTGGGCAATGCTGCCAGTTAAAACATTGACTACAACTTGCTCTGGCGGATGTCTCAAATAGAGTACAAATATTACAAGTCCTATTTTTTTACTTGGATTGGTTCATGTTACTAATTGTTTGGTAGATTGAGGTTGCCGATTTTCTATGATATTGTAATGGCCACAATTCCATTTGGTTACTTACAGATCTGAACTATAACATAGTGCACACATTAGTTGGAGAAGGAACTGCCTTCCAAGCTTATAAATGATTTCGTCTTACAGGCCAGCCAGAAAATCTTCAACCCTCATTGTATAATGAAATTATACATCTGCAACCCTAATTGCAAGTAAATTATAATTCTTCAGCCCTCATTGTATAAGTATAACCTTGTGTTTTGGAATGGTTGATAATCCATATATCCCACACTTATATTAAGTTTGTTCGGTGAGAATGTGAGATACTCCCTCCTTTCCGGTTTATAGGGCTTATTTCAAAATTTTAGTTTTCCCATTTTATAAGGCTCAATTTGGTTGTTTCACATCACATGTTCAGATTCCAAGGTGCATTAAATCATTGTATGCAAGTATTAAGAGAAAATTGACCAATGCATGTAATTTATGCATGCATGCATTGCAATTAATGCATTGGTAAACATACTTTTTGGAGGAAAACAAGAGCATTAATTGGGTGCTTTTGCAAACTACAAAAATTATTCCACCACTCACCATCTACCTTGGTTGGTGAGATTTTTGAATTGAGCCTTATAAACCGGAAAGGAGGGAGTACAAGTACAACTTTAATACAAAGTTGTACTAAGTTAGGGATACCAGAGTATTCCAGTATTCATATTGAAAGCTATGTTAAATCCTAAATTCTTTACTCTTCTGAAATGAAGGTGAGCAATATCATCTTGCATTGAAAGAAGAAATTATATTTCCATATTTTCATTTTAATGTTTTCTATGTGTTTTACTTTTATGCTTGAGTTTATTTATTTTTCATTTCTACAGGAGATGCTTATCTTTTACTTTAATCCACAACCCAACTGGGCATACATAGTATCTTACCTGTCCCATAAAAGGTTCTTGCTGAAAGCATAATTTTTCTTCATGTTGAACATAATTGAGGAGAGATTAATCAAATAATCCTTTTTATTTTAGGTCATGCTTATTGGGTTACGAGTGTGATGTTTTTTCCCGTTGCAACGCACGGGCAGTTTTCCTAGTATATAATTAATAAATTAGCGAGTTATTGCTGAAAATAAAAATGAGGGCGTTATTATTAAATTCGTCCTTAAAATCTTCGCAAGCTTTTGTACGCAATCACCAGGATTTTCCTTGCCTGTGAGTCAAAAACAACCAGGATTTTCCTTGCCAACTTCCGTTAAACATTTACTTTTATAAGTTAATAACACGTGGGATGTTTTTATAATGTATATATAAGTCTTTATAAAATATACAATAATAGTAATAATATAAATATATATATAATGTGGTTATAAGGGAAAACATAAATTGGACACAGTATTACTTTTATAAGACACATGCGTTTTATACCGCATAGTAGGCATACTAACAAGTTCACACACAAATACAACAGAAAAGGTAAACATTCATATCAAACCCAGGTTCACAGAACACGTTCATATTCATAGCCAACATTCACTATCAACAACTCAAAAGATTCATATATACACAAGCTCAGCATATCTATGCATCCAAATGATTGATAGATCACATGACAATATTCATAAATAATTCACAAAAAGATTCAGATATACACATCTTCAGTATGTTTATGCATCCAAATGATTGAGATCACAACCAATATGATCCATGGACGAACTTTAATTACCTAGGGTACAGACTGGTTAATGGTGTTCAATCGGAGGTACTTCTTGCTAAAATTAGTTCTTGTACGAGTAAACTTTCGAGTACGTAAGAGGCAGCACACACAATCTGAACTTTGCTTGTAGGTTTATCCTCAAATAATGGCCTTGTGCCGAGCGAGGTTTGAGCAACTTGGCCACTACTTTCATCCAACTAGTTTACTGGCTCATCTTGGTCATGTATCTCGCCAAAATTCTACATTACAGACGAGAAAGTAGGCAGTTGAGAAAATGAACCACCCACATTTTTTGTGCAGTTCAACTGAAATGGAGCATCCTTGGCGTGCAGACTGATTAAGTGCCAGATGAATATACGCGTCAACCAACTTGTCTGGAACCTTTAGACTCCATGCCATATAGTTCGCTACCATATGTGCCGATAACCAAAAGGCACAAGTTGGGACCAAAGACTGGACTGCGTTTTTCTGGGCTTTGCACCAAGCAATATTTTTGGCGTTCACTCTCCTAATACTTGGAGTTTGACAATTGGTTGACGCCGGTTGATACTCGAATGAATATAGGCACTTCTTGTCAACATCGATGCTTGTCTGAGTGAACTTTGGAGTACATAGCAGCAGCATAAGTACCTGTCCATCTGATCATTTTGTGCAGTTCTACCGAAATCACCCGATGTAATGACTTGCTTGCGAGTTCAGGCTCCAAATTACTCCTTCATGAAATCGACAAACAATAGCAAAATACCAAATTACCAATACATATGATAGGCACAATAATTAGGATAAAGACCAGTACCAACCTGTGTGAGGTAGCATATCAATTGCTATTTCCTTTGTTGGAAGCCGAGATAAGCCAAGTGACTGACAGCAAAGGAAGAAAGCAAGCGGAGATTAGCGACTTACAGGAAAGGACGGAAGCTGTCGAGGCAATGAAGCACCCAAAGTTTTTTTGCAGTTCCACCAAAATCGAGCATCCCTGTTGGCACATATATTGAGAGAGTGAGATTACTGTAATAGTGGGACTAGTTGATGATACACTAACAAATAGAAGCACCCTCATTATCTTAATGGGTAAAGTTAACAGCATAGTAGTCTTGCTTAAAGAGAGGTATTAGTTTTTTTTGAGAAACTTGACAGTAGGGGGAAAACCCCTACTGTATATTCATATATCTATATATAAATGGGGTGTTTACATAGACATATCAGCCATATTACAAAGAGCACCTTTTCACCTAGTATGCACCTAGGGAGCAACAGTACAGTGGGGTTTTACTAATACAATGGAGTTACAAAAGGTGATAAATGCAGCTCTATGGGCTGCTTTAACTCTATGCTAAAGAAGCTGGAGATCCTCTTTGAATCGTGTCAACCAGCCCCCCACCGACGGTGCCACTCCTCTAAAATATTTGTTGTTTCTCTCTTTCCAAATGCTCCAAGCCGAGGTAAGGAATGTTTCAAAGAAGAAAGGGTTCGGCCAAGTGTCTTTTCTTATTTGAAGGAGATCGAGGCGGCTGTCAAAGGGGGCCCAGACTATGTGGAGTTTCGCCCAGCAGCTTTGGCTAAACGGGCAAGTGAAGATCATATGGTCGACAGTTTCTTCGATGTGTTGTTCACATAGTATGCAGTCAAAGTTATTCCCGATGTTGTAATGCCTCCTTTTGAGCATATTGCGTGTGTTGAGCCTGTCAATGAAGAGCAGCCATCCGAACACTTTGATTTTCACAGTACATCTCGATTTCCACAGATGATGGAAAGCATGGTGCACCTCTCCGTCCGTGAAGTAGTTGTTATAGTAGTCTTTCGGCTGGTAGTGCGCCACCCCCCACGAGTAATGCCATACATCATGTAGTGGGGTCGAGGGGGAAATCCAATGTGGAGTGGAATGTATATCTTGGATTTCTTCAAGTGCCTGTGGCGAGACATGGAGGTGAAAGTGTTCATGCAGATCCGTAATATTCATTGCCTCAGCCACAGAAAGATCTTCATGGACAGCAAATGAAAAAGCACGAGGGTGAGATATTTGTAGAATTTCCTCCTTCCACATATATTTCCAAAAGAGCGTCGCTCTGTCGTCAACCACCTGAACACGTGTGATCCCGCGGAAAATGGGGGTGAGTTTTAAGATGTCTTTCCACCAGAACGAGCCAATAGTGTCCACCGCATGGGGTATGTTGTCTACGTAATGATTGTCCCAAATGAGATTCACCCAGGGAATGTCCAGTTTGTTGAAGAACTTGTGCAGGAACTTTAACAGCAGGGCATCGTTATGTATCCTTAAGTTGATCACTCCGAGCCCTCCTTTTTTCTTGGGTCTGCAGACTAAATCCCAAGCAGCCAACGAGTTACATTTGTCCCCTTGTTCTGTTTTCTTAGTCCAAAGGCATCGCCGCCTAATTTTATCCAGGATTTCAATGAGTTTGGGGGAACTTCAGTGTGCACATGGCAAACACGAGGAGCGATGTAACCGACGCATTTAGCCAAGCAAGCTTGCCTCCATACGACATTAGAGCAATTGTGGATGTGAGCTGTCTTTCCAATCTACAGACCAGAGGCATGAGCTCTTGCACGGAGGGTTTTGTTGTGCCAAATCGGAGGCCAAGGTAGGTGAATGGCATAGAGCCAACTGCACATCCAAAAATGCTTGCTGTAACATCCCGATTCTCGGAATGTTTAATAAAAAGTTTTTCAAAAATCAGGGCGAGAAAATTTCATTTGTTTTATTTGTTTAACAAAGCTTAAATTGACCTCTTATAAATTTGGAGGATTTAATTTGCACTAATGCGAACCTAAATAAAATTTGAGTTTTAATGTTCTCTTTTGACCGTATAATTTTCTCTTGTCTTTGGCATATTAAATTATGTGCCTTTGCATTTTTTTAACTTCATTTGATTTTTGTTTGATGTTCTATTCTTTTTAGATTTTTCCTTTTAGGAAAATCTAATTCATTCCTCTCTCAAACTCTATGAAAATTCCCTTGCTCATCTCTTCCGTAGGTGCAGCCACATTTTTTATTTGCCACCTCTCTTCTCTATATTTTTTCATCCAAATGGGCTAAGTCCATTTTTCTTCTTTTCTCTTCCAACTTGGGCTGAATGAACTGGCCCATCTCTCCTATAGCAGCTAGCGAACCCATGCGCTCCTTCCTTCCTCTGTACGTTCACAAAACTCCAATAGGAGAGAAACAGCCACCCAAGATTGAATGATGGCCTCCTTAACTCCCTTAATTTCTGACTGTTTCCAAAGCCGTAGATACATAGATGCGTGTCGTGCTTTTCTCTTCCACCCTGATCGCTCCATCTACTTCTCCACTCACACTTTCACGCAGACACCTACAGAGAAGACTAAACGTACAGCCACCTACAGCCATGAAGGAAGCCCTTCTCTAATTCCCTTTTACTCTCAAATCGTTTGCAAATTCGCCAGTACATATACATGCGCCCCACCTCCTCTTACAATCCCCTACCACCTCCTGCCATCTTCCTTCTTTGTTCTTCCCAAATTCATCCACGAAGTGCTGCTGCTCCATGGACGCGAGTGCTCGTTCCCGGCAACTCAGAGCACCTCCATCCATTCTCTTGCACCAGGAACTTCCCCTCCTCACCATGGATCCATTCAGAGAAGAAAGACCGCGATCCGTCGACCACACACGAAGAATTCCGCATGTCCGTGTACACTGTTCGTTGAGTTCATCACACGGTTGCGTCAAACTCAGTGAGCCTCTATCCAATTCCTCTTGCACAGCTTCTGAACATCACTTGTAGTATCTCCTAGACATTCTTATTCAATATATTTCTGTCGTTGCTCGCGCCGATCCATGAAGGGATCTCATCGACATGTCCGCGTACTATTTAGTTCCCTGGATGATGTTGTGTTCAACATATGATTTGTTTCTCATACCCATGATAATCCCATGTGGAGTTCGATCGCTAGTTTTATCAATAAGATTTTAGTATACATTTTGTAATAGTCATTTTTCTGCCAAGATTGAAGTGAGTTTGTTCATCGGTTAAATTTTGTGTAAATATTTATGCTTGTGATATGCCTAGGAGTGCACGATATTTGCCCCATAATTTTTGTGTGTCTTATGACTTGCTTGATTTATTTATTTTACCTACTAAAGTTATATATTTTCTTTCGTGTGGTACGTAGTCGTATGATATAGCTTTGTGCAAGTTTATGCGAATTATTATCATGGGTAGTAGTTGTTCGATGAACTTTTGTGTTGGTTTGATATATTTTTTAGGCTCATGACATGCCTAGGAGTCATTCCTAATTTTTATAATTTTAGGAGTTAGATGTGACCGACTAGATTTATTGTATGTATTTGTTTTATTTACCCATTATAGTTTTGCACGTTGTCTTGTCCTGTTATTTTTTTTTGTACATCATGTAGTCCTCTTTTGTGCATGCGTACAATTTTTGTAAAGGTTCTCAATGCTTATAATTTAATTTGATTATTCTATGCTTTGCTGTGTTTATCGATTGATGAAATACTTCATGTCTTATTGTTATTTTTATTTAGCATGGCGATGTTTTAGATATTCATTTACATCCATGTAGCATGTGTGTTTTATATATTTGAAACCATGCCACGTTAGGACTTGTTCAGTGTCTAACGAATGTTTTGATTGAATATGTTATATGATTGCTACTTTATATTGTATGACCAATCATATGGTTGATATTGCTTGGAGAGGTACATGTTAATATATAGTTTATGATCTCATATATTTTAATTAAGTAAGATTCCTTCTTGATTTAATATCATTCCATGATATTGTGATTGTATAACTAGATGGCATAGAGAGAGAGAGAGAGAGAGAGAGAGAGAGAGAGAGAGAGAGAGAGAGAGAGAGAGAGAGAGAGAGAGAGAGAGAGTGTATGTATTCATGTATTAGATCATGCCTAGTTGACCACTATGCATTTGCAAGTGTAGATTGTACAACACAGAATGCATGCCATCTTGTTACTCATTCTAGTATAGTATATTGCTTGATATTGTCGATGGCATGATTTAGTTTAATTTGCCTACATGTTTAGTATGATGTGTCCATGTGTTTGCATGTTATAAGCAACAATTGTTGTTTGCTACTTTCATGCTTCCATGTTCATGCATGTCAACTAGTGTCATGGAGTTGTGTCCTATTTACATGCTTTCTATTTTTGTTAGTCGATATAAACTAAGTTGGTTGTTGCATTGTATTGTATTGGTATTGTAGTGTGGTATCTCATGTGATGACCATCCATGTTTGCACATCACATTAGTTTATCTTGTTATTGCATTCTTGTATGCCTAGCATTTGATATATTTTGTTTACCTTTCTATTGCATTATGATGTGCCTAGACATATTTCATGCAAGTAATCTTTCATGTCTTATGATGTTGTGTGTGTTATATTTGCTTAGTTTAGTTCTTCCTTATAGATGTTTAACTTTATTACATCTTGGTCTTATGAGTGTTTTAATACTTGTAGCTATGACTCTTATACTTAGGACGATTCATATGTCATGTGAGTAGAGTTGTGCTTTGATCACACACTCAGTGTGTGCATCATACTTAGTTATTGTAAGCATGTGGTGATAATATTATTGCTAGTGGTTATTGTATTAGTTATTCTTTATTATTAAGATCATTTTCCTAGTTTAGTATCTTCTCATGATCAACATATTTTCAATGCTTGTGGTATTAGATAAGACATCGTCATGATTCTATATATACTCATATGCCTTATAGGAAGTGTCTGATTATTTAAATGTCCGATTAGTTTGTGATAGCATTTGTTTTTCTTTCGTTGTAGATATGCTTGCTAATAGTTTTTATGATTTATGTTTAGTCTTTAATTGTTGTTAACCATTATAAGTATTTGGATTCATCCAAATATTTATTCTTGGTTGATTGTTACTCTTAATCATATCATGTCTAGGATAGTAGTTCATCCACTTGTTCCATGTGTTGTATAGTTCTTTTTAATTGTTTTATAAATGAATTTGGTTTGATATAATGAGGTTGATCTTATTTCCTTTTAATAATGTTATAGGGTTAGACCTAGGTCGATTCGATTCATGTTGTTGAGTGATGTTTGATTGCTTAAATAGTATGGTTTGTAATGTTTGTTCGTTTGTCTTGCGGAACTATTGCCTTTCGAATTATTATGTAGTTGATGCAAATGTTTGGCTACTATTGACCATTATAAATATTTAGGTTCCATCTAAATATTTATTTGTGGTTATCTTTTACCTTTATAATGCCAGGTTGTGATTGTGTAGTTAAAATGCATATGTTGGTTCCATTCAATGTGTGTTGTTATCATTGTGTTTGTTATATAGTAGTTTCTTATATAGTTAGTCGTGATGTGTAGTAGGTACTACTTGCGGTCAATAGCATAGTTTGTACCGGGACGTTAGTCTTGTTGGTAAGCCTTGATTATCCATCATCAACCTAAACCATGTCAATTCATTGAGTCCTCTACTTACCTTCCAATCATTCTATCTCTTTTTGGAATCTCCATCTGATCAATATCTTTCTATCCATCCACTCTTAAATTGTTTTGAATGTTATTTGGATTTGATATTGCTTTGGTATTTATTATTTGTCTTTTGCTATCGTTACGACGAGTAGGGAGTGACGATGTTGGACAAGGACGGAACAAGTTACTGAAGAAGGACTCAACAACGAAGGCATGCCTCCTTCTTTGATCATACTTATCCTATGCTTTACAAAATTGCATTGTGTTTTATTGTTACTATGTGCATGCTATTTTAATTCCCGTAGCTAGCGTGTCGATTGACACATTACCTTGATCCGCTTGTCGCCTATTCAATTGACACCTGAGTAGAATTATAGTATTCTGGTAGAGTAGAAATGCTTAGCCATGCTTATTACCCTATAGGTGCTTTGTTGAATGACCTTTGAGTCATTGACACTTGAAACTTATCGCTGAGCTAGGCCGATTGACCCTTGTTGATCTCCTCTACTCTCTTCTACTCTGGGTGAAACTTACCATCTGAATACTGGCGTGGGCGACAGTTGAATCAAGGATTGAAGGAGCGATTGGCTGCCCTTCACGAGTTGAAGGGGGCAATCAGTTGTCTGTGCCGCATGAGGCCTAATAAGTCTTGGATTTGAAGATTGTGATAATAGTACAGCCACATGCTATATGGGCACTGGCTTGGTTAATTAGTTAGTTAACTCTTATTGTCGCCATCGCTGTACCGTAGATGGGATAGCTGCCTTGCGAGGAGTATCCTCGGCACAAAAGGGGGGCCCGGACTGTGAACTGCGGTTACTTCCGTGTTGAAACCTAATGGGCTTGGCATAGTAAGTTTTGTCTAATGAAAGACCTCGTCACAATCTCCCTGCCGGTATACCAAATGGTGTACTACGCTAGCGACGGCTAGTGGCAACAAGTCGGGATTGTGTCGTGTGGGTAAAGTGTACAACCTCTGCAGAGTGTAAAACTATTCGAATAGCCGTGTCCACGGTCATGGACAACACATGAATCTTTCTCGACATACAGGACCTGTCTTGCTTATTTCCTCTTTGCCCCTATTCTTGGAACCTATGAAGAGTGTGAGTTGATCGAGGATCCTCACTTGATGAAAGTTGTTCTGGAGATAAAACATGTTTTCATCTAAAACTGCTTTCATCCAACTACTTTATTTGTTAAACAAAATTAGCTTTATGCAAATGAGCCATACAGCCTTCCTTTGAAGCCACATGTAGCTATTAGGACCTTCCCCGTGGGAGGCATGTTGAGTACGTAATGTACTCATGTCAATAATTTTGTTCACAACAGAGTTCCATGAAGACGAAGGTGATGACTACGACTACTATGGCGATCTATAGGAGTGAGGTCACGTGGACTACATGGACTGCCTGTGGCTAAGATGGAGTCGCTACGCATTTTACTTCCCGCCTTTTCTGATTGTAAATGTCATGAGACATCTCACTAGGTATGTCTTGTGGCAAATATACTACTTGTAATGCTCTTACGTATTCTGCAATGATATCATTTCACTATGTTGTCAACAATGATCCTGGGGTTGACAAATATACACAGGAGGATCAGGAAGTTGATTCCAGGTTCTCACACTTGCCAAATTGTTTGTAGCTTCCGAGCCCAGGTTGATTGGTATTAGAGTGGATTTATGGAAGTTGATCTTAAGCCCAATAGAGGAGGCGTAATCCGAGAGGAGTTGCTTGATTAATGTGGCTTGTTGAGTGCATGCCGGCAGGACAATAAGTGTGTCATCCGCGTATTGAAGGACAGGATAATTAGTTTGTCCTCTGCAAGGGAAAGGGAGATGGAGCCTGCCCTGTCTGAACATGTCATTAACTGCAGCCTGGAGTAACTCAGCCGCGAGGACAAAGATGAGTGGGGACTGTGGGTCACCTTGACGAACCCCACACTTACAGAGGAATTGACGGCCTGGTACTCCATTTAGAAGAACTGAAGATCGGCCAGAGGAAAAGAGGCAGTTAATCCAAGCAATCCATCGATCGTTAAACCTATGTCGCATTATGTTGATCATGGGCTCATGAGCAATCGTGTCAAATGCTTTTGCAAAGTCTAGCTTAAGCAGAATGATCTCCTTGCCCGAAGTGTGGCATTGGTAGATATACTGATAAGCCCACGCCAGACACTCTTGGATGGTTCGACCTTTCAGAAATCCGTATTGATTACGGTGAACCAGTTGAAGGATAACTCGTTGGAGGCGGTTAGCGAGCAATTTTGTGATCAACTTTAGGAAGCAGTTAAGAAGGGTGATCGGTCTGTAATCATTGACTGTCTCGGGTGAATTGACCTTGGGGATTAGTGTAATGAGACCGTCGTTGATGCTAGTGATATCCAGAGTGCCCTGATGGAATTGGGAGCAAAGTGCATAGAAGTCATGTTTAATAATGGACCAGCATGCTTTGAGAAAAGCTCCGCTAAATCCATCAGGGCCAGGGGCTTGGTCAGGGGGCATTTCTTTTACAATATTGTCAATTTCTTCCTCGGTGAATGGGTCAGTAAGATGATCAAGATTGTTAGTACGCGGAATGATTGCATGCAAATCGAATTTCATATCATATGAGGCTGTAGTTCCTAACCTGGACTTATAAGTAGAGTGAAGGAGTGCCTCTTTGCCAGGGTGATCTTCGACTAAGCTACCATCCTCAGTTCGAAAGGAAGCAATGTTATTCTTTCGAAACCTTTCCGTGGCAATGGCTTGGAAAAATTTGGTATTCTCATCAACAATTTTGACCCAACGGATGGTGCAACGTTTTTTCCAATATAAGTTCTGATATTTGAGCAGCTTGAGCAGATGAGCCTTGAGGATGGTTCTAAAGTTAGATTCAGGTATTGTGAGGCTTCTCTTGTTTTCTAACTCATCCAAGTCAGCTAGGACCTCATTACAGTTACTGATCGCAATGGATAGCTTCGAGATGTGTTTACTCCAAATTTTGAGTGCGTGTTTGAGGGCCTTAAACTTATGGGCTAGTGTGGCCGCAGCATTCTTCTTAAAGACAGGTTTATTCCAAACCTCTTGAACGACATCCATGAACCCCGGGTGCAAAATCCAGTAGGATTCGAATCTAAAGAGCTTGGTGCGGGGGATTTTAGTTTCAACAGTTACCACACAAGGGATATGGTCAGAAACAGGTTTACCAAGTGGTTTTACCAGGGTTTTAGCATAAGTGTTCGTCCAGTGCAATGAAGTGAGATAATCACATTAGAAAGAGCTAACTGTTTCTTCTCGGAGTTTAAGCCTCTGACATTCCAGGATAGGACATTCCAACAGCGCAGATGAGGCATAAGGACCAAACAGATTACTCAGAAGTAGAAGGAGCCGATTCCCCGTGCATATCATCACGCGGTGGTGCAGCCGAAGGAGCAGCCAGAAGAGCTTCAGAGGAGAGCTCACTCTCCGGGATCGCACAACGGTTGACGCCAATTGCTTGCAGAGTGGCGACAGGCGTGGGTGGCGGGATGTCACCAGCAGAAGCAGAGGAGCCAATAGAGGGCACAAAACGAGGCTGTACCTTTGAAGTGCTGGTGCGTACATCTTTAATAGCCTGAGATTTAAAACCATCATATTTGTTGGAGCGCTGACTGCGCCTGACTGCTGTAGTGGAGATCGGAGCCCTTGCCCTGGGGCGCCTGGGCCTTGGGTTAGGGATAGGTGGTGCAGGAGGCAAAGCAGAAGAGGAAATCTGAATCTCATCCGTAGCAGGCATCATAATGTCATTATGTATTTCCTCAATGACAACTGACGAGACAACAGAGGACGGGAGCTGACGAGACAACAGAGGCCCTCGGAGTCAACTGAAACTCTGATAGAGATAGTCGTAGAAGCATTCCTCATACCATATCCCTGCTGCCAAGGTCCAATAGAGGCAATAGCTGGTCGCAGGGCCTGGAAAATGAAGCTGTTGAGACGCTGTCTAGGTATTGGTTCATTCATAAGGACCGATAACAGTTCTTCCCCTTGAGCGGACAGACCAAAGCGGATACTCTGAGCATGTAAATCCACGGTGACAGTTAGGGAATCAGCAGGAGCCTCCATGTGAACCACATTCAGAGTTGGGTCAGGCAGCGCCACCAAAGCCACATTTAGATCGGGCAAAGTCTCATCCTCATCCTGGGAGGAACCAGAATTGTCAGACACGGTAATGGAGTCATTCCAGGCCTGGAAAGCATTGTCAGTGATGTTATTTTAAGGTACAATGCCGTGCTGGACAGTCAGACCTTGAGCAGCAAGCCAAGCTTGGTAGTTGACAAGATGTGGAGGCATTGGAGGGAGTTGAACTGGCTGTGGAGGAGGCCATGCCCCCCATCCACCTTGATCATGGACTGCTTGAACATTCTCCTGACCTGCACCTTGGCCAGCATTGTTGGCCGCAGCTGGTGCCCCGTTCTGAACCAACCAATTGTGTACCTGCTGCCGGTACAGCTGTTCTACAGTAATGTCAGGCCCAAACAGAGGATGGGGATTGCCATCGGGTGGTGGCTGTTCTTCCCCAGGTGGCAGCACTTCTGGAAGTAGATCATTGAAGTCATTGCTGCACAAGATAGTCACCTGAACGGTCCAACAATCAAGCGCTCCCCCAAGTTGCCAAACCACAAAGCTTTTGGTGATTAAGTTCAGGCGTATGACCCTAGCTTTGAGCAGAACAAAACGATGGTCCTGCCGCGGGTTATACCAGGAAACTAGCGAGCCATACCCTCCCAGAGCCTTAGTGATGTAATAATCAGTTTGATAATCATATGGAAACCCAAAAAACATCAACCAAACTTCTGGCCCAAATGTAGTGGTGCGCCTATTGAGTGCTTCGTTGTGTGGGACGAAAGTGACCAGCAGATCCTCTTCCTCTAACTCAATAGGTGTGTTAACTGCCGTATCCCTCATGAAAGAATTAGTAAACCCAAAGATCCCAATCCCAAACGGGTGATCACTGACCTCTGTGGTGAATAGTTGGGACTCATGCAGCAACGCAGTGATCTGGCCGCGGATGGCAGAGCGGCGATGAAGAGGGACGTAGTGGCTAGTCTCTGCAATCGCCAGGAACTTGTGGCTGAGCGGCGCGATGGGACCGACCACCATGCCACTACGAACCAGGCGGTCCGCCGGGCCAGGTTCGACGGCAAACCCCGGCGGGAGGAAGGGGACTGGGTTCAGAGGGTAGTTGGCCATGGTCAAGCGTCGTGAGAGAGGGAGTGATTGCAGGGGCGATGAGACAGGGCAGAGCGGGGGCTTTTGTGTTTTCGAGGTGGAAGACGGAGCGTGAGGGGGTGAGCGTGCCGGCTGGTTTTTTACAACCCGCCTCCATTTGTTCTGAAATTTCAGCCGACGACAAGATTGCTCCATGTGTCCATAGTATCCGCACACAACACAACGAATGGACAGTTTAGATCTGAGCACTGGCTGCGGCGCAGGAAGGGATTGTCCCAAAGATCCGGTCAAATTGATCGCAGTTCTACCAATTAAAGGAAGTTGCCCAGTATTTTGCGATGCGGTGTTACGCTTGGGGCAGTCAATTGCACAATGATCCGGGCCGGAGCAATTAATGCAAATGAGCCTACCTTGGTAGTTAATCCGGCTGTGACCCCATTGTAGGCATTTAGAGCATAATGCAACCCAATTCGCCGCCAAATCCTCTATTTCCTTCTGTGTGTATTGGGCCTGGGCGAGATCCGCTTTATGTTGGGCTTTAAGCGAAGGAGGCTAAGTCGCATGAGGAGGTGAGTACCTAAAGGCCGAATTTAAAAAACAAAGAGGTAGCTGGGCATATGGCACGGTAAGAGGACATTTAAATGTACCCAATAAAAGGTAGTTGTTGTCTTGATTCTTCTCAGACTGCGCTTGGGACAAGTAATGATTCATTAAGGCAATATGATTAGGGGCCGGAACAGAAGTCATGCCCGAAATGTCGCAAGGGGGAATTGAAGGAGTATGATTTTGAATCCGAATATGCGCCGACGGTCCCTCAGATGAAGAAGCTTCATGTGCATTCTTGTTTGAAAAATTCCAATTGCTCAAAGGAATAATACCAAATTTACTAAGCTCCTTAGCAGAGGAATGATCAAGATGCTCCTTGCGAGATAACAGATGCAGGGAAGGTTTGACAGCAATAGAACGTCTATCCGCAACATCCAGTAATTCTTGGTCCGCGTGCCAACGATTGTCAATTGTAAGGGCTTTTGCAAAACGACCATTAAACAGATGGAAGTGACAAACAAAATCAGGCCAAATACGATCTTTGAGCCCATATATGAAGTGACCCACTTTGTTATTGGCAACGGAGAAACGAAATGAACGTTGAGTGATCGGATGCACATTGAAACCAGATGAAATCCCACCAATGCAACACTGTAAAGCGATACCCACAGATTCCACCGAAAGAGAGAACGAAGCCGAAGAGAACGAGACCACCAAAAAGAACTCCTTGATGTCTCGGGAAGGGGAGAAATGAACCGTAGAGCCAAATTTTCTCCTCACCGGTCTGCCAAGGCCAAGCCCAGAGCAAAGTCCCAATGTAGCAAGCTTTCCATGGTTGCTACGACTAGAGATCGCCATTGTAGGTGGGGTGCAGGTGGGAGGAGAGGAGAGGAGAGGTGGAGTGGGAGAGAGCCATCTTCCGGGACCTGGTGCCTCTCTGTTGATGCGTGATTAGTCCACCAAGAGAGGTATTAGTTTATTTAATCAGTGCCAATTAGCTCAACTCAACACTCAAAGCATTGCCACTTATCATAGGTTGCAAAACTTTAACGTGCAAAGATCAAGGAGTTTCTCATGACAGTAGCCCGATACAAATAGAGATGACAGCAAACTAATATGGACGAAGGCCTTAGGCCCGTACCAACCTGAGAAAAAAAGCTTATTCATGTAGTCCCATAAGAGATGATAAAGCACTCACTGGAATCACACAATAGTATATACTTTTGTGCGCTTCAAATGCATGGTTGAAATCACTCTTGTTTACCAGTGCTGAGATTATATCGAAAGATTATCAAGAACTTCCAGCAGAGTTAAAGCACTGGCTGGGATACAGTTCATTGTATTGTCTTGTGTAGTTCCACTAAAATGTATGATTCACACAACATGATCCCTGTTTGCACAAGTAAGAACAAGGTGAAACCTTCATTAGCTTAGTGAGAAAGGATAGGAATACATTAGCATATTACTCAAACAGTAGCATCAAATTCATGATGGACAAAACGCAAAACATTGCCTCGTTGAACCAATGGCAATAAATTGACATGCAAAACAATAGCACTATTATGTCATGACACTAATAATATTCCCTCCCTGCTCCACCACAGGATTCACCTCCATAGACAAACATACACACGTACATGATTCAACATAGGGTCCTACTAAAGATTTGTTTAACTCCAACAGGAAAATTAGGCAGTAATAAATTAGTGGTACTTAAGTACTCCTAATTAATTAAGTGAGATAGCAGAAGTGGAAGGGCACCGTAGATGATCGTCTCACATGTAAGGTAGTCGTTGCTGGAGCCCTTGAATGGCCTCGACTGAGGCCTCTGGCTTTAGCAAGATCGCCTTGGCACTGTTTATTCTTCTTCTTCTTCTTCTTCCTCTTCATGCTCTGTTTCTCTTTCTCCTCACCAGTTGGTGAAACCAAGTACATGATTGGCCTTCTAATTCAGAATTTGTTTTGTCAGTGAGGGAGTACAAGTGTACTAGTAAAAACAACATTATTTTCTCATGGCAGTCGTAAAATAGAGATGATCACATGCATTAAATATCATTCTTACCTAAAGGCAGGTTATCGCGCCAATATGGATGATGAAGATTGGAACACGGATCTCCCTTTGTGAAGTTCCACCAAAATGAACCAACTGTTCCATTTTGACATTCCAGTTAAACAACACAAAATTCACTACTTTTAAGAAGAGTTTTGTGCAGTGCACGAAAAGGTGACAACAGCAACCAGGTGAATTGGATATCCCTTTTTGCACAAAAAGGCACATAGGAAACAGTCAGAGTCTCAAACAATTACAGGCAAAAACATTTGGCTAAACTTGTCATGGCTTATAACAGTGGCATGGCTTCATTTTTACCAGGGACATTAGATTAAGAACAGCTAAGGCTGCGTTCGGTTCACAGGTTTGGTGCAGGATTTTCGTAGGAACACAATTCCTACGGTATTCTTTCCCTTCCAACCGTTCGGAACACGGGGAAGGTGAATAGTGTTTCATAGGAAAGCTGGTCTGGTAGTACTGATTCCATAGGATTAGAAACATCCACGCGCTGCTCATTTGGATAAACTTGTCATGGCTTCATTTCTAACAGGGACTTTAGATTAAGAACAGCTAAGGCTGTGTTCGGTTCACATGTTTGGTGCAGGATCTTCGTAGGAACACAATTCCTACGGTATTCTTTCCCTTCCAACCGTTTGGAACACGGGAACGGCGAATAGTGTTTCATAGGAAAGCTGGTCTGGTAGTACTGATTCCATAGGATTAGAAACATCCACGCGCTGCTCATTTTTTTGGGCAGAAGCCCGAGGCAGGCGCTCACTGCCTTGCATTAGATAGGTTGCTATGTTGTGTTGCCGGAATAAAAAAATCAACCTATGTGTGGTACGTGAGATGAGGACAAGAGTAGTCACTTTGCAGCTGAATAAACGAATAGCATCTCGTACTGCCAAGCATGGTACTCTAGAAAAACAAATGTGTACATTTCGTAGTCCATCCGAACGCATTCTCTTGAGAGTTTCCTCCGGTTTGCTGTTCCATAGTTTTATACCTACATTCATTTCCTATTCCTCTATTTTCATCAAGACCTATGTTTTCTGCCCCTTTATTCCGAACGGAGCCTAAATATTTGGTATAAGGGCATGGGACAGTGGGTGCACCAGTAGTCCAACACCATGTACGTAAACAGGGGCATAAACTGGTGATTCATAGTTTGTTGCCCCAAGAAACAAACATCCAAGAAACATATCTGGGTTGGTCCCATTTTTGTTCACTCTAGCCACCTACTCCTATGTGTGGATAGCAAATCTAGTCCTGGTCATACCACTGTGTACAGCGTTACCCCTATATTTCCCTTTTCGACCAAGAGACCGGTTGGATGACCAGTCTGTACTACTTTCACCCCCTTTCCTTCCTGTTTGTACCAAGTCTGATGTACATACAAAATTCCCCCACCCCCACTTTATTTCTTGTTTGAACGAAGTACTGCCTCCGTTCGGAATTACTTGTCATCAAAATGGATCTGTCTAGAACTAAAATACATATAGATACATCCATTTCAATGACAAGTATTTTCGGACGAAGGGAGTAGAAGATTAGACTCCATGAAGTAGCTTTACCTCTAACAATAAAAGAAAAAAATATGTGACGTTAGACCATCCGAGCGAGAGGGGCTGAGAGGTAGAAAATGATGCACATGCAGCGACGTAGCCAGCTGGGGAAGTAGAGCTAAGGCGGTTTCGGACGAAGATATACCTAAAGGTCGTTGGGATGTGTGTAGGTGGGCGGCGGGAGGCCAGAGCCGCCCACACGCAACGACGAAGGGATCGGAGGACCTCCCGCGCCGGCGCTCGGCCAGAGATAACGGTGCTGCCGGCAGTGGGTCTCCTCCCTCGCTGTCGACGACGGCCTAAACGCTGCCCCTCCTCCCCTCACCAACGGAGGGGTATACGTCCGGATCTGTAACCAGCGGTGAGGATAGAAAGCCAGTGTTTTTTGAAGGGAGAAAGACAGTGTTACTACCCCTATCTTGTTTAGATCTGGAAAGGATGAGAGTGTGTGAATAGAGCAACCCTAGCAAGCAAGCACGGAGGCTCCGGCCTATATATACGTAGTGGGGTAGTTTTCCTTTTTCACTCCATCAAAACAATCGTTTAAAATTGTGTACTTCTACATGCCAGGTCGCGGTTTTTTTAGTTGTTGATTGTTTTTTGAGATAGCTACCCGCTTGTTCCAAGTGGTGCTACGGTGTTCCAGGTCGCACTTTGTATCATGCAAGTCTGGTACTACAAGTCCCTCCATTAAATGAACAACCACCCCTCGTAAAAATTGTGAACAAGCCCACGGCTAAAATTAGTTGAAACGTGGGTTGCCCCAACATGCATTATTAGTTATATTTTCTACTCCCTCCATTCCTAAATACAAGTCTTTTTTACTAGCCACACCTAAGACAAGAATTTTTTTTATTAGCAGTGAACCCCACATGTCATAGACACAAAAATTGTGGCAAGATTCCCTTAGGAAAGCAAAAGTGTGTCTAACTATTTGAGCAACTCAGGTTAGGCAAGTGTGGCAAGTGTGGGTAAAATAATGTGGCAACATAAGACAAACATATTCACAATCCAAACAACCCCGTAATTTTTTGTGACATGCATGAAAATTTGGTTAGTTAAATTTATAGTCAAAATTTGGCAAGGTGCCTCAAATCAACACATGCAAGTATCAAAAGGAAAGTCATGGCATGCATGCATGCGTTGTACTCCCTCCGTTTCCAAATATAAGTCTTTTTAGAGATTGCAACAAGTGACTACATACGAAGCAGAATATGTCTACTCCTACATACGAAGTAGCCCATTTGAAATGTGTAAAAAGACTTATATCGACTGCAATGCTTTGATGTGTCACGTCAACTCGTACAAGACCGAGAAATTTGATTTCTGCAACGCCCTCTCCCTCACGGACTGAGCTCCAGTGCCTTAACTGCACCTGCCTTTGGCTGCATGACAAGAGGCCAACCACCTGTTGGGCCCACCTGTCATAGACGCAAAGGCAGGAGCAGTAGGTAGAACCTTTCGCTACACACTATCCCTCCCGCATGAGGTGGACGGACATGCAGCAGTGGATTCGATACTGTAGAAGTAGGAGTAACTTCATTGTTTGTCTTCTCGAAGAGGCGAAGAGCCAAGCGCAACCCGAACGTGGCAGTTGCAAACGCTCGCGTGGTGCGGTTCCTTGGGTACTAGCCAGGCTCTTGCATGAGACAAAATTGCTATTTTTTAACAATTAAACTCCATTATCCATTGGTTGATACTCATTCTGCATAGGTCCACGCGCTTAGCACCGTTTCCTCCTGGGGTCACTAATGTTTATTTGCTAATTAATAGAATTGCAAGCAATGAACTAGCCATTTCAAGTCATTAAAAGCATGCACACCTCTCATCTGTTATTGGTTGATATGTCAAGAAACAAGAAAGAAGGTAGAAGTTAATGCACCACGCCTAAGTGTTTTGGGACTTTTTGGTTTTTGTAAGATGACTTACACAACTAGACGGAGGGATTAGTATAGCCTTGTAAACCGGAAAGGAGTATTTGCCTTTCTAGAGATTTCAACAAGTGACTAGACTACACCGTGTGCAGTACTCCCTCCCTTCAGGTTTATAGGGCTCAAATCTCAAATCTCATGAACCAAGGAATTTTGCGATTAGAGGAATGTATCTCGTACTTTACAAAACTACCCTAATTAAACGCATGCATTAATTACGTAGTTCTCTCGTTTTCCTCTCAGCCTTGGTCGCGGATCACAATATTGAGCACTCCTATATGACTAGCCGATCTATCTACATGCGGGACATTTCAAAGCATCCGGGCCCGCATGCCATCCACCAAATCACTGCCAGGTGCTAAAGTCGAGACTCACCTATCACCCCGGTGTGGCCGTCATATCACAAAACCCACACCTTTACTAGCAGTGGTAAGGTGCCCTCCAAGTTGGACTAGACGAAGCAACCATCATTTCACTGGAACGCTCGTTCAAGCCCTTTCTTCCCTTTCTTGAAGAAAACCTCACTCCAGGCTACTCACGTCTGCCATTTTTCTTCTGTACCGACGAAGGAAAGGTGGGCGAATCAGTTATGCTGCTATATTTTCATTCCAAGAATCTTCTTTTTGCGAAGCACCCACCGATTCTCACATCCTATTCTTTTCCTGTTTTCATTGCGATTGTGGTTTCCTATCGATTGCTTTTTGTTTGTCAGTTCATTGATGGATCCTGGAGCACTAGGCAAAGAGGTTCCGGCAGAAAACCCACTGGAGACAGCGATCTCTAGGAAGCGAGCATCGACCAACAAGTTGACCATGTTGTCGGGCCAACCCATGGAGACGAAGAACTCCAAGAAACAAGCACTGGCCAAAGAGTTGAGGATGTTGGCGGACGTACTCCTCAAAGAAAGTAGGAAGAAGAGCAAGGGCCCCACCGTGCCTACCCCAGGAACTCTGATTGCCACCTATGTGAGGCTCAAGACCGAGTTTGAGGAGATAGTCGCCGTTGAGAAGCAGTATTCCCCTGGCAAGGAGATGGCCCCCATCGAGGACGAGGAGATGGCCCCCGGAGGGATGAGACCCCCCGGTGAGCTGCACAAGGTAAAAATAATGGCTTATTACCATAGTTGTGGTTTTTGATGATTTGAAATGTGCTTGCTAATATGTTAGGGTTGTGCAGGTGCCGGTGGACCTCCTTGATGATTCCGATGTCGTGGACCTTCCTGTTGGCATCACCCCGGAGATCGATTCCGATGCCGCTGTCCATCCTGTGGACATCGCCCCAGAGATCGATTCTGATGTCGCGGTTAGTCCTGTGGACAACACCCCAGAAATCGATTCCCATGCCGCTGTCCGTGCTGTGGTCATTGCCCGAGAGATCGATGACAAGAAATAGTTGGTCGCGCTAATCCTCCAAGGTAGTTTGCATTGCCCTTTGTTTAATTACCAGAACGATGCGTGTTATCAAACCATCTTAGGGATAGTGCACTGTCTTGTGTGGGCGGATCTTGCTACTTTTGTTTGATAGTGAATCATGCGATGAATCATGCGAACCCTCTCCGAGTTATGGAAACAGATGTATCCTCGCCAGCTTTTGATGTAATATATGGCATGCTTAGATGTAAGTTTGAACTGTTTATCATATCAGCAGGGCTTGTTTGATGATTGTTGGTGTTAGTAGGCTAGCTACTATGCGAGCTATAGTACTTGCAAAACACTCATCGAAGAGAAACGTTGGGGCTGATGAGCTCATGGTACGTTTATACTTATCCCTCGTCGATCGACCAATAGCCCTAGCTCTTAACATTGTAGGCTTAGCGATCGATCAGACAATAGACAACATACATTTAGGCCACATTTGGTTCATAGGGTAGGAAAATCGTAGCAAAAGTACAGAGAACGTGCAACACAAAATCATAGCAGTGCAGAGACGTACTCCCTCCGTTTCAAAATACTCCCTCCTTTCCGGTTTATAAGGCTCAATTCAAAAATCTCACCAACCAAGGTAGATGGTGAGTGGTGGAATACTTTTTGTAGTTTGCAAAAGCACCCAATTAGTGCTCTTGTTCTCCTAAAAAAAGTATGTTTACCAATGCATTAATTGCAATGCAATGCATGCATAAACTACATGCTTTGGTCAATTTTCTCTTAATACTTGCATGCAATGATTTAATGAACCTTGGTTTCTGAACATGTGATGGGGAACAACCAAATTGAGCCTTATAAAATGGAAAAAATAAAATTTTAAGATAAGCCCTATAAACCGGTAAGGAGGGAGTAGATGACCTAGGCGGGCTAGTTTGGCCTAGTGGGTTTCAGTGATATGACGTGGTACAGTGCCATCCAGTCTTCGCGTGTGGTAGCAGTATTGCGGGTATAGTAAGTTTTCTTGAAGAAGCGGAATTCAACGAAGTCATGATGGTTCCTTCGTCCGAACAACTTACAGTGGGAAAGGTTGGGCCTGCGATACGACCGGGGTAGACCAGGATAAATTTGTGTATGGCGGGTGGACTAGGATGGTCAACGTCCCACATGTCGGCGAATGAAAGTATTCTTTCAGATATAGAGGACGAGCAACGAGTATTCATTGTTTATTTTTTATGAAAGCTATTGTCTCCACTGTAACGACGGAGGAGTGTGAAACACTGCAGCCCAGTGAACGTGGCATGTGCACCACTCCCTCCTTCCTCATGTAATGCCCAGGTTACAACTTTTTCTCACTTTCTCTCTATCTATTTCCTCTCAACTGTTTTTTACCTTTCTTTTTTTAAGACACAATTGTTTTTTATGCCTTTTTTTAGAATTATTTTTTTATACCTAGGAGCACGTGTAGAGACGGGCTCTTGCAGAGCCCACTCCTTGACTTTGTCAATGTCTGTCTCTCCTCCACATAAGGAGTACTACTTGCTATGCATGCATGTGGCGGGCAGGTGGCGTCTTGAGGGGCCAGGGCGGTGAGAGCGGACTCCGGAAGCGGTCCGTACTCGAGCATGGCCCACCTCACATTATCACCATATATTTCTTGGAGTCCATGCGCCACGGGCAGGCGATCTCTTCTTCGTCCCCGTTTCTCTCTTCTCAGCCAACGCCCGCCGAGCAATTAGGTTTCGGCTATCAACGGTTTATTCAATTACGGTCCCACATGTCAGTGAAATTGCAAGACAACTTGTGTCCCCTCTGGTGAGCAGCGTGCGAGCCGGACTGTCGGGGTTGCGACGCGTACGAGTCGTAAGTGTGCCGCCTTTTCCTTTAGAACTTGCGAAGCGTAACATTTTCGCATGATCGATCGATAGAAATCCAGAACAAAATGACGAGGGCAGTGCTTTCCCGCTCGTTAGGCGGGCTAGTTCGAGTGATATGACGTGCTACAGTGCCGTCCACTTGCTCCATTTTTATTAAAGCAAGAGTTTACACTCTTACGCGCGAGGAGTGCGAAACACCGCGGATCTGATTTTGATCGAGGGATAACTGTTCCCTGGCAAATAATAGAGGATTGTTAGCGATTATAGCATGATAGTTAGGGCATCTCCAGCGCTGGCCCAAATTTACACCGGCATCTGTCCGAGGACACTGATGGATGCCATCCGATGCTGCCCGCATACCGTTCGACAACTATATGAACTAACCGGACGAAATTCATGCAAACAAAGCAAATTCGAAATTAACCGGATGAAATTCATTACATTTCGAAAACTTTTCCTACAAACTGGATGAAATTCATTACATATTTCGCACAAACCGTACTAAAACATACTGTAAACCTAATCTAAATGATCGGTGGCGCCTGACCACCATGTCCGGCCATGAACCCGAGAAAGCCGGCCATTGCCTTTGCCTCCTCCTCATCCGCCTCGATAACCTCCTTCTTCGGAGCACAAGGTTCTGAAGATTTCCGCCTCCACGTTGCCGTCAACCGGCTAATCGGTCGCCGATGTTTACCCCACCAAGCTTGGCGTTGACTGAGTGGAGTAGCGGTGGCCTTCCTAGGACCAGAGCGGCGGCGACCTACCGTGTACTACTCTTCCTCACTACCAGCTGCGCCCGTGCACGCGCGCCGGCTTCGTGGTTGTGACGGCGGAGGGCGGCCGGGGGGGGGGGGGGTGCCGGCGATCTCCTTCGTTTGCTCCTGCGACAGTACGTCGAAGAGAGCTTTGGAGCGCGCCCGGAGCGGAGCCGCCGATGTCCCTCGTCTGCTCCTGCGACAGTACGTCGAAGAGAGCTTCGGAGCGCCAGGAGGCCATGGTTGAAGTGGTGCAGACAGAAGGAAGGGACCGAAGGAGAATAAATGTGGATCTTTGGCTATGCCTGGGAGCTGGGGCTCAAGTTAATATAGAGGGAGAATGGTAATGAGCCGCAGCAGAAGGATGGACAACTGGTGCCGGAGTAGGTTCGTCGGGCGTGAATGCGGACGCTGGTTCAGTGACATAACTGCAGATGCGTTTGGGTTACTAACATGTTGTCCCAACGAGCATCTGGCCCGCTTGTCAGTGACACACCAATTGCACCTGCAGTTAAGTCCGGTGAATGCGGCATTGATATTCTGGAGAGACGGTGACCGTTTCACGCGGGAAGCGCGTGGTAATAAATGACCAGGATTGAAGGGGAATCCAAATTTGCTTCGTCTTCTATCCTTGAGCTCTTGACAAACCAATGCACTATACGATTGTCCGGCCACTCCACCCCAGAGCTCTCACCAAGCGTCGTTCATGCCACCGCGCCGCACACTAACCGGTAAGTTAGCGATGGCATCCCGCCGCTTCGAGTTCCTCGCCGCCCACGACCGCACACAAAATGGTATGGAAGCGATGGCATCCCGCCGTGCCGAGTTCATCGCCACTCGCGACCTCACAACTATGTGGGAGAAATTTGAAGATGCCCAGGCTGAATGGGCGGTAGAGCAAGAGGCGGCCAAAGCCGCACAGAGGGAGCGGAAAAGTCAGAAAGCACTCAAGAAAAGATAGGCCCGCCGCCGCAAGAAAGAAAAGGACGCACGCGCTGCTGGGGTGTCCAAGCACGGTGGGGTGTCGCCGACATAGCCGGGAAGGAGAACGACGACGTCTGGCCAGCATGTGATAAGTAGTAGTACTAGTAGTTAGTTTGTGTGTGTGTCTGAGTACGAGCATGTACCAATACTACTAGTTACTACTGTAGTTTTTAGAGCAAATTACTAGTACATTAGCCTAGACTAAATGGAAAAATTCCTATCCTGAGCATAAAATGGCATATCTTTCTCTATAGGAATTGAGATGCATGTCATCTCACTTCCTATGATTTTCATATTCCTATCCTACGAACGAAAGGAGGACTCTGTTGGAGTAACTACTGTAGCTAGGAGTACTGCTCGTACAGTAGTTTTTTCAAGAAGCAGAATTCAACGAAGTCATGATGGTTCCTTCATCCGAGCAATTTCAAAGTGGGAAGTGGGCCTCTGATTTGACGGCTCATTAGTCATTGTTACTGCGGCGCGACGACTTGGGTGACTCTCCCTTGGAGTTCCGCGTGCATGGCAAGTGGACCAAGATGGTCGACGTCCCACATGTTGGCGAATGGAAGTATTCTTTCCGATATCGAGGAGCAAGGAAACCGCGTGGTATAGTATCACTGTTGATTGGTTCGCAAAAAAATAGTATCACTGCCGATTTATAATTATTTTTTATTTCTAATGAATGCTAGCGTTTCAACTCCTACGACGAAGGGTGCCAAACAGGGCACGTGCTGGATGTCCCACACGTGAGCGAAAGGAGTGGGACATGAACAGCGTGGTAGAGCCCAGCGTAAAAAAACTGCGTGGTAGAGCGTCTCCACTTCTTCTACTTCTGGGTCGGAGACCACACGTAGTAGTACTTAGTGGTATGAACTATACAAAGTGCGACCTGGAGGGAAAGACACGTCTAGTTGGAAGGTCTCGGGGCATACACGTAAGCAAATATAAAAGTTAATATGTGCCTCCAACTAATATAGTAGTAGTAGAGTACTTAGTCACGTACTCCATAACATCACCGTGCATTGCACGTACAACATTTAGTGGTAGTACGTAGTAAGAGACAAATGCCACCCAAGAGTTCCCTTCTCGACCTACTTTTGGGTGTTTGGTAGAGTGTATGGAGGGTGCATGAGTCCACACTAGTTTAGCACAAATACACTAGAAGCATGCATGAAGAGAGCATGCATGAAGAGGGGTGTTGAGTTGAGCATGCATGAAGAGGGAACAACTATGCTGAGACGAGAACGCAACCAAACACACCCTATATGCCACGCATGTTCATACCATTTGTGCCTTTTTACTTCACTTACTGCGCTACATTACTCAGGTTCGTACGTCCACTCCTGGGTACATGTCCGTCTCGAAGTTCCAGTCCCACATGTTCTTCATATCGATGGAACGATCCTTGCATAACACGTGCACCTTGATGCTAGATGTCTCGCGTGTTTGCAAAAGGATGAACAAAGCTCACGTAAAAAAATAGAGTGGAAGAACATAGATTCCAGATGACCGAGAAGGAGCAAGGAACCTCATGGTGGAGCGTCTTCACTCATAATATTTACTATTATTCAGCGATATACAATTAACCAACCATCTCCACAATGGACTGGAAGAGTACGAAACACGGCAGCCCAGTGTAGTTACATCATACTAGTACATGGCTAACCCACGCTATCACCATATTTCTTGGCTTCTGTGCGACACCTATCTCTAGTAATCCAGCAGCCTGTATCGCTTCTCCCTCCTCGTCTCTATCAAAGTGCGGCTGGCTGGCGTTTCTGCCATCTATTGAGGTCGGTTAACTATCACATGTTAGCGACATGCCAAGAGCATTCTAAAAAAAATTCCTTTCACGTTCTGTTTTCAAAAAGAAAAAATCCTTTCACGTACGAATTTGCCTGTATTGTTTGAGCAACTTGCATGTCCTATACTGCTCCAGTTTGATACTCTAACTTAGCTAGAGGTTAGACTAACTCATGACTAACCCTGATCTAACTGTAGCCAAAGAGGTGTTTGGGTGACAGGGTTAGATTGACACTAAATGCACTTCATGGAGAGAGAAAAGTGATTTTTCAGTGGGACCAATGAGAACTATCTCCAGTTAGCACCTCTTGGGTGGGATAAATTTTTTGTGGGTTCGGTGCAAATTGCTCCAATTTAAACCCTCATGCTTGGATACTTTAGGGCTATTTGAGCCCCAACTAGCTCAAACTAACTCTAACCCATGGATCCAAATAGGGCCTATGGCCAGTCTCGACGCGGAGCAGTCGCATGCACCGGGAAGCGGCGCTCTCTCGGCCGTCGCGCCACTTCAAAGCCGGCGCGAGTGAGAGGTCACCTTCGCTCTGGCCGGGCATTAATGCGGCACTGACACTCCAGGGCGATGCTGACCGTTTCACACGGGAAGCGCACGCTGGCAAGGAAGTATAGGTTTTGAACCGTTTCAGGTGTAGTACTGGTAGTTTGCAAAACTACTCAATTATTGCACTCAGTTTCCTAAGAAATTGTGGTAAAAAAGTTACTCCACAGCCCGCTTCCCTTCTCCTTCCTCTTCCACCGCACGCGCACGTCCGCGGGAAGCGACCGGTCAATCCTTATATGGGAGTGCTAGCACAAAAAGATGCATGCATGCCCACTAAAATTTCCATATTAAAGCGCCGCTCCGGCGGGATTATGCCGTATGTTGTTACCTTCGGCCGGCCAATGGCTACCGGGCGACGGCGAACAGAAAAGAGGTGGCGGGAGGGGAATGATTGCAGCTACTGTTTGGGTTCGGCTTCCGGCTTAAATAAATGAGCAGCATCATGTGTACCCGCGGGTGCACAAATTGTAACATACGTGTCTGCTTAAGTGGGTGTGACGTAACTGGTGTGTGTGTGAGAGAAATTCTGAGAGACAGAGTGCGTGTGTGCGACTCTACTCTTCGGACATGTACTCAACCTTTTGCATCGGGATATAAGTCTAATGGTATTTACTTTATCTAGTGATTTACGTGGCCATGTTAACGTGGTTGTGTCAAAAAAATGTCACTTCTTGCTCGTGATTTGCGTTATATAATTACAAGCAAGATTCTCGTGCATTGCATGGAACATCAATATGCAATTTTTTACAAAACACCTGTTGTGATTGACCCATGCAGGAGTAATCCCATGTGTAAAAACTACTGATATCTCGAGAATTTTATCGGAAAACTGGTATCTCAAGAATGTCATCGAAAAAATGAAAGATGAGAGATAAGGCGAGGAGGAGTAGAGCGTGGTGGTGACTGGTGGTCGGAATGGGCGGAGGCATGGGGATGGACGGCCCCGGCAGGCGGCAGCGGCCACCATGCATGCTAAATTGTTCCAGAGACTTATTCGTTTTTTAATTGCTGAGCAATGAGGTTGCGGGACATAATGATGTGCAGAGAGGTGCAGGTATCTTTTGTAAAATTATCATAGTTTGCTTTCTATCCTCAGGTATAGATCATACGGTCTGTATTACAAGATGGCAGGAACACCATCACCGCCAACTCGTTTTTTATAAGGGTACAAATCATAAGTTTGCTGACTACTAGAGTAAAGTGGAATTTGTCCATGTTATGCAAGTAAATAAAGGTGACTGTTTATCATACGGGTAAGGTTGGATGAAGGGTGGTAGGAACAAATGCTTCGCCTAGAGCATGTGTGTGTGAGATGGAGTCTTAGTGTGTGTGTGTGTGAGAGAGAGAGAGAGACAGAGAGAGAGAGAGAGAGAGAGAGAGGAGAGATATGGAGTCTTAGTTTGTGTGTGTGTGTGAGAGAGAGAGATGGAGTCTTAGTGTGTGTCGGGGGTGGGTGTGCGTGCGTGCGTGCGTGCATGTGTGTGTATGTGTGTGTATGTGTGTGTGTGTTTGTGTGTGTGTGAGAGAGAGAGAGAGATGGAGTCTTAGTGTATGTGTGTGGGGGGGTGCGTGCGTGCGTGCGTGTGTGTGTGTGTGTGTGTCGTGGGGTCCTCTGTGGCGGATGTAATTTAAGTGTGCTTGGCTTCATCATAGAGAGGTGATGTGTATGGAAGAGGCCACCAACGATGGGGTGCGAGAGAAAATGACCGTAGAGAGGGAAGAGAAGGTGTGTGCGCGTGAGAGGAGTCGACATCAAGAGAATGTGTTTGTTCGAGAGACACCGAGGAATACTACTATATATCGATGGTGCATCTAGGCGGGAATTAAACAAAGGGATGGTGTTATTGGTTTCGGGGATATAGGGGAAGAGAGAGAGGCGGGGGGGGGGGTAGCTAGAAGGAGAATGTTAAGTGTGAGTGTGTGTTTTACCCATCGAGGCAGAAGTTATGTGCACAAAAGAGGAGAACGATTCGATGTGGCGTTAGGATTGAGGGTAATTAACTACATATGGAGACATAGAGACCTTGAACGTGCATGTGTGAGAGGTATACATGTATACATGGGATGTGTGTGTGTGCGCGCGTGCATGATCGAGATAAAAGAAAGAAGACATACGTCATAAAATCAACAACATGGGAGAGACAGATCGGTATGACAATAAGCATGCATGTGAGAATGCAGGGAAGAAGGCCCTTCTCTTTCCAGGAGGTGAGCCGCATGGGGATTCCGGATCGGAACTCGGGGGCCACCACCAGTTGGTGTCGCGTGGATCGGTGATGTAGAATCACCCCGATTGCCAACCCTTTACGGTCTCCACATGGGAGCCCTCGAGCCATGTGACGTTGGGCATTTTGCCCACCATGGCGCCACTGCATTCTGCTTGCTGGCCGCCTACTACCTTCGTTTTAACATTGAACGTCTTCAGCCATAGGCCGAAGTGGGGCCGGATGCGAAGGAAGGCCTCGCACGCGACGATAAACGCCGAGATGTTGAGGATAAAGTCTGGGGCAAGATCATGGAAGTCCAGCCCGTAGTAGAACATGAGGCCACAGACAAACGAGAAGAGAGGAAATCCCAGTCCACGGACGAAGTGGGTGAGGAAAACTACCCTCTCATGAGATTCCGGGGTAGGGACGTTCTGCCCCGCGTTGGGAAGCCGATGCGCGATATCCGCGGCCAAGTATCCGGCTCCCCGCAGCTTTTCGATGTCCTCCTCCGTGACGGAGGATTTCATCCACTTGCCTCCCGCTCCGGACATGCTTGGAACGGTTTGAGGAGAAAGACACAAACTTGGGTGTTGGAGCTCGAGTGCACGAGAATGGATGGGCAAGAAGGAAGAAGGCGTGTGTGAAAAAGGTGAACCCTTATCCCTTTATAAGGGCGAACGAAACTGTACGCCCCCACCTGCCTGGTAAACTCGCTTATTTTCCAAGCGCCGTAATTGATGGCGCGGTTGGGTTACCCATGTCCGTATTGATGAGAATCCCGTGATAAGGGGACACGATCTCTGCTTCGACAAGACGTGCCAAGGAAACCGCCTCGCGATATGCGCCGAGGCTGTTTTTTTTGACATTGAACGACAGTGGGAGAGGCTCCCACTGACTTGTATATTAACTCACCAACTGACTGTACATAATTACATGTGGGGGTTTTGTAGGGTTCCCCTCAACCCATCAGCGACATAAAAGAAGTTTTGCTGTTTACAAGTTTTGAATATAAGAGTCTAGGAAGAGGCGAAGCTCTTCTTTATAGTTATGGGCTAGCAGTTCCAACAGATTTTTGAATCTATCCAGCCATGAGGTGAAGGAGTGAGGTATCCCTCTAAAATGCTCATTGTTTCTCTCCTTCCATATGCTCCAAGCGGCCATCAGGAAGATGTCCATGAATAAAGGTTGCCTCCAGTGGGTTTTACCATGATGCAGGAGGGAGATCCTATTCCCATTATGTAGCCAACTGAGGCCAACCTTATCCCAGCATCGCTGACTGAAGGAGCACCAGAAAAAGAGATGTTCCAATGTTTCCTCGGGAGGGTTCTGGCAAAGCATACATGCGTAGTTATTATCCATCACGACATAGTGCCTGCGTTTCAGCATGTTTCGCGTGTTCAGGCGGTCAACAAGGAGCAGCCAGCCAAACATCTTGAATTTGATTGGACTTTTTGCCTTCCTAAGCCAGATGAAAGCATCATCAACGACCATCTCTCTGAAGCAGTGGTTGTAGTAATTTTTGGCCGAGAAATTGCCATTTAGGGTGCTGACCCATGTGTCTGCAATCCCCCTCTCTGGAATGAAATGCATCGAACCCCTCTGGATCTCTCTGACCTCATCTCGCGCTTGTACAGAGAGTGGTAAATGGAAAAGCATGGCAGGGTTTGTTGCTTGTAGGGCATCACTGATGGGCACATCTTCCTCTGTGACAAACGAGAAGGCTCGGGGATAGATTTCAGAGAGCTGGGTTTCCTGGTCGTGTGTAAACCACACGTCCTTCCAGAACAGAACCGAGGTCCCATCACCAATTACAGCCCTTGAAATCCCTCAAAAGATATTAGTGAGATGCATGATATCGCGCCACCAAAAAGACCCAACCGGATCAACTGCATGCGGTACCGTGTTTGTATAGTACGTATCCCAGATCATTGTCACCCACGATACATCCTCGCGGTTATAGAACTTGTAAAGGTGTTTAAGGAGCAGCGCCACATTTTGAGTTTTGATGTCAACCACCCCAAGCCCACCTTTGCGTTTTGGTCTACAAACCAGCTCCCAAGCGGCCAAGGAGTTGTTTTTGACACCATCTTCAGTGTTCTTGGCCCACAAGCAGTATCTGCGCAGTCTGTCGATGTGTTCGATCACCTTCGGATGTAACTTGAGTGTGCACATGGCATATATCAACATGGATGTGATGGTGGAGTTAACCAGCGTGAGTTTGGCGCCAGCTGAGAGCAGGGATAGCGCAGTGGATAGTTTCCTTTCCACACCACACACCATCGGCATCATGTAGAGCAGCATTGGTTTTGTCGTTCCCATGGGAAGGCCCAGGTAAGCAAACGGGAGTGATCCAACAGTGCAGCCAAAGATTTGGGCCAAGGCCGAAGCCTGCTGCGTGTCAAGGCTGATGGGGATCAAAGTTGACTTGTGGAAGTTTATCGAGGCTGGTTGAGAAAAACGGTTGGAATGATGACCGGGCCATGGTGTGATGTCATGCCACCAAGTTTGTCGGCAGATTATATCTGTGGAAGTGTTATTCTCTCTACGGTGGTACGTGGAATTTGTTTTGCAGAGCCGGACACTATCCTTGTGTTCAAAATCTTCTATGGAGTATTCGGGGGAGGAACCCGCCTTGCAATGCCAAAGACCAATCTGCGCGCCGTACTCATCATCATTGAAGCCTGGTTCAGGGGCTACCGAGGGAGTCCTGGATTAGGGGGTATCCGGACAGCCGGACTATATCCTTTGGCCGGACTGTTGGACTATGAAGATACAAGATTGAAGACTTTGCCCCGTGTTCGGATGGGACTCTCTTTGGCGTGGAAGGCAAGCTTAGCAATACGGATATGTAGATCCCCTTCCTTGTAACCGACTCTATGTAACCTTAGCCCCCTCCGATGTCTATATAAACCAGAGGGTTTAGTCCGTAGGACAACAACAATCATACCATAGGCTAGCTTATAGGGTTTAGCCTCTACGATCTCGTGGTAGATCAACTATTGTAATACTCATATCATCAAGATCAATCAAGCAGGAAGTATGGTATTACCTCCATCGAGAGGGCCCGAACATGGGTAAACATCGTGTCCCCCGCCTCCTATTACCATCTGCCTTAGACGCATAGTTCGGGACCCCCTACCTGAGATCCACCGGTTTTGACACCGACAACGCCCGTAGAGAGGGAAGAGAGGTGTGTGCGCGTGAGAGTAGTCGACATCGAGAGAACGTGTTTCTTCAAGAGACACCAAGGAAGACTACTATATATCGATGGTTCATGTAGGCGGGAATTAAACGAAGGGATGGTCTTATTGGTTTAGGGGATATAGCGGAAGAGTGAGACGGGGGTTAGCTACAGGGAGATTGTTAAGTGTGAGTGTGTGTTTTACCCATCCAGGCGGAAGTTATGTGCACACAAGAAGAGAACGATTCGATGTGGCGTTAGGGTTGAGGGTAATTAACTACGTATGGAGATAGAGACCTTCAACGTGCATGTGTGCGAGGTATACATGTATACGTGGGATGTGTTTGTGTGTGCGCGCATGATCGGGATAAAAGAAAGAAGACAGAAGTCATAAGCTAAGATCAACGACATGGGAGAGACGGATCGGTATGGCAACATGCATGCATGCGAGAATGCAGGGAAGAAGGCCCGACAATTGAGCATGTGTTTTTGTCTTTAAGGGATAGTGGCGTGGGCTGGAGCATGCATCTATGGCGAGCAGAGGGAGTGAGGCGCAACAATTGTGCAAAAGGGACCAACCTATAAATGCATATGTATGGAGAGACATATATAGTGTGGGTGATAGGAAGCAAGACTCTGTTCGAGAAAGAAATGTTGACGGAGAAACTACAGATAGATACAGAGATGGAGATCCTAGCTAGAGGGACATCCGCTAGTTTAGGTGTTGGAGATGACCGTCGGGTGGTTCAAAGGGTGAAATTATATATGTGTGTGAGAGGGCACTTGACTGCATGTAGAGAGATACATATGTAGTGTGCGTGATAGGAATCAAGAGTGAGGGCGAGAAAGAAGGTTGATGGAGAAATAGATAAATAGAAAGATAAAGATGCTAGCTAGTGCGCGTTAGAGATAGGAGTCGAGTGGATCAGAAGGCTGGGTTATGTGTGTGGGTGTGAGAGAGAAAGAGAGAGGGTGAATGTGAGTCACATACAGACAAATATCAGAGAGAAATGAGATCCAGAGAGACGGAGTTTTGTGTCTGCGAGAGAGAAAGATATTTCACAACGAGAGTGATAGCTAGAGAGACATGCGAGGGAACACAAGATATCTCTAGGGAGAGAGGGTTGTGTGAGCGACATACAAGAGATCAATGGAGAAATATGAGACAATGGGAGACAGAGTTTGTATTTGTGTGTGAGAAAGAGATATTGAAGAGGAAGAGTCGTAGGTTCTCATATCTAAGGAGCGAAAGACATCTCTGTATGAGGGGTGTGCCAGTGTCAGTAGAGAGAAATGAGACCCCGGGAGACAAAGTTTTTTGTTTGTGTGAGAGAAAGAGATTCCACATGGAGAATCATAGTTAGAGACACATAGCAGGGAGTGAGATATACTTAGAGAGAGATAGAGTGATGAAGTTCGAGGGAGAGAGTACCTTCAGTGTGTTACGAAGATAAAAGATCATTGTCGACATACAGGTAGCACGAGAGATACCTGAGAGACGATGAACGCGTATAGGTCCAGAGAGACAGTCCTATATAAGCATGAGTGATAGCTATATGAGACAAATATCCAGATTAAAAGGGATTCAAATATTTAAACTGGAGATCACGACATCAATAATATCATAACGCAAATTGGTGTATCAAACATGCATATTCATTTGAATTTGGGCACACGTGTAATGTTATATAGTTTATCAATATTGGTGATCCATATATTCTTCAATTACAAACAATGCATGGTTTATATGCAATTAATGTCTAAACGGGATTACACTATAAGTTGCGTGTGTGAAACACATTATACATTAATTGGAGACAGTTAGCGAGGAATGCATACATTGGATTTCAACATAAAGTGGTTTCAAATATTTGAAAATCCAAATTGATGGATACAACCTTATGAACCTGAGATCATGCCATTTGTAAACCATATTTATGTATAAATGGTGTTGTGCTTTTAAAAGTATATATAAAAATGATGTATATATAATGTAATTCCAATTAAAAATGGATCCCGCCTGGAAAAAAAAATAGAATACAAACGGGATTCGAATTGACTTGGCACGGTAAACGTGCACTCTGCAAAATTTGAACGAAGCGGGGAAAGTCGCCGTAACCACCTGAAACCAAAATCCGCGAGATGGAAATCACTACTGCCTATCCCTGCAACGCAAAGCCTATCTACTGGATTTCTATAGGATTTGATAGGGGTAGGTTTCTAATTTCACCCAAACGTGACGTAACCGCCTCTCACCCGGATTCATACACGGTGGGCGCCAAAACACAGTCTCCACGGTTCATATTCATACACGGTGGGCGCCAAAAACAAACTCTCGTCGGCAAATATTCCGTATATGCGAGATTACCGTCCTATCCCCAACCGACTAATGTTGTTGTGATGTAGTAGAAATTTTAAACGGGGGCTAAGTTTGTAAATTTCCTCGCATTTGAGACAAGCGCGCCCTGAATACATGGTTCTCCCCTTCCTCTCTACCTCCCTTTTCCCCATTCGTACTCCGTGGGCGCCAAAACACACTCTCCACCCCACCCTCCTCCGTCCGCCGCCGACCGCCACCCCATCCACCGCCGTCCTCCTCCACCATGCCGGAGCTGATACCCCGACGCCGCCGTCCATTACAAGAGATCGACCTCTCTCATCCACGGCTTCGGACCGGGATCCTTGCATCCCGTCCTCTCGCTTCATCCCTGTCGTCGTCCACCTTGCCGGCGCTGCTCCTATGACTGCCTCGTCCACCGCGCCCCGCCGCCACCGTTTACCCTCCTAGATCTGCTTCCACGCCGCCGACAGCCATTGCTACCGCAGCACCGTCAAATTCTCAGCAGATGCGTACACGGCGCCGCACCAGAGGCGGTAATCTTTCGTATCTGCTCAACTTATTTATCGCAGCAAGAAAATAGATTGCCACTGCTTTACTCTGATTTCTTGTCTTGGTTGCGAAGTTGCCTTTGTCCGGTTTGCACCTTCAGATCCTCCATGTCACGCTCAACACTATACTCCCAATGCTTATGGTTTTCCCCTTTTATAATCCACACTAGTTTAATCACACTAGACTAAATTTAAAAATTGGGTCAGTCTATTTTTCGGAGCTCGCCGGAGTTCGCCGGTGCGATCGAAGGGGCTCGGGTCGTTGTGGGGCCTCGCCGAACGAAGAAACCTCGACGCGGGTGGGGGTTGGGGCGGGGGTGGGGGTGGGGTGGCGGAGGAGCACAGGCTGTGGGGGCCGGTTGTCTGGCCGGCGGCCCGTGCGGTGTTTTGTATGGGAAGAATCAGAGACGAGGAAGAAGAAGGGTTAGGAGACGTAGGATCTTCATCCAACCGCCTGAAATGGTTGAGAGACAGCTGGGAGTTGCATTCTTAATGCGCTCTGGTTCATCATGTGTGGGCACTTCGCAACCAACATTTTATTATCCAAAATCTGCTTGCTCTTCTTTACCATGTTCCTCTTCCGTTCTACTTTAATATGTACTCTCTCCGTTCCTAAATACAAGCCTTTGTATAGATTCCACCATGGACTACATATAGAGCAAAATGACTGAATCTACACTCTAAAATGTATCTGGATACATCTGTATGTGATCCATAGTGGAAATCTCTACCAAGACATATATTTTGGAACGGAGGGAGTATTATAGTAGTACAGTATGTTCCTTGTACTGAAGATGAGCAGGGACATTTGCTGTGTAGAGGTCTGTACGGTCAGTTGTGATGGACACTTTGAGCCTCTTTCATTCGTAGGATCTTGTAAACATAGGAATAGGATTTGTAGTGGCCTGCCCACTTCAATCCTATAAGAATAGCAAGGAAATGCGGGGAGCTGTGTCGCCTTTGAGAGTTACACTGATATTAACAGTACCACACCTTCACTTGAAGAGAGGTGGTATCCGAAGCCTTTCTAGCCGTACCGGAAATACTAGCACATATATTCCAGCAAGTTCCACTTTGCTGATTTTACTCTGATGCTTAAGGTTTTCCCGTTATATCTACACTATGATCTGTGTAGCTGCTTTGTGTCGCACTAGCAGCGGTCCACTCATGAAGCTAAACACTAGAATGACTTACAAAACTAGCACCAAGGCATTGAGTACCATTTTGGATGCAATGAAACTCATACGGTCCCCACCTATTGATTCTTGTTCAGAATACGATCCTAATGACTATTCTAACCTCGAGGAGTCAAAGGCAGATGGCCTGTCCTGTTCACCCATCAAGGTGCCTGTTCTAATTTGGCAATGTTTTATTGATTGCGGGTATCTTGCATATGTTTTCTTGCATTTCTTCTACTTTTTTGCACCGCCATCTGCTTAGTTTACTCATCATAGATGTCGAGATGCCATGCCCATCCATTATCAATACATATTCCATCTGTCATCATACCATATTTTTCCACTCAAATGTTGTTCTTGTCCATCAGACATCAAAAAGGAAGAGGGTGATTGCCGAACCTGAAGGAGCACCAACAAAGTCCTTGAAAAACGTGCTGGTGCTGGAGAAATGAGACAACACCCCACTTATATTGGTTGTACAACCAGTGACACAAAACGTAGGACCGACTCTACCAGATTGTACCCGTACTTCACTAGCAACACCACTAGCCCCACCACACAGGACCTGCACTCCAGCAAAAGGTATACCGATTTCATTTGCCATAGCACCAGCTGTACCACAGAAAAATCCCACTCCAGCAAAAAGTACGGCAAGTCCACCGGCCGAAGACCTATCCCAACTGCAGAGACGGCCAATTCCTGCAGATTGGAGCCCCATTCCATTTATTCCCAGTTAAAAAGACATTGCTTTCAATGTTGTTAGGGACTACGTGCATATATTCCCATTATGGGAAGATTATTGTGAAGACAAACACCATTTTCACATCTTCCTGTCCAACTTACGTCTAAGTGCTATTATTCATGGTTATTATTTTCCTGTTTTCTGCTGATTGAACACATCAATGATTTACATTACATTGTTGTAACTAGACGAAGGTCAATCTGGATAGTCATGACGAGCAAAGCTTGCTTGTGCTTTTCAAGGAAGCATTGCAGCAGTATCGGTGTTACCTAAGGAAATCACAGTTTGATGGCAATTCTATAAACGAATTTCCGGTGAAGTCTCCTGTGCTAAATTTAGAAGACATTGAATGGAAAAACCTTGTTATGCACTAGTCTCATTCCCAGGATGAGGTGTTGTCTACGAAATGACATGACAATTTGAACTTCTACTTTTCCGCATGTGCCTTATGGATCTTTTTTGCAGGAAATCTTCTCGAAGAAGAATTCCAGTTTGACAAGAACGACAGGAATCTGCGCAATGTTTTTTTAGCTCTGCATTGTTCTTGTAAGTACATGCTGTCCTTTATCAGTGTAGTTATAATGACAGGTAGTTGTTCCTTTGCCCTCCATTTTCTACACATCAGATCTATATTTACTCTTACCATAAGGTTGGTACTGAAGAAGTTTAGCTGTGCATTGCTCTTGGCTGTACCTTTTGCATGTATCGCTTCACTTACATTTATAGCTACTTGGTTATGTAGCATCACTCTTCATCTTATCTTAAATATTATCCATTTTTTCGTATATTATCACATCTATATTTACTCTTAACAAAATGTAGAATAAAGGCAATGCTTTTGAAGAAGATTTTGTGGTAAACTTCTTGAATTAGCCCCCCCCCCCATCAGCATGGACAAGGCCTTTATAGAGCCTGTCTTCACCAATAATGTATGTTTGTCCATCTCAAGCCTTCAAACTATGTTGTATATATTTGGTTAAGCATGACTGTAATAGCTGTTTTTTTTGGTGTTTGCATCAAATTGCTTGTTTAAAGTTTATTATGTAGTTCATAAACAAAAGTTTGTCCTTTCTCAATTTAAGTTTTTAGTTGTACAACCAAGTTCCTTCTTCATACCATGTAAATTAAACTATACAGAGTAAGTGATCTTCTTTTGCACTGCATGTATGCTTCTGTTCTTCATCCGTAATCCAGTGGTGTGGTGAACCTACCCACTACAGCACAATGTCATATTCTGCAATGTGTTAACTATGAACAATGTCATATCATTCTACTATTATTTAAACCGTCTCTTTATTTGCCAATCTGAAAAGGTACAAATTGACAGCACACTAATCTGAAATGGTAATCCAGTGGCGTCGTGAAGCTGCCGACTCCTTCACAATGTCATTTCCTGCCATGTCTTGACCTGAACAATACCATATTGTGTTAATGCAATTTTAAACTGTCTCACTTTATTCGTCAGTAAGAAATGTGATGAATTGTTAGCACTGATACTTTTATGTGCAAAACCTGTCATCTATCTGCTTGTTTATCTTTCAGAGTGAGGAAGATATTAGTGTTGAACAAGCGCAATCTCATCATCTTGCTCAGCTGCTTGCGCTGCAGCTCCCCAGCAGGGCTAACCTTTATTGAACTCTATTGAAGTGTTGTCGGTTTTGTATATTATTTTGTCGGCGTGTTTATTTTCACTAGTGGCGATCTTTGATGCGCAGTGTATATAATCTGTTGTCTGCTTGTGCTTTATTATCATAGTGGTGAACTTTGATGCCCACTGGATGTAATATGCCGTAATTTCTTTATTGTATAGTCTAGGTTTATTCTTATTCATGATGTTGCAGTTATTTTACAGTATATATATCATGTCTCCGCAGTAGACCGGCCAAACCGTAAAATTACGGTTCATAATCGGGCCGTCATGCAATCACGATGTAGGTTGGGCCTGAAACATGCCGAACAGCTCACGGGCCGACAGCAGCCCGAAATGAACCCCGACCCATGATTGTGCAAATCAAATCACGGGCTTTTAACAGGCCAAAATTGTCTCGGTCCTTGTTTGGCCCAATCAGATATCGGCTGCGAGCAGGCCGGATGCAAACCGGGTCGTAGTTAGGCCCAACTATATGTCGGGCTTTTAACAGGCTGAAAAGGCCGAAATGTTAAACGGGCCCCTAACAGGCCAAAACTAATATCAGGCCAAATTACTAAGTGGGCCTTTAGCAAGTGGGCCCAAAGGCATAGTTTCCAGTTGACGGGCCGAATCTGATAAGGGCCATAATTGAGCCCAAAGCCTCTTAAAGGGCCGGACCTGATCTGGGCCGTAATTTGGCCCAGAACGTGGTAGACTTTTAAGGGGCCGGATCTCATATGGGCCACTATTAGGCCCGGAGCGTGGCAGGCCATTAATGGACCGGATCAAATATGGGCCGACATTTGGCCTAAAATATGGCAGCCAGTTAATGGGCTGGCCTACTAGGGTCCACAAAATCTTGTGGACCTACAGCTAGGCCGGCCCATTAATATCGGTGAAATATCGTGGGCCTTTAAAAGTGCGTTGTATCGACTAGAGGGGGGGTGAATAGGCGATTTTTAAGAAATTCTTCACTGAGGAATTTGCTAGTGAGGAAATTCCTTAGCGAAGAACTACTAGCAGCGGAATAAGTACTCAGAAGTAAACATAGCGGAATATATGCATGGTCATCATGATGAAATGAAGACAAACGCAGAGTACAGAAAGCGTAGTCACAGGATAACACAAGATGAAGACAAACAGACTGAAGAAATTGAACTGAGGAAATTGAGAAAGTCTTCAGTCAAAGTCTTCAAACACAGATATGATAAACAAGCAGCACAATACTGAGGAAATGAAAGAGTTGAGGAAATGGAACCAGTAAGCTTGGTGAAGACAATGATTTGGTAGACCAGTTCCAACTGCTGTCTCAGTTGTACATCTGGTTGGAGCGGCCGAGTATTTAAACTCGAGGACACACAGTCCCGGACACCCAGTCTTGAGCACGCAGCTCGGGACACCCAGTCCTCACCGTATTCTCCTTGAACTAAGGACACACAGTCCTCGTCCAATCACTCGTGGTAAGTCTTCAGGTGACTTCCGAACCTTGACAAACTCGATCACTCGGGGATCCACAATTCCTCTTGGATGTTCTAGACCATGACGCCTAACCGTCTGGAAGAAGCACAATCTTCAAAGGTAACAAGCGTCGGATCCACGCAGGATCAATCTCTTCAGTGATGCTCAATCACTTTGGGTTTGTAGGTGTTTGGGTTTGGGTTTGGATTTTCCACACTTGATGATTTTCGCTCAAAGTCCTCGGAGGATGGGTTGCTCTCAAATGACAAGTGTCAGTTTCTTTCGGAGCAGCCAACCAGCTAGTGGGAGTAGGGGGCGGCTATTTATACCCTAGGGAGGAGCCCGACATGATAAGACATAAATGCCCTTCAATGATATGACCGTTGGATGGATAAGATATTTTGGGACAGCTGGCGCGTAGCACAACAACGGTCGGAAATTTGAGGTACAAATTCCTCAGGGCTATCATGTTCCTCACTGTGTAGGCAATCCGCACTGGCGAATTCCTAACTCCTCAGTCAGAGCAAAGTCCTAAGTGACCAGAAGAACTGCGTCTCTGTCACTGAAGAAATTGACTGAACTATATGAGGTTTCCAATGGCTTCACTCGAAGGGATTGGTAGGTGTAGGATTTGAGTTGAGTATCAAATGGAAATTTTTCCTTAGCATTTCCTCGACCCCCTTTAACAGTACGGTGTTTCCTATGACTCAAGAAAGAGAAAATGAAACTATGAAAACAAAAGTCTTCACGCTTCATGTTCCTCGAATGATAACCAAGTCCTCAAGGTCACACCAATTTCTTCACTTTCAAAGTCTTCAGAAAGTCTTCAGAATACCAAAGTCTTCACTCGAAGAACTTCATTTTAGGGGTTGACTTTCTCTGTAAATTTCAAACTCCTCATAGACTTATAGACCTGTGTACACTCATAAACACATTAGATACTTAACCTATAAGTCTTCAATACACCAAAATCACTAAGGTACACTAGATGCACTTACAATCTCCCCCTTTTTGGTGATTGATGACAGCATAGGTTAAGTTTTCAACGGGGATAAACATATGAAGTGTAAATACTGATATTGAGGAATTTGATTGCAAGATATAGAAGAACTCCCCCTGAAGTTGTGCATAGTGAGGAATTTGCTGTTGAAGCAATGCACACTTGAAGAGATGAATCATGGAGATCTCCCCCTATAACTTGTAATTCATGCACGCATTTGATATATAATATGAAGAATTTGAAATGCATGATGAAATATGGTGCCTGATGTAATTCAGCATGCGTGCAATAATTTTAGCGAGGAATAAGCATGCAGAATAGTGCATCAAAAGTATCAGAACACAGTGCATCAAAAGTATCAGAGCACCATCGGGTTTAAGATTACAACTCGATCCAATAAAAGTTTCGGAAGAACGAGAGTTGTATCTTAGCAAAAAAATGCCCTTCATAATAGACCCGCTTGAAGACTAACTCATATTTCTCCCCCTTTCTCATCGAATGACCAAAAGGATTGAAACTGAGGACTAACGCCCCTGAAGATAATCAAGTTGATGAAGGAGCGCCAGCGTTGTTGGGGTCGGTCATTGAAGTAGGGCCTGCCGCAGTGTCGTCCAAGTCTTCATTTTCATCAGTCTCACGGGATGAAGAATATGAGCTGGCCACCAAAGAAGGAACCTTGACCTTCTTGTATTTCTTCGGAGGAGGTGCAGACCAGTCAAACTCTTCTTTGAGACCCATTTTCTTCAAATCTGCAGCGCTGTAAAATTGAGACAGAACTGCCCAGGTCCGGTTGAGGGTTTCATGAAGGTAGTAGTGGTTTTTCTTCACTACATTGTGTGTTGAAGTCATGTTGTGAAGAATTGAACCAAACTGACGCTTGACCCGTTTATGATTGCGATCAACCTTCTGATGAAGACTGAGGAGTAACTCACGATCAGTCATCACCCTGGGTGTTGTGGCTTGAGGATTTGGCTTGGCATTGTTGGCGGCAGAGTCATGTGTGGCAGAGTCATCATTGGTGGAGTAGGATGTAGCCTTGCGAAATTGACCATCCAATGGATGAATGCCTTCATCTATCACAACAGCTTCCTTGCCCTTTTCTTCAGCTGAGGAAAATGTCCTTTTGAGGACTTCAATAAGAGGCAAGTAGCTGCAGTGGTTCAGAGTATCAACCTTGTAATTGAGTGAAGACATTGTCCTGATGAATCTCATAATCCATGGCGCGTAAGGCTTCAGCTCAAATGGTGACATAGCAATATTTGCTAGAGTCCTCATGAAGAAATCATGGAGGTTGACGGGAACGCCATGAATGATGTTGAAAAGCATATTCTTCATGATACCAATGACTTCTTCATCATTAGAGTCGTGGCCTTTGATAGGACTCATAGTCTTCGACAGAATGCGATAGACAGTCCGAGGCACATACAACAATTCCTTGACGAGGAATTTGGTTCGAGGGGCCTGCCCTGGCTTCAAAGGCTTCATCAAAACTTGCATGTAGTGATTTGAAAGTTCAGGTTCGTTGTAAACACAATGTGCATCTTCAAGGGGAGGACTGAGAGGAAGCACACGAAGCAACTCAGACGCTGGTGCCTTGTAATGAGTGTTCTCTATCATCTAGTCCAGAACCCATGAATTCACATCTTCAGAATCACCTGTGATGTGCAGCTTTGCGTAGAACTGAAGAATGAGTTCTTCATTCCAATCAAAGATGTCAGTGCAGAAATTGAGCAGCCCAGCGTCATAGAGAACACTGAGGACTGGCGTGAAGCACGGCAGATACTCCATGTCTACATGAGGAATGTGCATATGATCGAAAACTTTGTCTTTGTTGAACAGCACTGAGGAATAGAAGTTGGCTTGACTACCAGTCCAGAAACGCCTCTTCCTTATGCGAGCAGAGTCATTGGGGTTGTAATCTGTGAAGAATACATGCTCACCGAAGAAATCGTCAGCCTTGAACTTTTGCTTCCTTGAGAACGGATCCTTTGGCTTTGGCAGAGGAGTGTCAGTGAGTTGCATCACTACCTCAGGAATCGCGATCTCAGGCTCTTCAGGCTGAGGAATTTCTGGTTCCTCCTCAGGTGCAGTCACATTTTCAGCAGCAGCAGTTTCTTCAGCACTAGTGGCTGGAATTTCTTCACGCACACATGCAGTGGGATAAGTTTCTTCAGAGCCCATCAGAACAGTTGGTGCAGGGGAGTGAGGAATTTGCTGCAGTGGAGTGAAGAGTGGAGAGTTGGGATGCTGACTTTCCCAAAAATCATCATTCATCACTGGCGTTGTGCTGCCAATGTCCACGTCTTCATATTCCAATTCTTCAACACCAGCCTCTTCAGCAGTGAACTGAGGCATTGGTGATGAGACCACTAGGGTTGAAGGGATTCCATCCACTTCAATTTCTTCATCAATCTGCTCTGAGGAAGCAGCACATTGAGTTTCTTCATCAGATCCCCTTGGGATCTCATAATCTTCACCAAAAGGAACAAGGTCCTTTGATGGCATGGTTGAAATTGGAACAACATCAATTCGATTTTCAAACGAGCTGGTCATAGGCTTCATCTTCTTTGGAGCTGAAGATTCTGAAGCATTTGATGCTTTCCTTTTCTTCACTGTAGCTCGCTCTGCAGCCTTGGTCTTCTTCACATCTGATGCAGATGGAAGGATAGGAGTTGGTGTAGGCGCAGGTGGAGTTGAGGAATCTGTTTGAATTTACTTAGGCGCAACTGATGCAGTTGCCCTGACTTCTTCAGTTTCTTCAGGTGCACTACTAGTGGATGCCCTGGCAATTTCTTCAGCAGCTGGGATGGAGTTATCATCCCTGGAACTAGCATTTTCTTCAGCAGCCTGAAAGTCATCAGCGGTGCTGGCATGTTCTTCAGTGGGCTGTGCTGAAGGTTCAGCTTGAGGAATTCCTTGTTGCGATGGGGCTGCAACATTTGTAAATTTCACAAACCTGACTTTTGCTCCTTTCCAGTCAGCATAGTATGCATCAAATTCATCGCTGAGGGTTTTGATGTCATCCTGCATCTTGATGAATTCTTTAGGTTTCATCGTGACAACATTTTCCTCAGCATTTCTCTTTCATGTACTGCGATTTCTTGATCTGCCTGGCCCTATCATACTTCCATTTCTCTTCTTGAATAAAATGAGTCAGCATGTGACTTTGGCCAGTCGTCAGCTTGAAGTCTGGCATAGGAGTGTTTGGGTCCTTGTGCTAGAGATCAATGTAGTCTAGGATCGCTCTTGGATCCAACAGCAGCGGCACAGGTGTGCATTTGGCTCTAGCGGCCCTTTCTTGTCTGTCTCTGATGATTTCTGCAAGTTCTTCTTCATCAGCTTCATCTTCGTTAGATGGTACATTGAAGGTATCTGCTTCTTGTTAGGACTTGGGCGAGTACCGCGTCCAACAGTAGTCTTTTTCTTCAGCAGAGAGGGTCCAGCTGAGGAACTTGGTGCAGCTGAGGAACTAGCTGAGACACGAGAGGCAATAGAGATGCCTGCAGCCCTTTGACACGTGGCAAGATGCACAGATGCTGAGGACTTTGTCGGAACAACTGAGGACTTTGGATGAGGTGCTGAGGATTTCGGAGGAGCAGGGGCAGCTTGAGGAACTTGCCTTGAAGATTTTGAAGTTTCTGGCCGTGAGGGCGCAACTGAGGGTGAAGCACTTGGCTTTCGAGCGGGCTTCTTAGTCATAGATTTCCTTAACTTGACAGAAGCCTCAGTGGTAGCAGCAGCAGCAGTAGCAGAATCTTCATTGAATTTCCTCACTGCTTCTCTGTCTTGCTTGGCCAACTTGGCTTGGCGCTTTTCCCATTCCTCAGGAAAGTCCTCACCGCGTTTGACGCTAGTGGGATCAGCCACTTGGCCAGGTGCCAATGGGGCTCTTGGGCATGGAGGGTTGAGAGCGAATTTCTTCATATATTTTGGAGTAACATATCTGTACTCCCTCCATTCTCTTGCCCATCTCCGTTCTATCCTCTGAATGCGCACCTCGCGCTGATTTTTATCTTCTTTGCCAAACTTGGCTTCATCAGGCGTGCAGTAATCTTTATAAAAGTCCTCAGGGATTTCAAAAGCAGTCATGACCTCAAGCTTCTTTCCTCCTTTCTGTGGCCTTTTACCGTCAGCCATTTTCTTCAGTTGAGGAATTTGAATAATCGAATTCTATGAAGAAGTGTGCAACTTTTCTTCAAGGAACGCCTGAATGAAGAACACGACAAACAGAGAGGTGAAACAGTGAAGTTCGTTGGTGTAGATCTTCCACGCCCTAACTTGGCGGAGGAAGACGTCTACGGCGGCGGCGGAGATGAAGATTTCTGCGGTCGGCGCGAGTACGACGACGACGAGGTCGAGGCAGTGAAGCTCTTCCTCACCGGCGACAATGGAGTAGCGACGGCGCTACGGTTCGGGAAGCTTGAGCGGGAGAGAGAGATCGAGCGGAGTAAAAGAAGTGAGGAAGGGATGAGGGGGTATTTATAGTAGCAGTGAAAAACTGTTCGCCCGAAGATTTGGGACGAACGTGCCCCTGACCCTTCTCCTTCGAACGACATGTGTCACCCACGTACTGTGTAGAGGAAATCGTGGGTGAATAAACAAATGCATCGTGGGATGCGGAACGGTTTGAGCGGCAAAACCGCAAATTTGGATAAGATTAGTTTTAATGTTCCGTTCGTAATTTCCTTAGCTGACAAGGACACAGTGAAGATTTTGAACGAGTTTCAAATAGAACGCACATGAAGAATTTGTGAACAGATTGGATTGAGTATAGCATAGAGGGGGAAGGGTCCGATCACATTCACTTAGCGGAAAAACCAACTTGAAGAAATAGCTATAGGTGAATGCTGTAGAGGACATAATCTCATATATATATGTATATAGCCAATAAAGAGAACCGATGGCGAAAGTGAAGATTTTGCAAGTTGAAGAATTTGAACAACTGAGGAATTTCAAAACTAAAGAAAAAAAACTCAAATTGAAGATTTTCAACTTTTGTGGTGGCATGACCCACCGTATAAGAATGATGATTTCAGACACCACGTACAATTGTCGTAGGGTTCTGAGAATCAAATTCTTCGTTAATTTCTTCACATTTAGAGTGTTATTCTTCATTAATTGAAGAAAAACGTTTCTTCATGTGCTGCACATCTAAGTCATCAATTTGCATAAGTGTTAGGATGAGTGCCTTTTCAAAGTACATTCGAAGACTCTAAGATATTTAGCTCACACCGCAACTTGCTAAATCTCTTCTCGTCCAAGGGCTTAGTGAAGATATCGGCTAGTTGTTCTTCAGTCTTCACATGCTCAATACAAATGTCGCCTTTCAACACATGGTCACGAAGAAAATGATGACGAATCTGAATGTGCTTTGTCTTCGAGTGCTGAACTGGGTTGTGAGCAAGCTTGATGGCACTCTCATTGTCACAGAGGAGAGGCACATTCTTCACGTTGACGCCATAGTCCTTGAGTGTTTGCTTCATCCACAGCAGTTGAGCACAGCAAGAACCAGCAGCAATGTACTCAGCTTCAGCAGTAGACAATGATACGCAGTTCTGTTTCTTCGAGGACCAACCGACCAAGGATCGTCCGAGGAAATGACAACTACCAGATGTTGACTTGCGGTCCACACGGTCACCAGCATAGTCAGAGTCAGAATATCCAATGAGATCAAAATCCGAGCCCTTGGGATACCATAATCCTAGTGTTGGTGTGTGAGCTAGATATCGAAGAATATGCTTCACATCCTTATGGTGTGATTCCTTCGGTGCAGCTTATGATCGAAGTCAATACCATTTTCATCAGTGCATAGATGACCATTTGTGGGCATAGGAATTTTGATGCCTTTGCAATCTTGCATGCCGAATTTCTTCAGGACATCCTTGAGGTATTTCTCCTGAGATATGAATATGCCATTGTGTTGTTGACCAATTTGAAGACCTAAGAAGAATTTCAACTCTCCCATCATAGAAATTTGATATTCTTCACTCATCATATAGGCAAATTCATCACTATAACGTTGGTCAGTACAGCCAAAGATAATACCATCAACATATATTTGGCACACGAATAGTTCACCATCATAAGATTTAGTAAAGAGAGTAGGATCGAGTTAACCGGGTGTGAAGCCTTTCTTCATGAAGAATTCCTTCAATGTATCATACCACGCCCGTGGGGCCTGCTTGAGGCCATAGAGGGCCTTGTTATGTCTGAAGACTTTGTCAGGATGTTTTGGATCTTCAAAACCTAGGGGTTGAGCAACATATACTTCTTCCTCAAGCTTACCATTGAGGAATGCACTTTTCACATCCATTTGATATAAGATGATATCATGATGGTTAGCATAAGCAAGCAATATGCGAATAGCCTCAAGTCTAGCAACAGGTGCAAAAGTTTCATCGAAATCAACTCCTTCAACCTGTGTGTAGCCTTGAGCTACTAGTCGTGCCTTATTCCTCACCACAACACCATTTTCATCTTGCTTTTTGCGGTAGATCCACTTTGTGCCAATGATGTTATGCTTGCGAGGATCGGGATGATTGACCAGTTCCCAGACGTTGTTGAGCTTGAACTGATATAATTCTTCTTGCATGGCCTGAATCCACTCAGACTTTGAAATACCTCACATTGGGTTTCTTGTCAGTGAGGAGTTCATAGGCAGTCTTCTTGAAGAATTTGAGAAGATATACTTCGTTGATGATATGGCACACAGTATCAATTGCATCAACCCAGAAACGATGAGGGGTTTTGTACTCATCGAGCATAGTGCAAGCCATCTCCGCAAGAGTCTTGTTCTTGTGCTCCATGACGCCATTCTGTTGAGGAGTATAGGGAGCAGATAACTCATGAGTAATACCAAGTTCATCAAGATATTCATTGAGACCCGAATTCTTGAACTCAGTGCCATTGTCACTTCTAATGTGCTTGATCTTCACACCAAAGTTGGTTGAAGCCCTCGAGGAAAATCGTTTGAAGACATCCTGCACTTCATGTTTGTAAGAGACAAGGTGTACCCATGTGTAACGAGAGTAATCATCAACAATAACAAAGCCATATTGAGATGCTTCATTTGAAAAACAAGAATAATGATTAGGACCGAAGAGATCCATGTGAAGCAATTCAAATGGTCGAGTAGTGGTCATGATGGTCTTTGCTGGATGCTTGGCCTTGGTCATCTTTCCAGCTTCACACGCACCGCATAAGTGATCCTTGAGGAATTTGACATTCTCAATGCCAATGACATGCTTGTTCTTTGCAAGCGTGTGCAAATTCCTCATGCTTGCATGACCAAGTCGTCGATGCCATAGCCATCCTTCTGAAGCTTTTGCAAGTAGGCACACGACTGGTTGTGAATCTGCAGAGAAATCAACAATATTCAAGTCTCCTCTCCTAAAGCCTTCGAAGACTTTGGAATTGTCAGCTTCCATAATCACAACACAACGATACTTGCCAAAGACAACAACCATATCAAGATCACAAAGCATTGAAACAGACATAAGGTTGTATCCTAAGGACTCAACAAGCATGACTTTGTCCATGTGTCGATCCTTTGTGATAGCAACTTTACCTAGACCCAATACCTGACTTTTGCTTTTGTCAGCGAAGATGATATGCTTCAGATGTGATGATGATAAGGGAGCATCCATTAATAGGTTCTTGTCACCAGTCATGTGATTTCTACATCCACTATCAAGTACCCACTCAGTGGCTTTAGGTTGATCATCCTGCAGATGAATTAGTGCAACTTACGAACCTCAGATACTTCAGCAGTGAAGAATATGATATCACAATTCATCATATCAATCTCATCAAGTAGTAAGACAAATAAAGCAGTAGGAGGACGTGTGAAATGAAAGTTCATTTCATGAAGGTTAGCCTGCGTCCTTTCAGGCAGTTTGTCAGGTCTCCAGCAAATTCTTCAGACGTTACAGTACGTCTGGAGACCTGACCCTGCAGAAGAGGTTAGTTCTTTTTCTTCACCACCCACATCTTAAGGGGTGGCAAAGAGTTCATCACTCTGCGAGCTCCATATGAGAATGGTGGCATAGAGGCCAAATCATTTCGTTTCACATAAGAGTGGTTAGGGTAAGCATATGAATAAGCAGAGAAATTCTTCGAGGACTTATGAACATAATAATTTGAAGAATAATGCTCATATTCATAGCCCTTGGCTCTTCCCTGCGAAACAGAGTTGTTAGAACGATGATGTTCATATGAGGACTTTGATCCATGTGAGGAATTTGATCCCCTTGAGCAATATGGTCCGTATGAGGACTTGGATCCATATGAAGAATTTGGTCCATATGAAGAATTTGATTTGGGGTTCCTATTCTTCACAGCTGGTGTCATGAGGACATTCACCTGAAGACTTTAAAGGCACCTTTTGGGAACCAAGATTTTCTTCATAGGGGAACCATTCCCGCAGTTAGTGGCAACATATCTAGCAAATACTTCACCATTCTGATTTTTGAACAGTTTATAGTTGGAGTCAAATGACTGATCATAAGAATGAGAAGATTCACATGTATAGCCAAATAAATTAGATGGATCAACTGGAGGTCCCTTTGCAGCAACCCATGTGGTTTTGGGGTACTGCTCAGGCTTCCAATATGTACCATCAGCATTGAGTTTCCTCTCAAAGGCAATACCCTCTTTCCTAGGGTTCCTGTTGAGGATCTGCTTTTTAAGCACATCACAAAGGGTCTGATGCCCTTTGAGGCTTTTGTACATGCCTGTCATGTACAATTCCTTCAGCCCTACATCGTCAGTGATACTAGCAATGTCCTCAGATGAGGAATTCGTGATAGCAGAGGCAGGTGAAGAATTTGTAACATTAGAAGCTTTTGAACATTCAGGTGAGGAATTAGCAGATTCTCATTCTATGCATTTCAAACATGGGGGAATAAATTCTTCCTGAGCAGCACTAATTTGTTGAGCAAGTAATGAATCGTGCTCCTTCTGAAGATCTTCATAACTCACTCTTAGCTTCTCAAGATCTTGCTTCTTTTGAAGATATTCATAAGAAAGCTTCTCATGATCAGATAAGAGAGTGTTATGATGACCTTGAAGGTTATCAAACCTGGTCTGATGTCTCTGAAGATTTTCAGTTAAGGCTTTAGTGCGATCCATTTCTTCACCCAACATATCATCACTTTTGTCTATCATGTTTTGAACCTTTTCAAAAGCTTTTTGTTGTTGCACAACAATCTTAGAAAGTTTAGAGTAGCTAGGCTTAAAATTTTCATCAGATTCATCCTCACTAGATTCAGAGGAGGCATATTTGAGTACCTTGGCAGCTTTTGCCATGAAGCAATAGGTGGGAGCGTAGTCATCACTGCCTTCATCAGCCTTGTTGGTGAGTTCACTTTCTTCAGAGGTGAAGATAGACTTGCTGACGAATGCAGTAGCTAGGGCTAAGCTCACCACACCAGACTCGGAATCATCAGATTCTTCTTCTTCTTCATGTTCTTGAGATTCAACCTCACAGTCCATTTCCTTGCCAATGAATGCCCAAGCCTTCTTGGAGCTGCTCTTCTTGTGAGACGAAGACTTCGAGGATTTTGATGATGAAGATTTTGAGGATTGCTTCTTTTTCTTTGCATCATCAGAACTGTAATCCTTGTATTTCTTCTTCTTTGATTCCTTTTCCCACTAAGGACAATTTTGAATGTAGTGTACAGGCTTCTTGCACTTGTGACAAAGCCTTCTGTTGTAGTCACTGGATGAGGAATCATTGCTCTTTGAGGGTCTTCCAAAGCGACCTCGTCTTGAGAACTTTTGGAATTTCTTCACGAGCAGCGCTAGATCATGACTTAGTTCTTCAGGGTCGCCAAGGCTGCTACCAAAGTCTTCATCTTCGGACTCAGATACTACCTTGGCCTTCAGTGCACGTGATCTGCCATAGCTCGAACCATAGAGATCTCTCTTTTCAGCAAGCTGGAACTCTTGAGTATTTAGCCTCTCGAGGATATCAGCGTGGTTATGTGACTTGTAATCAGCACGCTCTTGTATCATCAGTGCCAGAGTATCAAATGAGGAATCAAGCGATCTCAGCAATTTCTTCACCACCTCATGGTCGGTGATGTCAGTGGCACCAAGTGCTTGAAGCTCATTTGAGATGTCAGTGAGGCGATCGAAGGTTTGCTGAACATTTTCATTGTCGAGTCTTTTGAAGCGGTTGAAGAGATTGCAAAGAACATCAACTCGAGAGTCACGCTGAGTTGAGACTCCTTCATTTACTTTGGATAGCCTATCCCAGATAAGCTTAGCAGTCTCCAAAGCACTCACTCTTCCATATTGTCCTTTGCTCAGATGGCCACATATGATATTCTTCGCTTGAGAGTCGAGTTGCTTGAATCTCTTCACATCAGTAGCATTCAGAGAAGGTGTGACTGAGGGATACCAGAGATCGTTATCAATTGCCTCAAGATGCATCCGCATCTTATTCTTCCAGTAGGGGTATTCCGTCCCATCGAAGGTAGGACACCTAGCAGAGACCTTGATCATACATGCGGTCGACATAACTAAAACTCCAGGCGGTTAAACCAAAATCACACAGAACAAGGGAGTACCTTGCTCTGATACCAATTGAAAGTGCGTTATATCGACTAGAGGGGGGTGAATAGGCGATTTTTATGAAATTCTTCTCTGAGGAATTTGCGAGTGAGGAAATTCCTTAGCGAAGAACTACTAGCAGCGGAATAAGTACTCAGAAGTAAACATAGCAGAATACATGCATGGTCGTCATGATCAAATGAAGACAAACACCGAGTAAAGAAGGCGTAATCACAGGATAACACAAGATGAAGACAAATAGACTGAAGAAATTGAACTGAGGAAATTGAGAAAGTCTTCAGTCAAAGTCTTCAAACACAGATATGATAAACAAGCAGCACAATACTGAGGAAATGAAAGAGTTGAGGAAATGGAACCAGTAAGCTTGGTGAAGACAATGATTTGGTAGACCAGTTCCAACTGATGTCTCAGTTGTACATCTGGTTGGAGCGGCTGAGTATTTAAACTCGAGGACACATAGTCCCGGACACCCAGTCCTGAGCACGCATCTCGGGACACCTAGTCCTCACCGTATTCTCCTTGAACTAAGGACACACATTCCTCATCCAATCACTCGTGGAAAGTCTTTAGGTGACTTCCGAACCTTGACAAACTCGGTCACTCAGCGATCCATAATTCCTCTTGGATGCTCTAGACCATGACGCCTAACCGTCTAGAAGAAGCACAATCTTCAAAGGTAACAAGCGTCGGATCCACGCAGGATCAATATCTTTAGTGATGCTCAATCACTTTGGGTTTGTAGGTGTTTGGGTTTGGGTTTGGATTTTCCTCACTTGATGATTTTTGCTCAAAGTCCTCGGAGGATGGGTTTCTCTCAAATGACAAGTGTCAGTTTCTCTCGGAGCAGCCAACCAGCTAGTGGTTGTAGGGGGCGGCTATTTATAGCCTAAGGAGCAGCCCGACATGATAAGACATAAATTCCCTTCAATGATATGACCGTTGGATGGATAAGATATTTTGGGACAGCTGGCGCGTAGCAGAGCAACGGTCGGAAATTTGAGGTACAAATTCCTCATGGCTATCATGTTCCTCACTGTGTAGGCAATCCGCACTGGCGAATTCCTAACTCCTCAGTCAGAGCAAAGTCCTCAGTGACCAGAAGGACTGCGTCTCTGTCACTGAAGAAATTGACTGAATTGTATGAGATTTCCAATGGCTTCACTCGAAGGGATTGGTAGGTGTAGGATTTGAGTTGAGCATCAAATGGAAATTTTTCCTTAGTATTTCCTCGACCCCCTATAACAGTATGGTGTTTCCTATGACTCAAGAAAGAGAAAATGAAACTACAAAAACAAAAGTCTTCGCGCTTCATGTTCCTCGAATGATAACCAAGTCTTCAAGGTCACACCAATTTCTTCACTTTCAAAGTCTTCAGAAAGTCTTCAGAATACCAAAGTCTTCACTCGACGAACTTCATTTTTAGGGGTCGACTTTCTCTGTAAATATCAAACTCCTCATAGACTTATAGACCTGTGTACCCTCATAAACACATTAGATACTTAACCTATAAGTCTTCAATACACCAAAATCACTAAGGGGCACTAGATGCACTTACAGCTGGGCCGGCCAATTATGATCCGCAAGAATCTTGTGTGACTTTACCTAGGGCGGCTCATTATGGCACACAAAAATCTTTTGGGCCTTTACGTGGGCCGGCCCATTATGGCCAGCAAAATCTCGTGGGCCTTTAGCTGGGCCAGCCCATTATGGTCTGCAAAATCTTGTGGGCCTTTAGCTGGGCCGGCCCATTATGGTCCGCAAAATCTTGTGGGCCTTGATGGGCCGGTCCATGTGTCAACATATCATAGGCGCGTCTCGCCCATTGGATGAGTGACACCTGTGCCAACACGGACCTGACAAGTGTCTCCTCCAGCCAATGATGATTTTGCATGTGGAAAATCCCCATTGGTCGGGGATGTTAACGGCTTATCGGATCCAAAACCCGACCCGATAGCTTAACGGCATTCCGTTACGGTGGATGCCACGTGTCGCTCACCCTTGACGAAAGCAATTCTGTGACGCGCGATTTATTGTCATGGAAGTGGACACTTCCGTGATGATAATTTTGGTAATCTCATGGAACACTTTTAAGATAGCACAGGTATGACTATCTTGATTCTTTCATAAATTTGTCATGGACGTACATGCATGACAAAAAACGTGACCTACTGTGACAAACACGTATCATCATGGATGTGTATTTTTTTTGTAGTGAAACTAACCAATGCATGTACAAGTTCATGGAATTTTAGTGGTCATTCATGCATTCGTTCTAATTAATGCCTCGATAAACATAACTTCTTGAGGAAAATGAGCGTACTAATTACTTGTGCAAACTACGAAATTAATTCGACCACTCACGGTCTACCTTGGTTGGAGAGATTTTGAATTGAGCCATAAACTGGAAAGGAGGGACTAGTAACTTTTGTCTCGATTACTATTTGTGGCCTTGTATAGATGCAAATGTATTTTTTATAGTGGCCTTGTATAAGTAAGTCGAGGGAGTACTAACCAAAGTACGTAGTAGGGACGAGGAGTAAACAGAGGGAGTAGTAGTAAAATTTTCTCCTCGTGCTGCGAGCCACCGCGCGCGTGGGCGAGGGTGCAGCGTAAAGGCGTATAGTAGTAGTAGTACTACTACTACTACTCGTAAGCAAGCTTCACCTCATCCTGCGAGCCACCGCGCTCGTGGGCGGGGGAGACGGCGTACTAAGCAAGCTTCTCCTCGTTCTGCGAGTTGATGGGACACATCAAAAGTACTCCAGTGTATAGAGCCTTGCCTCTAAGGTAGGCCCACCATGGTTTGCCTCTTTTTTTAACATAACACGTCAAGTCGCAATTTTGTTTGTTCACCCGTGGTAGACGATCCTCCCTCCACCAAGTGGACAACCAATACACGTGCCAAATTACCATGTGGGCTGCCTTTTTCGTACAGAAATGAGTTCCACCGTGTACCCATGCGGGTGTGATTGGGAAAGAGACGGGAGTATGTGCGCCGTGCGTGCACCTCTTCTCTTCGTGCATGTCCCCCACCTACGTGTGTGTGTGTGAGAGAGATACAAACCTAGACATAATGTGCCGTCCATCCCCATGCCTCCGCCCAGTCCGACCACCAGTCACCACCACGCCCCACTCCTCCTCTCCTTATCTCTCATCTTTCTCCCTCCATTTTTATATACAAGGGGCCACTATCAAAATTACAATTTGCAGATATACAAGGCCACTAACACTAATCGATGCAATATTAATGGTGTTTGCCTCGTGGCACTAGCAAAGGAGGACATTAATTATTCCTTGCATGCATGCGGGAGTTTGTAAAAAAATGCATCTTGATGTTCCGTGCAATGCACGGGCATCTTGCTAGTCCATGAGAACAACACATGGCAAAATTCCACGGTGAACGAGGGATTTGAATCTGTTCGGAGGGGCTGTTCAGATCTTGCCCGGGGTAGCCAAAATATTGGCGACCCTTTTGTCCACCAGTGCCTTTGCCACCGATGAACGAGGAATGGCTCGGGTACTCATGCTGTCATGCATCCTCCACCGCGCGTGTTGGAGATGAGCTCGCATGAGCTGTGTTTTTTTGTCCCGCAACGCCGCCCTAGCCGCCCGCAGACCGACCGACGACCCGCAAATTACGCCATCCAACCGTAGCCGCACAAATTATGATATCAACTCAACCAACCGGATGAAATTCACGCAAACACGTAGAAAACCTGATATTTCATATAAACAACGACGGGAATCATATAAAATACCGGATTTTCATACAAACATGACCTATTTCATTACATTCAAATTAACTACGCGGTGCTAGTTCTGGACATCACAAGTATATAATGCCTGGCCTAAATGGTCGCCCGCCGATCGATTTGTGTTCCTCATGTCCGGCAGCACGATCACCGGACTACCGGGAGCCCCAGAGGTATATGCTTCAGCGCAAAGGACAACTCGCTTCCCCACTGCCGAACTGATATCATTGGCTGGTGCCGAAGATGATGGTGGTCGGCACCGGTTGGAGTTCATCACCGGCCACTAGTTCGCCATGGCCGACACCGGCTCGAGTTCATCATAACATTCCCCTCTTCCGTGGAGCCCATGCGGGGTCGACGAAGTTCCTCGCAACAAAAGGATCCGGCAAGACACCTGCTGTGTCCGCCGGCATCGCCTCCGCGGTGGCCTTCATGGGACCCAAGCGGCGGCGGCCTCCCGTGTTCTACTTCTCCTCGATGATGGCGGCGGACGCAGAGGCGCTGGCCATCGACTCGTCATTCTCCGCGCACCCGGCTTCTGTTGCTGCTTGCATGGCGCGGCCGCTGGCATGGGAGTCTCAGCCAGAGAAACGAGAGACGCGGTACGAGGCGGTGGCGTCGATGGCAGCAACGACGCCCATGCGCCGCTCCTCGTCGAGCTGGCCTGGAGCGGCGAGTTGCTCAACCGCACGCGCGACTTGGGGCAGCAACTGGCTCCGTCGGGCGAGGGGAGGGAGGTGGATCAGCAAGCTGGATAGCTCGTATCCTGCGGGCTACCCAGCCGGCTCGGATGCGGAATAACTACTCTTCGTAAGCCATTGTAAGAGTGGACAAAATGGTGGAGGAGATAGGGGAGCGGCGGAGGTGTGCGATTCTTGGCCAACGCTTGGCCTCGTTTAAATAGGAGATTAAATAGACGGCGGACGGGAGGAGCTCGGCCGATGTTGCGTTTTACGCCGGCCCGGTCATGAACGGACGTGTGTCCAGAGTGGGTTTCTCGGCTTCCACACGGGCGGGTTTCATGGAGGCGTTTGAATGCGGCACGGAGGCGTGTTCAGCCGGGCGTGCCACGAGTGGCGCCCTCGACTCTGACATAGGACACCGCTCCGTTCTTCCACTGACGTGTGGGCTCTTTGCATGCATGGCCTGCATGTCAGTGACCCAACGCAGGCAGCGCACAGCAGAGGAACCTTTGGTGGGCCAAGGCGGTCAGAAGCGGGCATTTCATAAACCGATGATTGTTCATTGAGTGTGACATCATCTTTTTCAAGTAGATAAGCCTACTATGTTGATAGCCCGTTCAATATGTTGTGATTCATAAAGACTACTGCAAACGTCAATGTTCTGCTTATCACAGATAAGATTGATTAATACCCATAACAATCCATGTCCTTAACAAAGGGTGCATGCACGTGTAGGTTGAGCGTGTATCTTGCATCGTGTGCTTTGTGCATGCAGGCGTGCGAGTGTTGCATGCGTGCAAGGGTACGTTTCAGTGTTGCATGCATGGGTACGTGAGTGCATGTGTACGTGTCAGTGTTGCACACCAGCATGCGTGCGTGGGTACGTGTCACTGTTGCACGCCTACATGCATGCGTGTCTTGCGTGCGTGCATGTGTACGTGCGGGGTGATGCTACACGTCAGTCGACTGACTTTTTCATCTCTGGTCATTAGATTTTCCAGCTATTGGATAAGAAATCAAGGGCCTCTAGTTTATCATCAAACTCTACCCTCCCCTTAGCCGCCAGCCACCATCGGCCGAACTGCCAGCCCCCGCCACTCGCGGCTGGCCCACCGTCCCCGAAATCACTCCCCACCGCCAGTCCGCCGCCGCACCGGCCATCCCTCTAGCCCCCCCCCCCCCCCCCCCGCCGAGCTTTTTCTCCAGGGATCCCCACCTCACCGCCCAATAAACGGCCCCCAACCGCCGGTGACTTCCCACCAGAGGTCTCGCGACTTCGAATAACCACCGACCACTAATTTATTACCATTTATGTCCTTCATATATGCGCCGACGGGTGGGCCCTATGGTAATGTGCGTTGCTGAATGTGGACCGTTTGACTGGTCAATTGATCGTGTTATCAACAAATTACGGAGCTGTATTGTGAGCCAGTGACCGTATGATCACCCTAAAATGTACTCCTATTTTATTAACACAGTACACACTCAAGCTACCATTTCTTTCTTTCATATACGGGCTGATAGGTGGGCCCCACGGTTACGCGCCCCGATGGTGCAACACTAGTTGCGCCGCGTGGAACGTTTGACTGGTCAATTGATTGTGTCATCAACAAAATACGAAGTTGTATGGGTGAGCCAGTGACCATATAATCATGATATGTATTTGTTTAACACGGTACAGACGCAAGGGCTCATGTATACGCGCAAGCACTCACCGCTATAAGCGCACACACGCGAACCATACCCCTATGAGCACCTTCGAGAGAGTGGGCCAGCATATATGATCTTGAGATTTTACGAAGTGACCATAGGTGCCTCGTAGTCAAGTGGAACGTCTCCTCCCACTGAACGTACATCGTCGGAAAATACTGAAATTAACACAAGATAAATGCGAGCACCGGGACTTTAACCTTGATGGGCTCGAGAAACCATTGTCCTCTAACCATCGAACCACATGTTGGTTAGCACGACAAAATGTATGTGGTGACCGTGATGAGCTTATTCTGAAGTCCAGTGACCATATCGTGCTTTCGCTTCAAATACAATGACCATAAGTGTTGTCAACAAAATACGGAGCACACATCAAATGCAAAGTCCGTCAGTGTCATCAACAAAATATGGAGACGCATCGTCAGCTAGATACCGTTGTACTATTGTATATGCTTATTTCCTTAGTGGCCAATTGCGTGTGTGGTGTGGTGGGCACATCATTTCTAGTTGTGGTGGGTCAACAGGAAGACTCATGGGTCGGTTCCATCCTGCGCCACATATAGGTTGGACCGAGACATGTTATACGAAGACCCATGTGGAGGACTCGACGTACAACACGAAGCTACCAGAGTCGGGAGGACTCTATCCTCACTAGTGATAAGACCACTATATATGACTAGCAAGGTACCCGTGCATTGCACGCATGAGATCTGGTAACCAAATTATGAATAAATACCACACTATAGCATGTAAGCTTTGAGTCATATATGCATGACGCAGATGTTCGTTTAATTCTTATAATTCATCTCATTCAAAATCAATTAGTTTTATAAAAAAATCTGTTTTAAGATTCATGGAATTGTGCATTGTAAAGCATAAAGTAAAAACAAATAGTGACAATTCATTTAGAAAAAATTGGGCAATTAAGATATGGAAGTTTCTATAACTAAGGAGAAGTGCTTGTGTTTTGAGGTTTGTGCATTATGCTTAAGTTCAACCATGGAGTCTTCTAGATTGTACATGTGGCAAAATCTGGTGGAATGTAGATGATATCCAATGACCAGTAGTGCTCGGATTTGCCATCTCTGTACCGTCGGATTGGCTTCATCCAATGACCAACTTTCAAAGTTATTCGCATACTATATAGTGGTATAGATTTGTAACCCTAGGCCCTTAGTATGTTATACAAGCTTGGGGCTAGTTCGTCGATAGTATACACACACACACACACAATGCCTGGTATTCACGTGTACTTTGTACACACCCCTATCACTAATATACAGTACCAGGAGTAGGCTCTTTCTTCAACTACAAGGGTCCGATCGGAACTAGGGTAAAAATTTGCCTCGTATTACCATCCAGCCTAACAGCCAGGGATATCCTACCGAATGATATGATGAAATCATATCTGCCAACTATAAAGAAAGAGGTGTACTAAAGGTGTACTAGAAAACGGAGCTTTAGCACCGGTTCGTAAGGGCTTTTAGTGCCGGTTCCATAACCGGCACTAAAGGGTGGGCACTAAAGGCCCACCACTTTAGTACCGGTTCGGCACCACGTGGCGTTAGCTCACGCCCTGGTATGGGGGACCTTTAGTACCGGTTGGTGTTACCAACCGGTACTAAAGGGTTTTTTTTTTGAAAATTTTGGAATTTTTTTTATTTTTTTTCGATTTTTAGTTTTTCTGAATTATTTGATGATTTAGTCTCTAATCACCTCTCTTAACTGCTCAAGTGTGGATCACTCATTCCAAATCGCCTGACTTCCCGGTCAGTCAGTGTCGGGGAAACTGATCCACGACCACCTATGGGGACCGAGCCCCTTTCGGTTCGGCGGGGGGCGGAGATCGCATGAAGAGCAGATCGAGGCGAAGCACGCGAGCAGTTTACCCAGCTTCGGGCCGCACGGATGCGTAAAACCCTACTGCTGCATCTGTGGTTTGTATTGAGTTCTTGCTCGGGAGCGCTGAGTGCTACAGTACACACAAGCAGCTAACGATACCGAGCGTTCTTCTGTTCGTCCCCCTCCTCTACGTTGCGCATGGGCCTCCTTTTATATGCTCAAGGGGTCACCGACAGGTGGCAACGTAGGCAAGGGTAAAAATGGAAAAAGGTGTTGCGGTTGGTACAGCTACCTGCACAGTGTATCATACCTAACCCTAACGGCAGGGGACAAGGGCATTGAATGCCTATCTACGTCGCCCAAACAGTGCAGAAAAGGGACTGTCAGGGACGCCACCCCTCGCCCAAACGATGGCGATCTTGTCAGCGCCGCTTGCCATAGTGCACCTCTGGCTGCACAGCCTCCCGCCACGTATGCCTGGAAGGGTCCCAGAGCGACACGTTGGTGGATGCGCTGGAGCGTGGGTACAGAGTGGTTGCTTGCCGCGGCAAACGCCTTGCCGCAGTTGTTGTCTTGTCGCGTCCGGAAGCTTGTCGCTCGCCGGGCCTTGCCGGGACGCGTGGCGCGTCGTGGAAAATTCCTTGAGATGCCTTGGTTGGCCTTCCCGGGAAGCTCCTCTTGCCGGGGTCTTGTGCCTCGAGTGGCCTTCCCGGCAAGCTCCTCTTGCCGGGGCCTTGTCTCCTTGGCTTGAATACTTTGTTCTTGAATGGCTCCAAAGGAACCACGGAGGACCTTGGCGGTCGCCCGGCAAGCCTTGCCGCGGGACGCTGCGACTGCCCGTGCACAAGTTCGGGATACTAGGGTACCCCTACTCTAGTACACCGACAGGAGCCCCCGGGCCTGGGCCATACACGGTGCCGAGCGCTGTTGGGCCAGGCCCAAAACAGGGCACGGGCACGCGCGGCCTGGATCACGTCATATCTTTCTCCGTATCCACCGCGCCCTCCCCGAACGGCACGTGTCGATTGCGGCGTCGTGGGAGAGATCGTGGGTGGTTTCTTTATTCGGAAAGGCGGAACGTCCGCCCCCTCCCTCCTTATAAGCAGGGGAAACAGGGGCAGTTCGCCCATCCGCCCGTTGCTATTCTAGCCTCGAAAACCTCCGCTGCTCCCCTTCTTCCCAAAGCCGAAAGAGAGCAGCGCTCCGCCCCCATCGCCACCAGCACCACCAACACCGTCGACCTCCCGCACGACTTCCACCATGGCTCTGAAAGCCGATAAGGGGAAAGTCGTGAAGTCGGCTGAGGCGCAGCGGCTCGCGGCGCTGCGAAAGGAGCGGGCAATCTCCCCCCCCCCCCAACTACCTCTTCTGGTCGACGGAGACACGGGCGCACCCGCGCACGAAGGTACTTCCAGCCGTCGCTTGCCAAACGGCTCCAACTAGATATCCCTTCTTCGCCTTGTTCTTCTACTGCGGGATCTGCCCGCCTTTCTCTGAATTCTTCTGCGATATCATGAACACCTACGGGCTCCGCCTCCTTGACTTCACCCCCAATGTTGTCCTGACCATGGCAGTTTTCGCACATCTCTGCGAAAACTTTGTCGGAGTCCATCCCAATGTAGCTCTTTTTCGCCACTTCTTCACGCCCCGAGTTGAGAAATGAGAACCTTTATCCGGCGGAATCGCCTGGATCTCAAAAGCCGGCAAGAAGGAGGCTTATCTAGAGGGAGAGCTCCGAAGCAAGTGGGATGAATGGAGAGCAGACTGGGGCTCGATTGTCGAGGAGAACCCGCAGCCGTTCACCGCCCGGCGCCAAACTCCAGTAGTGCGCGGCAGCGATTGGAGCCACGTGGCCCCGGAAGACGACAGGCTGAAGATTGCCATCACCCGGATCCAACGCCTCAGGCTTGCCGGGCTCACTGTAGGCGCCGTTGGCGCAGATTTCCTTCGCTATCGCATCGCCCCCCAGCAGGAGAGGAGGACACCCGCCTAGGAGTTAAAAAATGCGGCGGATGTCATGAGGCTGCATCCATGCCTCAACTATAACTTCACTGTTCTGGAGCTCAAAGCGATGCTCCAGACGCTGTTCAAGTACGACCCTCAGCATCCCGAAGTGTTCAGGCTGACGAGGGGCGTCGTTCCGTTGTGCAACAACTCCGCGCTCAGCCGCATCCGTGCGATGATGCCGCTGTGCGACTCGCACGGAATTGACCCAACTTGGCAGGAGCCTGCAGACGACATCGTGCAGGCGTTCTTTGATAACTTGGTAGAGATGCCGATCCGCGCTGACGAGCAGAGGGGCCGCACCCGGGACACCACCGACGATGAGCTGAAGCACATCGCCACTAGGCTGGAAGAGGCGGCGGCAGCCGCAGCCGCGGGCGAGTTTGGATTCACCATGGAGGAGGCAGAGGCAGCAGAGGTGGCAAACCTCGCCGAGCAAGAAGGGCTTGCCAGCGAGGAAGAACCTGCCGGGCATGACGTCGGGTCGAGCGAGCCCGTCGAGGATACGAGCGGCTCGTTGCAGATCGGCTCCTCTTCCTCCTCATCTTCGGGCAGCTTGCCGCAAGCAGAGCCTCCGGCTCCACCATCTTCGGGCAGCTTGCCGCAAGCAGAGCCCCCGGCTCCACCAATAAGGCGTCTCCGCAAGGCCGGGGACGTAGCGGAGCGGCAGACGGGTCAACAGCCGTCGCGCCGCACGACTCGCTCCACCGCGGCAAGTTCTGTTGCCGCGGGAGCACCTCACGCTGCTGCAACTGGAGCGGGATCTTCCCGGACCGCCGCCGCCACTCCCGCCAAGCGGCCAAGGGACCCTGCTCCTCCGCCTCCTCGTGCCGGAGGTGAGCCAGGCTTTGACTTCTCCGCGCTCAGCTCCGACGAGGAAGAAGAAGAGTAAGATTCTTGTTGTACTTGTATTTCTTCAATCTTTGTTGTTTTGTCTTGTATCTCATTTGCTTTACTCTAAACTTATTCCTTTTTAGGACTCTGGCCCAGAGAGCGGCAAAGAGAGCCAAGTTCCCGTTGATCATCATCGAGGACGAACCTACCGTGACAGCAGGGGGTGCGCCCGAGACAAACTTGACGGACCCGGCAACTGATCTTCGGAGCAGCCCCCAGCGCAGCCCCCAGCGTAAGTATATGGTTTACTTCCCGCTATTAGGCGCGCTGGGTACTCTTTGTTTGCTGATATCTGATTGTTGGTTTGTGTAGGAGTGGAGCAGCCCCACCAGGAGCGCCCGGAGACCGCCCCTGACTTGCCATCTGCTTCGACTACACCGCCAAGGGAGAGTTCCCAGACAAGGGAGGATCCTCCGACAAGGGAGAGCTCTCCAGCAAGGGGGATTTCTCCGGCAAGGGAGAAGTCTCCGGCAAGGGACAGCGCCAGCGGCCCCTCGGCGGCGGAGACCTCAACCGCAGAGCCCGGTACAGGTAATCCTCTTGCTTCAAAACTTCCCTTGGGTTCTTCTTCGTTTGATCTTCTTTCTGGATTTTGCTTGACTTTTGCCCCATTTTCCGTCCGTCAGACCCATCTGCTGCGGAGCAGATGGAGACCGAGGTTGCTGTCGACGACGCCACTGCCACTGAAGAAGCGGCCGGCGCTGATGATCCCGCCGGCGAAGAGGCCGCCAAGGCTGCCGCCGCAGCAGCTGACGAGGGGTCCGGCGATCGCACTGACGGCCCTGAGGCCGCAGGAGCGGCTGGCACTATGCCGACCGCCGACCCTTTCGGCGCTGCCGCAGCGCCAGGCTCCGAAGAGCCCCAGCCAGGCGTGTACTTGAAGGCCGGTGATGGCATCTTCATCAACCTCCCCTGGGCGTAGACGTCCAGGGCGCCGGTCGAAGGAGAAAGCTTTGACGGAGAGGTGCTCGCCTCCGCTGGGTTGACGCTGGTTGACGCGCCAAGCAGCAGCAGCGGCGAGTCCGAGGAGGAGCGGCTGCTGCGGAAGCTGTTGTCGCTCTACTGCGCCCGGCAAGCTAAGCTAGAATCCCGCGAGGCGCTTGTCGCGAAGGCGGGGGTGGACATGGAGAAGCGCGCGGAGGAGCTCCGAGGCCTCAACCAAGCAGCTCTCTGGTCGCTGGCGGAGGAGCGGGTGCACCTCGAAGAGGCGCAGAAGGCCTTCCTCCTCGAGAAGGCTGACGTCGAAGAGCAGCAGCGGCATGCCGCTGAGAAGCTGTCTGCGCAAGAGGGCGAGCTGGCGCAGCGGAAGGTCAACCTCGATAGCCACGAGGAGGAGCTTGTCGCGCGCGAGCAAGCACTCGGCGGAGCTCTCAAGGAAGCAGAGGACGCTGCCGCAGCTGCCGAGGCCGCCGAGGAGCTGGAGACGAAGGTGACACAGCTGGAGGCCGATCTCAAGGCGAGCGGCGAGGAGGTTGCCGCGCTCAAGCGTGAGCGGGAGAAGGACGCTTACGGCCACGCAGAGCTGCACGTCCGTCTCTCCGAGAAGGACAAGGAGCTCAGCGCCGCCAAGGACTCCAACGCAGATCTTGAGTTGAAGCTGGCTACTTTGACCAAAACGCTGGACGGCGCCAGGGAGCGGGAGGTGGCCTTGAAGAAGGAGATCAAGGCCGACAAGGCGCTGCTGGAGAGTGTTGCCACTACCCAGAACACTTTTAGGGAGACCGTGGAGCACTGGACGGAGGGTCTTGTGAACGTTGCCGGAGACATCGATAGGGAGCTGGCGCAGCTGGGGATGGAGGATCTCGGGTATCCCTCTGATGTGACCCTCCCATCCATCGCCAAGCTCACTCTATTCTTCAAAGGCGTGGCGACGGCCCTCCAGCGACTCCGTGAGAGGATCCCAAAACAGCTGGCCGACGAATCGCGCAAGATCTGCGCGGGAGCTCTTCAAAAGGTGTTGGTGAAGGTGGCCTACCGCAACCCAGGCCTCAACCTCACCAACGTCCTCAAGTCCCTGCCGGCGGATGCTGATCTGGAGGCACTCAAGGCCCTTGTCGCACCCATTGTGGACAAGGTGAGCGGGATCAAGAGGGTTGAGGGCGACCGTGTAGACTAGACCGCCTGTTTTCTTCTTTTCTTGTCGCTGCTGGTCATGTTATGAAAACAGTCTATTAGAGTCGCGACAAGCTATCTTGTAATATATAACTCTATTTTGGGTCATGATTGCAATGTTATTTCCTTTACTTGATTTCTTCCTTTGTATGTTTTTTCCCTACGCTTTTAGGGAACTTGCCGGCGCAGGCACCCTTGCCGCGAGCGCTGAGTGCGGGACGTCAGCAGCCTGCTGGAGGTGCCGTTACCGACAAGAAAGCTTGTCGCAACTAGTCGCAGCTCACTTAAGTTGTTGAGCGGACTCGAAACAAAGTAAGGGCGCAACTAGCCACGAGCTGGTTCCTCCGCGCACAGGTTTTCCATACAAAGCATGGTCGTTCAAGGAAGATAACTTAAATTTTTTTAAAAGAATCTGATTGCTCAAACTTTGGCAACTTAGCTTTTCTGTTGTTTTCTTCCCGGCAAGGAGGAACTTTCTTGAACGACGCCCGGTCCACACCATTGTCTCCTCCTCCCCCCCCCCCCCCCCCGGCAAACTTGTGGGCGAGGGGAACCTTCCTTTCCTTGAGAAAAGAAAGAAGAGAAAATAAAGATATGGAGCCTTATGGCTCGTTATTGCTTACCGGGGGTTGGTGCTGCACAAAGTGTCAGATAACTCATGCAAAAAATAAAAAGCATGAAATTAACAAGGTGTGCGGAGCACATGAGCTTTATTTATGCACAGGGTCTGCGCCCGGCTTTGTACAAAGGATTACATGCAACAGCGGCAAGACTTGTACAAAAGGTGGTTGCCGGAACAGGGTCCGGCAACTGCGCCTTACGGGTAAAACTTACGAAGATGCTCAATATTCCAGGAGTTGCTCACCGAAATGCCATCTTCGGTCTCAAGGCGGACAGCGCCAGGCCTAGTAACTCATTTCACCCGGTAAGGGCCTTCCCACTTTGGCGTCAACTTGTTGGAATTCTTGGCGGACTGAACGCGTTGAAGAACAAGGTCGCCTTCCTCGAGTCTTCTTGTATTAACTTTGCGGCTATGGTAGCGGCGCAAAGCTTGCTGGTAGCGAGCAGCTCGTACAGCAGCCTGAAGACGGTCTTCCTCAAGGAGCAGCGCGTCATCTTCTCGCAGCTGCTCTTGCTCAAGCTCATCATAAGCGAGCACTAGAGGTGACCCGTATACGAGTTCCGTGGGGAGAACTGCCTCTGCTCCATAGACTAGAGCAAAAGGTGTCTGTCCAGTGGCTCGATTTGGCGTCGTCCTGATCGACCAAAGAACCACCGGCAGCTCCTCAATCCAGTTTCTTCCGCACTTGTGCAGCCTGTCGAAAGTCCTGGTCTTGAGCCCACGCAGCACTTCGTGAATTGCGTGCCGTTGTCGGTGATGATCCTGTTAGGGATCCCGAAGCGGCAAACAATTGACCTGAAGAACTTGACTGCTGACTGTGCTGTCACCTTCCTCACTGCTTCCACTTCCGGCCACTTTGTGAACTTGTTGATTGCAACGTACAAGTACTCAAAGCCCCCGACTGCTCGGGGGAAGGGGCCGAGGATGTCGAGCCCCCAGACCGAAAATGGCCAGGATAAAGGGATCGTCTGGAGAGCTCGAGCTGGCTGGTGTATCTGCTTGGAATGGAACTGGCACGCTCCACACTTGGTTACTTGTGCAGTTGCATCCTGGAGGGCTGTCGGCCAAAAGAAACCTTGCCGGAATGCTTTGCCGGCAAGTGCTCTTGCGCCAATGTGGTGACCACACATGCCTCCATGTCTCTCTGCCAACAGCTTTTGTCCGTCTTCCCGGTGAATACACTTCAATTTCACACCGTCGAGTCTTCTTCTGTACAGTGTGTTGTCGAAAAACTGGTACATACTTGACTGCCGGGCTACTCTTTCCGCTTCTTCTTGCACTTCGGGAAGTTCTCCTGTCTGAAGGAAACGGAAAATCTGTTGTGCCCATGCTGGAGCTTGCGGCTCGACAACAAGGACTAAAGGCACATCTGCTGCTGCGGGAACATCCGCTTCTATGGCGAGAACCTGCGGCTCAGCCGGAGCTTGACCTTCCCCGGCAAGCTTGCCGGAGCAAAACTTGTCGGGAGCGTCTGCTTCAACGAAACAAACACTAGGGTTTGCCGGAGCAGACTGCTCCTCAGCACTCTTGGTGTTGATCTTGGGGACCTTCTTTGCGGCGGCTTCGGGAAGTTCTGCCAGAAAGTAGTCACAAGAAATCAACTTCCTCTTCTTGCTCTGTCCAATTGATGGTATTATAGACAGTGGAGTTAGCTTGAGCACAAAGATCCCTGGTTCCACAGGTAACTTAAGTGCTGCGCACTTTGACAGGCCATCGGCAATGTCGTTCTGAGCTCTTGGAACATGTTCCATCTGTAGGCCGACAAAGTGCTCTTCTAGCTTTCTCACTTCATCAAGGTAGGCTTCCATCAACGGACTCTGATAACTCTTGTTCACTTGGCGGACGACAAGCTGCGAGTCACCCCTGACAATGAGCTTCTTGATCCCAAGGTCTGCCGCGATCCTGAGACCGGCAAGCAAACTTTCATACTCTGCAGTATTGTTTGTTGCTTGCTCCTTGGGAAAGTGCATCTGGACTATGTACTTGAGGTGCTCGCCGGTGGGTGCGACAAGCAGCACGCCAGCACCGGCGCCTTGCAGCGAGAAGGCACCATCAAAGTACATCAGCCACTCTTTGCTTGCTTCCTTGACGGGGATGCTCATTTCTGGAATTTCTTCATCTGGTGTTGGCGTCCACTCTGCTATGAATTCTGCCAATGCTCTACTTTGGATAGTGGAAGTGCTCTCGAACTTGAGGCCAAAGCTTGACAGTTCCAGTGCCCACTAAACAATCCTGCCTGTTGCTTCTGGATTCTGCAGTATCCTCTTCAGCGGAAAGCGAGTGACAACTGTGCTCTCATGTGCTTGGAAGTAATGGCGCAGCTTTCTCGAGGCCATGAGAAGGCTGAAAAGCAATTTCTGCACACCAGAGTACCTTGACCTAGCCCCCTGCAGAAGGGAGCTGACAAAGTAAACTGGGCGCTGCACCATTCTCTTCTTCTGTATCTCCTCATGTGTCTGCGCAGATCCATCTTTGCCGGGACCAGAGCTTGTCGGGGAAGCCCCCTGTTTGTCGCCGGATGCGCTTGAAGGAAATATGCCCTAGAGGCAATAATAAAGTTATTATTTATTTCCTTATATATCATGATAAATGTTTATTATTCATGCTCGAATTGTATTAACCGGAAACATAATACATGTGTGGATACATAGACAAACAGAGTGTCACTAGTATGCCTCTACTTGACTAGCTTGTTAATCAAAGATGGTTAAGTTTCCTAACCATAGACAAAGGAGTTGTCATTTGATTAACAAGGTCGCATCATTAGTTGAATGATATGATTGACATGACCCATTCTATTAGCTTAGCACCCGATCGTTTAGTATGTTGCCATTGCTTTCTTCATGACTTATACATGTTCCTATGACTATGAGATTATGCAACTCCCGTTTACCGTAGGAACACTTTGTGTGCTACCAAACGTCACAACGTAACTGGGTGATTATAAAGGTGCTCTACAGGTGTCTCCGAAAGTATTTGTTGGGTTGGCGTATTTCGAGATTAGGATTTGTCACTCCGAATGTCGGAGAGGTATCTCAGGGCCTTCTCGGTAATGCACATCACATAAGCCTTGCAAGCATTGCAACCAATGAGTTAGTTGCGAGATGATGTATTACAGAACGAGTAAAGAGACTTGCCGGTAACGAGATTGAACTAGGTATTGGACACCGACGATCGAATCTCGGGCAAGTAACATACCGATGACAAAAGGGAACAACGTATGTTGTTATGCGGTCTGACCGATAAAGATCTTCGTAGAATATGTAGGAGCCAATATGGGCATCCAGGTCCCGCTATTGGTTATTGACCGGAGACGAGTCTCGGTCATGTCTACATTGTTCTCGAACCGTAGGGTCCGCACGCTTAAGGTTTCGATGACAGTTATATTATGAGTTTATGCATTTTGATGTACCAAAGTTAGTTAGGAGTCCCGGATGAGATCATGGACATGACGAGGAGTCTCGAAATGGTCAAGACATAAAGATTGATATATTGGAAGCCTATATTTGGACATCGGAATGGTTCCGAGTGAAATCACCATTTTACTGGAGTACCGGGGGGTGACCGGAACCCCCCCGGGGGTTAATGGGCCCATATGGGCCTTAAGGGAAAAGAGGAGGGGCGGCCAGGGCAGACGGGCGCCCCCTCCCCCCTAGTCCGAATAGGAAAAGGAAAGGGGGGGGGCGGCGGCCCCCTTTTCCCTTTCCCCCTCTCTCCTTCCTTCTCCTACAAGGAAAGGGAGAGGAGTCCTACTCCCGGTGGGAGTAGGACTCCTCCTTGGCGCGCCCCTCTAGGCCGGCCGCCCCCTCCCCCTTGCTCCTTTATATACAGGGGCAGGGGGGCACCCCAGGACACACAATTGATCAACGTGATCGTTCCTTAGCCGTGTGCGGTGCCCCCCTCCACCATATTCCACCTCGGTCATATTGTCGCGGTGCTTAGGCGAAGCCCTGCGTCGGTAGTACATCAAGATCGTCACCACGCCGTCGTGCTGACGGAACTCCTCCCCGAAGCTTTGCTGTATCGAAGCCCGGGGATCGTCATCGAGCTGAACGTGTGCTAAGAAATCGGAGGCGCCGGAGTAACGGTGCTTGGATCGGTCGGATCGGGAAGACGTACGACTACTTCCTCTGCATTGCGTCAACGCTTCCGCTTCGGTCTACGAGGGTACGTATACAACACTCTCCCCTCTCGTTGCTATGCATCACCATGATCTTGAGTGTGCGTAGGAATTTTTTTGAAATTACTACGTTCCCCAACAGCGCTTGCCGTGGTTGCTGGCTCATCATCTGCCTCCCTCTCCGCTACTAACGCAGCACTAACCACTTGATTGGTTGCCGCCAGATACAGCAGCAACTTCTCTTGCGGCTTAGGTGCGACAAGTATTTGAGTGGAGGACAGGTATCTCTTCAAGTCCTGCAGTGCAGCTTCTACTTCCGGAGTCCATTTCATTGGACCTTCCTTTTTCAATATTTTGAAAAACGGCAGGGCGCGCTCAGTAGACTTAGAGATAAACCTGCTGAGAGCTGCCACGCAACCGGCAAGTCTTCGTAAATCCTTGACGCGCTTTGGCGCTTCAATCTGCTCAATGGCCTTGATCTTGTCGGGATTGGCTTCGATCCCCCGCTGAGACACGAAGAACCCGAGAAGCTTGCCGGAAGGGACTCCAAACACACACTTCTCGGGGTTGAGCTTGAGGCTGATCTTGCGCAGATTTGCAAAAGTCTTTTCTAGATCTTGAATCAGAGTTTCTTTGTCCTTGCTCTTGACCACTATGTCATCCATGTAGGCTTCCACATTTCTGTGTATTTGTGGCTCAAAAGCGGTATGGACTACCCTTGCGAATGTTGAACCAGCATTCTTCAAACCAAAAGGCATCCGTATGAAACAGTATGTGCCACATGGAGTGATGAATGCGGTTTTCTCTTCATCCTCTTCTGTCAAGAAGATCTGATGGTATCCTGAGTATGCATCAAGAAATGAAAGTAAGTCACATCGGGCCATGGAGTCAACAATCTGGTCAATGCGCGGCAAGGGAAATGGATCTTTGGGACAAGCTCTGTTAACATCGGTAAAGTCGATACAAAGCCTCCATTTCCCGTTTGCCTTGCACACGACTACAGGATTGGCCAACCACGTAGGATGGAGCACTCCTCTGACAAGACCTGCTGCTTCCAACTTCTTGATCTCTTCTGCGATGAATTCTTGGCGCTCCACTGCTTGCTTCCTGACTTTTTGCTTGACGGGCCGCGCATGAGGACAGACGGCAAGGTGGTGCTCAATTACTTTCCTGGGAACACCGGGGATGTCAGACAGTTGCCACGCAAACACATCGACGTTCGCCCGCAGGAAAGCAATGAGCGCGCTTTCCTATTTAGGGTCGAGAGTGGCACTGATGGTGAAGGTACCACCAGTGCCGTCCTCCTTGGCGGACACCTTCTTGGTCGCTGGCGGAGCTGCCATTGTCTTCTTACACTTGCCGGTGGAGCTCGATGGTGCGTCCTCGACGGTAGCACATCACTCCGAAGAGGTGCGTGTAACGCCCCGGATTTGATGCGCCAGGTGTCCGCCAGTTATTCGCCGTCGTTGCCATGTCATGTGCTTGCGTGTTGCACTTGGCCATGTCATCATCTGCATTTCATATCATGTCATCATGTGCATCGCATTTGCATACGTGTTCGTTTCATGCATCCGAGCATTTTCCCCGTTGTCCGTTTTGCAATCCGGCGCTCCGTTGTTCCCCGGCGTCCCCTTTTACCTTTTTCCGTGAGCGGGTATTAAACTTTCTCGGAATGGACCGAGGCTTGCCAAGCGGCCTTGGTATAGCACCGGTAGACCGCCTGTCAAGTTTCGGGTCGATCGGAGTCCGTTTGATACTCCAACGGTTAACCGGGTAACCGATATAGCCCCTCTTTCTTTGCAGCCCAACACCCCTTCAAGGTGGCCCAAAACCCATCCTAACCCCTTCCATCATCTCGGTCGTTCGATCACGATCATGTGGGCGAAAACCGCACCTCATTTGGAGCTTCCTAGCTCCTTCTACCTATAAATATGTGCTCCTCCCGGAATTTTCGCGCAGATGAAACCCTAGCTTCGTCCTCCTCCCGCAGCCGGACGAAAAACCCCGCCGCCGGACATGTCCACCGCCCGCCGCCACCTTGCTCCGGCCAACCAGCAGGCGCCACGTCAGCCGCGCCGCCGCCACGTGGGCGCCCGCCGCCCAACGCCTCCCGCCGGCCCGCGAGCCCAGGGCAGGCCCGCACGGGCCCGCGCGCGCCCCGCCGCCTCCGCCCGTCGGCGCCCGGCCGCGCCGAGCTCCCCGCGCCGCCACCGCTCGCCCCATCTCGCCGGCGCCGTCCCGCCCCGCGCCGGCGCGCGTCGCCCGCCGCCGCCAGCTCGCCGCCTCCGTCGCCCGCTCGCGCCGGCCTTCGCCGCCGCCGACGCCCTCCGCGCGTCGCGCGCCTCCTCCCTCGCCGGACCCCGCAGACCGCCTCCCCACGGACCGGATCCGGCCCGATCCGGTCCGGGCCCGCATCCCCGCCGGCCGCCGCGCCCTCTCCAGCTCCGGCCGCCGTTCTCCGGCGAGATCCACCGGCCACCTCGTCCGTTGACTTTTCCGCGAGGTGATTTTTTCCACTAAGTCCCCGAAGTTTCCAGATTCATGTGGCCATGTTCATTGCATCACAACTTGCTGCATGCTGCTCCGTGTCGTGCGTGTAATATGTCAAATTCTTCGCCTCGATGAGTACATCATTTCATCTCATAGCATAAGTTTCATTTGAGCTCATCTGGATTCCCGAAATGCTGTTGGAAGAGGGCTATGTGATGTTAGTTCCAGACTATTATCAGAACATGCACTTTTGTCATTTTTGCCATGATTGATGTATGCACCCTGTGAACTTGAGTCCTACATGTGTTTTGAAATATGCCATGCTATATTTCCAGGGGTGCATGCCATGTATTTTTGTGATCTTTGTGGTGACTAGCACAAGCATGCAAAATAGGGATCATAATGTTGCTGATTTCAGAGACTTAGTAATTTCGGTCAGTCATGTCCTGTTGTTATTTTTATGCCACGTGTTCATGTTGTTTCAGAGAGATCTATGCCTCTTTTGAGCATGATCAGTAAGGGTGTTTTGAACATATGGATTTTATCTATCTAGCCATGCCTTTGTTTGTAATTATGGAGTGCCATAGCTTGAGTCAACCGAGCTCTACTTTTGCTATAAAATGTTGCTGGCAGATTGTTTACATGTTATTCGATTTTGCCAAGCTTGTTGTGGTTGATCCTTGCATGATGTATTGTTGTTCTTGCCATGTCTAGCTTCTATGCCATGTCTTCTTGATGGATGTATGCTTAGTTTATCATGTAATGCTCTGTAGTGAGCGCATCAAGCTCGTAAACATGCCTACGTGTTATCTGTGTTTGACATGTCCAGTTTTCTGCTAAGTCTGAAACCTGTAACGAAACTTGCTTAATTGACATGGGTGTTATTATATTTTCTGGTCCTTTTGGCTTATGTTCAGTAAGGGACTTTTGTTATATGCTTTGATTAAATTCATGCCATGCCTTGTTTTGCTATGTTGTGTTCCTGTAGCATGTTGTTTCCATGCTCTAAACATGTCATCCTGATGTTAAATTCTGGCATGTTAGTATTTTCACCAAGTCTGTGAACCTGTTATCTTTTGCACTTTTGCCATGCTTGTTTGAACCTGTTATTGTGTGATTTAGCCGTAACTCAGTGTTTATCTTTTGTCAAGCATCTTCAGTAGATCACTGCCATATGCTATGTTGATGTGTTTGGGTGCAGTAACTTAATTTCTTGTTACTTGCTAAGTAGCATCATGCTGTTAATGGCAGAATCTTGTCATTTTTGTTTTGCTTGTCATTTGCAAACCGTGCATCCGATTCCGGTGATCTTTATATCGATTTCAACCGAAATCACCTCATTTTTCCAGCGGCATACTTGGTTTTCCAAGATTATGCCTTGTTCATATTTGCCCTTCCGGAGCATGCATATGCATTGCATACCACATCTCGCATAGCATGCCATGTTTATGTGGTGGTTGTTTACTTTGTTGTTTGCTGCTTGCGCCTAGTCCGCCTGTTCTCTGGGGAAGCGGCTCATCGGTGTCTATCATAGGGCTGTGGGGCGCAGGAGCTGCTTGCGCCTGATCTGGAGGTCGGCGGGGCTTGAATGGATGGCCGGGGGGCGGTGCCAAGCACGACGGTGTGGTGAGGTCGAGGGGAGGGCACATGCAGAGGAGGAATACTGGGCCGGTGGGCGCTGGTGTTTCGAGGAAGATCGTCAACACTGACTGGTTGGAGGTAGATGAAGGCGATCTGCCCGTTCTTTGTACATCGGACGGTGCAGAAAAAATGGACTGACCTATTTGCTTTCAGTCGACTGTTATTTTCATAGAATCATGTAGTAATTTAGTGTGCCATGCATGTTGTAGACCTATCATATGTCTATCGTCATTTATTTCTCACCGACCTGCTATCTGCTACCTTTACACTGTACTAATTGTGCAGACACTTCACCCATACTCACACTATTGTTTTTTTATGCATGGGTATTTCAGACTCTGACGCAATGTTGATGAATGCAGAAAATAAAAGACAGAAGTTGCTCTAGTGTAATTCGAAGATAAGCACTAAGCGTTTCAGCGCTCTAATGGGTGCAGTGTCAGTAGTTGGAGACAGTAAACGTAGCTCTTCAGTTGATGATCTCAATTGCCACACACAACCATCCCAGGTGCTTGGTTTAACTTTGTGCTGTCAATTGTGGTTCCATGTTGCATATGGTGTCTAGCTTGTATTGCATCCAATTTGGTTAAATTGCATCTGCTTACTTTACACATTATACCTTTGATAATGACATGCCTTCCTATGTTTGATACATACTAAATATGTCTATTAACCATGTTCGTGCATCAAACTAATGCTCTTTTGTATCCCTCGTCAATCACTTATGATGAGACAGTCACCCGAGTGGGTTACTGTGAGACGCCCTACTCGTTTAAAGAGTGAAGTGTCATCCTCCCCACATGATTCTCGATACGTCCATTTTGCATCATGCTTTTATATTGATATTTATTGCATTATGGGTTGTTACTACACATTATGTCACAATACTTATGTCTATTCTCCCTTATTTTACAAGGTTTACATACGGAGGGAGAATGCCGGTAGCTGGAATTCTGGGCTGGAAAAGGAGCAAATATTATAGACCTATTCCGTGCAACTACAAAATTCCTGAAACTCCACGGAAGTGATTTTTCGAATATATTAAAAATACGGAGCGGAAGAAGTTCACCAGAGGTGGCCCCACCCGGCCACGAGGGTGGGGGGCACGCCCTACCCCCCTGGGCGCGCCCCCCTGCCTCGTGGGCCCCCTGTTGGCCCTCCGATGCCCATCTTTGTCACACACCAAAATTTTAACCATGATTTATTAATTAAAATTTTGCCATGGTAAGTAAAATTTTTATTTTCTGGATTTTCATTTGATTTCAGAACCACTCTTTTCTTTAATATTATGGAGTTTTTTTTACGCCAAGTGAAAAACCTTTCAAAAACATTATTGGACTTGTATACCCTCTCAAGGTACATTTGTTTTTGTCGGTGGAAATTATTTCTACAATTTTTTCTTTCTCAGCCTTATTTCCTTGAAAATGATTTCTCATGGTTTTAGGGTTCAATTTGCACTACAACCCTTTCAAATACTCCTTTAAAATTTCCACCAAAATTTGGGGATGACATGTGATGTTCCTAAATCATTTTTATGCAAAAATCTCTCTTAATCATTGGGGATTTTGACACCTACCCCAAGTTTTCAAATCTGGTCCAGTTTATAAAATTGCACTACAACCTATTTAAATATTGCTTTAAAACTTCCACCAAGAATCTGGTGTATAACTCAACTTTATGCAAAAACCCATTGATGTTATTTGAAAATTTTGAGTAAATCAGCCTCATCTTCATTCTGGTCCAGCTTGGTGAATTGTACTGCAACCATATTTTTTCTTGCTCTTTTTGCCATGGGATTTGTCCTGCTTGGAGTACACTCTACCAAACCATTAAGTTCAGGAGATTGGACCCATTGGAGTATTTTTGGTCCATACAATTATGCCTTTTATTTTCTGTCCAGAACTGTGGATTTGCAAAACTTGCACTAGCAAGTTTCCGGTTTTGCCCAAATGGCCTTGCCATCATCACCTACACCTAAGGAGACCCCAATCTGGAGATTTGGCCACCCCAAGAGATGCCTAGAAGCCCATGGCATTCTGTCCAACACTTTGTGTGCATGGCCAGTTTTGGCTTGGTTTTTAGTTTGCATTGTGAACTTGATCCCCTGACCCAACCACCTTGTCCACTAATCCCCTTGCAAACTCTAACCTAGACTTGTTAATCCCCAGCCTCATTCAAGCCCTCTAGCACGCGTTGGCATTACTTCAAGCACCGGGCGTGTGTGCGCTGGGCGCGCCTAGAGCGCATGTTTTGCACGCGCGCGCACCGAGTCGCCGTGTCCCACTGCCGCCTCCCCGCGCTCGTTCTGATCCATTCCCACTCGCAGCCAGCGCGCCCCGACTCCTCCCTCACCGCAGAGCCGCCCTGGCCCCCTCCTGGCGCCCCACCGCGCCACCACCGCAAGCCGCCACCGCCGCTCCGACAGCCTCTGCCGTGGACGGCGCCACCCAAGCCACAGTCGCGCGCCAGTTGCCCCTGGAACAGCCCGAGCTCATCCATTCATCCTGCCAAACACCGCCAGCCATCGCCACGCGCCCATTGGCTATAGAACGGCGGTTTGCCGGTGTTCCTATCCACTGCCGCCGTCTAACCAACCTCGACCACCTATAAAAAGGGGCCCCGAGCTCATCCAGACCCTCTGGCAACCTCAAGCCATCTCCCTAGCACTCCCACAGCCAGCAATCGATGGAGGGAGGCTTTCTTCCTCGTCTCCGGCCAGTTCTGCCGCTGCCATGCTCCCGTACCGTGCGTCGCGAATAGAGCCTCCCCAGTCCATCCAGTGCCACCGACCGACTCCTCTCGACCTTGTGGAGCCGCCCAACCTCTCAGCTTCGACGGGGAGCCACCGTAGCTCGAAACCCCAAATCACCAGAAGTTGTCGTCCACCTCAAAGCTCGCCGTCGGCGACTCCCTTCGTCCCCGCCACCCTCTCGACCACTGGGAGGACCGCCCGGGACTGACGGATCCATCCCGGAATCCCGTGCGGAACCGCCATTCGCCGGCGTTAATCGCCGGAGCTCCGCCTCCACTCGGACAGAGGAGGAAGGAGGCGCGGGCGACTGGTCAAACCTGACTAGTGGGCCCAAGGGACCCACTGTCAGTGACCCAGCGACGACCCGCGCCAGTTTAAGTGGAAGCGTATTTCTCCAAATATGCCTCCGCTAGAGGAAAACATAAGTGCTGCCGAAACGTTTTCTTTTTCTGATTTTTACTAAAAACAGAATTTTGACTAAACTTTGACTGGCTATAACTTTTTATATATAAGTCCAATTTACTAGATTCTTTTTCTGTTGTTTCTCAAATTCTGTCTAGTTTATTTTCACTTTTTATTTGAAAATTTTCCAAACAACTTTTTTGTACTGTTTTGAAACTATGTGTTGATTTGAATTTTTCGAAAATAGGATTTTTGAAGAAGGAAGTAACTTTCAAAAATTTCACCCCCACTTGCATACTCCTGAAGGCATGCATTCTAAACCCTGGCATAATATTATTGTGTGTTGTTCGATACGGTTACAACACCCTTGACACGGAATATTCGTTATTTTATAAGGAGATATGATTATACTCATGAGTGCATATTGATGATTTCGTGCTATTAGAATTCGATATGTTTGTGATAGTAATCACCCTCGTATGCCTTTCATGCCTACCGGAAGGAATCCGGGAAAGCCTCTGTCTTGGGTAGACACGAGCTTGTCCCTAATCCCTCGTCGAGACGGTTATGTCCGAAGGGGCATGGTGAGGTATGAGGAGTGGTGATGTTGTCTGATTGGTGTGAAATATACTTCTTATGCTAATCATACAGGAAATGCTTTAACCTCCTGAGTCGACCATAGATCGAGTCTTGTTCCAGTACCCCCCATACTTGTTTCGTACTATCACTTGTCCCTGCCATAGGTAGGGTACGGTTCAGTAAGTTGTCAACCCCTTCCTAGCACACACCGTACAGAGAGGCCATGGTGGAGGATACCGGCTACATCCGGTAGGCATGCCACCTGGTCTGGGGGCATGGGTGTTTCCGGTTGGAGCCGAGGGGTTAGCTCCCCTAGATTGCGCACGTTATAAATTTTGTGATCCCATGCTAATCGAGGTTGTAGCCTCCCCACTTAGAGTTTCGCTTAACGGGTGTCGTGGGTGAATCCAGACACCAGTAAGTTAGGCTGGTGTGTGCGGTCAGGTGTGTTTTCGATTAAAAGACCGTAGATGGAATTAGACCCGATGGACTAAAGGAATCTGTTTCTCGTGGGTAAGGAGTACACCCTTAAGGACTACAGTCTGGGATGGGTCAAGTGTCGGTCTTAATGTCGGTCATCGGAGGAAAGATTGCTAAACCAAAACCTGGAATCATGACTTGTGACACATGATGTTTATGATTACTATTATTATGACTAACCATTTACATTATTTGAATTATTGAGTATCCCTGGGATGGTTCTACCTCCTGGATATTCACTGTGATTATTCTCCTCTAAGCCGTTTATGTGGTGTCGCACAGACGCCCGACTGTGGCATGCTTGTTATTTATTTACTCTATAAGCCCTTTATGTGGTGCCGCACAGACGCCCTACTGTGGCATGCTTGTTCTTTAAATTATTTATAAGCCTTTTATGTGGTGTTGCTTAGACGCCCGACTGAGGCATGCTTTATATATTCATCCTTTCGAGGCGTCGCTTCAGACACCCGATCGGTGCATTCTATTTCTATTTCCTTACTGCCTATTCATGTTGTATATGTATAACCTGCTTGCGTGCATTATGGACGATCATTTTGTGATTAACGTACGATCATGAAATAGTTTCAGAGCATGACTATCTTTTGCTATATTATACATGTGTTCTTAATGTTTGCGATTACATTCAAAGTACTCATTGGCTTGTCCCTGGCTATTGTCTTGGCCAGATTTCTTGCGTGGAGAGGAGCCCTAAGATGACAGCCTCGGAACCTAGGCAGTGATGAGAACAGTCTCGCGAAGATAGGATTTATCCAGGTCAGCTGATCCCGTGGGAAATGGAGTCCCATATACGCTGACGAACCGCAAACCGCTTCTGCCGTCAACCACTAGAAACCATTTGTTGTACTCATAGGCCAGAATGGTCTTGTACTACATATTTTGTATTTTGCTTGGAGTTTCTGTATCAAGTTGGTGTCTCATCAGCTAACAGTAATCCCGGGGCTAGTGAGCACAAGGGCCATTTTCTGGGAAATAAATATCCCGAAATCGGGTCCTGACAACCTTGGTATCAGAGCCAGGCTGACCATTGGCTAATCCTATCTTAGCCAGGTCAAAAAACCTAGGTTAACCAACCCACCAGACCTTAACCTAACCCCGGCCAAGCTTCTCATGTAAGATAGCCACACAATGACCCCGACACCTTTTGGCAGTCGGTGCCCAACCTATCAGCCTAGCCTGTCGATCACGCGCTAGTGACCGACTCCTAAAATGTCTTATTCGCAAGCATGCGAAGGAAGACTCCGTCCCCTTTTTTTATCAAAAGGGCATGCTAGCCTCAACCCAGCACAGCACAACCTCTACTCCAAACCAAGATAAAATGCCAGGACCCATTGTTCACAATGAGACCACAGCAACCAACCTTGGAAGTTTCGTGACCGTGCTAGCAAACCTCACCCGCCGTGCCTTTGCATTAGAAGAGCCCCCAGAATATGTTGTGTACCAAGGACCCATGAGCAGTGAGAGCCGTCAATTCTGGGCCACTGTCCATGTCTATGGTAGGGGTCTATCGCCAGAACACCCCTACAGGTTCACCGGAAGGACAACTTCCTTTGAACCACAAGCCATCCAACTAGCTGCTCGAGAGGCTATAGTTCAACTCCGGCACATGTCGCCCAGAGTTAACTGTCGCTCATTCTACTACTACCCCAGCCGTGACGGGTATGGTAGGCCACCCCAGGCTGCCAATGGAGATCACGAGACGGATCCTGCATTGTTGCATCTGGTGCGCTTTGTAAGTGCACTAGAGGAATTGTTCGATCAAATCACCCTTGATCTGATCGCAGCTCGTGGAGAACTGATCCGCCGAGCCTCGACAAGAAGAGAAGATGAGCCCGACGCCGACAACCCAGTCGTGTTGTTCGGACAACCGATCGAGTCCTTGAGGTCAGCCCTAGCCATCGACCAAGGTGCTTTGATGTCCCTAGAAGTGCTTCGTCACCTTTTGGGAACACGCTCCAACGGGATTGTGGCCAACAATCCCCGAGATGGTCATCATCGCTACCCCGACCCTGCAGTTCCTCAACCCCCTCAAGCTAACCCCGACGGTGAAACCCGTGGAGAAGCCTCGACGTCCACAAGGCAAGCCCGCTTAGATATAAACGAGGTAGACTAAGTCGTTCGAGTAGTACCACGTCTTAGTATGTCCACGCCATGTAATTGTGTGATCTTGTATCGCCGTAATTAAATGTGGTCTGCTTGTGCGCCCTATTAAGGACAGTATAACCGCACCTAAAGCGAGCCCTCTCAGCTCTTCGCGTTTCTGACCGTCCGTTTACGCGATCTGGACGGTTTTGGTCGTCGGATCTCCAGTTTAAAGCGATCTGTTCCGCATCTGATAAAAATTGGGCCGGCTGTCCTGTGGGCTGCTACTCCTGAGGCCGAAACGTAGACATGTGGTTATCTGGGCCGTCGGCCAGCCAATTCCAGCCCACGTGTTTCGCACAAGAAGGTACACACGAGCGATCGGTGAGCGTTCATCCAGTACCGATGCGAGAGAAAAAAGACCAGTCCAGATGTGAGGTCGATTGGACCGACCGGAGGTGCGGGATGTGCCTCACATGGCGACCGACGTGACCGGCTGGGTTGCCTCGCTGGGCGACCCCAGCAGGCGGTACCCGGGGCAGCGGATCGTCCCCTGTCATTCGCCTCCAGTTTTTTTAGTTGCCGGCGATTCGGGGAATCAATTCATAGTTGCAGCGGACCATTATAATGGCAAATTGCAATCGATGGGGCGCACTAACTGGCGGCCAATAACTGGGATCAGTTACAATATCCATTCAATTGCGTCCATTTAATCTCCATCGTGGAGCTTCTCCTTCCTCATTTTCCTCCTTTTACTTGCGCAAATTCTTCGCCGGCAGCCATGGTTGACCCTCAGGTCCATAATTAGTCTCCGCTTGTTGCCTTTTACAAGTGTTCCCTCGTTGGTTCGTCTACTCTCCCCCAAATTCTGCATGGATTTTTTTCAATTGATGTTGTTCTTTGTGCTCCCAAATTTGTGCAGGTTCCATTGAGTTCCACGGGATTCACTGGATTGGCTTATTCTTCTACATTTCCTATCTTCCCCAAAAGCACAGCACGGAGCGTCTTTTTCTCGAGCCGGCGACGACCTCCATTCCCAGGTTAGTGACGCACTACATCCGTGAAGCATTTGTCCAGTTTTCAAGCCATATCTAGAGTCCTCAGGCGTGTCGTCGCCAGATCCTTTTGGTTCGCAGTTTTGCATGGTTGCTGTTGTCGGCTGGCAGCAGAATCTGAGTAGTAGTGATGGCGACCGTGTTGGGGTCGGATCGACGCGACCGATGGTGTCTCATGGCCACCGTGCTTCAGGTCCGACCGACACGGCGCTCCTCGCCGGGCGGCCGAACGGCGTCCTGGTCGGTGACGCAATAGGGCGGTGGCCAGGGCCGCAAACAACCGCTGTTGATTGAAATTCACTCGCCATCAATTCGTTGAGGTTTTAATCAGGATCAATTAATGGCAATTGATGAACCGGCTAAACTGAACATTATTGCAGGTCTGATGATTCATGTTTTTACTTCAATTCACTCGTGCTCATATACGATCCAAAGTGCTGTTGCTCCTTCCCTACTCCCCTCACTTCTGAAAACTACTCTCGTGCAACCATGGGTGATGGTTCATTCCTTCATCTCCTCTTCACCCGATTCTTCATCTAATTCAATTTTCGAAATTTATTTTACTCATACTGTTCTTTGTACTCACAAACTATGCAGGTTCTCTAGGTTTACCTCCTGATACTCTCCCCTGTTCAATTCTACACGTAGATTTCTCAAGGTGTTGCGCCTTTCTGGAATGACTCCCCTTTGGATTTAGTGGTTTAGTTTGCTTGAGCAGTCATGCACAAATGACTTTTTGGTAGAAGTTCCACATCGGCTCATGGAGGCGACACGGTGGTCAGTCACGTGGACAGTGCGGAGCAGCATTGGTTCCTATGCTCTGCTCCGCGCAAGGATTCCCTCAGGTAACAACTCCCAACAATTAGATCCTATTCTAGAGCATTACAGTATATTCTACTTTTGATGACCACTATTATTTCCTAATAGTTGCAAATCAGAGACGAATGAGTTAATAAAGGGACATATAATGTACAAATTTATGCCCACTGTGAGCTGCTTGACATATGATGCCAAATTTTGTTATGTTCTTTGGCTATTGGGATGTGCTACCTTTCTTAGTATCCTAGCATTCCAGTGAACTTTTCACAGTAGCTACTGCTGCTACTTCTGAAGATGTGTGTGTTCCTTGATGCTTCAGAGTGATGCTCCAGGTCAAAGTAGGATTAGAAAAACCATTACTTCATTTCAAATAATTCAGGCAATATACTCTAGATGAAATCCCTTATGCAATTGGAATTTATATATTATGTAGTTGTTCAGAAAGGGTCGTCCTATATATACTCACTAATGTTTTGTAGCATGCAATGAGCGGAGAAATTCACTCATAAGACATAAACAATTATGTATCTTCCGGTTCTCTGCTCGTCGGTGTTTCGTGGTGGCTTGCAGCTGCCACACCTTCACCCCAGCATGTTGCCTTCTTCCTCGAGTCATGCAATCACTCTGACTCCATAGCGTCTGATCTCAAGTTAATGTTGTGTTCACTTGATGTTAGGATTAAGGTGGATTAGTTGGGAGTTGGAAACATGGCTATTCTGAGCAAGGTAATACATGAGGTTATTCCCTTTCTAAGCATCACCACAAGGAGGGTGTTTAAGGCGAAGCTGTGTGTATCCTTGCATGGCAGCCGCCTTAGGTAGAGCTTCCGGCCCGTTAGGTCTGAAACAATGATGAATCACAAGATACATTTACTAGAAATAATATGATGTAGGCAGAGAATGAGAGGAAACTGATTTGTGTTTTGTTGCCTTTTGTTGCTCGGTTCAGTCAGTTCCTCTATTCCATGTAAAATGGTTTTAAAAAAAGCCCCAATGAAAAAAAAATGTAGTGACGTTTGAATTTGTATAAAGAAATTATCTTTTGGCCAAATTACATTCATGTGTTAGAAGATATTATTATCTGTGTTAGCACGAACAATACGATATGTAAGCATGTTGTGTGCCTTGCTTTTGATGTAATAATCAAGACTCTTGATTATCTTAGATAGTATATGATTATACTTTTCATGCCCTCTGACAGTCTGCCATATTGGATGTATCCATACTCATAGAAATTTTGGTGCAGTGATTCCGGTGCCTATTTGAGGTCTACATCTTCTCCGGTTCGCTCTACTCCGTCGTACAATCTGTTTTCCAAGTATAATATATTGTCATGCTCCCTTCCTCCATCGTTATACATTTCAATTTTATATTATGTTTAAGTCCATGTTCGTATGCAACTGCAACAAGCTTGTGCTTGAATCAAAATGTACATAGCCAGCCATTATTTTACCGTGGATATGGATAGGTTGGCTTATGGCACTACCATATTTATATCTAAGCTTATGTTGATATGGAAGTTGTAATGTTTGCCCCAATGAAGATGATTTACATACCATTATTTTGAAAATAACGAGAAGTACACGCGATAGAAAGCATAATATTTTAAAACAATGCAAGAAAATGTATACTACCAATGTTATATCCTTAACAATCAAGAGCCAAAATAGACAGGCGCAGCAACGCGCGCCATTAATGATCTAGTTCTAAATTATAGCCACTAGTCATCAACCCGTGCACCTGCACGGGCTAGGGATTTTTTTTTTGCTTTTACCATTGTTGTGAGATCTACGGTATTATTAAACAACCATATATAGATGCCTCAAAATATGAGTTTAAATTTATTTGAAAATGATTCCTCATTTCAAATTTCATTTTTAATTTAGTATATATTTTCAAATTTGAAGCGATATGTATGATACTTGGGGTTATAAAAGCGATATGAAACAATGTATGTCAAATGCAATAGATATACCTCGATAATAATTATCTAATTAATCCCAACAAATATTACACCAAAAGTGAGGAATGCAAAAGTAGCAATTCCTTCAGGTAGCAGTATCAGCTATATACAAAACCTCAATAATTTCAAGTTTGCCTTCCAAATTGAAATATCAATAAAATTAACATTGTATTGGAAGGTACAGAATCACACTGAATAGAAAAATTGGCAAAGCACAAATGTCACTAAAATAAAGATAATTTTCAATATAACTTTTATAGTATTACTATCTTGAAATTCTCATGTTTGCCAGGTGGTCAATAAGTATGGTCAACCCGCAAAACCAAATGGTAGCCCAGAGGATAAATCTTACACATTGAGATTATTAATGTCTCTCGGATTAGTGCATGTAGTGAAAAAAAATACTCTACTATTGACCCACCAGTGCTTTGAAGTTTCCAAATTTGATGTTTGCTATCAATGAGCCAACACTAAACTGAACTTGCAAAAAGTGCTAAATGGATATACTTAATTAGAGAAGTGGTTAGTTTATTGCTTCAACATCGATATAATGGCACATGCACGTACCTGATCTTCATGATGTTTCCATTGGAAATTTCAGGGTTGGTATGAATGAAGATCATTCTAACCTGCAAACGACATCGCAACAGAAAAAAGACGTGTCTCTGCCATCTCATGTGGAAGTAGACGTTTACATATTAATTTCAACAAACTCGTAGCTATTTAGAACATGATCCCATGTACAACATTGTATCATGAAACCATTGCCAGGGGATACACTGGCAAACCTATAGAGGATGATACGTTAATTAATATTGGATGCATTGAACACAAATATTAGAGGAGACAGAATATGTGCGACATCAACAGACCATAGTATAATCTGAAAGGGAAAGTAGGAAACCACTCTCTGAAAGAAGGTAAAAACTTAATACATGCAATTTAGTTTCGAATTAAAGAACCAAAATTCTATGAACAGTATAGAAACAGATATTTGGGGTTTACGTTCATAGAAAACGCGCTATAGCACCCGGGAGTCCAGACTCCCCCTTATCTGCCCGTTCAGCTCCGCTCAGATTCGTGCTATGGTCTGCACATAAGCAGACGATTTGCAGTGCCTCAATACTTAAACAGGCCATTTAAGACAAAGAACGGTCTAGGCAACAGGCACTAGGCCTATGCGTGGGCTGGCAGCAGGTCAAGCATGTCAGTTCGATGAGACTACTCATAACGGGTGCATGTTAGCCACGGTCCAACATGCATGCAGTAATTTTCTGGAGGCCTCAGATTACTTATGTAAAGAGCTATGTGGCCTCTTCTGCATCCCTTTCCCAAACAGTATTTTTGTGAATCAGAGTATATACATTGCTCACAGAAGATCCCACTGAGTCGTAAAATGTAAGTATCTTCTTTTTTACTTTGCTCCTGTTGCTTCGGACACATACAGGCACTCTAGCGGTTAGCCACCCCTTGTTTCTTTTTATTAATGGGCTTACCCTCTCTCATTATTCTACAGTTTCAACATGTCCAAGGAGACACGTCTTTTCAACATGTCCTCTCGACGTCTCAGGTAACGGTTGGAATTCGCCTAGTAGGAACAGTGCCATTCTAGTCCTGATATGGCTGTTAAACAAAAGATAGCTACTGTACGACTGGTACGTATCCTCAGGCACCAAATTGTAAATGTACGGTGCTGATAAAGGGGTGTCTGGACATCCGGGTACTAAAAATCCATTCTCTTACGTTCATACAGCTCACTTGTGAAATCATTATCCCATCCCTCCGAAATAAGAAAACGGGCATGATATTTGAAATTTTAGTTCCATGCACCCTTCAAACACATATTCGAATTTCTTCCACTGAAATATAGTATATATTTCAATTATTTTTATTATAAAAACGGAGAAAATAAGGAAATTATATATAACGCATTAGATTTGTGGCTGGGGCTAGCCATACTGGAATCTAAACGATGGCATTGGAATCTGACGGCAAGCTAACTGGTGCAGTAGGGAAGGCTGTCGTGGATATTATTATTTCGCACTTACACACAAAATAACTCAATCATAACCTGATGTTACTAAAGAAATCTAGACATGTATATAAACTTGTAAGTATGAGCACTATATCTCATACCGGTGAGAATCATGCAAAAAAAAATGGTAGTAAATTAAGGTGAAAATTGTGTACCATATGCGTGTGATTGCAGGACAACTATAGGTCATTCTAGCTGGTTTAGTACTAATGTAGCCTGACACTTGCGTCAAAGGCCTTGGAGAAACTCTCCGGCAGTGCATCACAATTGCCTCCACACTAATAATAGAAAATAGAGAAAATTCATTAAAAGAAGTAGTATAATATTTCGTCCGATCTGCTAGATGATCTGTATGACTGTTGGATAAATGCGCTTGGGACAACATCTCCTTCTCTCACACGGGCACCTTCTTCGCTTCCTATCCAGTACCTATTGTCCCCTGCATCCTACTTGATTCGCATGGGGACCTATTGTGCTGCAGGGTGCTCTAACGACGGGTCACCCTCAGTATCACGTGCCATCCATGCTCCTCCATGTTGCTGACTCGCCTCTCAGATCCCTCCAGAATTTTCAATCCGGCTGCAATCACTGTAGAAAAACAACCAATTCTCCAATCACTAATCTGATTCGCAGACACTTTGTCCGGAAATCTTATGCAATACTTCTTGGGACTGTACAACAGGGCGAGAAAGAATCTGGCGAGAGTTTGCAAATATATTAAGGAATAGTTCTAATTTAGGTCGTCCATGAAGGCGTGGAATATGATGAGGACAGGAGAAGTGAGGCACTGATAGAACCAAGGGTTCTGGTATGCGATTGTGCGATGCCCGCGCTTCCACTGTAGCTGATCCATCCATCACATTGCGGCTGCAGGGCATCCGCCTCAATTTTGCTTTCCCAGATATAAGAACAGGAGGAGGGCTTGGGAGGTGTCAATGTTTGCCTGGTCATTGGAAGTGATCAATCCCATCCTCGTCACCATCGGAAGCGCGTGGAGTATGACACAAAAACAATAGCTCAACGCAACCAGCGTGATTAGGGGTAGTCCATCCCTTCATGGTCACTTACGGGAGTGAGATCTGATAGAGATGATAGATAATATTTTTGATATTTTTGGTATAGAGATGCAAAGTGAAAAGTAAAAGGCAAAGTAAAAAGCAAAGAAATAATAAAGTAATGGAGATTGATATGATGAGAATAGACCCGGGGGCCATAGGTTTCACTAGTGCCTTCTCTCAAAAGCATAATTATTCTACGGTGGGTGAACAAATTACTGTTGAGCAATTAAGAGAATTGAGCATATTTATGAGAATATCTAGGTATGATCATGTATATAGGCATCACGTCCGAGACAAGTAGACCGACTCCTGCCTGCATCTACTAATATTACTCCACTCATCGACCGCTATCCAGCATGCATCTAGAGTATTAAGTTAAAAACAGAGTAACACTTTAAGCAAGATGACATGATGTAGAGGAATAAATTCATGCAATATGATAAATACCCCATATTGTTATCCTCGATGGCAACAACACAATACGTGCCTTGCTGCCCCTTCTGTCACTGGGTAAGGAAACCGCAAGATTGAACCCAAAGCTAAACACTTCTCCCATTGCAAGAAAGACCAATCTAGTAGGCCAAACCAAATTGATAATTCAAAGAGACTTGCAAAGATAACCAATCATACATAAAAGAATTCAGAGAAGGTTCAAATATTATTCATAGATAGTCTTGATCATAAACCCACAATTCATCGGTCTCAACAAACACACCGCAAAAAGAAGATTACATCGAATAGATCTCCACGAGAGAGAGGGAGAATATTGTATTGAGATCCAACAAGAGAGAAGAAGCCATCTAGCTACTAACTATGGACCCGAAGGTCTGAGGTAAATTACTCACACTTCATCAAAGGGGCTAGGATGATGTAGAAGCCCTCCGTGATGATGGCACCCTCTGGCGGAGCTCCGAAACAGGCCCGAAGATGGGATCTCGTGGGTACAGAAGGTTGCGGCGGTGGAATTAGGTTTTTGGCTCCTGTTCTGATCGTTTGGGGGTACGTAGGTATATATAGGAGGAAGAAGTATGTTAGTGGATCTTTGAGGGGCCCACGAGGCAGGGGGCGCGCCCTAGGGGGGGGCGCCCTCCACCCTCGTGACCGCCTCATGGCTTTCTTGACGGATGGTCCAAGTCTCCTGGGTCTTATCTGATGAGAAAATCACATTCCCGAAGGTTTCATTCCATTTGGACTCCGTTTGATATTCTGTTTCTTCGAAACTCTGAAATAGGCAAAAAACAACAATTCTGGGCTGGGCCTCTGGTTAATAGGTTAGTCCCAAAAATAATATAAAGGTGGAAAATAAAGCCCAATATAGTCCAAAACAGTAGATAATATAGCATGGAGCAATAAAAAATTATAGATACGTTGGAGACGTATCACAGGTATACCCGATGATGTTGTTAAGAAGAAGGTCTTCCCTTTATCTTTGGAGGGAGATGCATTGACATGGTATAGGCTATGTAATGATATGGGATCATGGAACTACAAATGATTGAAATTGGAATTTCATCAGAATTGTTATCCTATGCATCTTGTTCGTCGCGATCGCAATTATATATATTATTTTTGGCCTTGCGAAGGAGAAAGCATCGCTCAAGCTTGGGGGAGGCTTAAATCAATGTTATATTCATGCCCCAATCATGAGCTCCCAAGAGAAATAATTATTCAAAGTTTTTATCCTCGGCTTTCTGAAAACAATCGCACCATGCTCTATACTTCTTGTGCTCGCTCCTTTATGACGAAGACTATCGTATTCAAATGTAATTTATTGGATAGAATTAAACGCAACTCTGAAGATTGGGATCGATGAAGGTAAGGAGTCAGGTATGACACCTAAGTTTGATTGTGTTAAATCTTTTATGGATACCGATATTTTCCGTAAGTTTAGCACCAAATATGGACTTGACTCTGAAATAGTAGCTTCTTTCTGTGAATCTTTTGCTACTTATGTTGATCTCCCCAAGGAGAAGTGGTTTAAATATCATCCTCCCATAGAAGTAAAAGTAGCTGCACCTATTAAAGTTGAATAAAAGACTGTCACTTATAATGATCCTATTGTTCCTACTTCTTATGTTGAGAAACTACCTTTCCCTGTTAGGATAAAGGATCATGCTAAAGCTTCAACTGTGGTTCATAAAAGTAATATTAGAACTTATACACCTCCTGAGAAAGTTAAAGTTGAACCTAATATTGCTATTGTTAAACATCTCTTGGCTGATAATATTGATGGGCACATGTTATTTATTTCTGCGGTGAAACTGCTAGAATTGCCAAACCTTGTGTTAAAGATAAACATAGACCTGTGGTAGGCATGCCTGTTATTTCTGTTAAAATAGGAGATCATTGTTATCATGGCTTATGTGATATGGGTGGTAGTGCTAGTGTTATACCGCATACTTTATATGAAGAAATTAAGCATGACATTGCACCTGCTGAGTTAGAAGGTATTGATGTTACAATTAAACTTGCCAATAGAGATACTATATCAGTACTGGGAATTGTTAGAGATGTTGAAGTCTTGTGTGGAAAAACTAAATATCCCGTTGATTTTCTTGTTCTTAGTTCCCCACAAGATAGCTTTTGTCCCCTTATATCTGGTAGACCCTTCTTGAACACCGTTAATGCTAAAATAGACAATGAAAAGAATGTTTGTTACTATTGGCTTGGGTGATATGTCTCATGAGTTTAATTTCTCTAAATTTAGTAGACAACACCGTGAAGAAGAATCACCTAGTAAGGATGAAATTATTGGTCTTGCTTCTATTGCCGTACCTCCTAGTGATCCTTTAGAACAATATTTCCTAGACCATGAAAATGATATATTTTTAAATGAAAGAAGGGAAGTAGATGAAGTATTATTTAAAAAAGAACCTATTCTGAAACACAATTTGCCTGTTGAAATCCTAGGGGATCCTCCTCCACCCAAGGGTGATCCCGTGTTTGAACTTAAACCGTTGCCTGATAATCTTAAATACGCTTATCTCGATGAAAAGAAGATATATCCTGTTATTATTAGTGCTGACCTTTCAGTGCATGAAGAAGAAAGATTATTGAAAACTCTGAAGAAGCACCGTGCTGCTATTGGATATACTCTTGATGATCTTAAGGGCATTAGTCCAACTCTATGTCAACATAAAATAAATTTGGAAGAAGATGCCAAACCAGTCTGTGATCATCGATGAAGGCTTAATCCTAAGATGAAAGAAGTGGTAAGAAAAGAAATACTAAAGCTTCTGGAGGCAGGTATAATTTATCCCGTTGATGATAGTCAGTGGGTAAGTCCCGTTCATTGTGTCCCTAAGAAGGGAGGTGTTACTGTTGTTCCTAATGATAAAGATGAATTGATTCCGCTAAGAATTATTACATGTTATAGGATGGTAATTGATATCCGTAGATTAAATAAAGCTACTAAAAAGGATCATTACCCCTTACCTTTTATTGATCAAATGCTAGAAAGATTATGCACACATACACACTATTGCTTTCTAGATGGTTATTCTGGTTTCTCTCAAATACTTGTGTCACCTAAAGATCAATCAAAGACCACCTTTACTTGCCCTGTTGGTACATTTGCTTATAGACGTATGCCTTTTGGTTTATGTAACGCACCTGCTACCTTTCAAAGATGCATGATGGCTATATTCTCTGACTTTTGTGAAAAGATTTGTGAGGTTTTCATGGACGACTTTTTCGTCCATGGATCCTCTTTTGATGATTGCTTGAGCAACCTTGATCGAGTTTTGCAGATATGTGAAGAAACTAATCATGTCTTGAATTGGGAAAAGTGCCACTTTATGGTTAATGAAGGTATTGTCTTGGGGCATAAAGTTTCTGAAAGAGGTATTAAAGTTGATAAGACCAAGGTTGATGCTATTGAAAAGATGCCATGTCCCAAGGACATCAAAGGTATAAGATGTTTCCTTGGTCATGCCGGATTTTATAGGAGGTTCATTAAGGACTTCTCAAAAATTTCTCGGCCTCTGACTAATTTATTACAAAAATATATACCATTTGTCTTTGATGATGATTGTGTAGACGCATTTGAAATACTTAAGAAAGCATTGATCTCTGCACCTATTGTTCAGCCACCTGATTGGAATTTACCCTTTAAAATTATGTGTGATGCTAGTGATTATGCTGTAGGTGCTGTTCTAGGGCAAAGAGTTGATAAGAAATTAAATGTTATCCCTTATGATAGTAAGACTCTAGACAATGCTCAAAAAAATTATGCTACTACTGAAAAAGAACTCTTAGAAGTTGTATTTTCTTGTGATAAGTTCAGACCTTATATTGTTGATTCTAAAGTAACTATTCACACTGATCATGCTGCTATTAAATATCTTATGGGAAAGAAAGATGCTAAACCTAGACTTATTAGATGGGTTCTCTTGCTACAAGAATTTGATTTGCATATTGTTGATAGAAAGGGAGCTGAGAACCCCGTTGCAAACAACTTGTCTAGGTTAGAAAATGTTCTTGATGACCCACTACCTATTGATGATAGCTTTCTCGATGAGCAATTAAATGTCATAAATACATCTCATAGTACTCCATGGTATGCTGATATGCTAATTACATTGGTGCTAAATTCATACCACCTAGTTCAAGGATGCGCGTAAGTTTGTCCTTTCTTGTGATGAATGTCAAAGAATTGAGTCATTACTTTTGGGATGACCCACATCTTTATAAAGAAGGAGTAGATGGTGTTATTAGACGTTGTGTACCTGAGCATGAACAGGAACAGATCCTACGCAAGTGCCACTCCGAAGCTTATGGAGGACACCACGCTGGAGATAGAACTGCACATAAGGTATTACAATCTGGTTTTTATCGGCCCACTCTCTTCAAGGATGCGCGTAAGTTTGTCCTTTCTTGTGATGAATGTCAAAGAATTGGTAATATTAGCAGAAGTCAAGAAATGCCTATGAATTATTCACTTGTTATTGAACCATTTGATGTTTGGGGCTTTGATTATATGGGACCTTTTCCTGCCTCCAATGGATATACACATATTTTAGTTGCTATTGATTACGTTACTAAGTGGGTTGAAGCTATTCCAACTAGTAGTGCTGATCATAACACTTCTATTAAATTTCTTAAAGAAGTTATTTTTCCAAGGTTTGGAGTCCCTAGATATTTAATGACTGATGGTGGTTCACATTTTATTCATGGTGCTTTCCGTAAAATGCTTGCTAAGTATGATGTTAATCATAGAATTGCATCTACTTATCACCCGCAGTCTAGTGGTCAAGTAGAATTGAGTAATAGAGAATTCAAATTAATTTTGCAAAAGACTGTCAATAAGTCTAGAAAGAATTGGTCCAAGAAACTTGATGATGCACTATGGGCCTATAGAACTGCATATAAAAATCCTATGGGTATGTCTCCGTATAAAATGGTTTATTGATAAGCATGTCACTTACCTCTCGAACTAGAACATAAGGCATACTGGGCTATTAAAGAGCTCAACTATGATTTCAAACTTGCCGGTGAGAAGAGGTTATTTGATATTAGCTCACTCGATGAATGGAGAACCCAAGCTTATGAAAATGCCAAGTTGTTTAAAGAAAAAGTTAAAAGATGGCATGACAAAAGGATACAAAAGCGTGAGTTTAACGTAGGTGATTATGTATTGCTATACAACTCTCATTTAATATTTTTTGCAGGAAAACTTCTCTCTAAATGGGAAGGCCCTTACGTTATCGAGGAGGACTGTCGTTCCGGTGCCATAAATATCCACAACTTCGAAGGCACAAATCCGAAGGTGGTGAACGGTCAAAGAATTAAACATTATATCTCAGGTAATCCTATAAATATTGAAACCAATGTTATTGAAACCGCAACCCCGGAGGAATACATAAGGGACACCTTCCAGAACGTTTCAGACTCCGAAAAGGAATAGGTATGTGGTACGGTAAGTAAACCAACTCCAAAACAATTTTTAAGGCAATATTTCTCCATTTTGGAATATTTAGAAAAATAGAAAACTAAGTTGCAGTCCGGGAAGGACACGAGGGCCCCACGAGGGTGGAGGGCGCGCCCTACCCCCCTGGGCGTGCCCATTACCTCGTGGGCACCTCGTGTGCCTTCCGGACTCCGTTTTCTTGCATGATACGTATTTTGGTCGTTAAATATTCATTATATATTCTCCCGGAAGTTGTGACTCCTGTATCACGCAATTATACTCTGTTTTCATTTCGAGCTGTCTTACTGCAGATTAGATCAACATGTCTTCCCAGGATTCGGAAGGAGAAAGCTATGTGGATGATTACTTAGCAAACCCTAAGGTCTATGGAGATGTGGAACACGATGGCTAGACTACAGAGGAAGAAGAGGACTATGAACCCAGGGGGAAGGAGGGGTCGAGCTCAGATGAAGATGAAGCCCCATTACCTCAACCGGGGGACATGCATGTGGAGTTCAAAAAGTCAAGTCTCCCTGATAGGGTAAAGAAACCAAAGATCGAGTTTATCCCTTTTCGTCTCTTGCAGGAAAACAAGCAGGACCTATGCAAAAAGATATTAACCCTAGAGTGGGAGATTAATGATCTGAGGGACCAAAATTCTGTGCTCAAGAGCAAATTAAGGGAGAAGTTTGTGCCATCAACTAAGTCAACACCACCACCATCCTCTTCACCGACAAAGAAGGAGATATAATCACATGGGTATGGGCACTCCCCTTGGTAACTGCCAAGCTTGGGGGAGGTGCCCCGGTATCGTATCACCATCACACTCCTATCTTTACCATTTTTCTTAGTTCGATCCAATTATTAGTATCTTGATCTAGTAGAATAAAGTTTATGGCATGATCTAGTTTTGAGTTTTGCCTTATAATCTTTCTATGTAATCGAGTTCGTGAGCTATATATAATAAAGATTAGTGTTTAGTTGAGGGCTTGATTATTTTACCATGATCTTGAGTGAATAAAAGAAAAGAAGAAAAAGAATAAAAAGAAACAAATAGTTCATATTGATCTTATTGAGAGTAATGACTTCACATAAAAAGAGTATGATGATTAAAAGTTGTTGGGAGTTAGCAGACATAGCTTTGGTCATCGTTGCAATTAATAAGAAGTAATAAGGAAAGAGAGGTCTCACATACAAATATATTATCATTTACATCTCTTATTATTGGGAGCACTCATTAAAATATGACATGCTAAAGAGGTGATGTTCGACAAGGAAGACAACGTAATGGGTTATGTTTTCTTATATCTGATATAAAGTATGTTGTCATGGATCATCCAACATGTTGATCTTGCCTTTCCCCCTCATGCTAGCCAAATTCTCAGCACCAAGTAGAGATACTACTTGTGCTTCCAAAAACCCTTAAACCAGTTTTGCCATGAGAGTCCACCATATCTACCTATGGATTGAGTAAGATCTTTCAAGTAAGTTGTCATCGGTGCAAAGCAATAAAAATTGCTCTAAATATGTTTAATTGATTGGTGTGGTGGAAATAAGCTTTATACGATCTTGTGATGTGGAAGAAATAAAAGCGATAGATTTCATAATAAAGTTTCATATCACAAGTGGCAATATAAAGTGATGTTCTTTCACATTAAGATTTTGTGCATCCAACCATAAAAGCGCATGGCAACCTCTACTTCCCTCTGCGAAGGGCCTATCTATTACTATTATCTTCTACCTTATGCAAGAGTCATGGTGATCTTCACCTTTTCCCTTTTACATTTTATCCTTTGGCAAGCACAGTATGTTGGAAAGATCCTGATAGATATATCTAATTGGATATAGGGCAGCATGAGTTATTATTGTTGACATTACCCTTGAGGTAAAAGGTTGGGAGGCAAAACTATAAGCCCCTATCTTTCTCTGTGTCCGATTAAAACTCCATAACCACAAGTATTGCGTGAGTGTTAGCGATTATGGAAGACTAAATGATAGTTGAGTATGTGGACTTGCTATTAAGCTCTGACATAGAATCTTTCTGAGGTTATGATAAATTGCAATTGCTTCAATGACTGAGATTATAGTTTGTTGGTTCTCAATAAAGCTTATGATTCATACTTTTTGCATTGTGAATAGATCATTACTTGAACATAAGAAATCATATGACAATATCTACATATGTTGCTGCTATGAAGAGAATCATGATGCCTTCATGTCCGTATTTTATTTTTATCGACACCTCTACCTCTAAACATGGGGACATATTTATCGTTATCGGCTTCCGCTTGAGGACAAGCGAGGTCTAAGCTTTGGGGGAGTTGATACTTCCATTTTGCATCATGCTTTTATATTGATATTTATTGCATTATGGGCTATTACTACACATTATGTCACAATACTTATGTCTATTCTCCCCTATTTTAGAAGGTTTACATAAGGAGGGAGAATGCCGTCAGCTAGAATTCTGGGCTGGAAAAGAAGCAAATATTAGAGACCTATTCTATGCAACTCCAAAAGTCCTGAAACTCCACAGAAGTGATTTTCAGAATATATAAAAAATACGGAACGGAAGAAGTTCACCAGAGGGGGCCCCACCTGGCCACGAGGGTGGGGGGTGTGACGCCCTCGATTCAATCATACACTAATCATACACGCAAATGTGTACGATCAAGATCAAGGACTCACGGGAAGATATCACAACACAACTCTAGACACAAATCAAAATAATACAAGCTTTATATTACAAGCCAGGGCCTCGAGGGCTCGAATATATAAGCTCGAAAACACAAGAGCCAGCGGAAGCAACAATATCTGAGTACAGACATGAGTTAGACAAGTTTGCCTTAAGAAGGCTAGCACAAAGCAACACGATCGAAGAGGCAAAGCCTCCTGCCTGGGAGCCTCCTAACTACTCCTGGTCATCGTCGGTCTCCATGTAGTAGTGGGCATCGGCGGTGGCATCTGGCTCCTGGGCTCCGACATCTGGTTGCATCAAACGGAAAGAAGAAGAAAGGGGGAAAGGGGGAGCAAAGCAACCGTGAGTACTCATCCAAAGTACTCGCAAGCAAGGATCTACACTACATATGCAACATTATCAAAGGAAGGCTGTATATGTGGACTGGGCTGCAGAAATGCCAGAATAGAGAGAAGGCCTAGTCCTATCAAAGACTAGCATCTTCTGGAAACCACCATCTTGCAGCAACAGAAGGGAGTACAGTAGCATAAAGTAAAGTAGCAGTAGAGTTATCAACCTCGGCCGGAGATCCTTTCTCGACTCCTTGCGAGAAAGCAATCCCAGAGCCATACTATCTAGTTATCATCACAATCCATTTCTCATCACCATCTAGTTCTCATCACAAGTATCCAGTTCTAGTTGTATCGATCGGGATACAACTCCAAGTGTCCGTTACTGTAGGACAGGCTATCGATAGATGTTTTCTTCCCTGCAGGGGTGCACCAACTTACCCACCACGCTCAATTAACTCCGGCCGGACACACTTTCCTGGGTCATGCCCGGCCTCGGCCAAACAATACGCCGCAACCCGACCTAGGCTTAATAGACAGGCCGGCACGCCGGACTAAACCTATGCCCCCGGGGGTCGTGGGCCATCTCCCCGGGAACTCCTGCACGTTGCGTACGCGGCTGGTGAGCAGACCTAGCTACCTCCTTCAACAAGGCAGGCGCTTACGCAGTCCAACCTGGCGCGCGCCACTCAGTCACTGACGTCTATTAAGCTTCGGCTGATGTATACGACGCAGAACGCCCATACTATGCCCACGTGATGGTTAGTGCTATCAGGCCAGAGGCCCCTCGGATCAAATATCCAAATCGTAGTGGATTAGGAACGCGCGGTAACAAGCAGAGACTCACGAAAGATGTGACCCCATTGCCCCGTCTCAAGGTCTTGCGGCAAGGGCTAGGAATGCCCGGCCACGCCTCGTAATTATCTCGCGGGCACCTTCCAGGTCCGCCCGACTACACATCACTCGCAATTAAGCTCGCGCGGGTACCCCTCAGGGTCGACCCGTCTTTCCAAGTAACAGTGGTAAAGTCCAAGTATCCGGGTGTCCAAACTTCCAGGGGAAAACCCGAGGAATCACCTCCGGTGAATTCCACTCGATGTAATCATCAAGGTGAACGTAAGAGGATCCACCCTCGAGGTTCACACTTGAGGGGTTGCACGACAAAGTCGTATCGGAAGTGGTTAAGGAGGAAATCACCCTCGATGACCACAACCGAATGACTACAGTACAGGGTTAACATCAGAAGTGCTGAAGAGGTTCACCCTCGGTACTCGATAGTAACCCAGTAGTGTCGTGCAACTAAGGGGAAGTGATGTGCGATGTCGGGGCCTGGTCTTCGATCACGTAGATCGAGTCGTCGATGATGAAGCAGGGGCAACAAGGACAAGTGGGGGTCTCTGATGGTGCACTAACCAACCTATACTGAGCAGTTTAGGATAAGCAGATAAGGTACAACAACAGGTTACAATAAACAGGCTATGCAGAAGAATAGGAGCAAACAATAACAGTAGAAAAACATAATGCAAGCATGAGAGAATTGAATGGGCGATATCGAGATGATCAAAGGGGGGGCTTGCCTGGTTGCTCTGGCAAGGAGGGGTCGCCGTCGACGTAGTCGATCACAGGGGCATCAGCACCGGTCTCGGGGTCTACCGGAGAGAAGAGGGGGAACAAACAGTTAATACAAGCAAACAGATACAGGACAAGCAATGAGCAGAGCTAGAGGTGTTCTAATGCGGTACTACACGATACCGGCGAAGGGGGAAGTCAATCGGGAATGTTTTCCCGGTTCCGGGCCTGTGTCAGATAGATGACAGGAGAGGGAAAGTTCCATGTTCAGCATGCTAGGGGCATGTGACAGATGGACGGACCGCTTATTCGGATTCATTGGATTTTTCTGAGCAACTTTCATATAGAAAACATTTTCATCTGAGTTACAGATTATTTTATATGATTTTTCAACGTTTTAAAGATATTTTAAAAATTCCTGGATTTAAAATTAATTCGTAAATAAAGACTAAATTGCTACGTGCACACACAGTGTACACAGCAGAGCAGTACAGAGCCTGACAAGATGGGCCCAGTTGACTGGGTCAACTACCCAGTCAACTATTGACCAGTTGACTGGTCAACGAAGTCAAGGGGGCCCACATGTCATTGTCACTTAATTAACTAGTGCCTAGATTAAAAAAAAGGCCACGTTCCATTGTTTTATTAAACTAAACTAGCACTAGGGTTAGACCTAATCTAATCCTATTCTAAGTAAACCCCACACACACTCTTGCACACACATCTAGCACACACACACTACACGCTCGCACTCTCCACACACACACAGCATGCACGCACGCACACGGGGGCGCCGATGGTTACGACACTGGCCAAGGGGCGCAGCGCGCGAGCGGTAGAGGCGACGCGCGGGCAGAGCAGCCAGGGGGCGCAGAGGCAAGCGCGACGGGAGCAGCTAAGGGCGCTACGGGGCCCTACACGCGTGCTGAGCACGACTGCGAGCTCGCACGAGCGCTTCGGTGACCGTGGCCACGCCGAGGAGCTCGACGGTGGCGCTGTATTCGGACACAGTAGAAGCGGCGAGCTATGGGTGCAGCAAGTTAAAGGATGAAACGGAAGAGGTGACGGAGCTCACCGAGCGGCTCAAGGTGGCCCATGGAAGATTAGTAGCTGTAGAGTTGCCGGAGACGGAGGAGGATCACCGGCGGCCGAAGCAAAGGGAACGGCTCGATCCGTCGTGTAGCAGAGCTCTCCTGCTCGCGCTCGTGGTTGAGGACGGTGTAGTCAAGACCGGCGGAGAGGATGGATACGAAGGTAAAGCGATGCGGTGGCTGTGGCCGCGTGGACGACAGAGAACGGCGGCGACCGCGTTGGTCTTCTCTCCAGAACAAAGGAGAGGGAGAGGAGAGAGGTGGATCTGGGGGAGGAGAGGCGCAAGTGGGGGTGGTGAGGCATCCCGAGGCGCGCTCGTGGCGGCCTTATCCCCTCCGCGGCGCGCCGTGTAGCGACAGAGCCGGCGATGTTGTCCGGTGGGAATGGGTGCTCGGCTCGGGTCAGGTGAACAGGGGGACGAGAGAGTTGACTAGGGGGGAGTGGGCCACAAGGACTGCTCGAGTGGGCCGAGGCCTAGAGGGCAGGAGGCTTTCTTTCCCCTTTTCTTTTTCTCTTAAAACTTTTCTGTTTTCATTTAACAGTAGCCTTTTGCATTTTCTTTTGCACTAATTATCTTTTGCAAAAATGTGCCAATTGTGAAAACAAATACTAGGGGCAGTGGTGCACTGCCACCATAAGCTTGGGATTTATTTCAATCCATTTGGATTTTCATAAGTGGAGTAGCATTTTAAAATGCTAGAATTGCACTGGATTAATTGCTACTGCTTATTTTAGCAACCTAGTGATGTTCTTTTTCTTAACATCAAATTGTTTTGGAATATTTGCTAAATAATGAACATTTTTTTCCAGCATCTTTTTTTACAACTTCAAATTTCACTTTGAATTAGAATAGAATTCAGAGAAGGGATTTGAGTTGAGATATTACCCCAACATGATTAAGCGTCGTAAATCAAGATGACTTGGCACTGATCATAAGGGATTACTGTAGTGTGATGCTTGGGATGTTACAAATCTCCTCCACTACAAGAAATCTCGTCCCAAGATTAAGTGGGGAAGTAAAGTGTAACTTCAGGAGAACTTAAGAGAACTGGCCCTTATAGGGTTAATTATCTGGAGAGCAATTCAGGGAATGTGGCAGAAGTATCTATCGAGTTGAAACTTAAGAAAACATCGAGAGCAAAATATGAAGGTACAATAGGAACTTTCAAGCGAATGGACAAACGATCGATACCTGAATTGGGTGTGAGAAGGGAGTTCAGAGCATCGGGAATAGATCATCTACCGGACAGTGGCTCATGACAACACACAAATCCAAGAGCAAATGATACTTCAGAATAAAGGATATACAGGTGAGTCAGGTTCCGATCCTATGGAACTATGGGTTATGGGCCCACCATGTGGGTTAAAAGTAAAAGAAGCTGAGCCATCTTGCACGGTTATGATAGCAAGGCACGTCAACGAATAACCTGTTAGTTATGTCGGCAACCACATCAGTACCAAGGGCGAGGGACGAAGAGAACCATTTTCCTGCTCGTTGAACGAGGTGGACCAATAGGCGAAGTTCGTGTCCATCGATGATACCGAAATGTCAGCAACATTAGTAACAGGGTCTCACTGACAGAGTTGTACATCAGGGTGTTTTATAAGCAGGGAATTATCACTACTCAGATATGTTAGTTTACAAGAAAGGTTAAACAGACCAATGTAAAGGAAAAATATGATTATCGAATCAAACAACCCAAAGGAAAGGAAGATGTGTTCACACATAAGAGTTGGGAGTATATTCTTCCCAAAGAAAAGCGGAGCATGATATACATGATAGGACATTTAAGTGCAAAAGCATTTAAATAAGGGGCGAGCGAAGAATTAGGATATTACCCATACAACGGTGTTTGGATAATAGATCAAGAAGTATTTAGCATTTCGCTTCAAATGTTCGTGTTGATATTCGGAATACCACAGTCATGCTTCGAGATAGCACTGAGATGGTGTTTCAATTAAGGATTAGGTCTGTAGATCATAAGAGATGCAAAGGATCATTTCCAAGAATATCTCGGAACGTAAGGTATAACCAAACAAAATCAGGTCTATGTTGGCAGGAAGTCAAGGACGTTGTCAATGATAACACAATCATTGAGGGGGTAGGATGGTATTTCTTATCATGAATTAGATTGATAGCCTGAGACAAGTCAGTATATTGATGGGGATCACGACAGATATTGGTCGAGGTAATATGAAAAGTCCATCGACCAGCGACGACATCAAGCAAAAGAAATGATGAAGCGAAAGGTTATTGGAACCACAGATGCGACACAAGCTCGAAATCAAGCTTGTTGTTTGAGGCGAAATGATAAGATGAGGAAGATCGACGTAAGCTTAGCTCGTCGTCGGAAGTTGTGCTCCGGGAAGAAGGACCGGGTAGCACAGTTAAAATTAGCTCGATAATGATATAGCTGATCAGGCTAGGAATGATGTGATGGAGTATCATTCCAATGAGAATTCACGAGAGGTAGTGCAATGACAGAATATCCTCGAGATAACAAGGGGCAATACTCGAGGTAGATCAAAAATAGAGGTTGGACACATGCAATGATCTGCAGAAGACAAGTATTTTAACATGTCCGAGAAATGGAATTAAGGAGAAACTATGGTCGGAACCACGGTTATGAATGATCAAACCACCAATACAAGATGAACTTATAACAAGGGGGTAATCATTTTTACGAGCAGCTTCCATGATAAGTTCTACATCCGGTCCGTGGGCATGAACACAAAGGTTCAAGGTCGACTCCCACTTCTTCATTGCATAACCTTTCATTCACTCCTCATTTTTGAAGAAATTTTAGTGCAGAAGATTTATCTGGCGAAGTACCAAAAGAGTAAGACTCACATATCTTTTGAGTTCACACGGATTAGGGAAGGCATAGGTTTAACCCGTAGGGGTATCTTAGGAACACCTACCACTAACTTCCACAACATATAACATCAGATCAATAGCAGAGCATGGTTGTCAATAAGCAGAGGATATAATTTACTGAAGGCAATATGTATCAGGGGAGGAGCGCATGAGAATTTGAATATGAAGGACATTGCTGGGTAATAATCCAGCAAAGGATTCAGCGGTCCTCAATGGATCTGTTGTGAGTATCAGTACTCAATCAAAAGAGGGAAAGAATGCAAAGGCATCAGATTATAGAAACAGTTGGATAATTTAACATTCCAGTTGAAGGGAACTAGGTGGACAATCATTACAACATGATTGGCCGAGATCCAATTCATGTCTAGAATAACGTATGAGCCGGAAGGTCAAATTTCAGGGTTCGACTGATTATTGCGAGCAATCGCAACATAAAGAATCAATAGGCTCAGGATGACAAGGACAAAGGATGTTAATGAATATTGCTAGACATATGGATTTAACGATAATACAGGCAGACAAGACTTTCGGGAGTACTAGGCTACAGAGGATCTTTGGGAGATCGAATTGCATTCGAAGAATTTTGTGAGACATAAGATCAACTGGGGATGAACAAATCCCCGATAAGTGTGAGGAATTTTCCGTAGGGTTATTCAGGAGGAAAAGAGTTGCAAGGCAGACGGAAAAATAATTCTCGAAAGTCAGAGAATACTTTCGGGTATCTTGTAATATCAAGAGCAATTGGAAATGAAGGTATGGATGGCAAGTGTATGTAGCTATCCATGGGGATTTATCGCTGGTAGGGAATTGCGATGGCGAAGGGTGCAAGGGTCTCAGGAAAAACATCAGAGAGTATCTTCGGAGTCTTCTGGTGCAGCACGCGATCATCTGGAATGAAGGGCTACCCGGGAGGAAAATGGTTATGAGAACGTAATGTTAGAGTTAATAAAAGCATTTAACCCGAGTAGAAGATAGATTAGAGTCCTAGAGTATAGACGAGGAATAAAAGATCCTAATACCACCCAATGGCGACGTGGGCCCGTAAGACACACAGCCATGTTAGTAAAAGTTTTCAGTGACTAGACTCAACTTCGGCCAAGGAGTTGGAAAGGGGGCTACCTATAGGCATTCGGCTCTGATACCAACTTGTGACGCCCTAGATTCAATCGTACACTAATCATACATGCAAATGTGTACGATCAAGATCAAGGACTCACGGTAAGATATCACAACATAACTCTAGACAAAAATTAAAATAATGCAAGCTTTATATTACAAGCCAGGGGCCTCGAGGGCTCGAATACATAAGCTCGATAACACAAGAGTCAGTGGAAGCAACAATATCTGAGTACAGACATGAGTTAGACAAGTTTGCCTTAAGAAGGCTAGCACAAAGCAACACGATCGAAGAGGCAAGGCCTCCTGCCTGGGAGCCTCCTAACTACTCCTGGTCATCGTCGGTCTCCACATAGTAGTAGGCATCGGCGGTGGCATCTGGCTCCTGGGCTCCGACATCTGGTTGCATCAACCGAAAAGAAGAAGAAAGGGGAAAGGGGGAGCAAACCAACCGTGAGTACTCATCCCAAGTACTCGCAAGCAAGGATCTACACTACATATGCAACATTATCAAAGGAAGGCTGTATATGTGGACTGGGCTGCAGAAATGCCAGAATAGAGAGAAGGCCTAGTCCTATCGAAGACTAGCATCTTCTGGAAACCACCACCTTGCAGCAACACAAGGGAGTAGAGTAGCATAAAGTAAAGTAGCAGTAGTGTTATCAACCTCGGCCGTAGATCCTTTCTCGACTCTTTGCGAGAAAGCAATCCGAGAGCCATACTATCCAGTTATCATCACAATCCATTTCTCATCACCATCCAGTTCTCATCACAAGTATCCAGTTCTAGTTGTATCGATCAGGACACAACTCCAACTGTCCGTTACCGTAGGACAGGCTATCGATAGATGTTTTCTTCCCTACAGGGGTGCACCAACTTACCCACCACGCTCAATTAACTCCGGCCGGACACACTTTCCTGGGTCATGCCCGGCCTCGGCCAAACAATACGCCGCAACCCGACCTAGGCTTAATAGAGAGGCCAGCACGCCGAACTAAACCTATGCCCCCGGGGGTCATGGGCCATCTCCCCGGGAACTCCTGCATGTTGCGTACGCGGCCGGTCAGCAGACTTAGCTGCCTTCTTCAACAAGTCAGGCGCTTACGCAGTCCAACCCGGGGCGCGCCACTCAGTCGCTGACGTCTATTAAGCTTCGGCTGATGTGTACGACGCAGAACGCCCATACTATGCCCACGTGATGGTTAGTGCTATCAGGCCAGAGGCCCCTCGGATCAAATATCCAAATCATAGTGGATTAGGAACGCGCGGTAACAAGCAGAGACTCACGGAAGATGTCACCCCGTTGCCCTGTCTCAAGGACTTGCGGCAAGGGCTAGGAATGCCCGACCACGCCTCGTAATTATCTCGCGGTCACCTTCCAGGTCCGCCCGACTCCACATCACTCGCAATTAAGCTCGCGCGGGTACCCCTCAGGGTCGACCCGTCTTTCCATGTAACAGTGGTAAAGTCCAAGTATCCGGGTGTCCAAACATCCAGGGGAAAACCCGAGGAATCACCCCCGGTGAATTCCACTCGATGTAATCATCAAGGTGAACGTAAGAGGATCCACCCTCGAGGTTCACACTTGAGGGGTTGCACGACCGAATGACTACACTACAGGGTTAACATCAGAAGTGCTGAAGAGGTTCTCCCTCGGTACTCGATAGTAACCCAGTAGTGTCGTGCAACTAAGGGGAAGTGATGTGCGGTGTCGGGGCCTGGTCTTCGATCACGTAGATTGAGTCGTCGATGATGAAGCAGGGGCAACAAGGACAAGTGGGGGTCTCTGATGGTTCACTAACCAACCTATACTAAGCAGTTTAGGATAAGCAGATAAGGTACAACAGCAGGTTACAATAAACAGGCTATCCAGCAGAATAGGAGCAAACAATAACAGTAGCAAAATCTAATGCAAGCATGAGAGAATTGAATGGGCGATATCGAGATGATCAAAGGGGGGGGCTTGCCTGGTTGCTCTGGCAAGGAGGCGTCGTCGTCGACGTAGTCGATCACAGGGGCATCAGTACCGGTCTCGGGGTCTACCGGAGGGAAGAGGGGGAACAAACAGTAAATACAAGCAAACAGATACAGGACAAGCAATAAGCAGCGCTAGAGGTGTTCTAATGCGGTACTACACGATACCGGCGAAGGGGGAAGTCAACCGGGAATGTTTTCCCGGTTCCGGGCCTGTGTCAGATAGATGACCGGAGAGGGAAAGTTCCACGTTCAGCATGCTAGGGGCATGTGACAGATGAACAGACCGCATATTTGGATTCATTGGATTTTTCTGAGCAACTTCCATATAGAAAACATTTTCATCCGAGTTACGGATTATTTTATATGATTTTTCAACATTTTAAAGATATTTTAAAAATTCTTGGATTTAAAGTTAATTCGTAAATAAAGCCTAAATTGCTACGTGCACACACAAAGTGTACACAGCAGAGCAGTACAGAGGCTGACAAGATGGGCCCAGTTGACTGGGTCAACTACCCAGTCAACTATTGACCAGTTGACTGGTCAACGAAGTCAAGGGGGCCCACATGTCATTGTCACTTAATTAACTAGTGCCTAGATTAAAAAAAAGGCCACGTTCCATTGTTTTATTAAACTAAACTAGCACTAGGGTTAGACCTAAACTAATCCTATTCTAAGTAAACCCCACACACACTCACGCACACACATCTAGCACACACACACTACACGCACGCACTCACCACACACACACGGCACGCTCGCACGCACACGGGGGGCGGTTACGACGCTGGCCAGGGGGCCCAACGCGCGAGCGGCAGAGGCGGCGCGCGGGCAGAGCAGCCAGGGGGTGCAGAGGCAAGCGCGGCGGGAGCAGTTAAGGGCGCTACGGGGCACTACGCGCGTGCTGAGCATGACTGCGAGCTCGGACGAGCACATCGGTGAGCGTGGCCACGACGAGGAGCTCGACGGTGGCGCTGTGTTCGGACACAGTAGAAGCGGCGAGCTACGGGTGCAGTAAGTTAAAGGAGGAAAAGGAAGAGGTGACGGAGCTCACCGGGACGCTCAAGGTGGCCCGTGGAAGATTAGTAGTTGTAGAGTCGCCGGAGACGGAGGAGGATCGCCGGCGGACGAAGCAAAGGGAACGGCTCGACCCGTGGTGTAGCAGAGCTCTCCTGCTCGTGCTCGTGGTTGAGGACGATGTAGTCGAGACCGGCGGAGACAATGGATACAATGGCAAAGCGATGCGGTGGTTGCGGCCGCGTGGACGACAGAGAACGGCGGCGACCGCGTCGGTCTTCTCTCCAGAACGGAGTGGGAGAGGAGAGAGGTGGATCTGGGGGAGGAGAGGCGCAAGTGGGGTGGTGAGGCATCTCGAGGCGCGCTCATGGCGGCCTTATCCCCTCCGCGGTGCGCGCTGTAGCGACGGAGCCGGCGAGGTGGTCCGGCGGGAATGGGCGCCCGACTCGGGTCAGGGGAACAGTGGGACGAGAGAGTTGACCGGGGGGAGTGGGCAACAAGGCCGGCTCGAGTGGGCCGAGGCCTAGAGGGCAGGAGGCTTTCTTTCCCCTTTTATTTTTCTCTTAAAACTTTTCTATTTTCATTTAACATTAGCCTTTTGCATTTTCTTTTGCAGTAATTATCTTTTGCAAAAATGTGCGACTCGTGAAAACAAATACTAGGGGCAGTGGTGCACTGCCACCATAAGCTTGGGATTTATTTGAATCCATTTGGAATTTTCATAAATGGAGTAGCATTTTAAAATTCTAGAATTGCACTGGATTAATTGCTACTGCTTATTTTAGCAACATAGTGATGTTCTTTTTCTTAACATCAAATTGTTTTGGAATATTTGCTAAATAATGAACATTTTTTTCCAGCAACTTTTTTTACAACTTCAAATTTCACTTTGAATTAGAATAGAATTCGGAGAAGGGATTTGAGTTGAGATATTACCCCAACATGATTAAGCGTTGTAAATCAAGATGACTTGGCACTGATCATAAGGGATTACTGTAGTGTGATGCTGGGGATGTTACAAGGGGCGCGCCCTACCCCCTGGTCGCGCCCCCCTGCCTCGTGGGCCCCCTGTTGGCCCTCCGATGCCCATCTTCTGCTATATGAGGTATTTCGTCGAGGAAAATTTGATAAGCAACCTTTCGGGACAAAAACTCTGCCGCCACGAGGCGGAACCTTGGCGGAACCAATCTAAGGCTCCGGCAGAGCTGTTCTGTCGGGGACACTTCCCTCCGGGAGGGGGAAATCATCGCCATCGTCATCACCAACGCTCCTCTCATCGGGAGAGGGCAATCTCCATCAACATCTTCACCAGCACCATCTCCTCTCAAAACCCTAGTTCATCTCTTGTATCCAATTTTTGTCTCCAAGTCCGGGATTGGTACTAGTAGGTTGCTAGTAGTGTTGATTACTCCTTGTGGTTGATGCTAGTTGGTTTATTTGGTGGAAGATCATATGTTCAGATCATTTATGCATATTAATACCCTCTGATTATGAACATGAATATGCTTTGTGAGTACTTACGTTTGTTCCTGAGGACATGGGAGAAGTCTTGCTATTAGTAGTCATGTGAATTTGGTATTCGTTCGATATTTTGATAAGATGTATGTTGTCTAGCCTCTAGTGGTGTTATGTGAACGTCGACTATATAACACTTCACCATTATTCGGGCCTAGAGGAAGGCATTGGGAAGTAATAAGTAGATGATGGGTTGCTAGAGTGACATGAGCTTAAACTCTAGTTTATGCGTTGCTTCGTAAGGGGCTGATTTGGATCCACATGTTTCATGCTATGGTTAGGTTTACCTTAATACTTTTGTTGTAGTTGCGGATGCTTGCAATAGAGGTTAATCATAAGTGGGATGCTTGTTCAAGTAAGAACAACACCGAAGCACCGGTCCACCCACATATCAAATTATCAATGTACCGAACGCGAATCATATGAATGTGATGAAAACTAGCTTGATGATATTCCCATGTGTCCAGGCTTGTCCTTTGCTACAAAAAGGATTGGGCCACCTTGATGCACTTTATTTACTATTGTTATTTGTTGCTCCTTACAAATTATCCTATCACAAAACTATCTGTTACGACTTATTTCAGTACTTGCAGAGAATACCTTGCCGAAAACCTCTTATCATTTCCTTCTGCTCCTCGTTGGGTTCGACACTCTTACTTATCGAAAGGACTATGATAGATCCCCTATACTTGTGGGTCATCAATTCTCAAGAAACAGCAAGGCTAAATGAAGATAGTCAACGTAGCTCTCTAGTTGATCACCGCAACTCCCCCACACCACCATCACAGGTGCTTGCTCTTACTTGGTAGTGTGATATGTGGTTGCATGTTGCATATGGTGTCTACCTTGTAATGCTTCTAATTAGGGTAAATTGCATCTGCTTAGTTAACACATTATACATGTGAATATGACATGCCTTCCTGTTTTTGGTACATACTACGTCTTTCTATTAACCATGTTCTTACATCAAACTACTTTTCTTGTGTATCCCTCATCAACGCTCCTAATTTGTTAAATTGCATCTCCTTATCTTACACATTATACATGTGAATATGACACGCCTTCCTGTTTTTGGTACATACTACATCTGCCTATTACACCATGTTCTTACATCAAACTATTGTTCTTGTGTATCCTGCGTCTATCGCTTATGATGAGACAGTCACGCGCGTGGGTTAATATGAGATGCAATACTCTTATAAAGAATGCAATTTGATCCTCTCCACATGATTCTGAAGAAACATCAAGCATAAATGAAGATATTGAATGTAGCTCTGTACCTGAAGGCCGCACTTCCCCTTCACCACCATCACAGGTGCTTGCTCTAACTTCGTAGTGTGATATTTGGTTGCATGTTGCATACGGTTTCTATCTTGTAATGCTTCTACTTAGGGTAAATTGCATCTGCTTAGTATACACACTATACTTGTGAATATGGCATGCCTTCCTATTGTTGGTACACACTACATCTATGTGTTAACCTTGTTCTTACATGAATCTACCTCTCTTCTGTATCCTGCATCAATCACTTATGATGAGTCACCTTTATTCGTAGCATATTGCATATGATTTCTAGCATGTTGCCATGTATTGCTTCTAATTTGGTCAAATACATTTGTTAGGGCACCCTTTTAATTTGGCAGAGCGATATTGGTTTCATCTTTCACATGGTTTCTAGCTTGCATCGGTTCTAACAAATTCAAGCACCTTGAGCTTAGTTTATACTTTATACATCATACATGTCAATATGTCACGCCGTCCTGTTTTTCATACATATTCCATCCTCCTATCATGCGGCTGCCTTACATGAAAGTAGTGTTCGTCAGTATGATGCATCAATGAGTTCTGAAGAGCAAATTTTATTCCTTTTTCTTGTGGGTTTGACTTGATAAGGCAAAATCAAGAAAGAGGAAGTAAAAGAGTAAGGAAGGCGATGATGGTGGTCCTCTGCAATACCGTAGGGAGCATCTGTATCAATTCTCCTTGTACTAATAGTGCATTACAAGGTCCAAGCCTCCGTTCCCCTACTCCACCATCCAAGGTGCTTGCTCTAACCTGGCAGTGTGATATCTGGTTGCATGTTGCATATGGTGTCTAGCTCGTATTGCTCCTAATTAGTGTAAACTGCATCTGCTTAGCTTACACATGATACATGTGAATATGACACGCTTTCCTGTTTTTGGTACATACTATATCTGTCTATCACACCATGTTCTTACATGAAACTACTATTCTTCTGTATCCTGCATCAGTCACTTATGATGGGACACCTTTAGGTTGGTAGTCTGATATTGGTTTGCGTCTTTAATATGATTTCTAGCATGTATTGCTTCTAGTTTGATGAACGCCACCTATGACGAGACAGTTTTAACTTGGCAGAATGATATTGATTGCACCTTCCATATGGTGTCTTGTAGTGTTTCTAACTTGTCGAAGGGCCTTCTACTTAGTTACCACATCATAGGTGTGAATATGTCAAGCCGTCCATTTTTTCGTACATATTCCATCCTCGTATCATGACTTTGCCTTTCATCAGAGTAGTGTTCGTCAGTATCATGCATGAATGAGTTCTGAAGAGCGAACGATATTCCTTTTTCTTATCGGAATGACCTCACAATGCAAAATCAATAAAGCTGAAGGAGATTGGCAAGGCATTGGATGATGGTGGTCCTTCTGAGCAACTGAAACAGAGGTTCTCTACAGATTCTACTACGCCATCCTCCCAACAAGATTCGCAAGACAACACAAGGCTGGACAGTCAACGTAGCTGTGTTGATGATGAGCACATCTCCCCTACTCCACCATCACAGGTGCTTGCTCTAACTTGACACTATTATATGTGGTTGCATGTTGCGTATGATGTCTAGCTTGTATTGCTTCTAACTTGAATTTCATCTGCTTACTTTACACATAATGCCTGTGAATATGACATGTGTTCCTGTTTCTAGAACATACGTGTACATCATGAGCACATCTCCCCTACTCCACTGATACGTCTCCAACGTATCTATAATTTTCGATTGCTCCATGCTATATTATCTATTGTTTTGGACTATATTGGGCTTTATTTTCCACTTTTATATTATTTTTGGGACTAACCTATTAACCGGAGGCCCGACGCAGAATTGTTGTTTTTTGCCTACTTCAGAGTTTCGGAGAAACAGAATATCAAACAGAGTCCAAACGAAATGAAACCTTCGGGAACGTGATTTTCTCATCAGATAAGACCCAGGAGACTTGGAACCTCCGTCAAGAAAGCCATGAGGCGGTCACGAGGGTGGAGGGGGCCCCCCTAGGGCGCACCCCCCTGCCTCGTGGGGCCCTCCAAGCTACACCGACGTACTTCTTCCTCCTATATATACCTACGTACCCCCAAACGATCAGAACAGGAGCCAAAAACCTAATTCCACGGCTGCAACCTTCTGTACCCACGAGATCCCATCTTGGGTCCTGTTTTGGAGGTCCATCGGAGGGGGCCATCATCACGGAGGGCTTCTACATCATCCTAGCCCTCCGATGAAGTGTGAGTAGTTTACCTCAGACCTTCGGGTCCATAGTTATAGCTAGATGGTTTCTTCTCTCCTTTTGGATCTCAATACAATGTTCTCCCCCTCTCTCATGGATATCTATTCGATGTAATCTTCTTTTTGCGGTGTGTTTGTTGAGACCGATGAATTGCGGGTTTATGATCAAGTCTATCTATGAATAATATTTGAATCTTCTCTGAATTCTTTTATGTATGATTGGTTATCTTTGCAAGTCTCTTCTAATTATCAATTTGGTTTCGCCTACTAGATTAGTCTTTCTTGCAATGGGAGAAGTGTTTAGCATTGGGTCCAATCTTGCGGTGTCCTTACCCAGTGACAGAAGGGGCAGCAAGGCACGTATTGTCTTGTTGCCATCGAGGATAACAAGATGGGGTATTTATCATATTGCATGAATTTATTCCTCTACATCATGTCATCTTGCTTAAGGCGTTACTCTGTTTTTAACTTAATACTCTAGATGCATGCTGGATAGCGGTCGATGAGTGGAGTAATAGTAGTAGATGCAAGCAGGAGTCGGTCTACTTGTCTCGAACGTGATGCCTATATACATGATCATACCTAGATATTTTCATAACTATGCTCAATTCTGTCAATTGCTCAACAGTAATTTGTTCACCCACCGTAGAATAGTTATGCTCTTGAGAGAAGCCACTAGTGAAACCTATGGCCCCCGGGTCTATTCTCATCATATCAATCTCCATCACTTTATTATTGCTTTGCTTTTTTACTTTTCCTTTTACTTTTCACTTTGCATCTCTATACTAAATATACCAAAAATATTATGTATCATCTCTACCAGATCTCACTCTCGTAAGAGACCGTTAAGGGATTGACAACCCCTAATCGTGTTGGTTGCATTGAGCTATTGTTTTTGTGTAGGTACGAGGGACTCGTGCGTAGCCTCCTACTGGATTCATACCTTGGTTCTCAAAAACTGAGGGAAATACTTACGGTACTTTGCTGCATCATCCTCTCCACTTCGGGGAAATCCAACGTAGTGCTCAAGAGGTAGCATCCACCATCACAGGTGCTTGCTCTTACTTGGAAGTATTATACGTGGTTGCGTTTTCCATATGATGTCTAGTTTGTATTGATTCTCATTACGTTGAATTGCATCTGCGTAGCTTACAACTTATACCTACAACGATCACTTACACATAAGACACATTTAACTTGGGACTGTGATGTAGGTTGCATCTTGCATTGTCTTCTAGCTTGTACTCCTTCTAATTTCTTGAAATGGCACTTACGACGAGACACTTTTTATCTGATAGAGTGATATTGGTTGCATGTTCATATGGTGCCTAGCTTTCATTTCTTCTAATTTTGTTGAAATGCCTTCCGCTTACTGTTTTTTTCATATATATTCCATCCTCATATCGTACATGTGAATAGGAAATGTTGTCTTTTTTGTATATATTCCATCCTCCTATCCTGCACTTGCCTTACATCAAAGTAGTGTTCGTCTGTATCATGCATCAACCAGTTATGCAGAGCTAATTTTATTCATCTTCTTGTGGTTTTGACTTCATAAGGCAATATCAGAAAATCGGAAGGAAAAGAGTAAGTTAGGGGATGTTGGTGGTACTTCGCACCGACGCAAACAAAGACTCTCTAGATTTGCCACTGCTACTGCTAATGAAGTTGAAGTCCCAGGTCTACATGATGAGTTCATCTCCCGTACTCCACCATCGCAGGTGTTTACTCTAAGTTGACAGTGTGATAATTGGTTTCATGTTGCATATGTTATCTAACATGTATTTCTTCTATTTTGATTAAATTGCACCTGCTGAGTTTATACGTTATACATGTGCATATGACATGGCTTTCAGTGTCTAGAATACACTGCATCTATCTATCATACCATGTTCTTACATCAAAGTACCGCTGTTGTGTATCCCGCATCAGTCACTCATGATTGAACGCTTTTAACATGGCAGTTTAATAGTGGTTGCATCTTGCATTGATTTCTACGTTGTACTGCTTCTAATTGTTTGAATTGCCACTTATGACAAGACACTTTTAACTTGGCAGAGTAATATTGGTTGCATCTTTCATATGGTGTCTAGCTTGCATTACTTCTATTTTCTTGAAAATCGTTCTGCTTAGTTTGCACATCGTAGTTGTGAATATGTCATGACGTCCTGCTTTTCTTACATATTCCATCCTCATACGGTTGTCTTACATCAAAGTATTGCTTGTCCTTATCATGCATCAATGAGTTATGAAGAGTGATTTTATTCTTTTGTGTTGTGGGTACAGCTTGACATGGCAAAGTCAAAAAAGAGCAAGGAAAATAATATAGTAGGGAGTGCTGTTACTCGTCGGGTGAAACGGAAAAGGTTCTGCCGTCGAGATTCTGCTGGTACTTATAGTGCAGTAGAAGGTCCATGTCCACCGGCTAAATCTACAAATACAGTATCACCTGCTCTACCATCTGCAGCATCTGCTTCAACTGTACCAGCATCTCAACCAATTACTCGTTCGTTTGCTCCGGAACTCGCAGGTTCCCAAGCTGCCTTCACACCTTACACTACTTCCGAAGCACTACTGACACAACAGGACTTGGCAAGATCAGATGAACCTCATGAGCATCAACACTAAGACGGTAGCTGACTGAGTCAACTTGCAGTTGCATGCTCCTTTATATGTACTCTCATAGTTTGATGTACACAGACACTTCCCATATTTGTTGTTGAACTAGAACCACGGCGCAAGCGGAAACAAACATCAGGGATAAATGCTTGACATATTAGCAAAATCGAAAGGAGGAACAATGGAGATGCATTTCGAGGCAGGTTTAAAACGGCCACGTGATGCTACAGAGTCAGCCAAGTTAGTATCAGAGGCAGCCGTTGCCGTTAGGTGTCATGCACGTATCCTCCCAACGTGGATCCAGTACAGGAATGAGAAAGACAATACTCAGGTTAACACCTTCCTTGACGATTTATCCCTAAGTAATGTTATTCATCGCAATTAGTAATATTGTCTTGCTCTGTCCCACACTTTCTAGCTTCCTCCCAATAAGACTCACATTCTTTTTTCAACGGATGAGGTTCAAGTTGGATCCGAAAGATGATGCAACTAAACAAGCATGCACTCATGTTTTTCAGTCTGCTCTGCGACAGTATCGGTACCACCTTAGAAAATCTCACTTTGAAGGCTAGGCTAACAATGAAATCGCCCAAACATCTCCAATGGAATATATTACAGATGAAGACTGGACAGCCCTCGTTAAACACTGGTCTGATCCAAAGTATCAGGTAGGCTATATCTATTTGATCAGACCACATATTGAACTTGTATTTATGTATGTGCCTTACAAGTGTATCTTCTTCTAGGCTAACTATTTGAAGAACAAAACCAACCGTTCTAAAGTGAAATTCCAACAGAGAACAGGATCTCGTAGCCATATTGCACACCGCGAGGCTCTTGTAAATAGCTGCTACTTCCTTCTTTTTTTGTGCAATATTATCGTATCTATATTGACTTGTTCCAAATATAGAGGAACGCCCGTGCGGACCAAAAAGAACCTGAACCGAATGCAGTGCAAATCTTCAAGGATTGCCACACCATCAAGATGAAGGGCATGAGCACACCAGTTCAAGCCGCTGTTCTAAGTCCTTACTCCTCCTGCATTGAACTGATTGGTACTGTAATGTGTTCATTTAACTACTTGGTTTGCAGCCAATGTCAGTTACTCTATTCACTTTTATTCACAGTTGTCTTAACGTATCATTTCACCTTACATGGTTTAAAAGATATGAAGGATATTCTTTTGGTCTTGATCTGTAATCTAGTTGTTATGTTCACGTGCGCACACAATGATAAAATAGCCTGTTTGTTTTATATCTGTTTGCCCATGATATGAATGATGTCATACTATGTTCATCCTACTTTAAACCATGTCTCTTTATCCTTAGATGTCAACGAATGTGAGGAAATAGACAATACAGTAGGCAAGCTACATGGACATATGTTTCGAAAGTGATTTTATTATGTAGTTGGCACTACAATACATGCTAATATATTAAAGTAGTTCACCAAAATAAGTTATGTATAAATGTTTAACCTACTTTGTTTGTTCTTGTCTCATTAGTAACTTATCTGGTACACTAATCTACAAGTTTAAACTTTCAGGAAGCTATGGAACAAATGATTGAACAGCCACAACCACCTGAAGGTGACGAGGCTACTACAGGCACAATGTCACCTCTTGTTGTAGTGCGTCAGTATCTCTCCACTAACAGTGCAAAAAGCACCTTCCTGCGTAATTCTGGGTTGGTTGTGAAGGTAACCTCGTCCAAATCGCCTACTGAACAAAATCTTCCTGCTAGACAGAGTGATATATCTGTGCTCCAGACACAAGTCCAATCCCTAATGGACGTTGTTTCGGAAACAAGAATAGTGGTTGAGAAATGTCGTTAAGATATGAATAGTTTCGAAACAAGACTATCATACGCAGCCGTTGCCGTTAGGTGTCATGCACGTATCCTCCCAACGTGGATCCAGTACAGGAATGAGAAAGACAATACTCAGGTTAACACCTTCCTTGACCATTTATCCGTAAGTAATGTTATTCATCGCAATTTGTAATATTGTCTTCCTCTGTCCCATACTTTCTAGCTTCCTCCTAATAAGACTCACATTCTTTTTTCAACGGATGAGGTTCAAGTTGGATCCGAAAGATGATGCAACTAAACAAGCATGCACTCATGTTTTTCAGTCTGCTCTGCGACAGTATCGGTACCACCTTAGAAAATCTCACTTTGAAGGCTAGGCTAACAATGAAATCGCCCAAACATCTCCAATGGAATATATTACAGATGAAGACTGGACAGCCCTCGTTAAACACTGGTCTGATCCAAAGTATCAGGTAGGCTATATCTATTTGATCAGACCACATATTGAACTTGTATTTATGTATGTGCCTTACAAGTGTATCTTCTTCTAGGCTAACTATTTGAAGAACAAAACCAACCGTTCTAAAGTGAAATTCCAACAGAGAACAGGATCTCGTAGCCATATTGCACACCGCGAGGCTCTTGTAAATAGCTGCTACTTCCTTCTTTTTTTGTGCAATATTATCGTATCTATATTGACTTGTTCCAAATATAGAGGAACGCCCGTGCGGACCAAAAAGAACCTGAACCGAATGCAGTGCAAATCTTCAAGGATTGCCACACCATCAAGATGAAGGGCATGAGCACACCAGTTCAAGCCGCTGTTCTAAGTCCTTACTCCTCCTGCCTTGAACTGATTGGTACTGTAATGTGTTCATTTAACTACTTGGTTTGCAGCCAATGTCAGTTACTCTATTCACTTTTATTCACAGTTGTCTTAACGTATCATTTCACCTTACATGGTTTAAAAGATATGAAGGATATTCTTTTGGTCTTGATCTGTAATCTAGTTGTTATGTTCACGTGCGCACACAATGATAAAATAGCCTGTTTGTTTTATATCTGTTTGCCCATGATATGAATGATGTCATACTATGTTCATCCTACTTTAAACCATGTCTCTTTATCCTTAGATGTCAACGAATGTGAGGAAATAGACAATACAGTAGGCAAGCTACATGGACATATGTTTCGAAAGTGATTTTATTATGTAGTTGGCACTACAATACATGCTAATATATTAAAGTAGTTCACCAAAATAAGTTATGTATAAATGTTTAACCTACTTTGTTTGTTCTTGTCTCATTAGTAACTTATCTGGTACACTAATCTACAAGTTTAAACTTTCAGGAAGCTATGGAACAAATGATTGAACAGCCACAACCACCTGAAGGTGACGAGGCTACTACAGGCACAATGTCACCTCTTGTTGTAGTGCGTCAGTATCTCTCCACTAACAGTGCAAAAAGCACCTTCCTGCGTAATTCTGGGTTGGTTGTGAAGGTAACCTCGTCCAAATCGCCTACTGAACAAAATCTTCCTGCTAGACAGAGTGATATATCTGTGCTCCAGACACAAGTCCAATCCCTAATGGACGTTGTTTCGGAAACAAGAATAGTGGTTGAGAAATGTCGTTAAGATATGAATAGTTTCGAAACAAGACTATCATACGCAGCCGTTGCCGTTAGGTGTCATGCACGTATCCTCCCAACGTGGATCCAGTACAGGAATGAGAAAGACAATACTCAGGTTAACACCTTCCTTGACCATTTATCCGTAAGTAATGTTATTCATCGCAATTTGTAATATTGTCTTCCTCTGTCCCATACTTTCTAGCTTCCTCCTAATAAGACTCACATTCTTTTTTCAACGGATGAGGTTCAAGTTGGATCCGAAAGATGATGCAACTAAACAAGCATGCACTCATGTTTTTTAGTCTGCTCTGCGACAGTATCGGTACCACCTTAGAAAATCTCACTTTGAAGGCTAGGCTAACAATGAAATCGCCCAAACATCTTCAATGGAATATATTACAGATGAAGACTGGACAGCCCTCGTTAAACACTGGTCTGATCCAAAGTATCAGGTAGGCTATATGTATTTGATCAGACCACATATTGAACTTGTATTTATGTATGTGCCTTACAAGTGTATCTTCTTCTAGGCTAACTGTTTGAAGAACAAAACCAACCGTTCTAAAGCGAAATTCCAACAGACAACAGGATCTCGTAACCATATTGCACACTGCGAGGCTCTTGTAAATAGCTGCTACGTCCTTCTTTTTTTGTGCCATATTATCGTATCTATATTGACTTGTTCCAAAAACAGAGGAAAGCCCGTGCGGACCAAAAAGAACCTGAACGGAATGCAGTGAAAATCTTCAAGGATTGCCACACCATCAAGATGAAGGGCATGAGCACACCAGTTCAAGCCGCTGTTGTAAGTCCTTACTCCTCCTGCCTTGAACTGATTGGTACTCTGATGTGTTCATTTAACTACTTGGTTTGCAGCCAATGTCAGTTACTCTGTTCACATTTATTCACAGTTGTCTTAACGTATCATTTCACCTTACATGGTTTAAAAGATATGAAGGATATTCTTTTGGTCTTGATCTGTAATCTAGTTGTTATGTTCACGTGCGCACACAATGATAAAATAGCCTGTTTGTTTTATATCTGTTTGCCCATGATATGAATGATGTCATACTATGTTCATCCTACTTTAAACAATGTCTCTTTATCCTTAGATGTCAACGAATGTGAGGAAATAGACAATACAGTAGGCATGCTACACGGACATATGTTCCGAAAGTGATTTTATTATGTAGTTGGCATTACAATACATGCTAATGTATTACAGTAGTTCACCAAAATAAGTTATGTATAAACGTTTAACCTACTTTGTTTGTTCTTATCTCATTAGTAACTTATCTAGTACACTAATCTACAAGTTTAAACTTTCAGGAAGCTATGGAACAAATGATTGAACAGCCACAACCACCTGAAGGTGACGAGGCTACTACAGGCACAATGTCACCTCTTGTTGTAGTGTGTCAGTATCTCTCCACTAACAGTGCAAAAAGCACCTTCCTGCGTAATTCTGGGTTGGTTGTCAAGGTAACCTCGTCCAAATCGCCTACTGAACAAAATCTTCCTGCTAGACAAAGTGATATATCTCTGCTCCAGACACAAGTCCAATCCCTAATGCACGTTGTTTCGGAAACAAGAATAGTGGTTGAGAAATGTCGTCAAGATATGAACGGTTTCGAAACAAGACTATCATACGCATCCGTTGCCGTTAGGTGTCATGCACGTATCCTCCCAACGTGGATCCAGTACAGGAATGAGAAAGACAATACTCAGGTTAACACCTTCCTTGACCATTTATCCCTAAGTAATGTTATTCATCGCAATTAGTAATATTGTCTTGCTCTGTCCCACACTTTCTAGCTTCCTCCCAATAAGACTCACATTCTTTTTTCAACGGATGAGGTTCAAGTTGGATCCGAAAGATGATGCAACTAAACAAGCATGCACTCATGTTTTTCAGTCTGCTCTGCGACAGTATCGGTACCACCTTAGAAAATCTCACTTTGAAGGCTAGGCTAACAATGAAATCGCCCAAACATCTCCAATGGAATATATTACAGATGAAGACTGGACAGCCCTCGTTAAACACTGGTCTGATCCAAAGTATCAGGTAGGCTATATGTATTTGATCAGACCACATATTGAACTTGTATTTATGTATGTGCCTTACAAGTGTATCTTCTTCTAGGCTAACTGTTTGAAGAACAAAACCAACCGTTCTAAAGTGAAATTCCAACAGACAACAGGATCTCGTAGCCATATTGCACACCGCGAGGCTCTTGTAAATAGCTGCTACTTCCTTCTTTTTTTGTGCAATATTATCGTATCTATATTGACTTGTTCCAAATACAGAGGAACGCCCGTGCGGACCAAAAAGAACCTGAACCGAATGCAGTGCAAATCTTCAAGGATTGCCACACCATCAAGATGAAGGGCATGAGCACACCAGTTCAAGCCGCTGTTGTAAGTCCTTACTCCTCCTGCCTTGAACTGATTGGTACTATGATGTGTTCATTTAACTACTTGGTTTGCAGCCAATGTCAGTTACTCTGTTCACTTTTATTCACAGTTGTCTTAACGTATCATTTCACCTTACATGGTTTAAAAGATATGAAGGATATTCTTTTGGTCATGATCTGTAATCTAGTTGTTATGTTCACGTGCACACACAATGATAAAATAGCCTGTTTGTTTTATATCTGTTTGCCCATGATATGAATGATGTCATACTATGTTCATCCTACTTTAAACCATGTCTCTTTATCCTTAGATTTCAATGAATGTGAGGAAATAGACAATACAGTAGGCATGCTAGACGGACATATGTTCCGAAAGTGATTTTATTATTTAGTTGGCACTACAATACATGCTAATGTATTACAGTAGTTCACCAAAATAAGTTATGTATAAACGTTTAACTTACTTTGTTTGTTCTTATCTCATTAGTAACTTATCTGGTACACTAATCTACAAGTTTAAACTTTCAGGAAGCTATGGAACAAATGACTGAACAGCCATAACCACCTGAAGGTGAAGAGGCTACTACAGGCACAATGTCACCTCTTGTTGTAGTGTGTCAGTATCTCTCCACTAACAGTGCAAAAAGCACCTTCCTGCGTAATTTTGGGTTGGTTGTCAAGGTAACCTCGTCCAAATCGCCTACTGAACAAAATCTTCCTGCTAGACAAAGTGATATATCTCTGCTCCAGACACAAGTCCAATCCCTAATGCACGTTGTTTCGGAAACAAGAATAGTGGTTGAGAAATGTCGTCAAGATATGAATGGTTTCGAAACAAGACTATCATACGCAGCCGTTGCCGTTAGGTGTCATGCACGTATCCTCCCAACGTTGATCCAGTAAAGGAATGAGAAAGACAATACTCAGTTTAACACCTTCCTTGACCATTTATCCGTAAGTAATGTTATTCATCGCAATTAGTAATATTGTCTTGCTCTGTCCCATAATTTCTAGCTTCCTCCTAATAAGACTCACATTCTTTTTTCAACGGATGAGGTTCAAGTTGGATCCGAAAGATGATGCAACTAAACAAGCATGCACTCATGTTTTTCAGTCTGCTCTGCGACAGTATTGGTACCACCTTAGAAAATCTCACTTTGAAGGCTAGGCTAACAATGAAATCGCCCAAACATCTCCAATGGAATATATTACAGATGAAGACTGGACAGCCCTCATTAAACACTGGTCTGATCCAATGTATCAGGTAGGCTATATGTATTTGATCAGACCACATATTGAACTTGTATTTATGTATGTGCCTTACAAGTGTATCTTCTTCTAGGCTAACTGTTTGAAGAACAAAACCAACCGTTCTAAAGCGAAATTCCAACAGACAACAGGATATCGTAGCCATATTGCACACTGCGAGGCTCTTGTAAATAGCTGCTACTTCCTTCTTTTTTTGTGCCATATTATCGTATCTATATTGACTTGTTCCAAATACAGAGGGAAGCCCGTGCGGACCAAAAAGAACCTGAACCGAATGCAGTGCAAATCTTCAAGGATTGCCACACCATCAAGATGAAGGGCATGAGCACACCAGTTCAAGCCGCTGTTGTAAGTCCTTACTCCTCCTGCCTTGAACTGATTGGTACTGTGATGTGTTCATTTAACTACTTGGTTTGCAGCCAATGTCAGTTACTCTATTCACTTTTATTCACAGTTGTCTTAACGTATCATTTCATCTTACATGGTTTAAAATATATGAAGGATATTCTTTTGGTCTTGATCTGTAATCTAGTTGTTATGTTCACGTGCGCACACAATGATAAAATAGCCTGTTTGTTTTATATCTGTTTTCCCATGATATGAATGATGTCATACTATGTTCATCCTACTTTAAACCAAGTCTCTTTATCCTTAGATGTCAATGAATGTGAGGAAATAGACAATACAGTAGGCATGTGAAAGCACAAGTGCTCCTCAGGTGGTTTTGGTAATTAATGTCAACATATCTCTTGTTGGACTAATGTTTCTATCTAGCATGTTTCAGATAAGTTCAACAATTGAGTGGCATGGACTAAAGGTTGTGGGACTCCTTCAGATGATAAGGACAAAGGATTGGCTAAAGCTCAAATGCCCAAGACTCTCCATTTTACATTTTAGTGATCCAAGATCACATTGAGTCTATAGGAAAAGCCAATACTATCAAGGAGGGATGAGGTGTTGCTTAATGAGCTCTTTGCCTTATGTGCTTAATGATATGCTCCAAAATCCTCAACTACTTTCCCACTTCCACATATGACCTAAACCCTAAGCCAAACTCGGTCCTACCGATTATTTCTATCCGGCGCCACCAAATTTCATATGTCATAAGCCACTACCAAACCCTAGCAAATCGGTTTCACCGATAGGGATCTCGGTCTCACCGAGATGGGATTGCAATCTCACTGTGTATGTCCATTGTCAAAATCGGTCTCACCGAGTTTAGGCAATCGGTACTACCGAGATTACAATGCAAACTCTCTGGATAACTCATTACTAAAATCGGTCCAACCGAGTTTAGTAATCGGTCTCACCGAGTTTGCCTGACCAACTCTCTGGTTAGCTAATTACCAAATCGGTCTCACCGAGTTTGTGTAATCGGTCTCACCGAGATTACATTATGCCCAAACCCTAACCATATCGGTCCTACCGAGATGCATGTCAGTCCCACCAAAAATCTCTAACGGTCACTAGGTTTACCGTTTCGGTCCGACCGAGTTTGTTGATTCGGTCCCACCGAGATTAGTAGATTGTGTGTAACGGTTGGATTTTAAGTGGAGGCTATATATACCCCTCCACCTCCTCTTCATTCGTGGAGAGAGCCATCAGAACTCACCTACACTTCTAACTCATATGTTCTGAGAGAGAACAACCTACTCATGTGTTGAGACCAAGATATTCCATTCCTACCATATGAATCTTGATCTCTAGCCTTTCCCAAGTTGCTTTCCACTCAAGTCTTCTTTCCACCAAATCCGAATCCTGTGAGAGAGAGTTGAGTGTTGGGGTGACTATCATTTTAAGCACAAGAGCAAGGAGTTCATCATCAACACACCATTTGTTACTTCTTGGAGAGTGGTGTCTCCTAGATTGGCTAGGTGTCACTTGGGAGCCTCCGACAAGATTGTGGAGTTGAACCAAGGAGTTTGTAAGGGCAAGGAGATCGCCTACTTTGTGAAGATCTACCGCTAGTGAGGCAAGTCCTTCGTGGGCAATGGCCATGGTGGGATAGACAAGGTTGCTTCTTCATGGACCCTTCGTGGGTGGAGCCCTCCGTGGACTCGCGCAACCGTTACCCTTCGTGGGTTGAAGTCTCCACTAACGTGGATGTAGGATAGCACCACCTATCCAAACCACGGGAAAAACATCCGTGTCTCCAATAGCGTTTGAATTCTCCAAACCCTTCCCTTTACATACTTGCAAGTTGCATGCTTTACTTTCCGCTGCCTATATACTCTTTGCATGCTTGCTTGACATGTATTGCGTGTGCTGAAATTGTGCCTAAAACTTTGCATAAACCAAAAGGGCTTAAAAACTGCAACTTTAGTACTAAGTGTCTAATCACCCCCCTCTAGACACACCCACTTCTAGATGCTACAAGTGGTATCAGAGCTTTGGTTTCCATTGCCTTGGTTTAATCACCATTGGAGGAAGATGGATGTGTCTACTTTAGGGAGTCTTAGACATAGAGTGCCTATTCTTGATGAAGAGTATTTTCATGAATGGAAAAATGATATGCTTGTGATTTTCACTCAATATCATTTGAACAAGTATATTGCTAGTCCTTGTGCTCCTCATGTTGATCCTATGCATCCCACTCTAGATGAAGATGTTGACATGATTCGCAATCTTAGGACCGTTGAGCTCATCATTAGAGGATTGCCCAAATACTTGATTGCTAGTTTACCCACTCTTAAATGCGCCTATACTATATGGAAATTTCTTGAAGAACGATTCCCCGATTACTCATTGAAAAACTTGGATGAAATTCTCCATAAATCTATTACCATGAGTAAGATGAACTCTAGTGATCCTAGTTTTGATGATTGTCTACTTGAGCTTACTAATCTCATGCACGCTAAAGGAAATGTTGGAATCATTAGTAATATCATATCCGAAGCTATAAGAACTCATAAAAGTGACAACTTTGATGATCATTTCTCTAATGAATCACTTTCTCTAGGAAATGATGAGTCACAAGATCATGTTGAACATGGATACTATGATGAGAATGATGATCGTGACTTCGATCTTGATGATGCAATGAGACACTTTGGTCTTATGGCAAATCTTCGAGGATATGTGTCAGGAGTAAAGGAATGGGTTCTCGATAGTGGTTGTACCGATCATATGACCAGAGATGAAGAGATGTTCCGTGAGCTTGCTGAAAATGACGGCCCTCGAAAATATGTCACCTTTGGTGATAATTCAAAGGGTAAGGTGGTTGGCCTTGGTAAGGTGGCCATCTCACACGATAGCTCCATTCAAAATGTCATGGTTGTTGAATCCCTTGGCTACAACTTACTTTCAGTATCTAGACTTGTTGATTTCGGATTGAATGTCCTATTTACTGAGGTAGATTGCCAAGTGTTTCGTCGAGATAATCATAAAACGGTCTTTACCGGTATACGTAGAGGTGACCTTTATATTGTTGATTTCTCAAAAAGGGCACAACCTAAAACTTGTTTTATTGCTAAATCCTCAAAAGGTTGGTTGTGGCATAGACGACTAGGTCATGTCGGCATGAGAAACCTTGACAAGCTTATTAAAGGAAATCATATCCTTGGAGTTAACGATGTCATATTTGATAAGAATAGACTTTGAAGTGCTTGTCAAGCAGGTAAACAGGTTGGAGGAAGGCATCCCCTGAAGAAAATCATGACCACAAGGAGGCCACTTGAGCTACTTCATATGGATCTCTTTGGTCCCAATGCCTACAAGAGTCTCGGTGGAAATTCTTTTGGTCTAGTCATAGTTGATGATTTTTCAAGATTTACGTGGGTGTTCTTTCTTGATGATAAGTCGCGGGTCCAAAAGATCTTCAAAAACTTCGCTACAAAGGCCCAAAATCAGTTTGACGTGAAGATCAAGAAGGTTCAAAGCGACAACAGAACGGAGTTCAAGAACGCAAATGTGGATACCTTTCTTGATGAAGAAGGGATTTCACATGAGTTCTCGGCTACGTACACACCTCAACAAAATGGAGTTGTTGAGAGGAAGAACCGGACGCTCATCGAAATGGCGAGAACGATGCTTGATGAGTACAAGACGCCGAAGTACTTCTGGGCAGAAGCGGTTGAGACGGCTTGTCATGCAACAAATCGCTTGTATCTTCACAAGCTACTCGGCAAGACGTCATACGAGCTCCTCACCGGTAACAAACCCCAAGTTGGATACTTTCGAGTATTTGGCTCAAAGTGCTACATTCTAGATAAGCATCGTTGTTCAAAGTTTGCTCCTAAGTCTCATGAAGGTTTCCTACTTGGTTATGGCTCGAACTCTCACACTTACCGTGTCTACAACAGTTTCACCTGAAAGGTTGATGAAACGGTAGATGTGAAGTTTGATGAATCTAATGGCTCGCAAGTAGAGCAATTGCCAATTGATGTAGGAGACAAAGACCCTTCGGAAGCAATTCAAGACTTGTCGATTGGCAAAATTCGTCCAACGGAGGTGAAGGAGAGTACCTAGTCCGTCCAAGTGGAAGCTTCTATCTCACGACAAGGTGAACCAAGAATCAACACGGAAGCATCCACAAGTGGGACACACCAAGATGAAGAAAACGAGGAAATACGTCAAGACGAACATCAACAACCTCCTTCTCCACCACGACAAGAGAACAACAACGCCAACAATGAAGAAGGCCAACAAGAAGAAGAACAAGATGAAGAGGAAGTTCAACGAAGGCCCAAGCAAAAGCTTTCACGAGTTCGAGCAAGAATTACCAAAGATCATCCCGTCGAGCAGATCTACAATGATATCCAAACCGGGAGAATTACTCGCTCAAAAACTCGTCTAGCTAACTTTTGTGAAAATTATTCATTCATTTCTAGCATTGAACCTATGAAGGTCGAAGAAGTATTGGAGGATCCGGATTGGATAAATGCTATGCACGAAGAGCTACACAACTTTGAGAGAAACCAAGTTTGGACATTGGTTGATAAGCCCGACAACAACCACAACATCATGGGTACCAAATGGGTGTTTCGCAACAAGCAACATGAAGATGGACAAGTGGTTCGCAACAAAGCACGTCTCGTTGCCCAAGGATACACACAAGTCGAAGGTATGGACTATGGTGAGACATATGCCCCCGTTGCTAGACTTGAGTCCATTCGCATCTTACTTGCCTTTGATAATCACCACAATATCACCTTGTACCAAATGGATATTAAAAGTGCTTTTCTAAATGGTGAAATAGAGGAGGAAGTTTATGTCAAACAACCTCCCGGCTTTGTCAATCCTAAGAAACCTAACCATGTTTACAAACTTCAGAAAGCACTTTATGGTCTTAAACAAGCTCCTAGAGCATGGTATAAATGCTTGACTAAGATCCTTATTGCAAGTGGTTTTGAAATTGGAAAAATTGATTCTACCCTTTTTACTAAAAGAGTTAATGGAGAATTATTTGTGTGCCAAATTTATGTTGATGACATCATATTTGGTTCTACTAACCCTCTTTTTAGTGAAAAGTTTGGAAAGCTTATGTCAAAGAAGTTTGAGATGTCTATGATGAGTGAACTCAAATTCTTTCTCGGTTTGCAAATCAAGCAAACTAAGGAAGGTACATTTATCTCTCAAACGAAGTATACCAAAGACCTATTCAAGAAGTTCAATATGCAAGAATGCAAAGGTATGTCTACACCCATTCCTACTAGTGGACATAATGATTTGACCAAAGATGGTGAACCGGTTGATCAAAAGGTTTATCGCTCTATGATTGGTTCATTGTTATACCTATGTGCCTCTCGCCCCGACATTATGCTAAGTGTGTGCATGTGTGCACGATATCAAGCTGCTCCTGAAGATTGTCATCTTAAGGCCGTGAAAAGGATAGTAAGATACTTAATCCATACACCAAATTTTGGCATTTGGTATCCTAAGAGGTCCTCTTTCGATCTTGTTGGGTATTCCGACTCGGATTATGCCAGAGACAAGGTTGATAGAAAGTCCACTTCAGGTACATGTCAATTTCTTGGTAGATCTCTTGTATCTTGGTCCTCCAAGAATCAAAACTCGGTATCCTTATCCACCGCCTAAGCGGAATATATTGCCGTTGGTTCATGTTGTGCTCAGTTACTTTGGATGACCCAAACTCTTAAAGATTATGGGGTCTATGTGAAACATGTTCCATTGCTTTGTGACAATGAAAGTGCTATCAAAATTGGTCATAATCCTGTGCAACATTCTCGAACTAAGCATATTGAAGTTTGTCATCATTTCATTCGAGACCATGTTGCAAAGGGAGACATTGATCTTAAACATGTTCGCACCGATAAGCAATTAGCGGATATATTCACTAAACCGCTTGATAAGAAAGTGTTTTGCAGGTTGAGAGGAGAATTTAACATCATTGATGCTTCAAACTTGGAGTAGAAACTCCATTGGATACATGCAAGACATGAGCTTATGTCAAATCCTTGATATATCTCTTATGATGACTATCTTATGTCTTGGATATATTTGCATCTTGCATGTTATCTAACCTATGCAGATATTTGGATGAATCTATTTCTATGAGATTGCAACTCTCTCACATTTTGAGCAATCTCTACATCACCAATTCTCTACACAACGGTGGTTGACAAGGAAGCACGAAACCACTCAAACATATCCTTGACTAATTCTATGATTGAGCTTCATGATTGTCATGTTAGATATAAAAGTGTTTTTCCTTGCAAGAACTAACCCATGTAGGTAGATGAACTCAAACTCCAAATGGTGCTCCCAACTCTTGATGAGCTACATCAACCTCGAGCACCCACACAAGTTCAACTACATGAGCAAGATCCACACCACCACCCAAGGTATGTTATTCCATCTTAGAGAAGCTTTACTCCATGACATGAGCCAAAGCAACTCAACAAGATGAGAATACATCAAGATGCTTAAACGAAAAATGGTAACCCCATTTTGAGCTTAAACGATGAGTATGACCTATGATCAAGTGTTCTCACTTGACTCCTAAGTCAATATACTCTAACATAGGTGACTATGTCACCGCCCAATTCTAGATGAAGTTCTCTTGTGTTCTTTTCTGTGTTATTGCATTTGTCCCTTGCATGTTTATTTCCCTCTTTTTCAAAAACTTCATCTAGAACTTTCATTCTTTTCTGTTTATTTTTGTTCTTCATATTTTGCATCAAATTCCTTGCAAATCTTTCAGTTAATTCATTGCAAATCTTTGTGGAATCTTATTTGACTAGTGAGCTGAGGTGACAAGTATTTTCTCTGAAGTAAACTCGGTTCCACCGAACTGAACTTTTCGGATCAACCGAATTCTTTCGGTACCACCGAAACTTGACGCTCGGTGTCACCGATTTCGCAATAGAAAAACAGTTTGCCACTTATTCTATATTTCTACTGATCCAGCTCCACTCGATGAATCTTATCCTCTACAAGCATCACATTTTTACCATTGCTTTATGCTGAATCTCAAGGACCAAACCTTTTCGACAGATTCCAGTAAGACCTTCTTGGAAATTGATGTCAAAGGGGGAGAGAGAGATCACATCAAAGCTTATCATCAGGGAGAAAGAGAGAAAGTATTAAGGGGGAGAAAGAGATCTCCAGGGGGAGAGAATACTCAAGGATCCCAGATGCTTGATGATTAAGAGGAGAGATGCCACATGTCTTTTTGGGGGAAAGTCATGTGTTTTAGTGCTTCTATTCATTTATATCTTTCACCTCTGATTTTCTGTTCCCTATCTTCTCTCAATATCTCATGTCAGATTCAGGGGGAACAAGACACCTAAGGGAAAGAAATCATTCAAATTCATTGCATATCTTTACTCTTGGGGACATGTCTGATTCAGTGTGGTACTCTGTACTCACTCTCTACATGTCATCCCAGTCTTGGTACTCTTGTGGTTTCTTTTGTTTGCTCTGGCTAGTGGATGTATCTGTGTTATCTAACCTTGTTTGTGCAGGTTCATTTCATCCTAAGTCAACTCAAGACCACAAGGTAAGTATATGCATCAGAATCATGAGTATGAGGAATTCTTGCTTTTGTACAAACTGTTTGCAAGAAGGACTCATAAACATGATGGTATTCCTCTTAATAATCTTTTACTCTGATGCATATGGCCAAGATACATGTAACACATTGCCTACTCTGTCATGGTTATGCTCTCACATACTTCTACATTTTATACTCTCATGGTTGCATACATGTAGGGGGAGCCTATGGTTGTTACATGTCCTTCCAAAGCTTTACTTGCTACTCCTTGTATCTTTATCTAACGCTTTGATGTATGTTGCCATCAATTACCAAAAAGGGGGAGATTGAAAGCACAAGTGCTCCTGAAGTGGTTTTGGTAATTAATGTCAACATATCTCTTGTTGGACTAATGTTTCTATCTAGCATGTTTCAGATAAGTTCAACAATTGAGTGGCATGGACTAAAGGTTGTGGGACTCCTTCAGATGATAAGGACAAAGGATTGGCTAAAGCTCAAATGCTCAAGACTCTTCATTTTATATTTTAGTGATCCAAGATCACATTGAGTCTATAGGAAAAGCCAATACTATCAAGGAGGGATGAGGTGTTGCTTAATGAGCTCTTTGCCTTATGTGCTTAATGATATGCTCCAAAATCCTCAACTACTTTCCCACTTCCGCATATGACCTAAACCCTAAGCCAAACTCGGTCCTACCGATTCTTTCTATCCGGCGCCACCGAGTTTCATATGTCATAAGCCACTGCCAAACCCTAGCAAATCGGTTTCACCGATAGGGATCTCGGTCTCACCAAGATGGGATTGCAATCTCACTGTGTATGTCCATTGTCAAAATCGGTCTCACCGAGTTTAGGCAATCGGTACTACTGAGATTACAATGCAAACTCTCTGTATAACTCATTACCAAAACCGGTCCAACCGAGTTCAGTAATCGGTCCCACCGAGTTTGCCTGACCAACTCTCTCGTTAGCTAATTACCAAATCGGTCTCACCGAGTTTGGGTAATCGGTCTCACCGAGATTACATTATGCCCAAACCCTAACCATATCGGTCCTACCGAGATGCATGTCAGTCCCACCGAAAATATCTAACAGTCACTAGGTTTACCGTTTCGGTCCGATCGAGTTTGTTGATTCGGTCCCACCGAGATTAGTAGATTGTGTGTAACGGTTGGATTTTAAGTGGAGGCTATATATACCCCTCCACCTCCTCTTCATTCGTGGAGAGAGCCATCAGAACTCACCTACACTTCTAACTCATATGTTCTGAGAGAGAACAACCTACTCATGTGTTGAGACCAAGATATTCCATTCCTACCATATGAATCTTGATCTCTAGCCTTTCCCAAGTTGCTTTCCACTCAAGTCTTCTTTCCACCAAATCCGAATCCTGTGAGAGAGAGTTGAGTGTTGGGGTGACTATCATTTGAAGCACAAGAGCAAGGAGTTCATCATCAACACACCATTTGTTACTTCTTGGAGAGTGGTGTCTCCTAGATTGGCTAGGTGTCACTTGGGAGCCTCCGACAAGATTGTGGAGTTGAACCAAGGAGTTTGTAAGGGCAAGCAGATCGCCTACTTCGTGAAGATCTACCGCTAGTGAGGCAAGTCCTTCGTGGGCGATGGCCATGGTGGGATAGACAAGGTTGCTTCTTCGTGGACCCTTGGTGGGTGGAGCCCTCCGTGGACTCGCGCAACCGTTACCCTTCGTGGGTTGAAGTCTCCACTAACGTGGATGTAGGATAGCACCACCTATCCGAACCACGGGAAAAACATCCGTGTCTCCAATAGCGTTTGAATTCTCCAAACCCTTCCCTTTACATACTTGCAAGTTGCATGCTTTACTTTCCGCTGCCTATATACTCTTTGCATGCTTGCTTGACATGTATTGCGTGTGCTGAAATTGTGCCTAAAACTTCACATAAACCAAAAGGGCTTAAAAACTGCAACTTTAGTACTAAGTGTCTAATCACCCCGCCCCCCCTCTAGACACACCCACTTCTAGATCCTACAGCATGCTAGATGGACATATGTTCCGAAAGTGATTTTATTATGTAGTTGGCACTACAATACATGCTAATGTATTACAGTAGTTCACCAAAATAAGTTATGTATAAACGTTTAACCTACTTTGTTTGTTCTTGTCTCATTAGTAACTTATCTGGTACACTAATCTACAAGTTTAAACTTTCAGGAAGCTATGGAACAAATGATTGAACAGCCACAACCACCTGAAGGTGACGAGGCTACAACAGGCACAATGTCACCTCTTGTTGTAGTGCGTCAGTATCTCTCCACTAACAGTGCAAAAAGCACCTTCCTGCGTAATTCTGGGTTGGTTGTCAAGGTAACCTCGTCCAAATCGCCTACTGAACAAAATCTTCCTGCTAGACAGAGTGATATATCTGTGCTCCAGACACAAGTCCAATACCTAATGGACGTTGTTTCGGAAACAAGAATAGTGGTTGAGAAATGTTGTCAAGATATGAATGGTTTCGAAACAAGACTATCATACGCAGCCGTTGCCGTTAGGTGTCATGCACGTATCCTCCCAACGTGGATCCAGTACAAGAATGAGAAAGACAATACTCATTTTAACACCTCCCTTGACCATTTATCCGTAATTAACATTATTCATCGCAATTAGTAATATTGTCTTGCTCTGTCCCATACTTTCTAGCTTCTTCCTAATAAGACTCACATTCTTTTTTCAACGGATGAGGTTCAAGTTGGATCCGAAAGATGATGCAACTAAACAAGCATGCACTCATGTTTTTCAGTCTGCTCTACGACAGTATCGGTACCACCTTAGAAAATCTCACTTTGAAGGCTAGGCTAACAACGAAATCGCCCAAACATCTCCAATGGAATATATTACAGATGAAGACTGGACATCCATCGTTAAACACTGGTCTGATCCAAAGTATCAGGTAGGCTATATGTATTTGATCAGACCACATATTGAACTTGTATTTATGTATGTGCCTTACAAGTGTATCTTCTTCTAGGCTATCTATTTGAAGAACAAAACCAACCGTTCTAAAGTGAAATTCCAACAGACAACATGATCTCGTAGCCATATTGCACACTGCGAGGCTCTTGTAAATAGCTGGTACTTCCTTCTTTTTTTGTGCCATATTATCGTATCTATATTGACTTGTTCCAAATACAGAGGAAAGCCCGTGCGGACCAAAAAGAACCTGAACCGAATGCAGTGCAAATCTTCAAGGATTGCCACACCATCAAAATGAAGGGCATGAGCACACCAGTTCAAGCCGCTGTTGTAAGTCCTTACTCCTCCTGCCTTGAACTGATTGGTACTGTGATGTGTTCATTTAACTACTTGGTTTCCAGCAAATGTCAGTTACTCTGTTTACTTTTATTCACAGTTGTCTTAACGTATCATTTCACTTTACATGGTTTAAAAGATCTGAAGGATATTCTTTTGGTATTGATCTATAATCTAGTTGTTATGTTCACGTGCGCTCACAATGATAAAATAGCCTGTTTGTTTTATATCTGTTTGCCCATGATATGAATGATGTCATACTATGTTCATCCTACTTTAAACCATGTCTCTTTATCCTTAGATGTCAACGAATGTGAGTAAATAGACAATACAGTAGGGATGCTACATGGACATATGTTCCAAAAGTGATTTTATTATGTAGTTGGCACTACAATACATGCTAATGTATTACAGTAGTTCACCAAAATAAGTTATGTATAAACGTTTAACCTACTTTGTTTGTTCTTGTCTTGTTAGTAACTTATCTGGTACACTAATCTACAAGTTTAAACTTTCAGGAAGCTCTGGAACAAATGATTGAACCGCCACAACCACCTGAAGGTGACAAGGCTACTACAGGCACAATGTCACCTCTTGTTGTAGTGTGTCAGTATCTCTCCACTAACAGTGCAAAAAGCACCTTCCTGCGTAATTCTGGGTTGGTTGTCAAGGTAACCTCGTCCAAATCGCCTACTGAACAAAATCTTCCTGCTAGACAGAGTGATATATCTGTGCTCCAGACACAAGTCCAATCCCTAATGGACGTTGCTTCGGAAACAAGAATAGTGGGTGAGAAATGTCGTCAAGATATGAATGGTTTCGAATCAAGACTATCATACGCAGCCGTTGCCGTTAGGTGTCATGCACGTATCCTCCCAACGTGGATCCAGTACTGGAATGAGAAAGATAGTACTCAGTTGAACACCTTCCTTGACCATTTATCCGTAAATAATGTTATTCATCGCAATTAGTAATATTGTCTTGCTTTGTCCCATACTTTCTAGCTTCCTCCTCATAAGAGTCACATTCTTTTTTCAACGGAGGAGGTTCAAGTTGGATCCGAAAGATGATGCAACTAAACAAGCATGCACTCATGTTTTTCAGTCTGCTCTGCGACAGTATCGGTACCACCTTAGAAAATCTCACTTTGAAGGCTAGGCTAACAATGAAATCGCCCAAACATCTCCAATGGAATATATTACAGATGAAGACTGGACAACCCTCGTTAAACACTGGTCTGATCCAAAGTATCAGTTAGGCTATATGTATTTGATCAGACCACATATTGAACTTGTATTTATGTATGTGCCTTACAAGTGTATCTTCTTCTAGGCTAACTGTTTGAAGAACAAAACCAACCGTTCTAAAGTGAAATTCCAACATACAACAGGATCTCGTAGCCATATTGCACACTGCGAGGCTCTTGTAAATAGCTGCTACTTCCTTCTTTTTTTGTGCCATATTATCGTATCTATATTGACTTGTTCCAAATACAGAGGAAAGCCCGTGCGGACCAAAAAGAACCTGAACCGAATGCAGTGCAAATCTTCAAGGATTGCCACACCATCAAGATGAAGGTCATGAGCACACCAGTTCAAGCCGCTGTTGTAAGTTCTTACTCCTCCTGCCTTGAACTGATTGGTACTGTGATGTGTTCATTTAACTACTTGGTTTGCAGCCAATGTCAGTTACTCTATTCACTTTTATTCACAGTTGTCTTAACGTATCATTTCACCTTACATGGTTTAAAAGATCTGAAGGATACTCTTTTGGTCATGATCTACAATCTAGTTGTTATGTTCATGTGCGCACACAATGATAAAATAGCCTGTTTGTTTTATATCTGTTTGCCCATGATATGAATGATGTCATACTATGTTCATCCTACTTTAAACCATGTCTCTTTATCCTTAGATGTCAACGAATGTGAGGAAATAGACAATACAGTAGGCATGCTACATGGACATATGTTCCGAAAGTGATTTTATTATGTAGTTGGCACTACAATACATGCTAATGTATTACAGTAGTTCACCAAAATAAGTTATGTATAAACGTTTAACCTACTTTGTTTGTTCTTGTCTCATTAATAACTTATCTGGTACACTAATCTGCAAGTTTAAACTTTCAGGAAGCTATGGAACAAATGATTGAACCGCCACAATCACCTGAAGGTGACGAGGCTACTACAGGCACAATGTCACCTCTTGTTGTAGTGTGTCAGTATCTCTCCACTAACAGTGCAAAAAAGCACCTTCCTGCGTAATTCCGGGTTGGTTGTCAAGGTAACCTCGTCCAAATCGCCTACTGAACAAAATCTTCCTGCTAGACAGAGTAATATATCTGTGCTCCAGACACAAGTCCAATCCCTAATGCACGTTGTTTCGGAAACAAGAATAATGGTTGAGAAATGTCGTCAAGATATGAATGGTTTTGAAACAAGACTATCAGACGCAGCCGTTGCCGTTAGATGTCATGCACGTATCCTCCCAACGTGGATCTAGTACAGGAATGAGAAAGACAATACCCACTTTAACACCTTCCTTGACCATTTATCCGTAAGTAATGTTATTCATCACAATTAGTAATATTGTCTTACTCTGTCCCATACTTTCTAGCTTCCTCCTAATAAGACTCACATTCTTTTTTCAACGGATGATGTTCAAGTTGGATCCGAAAGATGATGCAACTAAACAAGCATGCACTCATGTTTTTCAGTCTGCTCTGCGACAGTATCGGTACCGCCTTAGAAAATCTCACTTTGAAGGCTAGGCTAACAATGAAATCGCCCAAACATCTCCAATGGAATATATTACAGATGAAGACTGGACAGCCCTCGTTAAACACTGGTCTGATCCAAAGTATCAGGTAGGCTAGATGTATTTGATGAGACCACATATTGAACTTGTATTCATGTATGTGCCTTACAAGTGTATCTTTTTCTAGGCTAACTGTTTGAAGAACAAAACCAACCGTTCTAATTGCTACAACGACGTTTTGTTGCAATAAAACGCAGTATTACCACAAGTTCTCCAGTTGTGGTAATAGGCCGCGCATATTGCCGTAACTTAGTTTCGTCGCGATAAATACTAACTTTGTTGCAATACAGGCCTCATATTGCAACAAACTGTGTCGACGTTGCAATATGGTAGTGGTATTGCGACAAACAAATTTCGTTGCGTGAGTGCAGTCATTTTGTTGTAATAGAGACTAGGTATTTCAATAGAATAACTATTCGTGGCAATATTCAAAAAGATATTGCAACATCAGCATGACGTTGCATTAATTACAAATATTGTTGCAAAACGTGGCTAACTATTGCAACAAACTGCATCGGCGTTGCAATATGGTAGCGATATTGCGACAAACAAATTCCGTTGCGCAAGGCAGCCGTTTTGTTGTAATGGAGACCAGGTATTTCAACAGTATAACTATTTGTGGTAATATTCGTTAATATATTGCAACATTAGTGTGACGTTGCATTAGTTAGAAGTAAAACAGCGGAAAAATATATTATTGGTATTTATAGATATTAAGTTATGATTTTTGCAAGCTTTAAGGAGTAACTAAAATATATTTTAATTGCACCAATTTCAATTAACCAAAACAATGGAAAAAAGTTGTTGCCATTTTAAATGGATAGGACACACTTTCTTGATAGGAATATATATTTAATTTTTTAACTTTGGATTTGAAATGGCCAAGTTGTTGCCATTTTAAAACTAGGGTGTTTTCTCCCAAAACAGGGACTTGTCAGATGGAAATTGAAAATGAGATAATTGCAGGGAAGTATCACAATTGGGGCAATACGTGCAGATTGGTACCATTTTTTGTAATTTTTACATGTCAGTATCATGTCTGGGGCAGTCTATTACGAAATGATCTAAACTACGTATAACAGCGTACTGATGATGTATCTGACCATTGGGGCCCGCCTGTCAGGTGCTGACGTGGCATGTTTTTTAATGAAAAAACCCCTTAGTTTTTACTATTTAATAACGTGTATATCCCCTGTTTGTGAAAAAAAGAGTCTTCCCAGACAAGAAATTTTATAAAAACCAAACGCACATGCGCCTGCCAAGATCCGAACCTGGAGAGACTGCTTAAGGCACAAGCACTCCGACCGCTGCGCCACTGCAAGAGTTAGTTCTTACTTCTTACGGAAGCCATATATATTCTTTTATACCAGAAGTTAATTGCAAAACTTCCGAGAAATAAAAGCACGCGCCCGCAAGGATTGAGAACCGCGCAAGAACCGGCATTCCCTAAACATCGCCCGTTATAGTCATCGGTGCAGACCCGTCGCTCCTTCATGGGCGAGCTGAGATTCGAACCTGGAGAGGCTGCTTATGGCACAAGCACTCCGACCGCTGCGCCACTGCATGAATTAGTTCTTACTTCTTACGGAAGGCACATATATTCCTTTATACCATAAGTTAATTGCAAAACTTCGGAGAAATAAAAGCGCGCACCCGCAAGGATTGAAAACCACGCAAGAACCGGCGTTCCGCCCATTTTTACATGTTTATGTCATTTTCAGTTAATTTGCAAAAAAGTACTACATGAAGAATAGAACTCGAGACTTCTTTCTTACGCCACTACCTGAGCAACCAGTTGGACTACTTCACTGCTTGTGCCAGTATTCCCCTTTTTGGCCTCTTATTCTTTATTCGGTTCGCTGAAGCCGGGTTATTTTTATTCATTCCGGTTTAGTTTAGTTTGGTTTTTATTTCCTTTTCCTTTTCTTTCATATTGTTGTTTATTTTTCCAAAAAGAACGAACATTTCCTAAACATAATGAACTTTTTTCATTTTCTGTGAACTTTTTTCCATATTGATGAACTTTATTTTAAATTCAATGAACTTTTTTGTAAATCAATGAACTTTTCTAAAAAAAATTAGATGACATTTTGTTCAAATTAGATGAACTTTTTTCTATTTCGATTAACATTTTTCAAAATCGGTGAACTTTTTTTCAAATCAATGAACTTTTTTTCAATTTCATGAACATTTTTTATGCTTGTGAACATTTTGTAAAAATCCATGAACTTTTTTAAACCACTATTTGTTTTATATTTTTGTGGTTTTCTCTCTTTTTTTCTTTTTTTGGAAAAGTCAATCGTCGAGGGGGGGACCGAGTGAGCAGTCAACTTTTTTTTTGAGCAAGCGAGCAGTTAACTGCGCTCGAGGAAGGGCTCACCTTACATGGGCCGGCCCAGCGTAGAACCGCAGAGTGCGCCCATTCCTCGAGGGGCCGCTGCTCCATTGCGCCGTTCGTTTAAAATAGCAGACGTATATGTTTGTACTTTGGTCCGTTGCATTTTTTTTGTATCTGTTTTTTTTCGTATTATACTTTTGTATAAGTTTGTATTTCTTTTCGTCAACTCACAAAAAAAGTGCAACTGACAGGATCGATCCGGTCGTAGTTGCATACGTCTGTATTTCTTTTTGTCAAACTCACAAAAAAGTGCAGCTGACAAGATCGATCCAATGATATCTCCATACAAAAGGAAAGAACACAAACCACTAGGCTATCCCATCGGTTGTCATATACATGCTTTTTTACTTCTTTTATTTGTTCTGTCATTTCGTGGTTTTTTCTCCTGCCGTTTTTATTCTGTTTTTCTGTTATTTTCTTTCTTTATCATTTTTCCAAAATGTGCGGATTCCTTTCAAATTCATGAACTTTTTTTAAAACCGATGAAGCTTTTTTTAAAATCCATCAACTTTTACTCAAATTCATGAAGCTTTTTTCGGAATTGATGATTTTTTTCTAATGTTTGAACTTAAAAAAAATCAATGAACCTTTTTTAAGATTTGATGAAGTTTTTCGGAATGAATGAACTTTTTTTTAAATTTGAAGAACTGTTTTCAAATTTGATGATTTTTTAAATTAAATTACAACAGTAGCATCAATTATACCACTAGAAGTGGATATAGCAACTAAACCATGATATTCCAACAAGGATGGCGGCGGCAGGGCTCCTTCGCACCCTCGCGCATGGATCCGATGCCGGACGGATCTGACTGACAAGGGTGTCGTGATGCGGTGGGTCGCGGCAGCGTGATCGTGCTTCCTAGCGGCTATGTTGGGAGGTGCATGACACGGATGTGGCCTCTGGCGGTGGGGTGTTCTGGGTCTTGGTAGTGTCGGCGATCTCACCGGATCCTCCCAAGCACCAGGTGGGGCGAGGTGCGGACGACGACGGGAGGGATCCCTAGAGACCTCCCAGTGCCCTGCCGTCTGCTCCTCCCCTCCCCTGCCCTATCGCGGCCAGAGGGCGTGATCGGGTGAAGCCTGGCCAGCGGCAGCGGCGCCAAGGCCCCTTCACCCCCTCATGCGTGGATCCGATGCAGGACAGATCTGACGGGCAAGGGAACAAATATTTGACATATATCCCAAGTTTCAGTTTTGTCATGGAAACTAGGGAGTAAACAAAAATACACAATTGTAGATCCATGATAAAAAAACACGTTGCTAACACAATAGATCTCAAAAGGAAATTGGATTGGTTGTTAATTTACATAGTTGAATTTTTATGTTTTTCGTTGAAACAAAAATTACATGATTATGTTGAGCCTACTCTTGCGTGGAGGAACCCTTCATGGACTATCCGGTAAGATGAAACATGCTGAGATTACCCCATCTCAAAATCAAAATGTGAGATCGAGACTGACATAGATCGACCGTCTCACCAACCCATCCCATTTGTACTTGTGTTCCAAGGAAAGAGTATTACCTAGTAGTTTTAATGTGAAGGCCACATGAGGTTTCTGTGAGTTGTAGTTCAAAACTAGCCAAGTTTTTGCTGATGATTCTCGAAATTGTAGTGCAAATCTGGTTGTACCTACAACCGGGTCGTCCGGCGACAACGCGCTAGCACCGGTCGCGACCCCTACTTTCGCGCGATGGCCACCCCTACCAGGCTGCAGCTCGTGTCGTCCTGACCCGGGCGGCAAGCCCCGGCCGGCGAGCCGCATCTCTGACCTTGCACGCCGCTCCTGGTCGGCCATGGCTCCCGTCGCCCGCTTCCTCCATCCTCGGTGCTGACCAAGCAGTTCCGTTGTCCCTCTTTCTGACCTTCGCCCACGAGCTCGAGCCTCTCTACCGGCCATGGATGTGAGCTTCCGACACGCCGCCTATCGCCGGACTTAGGGAAGACGACGGACGTGGGACGATTTCATCGGGAATCTCCCGATCTTGTTTGGAGGGAATATGACGATCGTGAGACAATTTAGCAGCATATATATCTCATATTGCTTTGAAATATTAATTTTTCCAATTCATTTCATTATTCTAAACATTCCCTCCAAAAAGAATTACTTTCCCCCCACATAATTTTGGTTTACTGTAGTTTGCGCCAATATTTTGTGTTCCCACCAAAAAAATAGAGTATTTATCTTGCCGCTAAAGACCCATCCTAACGACCCACGATTACTATTTTAAACCAAATCACACGGCGTCTTCACCGGCGATTAGATCTGGAGCTCTCGTCCCTGGTCCAGGTTGTTCTTTCTCCCGATCTCCTCCCATCCTAAAACGTCAAGAAATCCTAGCGTCGTCCAGCGGGTGCGGCGGTTGCCCAGCGCGCCGCGCGGTGCCGCCGACCAGGAGTCGTCTTCCTCGATCTCGCCCTCCTCCCTCCCCTCTGGGCCCGCCGACGCGGGCCACGTATCCGTGTCCTCGGCCATACCCGCCCGCGCGCCGCCGCACGCCTCGTCGGCTGCCCGACACCTGCGCGACCCCGCCCACTCGCCCGGCGCTCGGTCCTACCGCCTGCTGTTAGAGGCCGTCGCCCTCGCCCGCTGCCGGAGACCCCGGCCCATAGCCGCCGCCCCTCGTCCGCTGCGGGATACTCGTGAGCGCGCCGCCCGCTCGCCTCGTCCGCTGCGTCACAGGGCGACATCCCTCGGCAGCGCCCCACCCCCCGTGCTGCCCACCGTGAACCCCGGCCAGTGCGCCCTCCCTTGGCGGCGCCTACGTTTGGGCGAAGTCGAGCCAGCGGGCGGCGCCTGGCTCCCCTCCCCTAGGCGGCCATGGAGGAGCCATGCACTGCTAATTTAGTATCTCTTGTTTTTGATAATTTCGCATAATGCAGTTCACGACTACAATGTTTCTTACTCTTATTTTATTGTGAAGATGTCGGATGATGAAGTTGATGGGTGATCGTGATGGTGACACCCAGAGCTAGAAGGCCACGAGGAGTTCAATATGAGATGTTAGTATTCACATCTGCTCTACATAATTCACATCTGCTCTACATAATTCTGCAACTATATGTGTATGAGTACTAATCAAACCAAAAACTACCAATATTTATTTTATTTGTGAAGCAACAATGGTATGAAGAATATCTGCTATTGCCGGCGTGTTGTCTTTGTAGCAGCTCATTGAGAAGTTAGGCTTTAATAATGTGACTGATAAGCTTAAAATGATGAGAGATGTATGTGAGTCTGTTCTTGAATCCTCAGAAAGGAAGCAAAGCTAGCACATAGTGGTGGTGATATCTTGACGAGTTACAGAGCGGCCTTGCGGAGGTAGCTTGGGAAGGTTACCAAGGGATTGCATTGGATTATTTCTGATAAAGTATTAGCTCTGGATTACCACTGTAGTTGGTGTTAGTCCAGTTGTACTGGTGCCATACTACAATATCTGGGTTGGCACTTCAGTTGAATTCTGGATTTGTTCTTTTGGTCTGGTTCTCTCTTTATGATTGTCTTCTAGTATATGACCTGGTATATCATACTTCAAAACATGTTGGGCCTATTTTTTTGCGATACTCAGTGAGGAACATGTACAGGTGTGGGACTTGATAAAGCTTGGATATTATCTTAGTGCAAGGGATGATGTCGATCCCTCTAGGATAGGGATTACTGGTGAATCACTCGGAGGTATTATAGATCATGATTGCATCATGATACTGAATTAATACATAGACTTCACTTTTAGAAAACTTATCCTTTTTATTTGGAGCTGAATACAGGAATGCATGCATTGTTTGCTGCTTTTTGTGGATACACGGTACAGTGTTGTTGTTCCAATAATTGGTGCTTAGGTACACACAGTAGTAATTTTATCGATATGGGTGCACATAGTTTTGTGATTTGTCCCATGCAAGTAAAGCAATGCTCTTTGTGGTGGCTACAGGGGTGGGACTTGATAAAGCTTGGAGATTATCTTAGTGCAAGGGATGATGTCGATCCCTCTAGGATAGGGATTACTGGTGAATCACTCGGAGGTATTATAGATCATGATTGCATCATGATACTGAATTAATACATAGACTTCACTTTTAGAAAACTTATCCTTTTTATTTGGAGCTGAATACAGGAATGCATGCATTGCTTGCTGCTTTTTGTGGATACACGGTACAGTGTTGTTGTTCCAATAATTGGTGCTCAGGTACACACAACAGTAATTTTATCGATATGGGTGCACATAGTTTTGTTATTTGTCCCATGCAAGTAAAGCAATGCTCTTTGTGGTGGCTACAGGGATTTCAATGGGCAATAGATAATGACATGTGGCAAGCTAGAGTTGATAGCATTAAGCCTTTATTTGAAGGTTAGATGCCATGCATCCTCTAAGATTGGGCACACAACATTGAAAAAAAATACATCACAGCTGAAATATATTGTATCAGTTCAGAACATCTACATGTAAGTATCTATGTCATTTTGTCTTTCCTGTAGAAGCAAGAATTGATTCAGGGAAGAGTGAAATAGACACAGAGGTTGTAAAAAAGGTGACTATCTGATTTATCTGACATTTATTTCTGATTGTTCCATTGTAAATGTTTCATGATCGTGTATTGAAATACTTTTACCATGTTTGGGAGAAGATAGCACCTGCTATGGCTTCACAGTTTGATGCTCCCTACTCAGTTCCTCCGGTTGCACCACGTCCACTCCTCCTAAATGGTAAAACCTATCATATTTCTTATTGAGTGCTTCTGCTTCGTCCAATAATTATTGCATGAACCAACATATTCAGAAGTCTCTCACTTTTATGAGTTCAATGAGCACTTGTCAGGGCTGGGCTTCCAGTCTTCAGTATATATTTTTGTTTTATGATTTTATGGTTGAGCCAGAACTGTTGTTAACCCTTTGTTTAAAAATTAATGTTAATTGAGCATTTTTCTTGCTGCCAGAGCTTCATTTATCGATTAGCATGCAGGTGCTGACAACCCTCATTGCCTAGTCCTTGGTCTACAAGAACCTGCCTCAAAAGCTGCTGAGGCTTATGCAGAAGCTGGTTTTGCGGACAATTTCAAGGTAACATTCCATCTGCTCCTTCCGATCCAAATTAATTGAAGCAATTCACAGTGGTTACCGAACCTATAATTGTTCTTTGTAACATAACTGAAACTATAGATTGAGCCACAACTTAAATCAATAGTGGAAGATTTTAGTACCTGTACTTGTGCTTATGCTTTAGACATTTACACTTGTAAAATTGTTCTGACCCCTCAGTTACATGCTTGCTGACACAACATTACTCCAGTTAGTCTGGCGACAGTTCTTTTTAACAATGGGGCTAGAATAATTGTATGGCGTATGTTATGTTGAACTCATTAACTAGAACTATATATTTTTTTGATTTCTTGATTGCAGGATCCAAAGAACTAGCTCGACTGGACTCTAGATCACGGACAGTTTAGTCTTGGCATTTAATTAGGATGGCTAAATTACATTCGAGTTTCATTTGATGGATATTTGCTATAAGAATTATGAATTTTATGAATCTTCATATTATATGTATGGTTTTGAATATTGTAATTGAATGCCTGTATTTTTTTGGTTGCAATAGGCTATTGCCACAACCCACTTTTGGTTGCCACATGTTAGCACCACAAAAATTTAAATTGTCGCAATAGTTTCTCGCTACAAACAATTCACCCGTTGTGATACCTATTTATCACCGCCAAAACTAGTACGTTGCAATTTCCTATTACGACGACTGGAATATTTGTTACCATAACTTAATGCCACAAGTGTTGTGGTTCATGGCAAAATGCCTAATGCCACAAAAACAAGGATTGTTGCCATAGTTTATTGCCACTATTTAATATTGCCACGGAACAGTATGCACCACGAAACGAGCGTCGTTGGCATAGGTTGTTGCCACAAATGTCTATTGCCACGAGCTATTAGTCGCCATGATTCGTTAGATGTTGCATTAAGGCTATCTCCACAAAGCAAATTGTGGCATCAGATGAGGGTTGCCACGAGAAAACATGTGGCGACTTCCCACATGGTTGTTGCAATAGCACACTTTATTGCCACAATTGCTTTTTTGTGGCAATAACCTATTACCATGCGTCCAGTCGCAACGGCTGCCAACGAATGTTGTTTCGTCGCAATAGGTATTTATCGCCACAAATCGACATGTATTGCGACCAACAATTTTGTTGCAATAGACCCAAATCCTTGTAGTATAAAGTGAAATTCCAACAGACAACAGGATCTCGTAGCCATATTGCACACTGTGAGGCTCTTGTAAATAGCTGCTACTTCCTTCTTTTTTTGTGCCATATTATCGTATCTATATTGACTTGTTCCAAATACAGAGGAAAGCCCGTGCGGACCAAAAATAACCTGAACCGAATGCAGTGCAAATCTTCAAGGATTGCCACACCATCAAGATGAAGGGCATGATCACACCAGTTTAAGCCGCTGTTGTAAGTCCTTACTCCTCCTACCTTGAACTGATCGGTACTGTGATGTGTTCATATAACTACTTGGTTTGCAGCCAATGTCAGTTACTCTGTTCACTTTTATTCACAGTTCACTACTAGAAAAAGGGATACTAATGGCGCACCTAATTTGGCCATTAATGGCGCATTAGTGGTGCGCCATTAGTAGCACGCCATTAGTAATACTTACTAATGGCGCACCACTGGTGCGCCATTAGTATTTGGTATACTAATGGCGCACCACTGGTGCGCCATTAGTATAGGGCACGGTGCGCCATTAGTATGCCTCCCAGGGCCATGTATAGCCAGGTGCTTTGGTATACTAATGGCGCACCACAGGGTGATGCGCCATTAGTAACCTCGGCATACTAATGGCGCACTGCTTATGGATGCGCCATTAGTATCCTCTGGAATACTAATGGCGCACTGTTATGTGATGCGCCATTAGTATGAATATTAGGTTTTTTTTAATTTTTTAATTTTATGTTTTTTTTACACAGGTTACAAAATGTATAATTGGACAAAATATAGACAGCACACATCAACAACAGATTCATCGAATACAATAGAAGATTAGTCTCTGAATACATTTCATCATATTAGTCTCCAAATACAATTCATCACATTAGTCTCCGAATTGAAAAGACCGAACAAAGATAGAACATTATATTACAAGTCTCGAGACCGCGAGTAGCGAGTTTGTCTTCACATTACAAGTCGATATCGATCATCTAAACTACCATCACATAGAATAGAGTTGCGGTCATCACGATGAGCATCATCACGATGAAACTCGTCTTCATCCGGTTCCTCCAACGCTCCCTCCCCTCTCGTGCTAGATAGCGGGCGTATCTAGATTCGGCCTCGGCCCTAGTGGTGTACCCTTTGTAACTGTTTCCGCTGAATCGGTGAACCTGTCTCCGACACTCCTCCCAGTCGTCGTAGACTCCGGGAACCTTATCCCTGTACACGACATACGACGGCATCGCTATGCACTAGCGAAACGAAACGTTAGTACCAATTCACAAACAATACATAAGCAATATATAAGTATTCAACAGAACGATCGGAAGAGAAAAGCAAGACATTAATAACATCAATTACATCTAAGTTGAACGACTCTCGAAACCAAAGAGACATACTACAAGTTCATTAAAGTTTAATTACAACATGAGCCAATCGATGTTTCAGAACTAGACATATCATCACTGCTTTCGACTCGACTCAAGGGACCGGAGCGTGGATGAAGCCGCCGTCTTTGGTGGGAGTCATGAAATTACGGGCGTTGTCAGCCTGCATTTGTAGCATTCCGTCTATCTCACTGTTGGACGGTTGATTTCTGAGGTAGAACTGCCCCGAGGTACGAAGGACATCTTGATGGATGATTTCCGCAAACTCCGACTGGATGCGAAAGAATTCTTGTCTGATGTCCGCGTCCTGGATTGCCGACACGCTCGCGGCCCAATCTTTGAGTTTACTCGGTAGCAGAAGTTGATGATGGTCCCGTACGATCGCCCGCATGTGATGGATGGCGTAGTAGGCACCCTTCTGACCGCCAGGCGGCTGCTTGACGCAGCAGAACGTCGTATTGTGGGAGAACACGTGCTTGCCGTACTTACGAATAGGCCTGTTGAAGGTGCCTCCAGATTGGGCGTAGCCGGGGAGAACATCATCAAGAACCTTCTTGACATTTGTGTAGTCTACGTTCGACTGACGGTCCGGGTCGAAATACGTGGCCATGGAATATTTGGGGCTTAGGAGGATGAGCGTGCAATGTGTGTCACTGCAGAAAACACGGAATGTTAAAAGAAAAACGATCGAAATCTAAGAATTCGTATGTTACGGGGCGGTTGAGGGGAGGACTTACTCGGGAAAGTAAGGCACGAGGAAGTTATCCTTATCTGGGTTTGCCAGAATGACGCCTTCGAGGTAAGAACTCGCGACTTGTCGGTCCCCAGCGCTGCCCAAGATCTTGGCACGCATGTAGAAGGGGTCGACTCTCACGATGTCCGGGGTCTTGTCGCGAATGATCCGCATCTCCATACTCAGCGAAAATAGCCGAACGAAGGTGTAGTGTAGCGGATGAAGGTTCAACATAGCGTGGATGTCATCAAACCGCAGGACGATCGTACCCCCGATGTAGTTATCCACAAAGCCCTTGCCCTCTGGCACCTTGGCCACGAAAACCGGGTATGCCACATCCTTCTCTCTGAGACGCCGCTTCTCCAAAGAAAGAACACTGTCATGCAGACTCCGCATAGCACCGGCTGCAACATCAAGCATATTTCTCGGTAGCATCGGCCTACCCGCCACATGCACCCTCCTCATTAAATCCTCAGGTGAAGGTGGCCCGTCCTGAGCACGGATCGTACTCGGTGCCGGCTGGCCCGCACCCTTGTTAGTCTTTCTTTTGCGTGCCTTCTTCTTCTCCTGTAATGGGACCGAGTTCTGCTCACAGACCGCCTTCTTGAGTGTGTTGGGGCTGAGAATATTTCGCACCTCGCCTATCTGAGGCTCGGTGAAGTCGGCAGCTGGAGGCGTCTCCTGAGAGCTGAACGGCAGACGACGCCTGTTGCAACTTGGCTTCTCCGCGGTACCAGCTAGATCGCGCACGTATTTTGTTGGGTTGGGTTCTTGAGAAGGAGGCCCCATGAAGTCGCCCTCGTACCCATGATCGGCAAAGTACCGATCGACGTTGGCAAATGTATCGTCGTCGTCGTCGTTCTGATCCTGTGCCATATGCATGTTTGGATCCAGTGGCATAGGGATGTCCGGCACCGTTGCGGCGGTCTTGCCATGGGGCCGACTTGGCGCCGGCACGACTGGCGGTGTTGTCTTTGGGGTGGTGTCCCCCGCCCCCAAACGAATCTGGCTCTTCGGCCAAAGCAGGGGCCAGCTCAGGCAGGCGCTGAGGGTCATCACGTCATCATCGTCGGCCCCGACGGGTCGAATCGGAGGTAACAACTCGTCGCAGCCTGGCAGCACCCGAACCACTTGAACCCTAAACAAGTTGGGTGGCATCTGGGTACCGTGGAACAAGGGGTTGCCCGGTTGAACGATTTTGCCCTTGGCGACATCGACCAACTTATTGTTCACGAAGTGCAGGAGAGTGCACGGAACGTCGGCGGCGCCCTGCGAAAACATGTAGGGCGTCAGGGATGCCAAGTCAAAGGCAAGGAGATGAAGTCCTCGGTCGAGAGAGGCTTAATTAGTTACCGTGATGATGGCGTCGAGCTCGGCTAATGTCGAGGCACCGCCAAAGGCGGGCGTGCAGTTGACGGAGGGGCCGCTTGCTGCAGAGGTGCCGGCCGGCGTACACCCGGGTGCATTAAGCTCCCGTGCCGGCGTCGGAGACACCAATGGCCCCGCCATCGCGTTCTGCGAGTTGCTGGCCGTGAAGCTAGGAATCGGGGGCGGCCCCTGTTGGCCGCCCGCAAGCCACGCACTCAACCCCTGGATCAAGGTAGGCACAATGGCGGTGATCGTCGCTCAGAGTTGTTGTTGCACTTGCTCTTGGACAATCTCCGGAATCCGCGCCACCTGTGCCTTGAGTTCTTGAACCTCGCGCGCCTGGCTTTCCGAGCTGGTCTTTTTCTCCTTTCGTCCACCAATGTTATAGTATGACCCCCATTTTGTCGACAAGCCTTTGCCGGCCACACGACCAGCTGACGTCGGCTTACTGAGCTTATCCTTGTTCTTCATTACATTCAACGCCCTATTTAGAGTGGTGTCCCAAGGGTTGCTCTCAGTCGATCCCGAGCTACTGCTTTCAGTCGCCTGCGGAAGGAATGTGAACCATTTAGAAATTTGGCTTCATTAATTAGAATGCAACCATATGGAGCTAATTACGCGGGGGTGTATTCCTTACCAGAACACGCTCAAGCGCCCTGGTCTTCGGATCCGTGGTAAGCTCCTTTGTTTTCGGGTCCTTCTTGTACCGGGCCCTGACATAGTTCCTGGTCTGCTTGTCACCGTATTTATCGAAGAGGGGCGGTAGGCCTTGCTCGGCACGGTCCGCCTCCTCCTTGTCCCATATAGGCTCCGCCACTCTATAACCGCCGGGACCGAGTGTGTGTTCCCCTAAGTTCAGCTCCCGCATTTCTTTCCCCCACTGACTTGATTGGGAGTGTGCGGTGCTCGAGCAATTGATCTTGAAGTCGTTGTAGTCATCTTCGGTGATCGAAGGATTTTTCTCCTTGATCTTCTCATAACTCTCACCTTTCTCGATCATTCTCTTCACATTGCTTTTCCAAGTAGACAGGGCCTTGCTCATCTTCGTGAGGGCAGCATTGTTCACTTTATTCCCTTTGAGGCTTGTGTTTTCAAATTCAGCGGGGAACTTGTATCGTTCGTGCACCTTCGTGAAGAGGAGGTTGCGCAAATTCCCTCGGTCAGGATGCCTCAGGTTCTCGGTATTGATCGAGACGGTGCTCCGGAGAATTCACCCGAGCTGAAGCGAGTACCCCTTGACTATTCGTTCGGGCGCCGTTGGATTCCCGTCGGAGTCCACTTCAGTAACTTCCTCCTTGAGGGTGCGGAGCACGGTCGGGCGCCGGTCCTTCCGTTGCCTCTTCTGGCTGCCATGTGTGCATGCGCCGCCATCATCAGTGGTGGCATCCTCGGCGGCACCATCAGTGGTGGCATCAGTGGGGTCATCCTCGGCGGCACCATCAGTGGTCTCAGGATCGGTGGGGAAGGCGGTGTCCTCATACAAGTGAGGTTGTTCCTCCATCTCCTGGGACAGCTCCCAGAATGCCTTGCCGCCCGAACCCCCGGCCTCATCGTTGTGGGCCATGTTTCTCTCTAAATAGAAACAAAGTTTGGTCAAAAAGTTGTTTATTGTCAAGGAACAAGATCATGGTCTCATCATTTAGGGTTTGTCGACACCGAGGCATCCTAAAATCTAAGCTTTTATCATTGAGGGTTTTTCGACGCCGATGCACCCTAAAAGCCATGCATTAGTCACAAGTACCCCGGGGCACTTGATCCTACTTAATTAACTACTAAGATACCCCGGCCCATGCATTAATTAGTCACAAGTACCCCATATGTCCTATTTTTAGCAAAGTCATGCTAAAATTCACGGAAAATTTCAGCATGACCTTTGCTGAAAATAGGACATATGGAGTACCCGAATTTGCCGGAACGGAAGTTAATCGACATTCCGGCAAACTCAAGGGCCTTTCGGGGTACCTGCAAATTCATCACGACACACTGGTCGGAGACAAAACCCAGCAAACTAGCAAAATCATCACAATTTGTTTTCTGTAAAAGATGATCATCATCTTTACAAGTCTTTCTCAATGTGATCACAAGTAATTCAGAGGCATCACAAGTAATTCAGAGCAAAGAAACAGCTTAATACATGCCTCAGCTTATCAACAATCATTACTTGTCAAATACAGAAGAAGGAACAATTTATTTGTGACATAGTTACAAATGATGACAGAATAAAGCAAACACCATATACTAGCCTAAAAACAAGTGAAGTTTCACCCATATAAGAACAAGTGAATTCTAGTCACATTGAATCTGAAAGAGAATGCGAAATGCTACTTGGTATTTTCAATCTGGATACAACATAAATAGTGTTGGAATCTTGGTAATACACTAGTTCTAGAAGAAGTAGACAGACATATACATCCATTTAATTCAACATGAAGTTGACAGAAATATGCATGAACCATCTAGCATCCAAACATATATCCGGAGGACTTGAGGATTCTTTAGTCCAAACAATACATGAACAGCTTCCGATATGCTTTACTCAAGTAGGCAGTGGGTGTTCAGCCTATTAAAAACAAAAAATATCTATTGATCCTTTCTTCATTACATAGTCTATCAATAGAAGTAACTATGGGGTGTTTGGCTGCCACTAAAAATGATGCTTTTAATACTGCAGTATTTGCAAAACCTTGGTATTTTCTCATTTTTAAAAGAAGAGCTGTGGACCTCTTTTTATAAAACTGAGCTAGCGAAAGAAACGCCTCCATGCCCGACCACTGATCCCTGCCTCCCGTTATTGCCCGGGGTCACTAGGCCCTCCTACTTGTAATTATTGTTAATTTGCAGTTCCTAGCTAGACATAATGTTGTCCCTAACTGTCCCTAATCTGTTCAAAAGCTATGATGGATCATTTTCTGATTGACTAATATTGGTGCAAATCAGGTTAGTCCTCAGCAGTTACCAACTAAGTCTTTTTGTCCTTCTTTTCTGGAAGTTCAGGTGGGATCTTGTTCAGCAATCACGGCACCAATAAGAAAGAACAGAGGACAGTACACAAAATCGTTTGCTAATTCTCAGAACAGACCAAGCAACACTACTTTTGTATTGAGCACAGGTGTTTGTCCCTAAACCCCCAAGGTTTGCAACTTGCATACTTACTTTATTGACTTCTCGTGCGTAGTGCTGAGCTTATCCAAAACCTCAAAGTGGCAAATAAGATGTGGTTGCATAGCTAGTTGTTTATTTCAGTTGCCTTGCCAAATGCCAAAAGCTGGAATGCATAGCCTTTTCAACTTCAGAAGAAGAATATAGGCAGGAGATATCAGATAATAAAATAATTAATATGCGTCCTCTGAACTAGACGTGCTAGACTTACAGAGTTTCATCAGCACTGCAAAACTAAGGTTTGTTCTAGCTAAATTCATGAACTGCAAGAATTTGCCCAGGTCACTTATCTGCCAAGTTTCTTAAGACATATCCTGTTGACTGGTAATATAACTGTCAAACTTTACAGCGGTTCTGGTTGTCAAAAGAAGCGAAAAGCTGCAATGTAAGTAATTGTGGGAATATATTTTGTCGTCAAGAAAGGCTGCGTAAAAAGGAGGCAATAAACAGCAGGTCAAACAGTTGCTGATACATCAACGTTAAGGTTTTTATAGCAAGAGTAAAGTATTTCTCAAATTGATTGCAAATTTGGACTTTGGACCAACCTGTCAAAATTCAGTCACCAGAGAAGGGATAAGAAATAGTAAGAGAAACAGGGGAGCAATGAATCCAACAACAGTTAAAGCGCCATGCAAGGAGCATGATCAGAACCACCGGCCAACCTCATTTTATTTATTTCATTTTAGATCATAATAATATGTAAACAGAAACATCATAGAGAAAAGCGAGATGTGTTGTCGTACCTAACTGTGACTGATAAGGAAGTCAAACAAAAAGTTGCTGAAAGCCAAAAATGAGGCCGAGATAGGCACTAGTTTTTGATACAGTGAGGGACTTCTTTTCTTTATGCAATGACATTGCTTGCAAGAATTTTTCTATACCAAATCATTAGCATCTCCTATTTAATATGCTAAAAAATGTTAGCCAGCTTGATTATCTTATAGCTGAATTCACAGTACCAATATAGCAATCAAGACATATGAGTAGATCCCACTAGCAAACCTAACAGCACCACGAGCACTCCAACGACTCATGAGAGCAGAGAGATGGAGAGAGCAGAGAGAGAGAGGGGGGATGATACCTTGACGAGCTCCCCTGATGACGTGGGTAGTAGGGTCGGGGCAGCGTCCCGGGAAGAACTAGGCACACGCAGTCCGAGGTGCGTGCAGCCTGCGCGCGAGAGGAACCAGCATCATCAGCACAATCGAATCGAACAAAGGGGGAGGGGGAGGAGAAGAAGACCTTGCGAGACCTTCAATGGCGGGGTCGCGGGAGAGAAGAAGCACGCGAGGGCGGCGGGGCGGCGGCGTCGGCGTTGAGGGCGGCGGGGCGGCTGCGTCGGCGTCGAGGGCGGCGGGGCGGCGGCGTCGGCATCGAGGGCGGCGGGGCGGCGCCATCGGGAGAGGAGTGGGGAAGGGGATCGAGGGCGAGGGGCTCGGGCGAGGGAGAGAGAGGGGATCGAGGGCGAGGGCTCGGGCGAGGGAGAGAGAGGGGATCGATACGAAGTAGGGGGCACAATACTAATGGCGCACCACCCCTCTGTGCGCCATAAGTATATACATGCTAATGGCGCACCTCGACCTGGTGCGCGATTAGTATTTTTTTATTTCCGCTCGAGCCAACAGGTTATCTCCCACCCGACCTTATCCACATCAACTCCCCTCTACTAGCTCGACTGGTTAGGTGCCAGTTCTCACACCAGGAGGTCCTGGGTTTGATTCCCAGGCTCCACAAATTTTTTTATGCATTTAAAATGCTGTTTGATACTTATTTGTGTTTAAATATGTTCAAACTTGTTTAAATCATAACAGTAATTTTTTTATAAGACAGTAATAATTTTTTAAAAAATATCATCAAACAGTAATGGCGGTGGAGCGGGGGAGGGTGCGGGGGGTCGGTGGCAGCGGTTGAGTAGGGGAAGGGTGCGGGGGGTCGGCGGCGGCGGCCGGTGGACCGGGGGGTGCTCGGCGGCGAGGGGGACCGGATCTGGCGAGGTGGGATAGCGATCGAGATGGAGGGGGATCGAGATCGAGTGTCCATGAAATTTAAAAATATTCATGATAGTTTAAAAAGTGCCCATGAAATACAATCGAGAAATGAAGGCTACGATTTAAATACAATCGATCTTAGCTAGCTATCTGTTAACAATCTTCTTGCCCTTCTTTTTCGCAAATGGAGTTCTTCTGTGGAACGGACGTCCTTTAGGTAGGGTGGTCCTGCTTCTTCTTGTGGTGTATGCTGCTACTTCATCATCATCGTCATGTTCGATCCTCGGGTCGCCGTACTTGTCCAAGTCATGCTCATTGGCTACTCCATCCATTCCGATGATCTTCCTTTTGCCTCTCCTCATGACAACACGACTGGTCTTTGACGGGTCAGTAATGAAGAAGCATTGGTCCACTTGGGAAGCCAGTACCCATGGCTCATTTTTCGCGGTGACGTTTGCGCCCGCGGTCTTGGATTTGGCTTCGGGTATAACCATGGTGGTGAAATACCGGTCTTCTTTTAGGACGCTCTTGGCCCATCTGACACGGAACATCGAGACCTTCTCTCCAGCGTAGCTCAGCTCCCAGATCTCCTCGATCCTTCCGTAGTATCTGTCCTTGTCGTTACCGGTGTAGGATTCCATCGTTACCCCGGAGTTCTGATAACTATCGCTCTTCATGTCCTTGGCCTCGGTGTAGAATGTGTAGCCGTTGATATCGTACGCCTCATAGGTCATCAGGTTGTGCTCGGCGCCCTGTGACAAGGCGAATATGAGTTGTTCTTCCGCGGAAGAATCCTCATGTAAAGGGTACGACAGAAGCTTCTGCTTGAACCAACGCGTGAAACATGAGTTGTGCTCTTTGAGTATATCTCCGTCCGTCCTCTGTTGGCCTCGGTCATTGTACGTATTCTTAATAAAGGTTTTGTGCTCTACCACCCAAGGATCGACCACGTCTATGTGTTGTAGCGCGACTAGGTTTGCTCTTTCAAAGTCGACGAGTCGACCCTCGAAGTCGACATGCATTTCGCGGCGACCCTCACGGTGACCCCATCCAGCGAGCCTGCCGAGGTGCCTGTTGACTAGCAGACCAACGGGGTTCTCGATGCCTAGATAATTCGTGCAGTACGAGATGCACTCTTCGGTCAGAAAGCCCCTGGCTATGCTTCCCACTGGAAGTGACATGTTGCGAACATATCCTTTGATGACACCATTCATCCTTTCGAACGGCATCATGCTGTGCAGGAACGTCGGCCCGAGTTGGATGATATCCTCCACTATATGGACCAGCAGATGCACCATAACATCAAAGAATGCGGGCGGGAAGTACATCTCAAGCTCACATAGTATCACCACGATCTCTTTCTGTAGCCTTCTGAGTTGCCTCACGCCAATCGACTTCCGAGAGATGACGTCGAAGAAGTTGCATAGGCCAAATAGCGTTTCACGGACGTGCGCATCCATGATCCCACGGATTGCAACTGGAAGTATCTGCGTCATCAGCACGTGACAGTCGTGAGACTTCATCCCGCTGAACTTCTGCTTCGCTGGGTCTAGGTATCTGCTTATCTTCCCCGCGTAACCATAAGGAAGTTTTACTCCTAGGAGGCAGGTGAAAAACTGCTCGATCTCCTCCTGACTTAGAGTGAAGCACGTGGGAGGGTAGTCATTTCCGGTCTTCTTGGCCTTTTTGCCTTTGCGACGACTTTCTGTGTCCTGCTTCGCCTCATCATCATCATCATCATCATCATAATCATATATAGCGTGAAGCTCCTGCCTGATGCCCATTGATTTCAAGTCTGCCCTTGCTTTCGGCCCATCTTTGGTCCTCTCTGGCATGTTGAGCAGGGTACCAAGCAGACTCTCGCACACGTTCTTCATGACATGCATGACATCAAGGCTGTGAGGCACACGGTGGATCTTCCAGTACGGCAAGTCCCAGAAAACAGACCTCGTTTTCCATACCTTCAGCAGCGGCTCTGGCGCCTTTCGCTTATTTCCCGGCTCTGGCGCCTTTTGCTTATTTCTCGGCAGTGGGCAGTCTTTCCAATTTTTCAACAACTTGTCTATTTCCTCGCGGCTCCTCGTACACGGGCGTTTTCGGGGTTCGGTTTCACCATCGAACAGATCCTTGCGTTTCCTCCACGGGTCATCGTCACGAAGCCACCTTCGATGTCCCATGAACACGGTTTTCGAAGACCCGGGATCTCTATCTAGCTGGCGATACGTTGTGTCATCCATGCACCGTACGCATCCAGAAAATCCGTGGACTACCTGCCCCGCGACATATCCGTAACCGAGATAGTCGTGCACCGTCGTGAGCAGTGCGGCTCTCATAGGGAAATATTCTTTCTCTGCGGTGTCCCACGTATTGGCTGGCGTTTTCCACAGCGTGTCTAGCTCCTGCTTCAGCAGCCCCAGATACAGATTGATGTCGTTCCCTGGTTGTTTCAGCCCTTCAATTAGCATACTCATGTGAATGTACTTCCTCTTCATGCACAACCAGGGGGGAAGGTTGTACATCCACACAAACACAGGCCAGGTGCTATGTGTGCTTCTCTGGCTGCCAAACAGATTGACTCCATCGGTGCTCGCGCCCAGCACGATGTTCCTTGGATCCTTCCCAAATTCTGGGTATTCATAATTCAACGCTTGCCACTGGCTCGCATCCTTAGGGTGACTCAGCATCTTGTCTTTTTTATCTATCTCCAGATCATTTGCGTCATCTTCTCGCTTCTTCTCCTCCCTATCTGTGTGCCAACGCAGGAGCTTTGCTACCTTAGGATCCGCGAAATACCGCTGCAGACGAGGAGTGATCGGAAAGTACCACACCACTTTTCGAGGAGCTTTCTTCCTCTTCTTGTATCGAGTGACGCCGCACACCGGACATATGGTAGACTCCGCATGCTCGTCCCGATAAATGATGCAATTGTTCATGCAGACATGGTATTTCACGTGCGGCAAATCCAGAGGACACACGATTTTCTTCGACTCCTCCAAACTGGTCGGGCACTTGTTCCCCTTTGGAAGACGTTCGTGCCAGAATGACATGTTCTCGTCGAAGCATGCGTCGGTCATTTTGTGTTTTACCTTCATCTCCAGAGCCATGAGCGTTACTTTCAGGCGGGTGTCCTCGGGCCTGCATCCTTCATACAATGGAGTAGCCGCGTCTAACTCAAGTTGATCCACCTTGGCTTTCTCTCGGGCGGCAGCTCTTGCGTTATCCGTCTGCTTGAGAAGCAGCTCTTGAATATAAGGGTCCTGCACCCAGCCCATCGATGGTCCACCGTCGTATGCTCCGCCGGCATCATCATCTTCATGATCATGCCCGTCGTCTGCTCCGGCGCCATCTTCCTCATCATCATGTCCTGCATCTTCTACATGATGACTGTGTACAGCATCACCGTCGTGATCATCTCCTGGGGATTCTTCGTCTTCTCGCCCGCCCGAGCTGCGGTGGTTGCCTTGCTGCCCTTCCTCATTTCTTGCCCGGCCCCCATGGACGACTTCGTAGTCATCTTCATCACCTTGCCACCGATAGCCATCCATGAAACCACGCAAAAGCAGGTGGTCCCGCACCTGCCCGGAATCCGGGTCCGCAATAAGGCTCTCCAGCTTGCATCTTCGACATGGACATCTTATCTCCGTCTCGTTCTTTTGAAGCATCTCGGCCTTCACGGACCTCAAAAACCTATTCACGATGCCTTCGGTCATCGTGCGGACCATGGTTGCCTGCGGGGTAGAGCAAAACGATATTTTAGAACCAAGAAAAAATTTGGCATGACTTTCCCTAAAAATAGGACCAAAAAGAATGCTTAATGCCAAAATTATCGCCGAAACGGAAATGAATCAACATCGGCAAAATATTGGCAACTATCGCATTTCAAATACCGGTACACCTCCAAACACAAACACATATGCAACACCACAAACATATGCAACACGACGAACATACATAGATCTAGCTAGGCCATAAAAAGTGCATGTGCAAATTGTTGTAGGGAGAACAACATAAATATAGGTTCCCCCCTTACTTACCTATCAAAACAAGGTAATTTAACCACTTAATTTCAATGAATCTATGATGGAAATGAGGTGAAAAAGAGGAGGCACCCGAGACAAGGAGGAGGTGGAGAGAATGGAGTGGGGAGAAAGTGAGTGTGGGTAGGAGAGGCTGCCCAAAATATCTTGTTGCTGCCCACTTACTAATGGCGCACCAGCAGTAAATGCGCCATTAGTAATCCAGGTTACTAATGGCGCACCTCTATCAGATGCGCCATTAGTAGTTTTGCGAAAAAAAAGAAAAAAAATCATACTAATGGCGCACTCTCCAACGGTGCGCCATTAGTAGTTTGAACTAGTAATGGCGCACGGTGGGACAGTGCGCCATTAGTAGTTTTCCAACAAAAGGAGTAAAAAATATAATTAAAAAAACAGCATTAGTGGCGCACTCTGGTACTAGTGCGCCATCACTAGTTACAACTAGTAATGGCGCACCATGCCAGGATGCGCCATTAGTATGTTTGGACAGACGCGCTAGTTCAAAAAAATAAATTAGGATACTAATGGCGCACCCTAGGCAAGGTGCGCCATTAGTACTTTCAACACTAATGGCGTACCAGATTGTGGTGCGCCATTAGTATATACTAATTGCGCACCACCTATCTGGTGCGCCATTAGTGTCAATCCCACCTATAGCCCTTTTTCTAGTAGTGGTTGTCTTAACGTATCATTTCACCTTACATGGTTTAAAAGATATGAAGGATATTCTTTTGGTCTTGATCTCAGTTGTTATGTCCACGTGCGCACACAATGATAAAATAGCCTGTTTGTTTTAAATCTGTTTGCCCATGATATGAATGATGTCATACTATGTTCATCCTACTTTAAACCATGTCTCTTTATCCTTAGATGTCAACGAATGTGAGGAAATAGACAATACAGTAGGCATGCTACATGGACATATGTTCCGAAAGTGATTTTATTATGTAGTTGGCACTACAATACATGCTAATGTATTACAATAGTTCACCAAAATAAGCTATGTATAAACGTTTAACCTACTTTGTTTGTTTTTGTCTCATTAGAACTTATCTGGTACACTAATATAGAAGTTCAAACTTTCAGGAAGCTATGGAACAAATGATTGAACAGCCACAACCACCTAAAGGTGACGAGGCTACTACAGGCACAATGTCACCTCTTGTTGCAATGCGTCAGTATCTCTCCACTAACAATTTAAAAAGCACCTTCCTGCGTAATTCTAGGTTGGTTGTCAAGGTAACCTGGTCCAAATCGCATACTGAACAAAATCTTCCTGCTAGACAGAGTGATATATCTGTGCTCCAGAAACAAGTCCAATCCCTAATGGACGTTGTTTTGGAAACAAGAATAGTGGTTGAGAAATCTCGTCAAGATATGAATGGTTTTGAAACCAGACAATCAGACATTCGCTTTGTTGTTCAATAGCAATGGCAGAAAAAAGGTGGAGATCGTGCTGCTCCATCAGATTCTACAGCCTGAAACATTAGCACTCAGGTCAAATGATCTGTGCTTCTATACATCTGATGGTGCTTTTATCTGGAAGGATTGTAAACTTTATGCCAACATGCCTTTTGTTGTATGGTTGGATTTTATTTTGTTGTGATACAACAATAATGATGTTGTCTCGGGCTGCAGTAATTACGACGCTATTTTTGTATAGTGTAGGTTTGTCTTAGTAATGTATTTGGCCAAAAGCTTCTTAGGAGCCCAACATGCCAACATTTGTTGGCCCATTCCAGTTGGGATAAAAACTATTACGGGCCGAAATTGGCATGTACCCCACTAAAAATGTCTGGTCCTAAATCAGCATAAGCTTTCATATTTTTCTGGTAGTCATGTGCCCATAGTGGGCCTTTAACAGGCCTAAACATAATTTGGACCCTCAGTAAAGATAGGCCGTTTACAGGTGTAAATATCCCGAGCCCATAAAAAACATGGGCTTTTAATAGACCGAAAGGGAGATTGGGCCCTGATTGTGCCAAATAACCCACTGGACTTAGCAGGCCGAAATGGTGGCCCATTTACGATGCGGATCTTTCAAAGGCCGAAATTCGGACAAGCCGTAAATGCGCCGACCTAATACACGGGCCTTTAACAGGCCGGAACTTCGGTCTGGCTAGATTATCGTCATTTTTATATGGGCCGTTAATGGTCCCGATATGACGTTGGGCCACATATGGCCCATGGTTTACTTCCGGCGTTAACAGGACAAAAATGACAACATGCTGAAAGTGGCCCAAAGCTATAGTGGGCCTCTAACAGGCCGATTGTCAGACATGGCCGAATATGACCCAAATCCTTCAAGGTCATTTATGGGCCGAAAGTTTTGATGGCCTGTAAATGGGCCCAAATGAAGCCGGACCTTTAACAGGCCGGAAATACACTGGGCCATAATACGGCCCAATTACTTAGCGGACTGCTAACGGGCCAGAAGTGACCATGCGCCGTGTTGATGACCAGTTTAGGACAGGCCGTTGGTGGGCCGATTTGACACAGAATGTTGGGCCTTTAGCTGGGCCGGCCCATTATTGTCTGGAGAATCTTGTGGGCCTTTAGCTGGCCCGGCCCATTGTGGTCCGCAAAATCTTGTGGGCCTTTAGCTGGGCGGGCCCATTATGGTCTGCAAAATTGTGTGGGCCTTTAGCTGGGCTTTACCCATTATGGTCCGCTAAATTTTGTGGGCCTTTAGCTGGGACGGCCCATTATGGTCCAATAAATCTTATGGGCCTTCGGTTGGGCATGCCCATTTAAACTTTGTGGGCCACTTTTGGGCCGGTCCACATGTCAACATATCATAGGCCCATCTCGACAATTGGATGAGTGACACCTGTGCCAACGCGAAGCTGACGCGTGGATCCTTCAGCCAATGAGAATTTTACACGTGGAAAATCGGCATTGGTCGTGGCTGTTAACGGGTTATCAGATCCAAAATCCGCCCCGATAGCTTAACGGCGTTCCGTTATGGTGGATGCCACATGACGGTCACCCTTGACGAAAGCACTTTTGTGACGCGCGATTTATCGTGATGGAAGTGGACACTTCCATGATGATAATTTTGGCAATGTCATGGAACACTTCTACGACGGCACAGGTATGACTATCTTGATTCTGTCATAAATTTGTCATGGACGTACATGCATGACAGAAAACGCGACCTACTGTGACAAACACGTATCATCACGGAAGTGTATTTTTTTGTAGTGTTGCAGCACGCCGACTGCAGCGCTCAGGCGACCGGAGCGGAGATCGAAGCGGTTCCCACCGGCGAGATGTTCATGACCCATGGTTGGGGGGAGATCGCAAGGATCTATCGTGCGAGGGGCGCCCTTGCGATCCACTTCGAGTTCTATGGCGCTTCCATGCTCTTCTTCAGGGTCTTCGATGCCGAGGGCCGCCGCCTAGAGTGTTGCTCCGGAGGGGAGCGCCAAGCTGACGCGCGCCCCGCTCGCAGCCACTCCAGCGTTAGCAGCCCTTGGGAGTTCAACAGCTCTCCTGAGCTCTATGAGACTCCGGAGACGAGCGATGACAGCTACGTGCCCCCAAGTTCTCGCCGCGCTCGGAGCAGAGCTGCGGCGTCCGGCCATCGCCGCCGCTGATCTGGATGGGGTTGGCGTCGACATTCCGTGGCCCACTGTTAATGATGGCGTCCGCCAAGGGAGGGTGTAGATAGGATCCCCCTTAGTTTTGGCCTTGTGCCCTGCAAAGGATTATGAATTAACCCGTGGGGGCATGTAAGGGCCTGTAACACCTTTTGCGCTTATCTTCCTTGTTATGAAAACTTGGCAAACGCGTGTCCCATTAAGGCTCGGTCCCCCTATCTTTCCTCACGATAGCTTGTTGCTCTGCGCTGATAGGTCACGGTCCGCTGGCGGCTACAGCCGTCGCTGGTATGCCAGGCCGCGTGTCATGGTCAAGGCTAGGAGTTGCGCGGCCCGAGGTCTAGTAAGAGCCCTAGAGACGCGATGCTCAGGAGGTCCCCCGTAGCGCTCAAGCAGCCATGGTAAGGCAAGAGAGGGAGTTGACGTGGCCGCAACGGGGTTGCGGCAAGGCGAGGGTGACCATCAGGCCCCAACATTTAGCCGATCCGAGAGTGGGACTTACCTTGTCGACTTCGCGGCGACTCTTGACGGTGCACTAGTCCTGCGCGCCAACTTGCGCGGCATAGCCAGGCCGGCTCACACGAGTTTCCTTCCCCTCAAGCCCTCCTTAGTGCCCTACATCCTCATGTCCCGCTTTGCTAATCTTCCCCTCTAACGCGGGTCGGGCTGTCAAAAAGGTAGAGGAGGTAGAATGGGAGCGAGCTCAGCCGCCGCTGGTATGCCAGGTCGCGATGCCGTGGGCAAGGCCAGGTGGTGAGGGCTGGAGAGCCAGTAAGAGCTCCTGAGTCGCGATGCTCGGGATCCGCCCTTTTTACGCGCAAGCGAATTGCATGAGAGAAAAGGAGGCACGCGGTGCCGCCTGCTACCCTTCCCATGGGTTCCCTTTGACAGGCACAAAAAACATGGTTTGCCGTTACAGCTGCCGGCCCGCCGCTGGTTGCTTTGGATGGGGTGAAGGCACTGAGGGCCTGGTGAGGTAACGTGCGTGGGGCGTGCCGTGAGCCAGAGCTCGACCGCTCATATTTGTCGACGTGGAAGGGACGGACCCATGCACCAGCACCGTGCCTGTGAGGCTCCATGGGAGGCGATGGTTGAGCAGGAGATAGCCGTAGGCAGGTTAAACATGAGTAGCAGATCAACATGGATAAATGCAGGAAGATACATGCCACCGGGTCCGGCCCGAGCGGCTTGGGGATGATGCAGCCCGAGGGGTACCCCCAGCAAGGTAAGATAAAAGAATAAGCAAAAGGGATACATGCCGCAGGGACGGACCCACACGGCCTGGGAATAATGCTGCCCGAGGGGCGCTCCCAGCTAAACGATCTCGGAAGATGTCACCTGGTTCTGTAGACGAAGAAGAGTCGGTGTGGCTAAAGGAGTGCGTTGAAGAAATGACTCCTCACGAGCCACCGGGGTCCGGAGCCTCGGGAGGCTCTGGGGGCTCGGGAGGTTCCGCGAGAACTGTCTCCATCTCTTCTAGGACGACGTGGTACCTAGCCTCCTGAGCCGCCAGGACACGCCGCACGTTGCACTGATATGCCGGCGCCACGCTCGACAAGCTGAAGGGCATGCGAACGTAGCTATGTGGCGGGCCCTCGCAGTGGCCCACACGCGAAGGCCAGAAGCGCTCCTGAGACACGGCCCTGTTGAGCCCTGGGACGTCGATGCAGACACGCAACCCAGCATCCTCGCCAAGATGGGGAGCTGCACCTTGTGAGTTGCTGTCGTCGCGCAGGGCTCTTGCATCTTGCAGTTCCTGGGTGGTCCTGGCGATGAACTCTTGAGTGGTGGGCGGTCCTCGCCCTGTGTTCTCCTGAGGGTAACGTGACGGGAAGCACGCTTCCAAGTGGTGCCCAAGCGCCTCCCACGTGAGGTTGACAAGTTCTGAAGCCCTCCAGAAGAGAGCCCCCGAGCCGTGCCCGAGGAGGGCGCCGGGCGCGCCTTCCTATGCGACAGAGGGAGGCACCCCTGGGACGGACGCTGATCTTGACACTACTAGGAAAAGGCCTACTAATGGCGCACTGGTTTTGCCTACTAATGGCGCATTACCGGTGCGCCATTAGTAGCACGCCACTAGTATATCTTACTAATGGCGCACCACTGGTGCGCCATTAGTATCTGGTATACTAATGGCGCACCAGGCAGTGCGCCATTAGTTTTGCCCACGGTGCGCCACTAGTGTTTGCTATACCAATGGCGCACCACACGGTAATGCGCCATTAGTAACATTTTTTTTATTTTTTTTCTTAATCTCAGGTCACTATTTCACCTATGAGATATACAACAAGCATCCATATAACAATCATAGCCAACACACAAGTTCCATCATATATACATAGATAGCCAACACACAAGTTCCATCATATATACATACATAGCCAACACATAGTTCCATCGTTACATATTACAAAAGTTTCACATTGTTCATCCAACACCGTTCAGTTCTCATGCATTGTTCTTCTCCTTCTCCTTCCTTAGCCTGATACGCCAAGAGCGGCGAGGCGGTGGAGGCGATGGAGGCAGTGGGATGTAGTCTTCTACCTCAATTGGCGTTGTCATGTCGCCCAGCTGTGGGATCGCCGGCGCCAACACCGGTGCGTGGTCATTGTCAGGCACCACCACCATCGCGAAGCCACCTTCAGGCACGACAATCACTAGGTCATCCTCAGCCACCTCCATCTCTTGCCCATGGTCAGCCACCACCATCTCTTGCCCTTGGTCAGCCACCACCATCTCTTGCCCTTGGTCAGCCACCACCAGCGCTAGGTCATCCTCAGCCTGATACCCATCGTCATCCTGCAGCTCCTCATCCCCACTCTGCTCCTCTTCTCCCGCACTCCAGTCCGGATCATCCTTCTTGTTGTCTATGCTGTTGCCGGAATCGTTGCTGCTTTCGCTACAGCCATGGTCGCTGCTGCTTTCGCTACAGCCATGGTCGCTGCTGCTTTGGCTGTAGCCATTGTCGCTGCTGCTGCTCCCATTACCTGTCCAAATGCAACAATGACCGTTAACAATCAATGTGAGACAAAGCCAAATTTAGAGGAATAAGAAGAGGCAGAACGTACCGGCATCATAATCTTCAGCGTAGCGCATGCGACACATAGTCGTGTTGAACACCTTCACGATGAGCGTGGTGGCGTCATCGTCGTACCTGAAGAGAAGGAAGTACCCCAGCCGCAGGTCGTAGGCATGGTAGAACTTCTCCCACCCACGAGACAAGTACATGTGGCCCTCCTTGATCTCCAACTCCACATCCCACAGCCTGCGAAACCCGCTGCCGGCCTGTCGCACCTTCACATTATTTGGCGGATCTTCACCCATCAGCATGTTCTTAAAACTGTCAGGCAGCCTCTGCAGTTTGGGACAATGAGTGATGTAGGGAAACAACAGATATCATAATGAGATGGGTGAAGCTAGGGGAGATCTCTCATTTTATACACCTGCGTCATGGATGATACTGAAGTCCCAAGAATGATAGTGAAGAACTCGGAAGCATCCAACTCGTACTGCGGTGTCACAGAGCGGCGGTGGCTGCTTCCCGCCATCTCTGATAAGCAGCAAAAGAGATATTTTTATGATACAAGAAGAAAGCATCCACAACTACAGTAAAAACAAGCAACTACACACACACACAGGAATTTCAGCATGACCTTTGCTGAAAATAGGACATATGGAGTACCCGAATTTGCCGGAACAGAAGTTAATCGACATTCCGGCAATCTCAAGGGCCTCTCGGGGTACCTGCAAATTCATCACGACACAATGGTCGGAGACAAAACCCAGCAAACTAGCAAGATGATCATCACCTTTGCAAGTCATTACTTGTCAAATAAGGAAGAAGGAACAATTTATTTGTGACATAGTTACAAATGATGACAGAATAATAAAGCAACACCCTGCACTAGCCTAAAAACAAGTGAAGTTTCACCCCTATAAGAACAACTTTATAAAATCAAAGAAGTTGCTAATTTTTTTGTATCCTTCATATACACTGGAGTACAATTAATGCTTTATAATGTTCCGTCATCATTACAGAAAATTGACAATTGTCCATAACAGTTAATTGAAATGCAGTACTCACTAGATCTATCCATCACCCTAGAAAAAAACTGCACTCCTAGAACATGGCTACTACTATTTTTCTGCTTCTAGGAAAAACAAGTCAAGCAGAGCATGGAAGCAAGTTTTGAGCATCGAAAGTTCCAATAGCCTGTTGCAACAACTATTTGTGCAGAGATCAGCATGAACAGAGACAATAACTATAGGATTTGTTTGATGATATCTTTTTTATACACTTACTAAAACAAGTGTGATACCAATTGGATCACTGTTCACTGTAATCTTTTCTTTACAAACGGCCTACTTATAGCCCTATTTATACCCTTTCTCGGGGACTTCAACGGGCCTTACAAGCTAGAACTGAAAAGGAAGGTCAGTTTTTTCAGAGTGAAAATAAATCTGCAGATTCAACTAATGATACTATGAACTTTTGATCTGAAAGAACATGATCTTGTCAAATGCAGCAAGCAGAAACAGAGCAATCTTTTTTTCTATCGAAACAGAAGAAACAAGTTTGTCAACCACATGATCTTGTCAAATTTAGTAAAAGTTTGGGTATTCGAAACTACTAGTCTGAAAAACAGTTTATGTGGTCTGAAACTTTTCCTAGTGTGTTTCAGACTTTTAGTAAAAGTTGTTGAATCAAATCAGTTCTTTGATACTATTATGGACAGATTTAAAATCCACACTAAACCTTGATATGTGAGCTATTCGTTTTGATGCTACTGTGCTTTAATACGATATGCCGCTAGTGGAAGACTTTGGAATTTGAAAACCCAAATCAGTCCAGTCTGCCTAGTTCAGCTTCACAATGTTCTCTAGCTAGGAATCAAACCCTAGAACACATCAGAAGGTAGCCTAGGGGGGAGGAGGGGAAGGGGGAGAGGAGAGGAATCACCTGTGGGATAACGACAGGTTGCCGTAGGAGGGCGCCGACGTCGAGGAGGCGGCGGGCGGCGGCGCGTCGAGGAGGAGGCGGCACGTCGAGGAGGAGGCGACGCGTCGAGGAGGCGGCGACGCCTTCTTTCTTCCCCGAGCCCTTCCTCGAAGACGGCGATGGGGGCGCGGGCAGGGGCTGTCGGCGACGGCGACGGAGGGCAGGGCAGGAGCTGCAGCGGTGGGGGGCGCGGGGGCGGCGGCGGCGTGGGTCGGGGAAGCGGGCGGAAGTGGAACTGGCGAGAGGGAAGGACGAAGGGGTCGGGCTAGTTAGGGGGGAAGATTACTAATGGCGCACCTCCTAGCGGTGCGCCATTAGAAATCTTTTTTTAGATAGCAATGGCGCATGCACGAGAGGTGCGCCATTAGAAATCTTTTTTTCAGATAGCAATGGCGCACCACCAGACCGGTGCGCCATTAGTATGTTTATTTATTATTATTTTTTAAAAAATAAATATGAATATGAAACAGTAATATTTTTTTGTAAAAACAGTAATATGTGTTGTTTAATAACAATTGTAGTCTACACTTTATTATTATTATTTTTTAGAAAATGAATATGAATATGAAACAGTAATAATTTTTTATTAAAATAGTAAATAATTTTTTAAAAAATATCATCAAATTTGTTATTTGAAAATATCATCGGCGGCGGCGGTGGAGTCGGGGAGGGTGCGGTTGGGTCGTCGGCGGCGGTGGAGCGGGGGAGGGTGCGGGGGGTGCTCGTCGGTGGTGGTGGAGTGGGGGAGGTTGCGGGGGGTGCTCGTCGGCGGTGGTGGAGCGGGGGAGGGTGCGGGGGGCTGGTGCTCGTCGGCGGCGGTGGAGCGGGGGAGGGTGCGGTGGGTCGTCGGCGTCGGTGGAGCGAGCGGGAGAGGGTGCGGGGGGTGCTCGTCGGCGGCGGTGGAGCAGGGAAGGGTGCGGGGGGTGCTCGTCGGCGGCGGTGGAGCGGGGAGGGTGCGGTGGGTCGTCGGCGGCGGTGGAGCTAGCGGGAGAGGGTGCGGGTGGGATCGAGATCGAGATGAAGGGGGATAGCGATCGAGATGGAGGGGGATCGAGATCGAGATGGAGGGGGGAATCAAGATCGAGATGGAGGGGGTAATCCTCATGTAAAGGGTACGACAGTAATGGCGCACTGTGAAACGATGCGCCATTAGTAGTTTTTCAAAAAAAGAATAATTTTTTTTACAGTAATGGCGCGCTGTCTGTTTGGTGCGCCATTACTAGTTAGAACTAGTAATGGCGCACTTCGACCTGATGCGCCATTAGTATGTATGGAAAAATGGAAAAAAATATATTTAACACTAGTGGCGCACCCCGTTTCTGGTGCGCCATTAGTGTCTTCCACACTAATGGCGCATCACCAACAGGTGCGCCATTAGTATATACTAGTGGCGCACTGCTTCCCTGGTGCGCCATTAGTATCAATCCTATCTATAGCCCTTTTCCTAGTAGTGTGATAAGACTCCTCTCACGGTGCCATCCTCCTGAGGTCCTGGGCAGCGCAGCTGCTTCTTCCTGGGAATGGACTCCGGAGGGCCCTCACTTCTGCTGCCGGGGTCGTCGATTGCTGCACCCTGGAAGGCGCACTTGAGGGAGCACACCACATCTCTTTATTCACATGGGACCGTGATGATTCCGCCGCTTCCCGGTATCTTGAGGACGTTGTAGCCGTGATGGGTGACTGCCATGAACTTGGCCAGGGCCGGATTCTCGAGGATGGCGTTGTACGGTAGGTGGATGTGCGCAACGTCAAAGTCGATGAGCTCGGTGTGGTAGTTATCGCGCGTGCCGAAGGTGACGGGCAGGCGGACCTTCCCTATCGCCGTGGTGGAACCGTCGGTTAATCCTGAGAAGGCTTGGTAGGCTGAAGCTGCTCGTATGACACTTGGAGTCTGTCGAACGTGTCGATGGACAGGACGTTGAGCCCTGCACCGCCGTCGATGAGGGTCTTGGTCATTTGCACATTGCTGATGACTGGGGAACAGAACATAGGGAGGGCGCCAGCGGTGGCTGCGCAATTGAGCTGATCTGCCGAGTTGAAAGTGATGGCGCATTGGGACCACTTGAGCGGGCGCGTGGCCTCGAGCTTGGGGAGCACCGCATTCACCTCGCGACTGAACTATTTGAAGATGCAATAAGATTCTGGGGCCTGGGCGCCGCCCAAGATGCAAGCGATCGCACGCGGCTCCTGGAAGCCCCCAACCCCCTCGTCCTGGTGGTGGTCGTCGTTCCTTCTTGGTGGCAGCAGCGGGGGAAGACCGGTGTTGCCCTGGGGGCGATCCTCACGAGGCGAGTCCCTCTCGGCGCCTTCACGAGGTTGGTCCTGCCAGCGGTCCTCGCGAGGCCTGTCGCGCCATTCCTAGCGCGGGCCACGGTTGTCCCTGCGTCCGCCTCCACGTCCTCTTCCTCGGCCGCATCCCTAGTCGTTGCGCTCGGGGCGTCGACCGAAGCGCCCTTCTCGTATGGCTCTGAGCTCTTGACAGTCACTGGTGTTGTGGGTGTTCAGGTTGTGGAAGGTGCAGAACGGTCGGGTGTTGTTAGATGACTCGGGCAGATCTCTGCCCGGCTTGGTGTCGGGCTTCGGTGAGAGCACAACTGCCTCCTTGTGCTTTAGGTCCTTGGCCTTGGCTTTCTTCTCCTCTGCACCTACGGCTGGCAATTCTAAGAAAGAGAGAGACGCCCCTCCTCAGCTCTTGTGCACTTGGTCGCCAGGTTGAACAACTCCTGGGAGGTGCAGAGTTCCTCATGGATAGCGAGCTCTTCCTTCATCTTCACGTCACAGACAAAGTCGGAGAACGCCGAGATGATGGCCTCATCCGTCACCTTGGGGATCTTAAGGTGAGTGTTGTTGAAGCGCTGAATGTACTTTTGGAGGGTCTCTCCTGGTTGTTGCTTGATGCAGCGTAGATCACCCGCGGCCTGCGGTCAGTCGTGAGTGCCTTGGAAGTTAGCGACGAAGCGGTCGCGCATTTCATCCCAGAAGGAGATCGAGCCGTGCTGCAGGTTTAGGAGCTAGGAGCGGGCTCCATCCTTGAGAGCCATGGGAAACCAGTTCGCCATGTCTTTCTCATCGCCGTTGGCCGCTTCCATGCTTAGCTCATAGAGCTGCAGGATCTCCGCGGGGTCGACGGCGCCGTCGTATCGAGGAGGCAGGTCCGGCTTGAACTTGCCTGGCCAGGCGACGCTACGCAGCTCAGGGGTGAAGGCGTGGCAGCCAGCCGTGGTTGTCGTGGTCCACTTCGGAGGTGGAGCTTGGTCTTGGCGAGGTCCTCGCGGCGCCGCCACGGCGGTGCGCAGTCTTGATGAGGTGGCGCGGGGAGTGCGCCGCGGGATTTCTTGGCAGCTTCTCTCTTCGTGCATGGGCACCGGGCGGGGTGGATCACGCCGCGGAGCCGCGCGCCATGGTGCCAAGGCACCATCTTCAGGCAGTGGCGGCGGAGGCGTGCCATGGGTCTCATTGCCCATGGCTTGCTGAGGGCGAGGTAGAGAGAGGGACGGCGCCGGAGAGCCCCCTGCGGCGCGGACAAGCTCGGCGACGTGGTCGAGCCACTCCTCATATAGGTCGTCGACTTTGCGATAGCGTAGGAGTTCGTTCGCTGCGAGGAGCACCGCCCACGCCTTCATGGGAGCGCAGCGCGCGTGAGACGAAGAACCGACAGGGGTCAGCGATGGAGTGTCGGTGTGTCCGTCCTGCCGCACCGAAGGGTGCAGCGAGGACTCCTGTTGCTCATTCCCCGCCGGGCCGGTGGCAGCGTTGGCGGCGGGGGAGGAGAACAACGAGGTGGCCTGCCAACAAGAGCCGTCTGAGCCACGCGAGCGGTGAGGGCAGCCCGACGCTCAGCTCGAGCACGGCGAGCGTCCGCCATGGAGACGACGGAGCGACGAAGTGACTGATCGACGCGAGGGAAGCTATGACGTACCCCTACCTGGCGCGCCAAATATCGGATGTGGGGTTCCGGCAAACTCTTAAGGTTCGAACACTGGGTGCGCGCGATGTCTTTCCCTCACCGATCTATGCCCTAGCTCGCTAAGATCTCGCGGACGAACTCGACGAACTAGCAACACAGAGAGACACGAGGTTTATACTGGTTCGTGCCACCGTTCTGGTGTAATACGCTACTCCAGTGTGGTGGTGGTGGATTGCCTCTAGGGCTGATGATGAACAGTACAAGGGAAGAATATCCTCCTGAGATTGAGGTGTTCTTGTGGCTAGGCTCTCGATCGGGTTGGATCCAGCTAAGATGAGATGAGATGACATGACATGAGATGAGATGAGATCCCTACTATGGTGGCTAGCTGTACTTATATAGGCCCTGGTCCTCTTCCCAAATATCGAGCGGGAAGGGAGCCAACAACGGCGGGCAAATTTGAAGGGGGACAGCTAGTCCAAGCTATCCTAACAAAAGTGGTCTTCGCCTGCGAAAAGCTCTGGTGGTGACGCCGTCTTTGGCTCCCCGATGACCTCCGTCTTGCCGTCCTCCTGGTCTTGGAATCGTTGCACCAATATAGCAACCTTTCCCTGATGCCTCAGTACCCTTCGCCTGCGCTGGCCTCCTTAGCACCAAAGAGAAAATAAGGACGCTGCGCGCGCTGGCGCCCGCCTAGCGCCCGCCTGGTGTCGTTCGTCATGGCTCACGTCACAAGAGCCTCGTGAGGTTTGCCCCGCCTTGATATCTCTGATCCTCGTGAGCCTGCCTAGCTAGGCCACTCCAGAGGAGGTCTTGCGTTGTCCGCCTCGCGAGGCTTGGACCCTCGCGTGGATCTTGGATGCCTTGTTGATGAAGATGGGTCGTACGGCCTCCAAGCTTAGTCACGCCGCGGGCCGCAGGCAGGCAAGTCTGGGACCCCCATTCCCAGAACGCTGATAAAGACTTATATAAAATATGCAACCTTTATTATTAATGTATGACAACTTCTCTATAAATAGGTGTAAGATTACAAGAACATCTTTGAAAAAGTACGATGATTTTCTCATAAATGCATCATGACTGGAAAAAATTTGTGAACATTTTCAGAAAGTGTGTGAACTATTTCTTTAAATAATATGAATTATATTCATAAATGTGTGACCATTTTTAAATTATATGGTTTAATAAACACATAAACATTTCTTAAACTTATATCAACTGTTTATTAAAATGAGTGAATGTTTTAAATTTATAGGCCATTATTTTTAAAATGCGAAGACCGTTTGATATGAACACTTTTGAAATGCATCAGCACTTCTGAATTTCATAAATATTTACACGTACATTTGTTTAAAATTAACATTTATTCAAAATGTCATAACATCATTTAAAAAGGTGAGAAATGTGTTTTTGGTCCATCAAATTTACCAGAAATATAAATTTTGGTCCCACATTTTCTATTACTCGATATTTCATCCCTAATGTTTTAATACCTGGTACACTTCGTCCAAAACCAGAAATGAGGACGTATTGGGCGGATATGTTAGCTGTTTACGTCTATGTACTTGCTATGTCAGAAGGTCAACAGAAAAGTCGAGGGCCGTAGCTGGAGTCGCGCTGTTGAGGCGCTCTTACCATCGTGGACGTGGAGCATGATAACCTACATGTATGTATGAGTGTGAGCTTTGTACGTAGTCTACGGTATAGGCTAGTATAGCATGCGTGTGTGCAGTTTTCCCTGAAGCACACACGTTCCTCCACTTTGATCATGGCCTCCCACGATCTCCATCGTGGCCCAATGCCATCTGATCCAACTGTATATGTACCCCCCAGATCAATGCAAAGCGCGTGTTTGATCTCTCCACTGAAACATGGTATCAGAGGCCGCCGAAACCAATCCTTTCGCGCCTCCCCCTTCCGCTGCCATGAAGCTGCCATGAACACCAATCCTCTCGCCACCCCTGACACCTGCGACGACGACGCGCCCGCTCCAGCCGGCGTGCTCCATACTGCTGCCCTCGCGAACGCCCCACCAGCGAACGCTCCCCCGGCGAGCGCTCCTCCTGCGCCTCCTCTCGCCCCCGGTGCATTCCCGTCCGCGGTGCTCCAAACGATCGACATCCGTCACCACGTCCCGATCACGCTTCACCTGCACGCCGGCAACTATGCCCAGTAGCACCGTTTCTTCCTCACCATCGTCGGCATGTTCGGCGTCCGCGACCATCTCGTCGCTCCTGCCGCTCCTCGTCGCCGCGATCCTGAGTGGGTCATGGTTGACCACTGCGTCATCCATTGGCTTTACGCCACCATCTCGCCGGAGCTCCTGGATGCCGTGATGCAGCCGGAGGACACCGCCGACATACTCTGGGCCGCGATCGACGGCATCTTCCGCGACAACAACCTCGCGCACGCGGTGTACCTGGACGCCGAATATCACGCCGTCGTCCACGGTGACCTCACGGTGATGCAGTACTGCACCCGCCTGAAGCAGTTCGCCACTCTTCAACATGCTGCGTGGCCTCGGGCGCAAGTACCACGGCGCCGTTCCCCACCTCACAGCCCGTGTGCCCCTGCCTACGTTTCTGGAGGCTCGCTCGTTTCTCCTTGTCGAGAAACATCGTGCCGAACAGGCCGTGCGGCGGCAGTCTGCGCACGCGCTCATCGCGGCACGGCCGCAGTCTTCACCAGGCAACCCCGCGCCCCCCTAGCTAACCGTCGATGGCGAGGGCAGCCGTGGGCGTGGCGGCAACAGACGTCGTGGCCGTGGCAACGGAGGCGGCTCTGCACCGCCCTCTCCTTCATCGCCCGCCCCTCGCCCGGGTGCCCTGCCAGGCGCCGCTCCCGGCGCCAACTCCTGGACCGGCATGGTCCAAGCATGGCCCATGCCCTGGCGTGCGCCGGGTGCTGGCGTTCTTGGGCCACGCCCTGGTGTTCCCCCGCAGCAGGCCTTCTTCGCTGGCGGTGCGCCTCCCGCCCCTCTCTCCTACGGCTACGGTGGCTACGGCAACTACGGCTGCTACCCCGCCCTCCTCCCCGTCGTCACCTACGGCTCTCCGGGCGCCAGCTTCAGCAACGCGCCTCCATCGCCGCAACAGCCGTGGGATATGGGCGGGCTCCAGACCGCGCTCCCGGCCGCCCACTCGTCCTCCCTGTCGCCGTCCGGCACCTCCGACTGGTACATGGACTCTGGTGCCTCGTCGCACATAACATCCAACCCCGGTACCCTCCACTCTCTCCGTCCCTCCTTTCCTCCTCGCAACATCATCATAGGCAATGGAGGGCGCATGCCGATCACCCACACTAGGCGCGGCTCGCTTATTGCATCTAACACCTTCCTAGAACTGCATAATGTCCTGCTCTCCTTCCATCCTCACAAACCTGCTCTCTGTACGTCGTCTTACCAGCGATAATCCTGTCTCGGTTGAATTTTCCCCCTTTGGGTTTTCTGTCAAGGACATCCGCACCCGCCTGGTGATCCTCATATGTGATTCGGTCAGCGACTTGTACCCGGTGTACCGCAACCCCGCTGTTCCCCGCGCCAGCTACTTCGCCGGCGTTGCATCTAAGGAGCTGTGGCACAACCGTCTTGGTCATCCCGACGACGAGGCTCTGCGTCGTGCTCTTCATCAGTTTGATTTCACCTGCGCTCCGTTTGCCCCGCACTCCTGCTCTGCCTGTCGGCTTGGCAAGAACACCCGCCTACCATTTACTTCTTCCACCACTAGTAGCTATTTTCCTTTCCAATTACTTCACTTAGATGTCTGGACATCTCCTGTGATTATCATTTCTGGTTTCGAGTACTACCTACTGATCATTGATAGATGTACCCACTATGTATGGACATTGCCCCTTCGCCACAAATCTGATGTAATTTGTGTGCTTACCGAATTTTATGCATATGTCCATACCCAGTTTGAGCGTCCTATTCTTGCGCTCCAGACCGACAACGGGCGCGAGTTTGACAACCTCGCCGTCCGCTCCCTGCTCACTCGCCACGGCACGGTGCTCCGCCTGTCCTGCCCTTACACGAGCCAGCAGAACGGCAAGGCCGATCGCGCGCTCCGCACTCTCAACGAGAGTGTGCGCGCTCTTCTCTTTCACGCATCGCGCCCGCCTCGCTTCTGGGCTGAAGCACTCTCCACAGCCACCCTTCTCCTCAACTACAAACCGTGCCAAAAGAGCTCGCCGTGATCACCCTATGAGCTCCTGCTCGGTGTGGCTCCGGGCTACTCCGCATTACGGGTGTTCGGCTGCTTGTGCTATCCCAACACCACCTCCACTGCGCGTCACAAACTTGATGCCCACTCAGTCGCCTGCGTCTTCCTTGGCTATCCCTCGGACCACCGCGGCTATCGTTGCTACGACCCCACGACTCGGCGTGTGCTCACCTCTCGCCATGTGCGTTTTGACGAGCTTACTTTCCCTTTTGGCACGCCGCGTCTACCACCCCCTCCCGTCGTTCCCCAACCACGCCTGGTGCCGGCGCCAGCTCGTGTTCCACCGCCGCTCGCACCCTGCAACCCGCCAATCCACTCCGCCACTTCCCCCACTCCGCGCGCGCAACCATCACCTTTAAACACTCCCGTTGGATCTTCGTCCAACGGTTCCTCGCTCGCCCCAATCCAGTCCACACCATCCAGTGGCCCCCACTCCCCACCCTCCCCCATGCGCACGTCCGCCCACCATGCACCCCTCGGATCTTCATCCGACGGCGCAGAACCGCCCGCACGTCCAGCTCCACCCCCGACGTCATCACTTGCGCTCGCGCTGGCGTCTTTCGCCCTAATCGCTGCTATGCTGCCGATTACGTGTGCGTCGCCTCCACTGATGCCTCCATCACTCCCATCCCGCATTCCGTCCGTGCGGCTCTTCGTGAACCCAACTGGGTGACCGCCATGCAGGAGGAATTCGCCGCGCTCACCGCGAACCGCACTTGGGAGTTGGTGCCCAAACCTCGCCGCGCCAACGTCATTACTGGAAAATGGGTTTTTCGTCACAAGACACGCGCGGATGGCACCCTGGAACTCTACAAAGCCCAGTGGGTGGTGCGTGGCTTCAACCAATGCGCTGGCGTCGACTACACAAAGACTTTCTCTCCTGTGGTCAAGCCAGCGATGATCCGCACCATCCTCACGCTCGCCGCCTCTCGCCGGTGGCCAGTCCACAGCTGGACATCAAAAATGAGTTCCTCCACGGCACCTTACAGGAGGAGGTCTACTGCCTGCAGCCGGCGGGATTCGTCGACGCTACGAAGCCCGATCACGTGTGCCGCCTTTCCAAGTCGCTCTATGGCTTGAAGCAGGCGCCGCGCGCGTGGTTTCTTCGCTTCGCCGGCTTCATCACCACGCTGGGCTTCACCGCCACACACTCGGACAGCTCTCTGTTCCAGCTCACGCACGGCGCCGACGCCGCGTACCTCCTGCTCTACGTGGACGACATCGTCCTCACTGCCTCCTCCGACGTGCTCCTTCACCGCATCATCACCGCTCTCACTGCGGAATTCGCCATGAAGGACCTCGGCGCACTCCACTACTTCTTGGGCATCCATGTCACGCGTTCCGCCGACGGCTTCTTCCGCTCTCAAGAGCAGTACGCCGAGGACGTGCTCGAGCGTGCTGATATGGAGAACGGCAAGCCGGCCCCGACTCCAGTTGACACCAAGGCCAAGCTTCCCGCTGCTGCTGGACCGCGCATCGCCGACCCTACCTCGTACCGCAGTCTCGCCGGCGCGCTCCAGTACCTCACCGTCACGCGAGCGGAGCTCGCCTATGCAGTCCAACAGATCTGCCTACATATGCACGACCGGTGCGAATGCCATCAAGCGCTGATCAAGCGCGCTCTGCGCTACAGCCGCGGCACGTCGTCCCTCGGACTGCATCTTCGACCGTCCTCCACCCTTGATCTGCGAGTCTACACCGACACCGACTGGGCTGGTTGCCCCAACACGCGGCGTTCCACGTCCGGGTACTGCGTTTACCTTGGTGACGCCCTCGTTTCTTGGGCATCCAAGGGCCAGCCTACTGTCTCCAGATCGAGCGCCGAGGCTGAATATCGCGGTGTGGCGAACGCGGTGGCTGAGTGCATCTGGCTGCGCCAACTCCTCGGCGAGCTACGCTGCTCTGTCCAGACCGCAACGCTCGTGTACTGCGACAACATCTCTGCGGTGTACCTCTCCAGCAATCCAGTTCATCATCGGGGCACCAAGCATGTCGAGCTCGACATCCATTTTGTGCGCGAGCGCGTGGCTCTCGGCGACTGCCGTGTCCTGCACATCCCCACGCGCCAGCAGCTCGCCGACGTGATGACCAAAGAGTTGCCGACTGATGTCTTCACCGACTTTCTTTTCAATCTTTGCGTCGCTCCACGCGACTTCACGACTGCGGGGGGTGATAACCTACATGTATGTATGAGTGTGAGCTTTGTACGTAGTCTACGGTATAGGCTAGTATAGCATGCGTGTGTGCAGTTTTCCCTCAAGCACACACGTTCCTCCACCTCGATCATGGCCTCCCACGATCTCCATCGTGGCCCAATGCCATCTGATCCAACTATATATGTACCCCCCAGATCAATGCAAAGCGCGTGTTTGATCTCTCCACTGAAAGAGAGCAGCTAAGGCGAACTCCAACTCACGTCGTGAAATGGTAAGGCAGCGTTCTTTTGATGATAAACGAACACAAACCGCGACACAATGTACGGGAGGAAACGGACAAACATCTGTTTTCTATCCACTTTCGGCTCATTCCCGGCCCGAATTTCAGCCGTGTTTACGTTGAAACGAACACCCCCAGATGGGAAGGATGCATGTCCTTGTCCTGCCATGGCTCGCTCGTCGGGGAGACAAACGCTCCTATTTCTCGTTCCCTTCCCCCTCCCCCGCCCCCTCCCCCCACATAGCCCCCGCTTCAAGCCCGGATTTGTGCCTCTCTCGCCCGTCACTGGTGCACAACCGGGTAGACTTACGGTTGCTGCCGTCGGGCGTCGGATTTGGAGCATCCAGCCGTCATATTCGGCGCTTCCGGCCATCAGCGGTCACGCTTTGCCATGGATTAATCGGGTAGCAAACCATAATGACATGATGCTACTCGTGATCTGCGTTAGGATTTTCCCCGAAGAGGAAGGGTGAAGCAGTACAATAGAGATAAACATTTCTCTCAGTGAGAACCAAGGTTTGTCAAAACAGGAAGAAGAACCAACCAAACCCTATTTAACAACACCGGCACAAGCAAAAGCAAAAATACTTGCACCCGACGTCGGCAAGATGGTTGTCAATCCCCTTGAACTCATTACTTCAGGGATCAAATCTTATATAGGTAGATAAATAATGTGTAAAACAAAATAAAAGTAAATAAATTGCAGCAAGGTATTTTTGGTTTTCATAATATGATTAAAGTAGACCCAGTGGCCATAGTTTGCACAAAAGGATTCTCTCTTCAACACATACCATACCGTGGGTAAACAAATTAATGTTGGACAATCGATAGAAAAGCCCATAGTTATGACATATTCATGGCATGATCATGTATATATGCACCACGTCGATGACAAGTAGACCAACTCCTGCTTGCTCTACTACTATTTCTCCACTAATTGACCCCTATCCAGTATTACATCAATGGTATTAAGTTCATGACAAATGGAGTAACGCATTAAGCAAAATGACATGATGTAGACAAAGTAAACTCAAGCAATATGATTAAACCCCATCGCTTTACCATTAACAGCAACAATACAATACGTGCCTCGCCACCCCTTCTATCACTGGGTGAGGACACCACAAAATTCAACCCATTACAAAGCACCATTCCCACTGAAGATAAATCAATCTAGTTGGACAAACCAAACTGATATATCGTGGAGAAATTCAAAGCTTTGACAATCATACATAATGAAGTTCAAAAAATAGTTAATCACTTTCAATGAATTATCTGATAATAAACCCACAATTCATCGGATCCCAACAAGCATACCACAAAAGAAGATTATGTCAGATAGAACTCCAAAAAAATCGGGGACAACAGTGTATTGAAGATCAAAGAGTGATAAGAAGCCATCTAGTTACTAGCTATGGACCGGTAGCTCTGTGGTGAACTACTCATGTATCGTCGGTAGGTAGCAAGGATTATGTAGAAGCCCTCCATGATCGATTCCCCCTCTGGTAGGGTACCGAAAAAGGCCTCCAGATGGGATCGTGGAAGAACAGAAGCTTGCGGGGGCAAAAATTTTTTTTAGATGGCTCTCCGTTGGTTTGGGAATATTTGTGAGTTTACAGAGGAGGAATTCTGTCAAATGAAGCTACGTGGGCCCATGAACTCAGAGGGCGCACCTACCCCCGAGTGCGCCTTGTGAGCTTGTGGTTCTCCTGTAGGTTTTTTGCTCTCCTCTCGAACCTTCTAGGATCCCTTCTTATTCAGAAAAAATCACCGTAAACGTTCACCGTGTTTGGAATTCGTTTGGTATTGATTTTGTGAAAAGTAAAAAATGAGCAAAAAATGGGAACTGACACTAGTTATGGTTTAACACTAGTGCAGAATCGTGCTATTGTCCCAGTTCGTAGGGACCTTTAGTGCCCGTTGTACAACCGGCACTAAAGGGGTGGGGGGCTATAGTCCATGCTGGGGCTTGGTGGCACAAGCCTGTGCCGGGGGGATGGTGGCCTTTAGTCCTGGTTGGTTACACCAACCGGGACTAAAAGGTTTAGGGGTTTATGGGTTTATGGTTTATTTTTCCTTTTAATTTTGTATTTTCCATTTAATTGTTTTTCATTTCCAACATATTTTACGCTACCACATAGGTACACGTTATGTATATATATATAAATAGAATTTCTCGTAGAACCGATCATATATATATCATCGAATTTCTTGCACGACCATCCACATGCACACATATATATACAATTTGATATATAGAATTTATCGTACAATTTGCAGATCATTACATGGAGGCATTACAACTTCTAAGGATATTCTCCTTTGGGATCTATGACCTGGTCGAGAAAAAACCCGTTATTTCCTCTTGAATTGCTCGTACGCGATCCGTCGGTAGGAGCTGAGCCCGCATCTCCGTCATCTTTAAAGAAGTAGAGATCAATATGAATGTATTAGTTGTGCGTGTATATATTAGATAACAATATAAAAATTGTGAATAGTGTTCTGGCAAATGAACCCATGATTGTCTACCATATTTGGTCCTTTCGGACGTCATAATGCGAATGTTCTTGCAAACGTAGTATGCACATTAATTATTTCCCGGCACCTGCCTCATGGTCTTTAAAAGAATATAATTCAATTAGATAATAATTAATCAAGCATAATAATGGTATTTAACTGGAATTAATTAAAGAGATTGTATCTAGCTAGTACTACTTAATTAATTACCTTAGGTCGCACCAATTTCAGATTTTGTTTTCATGGGCCTTCAACCTGTTTTACGAACTTTTCCCAAGCCCTACCCGCCGGCAAAGAAAATGAATAAATGAGTTATTAATTAGTTGATACCAGGAAATCAACTAAAGAGGCTGACATAGTGCGATAATAATTGAAATTACATGTCGACCATCCCTCACGTTTGCGTAGTCATTAATGTCTTTAAGTAGTGAGTCTTGTACTTGAACTTTTCCCTCGTCAGCTTCAATGATTAGCAGGATCCAGTGAAAATTGCATGCGCACACGTTTGTATTATTAAGCGGGCATGGGCATAACTCATCAACTACATTTATTAACATCTAGTAAGCAAGAACATAATTTGTAGTACAAGACAGGGTCACTCACCCGAAGTTGTAAGTAAGTAGTATTTATGGTTCGGTATTTAGGTGCTTCAAGAACTCTAGCAAGCTTTTCTCTTTGTATGGTCGATGATATTCACTTGACCTTGTCTCCTGATTAATGGTATTTGGGTCAATAAACCCAATGCCATAGCGTCCATCTCTTTTCATTTCATAGATCATCATTCTGCATAATACCACAGAAAATAATATCGTGAGGATAATTACAGGTAATGGACGAGAGCTAGAGCTAGCTAGAGACTTAAATTATAGAAAGAAACCACTAACAGACAATACCAACTTACGATAGATTTTTCGAGTGCGTCTTGATTGAATAACTAAAACATTTCTTGAAACTCAACCCAAAAATGTTTTTCATGGAAGTAATGGTCTGCCTTGAGTTCCACCATGAGGGACTCTCGATCGGTAGTCTTTACTTCTCTCATGTACCATTGCTGCAATTCATACATTCTTGTTGATATCTGCGGGATCTGCTCAGGTTTGACCGTAGGTTGGCCGTGAGATCCTCTTTAAATGTTTCGAAGTGACACCGGCCACTTGAGCCTACCTTCTATGATCATCGGTTATTACCAGCTAATCGGCGCCAGTACTCACATGTGTTTGTACAAAGAGCGGGGGGGGGGGGGGGGGTCGATTGCACTGCCTATTATCCCAGCTGGGGAATAGTTTCCCTGCTTTTTTGGCAGCTTCTTGGCTCGAGCTCGATCTTGACTACTTCCTTTTTTGTGCTTGATATGTATTCTTGATAGAGCGCTCATAGTCTGAGTCCCTATGCTTCACAACTGGTTGAGCCATATCAATAAAGTGCTGCATGACATGCTCAGGTAGTTTGGGTCCGAAATGGGCCTTCAATTGGCCCTTCACTTCGGCGTCGGTGTCCGCGTCAGTCATGTGGTAAGGCAACTTCGTAAGAGGCTCGAGGCTTCGACCAAATTTGTATTTCTTGCCTCCTGTTATACATCTAGCCACCGTAGCAGCCGCACCTCTCTTCCGCTGTTCCTGAGGCGGCGGCTAACTTGGAGGAGGAGTCGGCTGACGCGGTGCCTGACTTGGAGGAGTAGTCGGCTACCGCGGTGCCACACTTGGAGGAGGAGGAGTCGACTAACGATGTGCCGGACTTGGATCAGGAGCAGGATTCGACTGATGCGGCGCCGGACTTGGAGGAGCGGGAGTCGCCTGAAGCGATGGCGGACTTGGAGGAGCGGGAGCCTGTTGACATGTTGGGGACTTGGAGGAGGAGCTGGCTGACGCGGTGTCGGTGGCCTTGGAAATATGATGCAATCCTTTCTCCATAGAATGATATGATGTATGGAATCTCCTAGTGTGCGCTCGTCGTCACCTCAAGCTCTAGCCCCGACCACCACTTCATCAACCCCGACACGAGCATAGCCAGCTGGAATCGGATTGCGATGGAAGGTTGCTTCAGGGGGATTTGTATTAGCTTAGTTGTCCACCACCTTCATGGATATGCTTTTCATTTTAAAGTGCAGCTCACAAGTTGTCATAGCTATGATATCATACACAGGGTATCTCTTGATACATATCCAACGTATCTTTAATTTATGAAGTATTCATGCTATTATATTATCCATCTTAGATGTTTTATATGCATTTATATGATATATTATATGATTTTTGGGACTAACCTATTAACCTAGAGCCTAGTGCCAGTTTCTGTTTTTTCCTTGTTTTTGAGTATCGCAAAAAAGGAATACCAAACGGAATCCAATTGACGTGCCAATTTTTTATGATTTTTTCTGGACCAAAAGAAGCCCCCAGAGTAAAAGAGTTGGGCAAGAAGAGTCCCGGGCTGTCCACGAGAGTGGGGGCGCGCCCACCCCCCTGAGCGTGGGCCCCTATCTTGTGGACGATTGGGACACCCCCCTGACGTGAGACCTACGCAAAAAATTCCTATAAATACAGAAACCTCAAGAAAATAACCGAGATCCGAGTTCCTCCGCCGCAAGCCTCTGTAGGAACGAGAAATCAATATAGGCCCTCTCTGGCACCTTGCCAGAGGGGGCCATCATCATCGGAGGCCAAGGAGGAGGATCCCGGAGGGGCCATCATCGCCATGAAGGCCAAGATCCAGAGGGAGAACCTCTCCCCTTCCAAGGGGGAGGTCATGGAGGAGGAATCACAAGGGGGAGAACCTCTCCTCCTCTCTCTCGGTGGTGCTGGAGTGCCATCGGGAGGAGAATCATCGCCGCGGTGATCGTCTTCATCAACATCACCATCATCATCACCATCCCCATTTCTTTTACGCGGTCCACTCTCCCGCACCCTGCTGTATTCCCTACTTGAACATGGTTCTTCATGCCACATATTATGATCGAATGACGTGTTGCCATCCTATGATGTTCTGAGTAGAAATCCTTTGTCTTTGGGTTGATTGATGATCTAGATTGGTATGAGTTGTATGTCTTATTTTGGTGCTACCCTATGGTGCCCTGCGTGTCGCGCAAGCATGAGGGATTCCCGCTGTAGGGTGTTGCAATATGTCCATGGTTTACTTATTGTCTGTGTTGCTTGAGTGATAGAAGCACAAACACGGATAATTGGGTCACGGCGTATGGGATAAAGGGGACTTGATGCTCTAATGCTATGGTTGGGTTTTACCTTAATGATCTTTAGTAGTTGTGGATACTTGCTAGAGTTCCAATCATAAGTGCATATGATCCAAGACTATAAAGTATGTTAGCTTATGCCTCTCCCTCATATGAAATTGCAATAGTGATTACCGATCTTGTTAACAATTGCCTAGGACAATTCCGCACACCGACCCATCATTATTCCACACTCGATATTTATAATATTTAGTAATATATTCTAACTTTATGATAACATCACCTACTTTTATATTTTAGCTCCCCGATATCATGCAAAGTTATCCTCTCCATACCCACAACGTAGTTTTATTTCTCGCATCTAGTTGGAAGCAAACGTTCGGTGTACGTAGAGTCGTATCAGTGGCAGATAGGACTTGAGAGAATATTGATCTTACCTTTAGCACCTTGTGGGTTCGACACTCCATACTTATCACTTACACCTTTGGAAATTGCTACGATGATTCCCTGCACTTGGGGTTTATCAAGCTCTTTTATGGCGCTGTTGCTGGGGAGCAATAGCGTGGGATTGATATTCTCGTGTGTGCTTGTTTGCTCTCTCCACTAAGTAGATTTTGTTTTTCCTGGTTGTTTATGTTTAGTTGTGGGTGAAACATACAAAAAAAATTAAAGAATTAAAATAGAAAAGAATTACTTGCCTATCATGCCTAAAAAGTTTTTCAAAAAGAGAAGTGATTGGAAAGTTATTCATTGAAGAAGTGAGGGTCGACGATGAGCGCTTGTGTTCATGTTCACAGAAACAATGTAGATTTTTTCATGGAAGTTTCTTTGTAAGTAATTATCCCCTTGCGTATATCCATTGTATTATAAAAATAATGTGCCAAGCTTTGGTTTTAGGATGATTAGATTGTTTGTTTATTATGTGCAGTACAAAAACAAAAAAATTCGCTGTAGCGCGTGAATTTACATTTTTTACTGGAAAGTCAAATGGGTCTGAAACGTTTTGCATATCACTTAAATTTTCATATTTTTTTAGGATTTTTTGGAGTTACAGAAGTTCACTAAACTTCCAGATTACTATAGACTACCCTGCTTTTGATAGGTTCTGTTTTTCGTGTGTTGTTTGCTTATTTTGATGAATCTATGGGTAGTATTGGGGGGTATGAACCATGGTGAAGTTGGAATACAGTAGATATAGTTTTATATGAATTTGTAATATGTTTGCAATAGTACCTAAAGGTAGTGATTTGCTTTTTTATACTAACGGATTTCACAAAGTTTTTGTTAAAGTTTTGTGTGGGTGAAGTGTTCAAAGATCGAGGAGCTATCAATATGAGAAGAATAAAGAGAGGCAAGAGTTCAAGCTTGGGGATGCCCAAGGCACCCCAAGTAAATATTCCAAGGATACTCAAGCATCTAAGCTCAGGGATGCCCCGATTGGCATCCCATCTTTCTTCTTCAATAATTATCGGTATACCTTGCTTTTTGTTTTGTTCACACGATTTGTGTCCCTTGTGTTTTTCTTTTTTCTTTAAGAACCATTCTAGTATGAGATAGCCCTTCATCGATTTATAGAATGATCCATGTGCTTCACTTATATCTTTTGAGTATGACCTTATAGAATGCTCTTTGCACTTCCCTTATATCTTTTGAGTATGGTTTTATAGAATGTTGCGTGTGCTTCACTTATATATTTTGAGCTTGGATATTGATTAGGCTATATTTATTGTAGAATGCTCCATGAACTTAACTTATATCTTTTGGAGTATGAATAATACTATCATCTAAAGCGGGTTTGGAAGAGTGTCAACTTTAGGAATTAGTGATCCAACTATTCCGAATGAGAAGAATTTTGCTTATGTAGAGAGTAGAAAATTTTCTATGCTTGTAGGTCATGAAAAGAATGCTTTATGTGATGGTTACATTGTTTAATTCATTCATTATGCTACTGAAAATTATTATGAGGTAGGAATATGTGCTTGTAGGAGTTGCGTCAAGTTTCCTCTCTATGTGCTCAAAGTTTTGAAGTTATACTTGGTTTGCCTTCCTATGCTAGTTGATTCTTGTTCCAATAAATTATGTTCTAAAAAAATCCCTAGGAAAAGGAAGTGGGCTATATTCAAATGTGCTAGTCATATTCTTCATGATGCTCTCTTTATGTTTCAATTCTTTTCTTTTATGTGAGCATCATTGAAATCATCATGCCTAGCTGAAAGGCACTAAAGAAAAGCGCTTGTTGGGAGACAACCTAATATTTACCCTTACTGTTTTAGTTTGTTTACATGATTAAGCTACTGTAGTAATCATGTTTTATAGCTTTAGTTTAAATGAAGTGCCAAGTAAGACCTTTGGGAAGATTTGGGTGTAAGTTAATGTGATCTTGCTATAAAAAACAGAAACTTTGTGCTCATGAGATTAGCTGCCATTTTTTTACAAAAGAGTGCTTTTGAGTTAATTCTTTTTTGCAGAAGATTAATAGAAAAATTCCTCACGTCCACCATTTTATTTCATAATTTTTCGAGTAGCATAAGTATGGTTTCTGTTCAGATCATTACAGACTGTTCTGTTTCTGACAGATTCTGTTTTCATTGCATAGTTTGCTTGTTTTCTAGTTTCTATGGCTTATATTTCTCAATATAAATTGTATAAATGGTATGGTACAGTAGGTATTGTGTGATAACAATTATGAACCTTGTCTTTGACAGTACCAAAGTGAATGGTTTACACTTTATCATACTAACCGATCTCACGAAGTTCCGTTAAGTTTTGTGTGATTGAAGTTTTCAAGCCTTGCGTGAGATATCGATATGAGGAGAATAAGGACTGGAAAGACCTTAAGATTGGGGATGCCAAAGGGACCCCAAGGTAATATTCAAAGAAGACTTAAGCGTCTAAGCTTGGGGATGCCTCAGAAGGCATCCCCTCTTTCGTCTTCAAAACTATCGGTATACCTTACTTGGAGCTATATTTTTATTCGTCACATGATATGTGTTTTTCTTGGAGCATATTTTCAATTTTACTTGCTGTTTGAATAAAATCATTGGATCTGAAATCTTGAATTAAAAAGAATGCTCCCACGGCTAGTTAATTATTTTAGTACTTAGTGTTCTTCACTTATATCTTTTTGGAGTTGTCGGAGAAACTGATCCACGAGCACCTATGGGGACCGGCGGACCGGGCCCCTTTCGGTTCGGCGGGGGCGGAGATCGCACGAAGAGCAGATCGACCCGGAGCACACGAGCAGTTTACCCAGGTTCGTGCCGCACGGTTGCGTAAAACCCTACTCCTGCTTTGTGGTTTGTATTGAGTTCTTGCTTGGGAGCGCTGAGTGCTACAGTACACACTAGCAGCTAATGAGACCGAGCGTCAGTGTTCTCCTGTTCCTCACCCTTCACTACGTTGCGCATGGGCCTCCTTTTATATGCTCAAGGAGTCACCGACAGGTGGCAACGTAGACAAGGGTAAAAATGGAAAGGTGTTGCGGTTGGTACAGCTACCAGTACAGTGTATCATACCTAACCCTGACGGCAGGGGAAAATGGCATTAAATGCCCATCTGCGTTGCCCAAACAGTGCAAAAAGGGACCGTCAGGGACGCCACCGTTCGCCACGATGACAATCTTGTCAGCGCCGCTTGCCACCGCGTACCGCTGGCTGCACAGCCTCCCGCCACGTACGCCTGGAAGGGTCCCAGAGCGACACGTTGGTGGATGCGCTGGAGCGTGGGTACGGAGTGGTCGCTTGCCGCGGCAAACGCCTTGCCGTGTTCGTTGTCTTGTCGCGCCCGGAAGCTTGTCGCTCACTGGGCCTTGCCGGGACGCGTGTCGCGTCGCGGCAAGTTCCTTGAGATACCTTGGTTGGCCTTCCCGGCAAGCTCCTCTTGCCGGGGTCTTGTGCCTTGAGTGGCCTTCCCGGCAAGCTCCTCTTGCCGGGGCCTTGTCTCCTTGGCTTGAATACTATGTTCTTGAATGGCTCCAAAGGAACCACAGAGGACCTTGGCGGTCACCTGGCTAGCCTTGCCGCGGGATGCCGCGACTGCCCGTGCACAAGTTCGGGATACTAGGTACCCCTACTTTAGTACACCGACAGGAGCCCCCGGGCCTGGGCCATACACGGTGCTGAGCGCTGTTGGGCCAGGCCCAAAACAGGGCACGGGCACGCGCAGCCTGGGTCACGCCGTATCTTACTCCGTATCCACCGCGCCCTCCCCGAACGGCACGCGTCGATTGCGGCGTCGTGGGAGAGATCGTGGGTGGTTTCTTTATTCGGAAAGGCGAAACGTCCGCCCCCTCCCTCCTTATAAGCAGGGGAAACAGGGGCAGTTCGGCCATCCGCTGGTTGCTACTCCAACCTCGAAAATCTCCGCCACTCCCCTTCTTCCCAAAGCCGAAAGAGAGCAGCGCTCCGCCCCCATCGCCACCAGCACCACCAACGCCGTCGACCTCCCTCAGCACTTCCGCCATGTCTCCGAAAGCCGATAAGGGGAAGGTCGTGAAGTCGGCCGAGGCGCAGCGGCTCGCGGCGCTGCGAAAGGAGCAGGCAATCTCCCCCCCCCCCAAGCTTGCCGCGAGGGATCTGAGGGAGTACTACTACCTCTTGTGGTCGACGGAGACGTGGGCGCACCCGCGCACGAAGGTACTTCCAGCCGCCGCTTGGAAAATGGCTCCAACTGGATATCCCTTCTTCGCCTTGTTCTTCTACTGCGGGCTCTGCCTGCCTTTCTCTGAATTCTTCTGTGATATTATGAACACCTACGGGTTCCGCCTCCTTGACTTCACCCCCAATGCTGTCCTGACCATGGCAGTTTTCACACATCTCTGTGAAAACTTTGTCGGAGTCCATCCAAATGTAGCCCTTTTTCGCCACTTCTTTATGCCCCGAGTTGAGAGAGGAGAGCCTTTATCCGGCGGAATCGCCTGGATCTCAAGAGCCGGCAAGAAGGAAGCTTACCTGGAGGGAGAGCTCCGCAGCAAGTGGGATGAATGGAGAGCAGACTGGTGCTGGGTCGTCGAGGAGAACCCGCAGCCGTTTACCGCCCGGCGTCAAACTCAAGTAGTGCGCGGCAGCGATTGGAGCAACATGTCCTCGAAAGACGATAGGCTGAAGATTGCCGTCGCCCGGATCCAACGCCTCAGGCTTGCCGGGCTCACTGTAGGGGCCGTTGGCGCAGATTTCCTTCACCGCCGCATCGCCCCCCTGCAGGAGAGGAGGAGACCCGCCTGGGAGTTCTAGAATGCGGCGGATATCATGAGGCTGCGTCCGGGCCTCAACTTCAACTTCACTGTTCTGGAGCTTAACGCGATGCTCCAGGAGCTGTTCAAGTACGACCCTCAGCATCCCGAAGTGTTCAGGTTGCCGAAGGGCGTCGTTCCGTTGTGCAACAACTCCTCGCTCAGCCGCATCCGTGCAATGATGCCGCTGTGCGACTCGCATGGAATTGACCCAACTTGGCAAGAGCCTGCAGACAACGTCGTGCAGGTGTTCTTTGATGGCTTGGTAGAAATACCGATCCACTCCGACAAGCAGAAGAGCCTCACTCGCGCCACCATCGATGAGGAGGTGAAGCACATCGCCACTAGGCTGGGAGAGGCGGCGGCAGCCGCAGCCGCGGGCGAGTTTGGGTTCACCGTGGAGGAGGCAGAGGCAACGGAGGAGGCAAGCCTTGCCGAGCGAGAGGGGCTTGCCGGCGAGGAAGAGGCTGCCGGGCATGACGTCAAATCGAGCGAGCCCGCGGCTTCTGCTCCTGCCGCTTCTCATGCCGTGGCGGCAGCTGGAGCGGGGTCGTCTCAGACCACCGTCACTGCTCCCGCCAAGCGGCCAAGGGAACCTACTCCTCCGCCTGCTCGCGCCGGAGGTGGGCCAGGCTTTGACTTCTCCGCGCTCAGCTCCGACGAGGAAGAAGAAGAGTAAGATTCTTGTTGTACTTGTATTTCTTCAATTCTTGTTGTTTTGTCTTGTATCTCATTTGCTTTACTCTGAACTTATTACTTTTTAGGACTCTGGCCCAGAGAGCGGCAAAGAGAGCCAAGGTCCCGGTGATTATTATCGAGGACGAACTTGCCGGACCCGGCAACTGTTCTTCAAAGCAGCCCCCAGCGTAAGTATACGGTTTGCTTCCCGCTGTTTGGCGCACATGGATACTCTTTGTTTGTTGATATCTGACTGTTGGTTTGTGTAGGAGCAGAGCAGCCCCACCAGGAGCGTCCGGAGACCGCCCCTGACATGCCATCTGCTTCGACTACACCGCCAAGGGAGAGTTCTCCGGCAAGGGAGAATCCTCCAACAAGGGAGAGCTCTCCGGCAAGGGGGAGGTCTTCGGCAAGGGACAGCACCAGCGGCCCCCCGGCGGCGGAGGCCACAACTGCAGAGCCCGGTACAGGTAAACCTCTTGCTTCGGAACTTCCCTTGGGTTCTTCTTCGTTTGATCTTCTTTTTTGATATTTATTTGACTTTTCTTCCTTTTCCGGCCATCAGACCCATCTGCTGCGGAGCTGATGGAGACCGAGGTTGCTGTCAACGACGCCGCTGCCACCGAAGAAGCGGCCGACGCTGATGATCCCGCCGGCGAAGAGGCCGCCAAGGCTACCGCCACAGCAGCTGACGAGGGGTCTGGCGATCGCACTGGCGGCCCTGAGGCCGTAGGAGCGCCAGGCGCTATGCCGACTGCCGACCCTTCCGCCGCTGCCGCAGCGTTAGGCCCTGAAGAGCCCTAGCCAGGCGTCTACTTGAAGGCCGGCAATGGCGTCTTCATCAACCTCCCCTGGGCGTCAATGTCCAGGGCGCCGGTCGAAGGAGAAAGCTTTGACGGAGAGGTGCTCGCCTCCGCTGGGCTCACGCTGGTTGACGCGCCAAGCAGCAGCAGTGGCGAGTCCGAGGAGGAGCGGCTGCTGCGGAAGCTGTTGTCGCTCTACCGCGCTCGGCAAGCCAAGCTGGAATCCCGTGAGACGCTTGTCGCGAAGGCGGGAGCAGACATTGAGAAGCGCGCAGAGGAGCTCCGAGGTCTCCACCAGGCAGATCTCCGGTCCCTGGCGGAGGAGCGAGAGCAGCTCGCTGAGGAGCAGAAGGCCTTCCTCCTCGAGAAGGCCGACGTCGAAGAGCAGCAGCGGCTTGCCACTGAGAAGCTGTCTGCGCAGGAGGGCGAGCTGGCGCAGCGGAAGATAAACCTCGATAGCCACGAGGAGGAGCTTGTCGCGCGCGAGCGAACATTCGGCGGAGCTCTCAAGCAAGCAGAGGACGCTGCCGCCGCTGCCGAGGCCGCCAAGAAGGAGCTGGAGAGGAAAGTGGCGCAGCTGGAGGCCGATCTCAAGGCGAGCGGCGAGGAGCTTGCCGCGCTCCAGCGTGAGCGGGAGAAGGACGCCTACAGCCACGCAGAGCTGCAGGTCCGTCTCGCCGAGAAGGGCAAGGAGCTCAGCGCCGCCAAGGACTCCAACGCAGATCTTGAGTTGAAGCTGACCACTTTGACCAAGACGCTGGACGGCGCCCGGGAGCAGGAGGTGGCCTTGAAGAAGGAGATCAAGGCCGACAAGGCGCTGCTGGAGAGTGCTGCTGCCATCCAGAACGCTTTTAGGGAGACTGTGGAGCACTGGACGGATGGTCTTGTGAATGCTGCCGCTGACATTGACAGGGAGCTAGCGCAGCTGGGGATGGAGGATCTCGGGTATCCTTCCGATGAGAACCTCCAACCCAGCGCCAAGCTCACTTTGTTCTTCAAAGGCGTGGCGACGGCCCTCCAGCGACTCCGGGAGAGGATCCCAAAGCAGCTGGCCGACGAGTCGCGCAAGATCTGCGCGGGAGCTCTTCAAAAGGTGTTGGTGAAGGTGGCCTTCCGCAACCCGGGCCTCAACCTCACCAACGTCCTCAAGACCCTGCCGCCGGGTGCTGATCTGGAGGCGCTCAAGGACCTTGTCGCACCCATTGTGAACAAGGTGAGCGGGATCAAGAGGGTTGAGGGCGATCGTGTAGACTAGGCCGCCCGTTTTCTTCTTTTCTTGTCGCTGCTGGTCATGTTATGAAAACAATCTATTAGAGCCGCGACAAGCTATGTTGTAATAGAACTCTATTTTGGGTAGTGATTTCGATGTTATTTCCTTTACTTGATTCCTTCCTTTGTATGTTTTTGCCCTTCGCTTATAGGGAACTTGCCGGCGCAGGCACCTTAGCCGCGAGCGTTGAGTGCGGGACGTCAGCAGCCTACTGGCGGTGCCGTTACCGACAAGAAACCTTGTTGCAACTAGTCGCAGCTCACTTAAGTTGTTGAGCGGGCTCGAAACAAAGTAAGGGCGCAACTCTAGTCGCAGCACACTTAAGTTGTTGAGCGGACTCGAAACAAAGTAAGGGCGCAACTAGCCACGAGCACGTTCCTCCGCGCACAGGTTTTCCTTACAAAGCATGGTCGTTCAAGGAAGATAACTTAAAAATTTTAAAAATCTGATTGCTCAAACCTTGGCAACTTAGCTTTTCTGTCGTTTGCTTTCCGGCAAGGCAAAATTTTCTTGGACGACGCCTGATCCATACCACTATCTTCTCCTTCCCCCCCCCCCCGGCAAACTTGTGGGCGAGGGAACCTTCCTTTCCTTGAGAAAAAAGAAAGAAGAGAAAATAAAGATATGGAGCCTTATGGCTCGTTATTGCTTACCAGGGGTTGGCGTTGCACAAAGTGTCAGATAACCCATGCAAAAAATAAAAAGCATAAAATTGACAAGATGTGCGGAGCACATGAGCTTTATTTATGCACAGGGTCTGCGCCTGGCTTTGTACAAAGGATTACATGCAACAGCGGCAAGACTTGTATAAAAGGTGGTTGCCGGAACAGGGTCCGGCAACCGCACCTTACGGGTAAAACTTACGAAGATGCTCAATGTTCCAGGAGTTGCTCACCGGAATGCCATCTTCGGTCTCAAGGCGGACAGCGCCAGGCCTAGTGACCCGTTTCACCCGGTAAGGGCCTTCCCACTTTGGCGTCAACTTGTTGGAATTCTTGGCAGACTGAACGCGCCAAAGAACAAGGTCGCCTTCCTCGAGACTTCTGGCGTTAACTTTGCGGCTATGGTAGCGGCGCAAAGCTTGCTGGTAGCGACAGCTCGTACAGCAGCCTGAAGACGGTCTTCCTCAAGGAGCAACGCGTCATCTTCTCGCAGCTGCTCTTGCTCAAGCTCATCATAAGCGAGCACTCGAGGTGACCCGTATACAAGTTCCGTGGGGAGAACTGCCTCTGCTCCATAGACTAGAGCGAAAGGTGTCTGGCCAGTGGCTCGATTTGGCGTCGTCCTGATCGACCAAAGAACCACCGGCAGCTCCTCAATCCAGTTTCTTCCGCACTTGTGCAGCCTGTCGAAAGTCCTGGTCTTGAGCCCCCGCAACACTTCAGCATTTGCCCTCTCCGCTTGACCGTTGCTTTTGGGGTGAGCAACAGAAGCGAAGCAGACCTTGGCGCCAAGATCTTGGACGTACTGCATGAAGGTGCGTCTCGTGAATTGCGTACCGTTGTCGGTGATGATCCTGTTAGGGATCCCGAAGCGGCAAACAATCGACCTGAAGAACTTGACTGCTGACTGTGCTGTCACCTTCCTCACTGCTTCCACTTCCGGCCACTTGGTGAACTTGTCGATTGCAACGTACAAGTACTCAAAGCCCCCGACTGCTCAGGGGAAGGGGCCGAGGATGTCGAGCCCCACGAACAAAAATGGCCAGGATAAAGGGATCGTCTGGAGAGCTTGAGCTGGCTGGTGTATCTGCTCGGAATGGAACTGGCACGCTTCACACTTGGTTACTTGTGCAGTTTCATCCTGGAGGGCTGTCGGCCAAAAGAAACCTTGCCGGAATGCTTTGCCGGCAAGTGCTCTTGCGCCAATGTGGTGACCACATATGCCTCCATGTATCTCTGCCAACAGCTTTTGTCCGTCTTCCCGGTGAATACACTTCAATTTCACACCTTTGAGTCTTCTTCTGTACAGTGTGTTGTCGACAAACTGGTACATACTTGACTGCCGGGCTACTCTTTCTGCTTCTTCTTGCTCTTCGGGAAGTTCTCCTGTCTGAAGGAAACGGACAATCTGCTATGCCCATGCTGGAGCTTGCGGCTCGACAACAAGGACTAAAGGCACATCTGCGGCTGCGGGAACATCCGCTTCTACGGCGAGAACCTGCGGCTCAGCTGGAGCTTGACGTTCCCCGGCAAGCTTGTCGGGAGCGTCTGCTTCAATGGAACAAACCCTGGGGTTTGCCGGAGCAGACTGCTCCCTAGCAATCTTGGTGTTGATCTTGGGGACCTTCTTGGCGGCGGCTTCGGGAAGCTCTGCCGGAAAATAGTCACCAAAAATCAACTTCCTCTTCTTGCTCTGTCCAGTTGATGGCGTTACAGACGGTTGAGTCAGCTTGATCACAAAGATCCCTGGTTCCACAGGTAACTTAAGTGCTGCGCACTTTGACAGGCCATCGGCAATGTCGTTCTGAGCTCTTGGAACATGTTCCATCTGTAGGCCGTCAAAGTGCTCTTCTAACTTTCTCACTTCATCAACGTAGGCTTCCATCAACGGACTCTGATAACTCTTATTCACTTGGCGGACGACAAGCTACGAGTCACCCCTGACAATGAGCTTCTTGATCCCAAGATCCCAAGCGAGAAGGCACCATCAAAGTACATCAGCCACTCTTTGGTTGCTTCCTTGACGGGGATGCTCGTTTCTGGAATTTCTTCATCTGGTGTTGGCGTCCACTCTGCTATGAATTCTGCCAATGCTCTGCTTTGGATAGTTGAAGTGCTCTCAAACTTGAGGCCAAAGCTTGACTGTTCCAGTGCCCACTCAACAATCCTGCCTGTTGCTTCTGGATTCTGCAGTATCCTCTTCAGCGGAAAACGAGTGACAACTATGATCTCATGTGCTTGGAAGTAATGGCGCAGCTTTCTCGAGGCCATGAGAAGGCCGAAAAGCAATTTCTGCACACCAGAGTACCTTGACCTAGCCCCCTGCAGAAGGGAACTGACAAAGTAAACTGGGCGCTGCACCATTCTCTTCTGTATCTCCTCACGCGCCTGCGCAGATCCATCTTTGTCGGGACCAGAGGTTGTCGGGGAAGCCCCCTGCTTGTCGCTGGATGCACCTGCCATGGTTGCTGGCTCATCGTCTGCCTCCCTCTCCGCTACTAATGCAACACTAACCACTTGATTGGTTGCCGCCAGATACAGCAGCAACTTCTCTTATGGCTTAGGTGCGACAAGTATTGGAGTGGAGGACAGGTATGTCTTCAAGTCCTGCAGCGCAGCCTCCGCTTCCGGAGTCCATTTCATTGGACCTGCCTATTTCAATATTTTGAAAAACGGTAGGGCGCGCTCAGCAGACTTAGAGATAAACCTGCTAAGAGCTGCCACGCAACCGGCAAGTCTTCGTACATCCTTGACGCGCTTTGGTGCTTCAATCTGCTCAATGGCCTTGATCTTGTCGGGATTGGCTTCAATTCCCCGCTGAGACACGAAGAACCCGAGAAGCTTGACGGAAGGGACTCCAAACACACACTTCTCGGGGTTGAGCTTGAGGCTGATCTTGCGCAAATTTGATAAAGTCCTCGTCTAAATCTTGAATTAGAGTTGCCTTGTCCTTGCTCTTGACCACTATGTCATCCATATAGGCTTCCACATTTCTGTGTATTTGTGGCTCAAAAGCGACATGGACTACCCTTGCGAATGTTGAACCAGCATTCTTTAAACTGAAAGGCATCCGTATGAAACAGTACGTGCCACATGGAGTGATGAATGCGGTCTTCTCCTCATCCTCTTCTGCCATGAAAATCTGATGGTATCCTAAGTATGCGTCAAGAAATGAAAGCAAGTCACATCCGGCCGTGGAGTCAACAATATGGTCAATGCGCTGCAGGGGAAATGGGTTTTGGGACAAGCTTTGTTAACATCGGTATAGTCGATACAAAGCCTCCATTTCCCGTTTACCTTGCGCACGACTGCAGGATTGGCCAACCACGTAGGATGGAGCACTCCTCTGACAAGGCCTGCCGCTTCCAACTTCTTGATCTCTTCTGCGATGAATTCTTGGCGCTCCACTGCTTGCTTCCTGACTTTCTACTTGACGGGCCGCGCATGAGGACAGACGGCAAGGTGGTGCTCAATTACTTTCCTGGGAACACCGGGGATGTCAGATGGTTGCCACGCAAACACGTCGACGTTCGCCCGCAGGAAAGTAATGAGCGCGCTTTCCTATTTAGGGTTGAGAGTGGCACTGATGGTGAAGGTGCCACCAGTGCCGTCCTCCTTGGCGGACACCTTCTTGGTCTCTGGTGGAGCTGCCATTGTCTTCTTACACTTGCCGATGGAGCTCGATGGTGCGTCCTCGACGGTAGCGCAGCACTCCGAGAGGTGCGCTTGCCGGAGTGGGCACCAGAACTCTTGCCGGACTTGGTCTTCTTCTTCCCCCCCCCCCCCGGGAGCTTCAGCGGCAAGTGACTTGCGATCCGTTGCGGCTGCCGCTTCCCGGTAGATCTTGTCGGCGCAGATAAGGGCATCCTTCTTGTCGCCAGGGACAGAGATGACGCTTATCGGGCCTGGCATCTTCAGCATGTTATATGCATAGTGAGAGGCTGCCATGAACTTGGCGAGTGCTGGACGGCCGAGTATCCCATTGTAAGGCAATGGAAAATCGGCAACGTCAAAAGTGACCCTCTCAGTTCTGAAGTTCAACTCGCTGCCAAATGTCACCGGCAACGTGATCTTTCCCTTCGGCTTGCTCCTTCCCGGGTTGATTCCTTGGAATGTGCTGGTCTCTTCGAGCTCGCTGTCAGGGATCTGGAGTTTTTCTGGAGCACAGCGGAGGAGATCAGGTTCAAGCCGGCCCCGCCGTCAACTAGCATCTTAGTGACCCTGAGGTTGCGGATAGTTGGTGAAACCAACATCGGCAAGCACCCGACTGCAGTTGTGCGATCAGGGTGATCCTCAATATCAAAGATGATTGGCGTGCTGGACCATTTCAGAAGCTTGCGTGACTCGACGGGTGGTTCTGCCGCATTGACTTCCCGCACCCACTGCTTGAGTTGGCGGTGTGAAGTATGCAGAGAAGCACCGCCGTCAACGCACAAGACCTCTGTGGCTTTCTGGAACTCCTGCTCACTGGTCTCGACATCATCCATGTCTTCGTCGTCGTCGTCATCTTCATCCTTGTCGCAACCGCGGGGAGGTCTGTCTCCTTGCCGCTGCTTGGCCTTGCCGCGGCGTCCTCCCCGGCCGGGGCGCTTCATGCCGGATCCTTCAGCACCTCCTTGGGCTTTCTCCTTGTCGCGTCGCTCGTATTCGGCCTTTTGCAGCTCGACAAGCTGCTCGACCTTCTTGCAAATCTGGAGGTCGTGGCCCTTGGTGCGGTGGATCTTGCAGTACTGTTTGTTGGTGCCGTCCTGATTGTCGGCGGCCGCCACAGCCTGGCAGTTGGTGCATGCGGCAACCTCCTTGCCAGAGCTACTAGCTTTGGCTTTCTTGGCGCCACCTTCGTTGCCGGACTGCTCAACAACTAGCACATCTTTGCCTTTCTTCTTCCTGTTGTTCCGCCGCCGGTTTTTCTTTGCCGGGGCAGCATCCTCGCTGTCAGATCCTGATGCTCCTATATTCTCTCCGGGGAGTTTCCTCCCTTCCTCAGCACGTGCACACTTGTCGGCCAGGGCATACAGCTCACTCACGTCTCTGATCTTGCACATCGCCATCTCCTCCCGCATCCTGCGGTTACGCACGTTCTGATGGAACGTGCTGATGACCGCGGCAGGGTGGACATCCGGGATGTCGCGTTGTACACGGCTGAATCTCTGGATGTACTTTTGCAGGGGCTCTCCTTCCTTCTGGGCGAGCAGATGAAGGTCACTCTCCTGGCCATGAGGTTTGTGGCCGCCTGTAAAGGAGCCGACAAACTGATGGCATAGGTCTGCCCAGGAAGATATGGAGTTGTCCGGCAAGTGCATGAGCCAGGACCTGACGTTGGGTTTGAGCACCAGCGAAAAGTAGTTGGCAAGGATCTTGTCGTCCCGCCCCCCGGCAGCTTGCACCGCGATGGTGTAGATGCTGAGGAACTCCGACGGATGCGACTTGCCGTCGTACTTCTCGGGTACGTCTGGCTTGAAATTCTTCGTGCTGGGCCACTGGACTTGCCGCAGCTCACGGGTAAACGCAGGGCAACCTATCGCGTATGGCAGGTCGACTGGTTCCCCTGGTGCATGCATGTCGACAGAGGGCCCAGCGCACTAGTCTGATTGATGCCGCGCTTCTCTTCGGCGCTCGATGCGAGTACGAATGTCTTCTTGCTGTCGTTCGTGTAGAACTTGGCGCTGATCGCGACGAGCTCGCGGATCTGATGACGCGGTGGAGTCGCTGTCGAGGTGGATCCGACGAGTCGGCGATCTTGGCCTTCGGGACGAAGAGTGCATGGTGGTCGCACCCCCACCGGTCTTGTCGCCATCGGCTCGTGCCTGCTTGACTCGCCGCGGTTGCGATGTATTCGGCTGCCATGGAGTGTCGCCGTTGGCAAAGCCGATGAGACTCTGAATGGTGGCCCTCCAGTCGTCGATCTTGTCCGCTGTTGGAGGATAGTCTAGGAGCAGTTGAGCTCGCGCCAAAGCTTCCGCTGGAGTGGCGGGTAGCGGTGGCGAACGGTGTGAGGAGCGGGATATGCTCGGACTTCTAACTATGTTAGAAGGAGCAGTATCCCGTCCAGGCGACCGTGCCTCGCTCGCGCCAGCATGTTGGCGCGCATGCTGGTCTTGAGCATTTCGAGATCCACCAGCTCGATCTGGGTCCAGCAAGCGTATGGTATCGTGAGTACCATGACGCTGCCGGTCCCGCGCCTCCTGAGATGGGCGCGGTGAATGTACGGACGCCGAGGTCTTGGAGTGCGCCCGGTCGTTGTGGGAGCCGGCTACGCCGCCGATGGGCAGCGCAGCCTTGTCCTTGGACCTAGCGGCACCATGAGCTCCCTCGTCGACGCCCGTTCTTCCGCCGGCGTCTACCCCACCAGCCGTTTGCTCCGGCGGTGGTGGGTTTGTCGCGGACGGAGCAGCCGCCTCCGAAGCCTTCTTCTTCGGCGGCATGTCGATGAAGATGATGAAGATCTAGCTCGTGTGAACGCCGGATCAGGTTCACACAACCTCGACGCCCCCTACCTGGCGCGCCAAAGATGTCGGGGAAACTGATCCACGAGCACCTATGGGGACCGGCGGACCGGGCCGCTTTCGGTTCGGCGGGGGCGGAAATCGGACGAAGAGCAGATCGAGGCGGAGCACACGAGCAGTTTACCCAGGTTCGGGCCGCGCGGTTGCGTAAAACCCTACTCCTGCTTTGTGGTTTGTATTGAGTTCTTGCTCGGGAGCGCTGAGTGCTACAGTACACACCAGCAGCTAACGAGACCGAGCGTCAGTGTTCTCCTGTTCCTCCCCCTTCTCTACGTTGCGCATGGGCCTCCTTTTATATGCTCAAGGGGTCACCGACAGGTGGCAACATAGACAAGGGTAAAAATGGAAAGGTGTTGCGGTTGCTACAGCTACCAGTACAGTGTATCATACCTAACCCTGACGGCAGGGGACAAGGGCATTAAATGCCCATCTGCATCGCCCAAAAAGTGCAAAAAGGGACCGTCAGGGACGCCACCGTTCGCCACGATGACAATCTTGTCAGCGCCACTTGCCACCGCGTACCGCTGGCTGCACAGCCTCCCGCCACGTACGCCTGGAAGGGTCCCAGAGCGACACGTTGGTGGATGCGCTGGAGCGTGGGTACGGAGTGGTTGCTTGCCGCGGCAAACGCCTTGCCGTGGTCGTTGTCTTGTCGCGCCCGGAAGCTTGTCGCTCACCGGGCCTTGCTGGGACGCGTGGCGCGTCGCGGCAAGTTCTTTGAGATGCCTTGGTTGGCCTTCCCGGCAAGCTCCTCTTGCCGGGGTCTTGTGCCTTGAGTGGCCTTCCCGGCAAGCTCCTCTTGCCGGGGCCTCGTCTCCTTGGCTTGAATACTTTGTTCTTGAATGGCTCCAAAGGAACCACAGAGGACCTTGGCGGTCACCCGGCTAGCCTTGCCGCGGGATGCTGCGACTGCCCATGCACAAGTCCGGGATACTAGGGTACCCCTACTCTAGTACACCGACAGGAGTAGTTTGTCATTTACTCACGTGCTTCACATATATCCTATGAGTAAATGGTTGAATGAATTGAATATCATAAATCTGAATTTATATATGTTTCATATGCTTATTGGTAAACCTGGGTGTAACACCCCGGATGTAACTTGCCATATTTGTAACTCCAACTCTTGCCATTTCCGTCTATGTGATATGATATTCCCTCGTGGTTGGGTTCTTCTTCGTTTTGCTTTTTTCCGTGTCATGCATTTTCTTATCATGTCATCATGTGCATCGTATTTGCATACATGTTCGTCTCATGAATCCGAGCATTTTCCCCGTTGTCCGTTTTGCAATCCGGCGCTCCTACGTCCTCCGGCGTCGCCTTTTACCTATTTTCCGTGAGCGGGTATTAAAATTTCTCGGAATGGACCGAGGTTTGTCAAGCGGCCTTGGTATAGCACCGGTAGACCGCCTGTCAAGTTTCGGGTCATTTGAACTTCGTTTGATACTCCAACGGTTAACCGGTTATCCGCGAAGGCCTCTTTTGGGTTGCAGCCCAAAACCCCTCCAAAACAGCCCAATAACCCATCTAAGACACTCCCATGTCCATCGCCGTTCGATCACGATCGTGTGGCCGCAAACCGCTCTCAATTTGGAGCCTCCTAGCCCCTCCTACCTATAAATACACCCTCCTCCGCGCCGCCCCGCGCCTCCTCCGCCCGGATCCGGTCGCCGCCTCCTGCCCCTGCTCCGGCGAGCTCCCTCCTCGCCGCCCTCTCCCTCTTCTCCGGCCAGGACGAGCTCCGGTGAGCTCGCAGATCCGCCGGAGGTTGACTTCTTCTCCTTCCCCGTTTTTTCCTAAGTCCCCAAGTTTTAGCTTTATCATGCCATGTTCATCGCATCATAACTTGCTGTATACTGCTCCGTTTCGTGCGTGTAATACGTCAAGTTGTTCGCCTCGACGAGTACATCATTTCTTCTCATTTGAGCTCGTCTTGATAACCGAAATGCTGTTGGAAGAGGGCTATGTGATGTTAGTTTCAGATTCTCAGCAGAACTTGCACTTTTGTCATTTTTGCCATGATTGATGTGTGGAGCCTATGAACTTGAGTCCTACATGTGTTTTGTAATATGCCATGCCATCTTTACAGGGGTGTATGCCTTTAATTTTTTGATCTCTGTGGTGACTAGCACAAGCATGTAAACTAGGATACATATTGTTGATGATTTCAGGGACTTAATAATTTCACAGTCATGCCCTGCTGTTATTTTGATGCCATGTGTTCATGTTGTTTCAGAGAGATCCGTGCCTCTTTTGGGCATTATCAGTAAGGGTGTTTTGAACATATGGATGTTCTCTATGCATCCATGCCTTTGCTTGTAATTATGGAGTGCCAAAGCTTGAGTCCTTCGAGCTCTACTTTTGCTATAAAATGTTTCCTGGCAGATTGTTTACATGTTATTCGATTTTTCCAAGCTTTTTGTAGTTGCTAATTGCATGATATGATATTATTCTTGCCATGTCTATCTTCTATTCCATGTCTTCTTGACGGATGTATGCTTAGTTTATCATTCAATACTCTGTAGTGAGTGCATCGAGCTCACGAACATTCCTACTTGTTATCTGTTTTTGACATGTCCAGTTTTCTGCCAAGTCTGAAAACTGTAACGAAACTTGCTTAATTGACATGGCTGTTATGATATTTTCTGATCCCTTTTGGCTTATGGTCAGTAAGGGACTTTTGTTCAATGCTTTGAGTACATTCATGCCATGCCATATTTTTCTCTGTCCTGTTCCTGTAGCAGGTTGTTTGCTTGCTCTAAACATGCCATCCTGATGTTAATTTCTGGCATGTTGTTATTTTCATCAAGTCTGTGAAGCTAATATATGTTGCACTTTTGTCATGCTTGTTTAAACCTGTTATGGCGTGATTTAGTCGTAGCTCAGTGTACATATTTTGTCAAGCATCTTGAGTAGATCACTGCTATATGCTTTGTTGATATGTTTGAGTGCAGTAGCTTAATTTCTTGCTGCTTGCTAAGTGGCATCATGCTGTTAATCGCAGAAAGATGTCATTCTTGTTTTGCTTCTCATTTGCAAACCGTGCATCCGATTCCGGTGATCTTTATATCGATTTCAACCGAAATAACCTCGCCTTTCCAGCGGCATACTTGGTTTTGCAAGATTATGTCTTGTTCATCTTTGTCCTTCCGGAGCACGCATAAGCATTGCATATCACATCTCGCATATTATGCCATGTTTTGCATCATGTTGTTTGTGCATTGCATCGTGGTTAATAGTGGTTCCTTTGCTTGTGTTCTTGTTATGGGTAGAGTCGGGAGACGAGTACGTGACCGAGGAACCTATTGAGAACGCTTACGAGGACCAAGCTTTCGACAACTCTGAGAACCTTGCAGGCAAGATGACCATACCCTCGAAATCACTTCTATCTTTGCTTGCCGTATGCCTGGTTATTTTGGGATATCACAATATCTCTTATTTTAATTAATGCATCTATATACATGGTAAAGGGTGGAAGGCTCGGCCGTATGCCTGGTGTTTTGTTCCACTCTTGCCACCCTAGTTTCCGTCATACCGGTGTTATGTTCCTTGATTTTGCGTTCCTTCCACGGTTGGGTGATTTATGGGACCCACTTGATAGTTTGCTTTGAATAAGACTCCTCCAGCAAGGCCCAACTTTGGTTTTACCATTTGCCACCTAAGCCTTTTTCCCCCGGGTTTTCGCGAGCCCGAGGGTCATCTTTATTTTTAACCCCCCCGGGCCAGTGCTCCTTCGAGTGTTGGTCCAAACTGTCAGCCGCCGGTGGTCGCCAGGGGCAACTCTGGACTGGCCTACCGGAAGTATGGACAATCGGATGTGCCCTGAGACCGAGATATGTGCAGCTCCTATCAGGATTTGTCGGCACAATCGGGCGGCTTTGCTGGTCTTGTTTTATTACTGTCGAAATGTCTTGTAGACCGGGATTCCGAGATTGATCGGGCCTTCCCGGTAGAAGGAATATCCTTCGTTGACCATGAGAGCTTATAATGGGCTAAGTTGGGACACCCCTGCAGGGTATTATCTTTCAAAAGCCGTGCCCGCGGTTATGAGGCAGATGGGAATTTGTTGATGTCCGGTTGTAGAAAACCCGAAGTTGACCTTAATTAAAACACATCAACCGCGTGTGTAACCGTGATGGTCTCTTCTCGGCGAAGCCAGAGAAGTGAACACGGTGTTGGAGTTATGCCTGACGTAGGTTGTTCTAGGATCACTTCTTGATCACTTCTAGCTTCACAACCGTGCTTTGCTTCTCTTCTCGCTCTCTTTTGCGTTGTTAGCCACCATATATGCTAGTCGCTTGCTGCAGCTCCACCTCACAACCCTATCCTACCTTTAAGCTTAAATAGTCTTGATCTCGCGGGTGTGAGATTGCTGAGTCCCCGTGACTCACAGATTCTACCAAAACAGTTGCAGGTGCCAATGATGCCAGTGCAGATGATGCAACCGAGCTCAAGTGGGAGTTCGACGAGGAACCTGGTCGTTACTATGTGTCTTTTCCTGATGATCAGTACTGGAGCCTAGTTGGGACGATCGGGGATCTGTGTAGCATTTGGGGTAGTCTTCTTTCATTTTGGTTCCGTAGTCGGACTTTGAGTGTAATCTAGATGATGGATGTTTATTTATGTATTATGTGAAGTGGCGACTGTAAGCCAACTATGTATCTCTTTCCGTTATGTATTACATGGGTTGTGTGAAGATTACCTCACTTGCGACATTGCTTTCAATGCGGTTATGCCTCTAAGTCGTGCTTCGACACGTGGGAGATATAGCCGCATCGAGGGCGTTACAAGTTGGTAATCAAAGCCTTCCCCGACTTAGGAGTCCCCTCTGTTTGATCGAATCGCTGGCGTTGTTGAGTCTAGAAAAATGTTTTGAGTCTTAGGATTATATATATCGGAGAGTAGGATTCTTTTTACTCCTCAGTCCCTTCGTCGCTCTGGTGAGGCCTCCTGACGTAGAGTTTTGACTCTCCTCTCCTCAAATTTCACGAAAAAAAAATTAGGATCACGCAGGTATCTTAGAATCGTTCCGATTGTTTTGTGATGAGAACATTGTTCTTGGTGCCTCCTGACATTTAGGGGTTGTGGCAGTGTCCCGGGGAGTTGAGCTCCGAGGTGTTGTCGTCACAATTTTATCGTTGCAGTTCTGGAATACCTGAGTTTCACCGACATCGAAAATCTCTTTTGTACAGTTGTTGGTGAGATAACCCTGATAGCCCAGTACTGAGGCGAGTGCGGGAGTATTTCCATAACTCGTATAACGGATGCTTTTCGAAGGTTGAGGTAAACAATTTCCGAGGGTTTCTTGGTTATGTGTTGAAGGATGGATACAGCTGGATCTAGGTATTGTTAGTTTGGATGATATATTTTGTGTCCCCTGTATCCCCAACACCTGATTGCATAACCAGAAAGTTTCGAGAGTTTATAAGTGGGAATTCTAATAGCTTATAGGACATCTTCCCGACAGATGTATGATTTGAGATTGGGGCCTAACGTGCTAGTGGTCCACCTATTCATGGCCGATTTAAAGTGGTCGCGAGGCGTCTTAAAGAATCCTTGGCTATGCTGATTCGGGGACGTCTTGTTTGTCATTCGTGACGTCCACTGTACGTCGTGCCCGTGTGGGCCCCACCACGAACACTTTGGGCGAAATCTCTATCATGTGTTTGTTCCGGCTTATTCTACAAGCCAATCTTTTGTTTTGTTTCCAGTTGTGTTATTCGAGTTGTTTCGAAGGCAGATGGTGATTCCATACCTTTATCTAAATGGCTTCTCAGCTTATGGAAGTGTGATGCTTTACTTTGGAATTCATTCGTTCATTCTTGTTCGGATGTTTATTGTGAAGACTATATGTTGCAATTTCGATCCTTTGATTCAGCCTGAATATACCTTTTTCAAGATGCTAACGGATGTCACCCTCTCTTTAGGATGGCTCCGCCAACGCGTCAGAAACCGGAACGCAATGAAGGAAGTCAGGCGAACCCTCCGCCACCACCTCCGCCTCCGGAGGCATGGCAAGCCTTGATGACTACCACAAACGCCAATGCTCAGATTCTGATTCAGCTCTTGCCAGATCGCAACCAAGGGCAAGGTAATCAGGGAAATCAAGGCCAAGGCAACAATCAGTCGCACTTCTCTACCCTCAATCAGTTCCTTGCTAATCAGCCAAAGACCTTCAGCTACTGTGTCGAGGCCACAGACGCCGATGATTGGCTCGTGGATATCAGCAAGCATTTCGAGTGCAGTAATGTCAGACCTGAGGACTTTGTCAAGTTTGCTTCTTTTCAACTCAAGGATCAAGCTGCTAAGTGGTACCAACAATACAAAGATTCCAGAGGAGGTCGTGTGATTACCTGGGATGATTTCCGCCGTGACTTCAAAGCTCATCACATTCCAGAAAGTGTTGTGGAGACTAAGCGTGAGGAATTCCGCAATCTCAAGCAAGGCAACATGTCTGTGTATCAATACAACACTCAGTTCCAGAATCTCTCTCGTTTTGCTAAGCAAGACATCCCTGAGGAGAAGAGTATGATCTACCAATTCAGGCGTGGCCTCAGAGAAGATCTGCAACTAGCTCTCGTGCTTTTTGAGCCAAAAAAGTATGATGAATTCTACAACATGGCACTGAAACAAGAAGCTGCTCAACTCAAGTGTGAGGCATCTAAGAAGAGAGTCAGGGACGCAGTTCAGTCCTCTTCTTCCTCACTAGTGGCAGCCAAGCAACAGAAGTTATGGTTGCCTCCTCCTCCTCTGTTCCGTCGGCCTTACCAGCAGAAGAACTCAGGTGGTCGTGGATCTTCCCACCCACCCAACCCTGGCTATCAGAACAAGTCTCACAATCAAGCTCCAAGGTCAAGTTCTCCTTATCATCGTCCACTCTCAGAGGTGACTTGTAACAAATGTCAGCAGAAGGGTCACTATGCAAACAAGTGCTTCAATCAAAGGCGCCTTCCGCCTCCTCCTCCTGTGAGATCTTCCAGTAATGCAGTGGTTAAGCATAATTCCAAGTATGCCAAGGTGAACATGATGAATGCAGCTCAAGCGGAGGATTCTTCTGAAGTGATCATGGGTAATCTTTCTGTTAATGAGATTCCTGCAAAAGTCTTATTTGATACTGGTGCATCGCATTCTTTCATCTCAAAACCTTTTGCATCGAAGCATGAATTGTCTTTCCAAGGTTGTCCTAAGCCGTTATCAGTTGTCTCTCTAGCTAAATGCATGAACGCAAGATTTATGGTTCCGGATGTTTCCTTCAAGATGGGCGATTATAGATTTCTGGCTAAACCAATTGTCCTTGGTGACTCTGATATTGATCTTATTCTTGGGATGGACTGGCTTTCTAAGCACAAGGCTCAACTTGATTGTGCTGCCAGGGAAATTCAATTGACTCACTCTTCTGACGATGTGATCATCTATGCCGCTCGCGATGAAACCATTCGGTTGTTTTCTCTCAATGAGAAGGGCGAATTGGATGCTATCTCTCAGATTCCAGTCGTTTGTGAGTACCAAGATGTCTTTCCAGAAGAGCTTCCGGGAATGCCTCCTCACCGGCCAGTTGAATTCGTTATCGATCTTGAGCCTGGCACGGAACCCGTTTGCAAGCGTCCTTACAAGCTTGGACCAAAAGAGTTGAAGGAATTGAAGAAACAACTCGATGAACAAGAGCGTCTGTGACTGATCAGACCGAGTTCATCTCCTTGGGGTTGTGGTGTTCTTTTTGTCTAGAAGAAGGATGGCACGGACCGACTTTGCGACGATTACCGTCTATTGAACAAGAAGACAATCAAGAACAAGTATCCACTTCCCAACATCAATGAGCTATTCGAGCAACTTAAAGGTGCTAAAGTGTTCTCCAAGCTTGACCTTCGTATGGGTTATCATCAGATTCGCATTCGTGAAGAAGATATTCCCAAGACAGCATTCAGAACAAGCTTTGGTTCTTATGAATATACTGTCATGTCTTTCGGCCTTGTCAATGCTCCTCCAACTTTCTCTCGAATGATGAACTTCATCTTCAACCCCTACACCAACGAATTCGTCTTGGTCTATCTCGATGATATTTTGGTCTTCTCCAAGAATAAGGAAGATCATGCCAAACATTTGCGATTGGTGCTCGACAAGCTCAGAGAGTATCAATTCTATGCGAAGTTCTCCAAATGTGAATTTTGGCTTGATGAAGTTCTTTATCTTGGTCATATCATCTCTGCCAAGGGCATCGCTATTAATCCTGAGAGGGTGTGTGCAGTTTTTAATTGGGAACCTCCTCAGAATGTCAAGCAGCTTCGCAGTTTTCTTGGACTTGCAAGGTATTGCCGAAGATTCATTGAGAATTTCTCAAAGATTGCAAAGCCTCTTTCCAACCTCCTCCAGAAGCATGTGAAGTATGTCTGGTCTCCTGAGTGTGACGTTGCTTTCAACACTATCAAAGAGAAACTCGTCACTGCTCTAGTTTTGACTCCTCCTGACGACTCCAAGCCTTATGTAGTTTTCTGTGATGCTTCTCTTCAAGGTCTCGGTGCTGTCTTAATGCAAGAGAAGAAAGTTGTGGCCTATACCTCTCGTCAGTTGAAGCCCAACGAAAAGAACTACCCCAGTCACGATCTTGAGTTGGCGGCAGTTGTCCATGCGTTGATAACATGGAGACATCTCTTGTTGGGAAGGAAAGTGGACATTTTCACCGATCACAAGAGTCTCAAGTACATCTTCACTCAGCCCAACCTCAACCTCAGGCAGACTCGATGGGTCGAAATAATTCAAGAGTATAATCCGAGTATTGAATATACTCCAGGCAAGGCTAATGTGATTGCAGATGCATTGAGCAGGAAGGCTTATTGCAACAGCTTAATCCTCAAGCCCTTTCAACCGAACCTCTGTGAAGCTTTCCGCAAGTTGAATCTCCAAGTTGTTCCTCAAGGCTTTCTTGCCAACCTCATAGTCTCTCCTACATTGGAAGATCAAATTCGTGAGGCACAACTGATGGATACCATGGTGAAGAAGGTGAAACGTGGTATTGACAAGGGCATTTCCAAATACAAGTGCTATCGCGTTGATGACAGAGATACTCTTTTCTTCGAGGACCGGATCGTGGTTCCAAAGGGTGATCTTCGTAAAGTCATTATGAACGAGGCTCACATTTCACTCCTATCCATTCATCCTGGAAGTACAAAGATGTACCATGACCTCAAGCAGTCGTATTGGTGGACTCGAATGAAGCGAGAAATTGCTCAATTCGTGAATGAATGTGATGTCTGCAGAAGGGTGAAAGCAGAACACCAACGACCAGCTGGTCTACTCCAACCTCTTGCTATTCCAGAATGGAAGTTTGATCATATCGAAATGGACTTCGTGACTGGATTTCCTAAGTCCAAGCGTGGAAATGATGCTATTTTCGTCGTCATCGACAAGCTCACTAAAGTGGCTCATTTTCTTCCTATCAAAGAGTCTATCACAGCAGTGCAGCTGGCAGAGCTTTACACCTCCAGAATTGTCTCCTTGCACGGCATTCCACAATTGATCTCTTCATACAGTGGCAGCATCTTTACATCCGAGTTTTAGGATTCTTTTCAGAAGGCCATGGGCACAAATATTCGCTTCAGCACAGCTTTCCATCCTCAAACTAGTGGACAAGTCGAGCGTGTCAACCAAATTCTTGAAGATATGCTCAGGGCTTGTGTTATCTCTTTCGGCATGAAGTGGGAGGATTGTCTTCCATATGCGGAGTTCTCTTACAACAACAGCTTCCAAGCCATCTCGGGCAAAGCCCCATTCGAGATTCTCTATGGCAGAAAGTGTCGGACTCCTCTCAATTGGTCAGAAACCGGTGAATGTCAACTGCTTGGCAACGACTTGATCTCAGAGGCTGAGTAAATGTGCAAAGTCATTCGTGAGAATCTCAAAGCCGCGCAATCGCGCCAGAAGAGTTACTATGACAGTAAGCACCGTGATTTGGCATTCGAGATCGGAGATCATGTCTACCTCCGCGTCTCTCAAATGAAAGGCACTCGTCGCTTCGGTATCAAAGGGAAACTTGCCCCTAGATACGTGGGTCCTTTCAAGATCATCGACAAACGAGGCAACCTCGCCTATCAACTTGAGCTTCCCCCCAACTTTGCAAATGTGCACGATGTATTACACGTGTCACAGCTTCGCAAGTGCTTCAAGTTGCCTGAGCGCACCATCAACTTCGAAGAGATTGATCTTCAAGAAGATTTGTCTTATCATGAGCATCCCGTTGCTATTCTTGAAGAAACTGAGCGCAAGACTCGTAACAAGTCAATCAAATTCCTGGAAGTGAAGTGGTCACACCATTCAGACCGAGAAGCCACCTGGGAGCGCGAGGACCACCTCCGTTCCGAATATCCGGAGTTCTTTCTGTCCTAGATCTCGGGACGAGATCCTCTCGTAGTGGTGGAGTGTTGGAACACCCCGGATGTAACTTGCCATATTTGTAACTCCAACTCTTGCCATTTCCGGCTATGTGATATGATATTGCCTCGTGGTTGGTTTCTTCTTCGTTTTGCTTTTGTCCGTGTCATGCATTTTCTTATCATGTCATCATGTGCATCGCATTTGCATATGTGTTCGTCTCATGAATCCGAGCATTTTCCCCGTTGTCCGTTTTGCAATCCGGCGCTCCTACGTCCTCCGGCGTCCCCTTTTACCTATTTTCCATGAGCGGGTATTAAACTTTCTCGGAATGGACCGAGGTTTGTCAAGCGGCCTTGGTATAGCACCGGTAGACCGCCTGTCAAGTTTAGGGTCATTTGGACTTCGTTTGATACTCCAACGGTTAACCGGTTATCCACGAAGGCCTCTTTTGGGTTGCAGCCCAAAACCCCTCCCAAACAGCCCAATAACCCATCTAAGACACTCCCATGTCCATCGCCGTTCGATCACGATCGGGTGACCGCAAACCGCTCTCAATTTGGAGCCTCCTAGCCCCTCCTACCTATAAATACACCCTCCTCCCGAAATTTGCGGATCAATTCCACCCCTAAACCCTAGCCCTGCTCCCTCTCCGCCGCCGGACACGTCCGGCCCGAGCCGGACAAAGTCCCGCCTCCGCCCGCGGCCAACCAGGGGCCGCCACGTGGCGCCCCCGCGCCCACTTCGCCACCAGCCCGTGGGGCCCAGATCCGGCCTCCGCGGCCCGCTCCGCGGCCCGCGCCACCTCCCGTGCTCCCCGCCGGCCGCCGCCCGCGCCCGCCGCCTCCCGCCGGCCGCCGCTGTCCCGCCGTCGCGCCGCCGCCGCCAAGACCAGCGGGAGTCGCGCCGGACCTCCTCCGCGCCGCCCCGCGCCTCCTCCGCCCGGATCCGGTCGCCGCCTCCTGCCCCGGCTCCGGCAAGCTCCCTCCTCGCCACCCTCTCCCTCTTCTCCGGCCGGGACGAGCTCCAGTGAGCTCGCGGATCTCAGATCCGCCGGAGGTTGACTTCTTCTCCTTCCCCGTTTTTGCCTAAGTCCCCAAGTTTTAGCTTTATCATGCCATGTTCATCGCATCATAACTTGCTGTATACTGCTCCGTTTCGTGCGTGTAATATGTCAAGTTGTTCATCTCGACGAGTAAATCATTTCAACTCATTGCATCATTTTCATTTGAGCTCGTGTTGATTCCCGAAATGCTGTTGGAAGAGGGCTATGTGATGTTAGTTTGAGATTCTCTGCAGAACTTGCACTTTTGTCATTTTTGCCATGATTGATGTGTGCAACCTATGAACTTGAGTCCTACATGTGTTTTGTAATATGCCATGCCATCTTTACAGGGGTGTATGCCATGTATTTTGGTGATCTCTGTGGTGACTAGCACAAGTATGTAAACTAGGGTACATATTGTTGCTGATTTCAGGGACTTAGTAATTTCACTAAGTCATGCCCTGCTGTTATTTTTATGCCATGTGTTCATGTTGTTTCAGAGAGATCTATGCCTCTATTGAGAATGATCAGTAAGGTTGTTTTGAACATATGGATGTGCTCTATCCATCCATGCCTTTGTTTGTAATTATGGAGTGCCATAGCTTGAGTACATCGAGCTCTACTTTTGCTATAAAATGTTTCCTGGCAGATTGTTTACATGTTATTCGATTTTGCCAAGCTTGTTGTAGTTGATACTTGCATGATATGATGTTATTCTTGCCATGTGTAGCTTCTATGCCATGTCTTATTGATGTATGTATGATTAGTTTATCATGCAATGCTCTGTAGTGAGTGCATCGAGCTCACGAACATGCCTACTTGTTATCTGTTTTTGACATGTCCAGTTTTCTGCTAAGTCTGAAAACTGTAACGAAACTTGCTTAATTGACATGTGTGTTATTATATTTTCTGTTCCCTTTTGGGTTATGGTCAGTAAGGGACTTTTGTTCAATGCTTCGAGTAGATTCATGCCATGCCATATATTGCTATTTACTGTTCCTGCAGCAGGTTGTTTTCTTGCTCTAAACATGCCATCCTGATGTTAATTTCTGGCATGTTGTTATTTTCACCAAGTCTGTGAAGCTGATATATGTTGCACTATTGTCATGCTTGTTAGAACCTGTTATGATGTGAGTTAGCCGTGGCTCAGTGTTCATATTTTGTCAAGCATCTTGAGTAGATCACTGCCATATGCTTTGTTGATATGTTTGAGTGCAGTAGCTTAATTTCTTGCTGCTTGCTAAGTGGGATCATGCTGTTAATCGCAGAAAGATGTCATTCTTGTTTTGCTTGTCATTTGCAAACCGTGCATCCGATTCCGGTGATCTTTATATCGATTTCAACCGAAATCACCTCGCCTTTCCAGCGGCATACTTGGTTTTCCAAGATTATGCCTTGTTCATCTTTGTCCTTCCGGAGCACGCATAAGCATTGCATATCACATCTCGCATATCATGCCATGTTTTGCATCATGTTGTTTGTGCATTGCATCGTGGTTAATAGTGGTTCCTTTGCTTGTGTTCTTGTTATGGGTAGAGCCGGGAGACGAGTACGTGACCGAGGAACCTATTGAGAATGCTTACGAGGACCAAGCTTTCGACAACTCTGAGAACCTTGCAGGCAAGATGACCATACCCTCGAAATCAATTCTATCTTTGCTTGCTTGATGCTCGCTCTTTTGCTATGCCTATGCTGCGATACCTACCACTCGCTATATCATGCCGCCCATATTGCCATGTCAAACATCTAACCATCCTTTCCTAGCAAACCGTTGATTGGCTATGTTACCGCTTTGCTCAACACCTCTTATAGCGTTGCTAGTTGCAGGTGAAGATGAAGTTTGTTCATTGTTGGAACATGATTATTTTGGGATATCACAATATCTCTTATTTTAATTAATGCATCTATATACATGGTAAAGGGTGGAAGGCTCGGCCGTATGCCTGGTGTTTTGTTCCACTCTTGCCACCCTAGTTTCCGTCATACCGGTGTTATGTTCCTTGATTTTGCGTTCCTTCCACGGTTGGGTGATTTATGGGACCCCCTTGACAGTTCGCTTTGAATAAGACTCCTCCAGCAAGGCCCAACTTTGGTTTTACCATTTGCCACCTAAGCCTTTTTCCCCCGGGTTTTCGCGAGCCCGAGGGTCATCTTTATTTTTAACCCCCCCGGGCTAGTGCTCCTTCGAGTGTTGGTCCAAACTGTCAGCCGCCGGTGGTCGCCAGGGGAAACTCTGGACTGGACTACCGGTAGTTTGGACAATCCGGATGTGCCCTGAGACCGAGATATGTGCAGCTCCTATCAGGATTTGTCGGCACAATCGGGCGGCTTTGCTGGTCTTGTTTTATTACTGTCGAAATGTCTTGTAGAACGGGATTCCGAGATTGATCGGGTCTTCTCGGTAGAAGGAATATCCTTCATTGACCTTGAGAGATTATAATGGGCTAAGTTGGGACACCCCTGCAGGGTATTATCTTTCGAAAGCCGTGCCCGCGGTTATGAGGCAGATGGGAATTCATTGATGTCCGGTTGTAGAAAACCCGAAGTTGACCTTAATTAAAACACATCAACCGCGTGTGTAACCGTGATGGTCTCTTCTCGGAGGAGTCCGGGAAGTGAACACGGTGTTGGAGTTATGCCTGACGTAGGTTGTTCTAGGATCACTTCTTGATCACTTCTAGATTCACGACCGTGCTTTGCTTCTCTTCTCGCTCTCTTTTGCATTGTTAGCCACCATATATGCTAGTCGCTTGCTACAGCTCCACCTCACAACCCTATCCTACGTCTAAGCTTAAATAGTCTTGATTTCGCAGGTGTGAGATTGCTGAGTCCCCGTGACTCACAGATTCTACCAAAACAGTTGCAGGTGCCAACGATGCCAGTGCAGATGACGCAACCGAGCTCAAGTGGGAGTTCGACGAGGAACGTGGTCGTTACTATGTGTCTTTTCCTGATGATCAGTAGTGGAGCCCAGTTGGGACGATCGGGGATCTGTGTAGCATTTGGGGTAGTCTTCTTTCATTTTGGTTCCGTAGTCGGACTTTGAGTGTAATCTGGATGATGGATGTTTATTTATGTATTGTGTGAAGTGGCGACTGTAAGCCAACTATGTATCTCTTTCCCTTATGTATTACATGGGTTGTGTGAAGATTACCTCACTTGCGACATTGCTTTCAATGCGGTTATGCCTCTAAGTCGTGCTTCGACACGTGGGAGATATAGCCGCATCGAGGGCGTTACACTGGGGAAGGGGGTGGATCTGGGAAAAAATAGCAATGGCGCATTGGCCTAAAGGTGCACCACTAGTAAAAAAATAACAATGGCGCACCTGTTTCCGGTGCGCCACTGCTATATAGCAGTGGCACACCACCACCATGATGCGCCACTAATAGGGATATTGGCTATAGCCATTTTTCTAGTAGTGTGGGGAGTAATGACTTCACACAGAATAAGTATAGGTAGCAAACTTATTGGAAGTTAGCAAACGCATAATTGATCACATGAACAATTCATGAAAGAATATTGAAGGAAGAGAGATTTCACATATAAATATACTATCTTGGACATCTTTTGTAATTGTGAGCACACATTAAAATATGACATGCTAAAAGGTTGATGTTGGACAAGGAAGACAACTTAATGGGTTATGTTTTCCTATATCCGAAACGTTATATTGTCTTGGATCATCCAACATGTTGGGCTTGCCTTTCCCTCTCATGCTAGCCAAATTCTTTGCACCAAGTAGAAATAATGCTTGTGCTTTCAAACATCTCTCAAACCAGTTTTGCCAAGAGAGTCCACCATACCTACCTAAGGGTTGAGTAAGATCCTTCAAGTAAGTTGTCATCGGTGCATGCAATAAATATTGCTCTCTAAATATGTATGATCTATTAGTGCAAAGAAAATAAGCTTTATACGAACTTGTGATAGGGAAGAAATAAAAGCGACGGACTGCATAATAAAGGTCTTTATCACAAGCGGCAATATAAAGTGACGTTCTTTTGCATTCAGATTTTGTGCATCCAACCATAAAAGTGTATGACAACCTTTGCTTCCCTCTGCGAAGGGCCTATCTTTTACTTTTATCTTCTACCCTTATACAAGAGTCATGGTGATCATCACCTTTCCTTTTTACATTTTTTCCTTTGGCAAGCACTTTGTGTTGGAACGATCCGGATATACATATATCCACTTGGATGTAGGTTTTCATAAAGTATTACTGTTGACATTACCCTTGAGATAAAAGGTTGGGAGGCGAATCTATAAACCCCTATCTTTCTCTGTGTCTTATTAAAACTTTGAACCCATAAATATCACATGAGTGTTAGCAATTGTGAAAGATTAAATGATAGTTGAGTATGTGGAGTTTCCTGAAACAAAGCTCTTACATAGACCCTTCCCGAAAATAAGATGAATTGCAATTGTGTGATGACTAAGAGCACGGTTTGTTAGTTTTCAAGAAAGTTTATGATCCATACTTTAACATGTGAATAGCTTGTTACTTGATCATGAAAAGTTTTATGAGATGAGCTACTGTTATGACATATAATGATGCTAGAAAAGGTGATTGAAATTATCATTGATCAAACTTGTGCACCTGCTAGCATTCACACTTTATAAATTATTTCTTTTATCACTTACCTACTCGAGGACGAGCAGGAATTAAGCTTGGGGATGCTGATACGTCTCCATTGTATCTATAATTTATGAAGTATTCATGCTATTATATTATCCATCTTAGATGTTTTATATGCATTTATATGATATTTCATATGATTTTTAGGACTAACCTATTAACCTAGAGCCCAGTGCCAGTTTCTGTTTTTTCCTTGTTTTTGAGTATCGCAGAAAAGGAATACCAAATGGCGTCCAATTGACGTGCCAATTTTTGATGATTTTTTATGAACCAAAGGAAGCCCCCGGAGGAAAAGAGTTGGGCCAGAAGAGTCCAGGATGTCCACGAAGGTGGGGGGTGCGCCCACCCCCCTGGGCGTGGGCCCCTATCTTGTGGACGACCCGGAGACACCCCCTGACGTGAGACATATGCCAAAAATTCCTATAAATGCAGAAACCTCTAGAAAATAACCGAGATCGGAATTTCTGCCGCCGCAAGCCTCTGTAGCCACGAGAAATCAATCTAGGCCCTCTCTGGCACCCTACCGGATGGGTCCATCATCACCGGAGGCCATAAAGGAGGATCCCGGAGGGGTCATCATCGCCATGAAGGCCAAGATCCAGAGAGAGAACCTCTCCCCATCCGGGGGGAGGCCATGGAGGAGGAAGCACAAGAGGGAGAACCTCTCCTCCTCTCTCTCGGTGGCGCCAGAGTGCCATCGGGAGGGGAATCATCGCCGCGGTGATCGTCTTCATCAACATCACCATAATCATCACCATCCCCATCTCTTTTATGCGGTCCACTCTCCCGCACCCTGCTGTAATCCCTATTTGAACATGGTGCTTTATGACACATATTATGATCCAATGATGTGTTTCCATCCTATGATGTTTTGAGTAGATATCCTTTGTCATTGGGTTGATTGATGATCTAGATTGGTATGAGTTGTATGATTTTTTTGTGCTGCCCTATGGTTTACTTATTGTCTGTGTTGCTTGAGTGACAGAAGCATAAACACGGATAAGTGGGTCACGGCGTATGGGATAAAGGGGACTTGATGCTCTAATGCTATGGTTGGGTTTTACCTTAATCATCTTTAGTAGTTGCGGATGCTTGCTAGGGTTCCAATCACAAGTGCATATGATCCAAGACGAGAAAGTATGTTAGCTTATGCCTCTCCCTCATATGAAACTGCAATAGTGATTACCGATCTTGTTAACAATTGCCTAGGACAATTCCGCACACCGAACCATCATTATTCCACACTCGCTATTTATAATATTTAGTAATATATTTTAAATTTATGATAACAGCACCTACTTTTATATTTTAGCTCTCTGATATCATGCAAAGTTATCCTCATCATACCCACAACGTAGTTTTATTTCTCATATCTAGTTGGAAGCAAATGTTGGGTGTACGTAGAGTCGTATCAGTGGCAGATAGGACTTGAGAGAATATTGATCTTACCTTTAGCTCCTTGTGGGTTCCACACGCCGTACTTATCACTTCCACCTTTGGAAATTGCTACGATGATTCCCTACACTAGGGGATTATCATCTATCCAGCAGTGCCTCATCGCCCGAGGTGGAACCCACGCTGCTTCTCGGCATGGATGGGACGGTGCTATCCAATGCTGGATCTGCTAGCTGTTGCCGCTGCTGAGACCCCCTTTCCTGGCTAAGTGAGTCGATCTGCTGCAGTTGCCGCTTGAAAGCGAGTTCCAACTCCGCGTGCGTTGATTCTACGATGCGAAGGCGGTCTGCTTCCCGCTTCCTCTGTTCGTCCTCGAGCTTCCTCTTCTGCTCCTCCTGCCGCTTCTTTCTCACACGGCTTCGATAGTCGGTGTTCCAGTCCGCAAACCCCCGAAACCACGGAGCAACGCCTTTGCCTCATGTTCTTCCCGGGTGTTGAAAAAATGCATGAAAAATAGCAAATGAAGTCAGAAAGGGTTGAAAATTGATGACGTTGCTTCGAATGTTGCATACCGAATGCAGAAAAAGTCTGGAGTTGAAATAAGTTTAAAAAATTAAATGCCTTTGTAACAGATGAGTTTTAGCCCTAAACATTGATACTTCGAAAGAGATTGTCCATTTTGTACACGAAGTGCATCCAGATTTTTCCATAACCCTCTAATCTTTTTTGGACATGCTATGTGGGTGAAATGATGATACCATGCCAACTTTCAACCTTTTCAAAGTTCATTTGTAGTTCTTTTCAGTTTTAGGGTTATTTAGCTCAAAAAAATTAGTAAATGCATGAAAAATAGCAAATGAAGTCAGAAAGGGTTGAAAATTTGTTAGTACATAATATTTCTTTGCGTTTCAAATGCCAAAACACATAAGCACCCTAACTATTACAGACATTCCATCCGGTTTGTCCGAAGTGGGACTTTCTAGATATATAAGTCTGGAAACTTACTAGAGAAGAAAGTGATGATAGTGAAGTCGGTCACATCCCAGAGTGGGATATTTGGGTGTAAAACTTTTTCTTCGCGTGTGACCCTTTGCGCCGTAACCATGGACAATCTTCATCATTTAACTAGATGCTCGGGTCAATATTCGCTGTGAAGGGAGCACTTTGATGAAACTTTTCATAATCTTCTGACATGTTTGTCTTGTCCCCCACTCCCACGAAGTTTCTTTTGCCTAAAAGAACTATGTGGCGCTTTGGCTCATCGTATTATGTATTCGCTTCCTTATCTTTTCTTTTTCTCTGCTTGGTAGACTTGCCCTTCACATAGAAAACCTGCGCCACATCATTGGCTAGGACGATTGGTTCGTCAGCGTACGCAAGATTGTTGAGATCCACTGTTGTCATTCCGTACTGCGTGTCTTCTGTTACCCCGCCTCCTGTCAGATTAACCAATTTGCACCGAAATAAAGGGGCAATGAAACCACATCCATAGTCAAGTTCCCATATCTCCTCTATGTAACCATGATATGTGTCCTTTCCCATCTTTGATGCTGCATCAAAGAGGACACCACTGTTTTTGGTTGGTGCTTTTTTTATCTTGGTCGATCGTATAAAATGTATTCCCATTTATCTCGTACCCTTTGAAAGTCATTATATTCAAAGATGGTTACTTACACAACAAGTACAGATCATCTTCAACAGCGTCGTCATGCATGGCACATGTCTACAACCAACCGGCGGAAGTCCCCGTTTGCCCACGTGTAATCCAGTCGTCAGACTGCTCCGAGTGTTTGGAGCGTAGAATATTCTTGTATTCCTCGACATACAGAGCCACCAAGGAGGAATTTTGTAGAACTATGTAGTGTGCTTCAGTGAGAGAAGGCCCGTCCATACATATTATTGCTTTTGGTCCTAGCGTGCCTTTTCCACCCAGTCTTCCCTCATGCCGCGATTCAGGAACACCAATCGGCTTAAGGTCAGGAATAAAGTCAACACAAAACTCAATGACCTCCTCATTTTAATGGCCCTTGGAGATGCTTCCTTCTGGCCTAGCATGGTTATGAACATATTTCTTTAAGACTTCCATGAACCTCTCAAAGGGGAACATATTGTGTAGAAATATAGGACCCAGAATGGCAATCTCTTCGACAAGGTGAACTAGGACGTGCGTCATGCTATTGAAGACGGATGGTTGGAACACCAACTCGAAGCTGACAAGACATTGCGCCAAATCATTCTCTAACTTTGGTATGATTTCTGGATCGAATACCTTCTGAGGGGTTGCATCGAGGAATGCAGATAGCTTCACAATGGCTAATCCAACGTTTTTCGGTAGTAGCCCTCTCAATGCAAACGGAAGTAGTTGCGTCATAATCACGTGGCAGTAATGAGACTCTAGGTTCTAGAACTTTTCCTTCCCCATATTTATTATCCCCTTTATATTCGACGTGAAGCCAGCGGGACTTTCATACTGAGCTGGCATTCAAAGAAGATTATCTTCTCTTTTTTGGTAAGAGCGTAGCTGGCACGTCCCTGATGTATGACATATTTTTCCATGCATATGTTGCTAGTCCTCCAGTGCCTCCGGTGTATCTTTTCTCTTCCCATACACAGCCAAGAAGCCTAGCAAGTTCATCAAAAGATTCTTTGTCGTGTGCATCACGTTGATAGCAGAGCGGGCCTCTAGGTCTTTCCAATAGAGTCTTCCACATGGTTACGCGCCCGTCAGCGTCATTCGGAACAGATTGTCCGATATGACCCTTTCTGTCAGTGGGAAGCGACACTTATGGGATCACGAGAATCCCTTTCTGCGGTTGCGGGGCACGGGGGCCGTGAGAAGAGTGGATCGAGCAGGAAGTACACGATTCCTTTACCCAGGTTCGGGCCACGAAGATGCGTAAAACCCTACTCCTGCTTTGGTGGATTATATGTTTGTGTTCTTGAGCTAGCTACGGGACGTGAGGAGCTCCAAAAAGCCGAATCCTCTTCCTGGTCGCCTGGGGCCTCCTTTTATAGGGAAAGGGGCTGCCACAATGGCACACAGGAGGTGGAAAGGGTACAGTGATGCGAGGTTATCCCTCGCATTACATGACAAGGTGCATTTAATGCGCCTTGCTTAGGTGTCCTTGCTTTATCGGTGGAAGGGGAGAGCCCTGTCTCGTCCGTCGCCGCTCTTTCCCGCGTCGACACGCGCCCTAGCCAGCGCTGCCTGCGATGCCATGTAGGCGGGCAGGCAGCTGAGGTGGCGCAGCGGTGGGTCTCCACGAGGATCTGCATGCCGCCACGCAGGTGCCTGCCCAGCTGGTTGGGTCAACAGCTGCATGCGAACGGTGGTGGAGGCGTGACTGGTGCGGGTCTGATGGTGGCCCCGCGGGTGTCCTTGGCAAGGGCCTTGCCGCGGCCCCGGCAAGGGTCTTGTCGGGGTCCCGACAAGGGTCTTGCCGTGGCGCCTGCTGCCATCCCCGACAAGGCTCTTGCCGGGGGCCTTGTGGTTTTCCCTGGCTGGGATCCCGCCAAGAACCATCATCTTCTAAAGTGTGCATCTGATCTTGCATGTCTTCACAAAGATCTGCATACCACCACGAGGATGCCTCCCGAATCCTTGCCCCATGGGGGCAGTGGACCCAAGGGTGACCCGCTCCGTAGGTGTGGGGCGAGCTGCCACGGCAAGGGTCTTGCCGGGTTTGCAAAAACCGCCTCCCGGCAAGGATCTTGCCGAGGGGGCCGCTTCGTCACCTTTGCTCTTTGTGGTCTTGGTCTTGGCGTCGTTCTGCTCCTCTTTGTCTTCGGCCTTACCTTGGTTCTACCTCCCTTGTCGGGCTCGGTGCGGCGGCGCCCGTGGCTCAGACTGCCCGTGCAGAGTCATAGGGGTACAAAATGTGTACCCCTCTTTTTGTACACCGACAGGAGCCCCCGGGCCTGGGCCACACATAAGCGCTACGCGTTGTTGGGCCAGTCCCAAGAACGGTGCGCGGGCAGGCACGGCGGTTTTTACCGCGGTAAGTTTCTTCGCGCGCTGCGCCTCCCACGCTTCCCGCGCGTGGCGCGTTGTGGGGAGGCGTGCGTGACGCGGGCGGCATGCGTGAGGCTGGCCTCTGCACGCATGCGTCACGTCGTAGTAAAAAAGGGGGCAGCTCGCGTCTTCCCCATAAACGGAGGGAGCCGTGGAGGCGCGGCCCATTTACTGGATGGGGCCGAGGCGTGGTCTTTCAAGGCGCCCACTCCCTTTAATCACGGGGCGGGGAGAAGTCACCTCACCCGTCGCTTCGATCCTGCACGTTCGCCACGCGGCGCTCATGTGCCTTGGGTGGCAGTTGGTGGAGGCGGGAAGCCGGGCCGTCGTGGGCTGGGGCGGCGGATCAACCCCGGTCTCCTGCGCCATTCACGTCTTCATTGGCGGAATGGGGCGGTCGATCCCCCACCCTGCTCCTTTATAAAGAGCGGGGGGGGGGGGGGGGGTCGGTGCCCTGCATTCCTCCATCTCACTTCTTCAGCTTCTGCTCCCCTCCCTCTCATTCGCCATGGAGAAAGGGAACCCTGGTCCTTCGACGGTGGTGACGAGGGTCGCCGCTCGACAACGCGTCCCTCCTTCTCCTGCACCTGCGGTGGCAGAGCCAGCCGCAAGGGGAAGGGGGAGAGGGCGAGGCCGTGGGCGAGGCCGAGGCGCTCGGGGAAGAGGAGGACGGGGCGGCGCGCCGGCTTTGCCTCCGCCTGCAGTTCCTCTCCCCATGGAGGGCCAGATTGGGGACGACCCTTGTGAGTTCTTTGTCAGGCTGCGCCGGCCGCCTCGCTGTCGTCTTCGTCTCCCAACTCCATTCGCGAGCGAGATGGAGCTGGACCCGCCTAAGACACTGAGGCTACACATGAGGGGCTGTGGAATCAGCGGTACGCGAGTCCGCGTCGACTTCCCAGCCCCTAATGTGATGCATCTTGGTCGAGGGTGGAAGACGTTCGCCCGTATCCACCGCCTGACGGAGGGGCTCACACTCCATTTTAAGCTGATGGAGGGCGATCTCCTCTCCGTCAAGGTCTTCGGGTGCTTCGGGACTCGGGCAAGGTGCTGCGTGGAGAGCTCCTCCGATAGCGAAGACTCCTCCTCGAGTGGGAGTGACGAGGAGGACAGCGGCAGCGACGACGAGGGTAGCGGGCGGCAGGATGACGGGTCCGACTAGGTGTCGGGCGCCGCTCCGTGCGGTACCGGCGACCCCATCAACCGTGTCGCCGGCTCCTTGAACTTCTCGGGGCCGTCTCCTTGGGCGGCTGGCATTGGGAGGTTGCAGAAGAGGAAGAGGGCGGGCGGCAAGGCCGTCAACTCAGAGTATGTGGGCACGACGCCTTCGACGCGTGCTGACGTCCTGCCGCCTCATCTTCGAGCTCTGCCTCCGGCGCTGCCATCACCATCCAGCCTTTGGACGACCACCGAGATGTTCTCTTGGTGTCTTCTGCTACCTGTAGCTTGTCTAGGCGCCCCTTTTGCCCTTTTTGCCTCCTTGACCTTCCTCCTGAAGAGAGGGACAAGAAAGGGATTACGGGCACCATATCTCTTTTTAGTTTGTAAGCCTTCGGGCCTTAGCTGAATTTAAAGCTTGTAATCCCATCATTCATGTTTTTCATTCTCCATGAAATGTACCTGAGTGGGATGTTTTTAATGAAAAAGGGATGCTTGCTGGGTCACTTGTCTTGCGGGTTGAACCCGCGTCAAGGGGTAAATCCTTGATATCTTTAAGATATACATTTCCTTGCCCGGCAGCAGGCCCTGCCGTCTCCCCACGTCGCTCGACCTTTCCCACGCTTTCGGCGGAGGAAGGGATGAGGCGTGTTCAGGCTCCTCGTTTCGTCCCTTCGCTGCCGCGACTACGACCAAACCTGGCCCCAGGAACGAGCCCTAGGGCCTAGAGTTAGGGGAGCACGGTAGCTTTAGGAAGAAACGAGGTTTCGCATACCTCAGTCCATAAGAGAATTCATGATAAGGGATGAAGAACTTATCTGAAACTGCAGCCCCCGACAACTCTGGTTCGCCGTTGGTGAATCTTTGTACTTGCAGCCCCCGGCAACTCTGGTTCGCCATGGGTGAATCTTTGTACTTGCAGCCCCCGGCAACACTGGCTTGCCGGGGTCTAGATGCTGGTCCGTCCTTCTTCTCTCTTTTTTTTCATCCTCAAGTGATCCGGCAAGGATATCCGAGCCCTGCGAACCAATGGAGACAAAAGAATGGCAAAGAGACGCACACTCGACCTGTAAGCTAGGGGTTAGCCGCCGCTAAGCACTATCAACCCTAACCAAGGACGAGAGTCGATCTAGCATGCATGCTATAACTTAGGGCGCCAGCGCTTCATTTATGCTCAGGGTCTGCGCCTGGCTTTGTACAAAGGGTTACATGCATCATTGGCAATGCTTGTACAAAAGGTGGCTTGCCGGGAAGCCCGACAAGCTGCGCCTTATGGGTAAAACTTGCGAAGATGCTCGATGTTCCAGGAGTTGCTCACTGGAACAGCATCTTCGGTCTCCAGGCGGACTGCGCCGGGCCTGGTGACTTGTATTACCTGATAAGGGCCTTCCCACTTCGGCATCAACTTGTTGGAATTCTTGGCCGATTGAACACGCCGAAGAACAAGGTCGCCTCCTCAAGGCTCTAGGCATGAACCTTGCGGCTATGGTAGCGGCGCAAGGCTTACTGGTAGCATGCTGCTCTCATAGCCGCCCGAAGACGATCTTCCTCAAGGAGCAGTGCGTCGTCTTGTCGCAGTTGCTCTTGCTCAAGCTCATCATAAGCGAGCACTCGAGGTGACCCGTATAGGAGTTCGGTAGGGATAACTGCTTCTGCCCCGTATACCAGGGCAAAGGGTGTCTGGCCGGTGGCTCAATTTGGTGTCGTCCTGATTGACCAAAGAACCGTCAGCAACTCATTGATCCAGCGCCTTCCGCTCTTGTGCAGTCTGTCAACGGTCTTGGTCCTTAAGCCTCGCAACACTTCAGCATTTGCCCTCTCAGCTTGCCCGTTGCTCCGCGGGTGAGTGATGGAAGCGAAACAAAGTTTGCTGCCGAGGTCCTGAGTATACTGCATGAAGGTGCGGCTTGTGAACTGCGTACCGTTGTCGGTGATGATCCGGTTGGGTACACCGTAACGGCACACTAGCCCTTTTAAGAACTTGACGGCTGACTGAGCTGTGACCTTCCTCACTGCCTCCACTTCTGGCCACTTTGTGAACTTGTCGATGGCTACGTACAAGTACTCAAAGCCCCTGACAGCGCGGGGGAAAGGGCCCAGTATGTCGAGCCCCCAGACCGAGAAGGGCCAGGAGAGAGGAACGGTTTGAAGGGCTTGAGCTGGTTGATGAAGCTTTCTTGAATGGAACTGACATGCCTCACACCTGGTGACGAGTGTCGTTGCATCCTGGAGGGCGGTGGGCCAGAAGAAACCTTGCCGGAACGCCTTGCCGGCAAGGGCTCTCGACCCAATGTGGGATCGACATATGCCTCCATGTATCTCCGCCAACAGCTCCAGTCCTTCCTCTCGAGGGATGCACTTCAATTTCACACCGTTCGGTCTCTTCCTGTACAGGACGTCATCGACGAACTGGTACATGGCAGAGCGACGGGCTATTTTTCCGCTTCTTCCTTCTCCTTAGGAAGCTCCCCTATCTAGAGGAATCGGACGGTACGCTGTGCCCACGCTGGAGCCTGAGGCTCGACGGCGAGGACTAAAGGCATTTCCTCCGCTATAGGGGCGGCTGTCTCGACAGCAAGAGCTTGGCGTCCTGCCGGAGCTAGCCGTCCAGTGGCGGGTTCAGTGTCCTCGGCAACATCCTTGCCGGCGGCTCCGGGGAGCTCGGCGGGAAAGTACTTGCCGGGTCCTGATTTCCTCCTCTTGTTCTGCTCTGTTGATGGATCAACGGATGGCTGAGTTAGCTGAAGCACAAAGGTACCTGGTTCCACAGGTAGCTTCAGGGCAGCGCGGTTCGACAGGTAATCGGCGATATCGTTCTCCGTTCGGGGAACGTATTCATCCTGGATACCGTCGAAACGCTCTTCCAGCTTTCTCACTTCATCAACGTAGGCCTTCATCAATGGGCTCTGGTAATCCTTATTGACTTGCGTGACGACAAGCTGCGAGTCGCCCCTTACGATGAGCTTTTTGATTCCGAGGTCCGCCGTGATCCTAAGACCGTCAAGCGGCCCTCCCTGGGGAAGTGCATCTGGATCACGTACTTGAGGTGCTCTCCGGTGGGGCGACGAGCAGTACGCCAGCCTCGGCACCCTGGAGGGAGAAAGCCCCATCAAAGTACATAATCCAATCGCAACTTGCCTCCTTGCCGGGGAGAGCAGTCTCTTGGGCTTCTTCGTCAGGTGTGGCGGTCCATTCTGCAATGAACTCCGCCAGGACTCGGCTCTGGATTGTCGAAGTACTTTCGAACTTGAGGCCAAAGCTGGACAACTCCAGTGCCCATTCCACAATCCTCCCCGTCGCATCTGGATTGTGCAATATCCGTTGCAGAGGGAGGCGAGTGATGATAGTGATCTCGTGTGCCTGGAAGTAGTGACGCAGATTCGTCGAGGCCATGAGGAGGCCGAAGAGCAGTTTCTGCACACTGGAGTACCTCGACCTAGCCCCCCTGCAAGAGGGAGCTAACGAACTAGACCGGGCGCTGCATCACTTTCTTCTTTGGCGGCACCTCGACCAACTGTGTCACCTCCGCACTGGTGGCGTCGGGCTCTGTTGCTGCCATTACCTCCTCGTTGACCTCCCTCTGCGCCACTAGTGCGGCGCTGACCACCTGGTTCGTTGCCGCTAAGTATAGAAGCAATGGCTCCTGGGGCCTGGGCGCAACTAGTGTTGGTGCGGAGGAGAGGTACTTCTTCAAATCTTGCAATGCCACTTCGGCTTCTGGTGTCCACTCCACCGGGCCCGCCTTTTTCAGGATCTTGAAAAAGGGAGGGGCGCGCTCGGCGGACTTGGATATGAACCTGCCCAGGGCAGCGATGCAACCAGCCAGCCGGCGCACATCCTTGATTCGCTTGGGCACTTCAATCTGCTCTATAGCTTTGATCTTGTCCGGGTTGGCCTCTATACCCCGCTGCGACACAAAGAACCCGAGAAGCTTGCCGGACGGAACGCCAAAGACGCACTTCTCAGGGTTCAGCTTGAGGTTGATCTTGTGCAGATTTGCAAATGTCTCCGCAAATCTGATATGAGGGTGGCCCTGTCCTTGGTTTTGACCACGATGTCGTCCATATAAGCCTCCATATTTCTATGGAGCTGGGGCTCAAAACCAATCTGGACCGCCCTCGCAAACGTCGATCCAGCACTCTTCAACCCGAAAGGCGTCCGTATGAAACAATAAGTACCACATGGGGTGATGAAGGCTGTTTTCTCTTCGTCTTCTTTCGTCATGAAGATCTGGTGGTAGCCGGAGTAGGCATCGAGGAATGACGACAGATCACACCCAGCCATGGAGTCAACAATCTGGTCGATGCGCGGCAACGGGAAGGGGTCTTTAGGACAAGCCTTATTGATATCTGTGTAATCAATACACAGCCTCCACTTCCCATTTGCCTTGCGTACTACGACCGGATTGGCCAACCACGTCGGATGGAGCACTCCTCTTACCAAACCTGCTGCCTCCAGTTTTTGGATTTCTTCTATGATAAACTCTTGTCGTTCCAAAGCTTTCTTTCTGACCTTCTGCTTGACGGGCCACGCATGAGGACAGACAGCAAGGTGGTGCTCAATCACCTCCCTGGGAACGCCGGGGATGTCGGAAGCTTCCCATGCAAACACATCGACATTCGTCCGCAGGAAGTTGACGAGCGCGTCTTCCTATTTGTCGTCAAGGGTGGAGCTTATGGTGAAGGCTCCTCCCGTGCCGTCCTTGTTGACGGAAACCTTCTTGGTTCCCAGCGGCGTGGCCCTGGACTTCTTGCTTCCGCCGGCGGAGCTCCCTGGCATGTCCTCGACGGCAGCGCTACACTCCGAAGAGGTGCTCTTGCCGGAGTGGGTGTCCGAGGTCTCACCGGCTTTCTTCATTTGGAACGATCGCGTGGCCGAAAACCGCACTCCATTTGGAGCTTCCTAGGCCCTCTACCTATATAAACACCTCCCCTCCCAAAATTCGCGGATGAATCTCCCCCCTAACCCTAGAAAAATCCACCTCCGCGCCGCCGGACATGTCCGTCCGCGCCGGACGCTTCACGCCGCTGCCCCGGACCAGTGGCTGCCTGCCACGTGGCCCTCACAGCCTCCCGCCGCCGCCGGCCCGCGGTGCCGCGTCGGGCCCGCCCGGCCCGTCCGCCGCCGCGCGCTGGCCGCGCGCCTCCTGCGCCCCGCGCGTCTCCGCTCTGCTCGCCGGCGACCCCGCACCGCAGCCCTCGCGCGCCTCCTCCGCCGCGGCCGCCATCGCCGGCTCGCGCCTGCCGCGCCCCGCTCCGCCGCCGCGGATCCCCACCGCCGCCGCCGCCCCGGAGGTCGCCCGCTGCCGCCTCGCGCCCGCGCCTCCTCCCTTCGCTGCCCGCGCCGGCCGCCCTCGCGCGCCTCCTCCCGCCGCCCTCCGTCGCCCTCCCCTCGCTGGCGTCGCCCTCCCCTCGCCGAAGGCCGCGTCCTAGCCGGATCCGGGGAAGGTGGATGAGATCCACCAACCCCGGGAACCAAACGGGCGCCTCCCCCCCCCCCGGATCTCGTCATCCCGTTTTCGTCGGTATAATTTCCACCAAGTCCCCGACATTTGGACATTATCATGCCATGTTCATCGCATCATATCTCTGCATCCGTAGCTCCGTCTTGGACGTATAGCATATCAAATTGTTCGCCCGGAAGAGTACATCATTTCATCTCATTGCATCATTTTCATTTGAGTTCATCTTGATGCCCGAAATGCTGTTAGAAGAGGGCTATGTGATGTTAGTTTCTGATTCTTATCAGAACATGCACTTTTGTCATTTTTGCCATGATTGATGTGTGCATCCTATGAAGTTGAGCCCTACATGTGTTTTGTAATATGCCATGTTATCTCTCCAGAGATTTATGCCATGTATTTTTGTGATCTTTGTGTTGACTAGCACAAGCATGCAAACTAGGTTACTCAATGTTGCTGATTTCAGAGACTTAGTATTTTCACTAAGTCCCTGCCTGCTGTTATTTTTATGCCATGTGTTCATGTTGTTTCAGAGAGATCTATGCCTCTTTTGAGCATGATCAGTAAGAGTGTTTTGAGCATATGAATTTGCCCTATCCGTCCATGCCTTTGTTTGTAATTATGGATTGCCATAGCTTGAGCCAATCGAGCTCTACTTTTGCTATAAAATGTTGCTGGCTGATTGTTTACATGTTATTCAATTTTGCCAAGCTTGGTGTAGTTGATCCTTGCATTCTATGATGTTGTTCTTGCCATGTATAGCTTTTATGCCATGTCTTCCTGATGTATGTATGCTTAGTTTATCATGTAATGCTCTGTAGTGAGTGCATCGAGCTCACGAACATGCCTACTTGTTATCTATTTTTAACATGTCCAGTTTTCTGCCAAGTCTGAAACCTGTAACGAAACTTGCTTATTTGACATGGGTGTTATTATATTTTCTGGTCCTTTTTGGCTTATGGTCAGTAAGGTACTTTTGTTAAGCGCTCTGAGTAGATTCATGCCATGCCTTACTTTGCTATGTCCTGATCCTGTAGCATGTTGTTTCATTGCTCTAAACATGTCATCCTTACGTTAATTGCTGCTATGTTAGTTTTTTTCACCAAGTCTGTGAACCTGTTATCTTTTGCACTTTTGCCATGCTTGTTTGAACCTGTTATGATGTGGTTTAGCCGTAGCTCAGTGTTCATCTTTTGTCAAGCATTTTGAGTAGATTACTGTCATATGCTTTGTTGATATGTTTGGGTGCAGTAGCTTAATTTCTTGTTGCTTGCTAAGTAGCATCATGTTGTTAATGGCAGATTCTTGTCATTCTTGTTTTGCTTGTCATTTGCAAACCGTGCATCCGATTCCGGTGATCTTATATCGATTTCAACCGAAATCATCTCACCTTTCCAGTGGCATACTTGGTTTGCCAAGATTATGCCTGGTTCATCTTTTCCCTTCCGAAGCATGCATATGCATTGCATACCACATCTCGAATATCATGCCATGTTTTTATGGTGGTTGTTTACTTTGGTGTTTGCTTCTTTCCGGTGATGCTTCTTCGGGTTAGTTCCGATAACGTTGCGATTGTGAGGATCCGTTCGTCTACGTCCGTTTGTCTTCTTCTTGGACTCGTTCTTCTTCCTTACGGGATTTCAGGCAAGATGACCATACCCTCGAAATCACTTCTATCTTTGCTTGCTAGTTGCTCGCTCTTTTGCTATGCCTATGCTGCGATACCTACCACTTGCTTATCATGCCTCCCATTTTGTTAAACCCAGCCTCTGACCCACCTTGTCCTAGCCAACCGTTGTTTGGCTATGTTACCGCTTTGCTCAACCCCTCTTATAACGTTGTTAGTTGCAGGTGAAGATGAAGTTTGTTCCTTGTTGGAACATGGAGATGTTGTTCCTTGTTGGAACATGTTTACTTGTTGGGATATCACAATATATCTTATTTAATTAATGCATCTATATACTTGGTAAAGTGTGGAAGGCTCGACCTTTTGCCTGGTGTTTTGTTCCACTCTTGCCGCCCTAGTTTCCGTCATATCGGTGTTATGTTCCCGGATTTTGCGTCCCTAACGCGGTCGGGTGATTTACGGGACCCCCATGACAGTTCTCTTTGAATAAGACTTTTCCAGTAGGCCCAACATTGGTTTTACCATTTGCCTACCACCTACCCCTTTCTCTTGGGTATGATCAACTCGAGGGTCATCTTTATTTAGCCCCCCCCCCCGGGCCAATGCTTGTCTAAGTGTTGGCCCGAACCGAGCTGCCTGCGGGGCCACCGCAGGGAAACTCGAGGCCTGGTTTTGCTCGTAGCCTGTCTCATCCGGTGTTGCCCTGAGACCGAGATATGTGCAGCTCCTATCAGGATGTCGGCGCATCGGGCGGTTTTGCTGGACTTGTTTTATTGCTGTCGAAACGTCTTGTAGCCGAGATTCCGAGACTGATCGGGTCTTCCCGGGGAGAAGGAATATCCTTCGTTGATCGCGAAAGCTTATCATGGGCTAAGTTGGGACACCCCTGCAGGGTTTTGATCTTTTGAAAGCCGTGCCCGTGGTTATGTGGCAGATGGGAATTTGTTAATGTCCGGTTGTTGAAAACCCGAAGTTGATCTTAATTAAAATACACCAACCGCGTGCGTAACCGTGATGGTCTCTTCTCGGCGGGGTCCGGGAAGTGAACACGGTTGTTGGAGTTATGCTTGACGTAAGTAGTTCAGGATCACTTATTGATCATAGTTGTTCGACCGTGCTTTGCCTTCTCTTCTCGCTCTCATTTGCGTATGTTAGCCACCTTATATGCTAGCCGCTGCTGCAGCTCCACCTCATACCTTTTACCCTACCTATAAGCTTAAATAGTCTTGATCTCGAGGGGGTGAGATTGCTGAGTCCTCGTGACTCACCAGATACTTCCAAAACCAGTTTGCAGGTGCCGATGAGACTGTGCAGGTGACGCACCCGAGCTCAAGGAGGAGTTCGATGAAGACCTTGTTCATTGTGTTGTTTCGTTCTAGTCGATCAGTAGTGGAGCCCAGTTGGGGTCGATCGTGGACTTTTGTCGCTTTTGGGGTTTTCTTCTTTTATTTTGGCTCCGTAGTCGGGCCCTGATTGTAACTGTATGATGTAATGTTTTATTCATGTATTTGTGTGAAGTGGCGATCGTAAGCCAACTATGTATCTCTTTCCATTATGTATTACATGGGTTGTGTGAAGATTACCTCACTTGCGACATTGCTTTTCAATGCGTTTATGCGTCTAAGTCGTGCTTCGACACGTGGGAGATATAGCCGCATCGAGGGCGTTACAATCTATGCAGCCCGTTTAAATCCCGTTTGCATTTTTCTCGAAATCCACGGACTTGCTGGGCTGGGTGAAAATATCATGTTGGGCTAGACGGAGAAATGTTATGAAAACATAAACACATGATTGCACGTCAGTAAAATCTTTGCAAGCTTATGTACGCAATCACTAGGAGTTAACTTGCGAAGTTATATATAAACAATTATTATTATTATTTTGTAAGAACTTTCAACTTACGAAATAAAATATCATTTCAATTTGATGAGTTAATAGTACGTGGGGTATTATTATTTTTTAGGCTAGACGTGGGACAGTTGAGTTGGTTCTAGGGGAAAGTACTGGGAGAAAACTCAGTTTACATCGAAAAAGAAAGTGGGAGAAAATTCAGAGACCTGCTGGGTCCACCTGAGGAGGGGAATATGTTGGTAGGAAGGAGATTCAAAGCAAGGCAGCCGAGTGAACTAGTTTTCTTACGGACAAGTGAACTAGTTTACATACATAAGCAAATAGCCACTAAAAAAGCAATCAGGTTAATGGGTTCTTCAAAGAAATATTTCGGACAAAACAGATAATTACGACACATAGGCTAATGCATGAAACACTCAGATGATAAAGGTGCTTATAAACAGATAAAGTACAACATCTAGACCTTCCTGGCATGCTTGATCATGACGCTGCGGCTGTCCGTGCACTCGTCGGTTACGGGAAGAAGACACGCCCTCATGTCCAAGATCTGCTTGTACATGTCGTAGCATGCTGTCGGTGTACAAAAAGGGGGGTACACTTTTTGTACCCCTATAACTGTGCACGGGCAGTCAGAGCCACGCCCACGACCAAACCAAGCAAGGCAAGGGGGTGAGCCAGGGTAAGACTGAAGCTCAAGGGAACTAGAGCAACGCCAAGGCCAGGACCACGAAGAGCCAAGGGACGAGGCAGGCTCCCCCGGCAAGATCCTTGCTGGGACCGGCTTTAGCAGCCCCGGCAACTGGCCCCACGCCTACCGAGCAAATCACCCTTGAGTCCAGTGCCCCCATGGGGCAAGGATTCGGGAGACGTCTCCGTGGTGGCATGCAAATCTTTGTGAAGAAACACTCAAGATCAGATATGCACTAAGAAGATGACGACCCTTGGCAAGATACCAGCCAAGGAAGACCACGAGACCCCCGGCAAGCGCCTTGCCCGGGACGACGGCATGCGCCGCGACAAGACCCTTGCCGCGGCCCCGGCAAGGCCCTTGCCGAGGACGTCTACAGGCCACCATCAGGCCCACGCCAACCAAGTCTCCACCGCCGTTCGCATACAGCTGCCGACCCAACCAACTGGGCAGGCACCTGCGTCGCGGCATGCAGATCTTCGTGAAGACACCGCCACCGCGCCACCTCAGCTGCCTGCCTGCCTACTGTTGGAAATATGCCCTAGAGTCAATAATAAAATGGTTATTATTGTATTTACTTGTTCATGATAATTGTCTATTGTTCATGCTATAATTGTATTAACTGGAAACCATAATACATGTGTGAATACATAGACCACAACACGTTCCTAGTGAGCCTCTAGTTGACTAGCTCGTTGATCAATAGATGGTTATGGTTTCCTGACCATGGACATTAGATGTCATTGATAACGCGATCACATCATTAGAAGAATGATGTGATGGACAAGACCCAATCCTAAGCATAGCAAAAGCTTTTCTAATGTCAAGTATCATTTCCTTAGACCATGAGATTGTGCAACTCCCGGATACCGTAGGAATGCTTTGGGTGTACCAAACGTCACAACGTAATTGGGTGGCTATAAAGGTGCACTACATGTATCTCCGAAAGTGTCTGTTGGGTTTGTACGAACCGAGACTGGGATTTGTCACTCCGTATGACGGAGAGGTATCTCTGGGCCTACTCGGTAATGCATCATCATAATGAGCTCAATGTGACTAAGCAGTTAGTCACGGGATCATGCGCTACGGAACGAGTAAAGTGACTTGCCGGTAACGAGATTGAACGAGGTATTGGGATACCGACGATCGAATCTCGGGCAAGTAACATACCGATTGACAAAGGGAATTGAATATGGGATTGATCAAATCCCCGACATTGTGGTTCATCCGATGAGATCATCGTGGAACATGTGGGAGCCAATATGGGTATCCAAATCCCGCTATTGGTTATTGGCCGGAGAGGTGTCTCGGTCATGTATGCATGGTTCCCGAACCCGTAGGGTCTACACACTTCAGGTTCGGTGACGCTAGAGTTGTTATGGGAAATAGTATGTGGTTACCGAATGTAGTTCGGAGTCCTGGATGAGATCTCAGATGTCACGAGGAGTTCCGGAATGGTCCGGCGGTGAAGATTGATATATTAATTGGACGAAGGGTATTGGAGTCCAGGAGTGTTCTGGGGGTACCAGGCTATGGCCAGCATGACCGAAAGGTTTTTCGGGAGCCCCGGCAAGTTTTGGAGGGCCTCATGGCCCAAAGGGGAAGGGGCAAACCAGCCCACTAAGGGTTGGTGCGCCCCCCCACACCCTTTCCCACGTTACTTGGGGAGGTGGGGCGCCTCCACCAGGCTTGAGAGGCAAGCCTCCACCTGCTTGGCTTGGGGGGCAAGTCTCCCTAGGATTTTCCCTAAGGAGATCCAATCTGCTTGGCCGCCGCCCACTAGGGGAAACCCTAGGGTGCCTCCCCCTCTCTCCTTGCCCCTATATATAGTGGAGGGGTGGGAGGGCAGCCGCACCTCTTCCCTGGCGAAGCCCTCCCTCCTCCAGCTCTTCCTCCTCCTCCGTAGTGCTTGGTGAAGCCCTGTAGGAATACCACGAGCTCCACCACCACGCCGTCATGCTGCCGGAGCTCTCCCTCAACTTCTCCTCTCCCTTTGCTGGATCAAGAAGGAGGAGACGTCCCCAGGCTGTACGTGTGTTGAACGCGGAGGCGCCGTCCGTTCGGCGCTAGTTCGGATATTCCACGATTTGAATCGCCGCGAGTACGACTCCATCAACCATGTTCTTGTAACGCTTCCGCTTAGCGATCTTCAAGGGTATGAAGATGCACTCCCTCTCTCCTGTTGCTAGCATCTCCTAGATTTATCTTGGTGACACGTAGGAAAATTTGGAATTATTGCTACGTTCGCCAACAGTGGCATCATGAGCTAGGTCTATGCGTAGATTCTAAGCACGAGTAGAACACAAAGTAGTTGTGGGCGATGATTTGTTAAATTTGCTTGCCGTTACTAGTCTTATCTTGATTCGGCGGCATTGTGGGATGAAGCGGCCCGGACCGACCTTACACGTACACTTACGTGAGACAGGTTCCACCGACTGACATGCACTTGATGCACAAGGTGGCTAGCGGGTGTCTCCCACTTTAGTCGGCTCGGATTCGGTGAAGAGGGTCCTTATGAAGGGTAAATAGCAAATTGGCATATCATCGTTGTGGCTTTTGCGTAGGTAAGAAATGTACTTTCTAGAAACCCATAGCAGCCACGTAAAACATGCAACAACAATTAGAGGACGTCTAACTTGTTTTTGCAGGGTATCATATGTGATGTGATATGGCCAAAAGGATGTGATGAATTATATATATGTGATGTGTGAGATTGATCATGTTCTTGTAATAGGAATCATGACTGGCATGTCGATGAGTATGACAACCGGCAGGAGCCATAGGAGTTGTCTTAATTTATTGTATGACCTGCGTGTTAATGAGAAACGCCGTGTAATTACTTTACTTTATTGCTAACCGTTAGCCATAGTAGTAGAAGTAATAGTTGGCGAGACAACTTCATGAAGAGACGATGATGGAGATCATGATGATGGGGATCATGGTGTCATGCCGGTGACGAAGGTGATCATGCCGCGCCTCAAAGATGGAGATCAAAAGGCGCAAGATGATATTGGCCATATCATGTCACTTTATGATTTGCATGTGATGTTTGTCATGTTTACATCTTATTTGCTTAGAATGACGGTAGCATAAATAATATGATCCCTCGCTAAAATTTAAAGAAAGTGTTCTCCCTAATTGTGCACCGTTGTGAAGGTTCGTTGTTTCGAAGCACCATGTGATGATCGGGTGTGATAGATTCTAACGTTTGCATACAACGGGTGTAAGTCAGATTTACACATGCGAAACACTTAGGTTGATTTGACGAGCCTAGCATGTACAGACATGGCCTCGGAACACGAGAGACCGAAAGGTCGAACATGAGTCGTATGGTAGATGCGATCAACATGAAGATGTTCACCGATGATGACTAGTCTGTCTCATGTGTTGATCGGACACGGCCTAGTTGACTCGGATCATGTATCACTTAGATGACTAGAGGGATGTCTATCTAAGTGGGATCTCATTAAATAATTTGATTAGATGAACTTAATTATCATGAACATAGTCAAAAGGTCTTTGCAAATTATGTCATAGCTCACGCTTTGGTTCTACTGTTTTAGATATGTTCCTAGGGAAAATTTAGTTGAAAGTTGATAGTAGCAATTATGCGGACTGGGTCCGTAAACTGAGGATTGTCCTCATTGCTGCGCAGAAGGAGTATGTCCTTAATGCACCGCTCAGTGTGCTGAACCTCGAGCGTCGGTTGTGGATGTTGCGAACATCTGACATACACGTTTTGATGACTACATGATAGTTCAGTGCGTAATGCTAAATGGTTCAGAATTGAGGCACCAAAGATGTTTTTAAAACATCGCAGAACATATGAGATGTTCCAAGGACTGAAATTGGGATTTCGGGCTAGTGCCCATGTCAAGAGGTATGAGACCTCTGACAAGTTTCTTAAGCCTGCAAACTGAGGAGAAAAGCTCAATCGTTGAGCATGTGCTCAGATTGTATGAGTACTACAATCGCTTGAATCGAGTGGGAGTTAATCTTCCAGATGAGATAGTGATGGTTCTCCAAAGTCACTGCCACCAAGCTACTAGAGCTTCGTGATGAACTATAACATATCAGGGATAGATATGATGATCCTTGAGCTATTCGCGACACCACGAAAGTAGAAATCAAATAGAAGCATCAATTGTTGATGGTTAGTAAAACCACTAGTTTCAAGAAGGGCAAGGGCAAGAAAGGGATACTTCATGAAACGGCAAATCAGTTGCTGCTCTACTGAAGAAACCCAAGGTTGAACCCAAACCCGAGACTAAGTGCTTCTGTAATAAGGGGAACGGTCACTAAAGAAGAAGTACCCTAGATACTTGGTAGATGAGAAGGCTGGCAAGGTCGACAGAAGTATGTTGGATATACATTATATTAATCTGTACTTTACTAGTACTCCTAGTAGCACTAGGGTAATAAATACCAGTTCGGTTGCTAAGTGTTAGTAACTCGAAATAAGAAGGCTACGGGGACTAGCTAAAGCTGAGATGACAATATGTGTTGGAAGTGTTTCCAAGGTTGATGTGATCAAACATCGCACGCTCCCTCTACCATGGGATTGGTGTTAAACCTAAATAATTGTTATTTGGTGTTTGCGTTGAGCATAGACATGATTGGATTATGTTTATCGCTATATGAATATTCATTTAAGGAGAATAATGGTTGCTTTGTTTATTTGAATAATACCTTCAATGGTCTTGCACCTAAAATGAATGGTTTATTGAATCTCGATCGTAGTGATACACATGTTCATGCGAAAAGATATAAGATAGTAAAGACAGTACCACATACTTGTGGCACTGCAATTTGAGTCATATTGGTATAAATCGCATGAAGAAGCTCCATGTTGATGGATCTTTGGACTCACTCGTTTTTTAAAAGATTGAGACATGCGAACCATGCCTATTGGTATATATGCATGAAGAAACTCCATACAGATGGATCGTTTGCACTCACTTGATTTTGAATCACTTGAGACATGCAAATCTTACCACATGGGCAAGATGACTGAAAGGTCTCGTTTTCAGTAAGATGGAACAAGAAAGCAACTTGTTGGAAGTAATACATTTTGATGTGTTCAGTCCAATGAGTGCTGCGGCATGAAGTGGATATCGTTATGTTCTTACTTCACAGATGATTTGAGTAGAGGCTAAGTATATTTACTTGATGAAACACAAGTCTGAATTATTGAAAGGTTCAAGTAATTTCAGAGTGAAGTTGAACATCATCGTGACAAGAGGATAAAATGTCTATGATATGATCATAGAGATGAATATCTGAGTTATGAGTTTGGCGCACAATTAAGACATTGTGGGAATTGTTTCACGACTAATACCGCCTGGAACACCATAGTGTGATGCTGTGTCCGAACATCATAGCTCCACCCTATTGGATGTGGTGCATACCATGATGTCTCTTATCGAATTACCACTATCGTCTATGGGTTAGGCATTAGAGACAACCGCATTCACTTTATATAGGGCACCACGTAATTCCGTTGAGATGACACCGTATGAACTATGGTTTAGAGAAACCTAAGCTGTCATTTCTTAATAGTTTGGGGCTGGGACGCTTATGAGAAAAGGTTTAGCCTGATAAGCTCGAACCCAAAGCGGATAAATGCATGTTCATAGGACACCCAAAACAATTGGGTATACCTCCTATTTCAGATCCGGAAGCAAAAGTGATTGTTTCTAGAAACGGGTCCTTTCTCGAGGAAAAGTTTCTCTCAAAAGAATTGAGTGGGAGGATGGTGGACACTTGATGAGGTTACTGAACCATCACTTCAACTAGTGTGTAGCAGGGCACAGGAAGTTGTTCATGTGGCACCTACACCAATTGAAGTGGAAGCTTATGATAGTGATCATGAAACTTCGGATCAAGTCACAACCAAACCTCGTAGGTCGACAACAAGGATGCGTACTACTTCAGAGTGGTACGTAATCTTGTCTTGGAGGTCATATTGCTAGACAACAATGAACCTACGAGCTATGGAGAAATGATGGTGGGCCCGGATTCCGACAAATGGCTCGAGGCCATAAAATCCGAGAGGATCCATGTGTGAAAACAAAGTATAGACTTTGGACGAACTACTTTATGGTCGTAAGGCTATTGGGTACAGATGGATTTTAAAAGTAAGACGGACAATGATGGTAAGTATCACCATTAAGAAAGCTCGACTTGTCGTTAAGATGTTTTCTGACAAGTTCAAGGAGTTGACTGCGGTGAGACTTTCTCACGCGTAGCGATGCTAAGAGTCTGTTTGAATTATATTAGCAGTTACTGCATTATTTATGAAATCTTGCAGATAGGATGTCAAAAAAACATTGTTTCCTCGACGATTTTCTTGAGGAAAGGTTGTATGTGATACAACCAGAAGGTTTTGTCAATCCTGAAAGATGCTAACAAGTATGCAAAGCTCCAGCAATCCTTCTAAGGACTGGAGTAAGCATCTCGGGGTTGGAATGTACGCTTTGATGAGATGATCAAAGATTTTGGGTTTTTACAAAGTTTATGAAAAACTTGTATTTCCAAGAAGTGAGTGGGAGCACTATAGAATTTTTTATGAGTATATGTTGTTAACATATTGTTGATCAAAAATGATGTAGAATTTGCACACAGGGTTATTTGAAAAGTGTTTTTCAATGGAAAACCTAGATTAAGCTACTTGAACATTGAGCATGAAGATCTATAACGATAGATCAAAAACGCTTAATAATACTTTGAAATGAATACATACCGTGACAAGATTTTGAAGGAGTTCAAAGTAGATCAGCAAAGAAGGAGTTCTTGGCTGTGCTACAAGGTGTGAGTATTGAGTAAGACTCAAAACATGACCACGGCAGACGTAGGCTCTACAGTATGCTATGTTGTGTACCGCACCTGAAGTGTGCCCTGCCATGAGTCAGCCAAGGGGTACAAGAGTGATCTAGGAATGGATCACATGACAACGGTCAAACTTATCCTTAGTAACTAGTGGACTAAGGAATTTTCTCGATTATGGAGGTGGTAAAAGAGTTCGGTGTAAAGGGTTACGTTGATGCAAACTTTGACACTAATCCAGATGACTCTGAGTAGTAAACCGGATTCTTATAGTAGAGCAGTTATTTGGAATAGCTCCAAGTAGCGCGTGGTAGCTGCATCTACAAGATGACATAGAGATTTGTAAAGCTCACACGGATCTGAAAGGTTCAGACCCGTTGACTAATAACCTCTCTCACAAGAGAGATATGAACAAACCCCATGGGTTTTGGATTCATTACAATCACATAGTAATGTGAACTAGATTATTGACTCTAGTGCAAGTGGGAGACTGTTGGAAATATGCCCTAGAGGAAATAATAAAATGGTTATTATTGTATTTCTTTGTTCATGATAATTGTCTATTGTTCATGCTATAATTGTATTAACTGGAAACCGTAATACATGTGTGAATACATAGACCACAAGATGTCCCTAGTGAGCCTCTAGTTGACTAGCTCGTTGATCAATAGATGGTTATGGTTTCCTGACCATGGACATTAGATGTTATTGATAACGGGATCACATCATTAGGAGAATGATGTGATGGACAAGACCCAATCCTAAGCATAGCAAAAGCTTTTCTAATGTCAACTATCATTTCCTTAGACCATGAGATTGTGCAACTCCCGGATACCGTAGGAATGCTTTGGGTGTACCAAACGTCACAACGTAATTGGGTGGCTATAAAGGTGCACTACATGTATCTCCGAAAGTGTCTGTTGGGTTTGTACGAACCAAGACTGGGATTTGTCACTCCGTATGACGGAGAGGTATCACTGGGCCCACTCGGTAATGCATCATCATAATGAGCTCTGTGTGACTAAGCAGTTAGTCACGAGGAGTTCCGGAATGGTCCGGCGGTGAAGATTGATATATTGGACGAAGGGTATTGGAGTCCAGAAGTGTTCTGGGGGTACCAGGCTATGGCCAGCATGACCGAAAGGTGTTTCGGGAGCCCGACAAGTGTTGGAGGGCCTCATGGGCCAAAGGGGAAGGGGAAAACCAGCCCACTAAGGGTTGGTGCGCCCCCCACACCCTTTCCCACGTTACTTGGGGAGGTGGGGCGCCTCCACCTGGCTTCGGAGGCAAGCCTCCACCTGCTTGGCTTGGGGGGCAAGTCTCCCTAGGATTTTCCCTAGGGAGATCCAATCTGCTTGGCCACCGCCCCCTAGGGGAAACCCTAGGGTGCCTCCCCCTCTCTCCTTGCCCCTATATATAGTGGACGCGTGGGAGGGCAGCCGCACCTCTTCCCTGGCGAAGCCCTCCCTCCTCCAACTCTTCCTCCTCCTCCGTAGTGCTTGGCGAAGCCCTGCAGGAATACCACGAGCACCACCACCACGCCGTCGTGCTGTCGGAGCTCTCCCTCAACTTCTCCTCTCCCCTTGCTGGATCAAGAAGGAGGAGACGTCCCCGGGCTACGTGTGTTGAACGCGGAGGCGCCGTCCGTTAGGCTCTAGATCGGATCTTCTGCGATTTGAATCGCCGCGAGTACGACTCCATCAATCCCGTTCTTCTAACGTTTCCGCTTAGCGATCTTCAAGGGTATGAAGATGCACTCCCTCTCCCTCGTTGCTAGCATCTGCTAGATTGATCTTGGTGACACATAGGAAAAGTTTGAATTGCTACGTTCCCCAACACCTACATGGCACCACGGGCATCACTGGCCAGGGCGCGTGTCGACGCGAGGAGGAGCGGCGACGGACGTGACGGGCTTTGCCCCCGCCCCCGATAAAGCAAGGACACCTAAGCAGACGAATTAAATGCGCCTTGTCATGTAATGCGAAGGATAACCTCGTGTCACTGTACCCTTTCCACCTCCTGTGTGCCACTGTGGCAGCCCCTTTTTCCTATAAAAGGAGGCCCGAGGAAATCAGGAGAAGGATTCGGCTTTTAGGAGCTCTTCACGCCCCATAGCTAGTTCAAGAACACAGATATACATCCACCAAAGTAAGAGTAGGGTTTTACGCATCCTCGCGGCCCGAACCTAGATAAACGAGTCGTGTGCTATCTCTTTGATCTGCTCTTCTTTCAACCTCGCGCCCCGCTAACCGTAGTAGGGATTCTCATGATCCCATAGGTGTCGTTCTCACCGACATCTTTGGCGCGCCAGGTAGAGGGCGCAGTTGTGAGAATCGGCTCTAGCAGTTAGTTCAGCGCTCCTTCATCTTCGTGGCTCTTGAAGAAGGAAGGGGGGCCAGAAGATCGACACTCGAGCGACTACGAACAAAAGCTAAGTTGCACTGAACCCTGATTGTTTTATCTTTATTATATGAAGTTATTCGCCCCCAGAGATGTCACACCTTTGTATGGGAAACCTACACGCTAGGGGGCTCTCCCACGATCGGCAACGCCCTTGCCCTGTTTCGAGTCCGCTCAATAGCTCAAGCGGCTGCGTCGAGAATGGCAGAGTAGCCTTCCGCGATCAACAACACTCTCGATTCTGACTCGAGTCAAGCTCGACAGTTCGAGCGGCCGCGTTCAGAATGGTAAGGTGGCTTGCCCGGTAGCACGCCTACCCGGTAGGACCATTGGGATCCATCCCCAAAATGCCGCTTGGGGCTTCCGCGCCGGCGAACCTACCCAATCGACGTAGGGCGCACATACAAAGAGAAATTGAATGGGGAAATAACGTGCATGAAAATTAAGAGTACTGCAAAAGTTATGTTACATCTCATCATTGATGTGGTTCTAACTAAAGATAAATTTGTCTTGGTCGTGAACCTGCAGCGGCAATGAAGAACGGGATGCCTAATCCCGGCGTTGGCCTTCCACCCTCTTGATTTCGTCGATGCTGCTGATGATGGGCTTGATGCGCTCCTTGAGCACCGTGAGGTCAGTACCATCCGGCAAGCTATCCATCGCGGCTTCGAAGTCAAGGTCGGGATTCCAGTCCGCCATCTTGGTGAGGACCTTGGTCATGGCCCCCCGGCAAAGTTGTCGGGCCTCCTCGGCCAACGTGGCCGCTCTGCTGGAGTGAAGATAAGCCAAGGCTCCAAGGACGCCCTCGAAGAACTGGGTCAGCTTGGCGTTGACAGTCCCGTTGCGCTTAGGGGCATACCTCACGTTTGGCTTCCCCATGGTGGCCAACTGCGTGGTGACCCTGCCGGCGACATCCTCTAGATGGCTGATCCATCTGTTCTCGCCCGCCACATATTCCTGGTGGAAGGCGACCTCGTTCTCCCGCAGCTGCTTCTCCTCCTCCAGGCTCCTGGTCAAGGTCTCCTCCCGAGCCTTGCTCTCCGACGACATATTCTCGAGATTCTCCAGCTTCAGCTTGAGATCTCTGACGGAGTTTTGCCCTTCCGAGAGCTCCCTAGTCCTGCTGATGACCGCTCCTTGCGCCTCTGCCAAGGCGCTGTTGAGCGTGCTCTTCTCGTTGGACAGCTTGAGGGCCTGCTCCTTCAGCTCGTCCCGCTCTACCTCCAAGTCCTTTACCTTGCCGGCATGGGCCAGAGCCTAGGCATCGAGTGCCTCTTTGTGCCTCTGCTCCAGCTCACGAGTCCGTCGCACGACAAGGGCCTCGGGCTCCTCATCCTTGCCGCGGAGCGTTGCGGCAAGCTTCACCTCACGGGCGGTGAGGTCCTCTTCCTGGGAATCCAGTGCGGCTTGATGCTGGTTCCGGGCGGCATCAGTCGTGGCAGCCAAGTTCGCCGCCTTTTCCTGGGCCTTCTCGATGTCAGCCAGCTTCATGGTGAGGTCCACATCGCGCTTGGCCAACTCCTCCTGAAAGGCCCTCTGCTCCTCGCGAGTCTGGCGGAACCAGGTCTTGAAGTCCACCTCTGCCTTGTCCACCGTCACCGTCCTGGATTTGACCTTGTCCAGACGGGCACGGTGGAGCGCTTGGAGTTTTCAGAAAATGACCCCCATGGAGCGGAAAAGCTGCTCTTCGGGGGAACCATCACCGCCAACGTTCGGTTCATCGACCACCTCGAGCCCGGTGCTGGCGAGCACCTCGCCGTCGAAGACCTCCCCTTCGGCGGGCGCTCGGGAACTTGACACCCCTGGAAGATGGACGAAAAGATCGTCGCCGACCTTCAGATATCTGTCGGGGACCAAGGTTGTGGAGGAAGGAGGCTTATCATCAACCACCTCTTCCTCGGCTATGGCCTTGCCGGCCTCCCCAGCAGGCCCACCGCTGGCGCCATTGGCAGAAGCCTCACCGGTCGCCTCGGCGGCCCCCGCAGCGGCGTCGCCAGCAGCATCCTTGGCGGCCTCATCGGCGGCGACCTCGTCAGCATCCCTGGCGGCCTCCTCGGCGGCAATCCTATCGGCCTCCGCCGCGGCCTCCTCAGCAATGTTCCCAACAACAGTATCCTCGTCCTCCATATCTACCGAAGGAGGGCCTGGGTAGTAATGGGAGCAATGAAGCAAAGAAAAAGAATAAGGGAAAACAGAGGTGGAGGACGGGCGACTCACCAGTGCCAGGCTGTGAAGCAGAAGTCCCATCCCCGCCAGTATTCGGCGCCGTGGCAGAGCCACCAGCGCCCAAGTTCCCCTCTTCCTCCATGGGTGTGGGCTCGGTTCTTGACGCCCTTGCCGGGGACGCCCCTCGCGGCGGCGTAGTCGATGGGGGTGGTGTGTTGGGGGTAGCCTCCTTGTCGGTGTACTAAAGTAGGGGTACCTTAGTACACCGAACTTGTGCACGGGCAGTTGTAGCACCCCGCGGCAGGGCTTGCCAGGTGACCACCAAAGATCATCGTGGTTCCTTTAGAGCCATTCAAGAACAAAGTATTCAAGCCAAGAAGACAAGGTCCCGACAAGAGGAGCTTGTCGGGAAGGCCACTTAAGGCACCAGGCCCCGACAAGAGGGGCTCGCCAGGAAGGCCCTGGCAAGAGGAGTTTGCCGGGATGGCCGCCCGAAGCACAAAGGACCCGGCAAGAGGAGCTTGCCGGAGGGGCCACTCAAGGAGACATGGCCCCGACAAGAGGAGCTTGCCGGGACGACCGCGGCAAGGCGCTTGCCGCGACAAGCTACTACTCCGCTGCTCGCGCTCCAGCTCATCCACCAACGTGTCGCTCTGGGACCATTCCAGGATACGTGGCGAGAAGCTGTGCAGCCAGGGGCATGCGGTGGCGAAGCGACGCTGACAGGATAGCCATCGTGGCAAATGGTGGCGCCCCTGACGGCCACTTTTCGCACTGTCTGGGGCGACACAGGCGGGCATTTAATGCCCTTGTCCCCTGCCGTCAGGGTTAGGTACGATAGCACTGTACAAGCAGCTGTACCCAACACAACACTTTGCCATTTTTGCCCTCACCTACGTTGCCACCTGTCGGTGACCCCATTAACATATAAAAGGAGGCCCCTGCGCACATAGAGGGGAGAGGAAGAACACTCACGCGGGATCACACCAGCAGCTCGCGAGTACTGTAGCACCTCGCGCTCCCGAGCAAGAACACAATACAATCCACAAAAGCAGCAGTAGGGTTTTACGCATCCGTGCGGCCCGAAGCTGGGTAAACCCCTTGTGTGCATCGCCTCGATCCGCTCTTCGTGCGGCCTCCGCCCCCCGCCGAACCAGAAAGGGGCTCGGTCCCCATAGGTGTTCGTGGAGGCAGATTTCCCCCGGCATCTTTGGCGCGCCAGGTAGGCGACGTCGAGGTTGCGTGAACCCGATCCGGCGTTCGCACGAGCTAAATCTTCATCATCATCGCGAGTCGACGTCAAGTCGAGCCATTGGCCGGACACCTTTCGCTCTAGCCTATGGAGCAGAGGCAGTTCTCCCCATGGAACTCGTATACGGGTCACCTCGAGTGCTCGCTTATGATGAGCTTGAGCGAGAGCAGCTGCGCCAAGAGGACGCGCTGCTCCTCGAGGAGGACCGTCTTCAGGCTGCTGTCCGAGCTGCTCGCTACCAGCAAGCTTTGCGCCGCTACCATAGCCGCAAAGTTAAAGCCAGAAGTGTCGAGGAAGGCGACCTTGCTCTTCGGCGCGCTTAGTCCGCCAAGAATCCCAGCAAGTTGACGCCGAAGTGGGGAGACCCTCGCCGGGTGAAACGAGTCACTAGTTTCGCCTTGCCGGGGAGCGGCCTTCCCGGAAAGCAAACAACAGAAAAGATACGTTGCAAAAGCATGAGCCATCAGGTCTTTTAGATTTTTAAGTTATCTTCCTCGAACGACCGTCCTTTGTATGGAAAACCTGTGCGCGGAGGGACCAGCTCGTGGCTAGTTGCGCCCTTAATTCGTTTCGAGTCCGCTCAACGACTTAAGTGTGCTGCGACTAGAGTCGCGCCCTTACTTTGTTTTGAGCTCGCTCAACAACTTAAGCGAGCCGCGACCAGAATCGCGCCCTTACTTTGTTTCGAATTTGCTCAACAACTTAAGTGAAGCTGCAACTAGTCGCGACAAGGTTTCTTGTCGGTGGCGGCACCGCCAGCAGGCTGCTGACGTTCCGCACTCAGCGCTCGCGGCAAAGGTGCCTGCACCGGCAAGTTCCCTAAAAGCGTAGGGCAAAAGCATACAAAGGAAGGAGTCAAGTAAAGGAAATAACATTGCAATTACTACCCAAAGTAGAGTTATGTTACAAGATAGCTTGTCGCAACTCTAATAAATTGTTTTCATAACATGACCCGCAGCGGCAAGAAAAGAAGAAGGCGGGCGGCCTAGTCTACACGGTCGCCCTCAATGCTCTTGATCCCGCTCACCCTTTCCACGATGGGTTCGATAAGGGTATCGAGCCCCTCTAGATCAGCATCCGGCGGCAGGGACCTGAGGATGTTGGTAAGGCGGAGGTCCGGGTTGCGGAAGACCACCTTCCTCAGCACCTTTCGGAGAGTTCCCACGCAGATCTCGCGCGACTCGTCGGCCAACTGCTTCGGGATCCTCTCCCGGAGTTGCCGGAGCGCCGTCGTCACGCCTTTGAGGAACAAAGTGAGCTTGGCGCTGGGAGCGAGGTTCTCGTCAGAAGGATACCCGAGATCCTCCACCGCCAACAGCGCCAACTCCTTGTCGATGTCTGCGGCGGCATTCACAAGGCCCTCCGTCCATCGCTCCACAGTCTCCCTGAAAGTGCTCTGGGCGGCAACAGCACTCTCCAGCAGCGTCTCGTTGGCCGCGATCTCCTTCTTCAGAGCCACCTCCTGCTCCCTGGCGCTGTCCAGCGTCTTGGTCAAAGTGGCCAGCTTCAACTCAAGATCGGCGTTGGAGTCCTTGGCGGCGTCGAGCTCCTTGACCTTCTCGGCAAGGCGGCCCCGCAGCTCGCCAAAGGTGTAGGCGCCCTTCTCGCACTCCTCCTTGAGCGCGGCAAGCTCTCCGCCGCTCGCCTTGAGGTCGGCCTCCAGCTGCGCCACCTTCGTCTCCAGCTCCTTCTTGGCGGCCTCGGCAGCTGCGGCAGCATCCTGTGCTTCCTTGAGAGCCCCACCGAGCGCTTGCTCGCGCGCAGCAAGCTCCTCCTCCTAGCCGTCGAGGTCGACCTTCCGCTGCGCCAACTCGCCCTCCTGCGCAGATAGCTTCTCAGTGGCAAGCCGCTGTTGCTCTTCAACTTCCGCCTTCTCAAGGATAAAGGCTTTCTGCGCCTCGGCAAGTTGCTCCCGCTCCTCCGCCAGGGCCCGGAGAGCTTCCTGTCTCTGACCCCGAAGCTCCTCCGCGCGCTTCTCAAGATCCGCTCCCGCCTTCGCGGCAAGCGCCTCGCGGGACTCCAGCTTGGCCTGCCTGGCGCGGTAGAGCAACACCAGCTTCCGGAGCAGCCGCTCCTCCTCAGACTCGCCGCTGCTGCTGCTTGGCGCGTCGACCAGCGTCAGCCCGGCGGAGGCGAGCACTTCTCCGTCGAAGGTTTCTCCCTCGACCGGCGCCCTGGAGCTCGACTCCCAGGGGAGCTTGATGAAGACGTCGTCGCCGGCCTTCAAGTACACGCCTGGCTGGGGCTCTTCGGAGCCCGGCGCCGCGGTGGCGGCGGGTGGGTCGGCGGTCGGAGTAGCGCCCGTCGCTCCTGCGGCCCCAGGGCCGTCAGTGCGATCGCCAGACCCCTCGTCAGCCGCTGCGGCAACTGCTTTGGCGGCCTCTTCGCCGGCAGGATCGTCAGCATCGACCGTTTCTTCGATGATGATGGCGTCGTCGACAGCGACCTCGGTCTCCATCAGCTCCGCGGTAGATGGGGCTGACAACCGGAGAAGGAAGAAAACTCAAGCAAATATCCAAAAAGAAGATTAAGCAAAGAAGAACCAAAGGGAAGTTTCGAGGCAAGGAGATTACCTGCGCCAAGGTCTGCAGTCACGGTCTCCGTCACCAAGGGGTCGCCGGTGCTGTCCCTTGCCGGAGACTGCTCCCTTGCCCGGGATTCCTCCCTTGCCGGGGAACTCCTCCTTGGCGGTGTAGCTGTAGCAGGTGGCACGCCGGGGGCGGTCTCCGGACGCTCCTATTGGGGCTGCTCTGCTCCTACACAAATCAACAGTAAGATATCAGAAAGCGAAGAGTACCCAGGCGCGCCCAACGGCAGGAAGCAAATCATATGCTTACGCTGGGGGCTGCTCTGAGGATTAGTTGGCGGGTCCGGCAAGTTCATCTCAGGCGCACCCCCTGCCGTCACGGTGGGCTCTTCGTCAAGGATGACCACCGGGACCTTGGCTCTCTTTGCCGCTCTCTGGGCCAAAGTCCTAAAAAGGAGTAAATTCAGAGAAAAGCAAATGAGACGCGAGACACAACTGCGAGAATTGAAGAAATACAAGTACAACAAGGATCTTACTCCTCTTCTTCTTCCTCGTCGGAGCTGAGCGCGGAGAAGTCGAAGACTAGCCCACTTCTGGCGTGAGGAGGCGGAGGAGTAGGCTCCCTCGGCCGCTTGGCGGAAGCAGTGGTGGCGCTAGCCTGAGACGGCCCTGCCTCGGCTGCCGTCGTGGCGCGAGGAGCGGCAGGAGCAGAAGCGGCGGCCCGCGAAGACCCCGCTCCTGCTACCACAGCGGAGCGTGTCACGCGGCGCTGCGGCTGTTGGCTCGTCTGCCGCCCCACCACGTCCCCAGCCTTGCGGAGACGCCTCCTTGGTTGAGCCGGGGGCTCCGTTTGCGACGAGCTGCCCAAAGGTTGGGAGGAAGAGGCGTCCGTCTCCGGCAAGCCGCTCGTGTCCTCGGTGAGCTTGCCCGCCTCGACGCCGTGCTCGGCAGGCTCTTCCTCACCGACAAACTCCGCTCGATCGGCAAGGCTTGCCACCTCCGCTGCGTCTGCCTCCGCCACGGTGAATCCAAATTCGCCCGCGGCCGCGGCTGCCGCCGCCTCTTCCATCCTAGTGGCGATGCACGCCAACTCCTCGTCGGTGGTGTCCCGTGTGAGGCCCTTCTGCTCGACGGGGTCGATCGGCACTTCCACCAAGTCGTCGAAGAACGCCCGCACGACGTCGTCTGCAGGTTCCTGCCAGGTTGAGTCGATCCCGTGCGAGTCGCACAGCGGCATCATTGCAAGGATGCGGCTGAGCGACGAATTGTTGCATAACGGAACGACGCCCTGCGGCAGCCTGAACCATTCGGGGTGATCGGGGTCGTGCTTGAACAGCTCCCTGAGCGTCCCATCAAGTTCCAAGACAGTGAAATTGAAGTTGAGGCCAGGGCGCAGCCTCATGATGTCCGCCGCATTCTGGAACTCCCAAGCGGGTCTCCCTTTCTCCTGCAGGGGAGCGATGCGGCGGCGGAGGAAATCTGCGCCAACAGCGCCAACTGTGAGCCAGGCAAGCCTGAGCCGCAGGATCCGGGTAACGGCAATCTGCAGCTTGTCGTCGTCCGGAGCCACGTCGCTCCAATCCGTGCCGCGCACTACAGGAGTTCGGTGCACGACAGTGAATGGCTGCGAGTTCTCCTCGACAATCAGGCACCAGTCTGCTCTCCACTCCTCCCATTTTCTGCGGAGCTCTCCCTCCAGATAAGCCTCCTTCTTGCCAGGCTTCGAGATCCAGGCGATTTCACCGGAAAGAGGCTCTCCTCTCTCAACTCGAGGCGTAAAGAAGTGGCGGAAGAGGGCTACGTTTGGATGGACTCCGACAAAGTTTTTGCAAAGATGTGCGAAAACTGCCATGGTCAGGACAACGTTGGGGGTGAAGTCAAGGAGATGGAACCCGTAGGTGTTCATGATGTCACAGAAAAACTCAGAGAAGGGCGGGCAGAGCCCGCAATAGAAGAACAAAGGAAAGAAGGGATGCCCAGTCGGATACTTCTTCTGGGCGGCGGCTGGAAGAACCCTCGTGCCCGGATGCGCTCGCGTCGCCGTCGACCAGAAGAGGTAGAATTCCTCCCTCAGGTCCAACGCGTCGAGCTGAGGGGGAAGGTTGCCCGCTCCTTTCGCAGCGCCTCAAGCCGCAGCGCCTCGGCCGTCTTCACGGCCTTCCCTTTCCCCTTGTCGCCTTTCGGAGCCATGGATGAAGCAGGGAGGGAGGTCGACGGTGTTGGTGGTGCTGGTGGCGATGGGGGGCGGAGCGCTACTCACTTTGGGAAGTGGCGGAGATTTTCGAGGAAAAGCAACTGGCGGGTGGGCGAACTGCCCCTGTTTCCCCTGCTTATAAGGGGGGGAGGGGGCGGACGTTTCTCCTTTCCGAATAAAGAAACCACCTACGACGTGACGCATGCATGCGGGGCTCTGCCCCACGCACGCCGCCCACGTCACCCACGCCTCTCTCCACGACGCCGCAATCGACGCGTGCCGTTCGGGGTGGGCATGGTGGATCCAGAGCAAGATGCGGTGTGGCCCAGGCCACGCGTGCCCGTGCACTGTTTTGGGCCTGGCCCAACAGCGCTCGGCACCGTGTATGGCCCAGGCCCGGGGGCTCCTGTCGGTGTACTAAAGTAGGGGTACCTTAGTACCCCGAACTTGTGCACGGGCAGTTGTAGCACCCCGCGGCAGGACTTGCCAGGTGACCACCAAAGATCATCGTGGTTCCTTTGGAGCCATTCAAGAACAAAGTATTCAAGCCAAGAAGACAAGGTCCCGACAAGAGGACCTTGTCGGGAAGGCCACATAAGGCACCAGGCCCCGGCAAGAGGGGCTTGCCAGGAAGGCCCCAGCAAGAGGAGTTTGCCGGGATGGCAGCCCGAAGCACAAAGGCCCCGGCAAGAGGAGCTTGCCGGAGGGGCCACTCAAGGAGACAAGGCCCCGGCAAGAGGAGCTTGCCGGGACGACCGCGGCAAGGCGCTTGCCGCGACAAGCTACTACTCCGCTGCCCGCGCTCGAGCTCATCCACCAACGTGTCGCTCTGGGACCATTCCAGGATACATGGCGAGAAGCTGTGCAGCCAGGGGCATGCGGTGGCGAAGCGATGCTGACAGGATAGCCATCGTGGCAAACGGTGGCGCCCCTGACGGCCACTTTTTGCACTGTTTGGGGTGACCCAGACGGGCATTTAATGCCCTTGTCCCCTGCCGTCAGGGTTAGGTACGATAGCACTGTACAAGCAGCTGTACCCAACACAGCACTTTGCCATTTTTGCCCTCACCTACGTTGCCACCTGTCGGTGACCCCTTTAATATATAAAAGGAGGCCCCTGCGCACGTAGAGGGGAGAGGTAGAACACTCACGCGGGATCTCGCCAGCAGCTTGCGAGTACTGTAGCACCTCGCGCTCCCGAGCAAGAACACAATACAATCCACAAAAGCAGCAGTAGGGTTTTACGCATCCGTGCAGCCCGAAGCTGGGTATACCCCTTGTGTGCATCGCCTCGATCCGCTCTTCGTGCGGCCTCCGCCCCCCGCCGAACCAGAAAGGGGCTCGGTCCCCATAGGTGTTCGTGGAGGCAGATTCCCCCCGGCACCTCTGCGGCTCCTCCTGCTGCCGCTCCCCTCCTGCGAACCCGACAAGGTCAGCACCATAGCATTGAACTCTTGCCACATGTCGATAAGAGGAGGGTGACGAACTTACGCTGGGGGCTGCTGTCCGGGCTACTCAACACCACCAGTGGAATCTTTGAAGAACTAGCCGGGGGCTGGCCGCCCGCCAAGGCCCTGGCCCTCTTTACCCTCTGGGCCAACGTCTTTGCGTCCCTGCAAAAGCAAAGATGGATCAAGATAGGTGGCATAATTCAGGAACAGAGATGGCAGTGAGAAACAGAGTACTTACTCATCATCCATCTCTTCCTCTTCCACTGCTTTCCTTTTCCTCTTCGGGCTGAGAGGCCCGAGAACAAAAGTGACCCACACGTCGACATCTGGGTCGACGTCCACCGGAGGAGGCGAAGAAGGCGGGGTTGGCACACACCTGGATGAGGAAGGGGCAGTTGTCTTCCTCCTCTCCGCGGGTTTCGTCAGTCTGTTCGCCGCCGTGGCCCTCGTATGGCGACGGGACCCCTCCAGGGTCAATTGAGGCCACACAGTCCTGCCGGGCCGGACCGGCTCAACGGACCCAGCTCGCCGCAGGACTCGCCCTCTTCCCGTGGCTGGCGTCGGGTCCGCGTCCTCGACTTCCTCCTCCGACATCTCGTCGACCGCGTCTTCGACAAGCAGGGCCCCGATGTCGGCACTGCTGACCTCCCCGGCGGCCGCCGCCCATCGGGCGAGCTCCTCTTCATCCGCGACCGCCGCGGCCCTGTCCTCCACGCCACCAGCACTGCCGGCCTCCGCGGCAAGCTGTGCCTCCCTTTCCCTGGCGGCAATGTAGTCCAGTTCCACCTGACTGGTGTCCTGGACGAGCAGTCGCTCGGCGTCGACATTGACGTATCCCTCATGCAGAGTATCAAAGAATTCCTACACTTGCGCATCATCTAGCGCAGCCCAGCTCTGGACAGGGCCGTGCGCGTTGCAGTCATGGCAATAATGACGGTCTGACATGAATTATTGCACAACGGGACCACTTCCGTTGGCAACCTGAACAAGGGCCCCCTGACGGTCTTGCCGGCCTTTGCGGCGGCCCTCCCAGCCTTGCCGGTCCGCTCGATCTCGCCATCATGGCCCACGTCGAGCTGGAAGAGTCGTTGGCAGAAGTGGGTATGTTGCATCACCGTGAAGTTGTGGTCGAGGCCGGGGGGAAGCCGCATGATATCTGCCGGGTTCGTGAAAAGCCAGGCCGGCCTCCCCTTGTTGTGCACTGGAGCAATCCGACGGTGGATAAAGTCCACCCCGATCATCTCGAGGGTGAGCCTGGCCTCGGTGAGCCGAAGAATCCTGGTGGTGGCGACGGTGAGCTTCTCGTCGTCGGCATCGACATCACGCCAATCACTTCTGCGGATCAGCGGCGCCCGACGGACTTCGCAGAACGCCGGCGGGTCTTTTTCTTCAATCTAGCACCACCGACCCCGCCATTCTTCCCACCTCGCCCCCTCCGGGTATTCTCCCTTGGATTTCGGAATCCAGGCGATGCAACCAGAGATGGCGCCCCCTGTTTGGATCCGAGGGAAGAAGTAATGGCAGAAAAGCGCCGTGTTGGGATGCACCCCGGCGAAGCCCTCACAAAGGTGCGCAAAAAGAGCCATGCACGCCACGACATTTGGAAAAAATCCAAGAGATGGAAGCCATAGGTATGCATGACATCGCTGAAGAAATCAGAAAATGGGGGACAGAGGCCATAGGAGAAGTAATCGACGAAGAAGGGGTACTGATTTGGGCCGGCCTCAGCGCAGTTGGCGGGGACGACACGCGTAGCCGGGTGCCCCGAATTCTCTCCCCCCGTCTTCACCCCCCACAGGGGCTTGAAGGAGGCCCGAAGTTCATGTACGTCGACCGTCGAGGGGGAAAAGAAGGCAGATTGCGTCCGCTGCACTGCCAATGCACTCTCCGGCACCTCCACCGCTCCGGCGTCTTTGGCCCCTCCCTTGCCCTTGGTGGATTTAGGCACCATAACAGCCAAGAGGAGCGAAGAACTAGGGGCGCCGGGAACGCGGCGACAGCAGACGGTGGCGAAAGCTTAGAGAGGAAGGAAAGAGAAGGAGCGATTTTGAGATTGGGAAAGGCGCAAGAGGGGAAGGCAAAGTGAGCAGAGCGCCCGCGGTTATTCCCTTTTACGGGGAAGGTGCGGGCCGCCTCCTTTTCTTCTCATTAACTACAACGTGACGCATGCGTGCAGAGACCAACCCCGCGCATGCCGCCCACATCACGCCCGCCTCCCCACGCCGCGCGACGCGCGCGAGTCGTGGGAAGCGCAGCGCGCGAAATATCTTACCGCGGTAAAAACCGCCCCGCCTGCCCGCGCAGCGTTTTTGGGCCTAGCCCAACAACGCGTTGCGCTTATGTGTGGCCCAGGCCCGGGGGCTCCTGTCGGTGTACAAAAAGGGGGGTACACTTTTTGTACCCCTATAACTGTGCATGGGTAGTCAGAGTCGCGCCCACGACCACACCAAGCAAGGCAAGGGAGGTGAGCCAGGGTAAGACCGAAGCTCAAGGGAACTGGAGCGACGCCACGGCCAGGACCACGAAGAGCCAAGGGACAATGCAGGCTCCCCCGGCAAGATCCTTGCCGGGACCGGCTTTAGCAGCCCCGGCAAGACCCTTGCCGCGGCAACTCGCCCCACTACTATGGAGCAAATCACCCTTGAGTCCACTGCCCCCATGGGGCAAGGATTCGGGAAACGTCTCCGTGGTGGCATGCAGATCTTTGTGAAGAAACACTCAAGATCAGATATGCACTAAGAAGACGACGACCCTTGGCAAGATACCAGCCAAGGAAGACCACGAGACTCCCGGCAAGCACCTTGCCGAGGACGATGGGATGCGCCGCGAGAAGACCCTTGCTGGGGCCCCGGCAAGGCCCTTGCAGAGGACATCTATAGGCCACCATCAGGCCCACGCCAACCAAGTCTCCACCGCCGTTCGCATACAGCTGCCGACCCAACCAACTGGGCAGGCAACTGCGTGGCAGCATGCAGATCTTCGTGAAGACACTGCGATCGCGCCACCACAGCTGCCTGCCTGCCTACATAGCACCACAGGCATCACTGTCCAGGGCGCTTGTCAACGCAAGGAGGATCAGCAACGGAAGGGACAGGCTTCGCCCCTGCCCCCGATAAAGCAAGGACACCTAAGCAGACGCATTAAATGCGCCTTGTCATGTAATGCGAAGGATAACCTCGCGTCACTGTACCCTTTCCACCTCCCGTGTGCCACTGTGGCAACCCCTTTTTCCTATAAAAGGAGGCCCGAGGCGACCAGGAAAAGGATTTGGCTTTTTGGAGCTCTTCACGCCCCATAGCTAGTTCAAGAACACAGATATACATCCACCAAAGCAGGAGTAAGGTTTTACGCATCCTCGCGGCCCGAACCTGGATAAACGAATCGTGTGCTATCTGTTTGATCCGCTCTTCTTTCAACCCCGCGCCCCGCTAACCGTAGTAGGGATTCTCGTGATACCATAGGTGTCGTTCTCACCGACACATGCGTATGCGTCCTTGGCCGCGTAGGTTATGTAGGCTAGATTCAGAGGTACCTCCCACGTGTTCAGGTCGTCTTCTTTCATGTTGGCGTATTAGGGGTCGATGATGGTCTCAGTGAGGTCAACCATGGAGTCCTTCTCCTGCCCGTTGCTGATGATCTTGTATTGCTTCTGGATGTCGACAAGCTTGTTGCACCAGATGGCCGAATCATCGCGTTCTTCCTTCTCTCCACCCTAGCGAAGGTGCAGTTGGCGCTGCCGATGAAACAGGCGAATGCTCCAGAACCTAGTGCAGCCATAGGACTGAGGCGAGGCAGATCTTCACCGAGTCCGTATCGTTGGTGTACATCACATTCAACTTGGTGCAGCCATAGGACTGAACGGCAAACTCAAAGGGGAACTCCTTGCTGAAGTCCATATCCAGCAGGCTCACCCCTCGGATCGCCATTGGAGTCTCTTCGAGTGAACGAGTGTGTAGGCGGCGGCAGTAGTTTGTTTTTTAGCTCCTGGGGAACTGGATTCAACAGTAAGCTGAGTGTGTACAGGCGACAACAGTTACTACCCCTCCCTCGTCCGCTGCACACCTGGCAGAAGATGCAGCCTCAGCCACACGTCGGTTCACGAGCGGGTCTGTATTGGTACTGTAATAACAGGAGTTAGTGGTCACTTTACTTAAATTGAATTAGCTTTAATAGAAATTTGTACTTAAAACAAGCAATGCATTCGCTCGTTCTATCAGTGCCACAAGATCAACATGCACAACAATTAGAATTATTATTCTCAGGACACACACGATCAGGCACATTTGTCGCACTTTCACAAAGATAATACGACCAAGTTTGAACTGTTTGTTATGGTTGTTGTCATCCGCATCATCATGCTGTGTTTCCCAACTTGCAAGATTCAGAACCAACAAATAAGATCCAAATAATAAGTACAACAAAGATTCCTACACATCTCATTGATTCCCAGCTTGCAAGATTCAGAACCAACTAATAAGATTCAAATAATAAGTACAACAAAGATGCCTACACATCTCACTGATTCCCAGCTTGCAAGATTCAGAACCAACCCATTAGAGCCTTTTGATAAAGTGAATATCGCGATTAAATCCATCTTGGCTAGCCATGTCATACAATCGAAGAACTTGGCGAATGCTCTTGACCGTCACAACATCTGTAGTTGAGTATTCCTTTTTGCATAGCACAAACCAGGAGAGCATGATTTCACTTTAATATAGTGGCCTCCTTTACTCAACCTGCACCTCCACTCGGATGAAGCCTGCCTTGAGTTCCATGATTCAATTCATGCGCCTATTTCTGCAGTTCACCTGAAATGAAGCAAAGATTGCATCATTCAGCTAGCAAGAAGTACTTGCTCTCGTGAGCTGGCAGGTTCTTCTTTAGTAGTTGCACTAAAATTGGGGAACATTAAGGTTGGCTGTCTGGCTCATAAGGTGCAACTATAACTTTGTTATCCTTTTGTGCAGTTCCACTAAAATAAAGTGCCATTGTGGTGACAGTGACGCGATTACCAGCAGAACTTGACGGAGATTTTGGGAACTCCAGTCACCATTTTGTGCAGTTCCACCAAAATTGAGAGATGTTGCCCACAAGACGCTCATTCCAAAAAAGTGTTTTTTGCAGTTCACCAAAAGGTCACGATAGCAACAAGGTGAAATGGATATCCCTATCTGCACAAAAAGATAGAAAGTAAACAGGTGCTGGTCAATAAGAATATACGAAACATATACAAAATGAAAAGAAGCATCTTAATTATGTTCATGGCAATCACGCAAGGACAGTAGAAATTTTAAAACGTCAGCAATGCTTCATGTTACCAAAAGCATTACGATCAACAATGAGATTCCTCAAATATGGGATTACTTTAATGGTGTCAATGCTTGTTTACCAGACACAGTAAAACAATAGCAGCTAAAGAGTTGGATTAACGGCATGGGACCGTGGGGACACCAGGACACTCAGCAGTGTAAAGGAGCAACTTACTTATCATACTGGGGAAAACAGCAGGAGTGCCATTTGTAACATAGTTTCATTGCATCTTATCACTGGAGGCATTAGATGAACAATAACACTGGTTAGACATGTCCCTAAGGTAACAGTGTGATCGCTTCATTTTACATGCGCCCTTACATTAACAACAGCAAAAGGTTGGTATAAGGACATGTGACAGTGGACGCATCAGCACAATGTACCTACAAGGAGGCATAAAGTGGTGATGTCGAGTTTGTTTATGCTATGTGAGGGCAGCAAACCTAATCCTGGAGACCTTGTACTATGTGAGGGCAGCAAATCTAATCCTGGAGTCCTTTTACTATGTGAGGGCAGCAAATCTAATCCTGGAGACCTTTTACTATGTGAGGGCAGCAAATCTAATCCTGAGACCTTTTACTATGTGAGGGCAGCAAATCTAATCCTGAGACCTTGTACTATGTGAGGGCAGCAAATCTAATCCTGGAGACCTTTTACTATGTGATGGTAGTAAATCTAATCCTGGATATACTCTATTGACTTGTCCACCAGCCGCCACTTTCTATCCTTTTTTCAACCAATAATAGATCTGTTCCTTATCCAGTTGGTACTGCGTTTTCCCATTATTTCCCTTTTCAACCAAGAGACCGGTTGGGTATCCGGTCTCTACTACTTTCACCATATTATTTCCTCCTTGAATCAAGTACTAGATTCATGCTACAACTTTCCCCCCTTTCTTCGTTGTTTGAACAAAGCCCTAGATTCAAATGCATGAAGTAGCTTTACCTCTAATAATACAAAAAAATTGGTGGCTTTGGAAGAGCTGATGGGAGTAGAAAAAGATGCACATGCAGACACGTGGGGAGCTGGGGAAGTAGAGCAAGGCCGCTTTCGAAGAACTTATACCTGAGGGTCGCCGGGATGTCGGCGGCGGCAGGTCGGATCTGCGGACAATAGGGCACGGAGGAAGAAGGGTCGGAGGTCCTCCCGAACAGGCGCTGTGTCGGAGAGAACGGCATGGGCAGAGGATCGGGCCCCTCCGGCAGCTGTGGGTTTCCTCCCTCGGCGGCGATGACCGCGTGAATGATGCACCTTTTAGTCCTCTACACACACTGGCCGAAGGGATCCGGCCAGATCTGTGACCAGCGGTGAGCAGAGAGAAAATGTCGCTACCGCTGTCTTGTTTATATCTGGAGAGGATGAGAGAATGAAGAGAGAAACTCTAGTAAAGCAAGCGCTCAGGCCCCTGCGTCCATATATAGTGGAGTGTTTATCTTTTTTCTCTCCACAACAAGCGTTTCAATTTGTGTACGTGGCATTAAAGAAAAGAAACTTTATTTAAGGTGACTACTGTACGACTCCTACTTATTACTACACTACTAGAAAAAGGGCTACTAATGGCGCACCTAATTTGGCCGTTAATGGAGCATTAGTGGTGCGCCATTACTGGCATGCCATTAGTAATATTTACTAATGGCGCACCACTGGTGCGCCATTAGTATCTGGTATACTAATGGCGCACAACTGGTGCGCCATTAGTATAGGGCACGGTGCGCCATTAGTATGCCTCCCAGGGGCCATGTATAGCCAGGTGCTTTGGCATACTAATGGCGCACGACAAGAGGATGCGCCATTAGTAACCTCGGCATACTAATGGCGCACTGTTTAAGGATGCGCCATTAGTATCCTCTGGCATACTAATGGCGCACTGTTATGTGATGCGCCATTAGTATGAATATTAGGTTTTTTTAATTTTTTAATTTTCTGTTTTTTTGCACAGGTTACAAAATGTATAATTGGACAAAATATAGACAGCACACATCAACAACAGATTCATCGAATACAATAGAAGATTAGTCTCTGAATACAATTCATCATATTAGTCTCCGAATACAATTCATCATATTAGTCTCCGAATTGAAAAGACCGAACAAAGATAGAACATTATATTACACGTCTCAGACCGCGAGTAGCGAGTTTGTCTTCACATTACAAGTCGATATCGATCATCTAAACTACCATCACATAGAAGAGAGTTCCGGTCATCACGATGAGTGTCGGTGTCAAAACCGGCGGATCTCGGGTAGGGGGTCCCGAACTGTGCGTCAAGGTCGGATGGTAACAGGAGACAAGGGACACTTTGTTTTACCCAGGTTCGGGCCCTCTCGGTGGAGGTAAAACCCTACTCCTCCTAGATTAATATTGATGATACGGGTAGTACAAGAGTAGATCTACCACGAGATCAAGGAGGCTAAACCCTAGAAGCTAGCCTATGGTTTGATTGTGTATGAAGATGATTCTGTCCTACGGACTACAACCCTCCGGTTTATATAGACACCGGATAGGGTTAGGGTTAGACAGAGTCGGTTACATTGGTAAGAGATCTTGAATATCCGCACGCCTAGCTTGCCTTCTACGCCAAGGAAAGAACCTTCTGGACACGGGACGGAGTCTTCAATCTTGTATCTTCATAGTCCTGGAGTCCGGCGGGAGATGTAGTCCGGCTATCCGAACACCCCCTAATCCAGGACTCCCTCAGTAGCCCCTTAACCTGGCTTCAATGACGACGAGTCCGGCGCGCAAATTGTTTTCGGCATTGCAAGGCGGGTTCCTCCTCCAAGTTCTTCAAGAAGATGAATAACACCAAAAAAGTGTCCGGCTCTGCAAAACAAGTTTCCACTTATTGCCATATAGAGAATAATGTTAACACAAATCAAATCTGCTGACGTATCCCGCTGTGCATCATAACACTGCGGCCAAGCCTTCTGTACGGTATACTTTTACTGTTCCACTGCCACACGTTTAACGAGGCGGTTTCCTTTGCACGTCTTATCGAAGCAGAGATCGTGCGCCCCTTTCAATGGGATTCTCATTAACATGGTCGTGGGTAACCCAACCGCGCCATTTACCACGGCGTTTGAGAGGCAAGTGAGTTTTATTAGGCAAGTGGGGACGCATAACCGCATCCGCCCATATAAGGGGATAAGGATCCACCTTTTTACATATGCCTTCTTCCTCCTCTGCCTATCCATCCTTTGCGCTCTCGAGCTCCAGCGCCCAAGCTCGCACTTCCCATCTCGGCCTACTCCAGCAATGTCCGGAGCGGGTGGCAAGTGGATGGCCTCCTCCGTGACGGAGGATCAAGTAAAAAAGTTAAGGAAAGCCGGATACCTGTCCAAGGACATCCCACATCGGCTTCCTGAGGAAGGGCAGCTTATTCCTACCCCAAAGCCCCATGAGAGGGTAGTCTTTCTTCCCCACTTCCTCCGCGGACTGGGTTTTCCACTTCACCCATTCGTCCGGGGTCTCATGTTCTACTACGGGCTGGATTTCCACGATCTGGCCCCGAACTTTATCCTCAACATCTCGGCGTTTATCGTCGTGTGTGAGGCCTTTCTCCGCGTCCACCCCCACTTCGGCCTTTGGCTCAAGACTTTCAACGTCAAGCCCAAGGTGGTATCCGCCACCCAGGCAGAGTGCGGAGGTGCTATGGCCGGCAAGATGGCCAACGTCCTCTGGTTCGAGGGATCTTTTGTGGAAACCTTAAAGGGGTGGCAAGCTGGGTGGTTTTACATCACCGAGCCACGCGATCCGGAATGGATCGCAGCCCCCGAGTTCAGATGCAGACCCCCCACGCGGCTTATGTCCTGGAAAGAGACGGGCCTGTCATGGGGTAACGAAGAAGAAGTAACCGGACTGCAGACATGCATCCGGTCCCTGGTGAACAAGCCAATCAAGCTTGTGAATGTAATCCAGGTTATGCTCGTCCGCCGGATCCTCCCGTGCCAACAACGGGATTTTACTTTGTGGGAATTCGACTCGGCGCGACACCAAACCGTTCGTAGGCTCTTCAACACGACGTATGAAGACGTCTGGAAGGTGCTGACCTGAGGCGCCGAGTCCCCCACATCCGCTTCCGAGGACCGCGGATTCAGTTCGCAGCGTCACGCCAGCGAGGTAAGCTATCCATACCTTTGACAGGTTCATTAAGCTTTTCTACATAGATTAACTCTATGTGGGATCTAAAAACTCCCTTTGCCTTTGACAGGCGTGGCTGAAGATAGCCGGACCAATCAACTGTCCGGCTCCTCTGCCCGAAGACCCAGCCCCAGCTCTCCTAGAGAAGCTGCTGGCTCCGGCGCCCTATGTGGTGCCGGAGAAGAAGGTCAGGAAGAAGAAGACCACCGGGACTCGAAAGAGTGCCCGCAATGTGGTGGTGTCGAGCTCGTCATCTGGCGAGTCTGCGACGCCCTCCTGTCGTGAAAACGAGGAGGAGGAAGAAGAAATCCCTCCCCCTCCAACGGGGGAAGGAAAGAAGAGGAAGGTCGCCCCAGCGGGGGCGGCTACGGGATCAAAAAAGAGGAAGACCCCCACGCCGGACTACTCCCCCGACCCCTACGAGGACGAGGAGGAGCGGTCGAAAAGGACCAAGCGTCTAGCGACGTCGTAAGTATTCGGATACCAGAGTAACTCATGACATCCTTTCATTTGCACAGCTTTCCCTTATGTTGAATGCAATCGTGCAGGCCGCCCCGTGCTGAACTCGACGATTCGTCGAGTGGTTCCCTGGATTCATCGGACGTGAACTCTGTTCCGCCTGCTGTCTCCCCCCGCCAGCTAGACGACGCCGAAGTGGCGTCCCACCGAACTCCCGGGCAGAAGGAGGTGGTCCTGGAGGAGCCGCAAGGAAACCTCCCGGACTCCAGGAGTGGAGGGGACAAGTCCCCCCAGGGCACCAAGTCCGGCTTTGCGCCGGACTCGACAGTCCCGGCCTGCGGTAGGCGAACTCCTTCCAAGAGGAGCAAGCCGTCTGAGCCGGCGACCTCTGCCCAACCAGAGGCGCCGGACAACTTGCTGGAGGCGCTTGAAGGCGCCACCATCGATGAGGAGCACCGTACTGTTATGAGTACGGTGGTCCGGAGGGTTCAGTCCGCCAAAAGCGGATTGAACGAAGCTTGCGCTAGCCTTCTAACAGGCTTTCAGGTAAGTAATTAATATGCTAAATTCGTTGCCGCATAGACAGTAGCCCCTGATGCTCTGTTCGGTGTTCGGAAAGAAAAGCCGGATAGAGGATCTAATAATTATCGCAGTAGTCTAACAAAAAAGTCAAATATGCGTATGCAGGCTTCGCTGCTATCCACCGCCGCATTAACTGCGCAGGTGGATGTCCATAAGAAGGACCTTGAGCGGTCCGAGCGAGAGCTCGGTCTTGCCCGAGGGCAGCTCGAGGAGAAGGAAGGTAAAAAAGACCGTTAATAATAAAAATTTGCCTATGGAGAGGCTTGATTTCAGAAAATAACAGGTATATACTGCCTAATGTAGGGGCCGCGACAGAGGTGGCCACCCTGAGGCTGGCGCTTACCGAGGCCGAAAAGAAGACGGCCGAGGAGCGCATCGAACAAGAAAAGCTTGTGGTCCAATGCGGCGAGGTGCAGCAGAAGCTGCAAGACCTCATGGAAAAACATAAGGGTTTGGAGCTTGACGCGAAAACGCAAGCCACCGAACTCACCTCTGCCGTTGAGGCCACCAAAATTGCCAAGGCCAAAGCCCAGAAGGCCCTCCAAGAGTTGGAGGATGTAAAAAAGATAGCAGCGGGTAAGGCATTCTTAATGCAAAGTAGGAATATAAAAATAAAATACCTGTTTCTTACCCGAATCCGGAGTTCTCCAGGGGCATTTGTCGATCTTCCCCGCAACGCATCTGACGCCGCCGCATTCTACCGAGCTGAACAGGGCAGCTCGGCGGAGAGTGTGTTTTGGTCTCAGTATTCTGAGGCCGGACACCCTGTGCCCTTGAGTGATCAGCTGAAGCAGCTGGTCGAGCTCCACAAGGCGGCCGAACAGGCTATGAAGGGCCTTCTAGTTCGGCTGTGGCCTGGAGAGGCCCTGCCTGGGAGCTACTTTGGGCTAGTGCGGCGGCTGGTGGAGGCCTGTCCACGGCTTGAGGTCATCAAGCGCTCTGCCTGCATCGAGGGCGCCCGGAGGGCCCTCGCCCGTGGGAGGGTACACTGGGGTAAGCTGAACGGCGAGAAGCTGGTGAAGGACGGGCCGCCACAAGGTAAGGAACATCGCAAGCCCGAGAACTACTATGAAGAAGTTCTTGCCGGAGCCCGCCTTATTGCGGATGAATGTGCTAAAGATGTAATATTTCCATGAACTCGTTCGTTTGTATCCTGTGGGCTGAAAACTTGTTCATATGCGCTTTAAGAAATGCTTTGAATTTAAAATATTATTTTCTGTGCGGCCGTTTATCAGTAACTGAGAGATGGCGAGTCGTCAGCTTTCTCCCCCCATGCAACTAGTGCTGGGGTGTTCGGGATAAACCTGAGGGCTCTTGTTCCCATAGTTGGGTCCTTCGAGGGAGGCCCTCAGCACAACGAACCAGGCAATCGGACTATAGTGCTTGAACACTCTCACTTAGCCATAGAACTTTATAATTTTAAATTTCGGCGAAGCCCCTAGTTCGGAAGGCCGAATTCGGGACGCTATCCACGCCTTTAGCCGGATTTAACCAGCTCTCTGCTCAAAGTGGCATAAGCCTTTAAGGACTCGAAAAACCTCTCGAACAGCGACCGGTCTCACGCCCTATCATGACAGTCTGTTTTAGGTTTCTCCACTGAGGTGCTCACCCACATGACCTGGGGCACAATCGCAGCGGTTCTCCTAGTGCTACCTTAGCCGATAGAGCGGAACGTAAGGCACCAAAACATAGGAGCCGGGCAAACCCAACATATGTCCAAAATCATGACTTGGAGCCGATGCATATAGTGCTATAAGTTCGGGGTGCCACACTTGTGGAAGTGTACGGACTTCTCACGTCCAGATAAAAGGGTAATGAAGCCCCTGGCGTGGTTTGTCGTACCATGGTGTACGGGTGCGATCATGTTATGGGATAAACATATATATTCAAAGAAGGTGATGCAGAAAATAGACACAAAGCTATGCATTGTTTATAAAGAGGCTATTCGAAGCCGGACCATACAAGTAGTGCGATAAGCGAAAAAAACTAGACTATTTAACATGTCCTGGCCAGGCGCAGGCCGCGGAAATTTGGAAACAGATATATCGCTCGAAATAGAGACCACCTGAGAGTTCCGTAGTGCGGCGTAGCTTTGTCTGCTTTCCTAGGCCTTGTATCGTCTGTGCGGCAACAAGCCCGAACAGGTCATCCGGAATGTGGAGTCCTGAAAGTAAAAAAAAAATAAAAAGAAAAAATCGGCAGCCCCTAGTACGTTTAAGGCCGTATTGTAGGCATGCCATTAAAATGCCTCCTTCCCCTATGCCCATGGAATTTTAAGGGCATAACTGTGTACTCGAGGTACTAGCTTCGCGATGCTGCGATGGCTGGGGTTGGGGCCGTATTGCTACGCATGCTCCGAACGTGCCAAGTGGTCTTGTTGCAGGTTACTCCGGGCGCGCTTTGCATTGTCCGGTGTTTTAGTAGCCGGACTGGAGAGTTGCCTTGAAAGGCTACTTTGTACTTCCGCTGCGCAGCCGCCGTGTGCTGATCCGTTGTGATGGAGCGTTCGGTGTTTCCGCTGACCGTAATTACTCCTCGAGGGCCTGGCATCTTGAGCTTGAGATATGCGTAGTGCGGAACCGCATTGAATTTAGCAAATGCGGTTCGTCCGAGCAGGGCGTGATAACCACTGCAGAACGGGACTATATCGAAGATTAACTCTTCGCTTCGGAAATTATCCGGAGATCCGAAGACCACATCAAGTGTTATCAAGCCTGTGCAATTGGCCTCTACACCTGGGATGACGCCTTTAAAGGTCGTCCTTGTGGGCTTGATCCTTGATGGATCTATGCCCATTTTCCGCACTGTATCCTGGTAAAGCAGGTTCAGGCTACTACCGCCGTCCATGAGGACTCTTGTAAGATGAAATCCGTCGACGATTGGATCGAGGACCAGTGCAGCAAAGCCGCCGTGACGGATACTAGTGGGGTGGTCCCTTCGATCGAAAGTGATCGGGCAAGAAGACCAATGATTGAACTTTGGGACGATTGGCTCCATCGCGTACACGTCCCGTAGCGCACGCTTCCTTTCCTTCTTAGGAATATGGGTCGCGTATATCATGTTCACCATCCGCACTTGCGGGGGAAACCCCTTCTGTCCTTTGTTGTTCGGCGGCCTGGGCTCCTGCTCGTCATCGCTGTCCAGCCCCTTGTTTTTATGTTCGGTTCTTAACTTGCCTGCCTGCTTGAACACCCAACAATCTCTGTTGGTGTGATTGGCTGGCGTTTCGGGGGTGCCATGAATCTGGCACGAGCGGTCGAGTATTCGGTCCAAACTGGATGGGCCCTGGTTATTCTTTTTGGATGGCTGTTTCCGCTGACCGGATTTATAGCCTCTGAATCCGGCATTTACTGCCGTATCCTCATTGCTGTCGCTGCTAACGCGGAGCTTTTGATTGTTTCGGCGTGACCTGCCACTTTTGTCCTTGGTATCCGGATTACCGGTCTTCTTTGATAAGTTGTTGCTACGAGCTAGCCAGCTGTCTTCGCCCGCGCAAAAGCGGGTCATGAGTGTCATGAGGGCTGCCATGGTTTTCAGCTTTTCCTGACCTAGGTGCCGGGCAAGCCATTCGTCGCGGATATTATGCTTGAAGGCCGCTAGGGCCTCTGCGTCCGGACAGTCGACTATCTGATTTTTCTTTGTTAGGAACCGTGTCCAGAATTGCCTGGCCGATTCGTCTGGCTGCTGAATTATGTGGCTTAGGTCATCAGCGTCCGGTGGTCGCACATAAGTGCCCTGGAAGTTGTCAAGGAATGCGGCTTCCAGGTCTTCCCAAGAACCAATTGAATTTGCTGGCAAGCTGTTAAGCCAATGCCGAGCTGGTCCCTTAAGCTTGAGTGGGAGATATTTGATGGCGTGCAAGTCGTCGCCGTGTGCCATATGGATGTGAAGGAGATAATCCTCAATCCAAACTGCCGGATCTGTCGTACCATCCTATGACTAGATGTTGATGGGTTTGAAACCCTCTGGTATTTGATGATCCATTACTTCGTCTGTGAAACATAACGGGTGTGCGGCGCCACTGTACTGGGCTATGTCAAACTCAAGGGCCTCTCGGGGTACCCGCAAAATCATCACGACACGATGGTCGGAGACAAAACCCAGTAAACTAGCAAAGTTACTAACGTGTTTAACAACTCCACTGAAAATGAGAGCTGAAAGATGCAGGGAGCACCAACAGCTCAGAAAAATCAATCCATCTAGCATTTCAGGTTTTGCTAGAAATACCTTTAACATCAGTATCAGTATGATTATAGAGTCAACATCAGTATGATTTATAGAGTCAAATACCTTTAACGAGGGATACAAATAATTTTCATTTTCATATTTAAGAACTACAAATAAACCATCAGTAAGTATAAAACAAGACAAGTTTTATTCAGTACTGCTAATATGGTTGGAGATTAATGAAAGTACCAGAATGTACTAATTACTAAATAGCCTAGTAGTGCAGAGAAGAAGAATAAGAATGGTTAGATCTGGGCATAATTCATGGACAGAAAATTAAGATATATGCTGGGCTGCAAACTTCAGTCCGCAATGGACAACTTTAGTCTTAACAACATTTTATCAGATATGTTCTTCAATAAGAATTTCTAGACGTGATGGATTAAAGTTTTATTTACAATCAAAATGCCCATAGTGATGCAATTTCAGTATGTGTTGTTCAATAACTTGGCTTGGCATGTAGTGCCTAACCAAGTTCCACAATTGTTTAGCCACTAAGTAAAAGTAGTCACAGAACAAATGGTGAGCCTCAACTTCAACATAAGATTGGCAATTTTTGCCAGCCACATTCTGACGATCACTATGATTATCCTCGATAACAAGTTGCTAACACTGGCCCTTCTGAACAGATCTAGGGCATTCAAGAGTGAGTCATCAGTTACTGTATGCTTAGACAGTTTAGTTACTCTGCTCATATTTCCATGGACACTCCAGAAAATAACATGCTTAAAGGACGAATAAACAGAGGATCATCAAAAGACAAAACGACTGTCTTAAGAAACTACTTTTTGCTGAACAAAACAACATTTTACAGTATACTAATGTAATAGTAGTACTATGAAACATATCATGTTGTTTTTCAGCAAAGAGATTGGTTGATTGCATCATACACGCAGGTGAAGGAAGACATTGAGCGAGCAAACAACGAGTATTCAGAAAGGATGAGAGCTGCTACATCTTCCATCACACCCTCGCAGATGAAGTACAAACTAAACTCGTATTTTTGTGAGCAGCCAGCCTAAAGAACGAGTAGCTGTCAATTTGGTCATGAGGCAGGACACCTGGGTGCATAAACATTTGATTAAGCTGCATTGTCTGAAGACGATTATATACCGCAACTCTGAATCAGGAAAAATGACCTATGCAACCAATTCATAGTTTTGTCACTATCACTTATGAATCAGGAAAATAAACTCTCTTTGGCACACAACAGAAACAGCTGAATGTCCTATAATGACATGGCAACGAACTAACAAAAATTGCGCGTTTTACCAGCACACCATTAACAAAAATCCAGAGCATCCTAATTGTCGCCGTTGTTGCGAGGAGGGGAGGAAAGGGAGGTGCGCTGGAGCAATAAAAGCAGGCAGTTGAGGCAGTACCGAGGGCCCGCAGCATGCGCAGATCGAAGGAGTCAGCAAGGTGGGGGCGGCCGGCCGTCTCCGCCCGCTTCACGGCCAGCAACTTCAGGCTGATGAGGAGATCCTACACCACCAACCACCACCGCGGCACCATTAAAACTTCAGGCTGATGTGGTGAAGGCGAGAAATTAAGAGGCGGGAAAGGGGCGGTGTCACTGACGAGCTCGGGCTCCGAGAGGGTCGGCCGTATGTAGGCGCGCGAGGCGTCGAGGCTGCGTCGGGGCAGCGGCGAGGCAGCGGCGTCGGAGCGTCGGGGCGTCGAGGCGGCGGGGCAGCGGCGTCGGGGCATCGGGGCGGCGTCGGGGCGTCGAGGCGACGGGGCAGCGGCGGGGCAGCGGCGTCGGGAGAGGAGAGGGGAAGGGCATCGAGGGCGAGGGAGAGAGAGGGGATAGGTGTGGGCCTGGGAGGAAGTATGGATGGGGGCCTAACAATACTAATGGCGCACCACCCCTCGGTGCGCCATAAGTACATCCATACTAATGGCGCACCTCACCCTGGTGCGCCATTAGTATTTTTTTTATTTCTGCTCGAGCCAACAGGTTTATCTCCCACCTAACCTGATCTACATCAAGTTCCTCTACTAGCTCAATTGGTCAGCAGCTAGTTCTCACACTAGGAGGTCCTGGGTTCGATTCCCAGGCTCCACAATTCTTTTTATCCATTTAAAATGTTGTTTGATACTTACTTGTGTTTAAATATGTTCAGACTTGTTTAAACCATAACAGTAATATTTTTTTTATAAGACAGTAATAATTTTATTTAAAATATCATCAAACAGTAATGCCGGTGGAGCGGGGGAGGGTGCGGGGGATCGGCGGCGGAGGTTGAGTAGGGGAGGGGTGCGGGGGGTCGGCGGCGGCGGTTGAGTAGGGGAATCGAGGGTGCGGGGGGTCGGCGGCGGCGGCCGGTGGACCGGGGGGTGCTCGGCGGTGAGTGGGACCGGATCTGGCGAGGTGGGATAGCGATCGAGATGGAGGGGGATCGAGATCGAGTGTCCATGAAATTTAAAAATATTCATGATAGTTCAAAAAGTGCCCATGAAATACAATCGAGAAATGAAGGCTACGATTTAATTAAATACAATCTTCTTGCCCTTCTTTTTCGCAAATGGAGTTCTTCTGTGGAATGGACGTCCTTTAGGTAGGGTGGTCCTACTTCTTCTTGTGGTGTATGCTGCTACTTCATCATCGTCGTCATGTTCGATCCTCGGGTCACCGTACTTGTCAAAGTCTTGCTCATTGGCTCCTCCATCCATTCCGATGATCTTCATTTTGCCTCTCCTCACGACAACACGACTGGTCTTTGACGGGTCGGTAATGAAGAAGCATTGGTCCACTTGGGAAGCCAGTACCCATGGCTCATTTTTTCGGTGACGTTTGCGCCCGCGGTCTTGGATTTGGCTTCGGTTATAACCATGGTGGTGAAATACCGGTCTTCTTTTAGGACGCTCTTGGCCCATCTGTCACGGAACATCGGGACCTTCTCTCCAGCGTAGCTCAGCTCCCAGATCTCCTCGATCCTTCCGTAGTATCTGTCCTTGTCGTTACCGGTGTAGGATTCCATCGTTACCACGGAGTTCTGATAACCATCGCTCTTCATGTCCTTGGCCTCGTTGTAGAATGTGTAGCCGTTGATATCGTACGCCTCATAGGTCATCAGGTTGTGCTCGGCGCCCTGTGACAAGGCGAATATGAGTTGTTCTTCCGCGGAAGAATCCTCATGTAAAGAGTACGACAGAAGCTTCATCTTGAACCAACGCGTGAAACATGAGTTGTGCTCTTTGAGTATATCTCCGTCCGTCCTCTGTTGGCCTCGGTCATTGTACGTCTTCTTAATAAAGGTTTTGTGCTCTACAACCCAAGGATCGACCACGTCTATGTGTTGTAGCACGACTAGGTTTGCTCTTTGAAATTCGGCGAGTTGACCCTCGAAGTCGACATGCATTTTGCGGCGACCCACACGGTGACCCCATCCAGCTAGCCTGCCGAGGTGCCTGTTGACGGGCAGACCAACGGGGTTCTCGATGCCTAGATAATTCGTGCAGTAGGAGATGCACTCTTCGGTCAGAAAGCCCCTGGCTATGCTTCCCTCTGGACGTGACATGTTGCGAACGTATCCTTTGATGACACCATTCATCCTTTCGAACGGCATCATGCTGTTCAGGAACGTCGGCCCGAGTTGGCTGATATCCTCCACTATATGGACCAGCAGATGCACCATAACATCGAAGAATGCGGGCGGGAAGTACATCTCAAGCTCGCATAGTATCACCACGATCTCTTCCTGTAGCCTTCTGAGTTGCCTCACGCCAATCTACTTCCGAGAGATGATGTCGAAGAAGTTGCATAGGCCAAATAGCGTTTCACGGACGTGCGCATCCATGATCCCACGGATTGCAACTGGAAGTATCTGCGTCATCAGCACCTGACAGTCGTGAGACTTCATCCCGCTGAACTTCTGCTTCGCTGGGTCTAGGTATCTGCTTATCTTCCCCGCGTAAACGTAAGGAAGTTTTACTCCTAGGAGGCAGGTGAAAAACTGCTCGATCTCCTCCTGACTTAGAGTGAAGCACGCGGGAGGATAGTCATTTCCAGTCTTCTTGGCCTTTTTGCCTTTGCGACGACTTTCTGTGTCCTGCTTCGCCTCATCATCATCATCATCATCATCATCATATATAGCGTGAAGCTCCTGCCTGATGCCCATTGATTTCAAGTCTGCCCTTGCTTTCGGCCCATCTTTGGTCCTCTCTGGCATGTTGAGCAGGGTACCAAGCAGACTCTCGCACACGTTCTTCGTGATATGCATGACATCAAGGCTTTGAGGCACACGGTGGATCTTCCTGTACGGCAAGTCCCAGAAAACAGACCTCGTTTTCCATACCTTCAACAGCGGCTCTGGCGCCTATCGCTTATTTCTTGGCTCTGGCGCCTTTTGCTTCTTTCCCGGCAGTGGGCAGTCTTTCCAATTTTTCAACAGCTTGTCTATTTCCTCGCCGCTCCTCGTACACGGGCATTTTCGGGGTTCGGTTTCACCATCGAACAGATCCTTGCGTTTCCTCCACGGGTCATCGTCGCGAAGCCACCTTCGATGTCCCATGAACACGGTTTTCGAACACCCGGGATCTCTATCTAGCTGGCGATACGTTGTGTCATCCATGCACCTTACGCATCCAGAAAATTCATGGACTACCTGCCCCGCGAGATATCCGTAACCGAGATAGTCGTGCACCGTCGTGAGCAGTGCGGCTCTCATAGGGAAATATTCTTTCTCTGCGGCGTCCCACGTATTGGCTGGCGTTTTCCACAGCGTGTCTAGCTCCTCCTTCAGCAGCCCCAGATACAGATTGATGTCGTTCCCTGGTTGTTTCGGCCCTTCAATTAGCATACTGATGTGAATGTACTTCCTCTTCATGCACAACCAGGGGGGAAGGTTGTACATCCACACAAACACAGGCCAGGTGCTATGTGTGCTTCTCTGGCTGTCAAACGGATTTACTCCATCGGTGCTCGCGCCCAGCACGATGTTCCTTAGATCCTTCCCAAATTCTGGGTATTCAAAATTCAACGCTTGCCACTGGCTCGCATCTTTAGGGTGACTCAGCATCTTGTCTTTTTTATCTATCTCCAGATCATTTGCGTCCTCTTCTCGCTTCTTCTCCTCCCTATCCGCGTGCCAACGCAGGAGCTTTGCTACCTTAGGATCCGCGAAATACCGCTGCAGACGAGGAGTGATCGTAAAGTACCACACCACTTTTCGAGGAGCTTTCTTCCTCTTCTTGTATCGAGTGACGCCGCACACCGGACATATGGTAGACTCCGCGTGCTCGTCCCGATAAATGATGCAATTGTTCATGCACACATGGTATTTCACGTGCGGTAAATCCAGAGGACACACGATTTTCTTCGCCTCCTCCAAACTGGTCGGGCACTTGTTCCCCTTTGGAAGACGTTCGTGCCAGAATGACATGTTCTCGTCGAAGCATGCGTTGGTCATTTTGTGTTTTACCTTCATCTCCAGATCCATGAGCGTTACTTTCAGGAGGGTATCCTCGGGCCTGCATCCTTCATACAATGGAGTAACCGCGTCTAACTCAAGTTGATCCACCTTGGCTTTCTCTCGGGCGGCAGCTCTTGCGTTATCCGTCTGCTTGAGAAGCAGCTCTTGAATATAAGGGTCCTGCACCCAGCCCATCGATGGTCCACCGTTGTCTACTCCGCCGACATCATCATCTTCATGATCATGCCCGTCGTCTGCTCCGGCATCTTCCTCATCATCATGCCCGTCGTCTACGTGATCATCTCCTGGGGATTCTTCGTCTTCTCGCCCGCCCGAGCCGCGATAGTTGTCTTGCTGCCCTTCCTCATTTCTTGCCCGGCCCCCATGGACGACTTCGTAGTCATCTTCATCACCTTGCCACCGATAGCCATCCATGAAACCACGCAAGAGCAGGTGGTCCTGCACCTGCCCGGAATCCGGGTCCACAATAAGGCTCTCTAGCTTGCATCTTCGACACGGACATCTTATCTCCGTCTCGTTCTTTTTAAGCATCTCGGCCTTCGCGGACCTCAAAAACCTATTCACGATGCCTTCGGTCATCGTGCGGACCATGGTCACCTGTGGGGTAGAGCAAAACGATATTATAGAACCAAGAAAAAATATGGCATGACTTTCCCTAAAAATAGGACCAAAAAGAATGCTTAATGCCAAAATTATCGCCGAAACGGAAATGAATCAACATTCTGGCAAAATATTGGCAACTATCGCATTTCAAATATCTGTACACCTCCAAACACAAACATATATGCAACACCACAAACATATGCAACACCACGAACATACATAGATCTAGCTAGGCCATAAAAAGTGCATGTGCACATTGTTGTAGGGAGAACAACATAAATATAGCTTCCCCCCTTACTTACCTATCAAAACAAGGTAATTTAACCACTTAATTTGAATGAATCTATGGTGGAAATGAGGTGAAAAAGAGGAGGCACCCAAGACAAGGAGGAGGTGGAGAGAATGAAGTGGGGAGAAAGTGAGTGTGGGAAGGAGAGGCTGCCCAAAATATCTTGTTGCTGCCCACTTACTAATGACGCACCAACAACAAATGCGCCATTAGTAATCCAAGTTACTAATGGTGCACTGATTCAGAGTGCGCCATTACTAGTTTGAACTAGTAATGGCGCACGGCGGAAGAGTACGCCATTACTAGTTTTGCAACAAAAGGAATAAAAAATATAATTATAAAAACAACATTAGTGGCGCACTCTGGGACTAGTGCGCCATTACTAGTTACAACTGGTAATGGCGCACTGTGTTTGGATGCGCCATTACTATGTTTGGACAGGCGCGCTAGTTCAAAAATAAATATTTTTGATACTAATGGCGCATCCTAGGCCTGGTGCGCCATTAGTAGTTTCAACACTAATGGCGTATCAGAAGGTGGTGGGCCATTAGTATATACTAATGGCGCACCTCTTATCTAGTGCGCCATTAGTGTCAATCCCATCTATAGCCCTTTTTCTAGTAGTGCTAGTAGTACTACAGTATTGTTCACTTGTGCTCCCCGCCACTCCATTCATTGAACAACCCCACGGGTGAATAAACATATAGTACTTACTGTATTTATATAGAACGAACAAGCTCGAACTATTTTCGCGTAGTTAAAAGTTGAAGGCGGGGCTTTTCCCGGGCAGTACGCACGGCAATTTTCGGGTAGGCGGTTTGACAGAGACGCGAGGAGGGTGAGCGAGTGGGGATGTGCGATTTGACGGCGCGTTACTGCTGGAAAGACGTGATATGACCACTCACTATAGTCATGAATTACTGGCGCTCTGACCGGGGTGATGCCCCCCTTTCGTTCTGCACTCTAACCTGGTGCATGACACGTCGACCCGGATGCTGGCTCTCCCACATGTCGGAGTAGTAAGAAGGAGAAAAGAATGATGCGGTATATACTAGTACTATACTACTTCCTCCATTCCTAAATGTAAGTCTTTGGAGACATTTCACTATGGACCACATACGGAGAAAAATGATTGAATCTACACATAAAATGCATCTATATACATCCGTATGTGGTCCAAAGTGAAATATCTACGAAGACTTACATTTAGGAACAAAGGGAGTACTATTCAGGTCGGAGGAGTGCGAACCACGCAGCCTAGTGAACCACCAGTGCGAACCACGATAGCCCAGTAAACCAGCAGTAGAAAACAATGTGGTGATATGGCCATAAAAAACAATGTGCTACGGTCCACACTGTAGCAAGTACAGTAACACTCCTCTTTGTTTGGATCCCTGAGTTAGAGCTAGTTTGGCTTCAAATAGCCTCAAATTATCGAAACAAGAGGGGTTAGTTTGAGCTAGTTTGCTCTAACCCAGCTAAAAAAACTAGCCCGGTGGAGACATTCTAATTGGGTTAGTTATCCTCGGGCCCACTAGAAGAGAACTAAAAAAATCTCCCCTGCCCACACCAGATCGCTCCGCCCCCACCTATCACACGACTCCTCTCTGTTCCCCATAGGGCCGCTCGCCCTCTCTCCTCCGGCTGCCCCCTCCTTCCGGCCTCCGCCGCCCTACTCCGTCCACCCTCTCCCTCCGCCCTTTGAAGGTCGCCCCGCTACCCCTTCACCAGTCGTTCTTCTCCCTCTTTCATGCGCGGCGGCGGCGCATCTACCAGGGAGGTCGCGAGAGGGGTGAGTTTGTTCGTTCCTTCTCTGTCTCACGGCCATATCAGTGATCTTGCTTGCTCTAGCGCTAATTCTGATTTGGAAAAGTAGATCCTGATCAAACATGGTATAGATTTGTGGTGCACGCATGGAATTGTTTGATGCTACTTGAGGAGGTAATAAATCTTTCTAGAGGCCCAAAGATTCATGTCACCTTTGTAGGTATTTCAATTTCAGGCTTGCATTATTTCTAGAGGCCCAAAGATTCAGTTCACCTTTCCAGGTATTTCAGTTTCAGGATTGCATTATTTCTAGAGGCCCAAAGATTCAGTTCACCTTTCTAGGTATTTCAGTTTCAGGCTTGCATTATTTCTAGAGGCCCAAAGATTCAGTTCACCTTTCTACGTATTTTAGTTACAGGCTTGCATTATTTCTAAAGGCCCAAAGATGAAGTTCCCAGTCGGCGGCAAGCGGCCCTGCTACCCATGCCGGTGTCGACCTCAACTCGCAAGGGCCGGCATCGAAGGGGTTCCCTGGGCTTGGGCTCTACAGAGCCTTCCTCTAGAGAGACAATGAAGAGCTCCTCCCTCGGTGCGTGAGGGGCTCCGGGCTCCCTTCCTATCGTGAATGACTTCCCTGATGAGTTATCTCATTCTTTGTTTCATGAAGTGTTTTTTTATTTTGTGAAGCTTGATTGACGACTTGTATGTTTAAGTGGGATATCTCATTTGTATGGACAAAGTAAAAATTATCATATTTTGCATGCCTTATTTGTATAGATGGTTTGTTTATGTCAATTGTGAGCGGGAGGAGGCCACAGAAGAGCCGGCACACCATGAGGGTGCTTGGATCCAAGGGACTTATTTTAGTCTAACTAAACATAGTCTCTTTAAGAGGCTAACAGTTCCAAGCACCCCTGACTAAAGTGGGGCTAAAACTAGTCTTGAGACTAAAAAACTTTAGTCAGGGGTACCCCTACTAAAATGTGGATTAGTCATCTCTCTCCTCATTTAACTCCTCTCCTTTAACACAGGTGAGTTCTGGATTGGAGGGTTTGGAGGATAATAATTGCTCATTAACTTGATTTTAGTCTCTTTAGTATTTGGATCCAAGCATGGGTGAGGCTAGCAAGTTTTAGTCTCACTACTTTTAGTCATGAAACTAAAACGTATCCAAGCACCCTCCAAATTCGGCAGGAAATAGGGTCCAAAGTAGTCAAATGATTGCGATAGAGCATTTATTGTCAATCTAACCCTGCCATCCATACACCTCTTTGATTTAGAGTTAGTTCAGGGTTAGAATATAACTCTAACCTCTAACTGAGTTAGAGTTCTCCTCGTCTCGGTTCATCGCCATTATACTTTCCCCATTCCTGTGTTTTCAGTATCCTGCAAATCAAAGAGGCCCTTTTTTTGCGGGAAAAATCAAAGAGGCCCTTAGACTGGTTTCGGTCCGGTCATTTTTTATAAACGTGTTATGTCCAAAATTTAATGAACGTGCTCCGGTTTCCACAAAAATAATCCGGTTTCATGTAGTAATTCATTCATTTATTTATTCTTCTGCGGGGGGTTTGCATGAAATTCATGAGGTCTGAAATGTAAAGTACCCCGGCATACGCTCCGAGTCATGCATGCACTACGACCCAGATGCTCTATGTCCCACATGTCGGCGAATAGGAGCACGTGGAAATAGCCTAGGAGTACATATAGGAGGATAAATGCGTGAAATAATATGTACTATGAAGCGTAGCCGCTGTTCGAAAAGGAGACCTAAAGTGACGACAACTATAGGTCGCATGCACCCAACTAGTGGTACTAGACATAGGACTAATTTTTCCCTCAAAGAAAAAAGAGGCACGAGTGCTCACTACTCCTATTCTATAAACACGAGTCCCATCTGACAACAGCGTCCATGCTGCAACTAGCTCTCCTCCCTCGTTTCTCTCTTCTAATTCTAGATTCGGCCGACGCCCGGTGGGCGGGGTGGGTTTGCTCAACTGCGGCCCCACCTCACAGTGAAAAAGTTATGACTGGAATAAAAATGCCATATACTCCCTCCGTTCATAAATATAAGCCTTTCTAGATACTTTTTCAAATGGAATACAGCATACAGATGTATGTAGACATAGTTTAGAGTGTAGATTCACTCATTTTGCTCCGTATGTAGTAGTCACTTGCTGGAATCTTTAGAAAGACTTATATTTGGGAACGAAGGGAGAAGGCGTGTATTAAAATCAAGCTTCTCCTTGTTGTACAAGTTGACGCGACACATCATAGCACTGGCCCCACATGCTTGCCACTAAACTTGGCTGAAAGACCCGCAGTGTACAATATATTTGCTGCAACCTCTAACATTTACCCACCACAAATTAAAATACATGTGGCCGTATGCATCGTTCTGATGCAGAGGCCGGGGAGTCCCCCCTTTTCGAAAAAAACAAATTAAAATATATATTCCTGTCTTGACCAGATGAGTGTGCAAACTACAATCACCAGGGTGTCAGGTAGGGCCAGAAGACTATTTTAACTTTTTAGAAAAAACTTCGAGACGGCCACATAGCATGGAGCCGACCCCAACGATTTTAAGCTTACAGGCACGGTACACGCTATCCTAGACTACTCTACACATGAAACTGCCACACGAGCGTTCGGGCTGCGCTTGGCTCTTCGCCTCTTCGGGAAGTCGAACAATGATGGATTACTACTGCACTCCAGGAGTACTACAGTACGCTTCTGGCCATCTTACACCGATTGAACTGCTGCATGTCCACCGCGTGCGGGATGGAGAGCGTGTAGCGAAAGCTTCTCCTAGTCTTGCCAGCCACCACGCTCATGGGCAAGGGAGGGACGCTCCTGCCTTTGCGTGTATGACAGGTAGGCCCGACAGGTGTGTGGCCAACCTGTCATACAACCAAAGGCAGGTGCAGTTAAGTCTGCGAAGGAGAGGATAATCAAACTTCTCGTTGATGTAAGAGTTGACGCGACACATCAAAGCACTGCACTCGATATATTCCAATAATTTGTGTTTACCGATGCATTAATCACAACGCATGCATGCATGTCGTGACTCTCCTTTTGATACTTGCATGTGTTGATTTAATGCACCTTGAAGTAGTATAAAATATGTGACGGTAAAGCTTTGTAATACCCTGGCCCAAGTCGAGAGATGGTTGTGCACGAGCAGGGCGAGATCATGAAGACCGAACAGGACACGACGATGGAGCTCTCTAAGGTCTCGATGGACCTCACCGTGCTCCACTGCCCCTTGTGCATCCGCCCCTTGATGCCTCAAGTGTATGAGGTTCGAATACACCTCGTCCGTTCGGCTGATTGAGCAAGGTGCAGGTTTCTTGATTGATGTGTTGTTCGATTGGTTTCTGCAGTGCAAGGGAGGGCACTTGGCCTGCGCGGACTGCCGCGTCGAGCGCCCCGGGAACCAGCAGCAGTGCCAGAAGTGCGAGCGTGGCGGTGGCTTCGACGTGCGGAACACGGCGGTGGACTCCGTCCTTTCGTCGGTGAGGCTGGAGTGCCCGCACGAATGCTATGGGCTCTACGTCACTTACCACAAGCTCGCCGATCACAAGAGCGTGTGACCTCTCGCGCCCTGCAAATGCCCCGTGCCCGTCTGCGGCTACGAAGGCCCGCCGCCGGCGCTCTACCACCACATCAGCACCGCGCATCCCATGCCCGTGCAAAAGATCCAGTACGGCAAGGTGCTCCAGCTGCAAGTGCCATTGTCAGAGCCACAGCTCTTGCTGTTCGCGGAGGAGGACTGTCGGTGTCAAAACCGGCGGATCTCGGGTAGGGGGTCTCGAACTGTGCGTCAAGGTCGGATGGTAACAGGAGATAAGGGACACTTTATTTTACCCAGGTTTGGGCCCTCTCGGTGGAGGTAAAACCCTACTCCTGCTAGATTAATATTGATGATATGGGTAGTACAAGAGTGGATCTACCACGAGATCAAGGAGGCTAAACCCTAGAAGCTAGCCTATGGCATGATTGTGTATGATGATGGTTGTCCTACGGACTACAACCCTCCGGTTTATATAGACACGGATAGGGTTAGGGTTACCCAGAGTCGGTTACAAAGGTAGGAGATCTTGAATACCCGCACACCTAGCTTGCCTTCCACGCCAAGAAAAGATCCTTCCGGACACGGGACGAAGTCTTCAATCTTGTATCTTCATAGTCCTGGAGTCCGGCTGAAGGTATAGTCCGGCTATCCGAACACCCCCTAATCCAGGACTCCCTGAGTAGCCCCTGAACCAGGCTTCAATGACGACGAGTCCGGCGCGGAGATTGTCTTGGGCATTGCAAGGCGGGTTCCTCCTCCAAGTTCTTCAAGAAGATTACAAACACCAAAAATAGTGTCTGGCTCTACAAAACAAGTTTCCACATATTGCCATATAGAGAATAATATTAACACAAATCAAATCTGCTGGCGTATTCCGCAGTGCGTCATAACACTGCGACCAAGCCTTCTATATAAATTATTTTCATCGTTCCACCTCGGTGCGTTTAGCGAGGCGGTTTCCTTGGCACGTCTTGTCAAAGCAAAGATCGTGTGCCCCTTTTAACGGGATTCTCATTAATACGGACGTGGATAACCCCATCGTGCCTGTTAGCACGTCTTGCCTTAATTAAAGGCTAGTCCAAGACGGTTACGGGGAGGGCTCTTGGTATTCTACCTCTTATAAAGAGACCAAGGCCCTGTTCCCCGCTTCTATTCTCAAAACGAGCTCGCCCGTCGCCTCGAGTTCCAACACCCTAGGCTTCCAGATTCCGGGCGCACAGGATCCTCGACAATGTCCGGCTCCGACCTCCAAGGCCAACGGATGCCCTTCTCTGTTACGGATGAGGACGTATCAAGATTGAGGGAAGCTAGATTCCTGACCAGGGAGATTCCACACAGGCTGCCTGTCCAAGGAGAGGTGATCCCTAGCCCTCAGCCCGGCGAGAGCGTTGTATTCATATCCCACTTCCTTCGGGGATTAGGCTTCCCAATGGATCCCTTTGTAAGAGGGCTGATGTTTTAATATGGGCTGGAATTCCATGACCTAGCTCCGGAGTCCATCCTCCATATCTCCTCGTTCATAGTTGTGTGCGAAGCGTTCCTCCGTGTTACCCCTCACTTCGGATTATGGCTCCAGACCTTCAAAGTAGAACCGAAGATAATCGAGGGGCGCCACGCAGAGTGCGGAGGCGCTGCTATAAAAAGAAATGCCGACGCTCCATGGCCCGAGGGCGCTTTTCAAGAGGAGCTTGGCTTATGGCAACAGGAGTGGTTCTACATCACCGCTCCTCGGGGCACCACATGGGTGGCGCCTCCGGCCTTTCGCTCGGGTCCCCGACCATGGTTAGCATCGTGGATCAACACAGGGTTAGATCAGGGCTTGCCCAAAGATGTTCCTCTGCTGCAGGGCCGCATTAAGGATCTCTTGAAGGGAGACCTCAACCTGGTCAAGGTGACACAAGTCATGCTGATTCGCCGGACACTGCCCGGCCAACGTCGCCCCCTTCGCTTGTGGGAATTCAATCCGGAGGGACCGCGAGCTCTCCAGAATTTTATGGGCGTGACGCCTATGGAGATGTATAAACTGTTCTTCGGATCACAAGAAGTGAGTCAAGATTTGACCGAGGATGCTGGTTTAAGTGTCAATCGCCCGGATACTCAAGTAGGTGACCTTGCGACCGGACCTTCTATCCGCATAATTAACTTGCTTTTCAACAACACTTTTCCTTTTAAGTAGGAGTGGATACCGAAGGCGAAGCTGATCCGGTGTCCGGCTCCCCTTCCCGAAACCAGGCTGGTTCCTGTGCTAGTCAGGATGCTAGAGGTAGTGCCTTTGGAGGGAAATAAGGGAGCAGACAAGGAGATCCTGGCCTCTTCGAAACAGACCATTCCGAAGGGGGGAATCGATAATTCTCGTCCTAAGGGAAAGAAAAGGGCCGCCTCTAACAACCCGGAAACCATAGCTTCGAAGTGGGGGAAAGAATCCTTGTCAGAGGACCCGACGCCAGGGAGCCCCTCGGCCGAACTAAACCCTCAAAGGGAACAGGTCTCCAGCGAGCCGTAAGTAGAAGAAGAGTTATTCTTTTAAGAGAAATCCATGATTTATATCTGAGAAGTTATAACCGAAACTTTACTTTGTAGTTCGGACCTCAGCCATTCTCAGCAGAACTCGTCCTCGGGGGATCTTCTTCCGGAGATGATGGAGAGCGGAACGCCTCCTCCTTCTGTATCGCCTAGCAAGGCGGGCGACGCTGAAGTGTCGTCACGGGGGATTTCTCCGGATCCGCTAGGGGTGGATGGTGCAGCCCACCGAGGTTCTCCGTGTCCGGCCTTTGAGGAAGGCCATGGGACGAGTCCGGCACCATCTGGTGTTCAGTCGGTGGAGCTAAAGATTCTGCTGGGGCGAGCCTCTGTCTCAGAGGAGCATCGCGCGTTAATGAGCACGGTGATTGAAAAGATTTCATCCGCAGAAAGCGGACTGCACGAGGCCGTCAAGAGTTTACTAGCAGGCCTTGAGGTGCGTTTTAAATAACGTATATTTGTATTAATTGCGCATAAATAAAGTGTGCCCTGTGTAGATAGTAGCCCCTGAGACTCTGTGCGTCGTAAAGATGTACGGCGCGCAGAGGATCTTAATCCCAGGTCCTTTAAGTGGCATCTTTATACGTAGGTGGCTGATTGTCCGGAGTCGAGCCGGACTCGTGAATTTGCCGAACTAAAACGACAACTGGATGAGGCAGAAGCCGACATGGTGCTTGTTAACAAGTGGCTTGATGGTGCTCAAGGTATTGAAATCATTAGGCGATTGTGAGTAAGAGGAGCTTTATGTCAATATCTTACCGTGTGTATGCTTGACGCAGATGGTGCGGCAGCCGTGGAAGGTCTTAGGGCCGAACTCGCCCGAGCAAAGGAACAAGCCAGAAAAAGCGATGCGGCTGCCGTGAAAGCCCTTGAAGAGCTGAAAGCCGAACAGGCTGCCCATTGCCGAAGCAAGGAGGAGGTGGCTGATATGGCCGTAATGTTAAAAAGTGCTACTGACCGTTGCAAGCTTCTTGAAGAAGAAGGTCGGGCGAGGCAAACGAGCTTAGAGAAGGCTGTTACCGATGCCAAGGACGCCCGCTCTGTAATGAGAGCGGCAAAGGAGGAGCTACGTCAAGCCGGACTAATTGCGGATGGAAAGCCCTTCTTGCTGCGGAGTAAATTTTGTGACCCGAGGTTTGCCCCGTTGGACCGAGCGTGGAGTGTAGAGGACACCTATCTGGATTTGGCGGCTAGTGCTGCTAATGCGACCAAACACTTTCAAGATAAGAAGGGTCATGAAGTGGAGAAGCTCTTCTGGCCGCAATTCATCAATCCAGAGCGTCCACTTGCAGTGGACGATCGCCTGGCCCAATGGGCCGAACTGAATAGGTTGTCCGGACTCGCCATGAAGTACGTCACGGATCATCTGTGTCCGGGGAGATCGAAGCCAAAGAGTTATTTCAGCTTGGTGCAGCAATTTCTCGACGTGGTGCCACGTATCGATGCTATGAAGAGGTCAGCGTGCACGGAGGGCGCTCAGCTGGCTCTTGCCCGTGTCAAGACATATTGGGTAGATATGGAGCCCACCGTTGTTGCGTCCCGGGATTCGGATAAAAGCCGAATACCTTCCGAGCACTATTTTGAGGAAGTCCTCGAAGGTGCTCGCATAATAGAGACGCAGTGCTCGAAGGATGCTATGTTATGATAGCATATGTAATCATAAAACAGTATTTTGATAAATTGTAGGGGCATATTTTTAGACTTGAGCCTTCAAGTATTAGGAACACCTCCTGTGTGGCCGTTTAAATATATAAATTCTGAAAGATTGCAGTCGTTGGCTTCAGCCCCCACGCACATAGTGCGGGGGTGCGCGCACAAGACGCATTTTCACACTTAACCCAACGTCTTGGTCCTATAAAGGAGGTGATAGCGCAGCGGGCTAGGCAACCGGACTATAATGCTTTAACACTTTCACTTAGCCATAGGAGCTTGACAGTGGGACTCTTTAGGTAGCCCATTAGTGGCGACTGCGCTTGCCCAAAATTGGGGCGCATACGTGCCTGACCGGGAAACGGCCCTTCGTCAAAGCGGAGGAACCCGATAAATTCCTATGAGTCATCGAGTGGCGACAAGTCTCGCGCTACATCATGACAGTCGGTTTTTGGCTTTCTCTACTGAGGTGCTCACCCGGCCGAACCGGGGCACAATCGCAGTAGTTCTCCTGGTGCTACCTTAGCCGATAGAGCGGAACATAAGGTAGCCGAACTCAGGAGCCGGGCAACCCAACATGTGACCAAAATCATGATTCGGAGCTGATGCATATAGTGCCAAAACTCGCGACGCCGAACACTCCCTAAGGTGTTCGGTCTTTGTGAGTGCGTCTGAAACAACACCCTTAAACAAAAGAAAAGAGCCCTTAGTGTCCAGGGACGAGCAAGAATTCTGGCGTTGCCACATGACAAAACGCCAGCCTCCTCCTTGGTTATAGCAGAAAAGAAAGAACCAGGGGATGTATAGCAGCAAGAGACAATAACAAAGGTTTACGCAGGGTCTTAATCTAAAAAGAATCCTTTAGGACGGGTCCCTACTGCACGTCTGCGCCTGTGTCTCTACTGTGCCGTGTCCTGGACGGGCGCCGCACGACGTTCATCTGTAAAAGAGATGAACTAAATTGAAAAATGGGTCGTGCGGAACAAAAAGGATAATAAACAAAATATAAAGTAAGGAATATATAAGGTTGAGTTTTATTGTCTCTGCGTACAGCCCCTGGTATGGGGGTATATGGCGTACTAAGCCTGCGTTAATGATGGACTTGTGCCGAACTCGTTGAGTCCGGGTCCGTGGCCTTTAATGACTTATAAAAAAGTCTTTTGGCTGGCGAGGCCACTTTATTGTGCGGCTGTTTAAGCGGCCGCGCAATCCACCGTTTGGAGGAGGCTTATTTTAGTGCGCTCCCTTTAAAGAGATGATGCCTTGAGGGCTGGGCATCTTAAGCGTGAGAGATGCATAATGCGGTATTGCGTTAAAGCGAGCGAAAGCTCCGCGTCCCATTAGTGCTTGATAGCGACTTGAAAACGGGACTACATGGAAGGTCGGCTTTTTGCGACGAAAGTTATTGGCAGAGCCGAATATGACTACAAGCCGGAGAAAACCCATACAATGGGTGTCCGGGCCTGGTGCTACCCCTTGAAAGGAGGTTTTGCTGTGGCGTATTCTTGCTGGGTTTATGCCCATGCGGTGGATTGTATCCTGAGATATCAGGTTTAGTCCACTGCCGCCGTCCATAAGGACATTGGTAAACTGGAATCCATCGATTATTGGATCCAGTATCAAGGCAGTCCGGCCTGCGTTTTTGATATTTCTAGAATAATCTAGCTGATCAAAAATGATTGTCTTTAGTGACCAGTGGCGGGACTCCTGAGGGGTAGGTTTGATTGTGCGTACCTTTATGGGTGCCACACGTTTTGTTACGTGAAGTAAGTTCACTGTTTTGACTTCTTGCGGGAAGTTCTTTTGTTTCCTGGTATTCTGCCTTTGGGGTTCGTCCTCTTCTTCACTTGGTGTATTGAGCCCCTTGTGTTCGGTGTTAAGCTGTCCGGATTGTTTAAAAACCCAACAATCTCTGTGGGTGTGATTGGCAGGCTTCCCAGGAGTACTGTGTATCTGACATATTCTATCCAGGATTCTATTTAAGCTGGACGGATAATCCCTATAATCCTAAGGGGGTGGTTTTGTCTGATTTTGCCGTGAGCTTTTGAATCCGGACTGTCGTGCTCTTCGGACTTTTTCCTTTGATTCTGCGCTGATCCTTATTTCGCCGCGGTTTTCCGTTTCCATCCCTGATTTCTGATGTACTTGGGTCGCTGGGGCTGCATCGTGCCAACCAGCTGTACTCTCCTGCGCAAAAGCGGGTCATGAGGCTTGTGAGTGCGGCCATTGTTCTTGGCTTTTCCTAGCCGAGGTGTCTGGCGAGCCATTCGTCTCGGACATTATGCCTGAAAGCTGCTAGGGCTTCAGCGTCCGGACAATCCATGATCTGATTCTTTTTAGTGAGGAATCTGTTCCAGAACTGTCGAGTTGATTCTCCGGGCTGCTGAGTTATGTGACTGAGATCGTCTGCGTCCGGGGGGCGGACATAGGTCCTTTGAAAGTTTGCTCGGAAAGCATCCTCGAGCTCTTCCCAACTTCCAATTGTGTTTTCGGGAAGGATTTTAAGCCAGTGTCGGGCTGGCCCTTTAAGCTTAAGGGGTAAATATTTTATGGCGTGGAGATCATCTCCTCTAGCCATATGTATGTGGAGGATATAATCCTTGATCCAGACTCCAGGGTCTGTTGTTCCATCATACGCCTCTATGTTGACGGGTTTGAATCCTTCTGGAAATTCATATTCCAAGACCTCATCGGTGAAACATAGGGGGTGTGTGGCGCCCCTGTATTTGGGTGTGCCGGATTCTGATGATGGATTTTTTGCATTGCTTGTGAGAGCTTGCTTTCTTGGCCCGTAAATGGACCTGGCTGGGCCATGATGCGAGTCTTTAATTGGGTCGCATGCCGCCTTGAGTGCGGCGCCGCTTGCCGTTTTATGGTGGCCGTGGGGTCGTCTATCCGACCGTGTGGGTTTTTTATTTTTTAGATGTGGGGGTTCTAGGGCCTCCTGGTCGAATTCGGGCAGTATTTTTCTCTTCGGATAGCTTTTAGTGCGGCGGCTGCCGCTGTATTTATCTGCGATCTTGATTACCTTGCTCCATCTTGTTCTGAGTGCATCTTCTGCCGTCTTTAGCTTCCGCTTCTGCTTTTTCAGTCTGCGTGCTGTGGCAACGAGCCTTTCGTGGAGATTCTTCTGCTCCGTGGTTTTATCCGGCGTGAGATCGTCCGGAGTTCTGTTATGGCCGGGGGAGGGTTGTCTGTCCTCTCTATCCGTGTTGCCCTGTTCGGACGGCTGCACTAAGGCATGCTCGTCGTCTACAGGCTCATCCTGCTCTACGGCTTGGTCTTGATCGAGGCGGGGCTTGGCTTGGCGTCTACATCGCCGCTTTGACTGCTTTTTGGAGGGTTTACCCCTTTTTTCGCCCCCTTTTTCCTCGTTGTCGTTTCCTGTAGGGGTATCCACCATGAATACATCGTTAGGTGGGGTGGAGGTCCAGTGCCCTATAGGTGCTGGTCCTAGTTCGTCTCCGTCTTCGTCGTCCATACCGTCGAAGTCTTCGGATCCGAAGTCAAGTATGTTGGTTAAATCATCGACAGTGGCTATTTAGTGGGTGGTGGGTGGGCTTTGAATTTCTTCGTTGTCCGAATCCCAACCTCGCAGACCATAGTCCGGCCTGGGCTCTCCTGATAAAGAGAGAGACTTGAGAGAATTCAGGATATCACCGAAAGGTGAGCACTGAAAGATGTCCGCCGCAGTGAACTCCATTACAGGCGCCCAATCAGATTCGATCGGCGGGGGCGCGGAAGGCCCGGAGTTCGGAGAAGAATCCGACTCCTTGGAGTCATGGGCCGTGCGGAGTGCGGGGCTGGCGTTCGGCTCGATCGCCTTTGAGATCGCAGCCCCCGAGTTGACGTCCAACCGTTCATCATCGAAGAACGCACCGGGCTCCGAGTCAGAGATCGGGGCCGGAGCGTATGCGGCCTCCAGGGTACTATTCGGAGGCAGAGCCGTATCATGCCCCTCGAAATAGTGCGGCGCGCTTGGCTGTGGCTCGAACCCGTCAAAGATCAAGTCTCCGCGGATATCAACCGTGTAGTTTAAGCTTCCAAACTTGACTTGATGGCCAGGGGCGTAGCTTTCGATCTGCTCCAGATAACCAAGCGAATTAGCCCGCAGAGCGAAGCCGCCGAAGACGAAGATTTGTCCAGGGAGGAAAATCTCACCCTGGACCTCATCGTTGTTGATAATTAAAGTAGCCATTTGGCCTAAAAGCGACGACACAGAGGAACTCTCAATGAAAGCACCAATGTCGGTGTCAAAACCGGCGGATCTCGGGTAGGGGGTCCCGAACTATGCGTCAAGGTCGGATGGTAATAGGAGACAAGGGACACTTTATTTTACCCAGGTTCGGGCCCTCTCGGTGGAGGTAAAACCCTACTCCTGTAGATTAATGTTGATGATATGGGTAGTACAAGAGTGGATCTACCACAAGATCAAGGAGGCTAAACCCTAGAAGCTAGCCTATGGTATGATTGTGTATGATGATGGTAGTCCTACGGACTACAACCCTCCGGTTTATATAGACACCGGATAGGGTTAGGGTTACACAGAGTCGGTTACAATGGTAGGAGATCTTGAATACCCGCACACCTAGCTTGCCTTCCACGCCAAGAAAAGATCCTTCCGGACACGGGACGAAGTCTTCAATCTTGTATCTTCATAGTCCTGTAGTCCGGCTGAAGGTATAGTCTGGGTATCCGAACACCCCCTAATCCAGGACTCCCTCAAGGACCGCCGAGCATTTTTCTTGGTCGGCGGCGTGGTCGACATCGGCGCGCCTATCATCGTGTTGGTCATCCGCATCAGAGCGGGGGCGTCCCCACTGCCGCACTATGTGGCCAAGCTGTGGGCGAACGGCCCGTCAGGGGAGCCCAAAGGCATGACCGACGCCGTCAAGGTGGAAATGGAGGTGACAAGCAACAAGGATCCCGGCGACGTCGACGTGCAGGAGCTGACCTTCTTGACAGTTCCGCCCAAGCTGCTGGCCGGGGCTAAGCTTGTGTCACTCCACATTCAGATTGACAAGCTCACATCCTAAATGTTTCTATAGTGCCTTCTGTTTATCTTAGTAATATGCTAATATAGGGATTACCTTGGTCTACTTTAGCTTAAGAAATGGTGGGTTTTGGTGGCGATAAAAAATTATGTTTATCAATGCATTAATTGTAATGCATGCATGCATAAAGTACATGCATTGGTCAATTTTCTCTTAATACTTGCATGCAATGATTTAATGCACCTTGAAATCTGAACATGTGTTGGGGAACAACCAAATTGAGCCTTATAAAATGGAAAAACTAAAATTTTGAGACAAGCCCTATAAAACCGGAAAGGAGAGAGTAGAAAAAGAAGTACTCCATCCGGGAATAGTGCCACACTTCGAAACTTGAACCGTCAATAAATTTTGAGCTTGCGTCTCGTCACATTCCAAATTAGTCCATGCTATATTGAATTGCAAACATGTTCACACCGATCACAACCTAAACGGTTTCCCACTTAGGAGTGTATTAGTACTCGGTTATAAATACTAGTATGCTAACATGACTGCACATTCCTCCTCAACTCCTCATCCACAAAAAAACAGGCCATTCAGCATCCTTCCCTTGCGTCTGCCATGGCCAGCATGAGTTCTGGGTCGAGAGATTGCCACCAGGGAGAGGTGAGCATGGAAGTGGAAGCACGAGAGATGTCCCGCCTCGCTGCGAGAGCAGCCGACATGTCCCGCCGCGCGGAAGTAGCAGCAAAGAGGTCCCGCCGTGCCGCTGAAGCAGCACGGAGTTCCCGCCGCGCCGTCAATGCAGCAGACTGGTCTGGCCGCGCCGCAGAAGCAGCAGAGATGTCCCACCGCGCCACGAATACAACAGAGATGTTCCGCCGCACCGCGGCGGCCTAGGAAAATTTCTCGCGGGCAGGCGACGACTGTTACAGGCGCATGCATTCAATCATCATAGACAGATGGAGCAGATCTCCGGCTGGGCGAGGTTGTAGGACGACATGAAAGCCTCGTTTGAACAGGCTATTGGCGTACTAAGGGAGGGCAATGAGAGGCTCTGGGCCGAGCGCGACCTGCAGAGGGTGAAGATCGTCCGAAGTGCAGACCAGCAGGAGGAGACCAGTGCCTTGTTGAAGAGGACTGGCGTCATCGTCAAGAAACTTATGGACGAGAATGACATGCTCTGCAACGAGCGCCAAAGGCCGGTGGAGGAATCCGTGGATGTTCTCAAGAAGCATCTTGAGGACACGAAAGAGCTCATCGCCGCTCGCCGCGGAGACTAGTTCCCGCGGCCTGCAGCAACGCATCAAGAAAGTAGAGATCAGTGAGCCAGATCCTTGTGTTCCTTCTTCTTTTGCCCTTGTGTATTTCGGGCGTAGCCGCATGTGGCTTTTTTTAATTATCTTTCTAATTATGTAAGACAATTAATCGTTCTTATCTTTATGTGGAAGATCAATGTTGCGAGGCTGGAATGAAGAAAACTCTTGCTGTGGCGACCCTGGCGTTGTTGTTCTTCTAGTTGCTGCTGGGCTTCCTTCAGTTTCCTGGTTTCTTCTGATGTAATAATCGGTTTAGGATGTGTATTTTGTCGTCGGTTGTGAAATGTTGGGTTCTAGCGTGGATGTTTGGCCTTTGTTAGCCTCTTGGTATGTTGCGATTTCAATCTGGTAGCTTTCAGTCCTTCGTGTTAGGATGGAGTTGTGCTGAACTTCTTGTGAATTGTGGTGGTTTTCAGTAATGAAAATCAGAAGGGACAAGCCCTTCTTTGATCAAAAAATAATAATCGTCCTTATATATTCATATGTCTTGCTATAAGTCGCAGTAGATGCTATATAGGTCCGTCGGATCTTACATCAAGATCCGTGCTTTCAGATTTTCTTTTTCCTCTCTTAAATCTCAGTCAAGTGAGACATAGCCACGCCATTAAACAGAGGCTCGAGCGCCATTAATGAAGACCTTGGGAGAGAGGTGGGCGGCAGATGTAGGTCAAAGGGCTCTCCTCCCGATAAGCACGCGCAGGGGTCTGATCGCACGCCTCTCGTACTCAAATAGCTACCCTGCACGGCGCCTCCTAGCTAATAAAAATTGGGGACGCGTGGCGGCACGTAAATGGTACTAGTAAGTGGAACGCCCACGGTTTCAACAATACTTGTGTTTCCAATTGTAACGTGACAGCACTTGTTCCAAAATGAGTTTGTTGATTGTTAATGTGTGCGCCTTCGCAAATCGAACTGCAAATTTACCACAACATGTTGGTGTCATGTCATGGCACCAAGCCAAGTTTCATTATTTTCATGCGTGTTTTGGACTTATAGGAATTAAAAAACTAAGTTTCTCAATGTTTCCAACCCAGCCACGACACCCAGAATTTTGAATTTCATTCCCATTTCTTGCATGTAACCTACAAATTTACCTGAGGACACACATGTGATTTTTCAACCAACTTTGGTGCACTGGAACATGTTCTTGTATTTCAAATTTGAATTATGCACACAAAGGTGACATGTTCCCTCCCAGAACCATGAGCCTTCTTGAGAGAAGCTTCGATTTGCAACAAGCTTATACCAAAATTTGGCCAATTTTTTTTACCACGGCATGGTACTACCATGACATGACACCATGCCAATTTCCATGATTTTAAAACCAAGTTTCTCAATGTTCCCGATCGAGCCACGATGCCTAAATGTTTGAATTTTATTCACATTTTTTGCATGGGACCTACTCCCTCCTTCTATCTATATAGGGCCTAATGTGTTTTTCAAGACAACCTTTGACTATTGACAAGATTAATAGCACATGAGATGTATACTATGAAAATTATATTATTGGAAGCTCCTTTGACATACAAATTAGAATGTATGTTTTGTGTAACTTGCATGTCATATATTATTGCTCTAACGTTTGGTCAAAGTTAGCTTCGAAAAATGCATTAGGACCTATATAGATGGAAGGAGGGAGTAGAAATTCACCCGAGGACACAAATGTGATTTTTCAACCAACTTTCATGCACGGGAGCATGTGCTTGTAGTTCAAATTTAAATTATGCACATTATATATACCTCGCCGGTCTTTGTTGTTTCAAGATCAACATTTTCTTCGTCATCATCATAATCATAGTTCGTGACTTCATCAATTCGGTCGTCGCGATCGAATATCATATCACCCTCCCCGGTGTTGTTTACAAATTCGGAGCCGTCATTATCTTCTTCACTCTGATCATCATCTGGCCCGCGAGGATGACGTATCATATCGAACATGGCCTGTTCTCTCTCTCTGCCGGTATTGTCCGCCATAGCTTTTATTTAACTAATCCAAAAGAAATATAAAACAATTTAGTATTCAAATTACAACGTCTCGAATAATAGATATAATCTCGAATACATCGTCTCGAATAATAGATATAATCTCGAATACATCGTCTCGAATAATAGATATAATCTCGAATACATCGTCTCGAATAATATATAATGTCGAATACATCGTCTCGAATATTATATATTGAATACATCACTGAATAGGTAGCTAATAACGATCGAATACTACAAAAGAATCTAGGCCACTCGCGGTTCCTACGGTGCGGGCCGTGGACACCCAAGGAGAAGGAACCCTCACAGGATCATAGCTCATGTGAGATCCCAGAAGAACCTGCCAGGTATTGGAGAAGCTGCCGCCCTCTAACGCAACCATGTAGCGATTGACGTGCTCGTCCTCCTCCCTGACATGGCGACGTACCACCTCCGGCGGGGCCGGCACCCTCCGCACCGAAAGTGGCCCATGCGAACGCCACCAAAGGAGATGAGGGTCGACGACGGGACCCGGGGCCGGGTTCCTCATCAAGCGGCGCGCCCCTCCAGGCAGCACCTCCCAGTGCCAGCCCGGCGGAGCCCAGTCCAGGACATGGGTCAGCCGGACGTCGTCGCGGAAGGGTCGACGGCGAGGATGCGGGCCGGGCATCATCGAGAACAAATACTAGCTATATGCCCGCAAAAAGTAACATTTTTTTAATGATTGGATTTTGATAACTAAAATTTCTAACATTTCTATAACATTTCTAACAATGTTATATAACTAACATTTCTATAACATTTCTAATATTTCTATAACTAAAAAAAAAAAAAAAAATTATAACATTTCTATATAACTAACATTTGTATAACATTTCTAATATTTCTAACTTTTTTATAACTATTTCTATAACTAAAAAACAGTAAAATTTCTAACATTTCTATAACTAAATATTTCTATAAGTAAAAAACAGAAGAAAAAAATATATATAACTAAAAACAGAAAACAAAGTGTATATGTGTGTGTGTGTGTGCTCACCGGCGAGGCGAGAGGCGACGGGGGGTGGCGACGGGGACGGCGACGGGCGGCGACGACGGCGATGCCGACGACGGGGACGGCAACGGGCGGCGACGACGGCGATGGTGACGACGGGGACAGGGACGGGGAGGCGACGACGGGGACGGGGACCCGCATACGGGGCGGCGACGACGGCGGACGGGGACGACGCGGGACGGGGCGGCGGTGACGACGGGGACGACGGGGACGGGGACGACGGGGCGGCGACGACGGGGATGGGGACGGGGACGGGGCGGCGACGAGGGATATGGAGACGGGGGCAGCGGGCGACGGGGCAGAGGAGAAGAAGCAGATACCGGTTGAAGCCACCAACCGGTACTAAAGGCCTGTTTTGGCCAGGCCAAGCGGCGGGAAGCAACCCCCTTTAGTACCCGGTGGTGGCTACAACCGGTACTATTGCCCCCCCCCCTTTAGTACCGGTTGGTGCCACGAACCAGTACTAAAGGGGGTGCGCTGGCGCAGGTGCGGTGCGGCAAGTTTAGTCCCACCTCGCTAGTCGAGGGGCGTCCGCACTGGTTTATAACCCCCCGTGCGGTAGTTCTCTCAAGCTCCTCTCCAAAGCAGGCCTACTGGGCCTACATGTTATGTGCTGCCCTGTGGGCCCATTGGGCCTTTGCGGGCCTGCATCTTGGCCCAACAACAGGTTGGGTTTCTAGTCGTATGCAGGCCGCTCTGGCCCAGTAGGCTGGCTTTTTTATTTTTTTGCTTTACTTTTTTTGTTTTATTTATTTTTGAGTTGTTTTTTCCTGTATTTATTGTTTCTTTGTGAATATTTTTGCTTTAGGTACAAAAAATTACAAACTTTCTGTTAATGCCCGTAGTTTTCAAATTTTAATAGTTTAAATTTTGAATTATTTGAAATTAGTGTGAATCACTAGTTTGTGAATAACTTAACTTTATAAATCAGTACAGGCATGAAAGAATTTGTTTGCACATAAAATTTCTTCGCGTTTCAAATGCCAAAACACATAACTACCCTAACTATTACAGAGATTCCCTCCTGGGTGTGAAACACAGAAGAAAGTGATGATAGTGAAGTCGATCACATCCCAGATCTTTGGGTAATCATGGAGCAATTTAACGGGATGTCCCTTTGCACCGTAACCATGGAAAATCTTCATCATTTAACGGGATGCTCGGGTCAATATTCACTGTGAATGGAACAATTTCATCAAACTTTTCATATTCTTCTGACATGTCTGTCTTGTCATCCACTCCCATGATGTTTCTCTTCCCAGAAAGAACTATGTGCCTCTTTGGCTCATCGTACGATGCATTCGCTTCCTTATCTTTTCTTTTTTTCGGCTTGGTAGACATGTCCTTCACATAGAAAACCTGTGCCACATCATTGGCTAGGATGAATGGTTCGTCTGCATACGCAAGATTGTTGAGATCCACTATTGTCATTCCGTACTGCGGCTCTTCCGTTACCCCGCCTCGTGTCATATTGACCCATTTGCACCGAAACAAAGGGACCTTCAAACCATGTCGATAGTCAAGTTCCCATATGTCCTGTATATATCCATAATCTGTTTCCTTTCCCGTCTTGGTTTATGCATCAAAGCGGACACCACTGTTTTGGTTGGTGCTCTTCTTATCTTGGGCGATCGTGTAAAATGTATTACCATTTATCTCGTACCCTTTGAAAGTCATTATATTCGAAGATGGTAACTGGGACAGCAAGTACAGGTCATCTTCAATAGAGCGTCATCCATGGTACGTGTCTGCAACCAGCTAGCGAAACTCCTGGTTTGTTCACGTGTAATCCAGTCATCAGACCGCTCCGGGTGTTTGGAGCGTAGCAAATTCTTGTGTTCATCCATATACGGAGCCACCAAGGCGGAATTCTGTAGAACAGTGTAGTGTGCTTCAGTGAGAGAATGTCCATCCATACATATTATTTGTTCCCCTCCTAGCATGCCTTTTCCATCCAGTCTGCCCTTATGCCGCGATTCAGGAACACCAACCGGCTTAAGGTCAGGAATAAAGTCAATACAAAACTCAATGACCTCCTCATTTTCATGGCCTTTGGAGATGCTTCCTTCTGGCCTAGCACGGTTATGAACATATTTCTTTAAGACTCCCATGAACCTCTAAAAGGGGAACATATTGTGTAGAAATACAGGACCCAAAACGTTAATCAATTCGCATAGGTGAACTAGGACTTGTGTCATGATGTTGAAGAAGGATGGTGGTAACATCAACTCGAAACTGACAAGACATTGCACCAAATCATTCTCTAACCTTGGTATGATTTCTGGATCGATTACCTTCTGAGAGATTGCATTGTGAAATGCACATAGCTTCACAATGGCTAATCGAACGTTTTCCGGTAGAAGCCCCCTCAATGCAACCGGAAGCAGTTGTGTCATAATCACGTGGCAGTCATGAGACTTTAAGTTCTGGAACTTTTTCTCTGCCATGTTTATTATTCTCTTTATATTCGACGAGAAGCCAGATAGTACCTTCATACTGAGCAGGCATTCAAAGAAGATTTCCTTCTCTTCTTTGGTAAGAGCGTAGCTTGCATGACCCTGGTGTATGCCGTCTTTTCCGTGCATACGTTGCTGGTCCTCCCGTGCCTCAGGTGTATCTTTTGTCTTCCCATACACGCCCAAGAAGCCAAGCAGGGTCACACAAAGATTCTTCGTCACGCGCATCACGTCGATTGCGGAGCGGACCTCTAGGTCTTTCCAATAGGGCAGGTCCCAAAATATAGATTTCTTCTTCCACGTCGGTGCGCGTCCGTCAGCGTCATTCGGAACAGGTTGTCCACCAGGACCCTTTCCAAAGACCACCTTCAAATCCTTGACCATATCATGTACATCAGCACCAGTACGGTGGTGAGGCTTCGTCCGGTGATCCGCCTCACCTTTGAAATGCTTGCCTTTCTTTCTTACGGGATGCCTGCTCGGAAGAAATCGACGATGTCCCAGGTACACATTATTCTTACAATTAGCCAAATATATACTGTCGGTATCGTCCAAACAGTGCGTGCACGCGCGGTATTCCTTGTTTGTCTGTTCTGAAAGGTTACTGAGAGCAGGCCAATCATTGATGGTCACGAACAGCAACACCTTTAGGTCAAATTCTTCCCCCATGTGCTCATCCCACGCACGTACACCTGTTCCATTCCACAGTTGTAAGAGTTCTTCAACTAATGGCCTTAGGTACACATCAATGTCGTTGCCGGGTTGCTTAGGGCCTTGGATGAGCACTGGCATCATAATGAACTTCTGCTTCATGCACAACCAAGGAGGAAGGTTATACAAACATAGAGTCAGAGGCCAGGTGCTATGGTTGCTGCTCTGCTCCCCAAAAGGATTAATGCCATCTGCGCTTAGACCAAACCATACGTTCCTTGCGTCATCTGCAAACTCCTTCCCGTACTTTCTTTCGATTTTTCTCCATTGCGACCCGTCAGCGGGTACTCTCAACTTTCCTTCTTTCATACGGTCTTCTCTGTGCCATCACATCGCCTTGGCATGCTCTTTGTTTTGGAACAAACGTTTCAACCGTGGTATTATATGAGCATACCACATCACCTTGGCAGGAATCTTCTTCCTGGGGCGCTCGCCCTCGACATCACCAGGGTCATCGCGGCTGATATTATAGCGCAATGCACCGCATACCGGGCAAGCGTTCAAATCCTCGTACTCACCGCGGTAGAGGATGCAATCATTAGGGCATGCATGTATCTTCTGCACCTCTTACCCTGGAGGGCAGACATCCTTCTTTGCTTCGTACGTACTCTCGGGCAATTCGTTGTCCTTTGGAAGCATATTCTTTATCATTACCAGCAACTTTCCAAATCCCTTGTCAGATACACCATTCTCTGCCTTCCATTGTAGCAATTCCAGTGTGGTGCCCAGCTTTTTCTTGTCACCTACGCAATTCGGGTACAGCAATTTTTTGTGATCCTCTAACATGCGCTGCAACTTCTTCTTCTCCAAATCACTTGCGCAGCTTCTCTTTGCATCGGCAATGGCCCGACCTAGATCATCAATGGGCTCATCTGATGCCTCTTCTTCAGCTTCTTCCCGCATTGCCGGCTCAGCTTCTTCCCGCATTACCGGCTCAGCTTCTTCCCCCATTGTTGTATCATCGTATTCTGGGAACCCACGGCCAGGATAGCTGTCGTCGTCCTCTTCTTCTTCATTGTCTTCCATCATAACCCCTCTTTCTCCGTGCTTGGTCCAAACATTATAGTGGGGCATGAAACCGGACTCAAACTGGTGGACGTGAATGGTTCTTGACGTAGAGTAATTGTGACCATTCTTACAGCCAGCACATGGACAAGGCATAAAACCATCCGCCCGCTTGTTTGCCTCAGTCGCAAGCAGAAAAGTATGCACGCCCTCAACGAACTGGGGAGAGCATCGGTCATCGTACATCCATTGTCGGATCATCTTCAATACACATCACCAAAAACACCAAATTAATACAAGTTCATACATAAAGTTCATACAACACTTAAATGCAACAAACAAATAACTCTCTAGCCAAAGCATTTAAATGCAACAACAAATGCGATCAAGATCGCAACTAAGGTAACAATTGATCCAACAGCATAATGATACCAAGCCTCACTATCGATGGCATATTTTCTAATCTTTCTAATCTTCAAGCGCATTTTCTCCATCTTGATCTTGTGATCATCGACGACATCGGCAACATGCAACTCCAATTCCATCTTCTCCCCCTCAATTCTTTTCAATTTTTCTTTCAAGTACGCGTTTTCTCTTTTAACTAAATTTAACCTCTCGACAATAGGGTCGGTTGGAATTTCCGGTTCACATACCTCCTAGAAAAAATATCTATGTCAACTTGATGGGCATAATTTGTCATAAACACGAAATGCAACTGGTTTTAAAAGAGAATATACCACATGCGAATCATAACAAGGACGAGGGCCGACGGGGACGGATATCAAAACCATGGCACTATGTATAACAAACAACGTACGGGTAAGATAATTATACGAGTAACTATATATCCAAATCACACAAACATCAATTTTTATATAAAATTTCATGAACAAGAGGCTCACCAGAAGGACGGTGCGGGCGATCGACGGTGGTTACGACGGAGATTTAGAAGGCACTAAGTAAACCACACCTACATATGCAAACTAAGTGTTATTTTGACCTCATTTTGCATATAAATCAAATACTACCACATATAATTCCTCCCAGATTACTAAAACCCACAATTAATCACTATATAAACCAATACAAGAGCTAATCTAGCAATGAGAGATGAAAGGACAAAGTTGCTAACCTTTGTGATCATTTGAATGGATGGGGGCTTACAAATCTTGACAAATTTGGGGCAAATTTTGTGATGAACTCGAGAGGAAGAAGTGAAGAACAGAGGAGAGGGAGAGGGAAAGGGGGAAGAACAGAGTGCTGGTGGACGAAGGGTTTATATAGGACGACCTTTAGTACCGGTTCGTGCCACGAACCGGTACTAAAGATGTTGGAGGGGCCCCACTCTGACTACATCCTGCCACCACTTTCATTAGTACCGGTTCGTGGCACGAACCGGTGCTAAAGGTTCGCCACGAACCAGTACTAAAGAGCTCCTCCCGCCTAGCCGTTGGAACCGGCACTAATGGACACATTAGTGCCGGTTCTGTTACAAACCGGGACTAATGTATCGCACATTTGACCCTTTTTCTACTAGTGGTAACAAATGAGTTTTCGTTCGAAACTCTGATACTTCGAAAGAGATTGTTAAGTTTGTACAGGAAGTGCATCCAGTTTTCGCCATAACCCTCTCTACTATTTTGCACATGCTATTTTGGAGAAATTATGATACCATGCCAAGTTTCAACCTTTTCAGAGTTCATTTGTAATGCTTTTCAATTTCTGGGTCATTTAACTCAAAACAAATCAGTAAATGCATGAAAATTAGCAAATGAAGGCACAAAGGGTTGAAAGTTGATGACGTGGCTTTGACTGGTGCATAATGTGCGCACAAAAATTCAGGAGTTTTACTAAGTTTAAAAAAGTGAAGTGCCTTTGTAAGAGATGAGTTTTCGTCCGAAACCCTGATATTTCGAAAGAGATTGTCCAGTTTGTACACGAAGTGCGGCCAGTTTTTGCCGTAACCCTCTATATTATTTTGCACATGCTATGTGGGTGAAATGATGATACCATGCCAAGTTTCAACCTTTTGTGGGTTCATTTGTAGTGCTTTTTAATTTCAGGGTCATTTAGCTCAAAACAAATCAGTAAATGCATTAAAAATAGCAAATGAAGGCACCAAAAGTCTGGAGATAAAATAAGCTATTAAAAATGAAAGAGAGGCGCAATGCTCACCTGCAGGTTGCTTATCTTCAGGCCTTGAGGTAATAGTGTAGACTGCACCGAGCTATGTGTAGATTTCGTCCAAAACCCTGATAGCTCCATGCAGTCTACACTATTTCCTCAAGGCCTGAAGCTAAGCAACGTGCATGTGAGCATTGCGCCTCTGCTGCATCGTCTCTGCACTCAGGGCTTATAAACCACTGTGAGTGCCTCTCGCTTGGCGAGGTGGAATTAAAAAACAGCTGCAAAAAGAATCAACTAAAAAACTCTAGTATCGGTTCATGCCACGAACCGGTACTAAAGGTGTTGTTGGGGCCCCAACCTGCCACAGGCTCTTTAGTACCGGTTTGTGGCACGAACTGGTACTAAAGGTTCGCCACGAACCGGTACTAATGAGCTCCGCCCGCCTAGCCGTAGGAACCGGCAAAAATTATCACATTAGTGCCGGTTCAGTTACAAACCGGGACTAATGTGCTTCATATTAGGCCCTTTTTCTACTAGTGACATATTATCAATTGATGCATAGCAACACACTGCGTGTAATGGAAAGAACTTTGATTATGAGTCATTCATGCATGTCAGCGCGCCTACACCAGCCGCCTCCAACGGGCGCGCTGACAATGAAGATCCAAGCACGGGTGGCTCGACCAGCTCGCCACCAGGCCCATGGCCCATGATGAACAGGCGGCCCAACTAGCGCGTTACTGGGCCGACGTGGACGCGGTGACTCCAGCCCGTCCCACCAACTACTTGAGGCAGCCGCAACAGTGAGTGAGGCATCCAGTGGATCAGGCAGAAACGGCACCGGCGGCTATCTACTCTCGCTTTCCCATTCTTGTAACCCTAGTTCTTGTACCAGAGACAATTTCCCTCGATCAGTACTTGTGGCCACTTCGATTGTGAGCAATCCATATCAGGCTCCTTACAATGTATATATAATATACACATGTATTTGATAGAAACTTGGATAATAAAGGATGCAAAAAGAGAGGAGGGTGACACCTCGAAAGAGATGCATATCCCCGCATTGAGCTGTTTCTAGGAAGTGCAAGTAGAGAGGGGAAATAAGCATGTTAGCTGATCCGAACGAGTAGTGAATCGCACTAGCGATCTAGCGTCCACATGAGAGAGTTGTGAGTTGGCATGTGGCGGTTCATCCTGGTGGAACTATGGAAGAGGAACAACATGGGGTGTAGGAGGGACCGAGGGAGTGGAGGTGCCAGAGGAAATAAAGCAGCATGGGAAAGGAAAAAGGCGTTGAGGTTGCAGAAGGTGGAGAGAAAGATATAATCAATAGAAAGTCAGAAATGCTCTGGGGAGAAGACGCTCCGCTGCACAGGGAAATCCTTTCGCCAAAAAAATAGCCTGCAGAACAAACGAAACGACCCGAGGATGACTCGTGGGGGAGTTAATGGGCCTAGATTCGAACAGCCCATGTGGAAGAAATATAGTAGTCGGGGAAGGCATCGACGATGCTAAATCGTATTTGGCGCCTGCTGCGCCAGATAACGGCATCGGTGCAAACGGGCGCCCACCCCTCTGCGCTGTGCCACGGCCCGTGTACCTTAGTTTTTCCTGGTTTTAAACTGAAAAAAACGATCCCGCGACATCTAGTTCATTCTTAGCTCGGCTAACCATATTAGACAACCAACTTGACGTGATTCTGTATATCATATTTCTTCTTTTAGTTTTCTCTTATTTTTAGTGTTTCTTTTCTTTCCTGTTTCTTTCTTTTCTTCTTTCCATTTTCTATTTCTTTTTCTTTTTCAAAATGTGCGAACCTATTTGGCAGAATCGATGAATTTTTACCAAAAATTCACTGAACATTTTTCTTCCAAAATTGGTGATTTTTTTTTCCAAAATTCGGTGCACGTTCTTTAAGAAACTAAACTTTTATTTATCAAAATCAATGAACTATTTTGTAATCCATGACCTTTTTTCAAAATGTGGGGAATTTTGTTGAAATTCGTGGTTTTTTTATCAAAATCGATGAATTTGTTTTAAATACGTGATTTTTTTTCAAAATCTGGTGAACTTTTTTAAATTAGAGAAAGTTTTTTAGAAAAATCAATGAACTTTTTTCAAATCCATGACCATTTTTAAAATTCGGTGAACTTTGTTCAAATTCCTGAACTTTTTTTATGAAAATCGATGAACCTTTTTTAAGTCCATTATTTATTTTTCAGAATCATGAAATTTTTTCAAATCCATGATCTTTTTTCAAAATTATGTGAACTTTGTTTAAATTCACGAACTTTTTTATCAAAATCGATGAACTTTTTTGAAATACAATCTGGTGAACTCTTTTAATTTCATGAATTCGTTTTTTTGATAAATTAACTTTTAAAAAATTGATGAATTCTTTTTTAAGTTTACATTTCCTTCTGTAAAATAATTCATACTGGGAATGCAACACGGGTCTAATAGCTCTAATTTTTGGATATAAACACATCAAGTTGGTTGCGGTGGAGTGCTTACTGTGCGAAGGCCGTGGACGTTGGCATCCTGGTTCCATTCCTATGTCGCAAGCGGCGTTGAGGACGCCAAAGAAGAGGGCACATCGACAACTCCTCTACCGTGGGCACGATGGTAAGGAATTCCTATAAAAAAAAGAGTGAATTCCAGTTTTTACCGCTTATTTTTGACATTTTTTGACACTAATTACCCCCATTTAATAAATTTTCATCCTGATTACCCCATTTAGCAAAACTTTTGCTAGTTCTTACCCCAATAATTCTTTTGAGAGCGATCTGCCAGCTAACTCCCTGCGATCGGATTCATCTTGGCATTTTTTGCCAATGTCCGAGCTGGTCACTTGGTTTGGCGGCAACTAGTTTTTTTCCAATGTACGAACCGGTCACTTGGTTTAGCCGCATCTACTTTTTTTTGTAATGGCTGTCAAGTGTATGTGTGCACCACATCGTGGGAAAGATGAACAATTTTCTTGTGCGCTCAAGAACGTTCAATCTTGTATTGTGTATTGTGGTTTGTAGGTTTAATGAGATGATATTTTAGTTTTCTTCCTTGATGCAAAACATCCGAGGAAGCATTTATTTTACGCTTTGGGAAATCATCAAATAAAAACATTACATTCTATTTTACAGATCTGCACTGATATTGTCGAACATGTGTTTTTTAGTTTGACTCCAATGATGTGTGTGAACTTCAAATTATTACTACCAGTTATTAACAAAAGATCATGTTATTTTGGTTTTAATAGAAATGTATGCCTGGGCACTTAGTTTTGACTCTTGAGTAAAACACAATCTTTGCAAGAAGGCTTTCAAAAATTAAAAGGGGTAAAAACAGTCAAGATTGTCACTAAATGAGGTAATCCGAATGAAAATTTGTTAAATTGGGTAGTTATTGTCAAAAATGCTAAATTAAGGGGTAAAAACCGGAATTCACTAAAAAACGTAATGGTAAGAATAACACAGCAGAAAAGAAATATGACAAGGCATGTGAATAGGTTTTCTCTTCCTGAGTTGGCAGCCTGCTGAGGTGGTGGTTGCATGTGCTGGTCTGGCATGTGTGGGACATTACGATTAGGTGGATTGGCTGCATGTTAAGATAAATAATATAATGAGGATGAACAATTCATATATTATAGATTAGAAATCAACTTACAAAAAAAAAACCAAGACAAACCAGCCTTAAAAACTATGCAGCGAGATGTGAGACAAGTCCAGCGAAAAAATAAAAGAAGAAAAAAGTAGAGAGAGACGAGTCCAGTACAGTAACGGGCCAGTACAGTACAAAGATGGAGGGCGGCATTGTTAAAGAAAAAAAAATGCTGACATCAATCGACTAAGATCTGGACAGACCCTTATTGATTTAGTGTGCGTCCGTACTTGCTTTGCTTGCTGATTGTCCTGCTGCTGCCCGTCCCCGCTTCAGCTCGTCCAATCCCACCGTCGAGCACGCATGGACGGCGCGGTGCAGTGACTCGGCGTGAACCGACGGTGCGCACGGCACCCACTCCCACCGCTCCACGACGGTCCCGGCCTGCCGCTCCGTCAGCTCGTACAGCACGGCGCCATTGGCAGGCTCGGCCGCATTGTACACGTATCCTCCTGTGGCGTTGCCGCACACCCCGATCGATGGCATCATCTCCTCGTCGTCCTCGTCTTCGGCTCGGGGGAAAAGCCGCTCCGACATGTCGCTCGGCATTGGGTGGTGCGCCGCGCCGGGGGACAGCTCCAGAACGTCGCCATGCACCTCCCATGCTTGGACAACGACTCTGTTTGCTTCATCGCCTTCGCGCTTCGCTCCGAACAGCATCAGCCGCTCAGCGCCGGCACGACCAGGCGCGACGCCCCACGTGTAAACGCTGGCGTCTGGTCTCAGGCAACGTGTGGGACCCCACCGCCGTTTCAATGGATCGAACCAGCTCGTCCACCCGGTGGTTCTGTCCGTGATGTACACTCTCTGATCTGTCGCGGACGCCGAGAGCCAGGTTGCTGCGGCGGACTCCCGGAGCTTCGACGGCAGAGGATCACAAGTGATCCAATTTCCGCTTTCATGAACCTCCGCTGCGGCCGCGACCTCTCCCTCAGCAAGCGCAAGCTGACACGCGCCGCCGAGGGCGACCATGCGGTCACCCACCACTGCCAACACCGGGTCGACACGCCACACGCTGGGACTCTTCAGGGAGATGCACGCGGAAGTTCCAAGAGGGTCGCCGGCGATGTCAAGGCCTGACGAGGAAAGCGCGCAGACACGGTCCCCCCGCGCGCTCCGCACGAGGCGTACGTTCAACGGCAGGGCGTGGCGCGGGGCGTGCAAATGCGTGGTCAGCCAAACGCCTGAGCGGGGATCATACGCCAAGGTCTGGCGACGGCAGCCGTGGAGGTGGACCACAAGCCACGGCAGCCGCCGTGGGCGCCGGAGAAGGGCGGATCGGACTGCGCGCAGCCACTCGCGCGAGACCGCTACCGCGGCGGACAAGTCTGACGCCGGCAAGCGCTCCAGTACCAACTCCAGCACGTCCCCGTGAAGGTACAATGCAGCGACCGCCGGCGGGTCGGTGTGGAGATTGCTCACTTCCATTTTGCAAGCACCAACTCCAGCACGACCCCCATGAAGGTACTATATGAATAACCAGATAGCTCTACCTCTAATTCCGGCGCTGAGGTAGCTAGGTAAATAGAGTAGGCGGTACCCAGCACACACACACACACAAAAAAAACGACAGGCAGGTAGCCTCACCATCCCACACCTAACCCTTGGTTGAAATAAAATCTGTAGCCGCGATTACCAATTCCAGCGCTCCACACACCCGGGGACGTGTCCGGATGCGTTCGCGACAGTACCCGGTCAGACCTAAAATTTTGGCTCGCATATCCGCGAACCTCATATCCAGCACTCTATGTATACATACTACACATGCAACATGAACTAGTATACGTCGATCCAACAACGGACATGGCAATCGGCAGCAAACGGACACCGAAATCCTATTTACATCATCCAAGATGTCGCCATAGTTCATCACCGGACAAGTTTTAAACTTAAACAACAAAAAAAGATAATAGTAAACTGAGGAGGAGCATCTTCACCACATCCTCGCCCGGCGTTTGCCCTTCCAGTCACACTCTGACTGCTCAATGGCAAGCCGAGGCACCTTCACGTTCTTTCTCCGTAGCCGGCGAGCATCCGTCTCCGCCATCATCAGTGACCGGCGGTAGACCAAAGCGAGGAGCAGCTTGTCCTCGCCAGGCACTACCGGCAACCTGCGGGGGCGGCGCACGGATTGCTCCGCTGCATCCCTCCCTCTTGCTCGCAACCTCACGCAGCGAGTTCCGCGCGTGTCCATGCCGGCAGGGCGGTCACTAGCACCCACCGCTGCCCGTGAGGAGCACCCGCTGGCGGCGGAAGGGGATGGCGCAGGGGCGGAGCGGACTGCGCAACCCTCACAAAGTTGTGCGCGTGCACGAGGGCCTAGCTCGGGCGTCCGCGTTGCGCCGGCGTGGGTGCTGCCACCGGATGTGCCCCCATGTTCACCTTGGACCGCTCTAGCCCAATGCGAAGGGCCAGCTCCTTCTCAATGTTGAGGTCGGATCCTGAGTGGTTGCCGGAGCACGACATCTCGCTAGAATCATTGCATTCGATGGAAATCGAAGAAGGGAGAAGAGGGGACGGAGCGAGAGAGAAGAGTGGAGTGAGGTAGGGTTCGTAGAGGAGACGTATTGTTTTTTTTGTTGGGATGGCATGGAGTCGGTGGTGGACCGGGCTGACGTGGCTCGCCCGGGCCTCTCCATATCCACCCTACATTTGGGCTGGATATCAGGGGCGTCGGACATCCCAAACGTTAGAGGTAGGTTTGAGGCGCCCGAGTGGGTTTGTGTTTTTATCGCTCGGTGATTGGTCCGTCCGCCTGGGCATATAAGACCGGTTTGACGCGCATGGCTGTAGATGCTCTAACACCAAAACAGTCTAGTTGTCCACTCCATCCTTGTTGGTAGTTCGCCAGCCTATTAGAGAACCCTGCAAAAAAACATTAACGTAGTATAAAAACTCTATATCTTTATATACTACTCCATTCGTTCCAAAATAAGTGACTCAAGAGTACTTAAAAAGAACGTAAGGTTCCCGTTTCATCTTTCTTCCCACTATCTCTTCGTCCAACCATCCTCCTTAATTACCAATCACCTTAATTTACTTATCTTTTGAACCAATTCCACTTTAATTTACTTTCCAAACTTTTGATCAAACTATAAGATAAAATCATGTGTAGAATTCTAAGCTACTAGAATTTTATATCCTATTGTAACGCACATGCATTGTTCTAATTTTCTGTACTTAAAAAGAACGCAAGGTTCCCATTTCTCATTTATTCCCATCACCTCTTGGTCCAACCTTCCTCCTTAATAAACAATCACCTTAATATACATACCTTCTCAACCAATTCCACTTTAATTTTCTTTTCAAACTTTTGATCAAAGTATAAGATAAATAATGGGTAGAATTTGATGAATTTTTTAATTGACAACCCCATTATTATAGATAGGTAAATCACAAGCTAAGTTACTAGAATTTTATATCCCGTTGCAACGCACGGGCATTGTTCTAGTTTTCTCTACTACTTAAAAAGAACCTAAAGATCCCGTTTAACCATTCTTCCCATCACCCCTTCATCCAACAATCCTCTTTATTAATCAATCAACTTTATTTAGTTACCTTCTCAACCAATTCCACTTTAATTTACTTACCAAACTTCTGATCAAAATATAAGATAGATCATGGGTAGAATTGATGAATATTTATTTTCACAGTCGCTTTACTATAGACAGGCACTCCCTCCATTCCTTTATCTAAGGTGTATATTTTTTGGCACGGTGGCCAAGACAACAAATTATGCATACATTAGTACAAAATTACCCTTGTCAAATTTATTGATTACTGGAAGTAAATCAGTTAAGCTTCGAAAGAAAGAGATACGGTCAATCAATGGAGAGATATTTTCCTTCTTTTTCTATAAAGAGAGATACAAACTATCGGGAGAAAGATACTTTCCTTTTTTCTATAGGGATAAAAAAGAGATTATGAGGATTTAGAAGAAATTAACGCACCTTACATTGTGGAAATTTAACACAAAACAAATACACCTTATATAAAAGAACGGAGGGAGTAAATCACAAGCTAAGGTATTAGAATTTTATATCCCGTCGCAACGCACGGGCATTGTTGTAGTTTACAAAAACATAAGATTTCATCTTACATTCCGGTTTTCCTTGACCATAGTTTAATTTATCGTATGCCCCATTGTTCCGACTATTTTACATCATCTATTTACTATTAATTTGGTATTTTACCCTACAATTTATTTATACCATTTTTTTCTGCAAAATTATATCAATCTTTGGTATCTTGGTAACATATTCCTAGGAAGAAATCAATCAGGATCCATCTCTGATTGATATCTACAAAAATTTGGTAATGCCTTATATCAGACACACATATCATGGTCAATAGGAGGATTTCATCAATCTTTGAAACTTTTTGGCAACATCATATATCAGGCACACATGTTAGGGAAATGAATATCCGCCAGAATTATTACAACCCACTAAATATTTAGAAAATAAATTAACCACATCAAATATCTGTAAATATGTTATAGAAATAAATGATGTTGAACCATATAGTAGTATGTTTATTCCTGAAGGAAATATGCCCTAGAGGCAATAATAAAGTTATTATTTATTTCCTTATATATCATGATAAATGTTTATTATTCATGCTAGAATTGTATTAACCGGAAACATAATACATGTGTGGATACATAGACAAACAAAGTGTCACTAGTATGCCTCTACTTGACTAGCTTGTTAATCAAAGATGGTTAAGTTTCCTAACCATAGACAAAGGAGTTGTCATTTGATTAACAAGGTCACATCATTAGTTGAATGATCTGATTGACATGACCCATTCCATTAGCTTAGCACCCGATCGTTTAGTATGTTGCTATTGCTTTCTTCATGACTTATACATGTTCCTATGACTATGAGATTATGCAACTCCCGTTTACCGTCGGAACACTTTGTGTGCTACCAAACGTCACAACGTAACTGGGTGATTATAAAGGTGCTCTACAGGTGTCTCCGAAAGTATTTGTTGGGTTGGCGTATTTCGAGATTAGGATTTGTCACTCCGAATGTCGGAGAGGTATGTCAGGGCCTTCTCGGTAATGCACATCACATAAGCCTTGCAAGCATTGCAACCAATGAGTTAGTTGCGAGATGATGTATTACGGAACGAGTAAAGAGACTTTCCGGTAACGAGATTGAACTAGGTATTGGATACCGACGATCGAATCTCGGGCAAGTAACATACCGATGACAAAGGGAACAATGTATGTTGTTATGCGGTCTGACCGATAAAGATCTTCGTAGAATATGTAGGAGCCAATATGGGCATCCAGGTCCTGCTATTGGTTATAGACCGGAGACAACTCTCTGTCATGTCTATATTGTTCTCGAACCGTAGGGTCCGCACGCTTAAGGTTTCGATGACAGTTATATTATGAGTTTATGCATTTTGATGTACGGAAGTTAGTTCGGAGTCCCGGATGAGATCACGGACATGACGAGGAGTCTCGAAAAGGTCGAGACATAAAGATTGATATATTGGAAGCCTATATTTGGACATCGGAATGGCTCCGAGTGAAATCGGCATTTTACTGGAGTATCGGGGGTTACCGGAACCCCCCCCCCCCCCCGGGGGGTTAATGGGCCCATATGGGCCTTAAGGGAAAAGAGGAGGGGCGGCCAGGGCAGGCCGCGCGCCCCCTCCCCCCTAGTCCGAATAGGACAAGGAAGGGGGGGGGGGGCGGCGCCCCCCTTTTTTCCCTCCCCCTCTCTCCTTCCTTCTCCTACAAGGAAAGGGAGAGGAGTCCTACTCGGAGTAGGACTCCTCCTTGGCGCGCCCCTCTAGGCCGGCCGTCCCCTCCCCCTTGTGCCTTTATATACGGGGGCAGGGGGGCACCCTAGAACACAAAATTTATCAACGTGATCGTTCCTTAGCCGTGTGCGGTGCCCCCCTCCACCATATTCCACCTCGGTCATATTGTCGCGGTGCTTAGGCGAAGCCCTGCGTCGGTAGTACATCAAGATCGTCACCACGCCGTCGTGCTGGCGGAACTCCTCCCCGAAGCTTTGCTGGATCGGAGCACGGGGATCGTCATCGAGCTTAACGTGTGCTAAGAACTCGGAGGCGCCGGAGTAACGGTGCTTGGATCGGTCGGATCGGGAAGACGTACGACTACTTCCTCTACGTTGCGTCAACGCTTCCGCTTCGGTCTACGAGGGTACGTAGACAACACTCTCCCCTCTTGTTGCTATGCATCACCATGATCTTGCGTGTGCGTAGGAATTTTTTTGAAATTACTACGTTCCCCAACAGTGGCATCCGAGCCTAGGTTTTTATGGTTTGATGTTATGCACGAGTAGAACACAAGTGAGTTGTGGACGATATAAGTCATACTGCCTACCAGCATGTCATACTTTGGTTCGGCGGTATTGTTGGATGAAGCGGCCCGGACCGACATTACGCGTACGCTTACGCGAGACTGGTTCTACCGACGTTCTTTGCACACAGGTGGCTGGCGGGTGTCAGTTTCTCCAACTTTAGTTGAACCAAGTATGGCTACGCCCGGTCCTTGAGAAGGTAAAAACGGAGTCTATTTGACAAACTATCGTTGTGGTTTTGATGCGTAGGTGAGATTGGTTCTTGCTTAAGCCCGTAGCAGCCACGTAAAACTTGCAACAAACAAAGTAGAGGACGTCTAACTTGTTTTTGCAGGGCATGTTGTGATGTGATATGGTCAAGACATGATGCTAAATTTTATTGTATGAGATGATCATGTTTTGTAACCAAGTTATCGGCAACCGGCAGGAGCCGTATGGTTGTCGCTTTATTGTATGCAATGCAATCGCCCTCTAATGCTTTACTTTATCACTAAGCGGTAGCGATAGTCGTAGAAGCATAAGATTGGCAAGACGACAACGATGCTACGATGGAGATCAAGGTGTCGCGCCGGTGACGATGGTGATCATGATGGTGCTGCGAAGATGGAGATCACAAGCACAAGATGATGATGGCCATATCATATCACTTATATTGATTGCATGTGATGTTTATCTTTTTATGCATTATCTTGCTTTGATTGACGGTAGCATTATAAGATGATCTCTCACTAAATTATCATAGTAATAGTGTTCTCCCTGAGTATGCACCGTTGCGAAAGTTCTTCGTGCTGAGACACCACGTGATGATCGGGTGTGATAGGCTCTATGTTCAAATACAACAGGTGCAAAACAGTTGCACACGCGAAATACTCAGGTTTAACTTGACGAGCCTAGCATATAACAGATATGGCCTCGGAACACGGAGACCGAAAGGTCGAGCGTGAATCATATAGTAGATATGATCAACATAGTGATGTTCACCATTGAAACTACTCCATCTCACGTGATGATCGGACATGGTTTAGTTGATTTGGATCACGTGATCACTTAGAGGATTAGAGAGATGTCTATCTAAGTGGGAGTTCTTAAGTAATATGATTAATTGAACTTAAATTTATCATGAACTTAGTCCCTGATAGTATCTTGCTTGTTTATGTTGATTGTAGATAGATGGCTCGTGCTGTTGTTCCGTTAAATTTTAATGCGTTCCTTGAGAAAGCAAAGTTGAAAGATGATGGTAGCAATTACACGGACTGGGTCCGTAACTTGAGGATTATCCTCATTGCTGCACAGAAGAGTTACGTCCTGGAAGCACCGCTGGGTGCCAGGCCTGCTGCTGGAGCAACACCAGATGTTGTGAACGTCTGGCAGAGCAAAGCTGATGACTACTCGATAGTTCAGTGTGCCATGCTTTACGTCTTAGAACCGGGACTTCAACGACGTTTTGAACATCATGGAGCATATGAGATGTTCCAGGAGTTGAAGTTAATATTCCAACAGAATGCCCGGATTAAGAGATATGAAGTCTCCAATAAGTTCTATAGCTGCAAGATGGAGGAGAATAGTTCTGTCAGTGAGCATATACTCAAAATGTCTGGGTATTATAATCACTTGATTCAACTGGGGGTTCATCTTCCGGATGATTGCGTCATTGACAGAATTCTCCAATCACTTCCACCAAGCTACAAAGGCTTCGTGATGAACTATAATATGCAAGGGATGGATAAGACAATGCCCGAGCTCTTCGCAATGCTAAAGGCTGCGGAGGTAGAAATCAAAAAGGAGCATCAAGTGTTGATGGTTAACAAAACCACTAGTTTCAAGAAAAAGGGCAAAGGGAAGAAGAAGGGGAACTTCAAGAAGAACAGCAAACAAGTTGCTGCTCAAGAGAAGAAACCCAAGTCTGGACCTAAGCCTGAAACTGAGTGCTTCTACTGCAAGCAGACTGGTCACTGGAAGCGGAACTGCCCCAAGTATTTGGCAGATAAGAAGGATGGCAAGGTGAACAAAGGTATATGTGATATACATGTTATTGATGTGTACCTTACTAATGCTCGCAGTAGCACCTGGGTATTTGATACTGGTTCTGTTGCTAATATTTGCAACTCGAAACAGGGACTACGGATTAAGCAAAGATTGGTTAAGGACGAGGTGACGATGCGCGTGGGAAACGGTTCCAAAGTCGATGTGATCGCAGTCGGCACGCTACCTCTACATCTACCTTCGGGATTAGTATTAGACCTAAATAATTGTTATTTGGTGCCAGCGTTGAGCATGAACATTATATCTGGATCTTGTTTGATGCGAGACGGTTATTCATTTAAACCAGAGAATAATGGTTGTTCTATTTATATGATTAATATCTTTTATGGTCATGCACCCTTAAAGAGTGGTCTATTTTTGATGAATCTCGATAGTAGTGATACACATATTCATAGTGTTGAAGCCAAAAGATGCAGAGTTGATAATGATAGTGGAACTTATTTGTGGCACTGCCGTTTAGGTCATATCGGTATAAAGCGCATGAAGAAACTCCATACTGATGGACTTTTGGAGCCACTTGATTATGAATCACTTGGCACTTGCGAATCGTGCCTCATGGGCAAGATGACCAAAACACCGTTCTCCGGTACTATGGAGAGAGCAACAGATTTATTGGAGATCATACATACAGATGTATGTGGTCCAATGAGCATTGAGGCTCGTGGCGGATATCGTTATTTTCTCACCTTCACAGATGATTTAAGTAGATATGGTTATGTCTACTTAATGAAACACAAGTCTGAAACATTTGAAAAGTTCAAAGAATTTCAGAGTGAAGTTGAAAATCATCGTAACAAGAAAATAAAGTTTCTACGATCTGATCGTGGAGGAGAATATTTGAGTTACGAGTTTGGTCTACATTTGAAACAATGCGGAATAGTTTCGCAACTCACGCCACCCGGAACACCACAACGCAATGGTGTGTCCGAACGTCCTAATCGTACTTTACTAGATATGGTGCAATCTATGATGCCTCTTACAGATTTACCGCTATTGTTTTGGGGTTATGCTTTAGAGACGGACGCATTCACGTTAAATAGGACACCGTCAAAATCCGTTGAGACGACACCTTATGAACTATGGTTTAGCAAGAAACCAAAGTTGTCGTTTCTTAAAGTTTGGGGCTGCGATGCTTATGTGAAAAAGCTTCAACCTGATAAGCTCGAACCCAAATCGGAAAAATGTGTCTTCATAGGATATCCAAAAGAAACTGTTGGATACACCTTCTATCACAGATCCGAAGGCAAGACTTTTGTTGCTAAATTCGGAGTATTTCTAGAAAAGGAGTTTCTCTTGAAAGAAGTGAGTGGGAGGAAAGTAGAACTTGATGAGGTAACTGTACCTGCTCCCTTATTGGAAAGTAGTACATCACAGAAAACTGTTTCTGTAGCACCTACACCAATCAGTGAGGAAGTTAATGATGATGATCATGCAACTTCAGATCAAGTTACTACAGAACCTCGTAGATCAACCAGAGTAAGATCCGCACCAGAGTGGTACGGCAATCCTGTTCTGGAAATTATGCTACTAGATCATGGTGAACCTACGAACTATGAAGAAGCGATGGTGAGCCCAGATTCCGCAAAATGGCTTGAAGCCATGAAATCTGAGATGGGATCCATGTATGAGAACAAAGTGTGGACTTTGGTTGACTTGCCCGAGGGTCGGCCAGCAATAGAGAATAAGTGGATCTTTAAGAAGAAGACTGACGCTGATGGTAATGTTACTATCTACAAAGCTCGACTTGTCGCAAAAGGTTTTCGACAAGTTCAAGGGATTGACTACGATGAGACCTTCTCACCCGTAGCGATGCTTAAGTCTGTCCGAATCATGTTAGCAATTGCCGCATTTTATGATTATGAAATTTGGCAAATGGATGTAAAGACTGCATTCCTGAATGGATTTCTGGAAGAAGAGTTGTATATGATGCAACCGGAAGCTTTTATCGATGCAAAGGGAGCTGACAAAGTGTGCAAGCTCCAGCGATCCATTTATGGACTGGTGCAAGCCTCTCGGAGTTGGAATAAACGCTTTGATAGTGTGATCAAAGCATTTGGGTTTGTACAGACTTTTGGAGAAGCCTGTATTTACAAGAAAGTGAGAGGGAGCTCTGTAGCATTTCTGATATTATATGTAGATGACATATTACTGATTGGAAATGATTTAGAATTTCTGGATAGCATAAAGGGATACTTGAATAAAAGTTTTTCAATGAAAGACCTCGGTGAAGCTGCTTAGATATTGGGCATTAAGATCTATAGAGATAGATCAAGACGCTTAATTGGACTTTCACAAAGCACATTCCTTGACAAAGTTTTGAAGAAGTTCAAAATGGAACAAGCGAAGAAAGGGTTCTTGCCTGTGTTACAAGGTGTGAAGTTGAGTAAGACTCAATGCCCGACCACTGCAGAAGATAGAGAGAAAATGAAAGATGTTCCCTATGCTTCAGCCATAGGCTCTATCATGTATGCAATGCTGTGTACCAGACCCGATGTGTGCCTTGCTATAAGTCTGGCAGGGAGGTACCAAAGTAATCCAGGAGTTGATCACTGGACAACGGTCAAGAATATCCTGAAGTACCTGAAAAGGACTAAGGAGATGTTTCTCGTGTATGGAGGTGACAAAGAGCTCGTCGTAAACGGTTACGTGGATGCAATCTTTGACACTGATCTGGACGATTCTAAATCGCAAACCGGATACGTATTTACATTAAATGGTGGAGCTGTAAGTTGGTGCAGTTCTAAACAAAGCGTCCTAGCGGGATCTACATGTGAAGCGGAGTACATAGCTGCTTCGGAAGCAGCGAATGAAGGAGTCTGGATGAAGGAGTTCATATCCGATCTAGGTGTCATACCTAGTGCATCGGGTCCAATGAAAATCTTTTGTGACAATACTGGTGCAATTGCCTTAGCAAAGGAATCCAGATTTCACAAGAGAACCAAGCACATCAAGAGACGCTTCAATTCCATCCGGGATTTAGTCCAGGTGGGAGACATAGAGATTTGCAAGATACATACGGATCTGAATGTAACAGACCCGTTGACTAAGCCTCTTCCACGAGCAAAACATGATCAGCACCAAGACTCCATGGGTGTTAGGATCATTACTGTGTAATCTAGATTATTGACTCTAGTGCAAGTGGGAGACTGAAGGAAATATGCCCTAGAGGCAATAATAAAGTTATTATTTATTTCCTTATATATCATGATAAATGTTTATTATTCATGCTAGAATTGTATTAACCGGAAACATAATACATGTGTGGATACATAGACAAACAAAGTGTCACTAGTATGCCTCTACTTGACTAGCTTGTTTATCAAAGATGGTTAAGTTTCCTAACCATAGACAAAGGAGTTGTCATTTGATTAACAAGGTCACATCATTAGTTGAATGATCTGATTGACATGACCCATTCCATTAGCTTAGCACCCGATCGTTTAGTATGTTGCTATTGCTTTCTTCATGACTTATACATGTTCCTATGACTATGAGATTATGCAACTCCCGTTTACCGTCGGAACACTTTGTGTGCTACCAAACGTCACAACGTAACTGGGTGATTATAAAGGTGCTCTACAGGTGTCTCCGAAAGTATTTGTTGGGTTGGCGTATTTCGAGATTAGGATTTGTCACTCCGAATGTCGGAGAGGTATGTCAGGGCCTTCTCGGTAATGCACATCACATAAGCCTTGCAAGCATTGCAACCAATGAGTTAGTTGCGAGATGATGTATTACGGAACGAGTAAAGAGACTTGCCGGTAACGAGATTGAACTAGGTATTGGATACCGACGATCGAATCTCGGGCAAGTAATATACCGATGACAAAGGGAACAACGTATGTTGTTATGTGGTCTGACCGATAAAGATCTTCGTAGAATATGTAGGAGCCAATATGGGCATCCAGGTCCCGCTATTGGTTATTGACCGGAGACGAGTCTCGGTCATGTCTACATTGTTCTCGAACCGTAGGGTCCGCACGCTTAAGGTTTCGATGACAATTATATTATGAGTTTATTCATTTTGATGTACCGAAGTTAGTTCGGAGTCCCGGATGAGATCACAGACATGACGAGGAGTCTCGAAAAGGTCGAGACATAAAGATTGATATATTGGAAGCCTATATTTCGACATCGGAATGGTTCCGAGTGAAATCGGCATTTTACTGGAGTACCGGGGGGTTACCGGAACCCCCCCGGGGGTTAATGGGCCCATATGGGCCTTAAGGGAAAAGAGGAGGGGCGGCCAGGGCAGGCCGCGCGCCCCCTCCCCCCAGTCCGAATAGGACAAGGAAGGGGGGGGGGCGGCGCCCCCCTTTTTTCCCTTCCCCTGCTCTCCTTCCTTCTCCTACAAGGAAAGGGAGAGGAGTCCTACTCCCGGTGGGAGTAGGACTCCTCCTTGGCGCGCCCCTCTAGGCCGGCCGCCCCCTCCCCCTTGCTCCTTTATATACGGGGGCAGGGGGTCACCCTAGAACACACAATTGATCAACGTGATCGTTCCTTAGCCGTGTGCGGTGCCCCCCTCCACCATATTCCACCTCGGTCATATTGTCGCGGTGCTTAGGCGAAGCCCTGCGTCGGTAGTACATCAAGATCGTCACCACGCCGTCGTGCTGACGGAACTCCTTCCCGAAGCTTTGCTGGATCGGAGCACGGGGATCGTCATCGAGATGAACGTGTGCTAAGAACTCGGAGGCGCCGGAGTAACGGTGCTTGGATCGGTCGGATCGGGAAGACGTACGACTACTTCCTCTACGTTGCGTCAACACTTCCGCATCGGTCTACGAGGATACGTAGACAACACTCTCCCCTCTCGTTGCTATGCATCACCATGATCTTGCGTGTGCGTAGGAATTTTTTTGAAATTACTACGTTCCCCAACAATTCCATTGCAATGCACACGCACTTATGTAGTCTATTAAAAATATATGACAGACTAACCAAAAAAAAGGTTAAGATTTCATAAAAATCAGCAATATATTATCATTAATTTAATTTATCAAAAATCTCAACCAACATATATTAAAAGTATACCTTTATTTTTAAAATTAATGTTTTTGAAGAAAACTAGCAACCAAATTATTATGCGTTTCCAAGAAAACAATAGAGATGCAGGCGCCCATATATACGCGCATACACTCATCACTATCAACACACACACGCGCAAACCATACCCCTCCTCTTGAGCACCTTCGACAGGCTGAGCCGGCATATCATCTTAAGATTAAGGAAATCAGCACATGTGCCGCATAGTCAAGGGGAACTTCTCCACCCATTGAATGTGCATCGCCGGAAATCCTGAAATTGTTATGTTGTGATCCAAATTCAAGTATAAAGATAAAGCCTAACTTCTGACGAGCGAGCGGAGCGAGGCCCCTCGCCGATAGACTTGGGACCTACCTGTGTTACATGCTAGCTGGTGCTCGTGAATTTTTCCCATTCAATTTTGAGGGGTTTTCCACGTTAAATTCTTGTGTCCCTGTGTTTGATTTGTTGTTCACTGTATTCATTTTGAAGAGGTTTTCGACGTTAAATTCATGTGTCCATGTGTTTGATTTCGTTCTTCATCGTGTTTGATTGTGTGTCGTAAATCTAATAAAAATAAATACAAAAATAATATGAGCACCAGGACCTGAACCCTGCTGGGCCAGGGATATCACCGTCCTTTTAACCATTCATTCACGCATTGGTTTACGCCGTATCATTACACTAACACACATGTTTTAAGTAGATGCATATAAGTTATCTTCCACAGGAGACTAAAGTTGGCCAGTCCTCGATCGTCCAGTACAGTAAAGCTACGTAACATCCTCCTACCCACCAAATCACACATGTAAAGGAACCATCCCACCTAATCCTATCTGTACTCCCTTCCGGAAACGGAAACACCGTAGCATGTAATCCAGCCAAAAAAGGAAAAGAAAAATAGCGTAACTTTGCAGCATCTCATAAGCTTTTTAAGTTGGCAAACACTATGGCTCACCGGGCTGATAACAACACGCATGTCGACCGCATACACCATTGTTGGATCCGCTTTGGATCAAACGAGCCACAATATATGGCCGGTATTTCAATCCTATCAAGTCGCAACAACGGTCTCTTGCAGACATGTCCAGGGTCCTCCATGCTGAAATATGGGATGGGCTTTAGGCCCATATAGCAATTTTTGACAATCTTTAAGGGCCGGTGTAGGTTTATTAGCACTATGTGTAGTGGGAATTTTAGTTCCATCCCGAAAGTTGGAGAGGAGTTGCACCTTCTTATAAGGCTTTTTCTTCTACATGTTATTAGAGTTTGAGAAGAGAAGAGGCCCTCGGGCACTCCTCCGCCGCCGCTCGCCGCGGCGCGGCATTTGAATGAGCCATGCCGAGCTCACACCTATGTGCTTATTTTTGCAAGTCCTGTACGGAAAAGATGCGACGCCCCGGCGCCGCGACCTGTGCATGGCCTACTGAAGGGTCTAACTCGTTTATCCCGCCCCTACTGTTTTCTTTTTTAACCATGCTAGCGTTATACGTAGATTTTTTTGCAATTAGCGTAGTATGTGCTTGCTTGACTGAATATCAGTATGCGTTTATTTGTGTCAATGCCATGCTAGTGATTAACTCATGGATTAAGTTAATCAAAAAATCGCCTATTTACTCAACACTCTAGGTCGACATCGCCGTCGTTGATGACCCAAAGGCCAACAACGACGGCGGCGGCGCTGCAGCCCACCCCACATACTTCTGCAAAATGCCTAGTCAACGAAGAAACCCTTAGCCTCGCAGCTGCCACTGACAGGAGGTGCTCGACATCGCGCCAGACCCAGGTGCCCGGTTGGCCAGCGACTGTCGTTAGCGACTGGATCCACCACCACGGCCCTCCAGCTGACTTCATCTCCCACTCCATTCCATCTCCCTCCGGCCCCGATGTGCCACATGGCGTGCCTGACAGTCGCCCCGTGATGGCCCAAGCACCTCGGTCATGGAGCATTGCCTGTCCCCATAGTTGCCGCTTCTCATCCACCCAAGCATGGCGAGCGGCCGACGCCTTTAATACAGTGCCCCAAACGCCATGGAATGCGAAGCCTCTGATGTCGTCCATTCCTCTGGCGCACTTCTGCAACTGAGCTACGTTTCTGAAACACGCATCTAGTTGCAATGGTTTGCAAGTGGGGGCAAGGTTTTTTTGAAGCATGCATGTTGTTTGCATCGATTTTCTAACTAGGGCTATGTTTCTGAAACAATTGTGTTGTTGCAATTGTATGAAATGTGAGATAAAAATAGTTGGGCTATTTTTTGAAACATTGGTGTTTCTTTTTTTTTGAAAAACTTCCAATTTATTTATCTTCAATCGTAGCAGTGTAAAAAATATCATAGATAATAAAAATCACTACCAGATTCATGGACTATCTAGTGACCACTACAAGCACTAAAGAGAGCTGAAGGCGTGCCGTTGAAATTGCTCCTCCCTCGCTAGAGCCGAGCAAACCTTGTTATAGTAAACAATTGAAAAATCGTCGTGTTAAGGCCCCATTGGTCCAGAGCACCAGAGCAGCAATCATCGTCAATGAAGAAACTCGTAGATTGGAAGGATCAAACCAGTAAACACCCAAACGAAGACGAATGAACACCGGATCCAAACAAATCCACGAAAGACCAGCACTGACTGAATCTCGCGAGATCCAGTGAAGACACGCGTCCACATGCCCTCCGACGACCATAACGCACCATCGAAATAGGGATAGAAAGTGTGAGACATTATACCTAGTGAGGGACATTGACATTAACAGTCCCAATCAAGATGTTGAACCAAATAAGAACACGAATGGGGTCGTCCCTCCCGCCAGAGGGAGGCGGGGGGGGGGGGGGTTCCTCCGCACCTCCTTATCCCAAAGGCTGTCGTAGATGGGTCGGCCAAGTAGCAGCCCCGACAGAAGGAGGAGGCAAGCCCGTGATCTTTTTATTATAGAGGCGGAAAAGGTCCAATGACGTGTTGTTGCAATTGTATGCAACGGGATAGAAAAAAAGGTTTAGTGTGTTTTCCAACGAGGCTCTTATTGCAGTGAGACGTGCTCAACAAGGTTGATGCTGACATGGCAAACTGGCCACTGTAAGTTCCATCCAACGGCTGGCCAGGCGTTCGATCCTTTCAGATCATCCCCTGGCTGACCTGTCGCGTATGATAGATGCGTCATCTCGTCTTTGGCGTCCGGAGTGAAGACATATGTGCGTACAGCCGACCTGACATCCTTCCGTACACGGAACCAACGTAACATGTAATCTCTTGAAAAGCACGCTGCCTTCCTGATGAGGTTTCGGCGAAAATATCTGCCAGAAGAAAAATACGAAACAAACAAAGACGTCATAACGTTCCAGCAAATCGTGTAAACTAAGTATTGTGTACGCCGGAACTGTCAGTTCGTCCCATTACCTACCGCATTAGTGACCTTGCAGATGTTGTCAGCATCACCACAACACCTAAAGGTACGAAAAGTCTCAGATGGGCGAGAGACAATACTATTTTCTTTTAAGAAAGACGAGAGTAAACTCACGGTCAAGTTACTTGTCAGCGGTAGGTGTTCGTATGCAACGGCACCCAACCGTTAGTGTTTCTCGTGCCTTCTGCTGCCGCCTCCGGTGATCTACCTCGTCTCTTGTGGCATTAGGGCCATGGATGTGCAGTAGATCCCGGCATTTGCTTGTGAGAGGTCTTCATTTTGAGATTTCTTTTGGAGTAAAATGCGCCACTAGATCATAAACTCAAATCGGCTAGACACTTTAGGCCACCAACTTGGGAACTGATCGGATTTAGTTCAAAAACTTGTTTATTTGATCAAATAGGTCAAAACTGGCCTGAGAGGAGAAAAACCGGCCATGTGGATGGCATGTCATCATTCCTTTCAGCACTCATGAATTAACTCTTTTTGTGGGATCTATTTGCAAATTGTCCTTTTTTTCACACAAACCAAGCTAAGGGTGTTGGAGTGGAAAAATATAAAAACCTCTACTTCGCCCAGGACTGGAACCCGGCCCGTTCAGAATTGGGAAAACACCAATGACTTTTAGAACAATACCTTGTTTGCACACTTACTGGAAACCTACTATGTACATATACATTCACGTAGAATCAGGCGAAAAAGAATCAGGAGATCCCATCTTTCCTTCTTTTGTGCCTTACTGTTTCCTCGTTTGTCGGTAGATCATTGCATTCCTTTCCTTCTCGTTTGTCGACACAGCTCGGAATCAAGCACGGCAGTCGTCCTCTCGACGCCGTCTAGCCGCAGATAGCGCCGTGGCTGTGCGAACGGCGGTCTTCCTCTCAACCAATATGTTGAATTGTGGTTTTATATTTTCCTCAAGATGTATATATATTATCATTTTTATAGTTTTCGAAATCCACTAATTCTATATACATATTTCACTGATGATTCTCCATATATATAAAGTTGTCTTCATTTTGGTACATGAATCACTTCATGGTGCATTGTTCTGGAAACCGATTTCTAAGCGAGATGACCTAGGTTCAAGTCCTACAACACACATATTTTTTAATATTTATTCTCCTAATTCTATGTGAATATATATACATACTGGGCTGCCTATTTAGTGTGCAAATAGGTTGTTGTTCCGGTGGTCATTAATGCTTTGCCAATTCCGAACACTCAGGGTTGAAGTCCTAGGCCACACTAGTAGAAAACAATAGGTGCATCAGTCAGGATTCGTGAGGCCAGGGCGCCGGCCGGGCTTCGGGGGCCATAGCTCCCGGTTCGTCTGACCCCTATGGTCTCGGTTCCAGACATGACCGTGATCAAAGGGCCTCGCTCCTGGCTGAGGGAGTCCTGGATTGAGGCGTCCGGGCTATGTGAGATGGGTCCGACTCATTGGCCGTAAAGATACAAGATGAAGGGCGTTCCGCCGTGTCCGGATGGGACTCCCCTTGGCGTGGAAGGCAAGCTTGGCGCACGGATATGAAGATCCCTTTCTCTGTAAACCGACTCTGTATAGCCGTAGCCACCTCCGGTGTCTATAGCCATTACGATCTCGAGGTAGATCAACTCTTTTAACCCCTATACTCATCAAAGTCAATCAAGCAGGAAGTAGGGTATTACCTCCATCAAGAGGGCCCGAACCTGGGTAAAACATCGTGTCCCTGCCTCATCTTACCTTCGATCCTTAGACGCACAGTTCGGAACCCCCTGCCCGAGATCTGCCGGTTTTGACACCGACATTGGTGCTTTCATTGATAGTTCCTCTGTGTCGTCGATAGAAGGATTGATGGCTCGCCTTGTCATCGACGACAACATCACTTCTGGAGGAGCTCTAGATTAAGGGCAGACCCTCCGGCTTGGCAGCTTCACCATGGGCGCCCGTTCGGCCGTTAAGCCGACGGCGGCCCCCCAAGCCGCCAAAAATCATCTCCCCATCGGCCCCCGAATACTCTGACGTAGCGTCTTTGAACGAGCTGCTAGATTGCATCGCCGCCTTGGGAGTCGTAACTGACTATGATCGGATTGGGCTTAAACCCGATCAGAGAGAAATTAAATCTCTGCCGATCCCCCATCTAGTAGAGGTTGTGGAGGAACATGCCAACAATAACTCTTGTTTAGGTTTCCGAGCCCGGAGGGCCGGACACCCTTCTTCGGGAGGACACTCCCTGTTCTCCGAACATAGGACCGGACGTTGAGTCCAAAAACTCATCAGACACTCTGGAGCCCGAGCTGGTGACCTCAGAAATTTGTCAAACCCCGGATTCCACAGTGGGCCAGAGCGTGAATTTAAGCCCGCCCACCCACCACAGACAATAATCCCCAAGCAATTCCGGTCGACCGAACATATGCGATCTAATGTATGTGCGGCAGCAGCCTCAGGAAACAGTCCATCACTTTTGGGCCAGATTCCTCCTTGTTAAAAACAAGATCAAAGATTGCTGCGACGACGATGCGATCTCAGTATTCCGCAACAACTGTACGGACGAGGGAATACTTAATGCCCTCAACCGCCGTCGCGTACTGCACTTTGCAGATTTGACACACATAGTACTGAATTACTGCGCAATGGAAAGCGCTTGGAAAACTCAGGCAGCCCGCTGGGAACCGCAGGCCTTTAAGCCATCTCCCGGACGAGCAAAAAAGATGCAACCTCGGGGGGCATCTGACCATCGTCCAGTGGACAAGAAAATCAAGCCCTTTACGGGACACAGAACCGTTTTCGGGGAATGGCTCGATAGGCCCTGTCAAATACACATGACGCCGAATACCAAACCAACGCACAACCTACAGGCATGCTGGATACTCCGGCAAGTGGCCAAGAGCGGCGAGGGTATCCTCACCAACACTACCCCAGAGAAGTACTCTTCGGAGGATGACGACCTCAACGTATTCACGGTCTTCGATACCTTCTCATCAAACAATCGGTGCAAAAGGGCGCTCCGCGACCTCACCGAAGTCTGCCAAGTAGCAGCAATAAACCCTTGGAACGACACATCGATTACTCTCAACGCCGACGACGAACCAAGGTACCGCTCAGTCCGGGCACCAACCGCTTTTGTCCTAAACCCAATCTTGGATGGCTTTCGGCTCACTAAAGTGCTAATGGACAGTGGCAGTGGACTGAACCTCATCTATGAGGACACGCTCAATAAAATGCAAATGGACATGAGTCGCATTGAGCAGAGCAATACAACCTTTCGAGGCATTATACCGAGTCAGGAAGCAAGATGCTTGGGGAAAATCAAACTCGACATGGTATTCGGCACACCAGAGAACTATAGGTCCGAAGAGTTATGATAACCCACAAGTATAGGGGATCACAACAGTTTTCGAGGGTAAAGTATTCAACCCAATTTATTGATTCGACAGAAGGGGAGCTAAAGAATATTCTCAAGTATTAGCAGTTGAGTTGTCAATTCAACCACACCTGGATAACTTAGTATCTGCAGCAAAGTAATATGGAAGTAACGGTAACGATAGCAAAAGTAATATTTTTGGGTTTTATAGTGATTGTAACAGTAGCAACGGAAAAGTAAATAAGCGAAGAACAATATGTGAAAAGCTCGTAGGCATTGGATCGTTGATGGAGCATTATGCCGGATGAGGTTCATCATGTAACAATCATAACATAGGGTGACACAGAACTAGCTCCAATTCATCAACGTAATGTAGGCATGTATTCCAAATATAGTCATACGTGCTTATAGAAAAGAACTTGCATGACATCTTTTGTCCTACCCTCCCGTGGCAGCGGGGTCCTAATGGGAACTAAGGGATATTAAGGCCTCCTTTTAATAGAGTACCGGAACAAAGCATTAACACATAGTGAATACATGAACTCCTCAAACTATGGTCATCACCGGGAGTGGTCCCGATTATTGTCACTTTGGGGTTGCCGGATCATAACACATAGTAGGTGACTATAGACTTGCAAGATAGGATCAAGAACTCACATATATTCATGAAAACATAATAGGTTCAGATCTGAAATCATGGCACTCGGGCCCTAGTGACAAGCATTAAGAATAGCAAAGTCATAGCAACATCAATCTCAGAACATAGTGGATACTGGGGATCAAACCCTAACAAAACTTACTCGATTACATGATAAATCTCATCCAACCCATCACCGTCCAGCAAGCCTACGATGGAATTACTCACGCACGGCGGTGAGCATCATGAAATTGGTGATGGAGGATGGTTGATGATGACGATGGCGACGGATTCCCCTCTCCGGAGCCCCGAACGGACTCCAGATCAGCCCTCCCAAGAGGTTTTAGGGGTTGGCAGCAGCTCCGTATCGTAAAACATGATGAATCCTTCTCTCTGATTTTATTCTCCCCGAACACGAATATATGGAGTTGGAGTAGAGGTCGGTGGAGCGTCAGGGGGCTCACGAGGCAAGGGGCGCGCCCTCCACCCTCGTGGACAGGTGGAGGCCCCCCTGACGTGGATTCTTCTTCCAGTATTTTTTATACTTTCCAAAAATAAGTTTCGTGGAGTTTCAGGTCATTCCGAGAACGTTTGTTTTTGCACATAAATAACACCATGGAAAGTCTGCTGAAAACAGCGTCAGTCCGGGTTAGTTCCATTCAAATCATGCAAGTTAGAGTTCAAAACAAGGGCAAAAGTGTTTGTAAAAGTAGATACGACGGAGACGTATCAAGTTATTCTTCCACGTGGCACCTTTCAACACCGGGTATCACGCCTTGCTGGGGCGAGACTCATTCACACGCTTTCAAGCTATACCCCATTACGAGTATATGAAGCTCAAAATGCCCAGGCCCAACGGAGTTATCACTATCATTAGTGATCCGGACATAGCACTCCGCGCCGAAAATAAAACCGCCTCTTTGCCCCTCGAGGTACTATCCGAGGCCCTCGCGGCAGAAGAATTGACCACCCTACGTTCCACAGTGGATATGGACGATGTAATCCTCGATAAGAGACCTAAGTCCACTTCCTTCAAGCCAGCAGACCAAATAGTCAAATTTCAAGTCCACTCGACGGACCCCAAGAAGACAACTTCCATTGCGGCGCAACTGGATCCAACGGTCAACGCTGCATTACGTGTGTTTTTGCGAGAGAATTGGGACATCTTCGCCTGGCACCCTTCGGATGTGCCAGGAATCCCACACTGATTGGCTGAAGACAGTCTCAACATATTGAAGGGGTACATACCAGTCTATCAAACGCTACCGCGATTTTTCGAACCCAAACGACAGGCTATGGGAGAGGAACTAGCCAAGCTAATGGAAGCCATGTTTATCAGAGAGATCAAACATCGGGACTGGCTAGCAAACCTGGTCATGGTACCGAAGAAAGAAAAATCCTGGCACCTATGTGTCGACTTCAAACAATACAATAAGGCCTGCCCTAAGGATCCCTTCCCACTACCTTGCATCGACCGGATTATCGACGCAACTGCAGGACATGATTCACTGTGTTTCCTCGACGCATACTCCGGATACCATCAAATTAAGATGAAGGAATCCGACCAGGCCGCAACAGCATTCATCACCACGCATGGGCCCTTCTATTTCAGCACTATGCCTTTCGTGCTCAAGAACGCCGGCGCCACTTACCAGCGCATGATTCTAACATGCTTGGAAAAGAAAATCGGCAAGACTGTGGAGGCATATGTCGATGACGTAGTCATCAAAACCAAGCATGTTGAATCCTTGGTGGACGACTTACGCCTCACATTCGACATCCCCCGAACATATGACATACGACTTAATCTGGAAAAGTGCGTTTTCGGCATCCCCGCCGGAAAACTGCTTAGGTTCATTGTCTCCAATAGAGGAATCGAAGCAAACCCAGCCAAAATTCGGGCCTTGTCACAATTGGCAACACTAACACACCTCAAGCAGGTCCAAAAATTAGCCGGGTGCGTGGCAGCTTTAAGTCATTTTATCTCCACACTAGGAGAAAAGGCATTGCCATTGTATCGCCTGCTCCGACGCACCGACCACTTCGCGTGGATGGATGATGCCACAGCTGGATTGGAAGAAATAAAAACTCTGTTAGCAAGCAACCCAATCCTGGCCGCACCAGACGTCGACGAGCCAATGTTGCTCTACATATCTGCAACTCACCCGGTGGTGAGTGCGGCGCTCGTCGTCGAACGAGAGGAAGAGGGACATAAATTCCCACTCCAAAATGCAGTATACTATGTATCGACGGTCCTTACACCAGGCAAATCCCGATACGCGCATTATCAAAAGATAGCCTATGCGGTCTTCGTGGCAACCCACAAGCTGCGGCACTACTTTCAAGAGTGCTCGATCACGGCGGCTTGTGAAGTACCACTGAATGATATTATAAACAACCGGGACGCCCCCGGCCGAATTTCCAAATGTGCCATTGAGCTCTTACCATTTGAAATAACGTACAAGCCACGCTGAGCCATTAAATCTTAGGTGTTGGCTGACTTCGTCGCCGACTGGACAGAGGCCAAACTCCCTAAAGAGTACGACACATATTCCAACTAGGTGATGCACTTCGACGGCTCCAAAATGCTAGCCGGACTTGGGGCTGGTGTCGTGTTGACACCCCCCACTAGAGACACAATCGGCTATGTGCTACAAATATTATACACTGACTCTAACAATACAGCCGAATACGAGGACCTACTTCACGGTCTCCGGATGGCCGCCTCCATGGGCATACAACGCCTCGAGGTACGCAGGTACTCCAACCTCACAATATCCTAGATAAATGGAGAATTCGATGCAAAGGATTCGAAGATGGCGGCTTACCGCAATGTCGTACTCAAAATATCAGCTCGATTCGAAGGGCTCGAGTTTCATCACGTGGCTCGAGAGAGTAATCAAGCCGCGAACATCCTTGCTCGCATGGGCGCTAAACACGATCCCATCCCACCTAACACCTTTGTGGAAAGGATCTTGAAGCCATCAGTGGTGTGGTAGGACGAGAGCGGCAACCCTAGCCCAGAGGCGATCACACCCCAGATTCCAAACATAGCTCTGATATCATTGGGGGCTCGGACGCCGAATTAACACCATCGGCCCATGAAATCATGGCCATAATTGCCCCAAGGACTGAACCTTTCCTCTCCTACCTTACAAGGAACGAGCTCCTGGATGATCAGACCGAGGCCCGTTGTACCGTTCGATGCTCAAAGGCCTACAAAGTCCATGAAGGAGAACTATACAACAAAAGTACTACCGGAGTCCTGCAAAGATGTATCTCCGAAGAGGAGGGACCGCAGCTCTTGGCTGAATTAGACGTTGGTCTTGGTGGCCATCATGCCACGGCTCGGGCCCTTGTAAGTAAAGCCTTCCGTACGTGTTTCTATTGGCCCACGGCCCGAGCAGACGCTCAGGACCTCGTACACCACTGCGTTGGATGCCAGCTTTTTGCCAATCAAAGCCATGTGCCATCCACTGCCCTACGAACAATCCCCATTACTTGGCCTTTTGCGGTCTGGGGGCTACACATGGTCGGACCCCTTAAAGGGGGAAGCATAAGGAGAAATATTTACTGGTTATGGTCGACAAGTTCACTAAATGGATAGAGGCCAAACCAGTCAAAACGGCCGAGGCCGGACCGGTGATAGACATTATATCCGGTGTCGTACACCATTATGGTGTCCCGCACAGTATTATTACTGACAACGGCTCTAACTTTACGACCGATGAGGTGAAAACTTGGTGCGCTGATTTGGGCACTAAGCTCGATTATGCCTCCGTATACCACCCTCAGACAAACGGTCAGGTCGAACGGGCTAACGGCCTAATAATGAGCGGCATCAAGCCCAGAATAGTGCGATATCTGAAAGAATCGGACCAGCACTAGGTTGAGGAACTCGATTCCATACTCTGGGGGCTGCGGACCATGCCCAATCGCACGACCGGAGGCAGTTTTGCCCTGCGACATTACTCATGACTCACCTTGAGTGCGCATGTACGAATAGAGAGAAGCCGAGCTAGATCGGCAGGATGATTTGGACGGCCTGGAAGAGGAGCGCGATGTCGCGAAGGCCCGTTCCGCATTCTATCAACAGCAGGCTCGGCGATATCAAAGCAGGGAAGTACGTGCAAAGACTTATAATGTTGGTGAACTCGTTCTATGCCAACCAGAGAAGAAAAAGGACAAGCTCAAGCCGAAATGGGTGGGTCCCTTCATTATAGATGAATTTTTCACCGGAGGAGCCTATCGCCTTCGCAATGCTTCAAATAATTGCTTGGAACCAAACCCATGGAACGCTGCGCAGCTCCGAATATTCTACGACTAGGTCCGCACATGTACCCTTTTCTTTTTTCCTCTCTTTCAGTTTTTTCCTCTTTTTTCGTTTTTATACGATTTCTATCTTGTGATCGCATAAACCGTACACTTGAGGGGTATACATTTTTAAATGTACATACCCACAATACCTGAGGGCTTCTTTTCACAGAATCATATTTTGATTTTCCGAGCATCAAGCTCGCCGTATATATGTGTTGTCCACTCATATATGTCTTTGCTTTGCCATTATATGCACCTTTTATTACTTAAGATTTTGCTAAGCTGGGTTGCCTGGTTCCTGTGATTATGCCCTACGTTCATGCTTGTTGGGGTAGGGCACAAATGGAGCACCTCTGCGATTGTTACAATCGGGTTATCCAGACGCGTACCTCAGACTGGGTGAAGCCGAAAGTTAGCGTTCTTAAGAGAATAAATGGTCGACGGAAAAAAGACGAATTGCCCTCGTTGCAATACACAACCCCCAGCTTATAACGTAAACTGTGATTTTTAGCATCAAAGCTTTGGCGTGCAAACAAAGAACGCTTGCTGGCCCAGGGAAAGGAACGCTTAACGGAACTATTCTCCTGGAAGATGTTTCTTACAATTAAATGTAATATAACATAACTCCCCGAACACAACTTGTGTTGGAGATATGCCCTAGAGGCAATCATGTATGCTGATATTTCCTATGTTTTTATGAATAAAGATAGTCCTTGGACATTATCAATGATGTGTATGAGCAAGTACATGACTTGTTTGTGGAACTATGCATCGTATGATGACTGTCCTAAAAGGTCCCTAGTCGAAAGGGTTGTGTGGACGCGTAGCCGACTACACTAGCCTATGACACGGTCGATGGCCTGGTCTCACTAGCCATGGTGCATTGGATGCTAACCGGATAATATGGACTCGGAAGGATCTGCTCGGATTTGACATAGTCCGATCCGAGTCGAGACAAGGTCCGAGTCGGACAGACCCAAATATGAGACGCCGCGATATGTCATATGTGAGTCTCTAGTACAACATACGTTCTATGTCCTAAGATCTGAGCTGGAACATGTACTCGGGATGGTGATAGACCTTCTTTGGGCTGACCAAACGCTACTCCGTGACTGGGTAGTTACAAAGGTAGGTTTCAGTCTTGTCCAGACCCATGCCACGAGACATGGTCGAGCAAGATGGGGTTTGCCCCTCCGATCAGGAGAGATATTCTCTGGGCCCCTCGTGTGATCCGACCAGGATAAGCATGAAGGAAATATGCACTAGAGGAAATAATAAAGTTATTATTTATTTCCTTATTTCATGATAAATGTTTATTATTCATGCTAGAATTGTATTAACCGGAAACTTGATACATGTGTGAATACATAGACAAACAGAGTGTCACTAGTATGCCTCTACTTGACTAGCTCGTAGAATCAAAGATAATTAAGCTTCCTAGTCATAGACATGAATTATCATTTGATTAACGGGACCACATTATTGGAGAATGATGTGATTGACTTGACCCATTCCGTTAGCTTAGCATTCGATCGTTTAGTATATTGCTATTGCTTTCTTCATGACTTATACATGTTCCTATGACTATGAGATTATGCAACTCCCGATTACCGGAGAAACACTTTGTGTGCTACCAAACGTCACAACATAACTAGGTGATTATAAAGGTCCTCTACAGGTGTATCTGATGGTACTTGTTGAGTTTGCATAGATCGAGACTAGGATTTGTCACTCCGATTGTCGGAGAGGTATCTCTGGGCCCTCTCGGTAATGCACATCACTATAAGCCTTGCAAGCAATGCAACTAATGAGTTAGTTGCGGGATGATGTATTATGGAACAAGTAAAGAGACTTGCCGGTAATGAGATTGAATTGGTATTGAGATACCGACGATCGAATCTCGGGCAAGTAACATACCGATGACAAAGGGAACAACGTATGTTGTTATGCGGTTTGACCGATAAAGATCTTCGTAGAATATGTAGGAACCAATATGAGCATCCAGGTTCTGCTATTGGTTATTGACCGGAGACGTGTCTCAGTCATGTCTACATAGTTCTCGAACCCATAGGGTCCGCACGCTTAACGTTTGGTGACGATCCGTATTATGAGTTTATGTATTTTGATGTACAAAAGGTAGTTCGGAGTCCCGGATGAGGTCAGGGACATGACGAGGAGTCTCGAAATGGTTGAGATGTAAAGATCGATATATTGGATGACTATATTCGGACATCGGAAAGGTTCTGAATGATTCGGGTATTTTTTGGAGTACCGAGGAGTTACGGGAATACGGGGGAAGAAGTATTGGGCCTCATGGGCCAAGTGGTGGAAGATAGGAGGCAAGACAAGGCAGGGCGCGCGGCCCCACTAGCCCAAACCGAATTGGACTAGGGGGCCGGCCCCCCTTTCCCCCTTCCTCCCTCTCCTTCCTTCTCCCTCTCCTCCTACCTTTCCCCCCTCCTAGTAGGAGTCCGAAAGGGGACTCCTACTCCTACTAGGAGGAGGACTCCTCCTCCTGACGCGCCCTGCAAGGGCCTGCCTGCCTCCCCCCTTGCTTCTTCATATACGGGGGCAAGGGGCACCCTAGGACAGACAAGTTGATCATTGATCTCTTAGCCATGTGCGGTGCCCCCCTCCACCATAATCCACCTCGGTCATATCATAGCGGTGCTTAGGCGAAGCCCTGCGTCAATAGCTTCATCAACACCGTCATCACGCCGTCGTGCTGACGAAGCTCTTCCCCGAAGCTCTACTGGATCATGAGTTCGCGGGACGTTGCCGAGCTGAACGTGTGCTGAACAAGGAGGTGTCGCACGTTCCGTACTGAGGATCGGTCGATCATGAAGACGTACGACTAAATCAACCACGTTGTCATAATGCTTCCGCTTTCGGTCTACGAGAGTACGTCCACACACTCTCCCCTCTCGTTGCTATGCATCACCATGATCTTGCGTGTGCGTAGGATTTTTTTTTTGAAATTACTACATTCCCCAACAGTGGCATCCGAGCCAGGTTTATGCGTAGATGTTATATGCACGAGTGGAACATAAGTGAGTTGTGGGCGATACAAGTGATACTGCTTACCAACATGTCATACTTTGGTTCGGCGGTATTGTTGGATGAAGCGGCCCGGACCGACATTACGCATACGCTTATGCGAGACTGGTTCTACTGACGTGCTTCGCACACAGGTGGCTGGCGGGTGTTAGTTTCTCCAAGTTTAGTTGAACCGAGTGTCACTACGCCCGGTCCTTGTTGAAGGTTAAAACAACACTAACTTGACAAAATATCGTTGTGGTTTTGATGCGTAGGTAAGAATGGTTCTTGCTCAGCCCGTAGCAGCCACGTAAAACATGCAACAACAAAGTAGAGGACGTCTAACTTGTTTTTGCAGGGCATGTTGTGATGTGATATGGTCAATACATGATGCTATATTTTATTGTATCAGATGATCACGTTTTGTAACGGAGTTATCGGCAACTGGCAGGAGCCATATGGTTGTCGCTTTATTGTATGCAATGCAATCGCCCTGTAATTGCTTTACTTTATCACTAAGCGGTAGCAGTAGTCATAGAAGTAATAGTTGGCGAGATGACAATGATGCTACAATGGAGATCAAGGTGTAGCGCGAGTGACTATGGTGATCGTGACGGTGCTTTGGAGATGCAGATCAAAGGCACAAGATGATGATGGCCATATCATATGACTTATATTGATTGCATGTGATGTTTATCCTTTATGCATCTTATTCTGCTTTGATTGACGGTAGCATTATAAGATGATCTCTCACTAAAAATTTCAAGGTACAAGTGTTCTCCTTGAGTATGCACCGTTGCCAAAGTTCGTTGTGCCGAGACACCACGTGATGATCGGGTGTGATAGGCTCAACGTTCTTGTACAACGGGTGCAAGCCAGTTTTGTACACGCAGAATACTTGGGTTAAACTTGACGAGCCTAGCATATGCAGATATGGCCTCGGAACACTGAGACCGAAAGGTCGAGCGTGAATCATATAGTAGATATGATAAACATAGTGATGTTCACCATTGGAAACTACTCCATTTCACGTGATGATCGGTTATGGTTTAGTTGATTTGGATCACGTGATCACTTAGATGATAAGAGAGATGTCTATCTAAGTGGGAGTTCTTAAGTCATTTGATTAATTGAACTTAAATTTATCATGAACTTAGTCATGATAGTATTTGCATATCTATGTTGTAGATCAATTGCTCGCATATAGCTTCCCAGTTTTATTTTTGATATGTTCCTAGAGAAAACTATGTTGAAAGATGTTAGTAGCAATGATGCGGACTAGCTCCGTGATCTGAGGGTTATCCTCATTGCTACACATAAGTATTATGTCCTTGATGCACCGCTAGGTGACAGACCTATTGCAGGAGCAGATACAAACGTTATGAACGTTTGACAAAGCTCGGTATGATGACTACTTTATAGTTTAGTGCACCATGCTTTACGGCTTAGAACCGGGACATCAAAAACGTTTTGAATGCCACGGAGCATATAAGATGTTCCAAGAGCTGAAATTGGTATTTCAGACTAATGCCCAAGTCGAGAGTTATGAGACCGCTGACAAGTACTTTTCCTACAAGATGGAGGAGAATAGCTCAATCAGTGAGCATGTGCTTAGATTGTCTTGGTACTACAATTGCTTCAATCAAGTGGGAGTTAGTCTTGCAGATAAGATAGTGATTGATAAAGTTCTCTAGTCACTATCACGAAGTTAGTAGAACTTAGTGATGAACTATAATATGCAAGGGATGACGGAAGTAATGCCCGAGCTCTTCTCGATGCTGAAATCGGCGAAGGTAGAAATCAAGAAAAACATCAAGTGTTGCAAGTAAAAGGGCAAGGGAAAGAAAGGAAACTTCAAGAAGAATGGCAAGCAAGTTGCCACTCCCATGAAGAAGCCTAAAGCTAGAGAATGCTTCTACTTCAAAGGAAATGGTCACTGGAAGTGGAACTGCCCTAGATACTTGGCGGATAAGAAGGATGGCAAAGTGAACAAAGTTATATTTGATATACATGTTATTGATGTATACTTTACTAGTGTTCATAGAAACCCCACGGTATTTTGATACTGGTTCAGTTACTAAAGAGTAGTAACTCGAAACGGGAGTTGTAGCATGAACATAAACTAGTTAAGGGTGAAGTGATGATGTGTGTTGCAAGTGGTTCCAAGATTGATATGAGATAATCCGGGATTAGTGTTGAACCTCATGGGCCAAGGGGTGAAAGAGAGGAGGCAAGACAAGGCAGGGCGCGCGGCCCCCTAGCCCAAACCGAATTGGGCTAGGGGGCCGGGCCCCCTTTCCTCCTTTCCTCCCTCTCCTTCCTTCTCCCTCTCCTTCTTCCTTCCCCCTCCTAGTAGGAGTAGGAAAGGGGAGTCCTACTCCTACTAGGAGGAGGATTCCTCCTCCTGGGGCGCCCTGCAAGGGCCGGCCGGCCTCCCCTAATGCTCCTTTATATACGGGGGCACGGGGACACCCTAAGACACACAAGTTGATCATTGATCTCTTAGCCGTGTGTGGTGCCCCCGTCCACCATAATCCACCTCGGTCATATCGTAGCGGTGCTTAGGCAAAGCCATGCGTCGGTAGCTTCATCAACACTGTTATCACGCCGTCGTACTAACGAAGCTCTTCCTTGAAGCTCCAGTGGATCGTGAGTTCGCGGGACGTCGCCGAGCCAAACGTGTACTGAACATGGAGGTGCCGTACGTTCGGTACTGAGGATCGGTCGATCGTGAAGACGTACGACTACATAAACCGCGTTTTCATAAAGCTTCCGCTTTCGGTCTACGAGGGTACGTGGACACACTCTCCCCTCTCGTTGCTATGCATGACCATGATCTTGCGTGTGTGTAGGAATTTTTTGGAAATTACTACGTTCCCCAACAAAGCATGGCCATGCGACAAGGATTATGAGATAATCCGGTTTGTGGTCGGCATCACTTGAATGAGAAAGAGGTCGGGCTTGCACAAGGACTACAGACTCCCCTTGAGCCCGACAACATATATCGTGTGGCAAAAGGAATGGAAGTGCGATGTACAGGTTCACCTAACCAGCTTCATAGTGTGCTTGGTGTTCGACATGTCCTTGCTAGAGGTCGCTACCAACCGTGCAGTTCAGAGGTGATCCGAATTGCGACCAAGCCGGCTTAAACCTAAGGGGTCGCACACTTAAGGGAAGGAACCTACGAGGTCGGATGTGATCCGAGATGTATTCAGATTGTGGCCGAGTAGACTTGTGGGCTTTAGGGTCCTTGTGAGGCCCAAGTGTTGAGCCCATGACGGACGCCTATATAAAGTGGAGGTGCGGCACACTCATGAAGTTGATTGCTTCGTCGCTGTAACTAGGGTTTGCATGTGTTACGAATAGACACCTCCACTCGCTGCCGGCTGTGCGATCGGACCTAGCAGTCCGCCGCATGGTGTTCCTCCTGCACGCGTGGATACCATTAGAGGCGGTGCACCTGCGCTGCTCCGGCGAACGTGTACGTGGGATCGGACGACCGACTGTTCAAGGGATATTAGACGAGGAGGAGACGATCCACGCGGACGCGCTGCCCCAACTCTTCTTCCGCTGCGCGGCACTGTGCGTATGGTGGTAACGAACTGTGATCCATATCCCTTAGCATGTTCCTGGATGTTCTGGGAGTAGGAAATTTAAATTTGCAGTCGACGCACCCTACCGTAGAACCCAACAACTTGTCTGTTCAAGCAACTATGACCGGACTGCCTGGTTTCTGAACATACTTTGGTGTTTACCTACGGTATAGTATTCGGAAACACTCCAACCATCGGGTCTTCGGAGGTCGAAGCAGAAAGTCTGCCATGACAGTAATTTTACAAATTTGGTTGGAGACAAGTTTGTCGATGAAAGTACATTGGTACTTGGACTCAAAAACTTATTCTATCTCTAGACCCTCTAACAACTTGTCTAGTTCACAATCCTGTTGTGAATACTTGGCGGCCATCTTCACTTGGTCGTACACCAGGCTGACCGGAATTTCCTGTCCATCGGATCCTCGCGGTGCGACCCGCGCCATATGATTTGGATTAAGTTTGGTGTACCATGTTTTTACCATGGCCCAGGCTTCCCGAGCACCTTCTCGGCTTGCTGATATTTCCATAGTGCAAAACGGCGCCGAGCTCCCTTGAATAAATTGACGAGTTCCTTCATACATCCAGGAGGACAATCGGCTGCCCCTAAAGCCTTAGCAATGTTTCTCATTGCCTTCCGAGCTCACTCATGCATCTTGGACAACTCTTATAGCAGGTTGCCTTGAAATCCGGACACCTCTTGTTCAGGCCGCCCTGTCAGCACACCTACATGAATAAACTCGTTATGATTCGCTTTATTGAACTGTACGAAGATAAGTTAAAAGGCATACTAAATATGTCGCCTATCAGCTTTCTATTCTCCATCAAGGCGTTTGCCAGTTGGGCTCGCACGTCCTTCAGCTCTTCGCCTAGCTGGATGGTGGCATCCTGTAGCTTGTTCTTCTCATCCCTGGTATGTGTCAGTATGCGTTGACCAGCGACCTCAATCCTTTCAGCATGTTGTTTGTCTGCCTGCACGGCCTTTAGTCTCTCTTCTGGCTGATCTGATGAACCTGCCATCGGTGCCTCCTTGGACTTCTCCGTTTTGGCAGTGACAGCAGTTAGTTGGGTTCAACACTTTTCCAGCTCCTGAGACATCATATCGTTCTCTCTGTGAGTACCTGATTATACAATCATCCTTAAATCAGTTGCTTCAACTGTTTCAAGTCTCGGGTGCTAGTAGTACATTATTATTAAATCTACACTATACGATCTTACCCGCGTATACTTTGACATTTGGTAGGTGGCTCCAGCAAGCCCATCCCGAGAAGCTCGGAGGTATGCATCCGCTGAGCTGAAGTCATTGAATGCATCTTCAGTAAAGTGGAGGTCGCGCATAGCGGCCCTCCGGCGCTGATGGTTCATTGCACTCCCCACTTCGGAGTTGGTGACGGATATGTTATCCGAATCTTCGGAGAGAGGACAATCCGGCATTACACCCATATCAACTCTAACTCTGGAGGCAGGGTCCGGGGTTAGATTGTTAGACGCGTGTCCAGCGAGTTCTCCGGATATATTCCGGCGAACGCTCCTCCTGAAGTATGGCACAGTGAGGCACAGTCTGGTTGATGAAGGACTGGCAGTATCACCGTCCGCCTTTCAAAGACCCGCCCTGTGTAGGCGACACCCTCTGAAGGGACGTTCCTAATGCGGCGTGGCGAGATGAGCGCCGCCCCTTTGAAGCACGAGATAGTGCGGTAGGTGAGGCGCAATGAGAAAACTCTTTTTGAGAAGGCACCCTCGAAGTACTTACGTGGGAAGAAGGAAGAAGGCCGGGGTAATCGGCTATAATGGCTACTTCTGTGCCATCATAGCTCGCCTGATAGAAGAACTCCTCTTTAAGATCTACAAATATATCTGGATCCTCATCAAATCCGGGATCCAGGACCCGAACATGATCCTCTAGCTATGGAGCAGGGCTATAAATCCCCGCAAGGGATTTCCTCCATTCCTGTGAAAGATAGTTGGACTAAAGTTCAGATAATTACAACAAAGGAAGGAGGTCGAGTAAAGTTATGAAGCAAGAAGCTCACCCAGCTGGGAGGATTGTACATGGAAAAGCCTTCTCAGCATTTGAGGATAGTGAACTCTGCTTTCTCCCCTTTATAAAGATCAGCCAACATGGCGGCCAGGGCGACGAAGTTGTCCGGACCCTTGCGTCCGTAGCGAGATGTGTCATCCTGCCCGTTGTAGTTCCACATGGGGAGTCCTCTAGATTTAAGTGGTTGAACACCTCGCGTTATGGAAGTTGCCATGACCTCAATTATGGACAGTCCAAATCGGACGAGTATCTTTATTTTATCCATTAACTTCTTAACCTCCGCACTATCTTCCTCCTCGAGGCTCCGAGGGCGCCAGCTGTGGCGTTTCTTTAACGGAGCATTGGAAAATTCGGGTAGGCCTCGTCGTACTGGGTCTGAGAGAACGATGTTTTCAATACAAAACCACTCCGAGGGCCACTCTTCGAATGCCTTCTTCGGAGTGCCGGACAGGTATCCTGTCCCAGCTATGCGCCACACTTCGGAGACACCCACCTCGAATATGGATCCCTTCTGGGAGTGAGGGATGAGGCAGAAAAGTTTTCTCCATAACTGGAAATGGGCCTCAAAGCCTAGGAACAGCTCGCAAAGTGCGAGGAAGCCCGAGATGTGTAGAATTGAGCCCGGCGTGAGATTGTGCAGTTGGAGACCGTAGTACTCTAGGAGACCTCGAAGGAAAGGATGGATTGGAAATACAACAACTATAAATAGGAAGGAAACGAAGCACACTCGCTCCCCCTCGGTAGGATTGGGAAAGTTTTCCGCCAGAGCTTCGCCATTGATGGAAGCTAATCCCGCCTGAACAGGGGCTAGATCCTCGGGGGGGGGGGGGGGGGGGGAGATACCCCTGCTTCTGGAGGTTGGTCAGTTGAGCATGGGATACTGAGCAGCTCTCCCAGTTGCCTTTTTCAGGGCCATGGGTGCCGGAGGAGGAACTGGGCCCGCTAGCCATGTTTGCGTGGTTTTTTGTGGCGAGCTCTAAGGATTTTCCGCTTGGTGTGGAATGGTATCTGAGATTCAGTCTCCTTAAATAGATGCCTTACCTACATGGCTCGGGTGTTATGTGAAAAAAATGCTTGGACACCTCGTATTCATTGGACACGCGGAGGCCGGGGCAACGATCACTACTAGGAAAAGGGCTATAGCTAATATGGACATGAATGGCGCACGACATATGTGGTGCGCTACTGCTATATAGCAGTGGCGCACCAGGTGTAGGTACTCCATTAGTGTCCATATCACTAATGGCGCGCCACACCCACGGTACGCCACTACTAACAATTTTTTTCCAAAACTAGTAATGACGCACAAGGGGACAGTGCGTCATTACTAGTTTTAACTAGTAATGGCGCACGCGCACTCAGTGCGCCACTACTATCAAATATTTTAACTTTTTTTTTCAAAAAACTAGTAATGGCGCACAAGCCATTACTAGTTTTAATTAGTAATGGCGCACTGTCCCCTCGTGCGCCACTACTAACATTTACACATCACACGTCTGAGCCTTAATAAAAATTCACCAAATGCACCCCCGGACCGCCTTTTCAGTTTCAAAAAAATAAAAGAAAATGATAGAAATGTCAAAAAAATAAAAGAAAATAAGATTCCCATATGATATGTGGTCTAGTTGTTAGGAAAATTTACAAACATGAATTTTTGACTTTTTTGCAAAATCTGGCGAGAATTTGTAAAATGGGCATAGCTTTTGCATATGAACTCCGATGAAAAAGTTTTTTATATGAGAAATCATCTACTCGAAAAGTTACATCCGAAATCAACCGAGGGGGGGGGGGAACCCGTTGAACATTTTCAAAATCCCGAAAAACCTAACAGAAAAAAGTTACGGGGCTTTGAAAAGCTGGAGAGGCAAAAAAATTCTAAAAGAAAATTTAAAAAACCAAACTCAGTAATGGCGCACCTGCCCATGGTGCACCATTACTATCTTCCCGCCTTCAAAATTCAAACTATATAAACAAATAAAAAAAATGTTACTAATGGCGCACCTGCCCAAGGTGCGCCATTACTATCTTCCCGGCATCAAAATTCAAAATAAATCAAAAAAATAAAAAAAGTTAGTAATGGTGCACCTGCCCACGGTGCGCCATTACTATGCTGTATATATGGCTCGGCAGGGTCCTCTCCTCCTTACCTCTTCATTGTTCTCCTTCACTCGACCTCTCCTCCACTCCATCTCCTCCTCTCCTCCACTCCATCTCCCCTCCTCTCCTCCAGCATACTCCCCTCTTCCTCCCGAGTGACCTCCTCCTCCTCCTCCTCTCCGGCGACCTCCTCCTCCCTCCTCTCCTCCCCTCCCCCCACGGTTTCTCCTCCCTCCTCTCCGGTGAGCTCCTCCTCCCTCCTCTCCGGTGATCTCCTCCTCTATCCTCTCCGGTGATCTCCTCCTCCCTCTTCTCCGGTGAGATCCTCCTCCCTCCTCTCCGGTGATCTCCTCCTCCCTCCTCTCCGTGATCTCCTCCTCCCTCCTCTCCGGTGAGCTCCTCCTCCCTCCTCTCCTCCCCTCCCCTCACAGTTTCTCCTCCCTCCTCTCCGCTGAACTCCTCTCCGGTGACCTCGTCCTCCTCTCCGGCGATGTAGGCGAGCTCCTCTCGGGTGACCTCCTCCTCCTCCTCTCCGGTGACCTCGGCCCTCCTCTCCGGCGAACTCCTCTCCGGCAAAAGAACATACAAGATCAAAAAACGAGAACAAAATTTGAAAAAATATCAGGCCCTGACTCCATCCCAAACAGTGTACTACTATCGGCCCTACCAGGCAATATGTACAAAAATGAGCAAAACAAACGAGCAAAAAAAGGACAAAAAATCGCGATCCAGATCCAAATTCAAAATTCAAAATTAGCAATGGCGCAGGGTGGGGGTTAGAAGGTGCGCCACTACTATTTTCCGCCTTCAAAATTCAGAACAAAATCAAAAATAATTTTAAAAAAAGTTACCAGTGGCGTACCTGTAGCAATACTAATGGCGCACTACAAGGTGCGCCACTGTTACCTGCAATAATAATGGCACCAGAGGTGCACCATTAGTATTTGTTACTAGTGGCTTGGTAATAGTGGCGCACTTATATTGCGCCATTAATGGCCAAAATAGGTGCGCCACTAATTAGCCTTGTCCTAGTAGTGGATGGCGTAGAGGATGAATGATATAACATTTATTGTAAAGCCGAGCTGCTCGAAGAATTCACGTTACCAAGACCGAAGATGTAAAAGCCGAATACAATACTTTTGTTCAGATGCTTCGAAGTACTCGGAGGAGGAACCCACCTTGCAATGCCGAAGACAATGTGCGCACCAGAGACGTCGTCATTGAAGACTGGTTCGGGGGCTACTGAGGGAGTCCTGGATTAAGGGGTCCTCGGGCGTCCGGGCTATGTGACATGGGTCGGACTCATGGGTCATGAAGATACAAGATGAAGGGCATTCCCCCGTGCCCGGATGGGACTCCCCTTGGCGTGGAAGGCAAGCTTGGCGCTCGTATATGAAGATTCCTTTCTCTGTAAATTGACTTTGTACAGCCCCAGCCTCCTCTGGTGTCTACATAAACTGGAGGGTTTAGTCCGTAGAGGCAATCATAATCATACATGCTAGACATCTAGGGTTTAGCCATTATGATCTCGAGGTAGATCAACTCTTGTAACCCCTATACTCATCAAAGTCAATGAAGCAGGAAGTAGGGTATTACCTCCATCAAGAGGTCCCGAACCTGGGTAAAGCATTGTGTCCCTGCCTCCTGTTACCTTCTATCCTTAGATGCACAGTTCGGGACCCCATACCCGAGATCTGCCGGTTTTGACACCGACATTGGCGCAACCCCTTTAGTCCCAGGTGGTGGCTGGAACTGGGAATAAAGTTCGGGCTTCTGTCCCCGTTCTAGCCACCAACCAGTACTAAAGAGATGCCTATATATATATGCTCACACCTGCCTGCTCACTCCTCTGTTTTTTGGCCGGCCGACGTGTGGGAGGTGTGTGCTGCACTGCTCTCACCTCCTTTGCACATGAGGTGTTCGATGAAATGCCTGAGCCACACTTAAGATTTCTCCTCTCCAAAAGCTCGACCTCCAAGCTATATTTTCCCCAAGAGTGTCTAGGTTTGGCGGTCCGTCTCGTCCCGTCCCCGTCCTCACCGCCGTCGATCGCCTGCGCCGATCTCATCGCTGGCACCACCGTGGTGAGCCTCTTGTTCTTATCTTCTTTTAAAAAAAATCTTACTTGTATGATTTAGATAGAAACTTGTATAATTTTCTTACTTTTATTATTGATTGTTATTATATAGTGCCATGATTTTGGTATCCGCCCCCGTCGGCCCTCATCCTGTCTATGATTCTGATATGGTATATTATGTTTTTTGATTTTTTGTTTCATTTAGTGTTTATGACAATTGTGCCGAGCAACATGACATTGATGTTTTTACATACGAGGAATGTGAACGAGCAATTCCAACCGACCCTTTTGTCGAGAGGTTAAATTTAGTTGAAAAAGAAAAAAATTACTTGAAGAAAAAATTGAAAAGAATTGACGAGAAGAAGATGGAATTGGAGTTGCATGTTTCGGATGTCGTCGATGATCACAAGATCAAGATGGATGCATTGCGCTTGAAGATTAGAAAGATTAGAAAATATGCCATTCATAGTGAGGCTTGGTATCATTATGCCGTTTCATCAATTGCTACCTTAGTAGCGATTATGATCGCATTTTTTTGTTGCATTTAAATGTTTTACATAGTTGTATGGTAGTTTCAATATATGTTTTAATTAGATGCTCTAGAGAGCTATATGTTGTTCTATGAGAACTATGAATGAACTTTATATATTTATTTTTCAGTAATAATCAGTATTGTACTTTGGTTTTAATGAGATGATGAACTTGTATTAATTTGGTCACTTCTCTATTCATGATGTTCTGTAATGGTTTTTGATACACTTAATTATATAATGCACGCAGATGATCAGGCAATGAATGTACAGTGACCAACGCACCTCAGAGTATATTGAGGGACTGGATAAATTTCTTGAATTGGCTGAGGCAAACAAGCACATGATCAGGCAATGAATGTACAGTGACCAACGCACCTCAGGGTATATTGAGGGACTGCATAAATTTCTTGAAGTGGCTGAGGGAAACAAGAAGATTGGTTTTATGTATTGTCCATGTATTGTCTGTGGGAATACGAAGGATCACTCTTCCGGGAAAGCCCTTAACTCCACCTGCTTGAGAAGGGTTTCATGCCACACTATAATGTTTGGACCAAGCATAGAGAAAGAGGGGTTATGATGGAAGATAACGAAGAATAAGAGGATGATAACAACTATCCCCCTGAATACGGTGATACTGCAATGAGGGGAGCTGAAGATCAAGAGGAACCAGAAGATGTGCCCGATGATGATCTTTGTCGGGTCATTATTGACGCAAAGAGATAATGACAAAGTGAAAAGGAGAAGCTGAAGTTCGATCGCAAGTTAGAGGATCACAAAAAAGGGTTGTACCAAAATTGTGAAAATGACAACACAAAGCTCGGTACCACACTGGAACTGCTGCAATGGAAGGCAGACAATGGTGTACCCCACAAAGGATTTGGGAAGCTACTGAAAATAATGAAGAAGAAGCTTCCAAAGGATAATCAATTGCTCGACAATATGTACGAAGCAAAGAAGGTTCTATGCTGACGATGACATGTACCTAGGGTAGGGTCTAAGGCATGACCTAGACGTCCTACCCAAGGACACTGCCCTAGAGTCAGAGGCCTACACGGTTCAACAGAAGATACAGACTGAAATTACCCTGAAGTGCAATCAACTCGACAGAATATTCCACTTGATACCCCAATTACATTCAACCATGATAACTTCAGTTAACCATACAAGAACCCACTCAGAGTACAGAAGGCCTAAATTCACCCCAGGATGGCAACAGTCAGGCATTCACTCCGTCAACATAAAGATCATTTATTGCGGGAGTTGCCAGTAACGTTCAAGTCATAACTCGTAGTGAACCCCTGTGTAACTAAGGGCTGCGAGGAGCCAGGCGCACTCTATATAAACCACCCACCCCTCTAGCACAAGGGTTCGCACCCCTGTAACTATTTGCACACATCCAGTCGACAAGCCTCCGCGGCACCAAGACGTAGGGCTATTACCTCCTCCGAGAGGGGCCTGAACTCGTAAACCTGTGCGTACAGCCTCGCCGTAGCTAGGACTCTGCCCTCTCCTACGTACCCCCTACTTCTGTTGTCAGACTCGTTCACACGACAGTTGGCGCCCACCATTTGGCAGGCGTTTGAGCGGCTTCTGGTGAGGTTGAATTTTCCAATCTTCATCAGCATGGTTTCCGGAGGTGGTTTGGCCCTGGGCCGCGAGATGCGTCTCGGCGCGCTCGCCTTCATCATCGACAACTCCGCTTGGCTCCAAGAAGCCCCCTCGACGTCGAGGCTCACCCCATCCGCGGGGCGGTGAACTTTCACGCGAGTGCCTGCGGCGTCCTTCTGCGGCAGTCGTCGACTTAGTATCAGTCGGCTCCCATGGCTTCTTTGCTACCTGTTGTTCGTCACCGTAAGCGATCATGTCGCTCGCAGCTCCAGTGGTGGGTAAAGCATGCAGTGGCTTGTCACTCGGACACCCCACAAATCATGGCGATCGAGCCCGATGAATCTCTCGGTGGGTCATTCGATCCGCCGATTGGTCATTCAAATACGCTTTCCGAGTGTGAGAGCAATGATCCCGTGGCGAAGGTCCTCATGGTCAACTCCGAGCGCAGTCCGCCCGGAATCCGGTGTGGCAGAGGCGGCGGTGGCAACGGCGGCCCGTCGCGTGACCACGACGAGTATTATCCCCAAGCCCTCACTGCCGAGCAGAGGGAAGAACTGCGGCGCAGGAATGAGGAGGCTCTCCAGACCCCCATCATTGGGGAGAACCCCGAGGGTCAGGCTCTAGAGATTGCGTGCTTAGCCTATCTGGCCAAGCATACGCGTTTGGAGAACCTTCAACAAGCACTCAACGACCGCGCTTGCAGGAAGATCCCAAGTTCTAGTCGACGTCAATGACAGTTGTTTCCGACTGGACCTCAAGATGACTGTCAGGTATACCGCACTTTGATTCAAAATGTTGCAGAAGCGGCTGGTATCGCAGATTCCATTCAGTCGTCCTGCTCCGAGGCAGGTAGTGGTTTAGAGCAGATTCGAGCATTACTCAAAGCGGCTGTTGAATGGAACTCTGCAGTTTCCCAGTCGCGCAATAGGATCCACATGAGATCCATCATGGCAGACACAGTTCAGTCAGCACACAGTCCAAGATCATCTCTAAGGCATGAAGATCATGGTTATCACCAGGACCAGTACCAGGGTAGAGGCCACAGATAGTTTGATCCATGATATCCCTGTGATGACCGCCGTCGAGTGCCTACATCACCTCCAAGGGGTGGTTCGTACGCATCCTGGTGGTATGACGACAAGCCCCTGTATGGTGACGAGGAGAGAGCTCCAGTCGACCCAAGAGAGCCTGGGTTTCGATGCGAGGTCACTCCTTGTATAGGGCTTGGTTGACAGAGGTAGAGCTTACAGAGAAGGGCTGGGCAGAGATCGTCCGACTGAAAGCAGTGCATTCATCCCTGGGCCCGAGTGTTTCAGCAGAGCCATCCGAATAGCTGAGATCCCGCCCAAGTTCAGATCGGCTACGGAAGTGAGCAAGTTCACTTGTGAGTCAAAGCCAGACACGTGGCTCGTAGATTACCGAGTGGCAGTGCAGATTGGTGGAGGCAACGATGATGTAGCCACGAAGCACCTCCACTTGATGCTTGAAGGCTCGGCTAGAGCTTGGTTGAATCAATTGGCTCCAGGAAGCATATTCTGTTGGGAAGATTTAGCTCGAGCCTTTATCAAGTCATTCGAAGGCACTTGCAAGCCCCCTGCGGGGTTGGCCGAACTACAACAGTGCGTCCAGAAGCTGAGTGAAACTTTGAGAGATTTCATATAGAGATGGACCACCCTTCATCATGTGGTGGAGAATGTGTCAGAGCACTAAGCAGTCTGCGCCTTCAAGGAGGGTGTCAGATACAGAGAGCTTATCCTAAAATTTGGTCATTCTGGAGACATGTCTCTGAGCCGAATGATGGAAAAAGCCACTCGGTATGCAAATCGCGAAGAGGAAGACCGACACTGTAATAGCAAGGGGAAAGCAGTCGACCCCGACACGGGGGGCGGGAATACCAGTCAGAAGCAAAAGCGTAAGGCTGAAGCTGCAGGTCCCGTTGAAGCCGCAATCCTGAATGTGCAAGAAGGAAAGTTTAAGCGAAAGCCCAAGGGATAATGGACACCCAAGAAGGTCAAAGATTAGTCTGGGCAAGACATCCTGGATTTGCCGTGTAACATTCACACGAAGAAAGATGAAGAGGGTAAATTGATTCTGCCCAAGCATACCACTCGACAGTGTAGACTCCTGATTCGGTAGTTCCGGGAGGGTCAACCAAGTGAGAAGGACTCTAATAAGGAAGAAGAATATGAGGAAAAGGATGATGGTTACCCAAAGGTCAATGCTACCTTGGTGATTTTTGCTGATGTTGAGAGCAAAAGTCGACTCTAAGTCGTAAACAGAGAAGGGAACATGCTTGCTCCGGCAACTACGATGTACCTGAAGTGGATGGAAACTGCCATTACATTCAACCAATCAGATAACCCAGCGCAGTGCCCACCCCAGGGCGGCAAGCATTGGTGGCCGACCCAGTCGTTGGGGGCACCTGACTGACTAAAGTTCTCATGGATCTAGGGAGTAGTCTAAACATTTTGTTTGCTGAGACCCTCCAGGGGATGGGCATTCTGATCTCCAAACTCGGTGAGAGCAACTTGCAGCTCCACGGAGTCATCCCGGGGAAGAAAGCGAAGTCACTCGAGCAGATTGCTCTCGATGTGGTTTTTGGTGATTCCAAGAATTTCCAGAAGGAGAAGTTGACGTTTGAGGTAGTGGATTTCCATAGTGCCTATCATGGTATTCTGGGCAGACCCACATATGCTCATTTCATGGCCTGTCCATGCTACGTGTATCTTAAATTGAAGATGCCCAGACCTAGAGGTGTCATTACAATTACTGGGAATAGATAGAGCACGGAAGAGTGCCTGCGGAAGGGTTCCAAGATTGTTGATGACCAAATGGTGGTTGTGGAGCTGGAAGAGTACCTGAAAAATGCCAATACGAGTGATCTGTTGCAAGCCATGAAGCCTGCTTCAGAGTCTTCATTGTAGTCGGTCGGTGAGACAAAGCCAGTTCACCGACCCACATCTCGGCGTCACTGGACAACAAACAGGAAGGCACGCTCATCTAGTTCCTTAGTGAGAACTGGGACATCTTTGCATAGAAACCATCAGACATGCCAGGTGTACCCAGGGGGCTGGCGGAGCATAGTTTGCGCGTCGACCCAAAAGTAAAACCAGTCAAAGAGCATCTCCGTCGGTCCTCCGCGTAAAAGAGGAAGGCGATTGGTGAGGAGGTGGCTTGGCTCTTGGCAGCCGAGTTCATCCGCGAGATATACCACTCTGAGTGGCTCGCCAACGTCGTCATGGTTCCTAAGAAGGATAATTCACTTCGTATGTGTATTTATTTCAAGCATATCAATCGGGCCTTCCGAAAAGATCATTTTCCGCTCCCCCACATCAATCACATAGTCGACTCGACTGTGGGGTGTGAACGATTGTCCTTTTCTGATGCATATTCCGGGTACCATCAGATCCGACTGTTTGGACGTGACGAAATAAAAACGGCCTTCATCAACCCGTTCGGGTGTTTTTGCTAGGTCACCATGCCTTTCGGTCTTAAGAATGTTGGCACCACATTCATGCGCATGATCCAGAAGTGCCTGTTCACTCAGATCAGTCGGAATGTGGTGGCATATATCGATGATATTGTAAGTCATGCAAGAGTTTCGACCTGTTGGCTAACCTCGCTGAAACCTTTCCCAATCTGAGAAGTTAAGATATCACGCTGAATCTGTCTAAGTGCACATTCGGAGCCCCTGGAGGAAAGTTGCTCGGTTTTCTCATTTCCGAACGAGGGATAGATGCAAACCCAAAAAAGATCGGCGCCGTTCTCCGAATGAAACGCCTTGTGCATGTGCATGATGTTTAGAAGCTTACAAGTTATCTTGCTGTGTTGAGTCGATTCATTTCCCGCCTCGGTAAGAAGGCATTGCCTCTTTACCGACTGATGAAAAAGTCTAATATGTTCGAGTGGAACCCTGAAGCTGAAGCAGCTTTTGTGGAGCTCAAAGCCCTGCTTTCCACCCAGCCAGTGCTTGCTGCTTCGATCAGCAAAGAGCCCCTAGTGTTATATATGGCAGCCACTTGTCAAGTTGTTAGCACAGTGTTCACAGTGGAGCGAGAAGACGAAGGCAAGACCTATAAAGTTCAACGCCCAGTGTATTACTTCTCTGAAGTCTTGACTCCATCCAAGCAAAGGTATCCGCATTACCAGAAGCTTGTCTATCGAAGTTATTTGACTCCGAAGAAAGTTGCACATCATTTCCAAGACCACTTGATCTCACTCGTCAGCGACGACGCTCCATTGTCTGAAATTTTAAACAATCGAGATGCAACCGGTCGAGTGGCCAAATGGGCAATCGAGCTTCTTCCTCTGGATGTCAAGTTCGAGGCAAAGAAGGCGATTAAGACTCAGGCAATCACAGATTTCTTGGCCGAGTGGATTGAGCAGCAGCAACCGACTCATGTTCAATCGAAACACTGGACCATGTTCTTCGATGAATCTAAGATGTTAAACGGCTATGGTTCCAGAGTGGTCCTGGTGTCCCCAAGAGGCGATAAACTCAGTTATGTCCTCCAAATTCACTTCGATTCCTCCAATAATGAAGCTAAGTATGAGGCACTTTTGTACGGGTTGTGGATGGCCATTTCACTCGGCGTCCGTCGCTTGATGGTCTACAGTGAATCGGATTTGGTGGTCAATCAAGTGATGAAGTAGTGGGACATCAGAAATCCCTCCATGACTGGATACTGCAATGAAGTGATAAAGTTGCAAAAGAAGTTCAAGGGTTTGGAGCTTCACCACATCCCCCGACTCAAGAATCAAGCGGCAGATGATCTGGCGAGGATAGCTTCCACTCGAAAACTTATTCCCAGCAATGTGTTCCTTGAACATCTCCATTCTCCGTCACTTCAAGAGGATTCTTTCACTGAAGAGCCTCCTCAGACGCAAAGCCACATTGATCTGATTGAAATTGAGGTACCAACAGTTATTGATCTTATTAGGTAGGAGCTTCCAGAATATGAAGTTGAGGAACGTCAGATTGTCCACAGATCCAAAGCTTTCAGAGTGATTAAAAGACAGCTTAGTGATGTATCTCTCCAGAAGAGGGTCGACTTATATTGGATGAGATCAACTCGGGGACCTGTGGTCACCATGCGTCCTCTCGGACCATCCTGGAGGAAGTATACCGAGCAGGATTCTACTGGCCACGAGCCAATGAGATGGTAAGAGAGATCATTGAGAAGTGTGAAGGTTGCCAATTTTACTCGAACATGTCTCACAGGCCCGCATCTTCTTTAAAGACTATCCCACTCGTCTGGCCATTTGTGGTGTGGGGGTTGGACATGATTGGGCCGCTAAGGACCGACAGAAGTGGCTTTACTCATTTTCTCATGGCAGTCGACAAGTTCACTAAGTGGATTGAAGCAAAACCTACCAAGAACCTGGACTCAAACAGAGCCATCAGTTTTATCAGAGAGTTGGTGTTCTGATATGCAGTTCCGCACAAAATCATCACAGACAATGGCTCAAACTTTGATTATGAAAAGTTAAGAGCATTATGCGCTTCCCAGGGCACTCGGATCGACTATGCATCCGTTGCGCACCCGCAGTCGAATGGGCAGGCTGAAAGAGCAAACAGTTTGACCCAACAAGGGCTGAAACACCGATTGATGCGCGACCTCAAGCATGCAGCTGGGGGTTGGGTGACTGAGTTGCTGTCCGTTTTGTGGGGATTGAGGAAAACTCCCAACCGATCAACTGATCGAACCCCTTTCTTCATGGTGTACGGGGCTGAAGCCGTGCTTCCAAGTGACTTGCTTCACAATGCACCCCGAGTGGAAGTTTTCTCAGAAGCTGAGCCAGAACAAGAACGTCAGGATGCTGTAGATCTTCTGGAGGAATAGCGACAGATGGCCTTGATTCGGTCGACCATTTATCAGCACGACCTTCGTCGATTCCTTGCCCGAAACGTCAAAGTTTGGGCATTTCAAGAAGGAGACCTTGTGCTCGGAGTGGATCATCAACGACCTCATAAGCTCGCTCCTACTTGGGAAGGCCCCTTCATCGTCACCAAGGTGCTCCACAACGGGGCGTATCACCTCTACAACATAGCCAAGAAGAAAGATGAGCCACGCACTTGGAACGCGGATCTACTCCGCCGATTTTATACTTACCACTCTAATCGTCGGGTTGTAATGAGAATACCTTCATTTTGTTTATCAAGACATGATTCTTGCGGTCTCTTAATGATTGTTTTCGCATAAACATATGTTGAAATGCCCTAGTGGGTGGCTTAGCCGCGAACCTGTTTTGCCTATGTTAAAAAAACTACTCCGAGTTGAGAGCAATCCCCCAACTCGGGGGCTTAGCCGCGAACCTGTTTCGCCTAAGTTAAAAAACTATTACGATTGGAGAGCAATCCTCCCACTCGGGGGTTTAGCCATTAACCTGTTTCGCCTAAGTTAAAAAACTACTCCGAGTGGAGAGCAATCCTCCCACTTGGGGGCTTAGCCACGAACCTATTTTGCCTAAGTTAAAAAACTACTTAGTGTGGAGAGCAATCCTCACAATCAGGGGCTTAGCTGCGAACCTGTTTTGCCTAACATAAAAAACTACTCTGAGTGGAGAGCAATCCTCCCACTCGGGGGCTTAGCCGCGAACCTTTTTCACCTAAGTTTGAAAACTACTCTGAGTGGAGAGAAATCCTCCCACTCGGGGGCTTAGCCATGAACCTGTTTCTCCTAAGTTAAAAATCTACTCTGAGTGGAGAGCAATCCTCCCACTCCGGGGCTTAGCCGCGAACCTGTTTCACCTAAGTTAAAAAACTACTCCAAGTGGAGAGCAATCCTCCCACCCAGGGGCTTAGCCGTGAACCTGTTTCGCCTAAGTTAGAAAACTACGCCGAGTGGAGAGCAATCCTCCCACTCGGGAGCTTAGCCGCGAACGTGTTTCGTCTAAGTTTGAAAACTACTCCAAGTGGAGAGAAATCCTCCCACCCGGGGCTTAGCCGCGAACCTGTTTTGCCTAAGTGAAAAAACTACTCTGAGTGGAGATAAATCCTCCTACTCGGGGGCTTAGCCGCAAACCTGTTTCGTCTAAGATTGGAAACTACTCCGAGCGGAGAGCAATCCTCCCACTCGGGGGCTTAGCTGCGTTCCCGTATTTGACTAAGTCGAAAACCACTCCGAGTGCAGAGCAGTCCTCCCACTCGGAGGATTAGCCACGAGTCCGTTCTCGCCTAAGTTCAAAAACTACTCCAAGTGGAGAGCAATCCTCCCACTCGGGGGCTTAGCTGTGAACTACCTTCGCCTAAGTTGAAATATCCAAACACATTGGAGACAAGAGAACTGCATTCTGATAAAACCACCAAGTTTGGATAAATCCAGTAAGTTTCAAAACCACAAGCAAAAGTACTCGGGCGTCAGACCTAAAAGGAGTTTAACAGTTACACAATCACTCGGCATTCCGAGGAAAATGAGTTAAAATCATGAAGTTGTTCACTCGGCAGGAGGAGGAGTAGCTGGCTCGACGAAGGTGTCGAAGTCAATACTGCCCGTGATGCGAGTGGCTGCATCGATGAATGTCTCCATGAAAGATTTAAGCTGAAGGCTCTTGGTGTTTTCCAACTGAAGAGCTTTCAACTTTTGTTCCTTGGCATCCTTGCAATGAACACAGACGAGTAATAGAGCCACGTCAGCACCACTGCGAGCGGCTGAATTTTTCCATGCTTGCACTCGGTCAGGGATTTCCTTGAGCCGGGTCATCAGAGACCCGAGGTCATTTTGAAGCACATCTTCTGGCCGTAGCTCCTTGTCTATCCGCGATAGTGCAACCTTCAGTCGAGCAATATAATCCAAGACACTGGCAAGGCAAGATTCCAGTCGCAGGATGTTCATTGCGGCTAAATCTTTGACAAGTGTGTTGATGGGGTCCAGCCCCGTTTCGATTCGCCTGGTTTCCTCCTGGAAATTCTGACACAACTCTACACGAGGAGAAATTAAATGAATTTGCGGCAACGTTGGGAAGAAGTTTTTTAGTCGGAAGAGGAAAGGTACCTTTGAGCATGATGAACATCTTCTTCGCGAGGCCACCCAAGTAAACTTCCAGCTCATCCCTTTTCCGAGTGAGCGCATCCACCTAGTCAGCCAAGGCCACTTTCTCTTCCTTTGGCTGTGCATCTTCTTTCTTCACCTCATCGACAACAGTCTTTAGGTTGGCATTTTCTTCCTCGAGTTTGCTGACTGAAGCCAACTTTTTCTCAGCCAGTTCGGTCATCTCACGCGCCACCTTCTGCGCCCCCGCAAGATCAGTGTCCTTCTTCTCCAACGTCTGCTTGATTTTGTATAAAGAAATAACATTCCTTAGTCCAGCTTGGATTTGACGGTTTTCACTACGCACATCTGTTCGAGTGAAATACTCGGTTCAAAGGATGGAAAAGAATAAGTAAAAAAGCGCACAGTGAGTGAGTTGATACCTCCCATGGTTGCAACTTCATCCTAAGCAGCCTTCAGGTTCTTCTTGGTGAGCTCCAGGTCAAGCTTGAGTTGGATTTTCTCCCTCTCCAGGGCAACATAGTGGGTCCCAAGTTCACAAGATTTCTGTAATAAACAAAAAGACAATTCAGTTGACGCTAACCAAGATCCTTTACTTCCAAGTAAAGAAGAACAAGTTTGGATTGCTATCCCAAAGGAGTTCTAAGACCACCGCCGAATCAAACATTCGATGGCAGTCTCGAGGACTGCACCCAGTGGGTGCACTCAGGGTGCCCACACTGGTTCAAATTCCCACTCGGTACGACTTGCCTCGCCTGAGTGGAAGAAGCAAAAAAAAGACCCATCTTCATCATTTGCTCTTAGACTACCACCGACCGCTCGCAGTCCACAATAGTCTCGGCTCTCCCCCTCCAGCGGGGGGAGGAAATAAGAGGAAGGCCGCCCCAACAGGGGAGGCCGAAAGGTCCAAGAAGGGGAAGACCCTTCCTCCGGACTATTCCACCCACGCCAACGAGGGCGAAGAGGAGTGGCCGCACAGGGCGAAGCGCCCGGCGAAATCGTAAGTATTCGGATACCAGAGTAACTCATAATATTCCTTTGTTGCATAGCTTTTCCTTATGTCGAATATAATTATGCAGTCCGCCCAAGGCCGGGCTCGACGAGTCGTCGAGCGGCTCCCTGGATTCGTCGGACGTGAATTTAGTTCCGCCCGCTACCTCCCCCCGCACTGCGGACGACGCCGAAGTGGCGTCGCAACAACTTCCGGGCCAAGAGGAGGTGGTCCTGGAGGAGCCGCGAGGCGACCTCCCGGACTCCAGGAGTAAAGGGGATAGACCCCCCAGGGCTCCAAGTCCGGCTTTGAGCCGGACACCGTGCCGGAATCTTCAACGGTTCCGGACTGCGGTAGGCGAACTCCTTCCAAGAGGAGCAAGCCTATTGAGCAGGCGGCCCCCGTCCAACCGGAGGCGCCGGACAATCTGCTGGAGGTGCTTAACGGCGCCTCCATCAATGAGGAGCATCGTACTATTATGAGTACGGTGATCCAGAAGGTTCAGTCCGCTAAGAGCGGACTAACTGAAGCTTCGAGGTAAGTAAAAAATATGTAAAAATATTAACGCATAGACAGTAGCCCCTGATGCTCTGTTTGGCGTTTGGAAATAAAAGCCGAATAGAGGATCTAATAAATTTGTAGGAGTCTAAAAAAAAAGAGTCAATATGCGTATGCAGGCTTCGCTGCTAGCGACCGCCGCACTAACTGCGGAGGTGGGCGCCCTGAAGCAGGGCCTCGAGCGGTCCGAGCAAGAGCTCGGGCTTGCCAAGCGGCAGCTCGAGGAGAAAGAAGGTAAGAGATACCTTATAGAAAAATAAAAAAAGATGCAATTGCAAAAAATGACAGGATTAACGTGGCTTATTGTAGGGGCCACAACTGAGGTGGCGACCCTCAAGCAGGCGCTATCCGAGGCCGAGAAGAGAGCGGCCACGGAGCGCACCGAGCGGGAGTAATATGAGGCGCAAATTGGCGAGGTGCGGCAAGAACTCCAGGCTCTGATGAAAAAACATGAGAGCTTGGAGCTTGACTCGAAGACGCGAGCGTCTGAGCTCGCGGCAGCGATTGAAACTGCCAAGTCTGCCAAGGCCGAAGCCCAGAGGGCTCTTTAGGAGGTGGATGTAGTGAAGAAAATAGCGGCGGGTAAGGCTTTCTTTAGGCAAAGCAAGCATGTGAAAGTGAATTACTTGTTACTTACCCGGATCCAGAGCTCTCTAGGAGCATTCGCAGATTTGCCCCGCAGCGTGTCTGATGGCGCTGCATTCTACCGAGCCGAAGAAGGCAGCTCAACGGAGAAGGTGTTCTGGTCTCAGTATGCTGAGGCCGGACACCCTGTGCCCCTGAGCGACCAGCTGAAGCAGCTGGTCGAGCTCCACAAGGTGGCCGAACAGGCCATGAAGGGCCTCATAGTTCAGCTCTGGCCTGGAGAGGCTCTGCGTGGGAGCTACTTCGGACTGGTGCAGCGGCTGGTGGCGGCCTGTCCAAGGCTCGAGGTCATCAAGCGCTCCTTCTGCATCGAAGGTGCCCGGAGGGCCCTTGCCCGAGCTAAGGTGCACTGGGGCAAGATGGACGGTGAGAAGCTTGTGAAGGATGGGCCACCGCCGGGGAAAGAGCATCGGAAACCCAAGAACTATTATAAGGACGTTCTGAAGGGTGCCCGCCTTATGGCGGATGAATGTACCAAGGAAGTAATTTTTGAGTAAACTCGCTCGTATTGGCTGAAAACTTGTTCACATGCGCTAGGCAATGCTTTTTGAATTTAAAATATTACTTTTTGTGTGGCCGTTTATCAAAAATTGAGAGATGGCCAGTCGTCGGCTTCTACACCCATGCCACTAGTGCTGGGGTGTTCGGGATAAACCTGGGCGCTCTTTTTCCCATGTTTAGGTCCTTCGAGGGAGGCGCTCAGCACAACGAACAAGGCAATCGGACTATAATGCTTGAACACTCTCACTTAGCCATAGAACTCTATAATTTTAAATTTTGGCGAAGCCCCTAGTATTCGGAAGACCGAGTTCTGGGCACTATCCACGCCTTGGTCGGACAAAGCCGACTCCTCGCTCTAAGCTGCATAAGTCTTTAGGGACTCGAAAAACCTCTCGAACAACGACCGGTCTCTCGCTTCATCAGGACAGTCAGTTTTAACTTTCTCTACTGAGGTGCTGAGCCCAGCTCAACTGGGGCACGATCGCAGTAGTTCTCCTAGTGCTACCTTAGCCGATATAGTGGAACGTAAGGCACCAAAACATAGGAGCCGGGCAAACCAAACTATTGGCCCAAGACATGATTCGGAGCCGATGCATATAATGCTATAAGTTCGGGGTGCCGCACTTGTGAAAGTGTTCGGACTTTTCACGCCATATTGAGGGGTACTTAATCCCCTGGCGCATTGGCCGTACCACAGTGTACGGATGCAACATGTCATTAATGAACATATATTCATAAAAAGAGTAATGCAAAAATAGATAAAAGCTATGCATTGTTTATTAAAAATGCTGCGATCAAAGCAGAATGATACAAATAGCGCGATAAGCAAAAGGTTGGACTATTTAACATGTCCGGTCCAGGGGCAGGCCGCGGAATTGTATGCAAAACAGGTATACTGCTCGTGATAGAGACCACCTGGGAGTTCCATAATGCGGCATGGCTTGTCTACTTCCCTGGTTCTTGCATCGTTTGTGCTGCAGTTGAATTGCCGAACAGGTCGTCCGAAGAATGCAGTCCTGAAAGTAAGAGAAAATAAAGAAATCGGCAGCCCCTAGTGCAGTTTAAGCCGTATTTCGGGCGTGCCGTAATAGTGCCCCTCCCCTTGTGCCCATGGTATTTCAAGAGCGTAGTTATGTATGCGAAGCACTGGTTTTGCTATATCGCGAGGGCTAGGGTTGGGGCCGCATTGCTACGCCTGCTCAAAACGTGCCAGGTGGTCTTGTTGTAGGTTACTCCGGGCGCACTTGACAGTGTCCGGCCTTTTAACGGCCGGAATGGATAACTGCCTGAAGAGGCTGCTTTGTACTTCCGCTGCGAGGGCCGCCGTGTGCTCCTCCGTTCGGAGGGAGCGTTCGGTGTTTCCATTGACCGTGATTACTCCTCGAGCGATTGGCATCTTGAGCTTAAGGTATGCATAGTGCGGTACCGCATTGAACTTTGCAAATGCGGTTCGCCCGAGCAGTGCGTGATAGCCACTGCGGAACGAGACTATGTTGAAGACTAACTCCTCGCTTTGGAAATTATCTGGAGATCCGAAGACCACTTCAAGTGTAACTGATCCTGTACAGTTGGCCTCTACACCTGGTATGACGCCTTTGAAGGTCGTTTTGGTGGGTTTAATCCTTCAGGGATCTATGCCCATTTTCTGCACTATATCCTGGTAAAGCAGGTTCAGGCTGTTGCCGCCGTCCATAAGGACTCTTGTGAGATGAAATCCGTCAATAATTGGGTCTAGAACCAATGCGGCGAACCCGCCATGACGGATGCTAGTGGGGTGGTCCCTTCGATCAAAAGTGATCGGGCAGGAGGACCATGGGTTGAACTTTGGGGCGACTGGCTCCATCGCATATACGTCCCGTAACGCACGCTTCCGCTCCCTCTTGGGGATGTGGGTTGCGTATATCATGTTCACCGTCCGCACTTGTGGGGGAAAACCCTTCTGTCCACTGTTGTTCGGCGGCCGGGTATCCTCCTCGTCATCGCTACACAGCCCCTTGTCTCTATTTTCGGCATTTAACTTGCCTGCCTGCTTGAACATCCAACAATCCTTGTTGGTGTGATTGGCTGGGTTTTTGGGGGTGCCATGTATCTGGCACAAGCGGTCGAGTATTCGGTCCAAACTGGACGGGCCCTGAATATTTCTTTTGAATGGCTTTTTCCGCTGACCGGATTTGTAGCCTCTGAATCCGGCATTGGTTGTCGTATCCTCGTTGCTGTCACTGTTAACGCGGCGCTTTTGCTTGTTCCGGCGCGACCTGTCACTTTTGTCCATGGTGTCCGAATTACCAAGGTTCTTGGTCAAGTGTTTGCTACGAGCCAACCAGTTGTCTTCTCCCGCGCAAAAGCTGGTCATGAGCGTCGTGAGTGCTGCCATAGATTTCGGCTTTTCCTGTCCAAGGTGCCGGGCAAGCCACTCGTCAAGGATATTATGCTTGAAGGCTGCGAGGGCCTCTGCGTCCGGACAGCCGACTATTTGATTTTTCTTTGTTAGGAACCGTGTTCATAATTGCCTGGCCGATTCCTATGGCTACTGAATTATGTGGCTTCGTTCATCGGCGTCTGGTGGTCGCACATAAGTTCCCTAGAAGTTGTCAAGGTATGCGGCTTCTAGGTCCTCCCAAGAACCGATTGATTCTGCCGGCAAGCTGTTAAGCCAATGTCGGGCTGGTCCCTTAAGTTTGAGTGGGAGGTATTTGATGGCGTGTAGATCATCGCCGCGGGCCATGTGGATATGAAGGAGATAATCCTCGATCCATACCGCAGGATCTGTTGTGAAATCATATGATTCGATGTTCACGGGTTTGAAACCCTCAGGGATTTTATGATCCATTACTTCATTTGTGAAGCATAGTGGGTGTGCGGCTCCTCTGTATTGGGCTATATCACGACGCAGCTCGAACGAGCTTTGTCTATTGTGTTCGGCCCGGCCGGATTTATTATATCCGTAGTGACGATCACCGTCACGTGCCGTGGGGTGCCCGCGCGATCCGTAGATTGATCTTGTTTGCTTCGCCTTGTCCTCCTATATTTTTCGCAGGTCTGGCGCGTTTTCCCGTGCCTTAAAATGTTTTGAGCGGCGCCGGGGTGCGGCTTGAGTGGAGGGCCGAGAGGCCTCTCTATCGCGGCCATGAGGTGGCCGATCGGCCGTATCATGCACTGGTGATGTAGGTTTAGGTGCTTCCTTTTCTAATTGGGGTAGCAACCTGCGCTTCGGGTAGCTCTTGGAGGGGCGTTCGAGTTCATATTCTTCGGCCGCAAGGACTTCAGTCCATCTGTCGGCTAGCAAATCTTGATCAGCTCTAAGTTGTTGCTGTTTTTTCTTGAGGCTGCTTGCCGTGGCCATAAGCCTGCGTTTGAAACACTCTTGTTCGAATGGATCCTCTGGCACGACGAATTCGTCGTCGTCGAGGCTTGCCTCGTCTTCGGAGGGATGCATATAATTATCGTCCTCGACCTCCCTGTCTGCCGCTCTATCATGAGGGCTGGCTTCTCCATCTTCATGTGCTGAATCTTGCTGAAGGGGGTGTTCTTCAGCGCTATCCGGGGTATTATTATCTCTTGTGCCGGAATCACCGGTTTTGCTTTGGCGGGATTTAGAGCGGCGCCGCTGACACCGGCGCTTGGGCTGTTTCTTGGAGGGGTCATCCCCCGCCGTTCCATCGCCATATCCTTCTTTTGGGGTATCCACCATGTATATGTCATACGATGAGGTGGCTTTCCAGTGCCCTATAGGTGCTGGTTCTTGATCGTCTCCCGCATCGGCGTCCATACCGTTGATGTCTTCGGAGTCGAAGTCGGGTATGTCGATTAAATCATCGACAGTGGCTACAAAGTGGGTTGTGGGTGGGCTTTGAATTTCTTCGTCGTCCGTATCCCAACCTTGCTGACCGCAGTCCGGCCAGGGCTCTCCTGATAAAGAGAGAGACTTTAATGATTTCAGAATGTCGCCGAAGGGCGAGTGCTGAAAGATGTCCGCGGCGGTGAACTCCATGCTCGGCGCCCAATCGGATTCGATCGGCAGGGGCGCGGAGGGATCGGAGTCCGGCGAGGAATCCGGCCCCTCGGAATCACGGGCCTTGCGGAGTGCGGGGCTGGTGTTCGGCTCGATCGCCGTTGGGATCGCAGCCCCCGAGGCGGCGTCCAACCACTCATCCTCGATCGACGCAGTTGGTTCCGAATCAAGGGTCGGAACCGATGCGTGTGCGGCCTTCAGGGCACCATTCGGTGGCAGAGCTAGATCATGCCCATCGCGACAGTGCGGCGCGCTCGGTTGTGGCTCGAATCCGTCGAAGATCAAGTCCCCGCGGATGTCAGTCGTGTAGTTTAAACTTCCGAATCTGACCTGATGGCCAGGCGCGTAGCTTTCGATCTGCTCTAGATGGCCGAATGAATTGGCCCGCAGTGCGAAGCCGCCGAAGACGAAGATCTGTCCGGGGAGAAAAGTCTCACCCTGGACTGCATAGCCATTGATGATTGGAGGAGCCATCGGGCCTGAAAGCGACAGCACAGAGGAACTCTCAATGAAAGCACCAATGTCGGTGTCAAAACCGGCGGATCTCGGGTAGGGGGTCCCGAACTGTGCGTCTAGGCGGATGGTAACAGGAGACAAGGGACACAATGTTTTACCCAGGTTCAGGCCCTCTTGATGGAGGTAAAACCCTACGTCCTGCTTGATTAATATTGATGATATGGGTAGTACAAGAGTAGATCTACCACGAGATCAAGGAGGCTAAACCCTAGAAGCTAGCCTATGGTATGATTGTTGTATGTTGTCCTACGGATTAAAACCCTCCGGTTTATATAGACACCGGAGAGGGTTAGGGTTACACAGAGTCGGTTACAATGGTAGGAGATCTAAATATTCGCATCACCAAGCTTGCCTTCCACGCCAAGGAAAGTCCCTTCCGGACACGGGACGAAGTCTTCAATCTTGTATCTTCATAGTCCAGGAGTCCGGCTGAAGGTATACTCCGGCCATCCGGACACCCCCTATTCCAGGACTCCCTCAGTCGTTTTTTTGTCATACATGTGCTGTCGTAGAAGTGTTCCATGCCATTACCAAAATTATCATCACGGAAGTGTCCACTTCCATGACAATAAATCGCGCGTCACAGAAGTGCTTTCGTCAAGGGTGACCGACACGTGGCATCCACCGTAACGGAACGCCGTTAAGCTATCGAGTCAGGTTTTGGATCCGATAACCCGTTAACAGCCCCGACCAATGGGGATTTTCCACGTGTAAAATCATCATTGGCTGGAGGAGACACGTGTTAACTCATCCAATGGGCGAGACGCGCCTGTGCTATGTTGACACGTGGACCAGCCCATCAGGTCTAAATGGGCCGGCCCAACTGAAGGCCCACAAGATTTTGCGGACCATAATGTGCCGGCCCAGCTAAAGGCCCATGAGATTTTGCGGACCATAATGGGCTGGCCCAGCTAAAGGCCAACAAGATTTTGCGGGCCATAATGGGCCGGCCCAAGTAAAGGCCCACAAGATTTTTTTGTGCCATAATGGGCCGGCCCAGGTAAAGCCCAGAAGATTCTTGCGGGTCATAATGGGCCGGCCCAGGTAAAGCCCCCAAGATTCTTGCGGGTCATAATGGGCCGGCCCAGCTAAAGGCCCACGAGATTTCACCGACATTAATGGGCCGGCCTAGCTGTAGGCTCACAAGATTTTGTGGACCCTAGTAGACCGGCCCATTAACTGCCTGCCATGTTTTGGGCCAAATGTTGGCCCATATTTGATTCGGTCCATTAATGGCCTGCCACGCTCCGGGCCTAATAGTGGCCCATATGAGATCCGACCCATTAAAGGCCTACCACGTTTTGGGGCAAATTACGTCCCAGATCAGGTCCGGCCCTTTAAGAGGCTTTGGGCTCAATTATGGCCCATATCAGATTCGGCCCGTCAAGTGGACACTATGCTTTTGGGCCCACCTGCTAAAGGCCCACTTAGTAATTCGCCTGATATTAGTTTTGGCCTGTTAAGGTCCCGTTTAACATTTCGGCCCTATATTAATTTCAGCCTGTTAAAAGCCTGTCATATAGTTGGGCCTAACAAGGGCCCGGTTTGCATCCGGCCTGCTCGCAGTCGATATCTGATTGGGCCAAACAAGGACCGAGGCAATTTTTCGGCCTATTAAAAGCCCGTGATTTGATTCGCACAATCATGGGCAGGGGTTCATTTCGGGCTGTTGCCGGCCCGTGAGATGATCGGCACGTTTCAGGCCCAACCTACATCGTGATTGCATGACAGCCCGATTATGTATCATAATTTTACGGTTTGGTCGGTTGCGAAGACAGGATATATATACAGTAAAATAACTGCAGCATCGTGAATAAGAAAAAAGCTATACTATACAATAAAGAAATTACGGCATATTACATCCACTAGGCATCAAAGTTCGCCACTATGATAATAAAGCACAAGAAGACAGCAGATTACATACACTGGGCATCAAAGATCGCCACCAGTGCAAATAAACACGCCGACAAAATAATATACAAAACCGACAATACTTAAATAGAGTTCAAGAACGGTTAGCCCTGCTGGGGAGCTACAGTGCATGTAGTTGAGCAAGATGATGAGACTGCGCTTGTTCAACACTTATATCTTCCTCACTCTGAAAGATAAACAAGCAGACAGATGACAGGTTTTGCACATAAAAGTATCAGTGCTGACTATCCATCACATTTCTTACTGACGAATAAACTGACACAGTTTAAATTTGCATTAACACAATATGGTATTGTTCAGGTCAAGACATGGCAGGAAATGACATTGTGAAGGAGTTGGCAGCTTCACGACACCACTGGATTACATATCAAGAACTCATAAGTATCCATAGTTAGTGTGATGTCAATTTATACCATTTCAGATTGGCAAATAAAGAGACGGTTTAAATAATAGTAGAATGATATGACACTGTTCATAGTTAAGACATTGCAGAATATAACATTGTGCTGTAGTGGGTAGGTTCACCACACCACTGGATTACAGATGAAGAACAGAAGCATACATGCAGTGCAAAATAAGATCACTTGCTCTGTATAGTTTAATTTACATGGTATGAAGAAGGAACTTGGTTGTACAACTGAAAACTTAAACTGAGAAAGGACGAACTTTTGTTTATGAACTACATATAATAAACTTTAAACAAGCAATTTGATGCAAACACCAAAAATAAACAGTTGTTGCAGTCATGCATAACCAAATATATACAACCAAGTTTGAACGCTTGAGATGGAAAAACTTACATTATTGGTGAAGACAGCCTCTATAAAGGCCTTGTCCATGCTGATGGGGGGGGCAATTCAAGAAGTTTACCACAAAATCTTCTTCAAAAGCATTGCCTTTATTCTACATTTTGTTAAGAGTAAATATAGATGTGATAATATACGAAAAATGGAGAATATTTAAGATAAGATGAAGAGTGATGCTACATAACCAAGTAGCTATAAATGTAAGTTGAGCGATACAGGCCAAAGGTATAGCCAAGAGCAATACACAGCTAAACTTCTTCAGTACCAACCTTATCGTAAGAGTAAATATAGATCTGATGTGTTGAAAATGGAGGGCAAAGGAAAAGAAGCTGTAGAGTGATGGTACATGAACACCTACCTGTCATTATAAGTACACTGATAAAGGACAACATGTACTTACAAGAACAAAGCAGAGCTAAAAAAACATTGGCATTGGATATATTCTACACTAATGTAACCATTCATACAGATCAGATAATTTGGAGCGAACAATTGATAAGCAAGCTATCATGCATACTGTTGTCACATAATGAACCAGGTATGTATGCAAGTACAGTCATACAGGACAACAGGTACTAACAAGAGCAAAGCAGAGGGCAGCATATTTGCGATATCCCGTCGTTCTTGTCAAACTGGAATTCTTCTTCTAGCAGATTTCCTGCAAAAAAGATCTGTAAGGCACATGCGGAAAAGTAGTTCAAATTGTCAAGTGATTTCATAGACAGTACCTCATCCTGGGAACGAGACCAGTGCATAACAAGGTTTTTCCATTCAATGTCTTCTAAATTTAGCACAAGAGACTTCACCGGAAATTCGTTTATAGACTTGCCATCAAAGTGTGATTTCCTCAGCTAACACTGATACTGCTGCAATGCTTCCTTGAAAAGCACAAGCAAGCTTTGCTCGTCATGACTATCCAGATTGACCCTCGCCTAGTTACAACAATGTAATGTAAATCATTGATGTGTTCAAGCAGCAGAAAACAGGAAAATAATAACCATGAATAATAGCACTTACACGTAAGTTGGACAGGAAGATGTGAAAATGGTGTTTGTCTTCACAATAATTGCCAGGACCCCGATCCTAAGCCACATCGATCCAGCATGTAACACATCATATCACTTTGTGGCCTCACGCACGGTACTCCCACGGGTGCCACCTTACCTGGCCCAGGACCGTTTGCGCCTTTTGGCTGACGTATATGATAGTGTCGCTAGCATCCATATGACAGAGAACCCGGGCCGACATGGCTAGTCGTGAACCCAAGGAGGCACTAGCCCATGAGGACATGCATACATGAATCACATCGAGCATGTCAGTCAACAACGTATAAATCCGGGCTGTAGTACTGGGCTAACAGGACTCCGGTAACCCGGGCTGTAGCAGGCTAGGCAGGACTCCGGATAACACCGCGTGACATTTCCCCGAAGGGACAAACACAGGACCGACGTGAATCACATGCCGGCCAGTCGAGTGTTCCAAGCAGTAGTGCTGGGCTAGCAGGACTCCGGTGAACCGGGCTGTAGCGGACTACTATCGCTTAGGAAGCACTAGACTACATTTCCCCATAAGAGAGGCTGCCAAGGATAAACAACTAGATAGTCGGATCCCACACATAGCAAGCATTTCAATCATACACACAATATGCTCGATATGTGTAGATACAACATGGCATCACAACAAGACTCTACGACTCAAGTATTTATTCATTAGGCTCCGAGGAGCGAGATATTACAAACATGGGTCTCATGACCCAACATTCAGAGCATACAAGTCAAAGCACATGCGGAAGCTCAACATGTCTGAGTACAGACATATACAAATGAAAAAGGCTGAGAAGCCTGACTATCTACCAGATCCTGCCGAGGGCACAAGATCGTAGCTGAGGTATCAAGCTAAACGTCGAAGTCCAAGCGGTACTACTAGCGAGACTGAAGTCTCTCTGCAAAAACGTAAAATAGGAAAACGTGAGTACAAATGTACCCAGCAAGACTTACATCAGAACTAGCTACATATGCATCAGTAACAATAAACGGGGTGGTGGAGTTTGACTGCAGCAAGCCAGCTTTGACTCGGTGGCTATCCTGAACTACGATTGCAAGCAACTCTTTGAGGTGGCGCACACGAGTCCACATATTCACGATATCAATACACCACTATGGATCCGCTCCCGTCTCCCTACGAGAACGCCATCCATAGCACTCACGCTTATCTTGCGCATTTTAGAGTATCCACTTCCACTTGTCTATGAACTGTTATAGGCAACCCAGATGTCCATTACCGTGGACAGGGCTATTCGAATAGATGATGTCAACCCTTCAGGGGTGTACTTCTTCACACACGCTCTCACCACTTACCACCATGTACACGTCGTGTATCTCGGCAACCTTCAAGCGGAAGCCTGGCGAGGGTGTCGGCCACAGCCTACCTAAACACTCAAGTCTCTAGTCCAGGTTTATCGCCTATTCAGGTTCCATCCGCAGGGAGTCCGGCCGAGGTTTCCACATACGGCCCCGAACGATGTGAGCAGGGTTCCCGAGACACCAAACGGGCGCCCCGTACACCGTGCCACGTGCCTACCGCAACACAGCCCACCCCGACGGTCAGCGCTGCATGCGGCCCCCAGCATACTACAAACACCAGAAACTACTTTGCAACTCCTGGACAGAGGACAAGGGTGATCAAAAAGCCGAGAGGGTCCATTGGTTTCGGGCCCAATGCGTGGTAGTAACTGTTTCATGGATCCCAAACAAAGAACTCAGTTCCTGAGGACGGCTTCAATGAGACAACCCACCATGTACTCCTACATGGCCTCCCACCGCTACCTTTACGAAATCGTATTCACACACTTAGCTCACACACAGTAGGACATGTTCATCACCATTCCAATTCATTCCCGATGAATCAGACCCGACTCAACTCTAAGCAGTAGCAGGCATGACAAACAAGCATGAATGAGTAGGCACATCAGGGCTCAAACAACTCCTAGTCATGCTAGTGGGTTTCATCTATTTACTGTGGCAATGACAGGTCATGCAAAGGATAAAGGGGTTCAGCTACCGCAGCAAGTAACAGATGAATCGTTGTTGTCCTAATGCAGTAAAAGAGAGCAGGAGCGAGAGAGTGGGATTGTATCGGAAAGAACAAGGGGGTTTTGCTTGCCTGGCACTTCTGAAGATAATATAGTTCTTCATCGGTGTCATCGAACTCATCGTTGAAACCACGTCTATCGAGAGGGGGCAATACCGACAAACAAGGAAGAAACACAATCAATGTCATGCAACAATATGATGCATGAATGTGACTTGGCAATATGCTGTTGATTGGCCTGATGCAACTAGCAACAAGTTAAATGGAGTTGGTTTGAACACTAGGTTCAAATTCAAACTCCATATGCTTTCTTAAATGCCATTAAATTGAATTGCTCTAAACAGCAACTTTAAGTTGTTCCAACATGCATGAAAATGGTACAGATCGATAGATTGCATTTTTCTGATCATTTTTCATATATAAATTGTTTCATTCTGAGCTACGGTTGAATTTCTATGATTTTTGGAAGTTTAGGAAATTTTCTGGATTTTTCTGATTAAGAATAAATCCAGAAAATGTAATATTGCGTCAGCACTGCGTCATTGTGACGTCAGCTGGTCAACTGGGCGGCTCCAGGTCAACCCGACCGGAAGGGCCCACTCGTCAGTAGTTAGTTAACTAACTAAGGTTAGTTAGTGTTAAACTAATGCTAATCCTAGTTTGGTTAGTGGCCTGGGGCCCACACGTCAGTGACCCAGGGGGTCAACTGGGCCCACCCGGGGTCCACGGTCAGCAGGTCAAACCTGCCGGCGTCGAGTCGCCGGCGAGGCCGAGATGGCGGAGAGCGTCGGAAATCGCTCACAGGCGACGGTTTTGGGCGTGGGAAGGCTCTACGAGGAGCTGCTGCTCGCGCGCATCCAACGGTGGCAGGGGGAGGGCGCGAGGTGGCCAGAGTTGGGCATGGCGACGACCTCGGCGATGGCCGGAGCTCGGGTGAGCTCGGGATCGAGGCCACAACGTGTAGAAGGACGGGGTGTTGCGCTAGGGAGACGCTACGCGAGGCGGCGGTCACAATAGGCACACCGGGGTGACCATTGGGTCACCGGAGCTGCGTCGGCGACGAGCTCAGGCGGCGGCAGTTCTCGGTCGTCAGTGAAGTAGCAGCTACGGCATGCAAACGAGACAAAAGAGGGGTGTTTTGAGGGAGAGGCTCACGGCGGTTGCAGCGGTGCAGACGGCGAGCTCGGAGGAGGTCCGGGGCGGTCGGGGCGGTGAGGTGGATCTCCGGTGACCGAGGAGGAAGAAGGGGTCAGGGACGGTGCTCGGAGGAGTCCGGCGTCGCTTGAGTTGGTGGGGAGGACGAAGACGTCGTGGCGGAGCTCGTGGGCATGTCGAGGGGCGAGGAGAAGGTGGTGGATGCAGCTACGGCGAGCGGCGGCCACGGGCTCCGCTCGGAAAGAGAGCAGAGAGGGGAGGGGAGAGAGCTGCGAGGAGGGGAGAGGTGGAGAGGGTCGAGGGGAGTGCGTGGCATTCACAGCCGCGTCGGGGAAGCGGCGGGGAGCAGGAGGTGGCGCGGCGCGTCGCTTCGCACGCCCGGCACGCGCCCTGCGTCTGACTGGCGCAAGTTGGAAGACGCCTCTGCCCCTGGTGGGCTGGGCTGTCTCACCGGGCCGCCAGCTGGCCCGGTAAGTTCTTCTCTCTGTCTCTCATTTGTTTCTGTTTTCTATTATGTTTCTCTGTTTTGGTTTAGTAATAATGCTAAACTATTTCATAAAATCCTGGAAATAATTATGGGTGCTTTCTGAATTATTCCAGTGACCCTTAACAATTTCCAACATTTTTGGAGCATCTAAAATATATATAGCATTTAAAAAGCCCCAATTCAAATATGTTTGGATTAATTCAAGGTCCAAATGTCCTGCAAAAATGTGAACCATTTTTGGTAGATGCTTGCACCTTGATCCAGAAATGATGAACATTTTTAAAGGGCATTTTGAAATCATTGAAAAAATATTTTGGTTGAACCTATTTGAATTCCTTTTGATGCTAGGGTTTGAACATCCCCAATTCAACTTTCAAAGAAATTTAGACATGATGGATGGATTCTTGTGCAACTATTTACAATCAAATTCTAGGGCTGTGACAACTCACCCCCACTAAACAAGAATCTCGCCCCGAGATTCAAGTGTAGGGTAAGATGAAGGGGGAACACAAGCTAACATAATCTTCACGATCTAGGTTGCACTTCATAAGAACGTTGACACGATGACCATCCTTGTCTCGATGTCTTGCTCTGAGAACTCCAACTAACATGACAATGAGAGGAAAGGGAAAACTCCAGAGAGATCGATCTTCTCGAAGATCGAACAACTCAGGATGACTCATCGAGTGAGACATTGAAACATCTCTCGAGCTGAGACACGAAACACATCAAGAGGGATGGAAGAACAAGCGACGGGGTTTGATTTGGTGGGCAACAATCCCACGCTTAGAAAGATGGTGGATGGTATAAAAGTGGCGAGGAAATAATTGCCATGATCCCTGAGGGAGTCCTGGGTTAGGGGGTGTTCGGATAGCCGGACTACATCTCCCGCCGGACTCCAGGACTATGAAGATACAAGATTGAAGACTCCGTCCCGTGTCCGGAAGGTTCTTTCCTTGGCGTAGAAGGCAAGCTACGCGTGCGGATATTCAAGATCTCCTACCAATGTAACCGACTCTGTGTAACCCTAACCCTATCCGGTCTCTATATAAACCGGAGGGTTTTAGTCCGTAGGACAGAATCATCTTCATACACAATCAAACCATAGGCTAGCTTCTAGGGTTTAGCCTCCTTGATCTCGTGGTAGATCTACTCTTGTACTACCCATATCATCAATATTAATCTAGCAGGAGTAGGGTTTTACCTCCATCGAGAGGGCCCGAACCTGGGTAAAACAAAGTGTCCCCTGTCTCCTGTTACCATCCGACCTTGACGCACAGTTCGGGACCCCCTACCCGAGATCCGCCGGTTTTGACACCGACATTGGTGCTTTCATTGAGAGTTCCTCTGTGTCGTCACCTTTAGGTTCGATGGCTCCTTTGATCATCAACGGCGACGAGGTCCAGGGTGAGACTTTTCTCCCCGGACAGATCTTCGTCTTCGGCGGCTTCGCTCTGCGGGCCAACTCGCTTGGCCATCTAGAGCAGATCGAAAGCTACGCCCCTGGCCATCAAGTCAGGTTTGGAAGCTTAAACTACACGGCGGATATCCGCGGAGACTTGATCTCCAACGGATTCGAGCCACAGCCAAGCGTGCCGCACTGTCGAGAAGGGCATGATATAGCTCTGCTCCCGAACAGTGTCCTGGAGGCCGCATACGCGCCGACCCCGATCCTTGATTCGGAGCCCGCTGCGTTCATCGAGGAAGAACGGTTGGACGTCACCTCAGGGGCTGCAACGTTAAAAGCGATCGAGCCGAACGCCAGTCCCGCACTCCGCGTTGCCCATGACTCCAAGGAGCCGGATTATTCTCCGAACTCCGGGCTTTCCAAGCCCCCGCCGATCGAATCTGATTGGGCGCCTATAATGGAGTTCACCGCCGCGAACATCTTTCAGTGCTCACCTTTTGGTGACATCCTGAATTCTTTCAAGTCTCTCTCTTTATCAGGAGAGCCCAGAACGGATTATGGTCTGCGAGGTTGGGATTCGGACGATGAAGAAATTCAAAACCCACCCACCACCCACTTGATAGCCACTTTCGAAGATCTGACTGACATGCTTGACTTCAGCTCCGAAGACCTCGACGGTATGGACGACGAATACGGAGACGAACCGGAACCAGCACCCACAGGGCGCTGGCTATCCACCACAAACAATGACGTACTCATGGTGGATACACCGGAAAATATTGACAATGAGGAAAAAGGGGGCGAAAAGAAGGTTGAACCCTCCGGGAAGCACTCAAAGCGGCGACGTAAACGCCGAGCTAAACCCCGCCTCGATCAAGACCCCGCCATAGAGCAGGACGAATCGGCAGGTGACGAACATGCCTCAGAACAGCCGTGTGAACACCGCAGCATGGATAAAGAAGACGAACAGTCTTCCCCCTGTCATAACCAAAATCCAGACGGTATCACGCCGGATAAAAGCATGGAGCGGAAGAATCTCCAAAAAAGACTAGCTGCCACAATACGCAGCCTAAAAAAGCAGAAGCAAAAGCTAAAGACGGCGGAAAATGCACTCACGACGAGATGGAGCAAAGTAATCAAGACCGCAGACAAATACAGCGGCAGCCGCCGCACCAAAAGCTATCCGAAGAGAAAGCTACTGCCCGAATTCGATCAGGAGGCCCTAGAGCCCCCAAGTGTGGAAAATAACAAGGCTGTGCGGTCGGATAGACGACCTACCGGCCACCACAAAATGGCAAACGGCACCGCACACAATGCGGCATGCGACCCAATTAAAGATTCGCATCATGCCCCAGCCAGAACCATTTACGGACAAAGGAAGCACGCTCCCATGAGCAATGTAGATAATACACCATCAGAATCCGGCGCAACCAAATACAGGGGTGCCGCACACCCCCTATGCTTCACCGATGAGGTTCTGGAATATGAATTTCCAGAGGGGTTTAAACCCGTTAACATAGAGTCATACGATGGAACAACAGACCCCGGAGTCTGGATCGAGGATTATATCCTCCATATACATATGGCTAGAGGAGACGATCTCCACGCCATAAAATATCTACCTCTTAAGCTCAAAGGGCCAGCTCGGCACTGGCTTAAAAGCCTTCCTGACAATACAATCGGAAGCTGGAAAGAGCTCGAGGACGCTTTCCGAGCAAATTTTCAAGGGACCTACGTTCGTCCCCCGGATTCAGACGACCTCAGTCACATAACTCAGCAGTCCGGAGAATCAGCTCGGCAGTTCTGGAACAGATTCCTCACTAAAAAGAATCAAATAGTGGATTGTCCGGACGCCGAAGCCCTAGCGGCTTTCAGGCATAATGTCCGAGACGAATGGCTAGCCAGACACCTCGGCCAGGAAAAGCCAAGAACAATGGCCGCACTCACAAGCCTCATGACCCGCTTTTGCGCAGGAGAGGACAGCTGGTTAGCACGATGCAGCCCCAGCGACCCAAGTACATCAGAAATCAGAGATGGAAATGAGAAGCCGCGACGACATAAGGATCATCGCCGAATCAAAAAGAAAAGTCTGAAGAGCACGGCAGTCAACGCCGGATTCAAAAGCTCACAGCACAATCAGACAGAGCCAACCCCTCAGGATAACAGGGAAGATCCGTCCAGCCTAAAAGGAATCATGGACAGGACATGTCAGATACACAACACTCCTGGGAAACCTGCTAATCATACCCACAGAGACTGTTGGGTTTTCAAACAGTCCGGAAGGCTCAACGCCGAACACAAGGGGATCGACACACCTAGCGAGGAAGAAGACGAACCCCAAAAGCAGCACACCAGGAAGCAAAAGAACTTCCCACAAGAAGTCAAAACAGTGAACTCACTTCACATAACAAGGCATGAGGCACCCGCAAAGGTTCGCATATTCAATCCTAAATCTCAGGCGTCTCGCCACTGGTCATTAAAGCCAATAACTTTCAATCAGCTAGATTATTCTCGAAATGTCAAGCATGCGGGCCGGACCGCCTTGGTACTCACACCAATAATAGACGGATTCCAGTTTACCAATGTCCTTATGGACGGGGGCAATGGACTAAACTTGATATATCAAGATACAATTCGCAGCATGGGCATAAACCCAACAAGAATCCATCACAGTAAAACCTCCTTTCAAGGGGTAGCACCCGGCCCGGACACCCATTGCATGGGTTTTATTCGGCTGGCAGTCATATTTGGCTCCGGCAATAACTTTCGTCGCGAGAAGCTGATCTTCCACATAGTCCCGTTTTCAAGCCGCTATCAAGCACTACTGGGACGAGGAGCCTTCGCGCGCTTTAATGCAATACCGCATTACGCATCCCTCACGCTAAAGATGCCCGGTCCTCGAGGCATCATCTCTTTGAAGGGAATGCACTAAAATACGTCTCCTCCAAAAGGAGGATTGCACGGCTGCCTAAACAGCCGCACAATAAAATAGCCTCGCCGTCCAACAGACCTTTTCGATATAAGTCACAGAAGGCCATGGCCCCGGACTCCATGAGTTCGGCAAGAGCCCCCCATCATCGTCGGCTCACTACGCCATACAAGGGGCTGCACACAGAGACAATAATGCTCGACTTCATTCATTTTTATTTTTTATTATTTTTTTTGTCCCGCACGACCAATTTTAAATTTAAATTCCTCTCTTTCACAGATGAATGTCGTACGGCGCCCGTCCAGGACACGGCACAGCGGAGACACAGGCGTAGACGTGCAGTAGGGACCCGCCTAAAGGATTCTTTTTTAGATTAAGGCCCTGCGTAAACCTTTTTTACTGTCTCTTGCTGTTATACATCCCCTGGTTCATTTTACCATAACCAAGGAGGAGACTGGCGTCTTGGCATGTGGCCACGCCAGAATTATTGCTCGTACCTGGACATGAAGGGCTTTTTTCTTTCTTTTTATATAAAAGGGGGAGGGTGTTGTTCCGCACACACCCACAAAGACCGAACACCTTAGGGAGTGTTCGGCGTCGCGAGTTTTGGCACTATATGCATCAGCTCCGAGTCATGATTTTGGTCACATGTTGGGTTGCCCGGCTCCTGTGTTCGGCCACCTTACGTTCCGTTCTGTCGGCTAAGGTGGCTCCAGGAGAACTACTGCGATTGCGCCCCGGTTCGACCGGGCGAGCGCCTCAGTAGAGAAAGCCGAAAACCGACTGTCATGATGTAGCGAGAGACTCCACTCGATGACTCATAGGGGTTTATCGAACTCCTCCGTTTTGACGAAGGGCCACTTCCCGGTCAGGCTAGCATGCATCCCGAATTCGGATGAACGCAGTCGCCATTCCTGGGCTACCTAAAGAGTCCCACTGTCAAGCTCCTATGGCTAAGTGAAAGTGTTAAAGCATTATAGTCCGGATTGCCTAGCCCGCTGCGCTATCACCTCCTTTGTAGGACCAAGACGTTGGGTTAAGTGTGATATAGCGTTTTCAGCGCGCACCCCCGCACTATGTGCGTGGGGGCTGAAGCCAACTACTGCAATCTTTCAGAATTTATATATATATATTAAAACGGCCGCACAGGAGAGGTTTTTATTACTTGAAGGCACAAGTCTAAAATACGCCATCTATAAAAATACGGATCTATGCTTACATATGCTGTCATAACGCATCATCTTTCGAACACTGCATCTCAATTATACGAGTGCCCGCGAGGACCTGCTCAAAAAAGTGTTCGGCAGGATTTCGGCCTTCAGCCGAATCACGAGACGCAACAGCGGTAGGATCCATATCTGCCCAATATGTCTTAACTCGGGCAAGAGCTAGCCGAGCACCCTCTGTGCACGCTGACCTCTTCAAAGCTTCTACTCGAGGCACCACGTCAAGAAATTGCTGCACCAAGCTAAAATAGCTTGTCGGTTTCGATCCGCCTGGGCATAAGCGATCCATGGCATACGTCATGGCGAGTCCGGACAATCTATTCAGCTCGGCCCATTGGGCCAGGCGATCGTCCACCGCAAGTGGACGCCTTGGATTGGTGAACTGCGACCAGAAGAGTTTTTCCACTTCACGATTCTCCTTATCCTGAAAGTGTCTGGTCGCATCGGCAGCACTAGCCGCCAAGTCCAGGTAGATGTCCTTCACACTCCATGCTCGGTCCAACAGGGCAAACCTCGAATCACAAAATTGTCTCCGCAGCAAGAAGGGCTTTCCATCCGCAATCAGTCCGGCTTGACGTAGCTCTTCCTTTGTCGCTCTCACCACAGAGCGGGCGTCCTTGAGGTCAGCAACGGTTTTCCCCAAATCCGTCTGCCTGGCTCGGCCTTCCTCCTCAAGATATCTGCAACGGTCAGTAACACTTTTCAACTCTATGGCAATATTAGCCATCTCATCCCTGCTTCGGCAATGGGCAGCCTGTTCGGCCCGCAGCTCTTCACGGGCTCTCAAGGCAGCTGCATCGCTTCTTCTGGCTTGGCTCTTTGCTTTGGCAAGTTCGGCCCTAAGTCCTTCCACGGCTGCCGCACCATCTGCATCAAGTATACACACGGTAAGACTTTGACCTAGATCTCCTCTTACTAACAATTGCCATGAAAAATCAATACCTTGAGCATCATCAAGCCGCTGGTTAACCAGCGCGATGTCGGCCTCTGCCTCGTCAAGTTGCCGCTTCATTTCGGCAAAATCTTGAGTCCGGCTCGACCCCGGACAATTAGCCGCCTACATATACAGACGCCATTTTAAGGACCTGGGATTAAGATCCTCTGCGTGCCGCACATCTTTGCGCCACACGGAGTCTCAGGGGCTACTATCTACACAGGACGCATGTTATTATGCGTATTTAACACTAATGTCCGTTATTTGAAACGTACCTCAAAACCCGCCAATAAACTCTTGACGGCCTCGTTCAGTCCGCCTCCTGCGGCTGCAATTTTTTCAACCACCGTGTGCATCAACACACGATGCTCTTCTGAAATAGAAGCTCGGCCCACCAGAACCTTTAGCTCCCCCGGCCGAACACCAGTTGGCGCCGGACTCGTCCCACGGCCCTCTTCGGAGGCCGGGCATGGAGAGCCTTGTGGGGTCATGTGATCGTCTTCTGCCTCTGGCAGATTTGGAGAGATCCTCTGCGATGACACTTCGACGTCGTCCGCCTTGTCAGGCGATGCAGAAAGAGGAGGCGTCCCGCTCTCCATCATCTCCGGAAGGAGATCCCCCGACGATGAGTTCTGCTGTGAAGGGTCGAGGTCCGAACTACAAGGCAAAGTTTCGGTCAAACACTTTTCAGGTATAAAGCAAGGATTTCTCTTAAGAACAATTCCTTTTCTACTTATGGCTCGTTGGAGAACCGCTCCCCTTGCAGACTCAATTCGGCCGAGGGGCTCCTCGGCGACGGGTCCTCTGACATGGATTCCTTCCCCCGTTTTGAAGCTTGGACTTCCGGGTCATCAGTGGTGGCCCTCTTCTTTCCCCTAGGAGGGGAACTTTCAATTCCCCCCTTCGGAGTAGCCTCTCTTGAAGAGGCCATGGTTTCCTTTTCGGTCCCCTTATCTCCCTCCAAAGGCACTACCTCTAGCATCCTGACTAGCACGGGATCCAGCCTGGTTTCGGGAAGGGGAGCCGAACACCGGATCAGCTTCGCCTTTGCTATCCACTCCTGCTTAAAGGAAGAAATGCTGTTAAAAAGCAAGTAAAACTATGCGGATAGAAGGTCCGAACACAAGGTCACCCACCTGAGTATCCGGGCGATTGCGGCTTAGGCCAGCATCCTCGGTCAGGTCCGGACTCGCTTCTTGCAATCCGAAGAACAGTTTATGCATCTCCTTAGGCATTACGCCCATAAAATTTCGGAGAACTCGCGGTCCCTCTGGGTTGAACTCCCATAAGCGAAGGGGGCGACGTTGGTCGGGCAGTGTCCGGCGAATCAGCATGACTTGTGTCATCTTGACCAGGTTGAGGCCTCCTTCCAGGAGATCCTTAATGCGGCCGTGTAGCAGAGGAACATCTTTGGGCAAACCCCGATCTAATTCCGTATTGATCCACGATGCTAACCGTGGGGGGGGACCCGAGCGAAAGGCCGGAGGCGCCACCCACGTGGTGCCCCGAGGAGCGGTAATATAGAACCACTCCCGTTGCCATAAGCCGAGCTCCTCTTGAAGAGCGCCTTCGGGCCATGGAGTGTCGGCTTTTCTTTTTATAGTGGCACCTCCGCACTCTGCATGGCGCCCCTCGATTATCTTCGGTTCTACTTTGAAGGTCTTGAGCCATAGCCCGAAGTGAGGGGTAACATGGAGGAATGCTTGACACATAACTATGAAAGAGGAAATGTGGAGGATGGACTCTGGAGCTAGGTCATGGAATTCCAGCCCGTAATAGAACATCAGCCCCCTTACAAAGGGATCCGTTGGGAAGCCTAATCCACGGAGGAAATGGGAGATAAATACTACGCTCTCGCATGGCTGAGGGCTAGGGATCGCTTGTCCTTGAACAGGCAGCCTGTGCGGAATCTCGCTGGTCAGAAATCTAGCTTCCCTCAACTTTGATACGTCCTCCTACGTGACAGAGGAGGGCATCCATCGACCCTGAAGATCAGAACCGGACATTGTTGAAGGTTCGACGCGCCTGAAATTTGGGAGCCTAAGGTGTTGGAACTCGAGGCGACAGGCGAGCTCGTTTTGGGCATAGAAGAGGGGACGGGGCCTTGGTCTCTTTATAAGAGGCGGAATACCAAGAGCCCTCCCCGTAACCGTCTTGGACTAGCCTTGAGTTAGGCAGGGCATGCTAACAGGCACGTTTGGGTTACCCACGTCCGTATTAATGAGAATCCCGTTAAAAGGGGCGCACGATCTCTGCTTCGATAAGACGTGCCAAGGAAACCGCCTCGTTAAACGTATAGCGGTGGAACAGTAAAAATATTCCGTACAGAAGGCTTGGCCGCAGTGTTATGATGCATAGCGGGATACGTCAGCAGATTTAATTTGTGTTAATATTATTCTCTATATGGCAATACGTGGAAAACTTGTTTTGCAGAGCCGGACACTTTTTTGGTGTTATTCATCTTCTTGAAGAACTTGGAGGAGGAACCCGCCTTGCAATGCCGAAGACAATTTGCGCGCCGGACTCGTCGTCATTGAAGCCAGGTTCAGGGGCTACTGAGGGTGTCCTGGATTAGGGGGTGTTCGGATAGCCGGACTACATCTCCCGCCGGACTCCAGGACTATGAAGATACAAGATTGAAGACTCCGTCCCGTGTCCGGAAGGTTCTTTCCTTGGCGTAGAAGGCAAGCTAGGCGTGCGGATATTCAAGATCTCCTACCAATGTTACCGACTCTGTGTAACCCTAACCCTATCCGGTGTCTATATAAACCGGAGGGTTTTAGTCCGTAGGACAGAATCATCTTCATACAAAATCAAACCATAGGCTAGCTTCTAGGGTTTAGCCTGCTCGATCTCGTGATAGATCTACTCTTGTACTACCCATATCATCAATATTAATCTAGCAGGAGTAGGGTTTTACCTCCACCGAGAGGGCCCGAACCTGGGTAAAACAAAGTGTCCCCTGTCTCCTGTTACCATCCGACCTTGACGCACAGTTCGGGACCCCCTACCCGAGATCCGTCGGTTTTGACACCGACAATCCCGTAACGGGGCACCTTGGGAAAGGTGTCTCGTAGAATTATTCCCTTAAGTGGCAAAACGAATTACTTTTGATACAGAGATCATTGGAACTCTTCTCACCAGCCTGAGGCAATTTACGAATGATCGTTTGACGGAGCTCGAAAAAATGACGTACTTGGGCTAGAATGGATGATGTGGACTACCTTGTTGAAGACAATGCAATGGATGACTTTTGCTTATCACCGGATACGGATGGGACCCATGACAGGGCCACTGTTGACGATGATCCTGAACAATAATTACTGAGAAGTGCGGCCCATGGAATTTTGGAACAATGGGGGTGCGCGCTGGGGACAAAATGCAATGCTGGGAATGATTCTGGTAACTGGAATAACTCAACGAGGGTGATTCCACCGTTTGAATGGTTATAGCTTAATCGAGGAAACCAAGAGCACAAGAATCCTTAGGAAGCAACTTCTATAATAAGTCGTGCGAGATCCTCATGGAGAAGATGGTCAAATAGTTCAATCAAGATACTATAATGATAGATCTTCCGGCTAGGTGTGTCGGTCAGACATCAACCTTGTCGGGACCTACATCATAGATCTTGGAAAAGTTCCAACCATCATATCTGCCTGAGATTCAGATCTAGTTGGTAACAGGATAACCCAGACCCATCAAGTCTAGAAAGAAACATGAAAGTTTGCAACACAATTCGACGAGATGGCGTTGCAGGATTCCCGGGAGATGAACTATGATAGCAAGCTCCAAAGCATGAGCTGGTTCTGCTACAAACCTGTGAACACGCTATCCAAGACAAGCATGACCACGTGGTAGTCTTATAAGCACTACCGAGTTCAGGTGGGCAACCATCATCGAGGATATCGAAGTCCTTGTGCACTTATCGATGAACTTCTTATCCTTGAGCAAGTCAATCAGTGGCTTGGTGTGCTAGGAACACATATAGAATGGAGGCGGCCAACCTATCAAACCACAGAGTACTTCGCACATATGCGTGACTAACTTGGGATGATTCCAGAGGAAACAAAACAAACCTTTCTCAAATTCATGGCGGCAACTTACACCAAATGCACATGAATTCGAGGAAGTCACTTCTTCCATCCAAGCATATGCTTCATGAACGGAACATGAAGGCATTGCTTACAAGTTTCCAATACTAGTGTAATGTTCAACATGAACCATGGGGAGACAAAATGCTGCTGATGGGCTCAACAACAACTCATCGGAATTTCCATATCACTGGACTTCCACCATTGTGTGAACACGGCGATAGCATTAGCCAGACCAAAGGATGTAATGGTGTATCCTCGAGGGATCAACCACGAGTAAGACAACATTACGAACATCGTTGGTTCTGATTTGACTTGACGATAGCCCATACTCAAGTCAAAGTTTTGACAAGGCAATAGATCGAACAACTGATCACGAGGACCAATCGATGAAGAAATCATGCATCTACAACAAACACACAACACAAGATATCCCTTTGGATATGAGCTAAGTTAGACAAGCTTTTATCTTCCAACTCTCCAAGTTGTTGTTTTGCTTGACCAACTAGCTCAGGGGTATCCAACACAGATTCTTGGAGAAGGGGTGGTTTGTAAGAAACCAACTTGATCACGAGCTCAACATAGCGGTCAGGTGACAACCTGGTGATACTTCCGAGAAGATATTCGGAAAATCACGAACCACCGATATGTTACTAAGCTTGAGAACAATCTTGCTTCTCAGAGCAAGACGATATGATCAAATAAGCAAGGGTTGAATAATCCTAACTTATTGATCAAAAAGTGCACCAGAATAAGGACTAGGTAGCACAGTCTATCCTAGAATGATGATTCAATAACCAACACGCTAAGAGTGAAACTATTGTCCATTTACTACGAAGCAACATGGTTGCTAGAAGTATTAATTTCATACATCATGATTCACTTGTCGGTATTCCGGTTGCGACATCACGAAATCGAGGAGTGAATAATGATGGTGAGAAGTACCACCACGTCAAGAATTCATAAGGGAAAGTGCAATTCTCATGATAATCCTGACATAAGGAGGCAATACTCCAAAGTAGAACAGAACAAAAGCAGGATTGGCATTTTGATCTGCGGAATTCAACTGCTTTGACCCATTCCTAGATATTGATGAGGTACTGGAGTTTGTATCTCCTAGTCATTCCAGAATAGAATGGCTTGACATACCACAAGAATAATAGGCATCGATGAACACGAACGCACAACTATTCCTGACTATCAATTGATAGACTAGGGTTGGAATATAGCTGAGGAGGGTCAACTCAAGGAACATATAACTTTCTGAGTTGTGGATGCATAGATTAGTATGTCGAACCAAGTTCAACAGTTTTCTTCCGGATGACCCGTGCAGAGAGGTAGGACTGGCAGAATCACAATTATGAATGGAGAACTCCTCAAGAGTACTCTGGTTGTGATCTTTTGGTTCAAAGAACTTCTGCCTTAATGGTTCATGGTATTTGGAAGAAGGAGATACCACGGACCTCGAGGACTAATGCAAATGTTACTAATATCCTAAAGGAACTAGCAAACACTATCGACATGAGGTAGGTAGGGTGATTCTCGGGTTCGAAACCCAGGAGTAGAATACCTACTACTAAATGGCATCACGGGATGCTTTCGAGAATAATGGCCAGAATCATCACACCGGGAACACAAAACATGGCTAGTTTACTAGGTGACTCCCTAAGACACCTGGGGTCATAATAATAGTCCAACATATATGTCAAGCCAATGGAGTACCTCGCAGACTGGTGGTGTGCTTAATCTGGCCCAAAGGAACATCGAGAATGGAAGGAAGGGATTTGCAAATGCATCAGATTATTTCGAAACCTGGGATGACTCGGACAGCATAACGACTGTAAATGCTCGAAAATGATTTGAGACATCCTGCAAAATGATGGCATAGCCACTCAACATCACAGTAACAAGGTTCCGAGACCAACTATGAACACACGGAAGTAGTAGAAATGGAAAAGAGGCTTGAACTCAACAATCTTAGGCAACTACGGTTTAGTAACACGTCATCCTGAGAGATAGATGAGAAGGCCTAGTTCTAAATCCCCGTAGAAGAGAAGAGGATGACTCAGATCAGAAGGCATAAGGTAAAGGAGTAAAAAGAGCCTGATGTTCCCTTCCACAATCAATTCCCTTACATAACTAAAGCATTTCTAGACATAACTTCGACCAGTTTGGATTGGTAATCCTACAGGCAGTCAGGCTCTGATACCAATGCTGTCAGGACCCCGATCCTAAGCCACATCGATCCAGCATGTAACACATCATATCACTTTGCGGCCTCACGCACGGTACTCCCACGGGTGCCACCTTACCTGGCCCGGGACCGTTTGCGCCTTTTGGTCATGTATATGATAGTGTCGCTAGCATCCATATGACAGAGAACCCGGGCCAACATGGCTAGTCGTGAACCCAAGGCGGCACTAACCCATGAGGACAGGCATACATGAATCACATCGAGCATGTCGGTCAACAACGTATAAATGCAGGCTGTAGCACTGGGCTAACAGGACTCCGGTAACCCGGGCTGTAGCAGGCTAGGCAGGACTGCGGATAACACCGTGTGACATTTCCCCGAAGGGACAGACACATGAACGACTTGAATCACATGCCGGCCAGTCGAGTGTTCCAAGCAGTAGTGTTGGGCTAGCAGGACTCCGGTGAACCGGGCTGTGGCGGACTACTATCGCTCAGGAAGCACTAGACTACATTTCCCCATAAGAGAGGCTGCCAAGGATAAACAACTAGATAGTCGGATCCCACACATAGCAAGCATTTCAATCATACACACAATATGCTCGATATGTGTAGATACAACATGGCATCACAACAAGACTCTACGACTCAAGAATTTATTCATTGGGCTCTGAGGAGCGAGATATTACAAACATGGGTCTCATGACCCAACATTCAGAGCATTCAAGTTAAAGCACATGCGGAAGCTCAACATGTCTGAGTACAGACATCTACAAATGAAAAAGGCTGAGAAACCTGACTATGTACCAGATCCTGCCGAGGGCACATGATCGTAGCTGAGGTATCAAGCTAAACGTCGAAGTCCAAGCGGTACTACTAGCGAGACTGAAGTCTCTCTGCAAAAACATAAAATAAGCAAACGTGAGTACAAATGTACCCAGCAAGACTTACATCAGAACTAGCTACATATGCATCAGTATCAATAAACAGGGTGGTGGAGTTTGACTGCAGCAAGCCAGCGTTGACTCGGTGGCTATCCTGAACTACGACTACAAGGAACTCTTTGAGGTGGCGCACACGAGTCCGCATATTCACCATATCAATACACCACTATGGATCCGCTCCCGTCTCCCTACGAGAACGCCATCCATAGCACTCACGCTTATCTTGCGCATTTTAGAGTATCCACTTCCACTTGTCTATGAACTGTTATAGGCAACCCAGAAGTCCATTACCGTGGACACGGCTATTCGAATAGATGATGTTAACCCTGCAGGGGTGTACTTCTTCACACACGCTCTCACCACTTACCACCATGCACACGTCGTGTATCTCGGCAACCTTCAAGCGGAAGCCTGGCGAGGGTGTCGGCCACAGCCTACCTAAACACTCAAGTCTCTAGTCCAGGTTTATCGCCTATTCAGGTTCCATCCGCAGGGAGTCCGGCCGAGGTTTCCACATACGGCCCCGAACGATGTGAGCAGGGTTCCTGAGACACCAAACGGGCGCCCGGTACACCGTGCCACGTGCCTACCGCAACAAAGCCCACCCCGACGGCCAGCGCTGCGTGCAGCCCCCAGCATACTACAAACACCAGAAACTACTTTGCAACTCCTAGACAGAGGACAAGGGTGATCAAGAAGCCGAGAGGGCCCATTGGTTTCGGGCCCAATGCGTGGTAGTAACTGTTTCATGGATCACAAACACAGAACTCAGTTTCTGAGGACGGCTTCAATGAGACAACCCACCATGTACTCCTACATGGCCTCCCACCGCTACCTTTACCAAATCGTATTCACACACTTAGCTCACACACAGTAGGACATGTTCATCACCATTCCAATTCATTCCCGATGAATCAGACCCGACTCAACTCTAAGCAGTAGCAGGCATGACAAACAAGCATGAATGAGTAGGCACATCAGGGCTCAAACAACTCCTACTCATGCTAGTGGGTTTCATCTATTTACTGTGGCAATGACAGGTCATGCAAAGGATAAAGGGGTTCAGCTACCGCATCAAGTAACAGATGAATCGTTGTTGTCCTAATCCAGTCAAAGAGAGCAGGAGCGAGAGAGTGGGATTGTATCGGAATGAACAAGGGGGTTTTGCTTGCCTGGCTCTTCTGAAGATAATATAGTTCTTCATCGGTGTCATCAGACTCATCGTCGAAACCACGTCTATCGAGAGGGGGCAATACCGACAAACAAGGAAGAAACACAATCAATGCCATGCAACAATATGATGCATGAATGTGACATGGCAATATGCTGTTGATTGGCCTGATGCAACTAGCAACAAGTTAAATGGAGTTGGTTTGAACACTAAGTTCAAATTCAAACTCCATATGCTTTCTTAAATGCCATTTAATTGAATTGCTCTAAACAGCAACTTTAAGTTGTTCCAACATGCATGAAAAAGGTATAGATGGATAGATTGCATTTTTCTGATCATTTGGTTAGTGGCCTGGGGCCCACACGTCAGTGACCCAGGGGGTCAACTGGGCCCACCCGGGGTCAACGGTCAGTAGGTCAAACCTGCCGGCGTCGAGTCGCCGGCGAGGCCGAGACGGCGGAGAGCGTCGGAAATTGTGACACCCCAAAAAAATTTTGGCCTTGTTTTATTAATTAAAATTTTTGCCAGGACTTAAAACCTTTATTTTCTGAGCTCCCTTTTGATCTTTAACCTTGTCATTATGGAGTTTTTCCCCTAAGTGTAAACTTTTCAAATATGTTATTGGACTTGTTTAACCTCTCTGGAAAAACTTTACTTTTATCAGTACAACTAATTGCACAATTAATTTGCTTGATCTTCACTTTCTTGAAAATGGTTTTTCAAGGTTAAACGGCCATATTTGAACTACAACCATTTGATAGATAAACTTAAAATTCCCACAAGGATTTGGAGATGTCATGTGATGTTATTAAATAACTTTTATGCAAAAACATCTTTATTTCATGAAATATTTTGAGCTCTACACCCTTTTTTCTTCTCTGCTCCAGTGGGCAATTTTGCACTACTACCCATTTAAATATTTTCTTCTAGCCTCTACCAAAATTATGGGATGTTAGTAATATCATATGATTCAACTTTATGCAAAAACCCAGTGATGTTATTTGCAAATTTTGAGTGAATCAGCATCATCTTCATTCTGGTCCAGCCCTCTGATTTCTACTGCAACCCTATTATTTCTTGCTCCAGTGGCCTTGTGTTTTCTCATGCTCATAGTCCTCCCTACCAAACCCCTAAGTCCAGGAGCATGCACCCTTTGGGGCAATTTTGGTTCATGAAATGATGCCATTTATTTCCTGTCCAGAATTGAAGTTTTGTAAAAATTGCACTAGCAAGTTCCTCATTTTGTCCAAATGACCTCACCACCCTCTTGTGCATCCAAGGAGACACTGATCTGGATATATTGACCACTCCAAGGAAGGCCTAAGTGCCCTTGGCATTTTGTCAAACACCTCATGGGCATGATCTGTTTTGGCATGAATCTTTGGTTGCACTGTGAACCAGATCCCCTGACCAAACCAGCGTGTCCACTGATCACCTTGCAAGCCCAAACCTAGACCTGCTAAGTCCCAGCCTCACCCGAGACCTCTATCACGCCCTGGCTTTTCGTCGAGCAGGTCTCGTGCGTGCTCCGGACGCGCCCAGAGCGCGCCAATTGCAGCCGCGTGCACTCGAGCCGCCGCGTCTCACCCGCACCCGTTCCGGCTCGTGACTACCTGCAGCTAGCTGCCACACGCTTGCCGCCTCACCACTACACGCCAGCCACCCCTGGCGCCCTACAGCGCCACTGCCAGAGCGTTTTGGCGGCACGCCGGCGTGGGCCGACAGCTTCTGCTCCGTGCAGCGCCGCCCAAGCCACCCCGGCTCGCCACCTGGCCCCTGGCACAGCTCGAGCTCATCCGTGAGAGTGTCCGCTAGCGTTCATCGCCGCCACGACGCCCTGCACGCTACAGAGAGGCGGTTCGCCGGCGTCCTCATCCACCGCCGCGGAACCGACCTCGTCGCCCTATAAAAGTACGCCCCGAACCTCCCAAGCACGCAGGCGACTCCAAGCCATCCCCCTAGGACCCCCTTTGGGCAGCCAATCGACCCGGGAAGGTCATCTTCCCCATCTCCGGCAGCTTCGGCCGCCTCCATGGCTTGAGCTCTCACAACTCCACCAGGGCCTCCCCCACCCATTTCTCTCCACCAGGAACCCCCTCACACTCCCGCAAACCTTTCCCATTACTCGATTTCGATCGGGGCTCACTACGGGAGAACTTTCACTTTACCCGATGGCCGCCGTCCGCCGCGAAGCTCGCCGCCGGCGACTCACTCAACCCCCGCCAACAAAGCAACCACCGGAGTGACCGCCTTGGTCTCCGGATCCATCCAGACCCTCTGGAACCCGCGGGGAGCCGCCGTTCGCCGGCGACGACCACCGTTACCCCGCCTCCATTCGGGCAAAGGAAGGGGAGGGAGGGATAGACCGGTCAAACCTGACCAGTGGGCCAGGCGGGCCCACTGTCAGTGAATCCCGAGCCGTCCGCGCTGTAATAAGTGAAAGCGCAAAATGCCCAGTACGTATTTTCTACTTAGAAGGCGTATTTTCCCCCGAAACGTTTTCTTTTCTGTTTTATTTTTTTTAAACAGATTTTTTACCACAACTTTGACTGCCTATAACTTTTAAAATACAACTCCAAATGAGTTGATTCTTTTTCCTACCTTCCTCAAATTTGATCCAGTTTATTTTAAGATTTATTTGAAAATTTTCCAAAACCACTTTTTGTACTGTTTTGAGATGTGTGTTAATTCAAATATATTTTAAATAGGATTTTGGAAAGAGGGAAGAAACTTTTAAAAGTTTTGGAGAGCACCTCACCCTTCCACAACTTAAAGGCAAGCATCTTGAACCCTCGCATAATATTTTTTATGTGTTGGTTGACACGTTTATAACACCACCTTATTTCGGAGGACTTGATATTTCATGTGACATAATCTTTTGCATGGAAGCATATCAGTGATTTCCTTGCTATTGGAAATAAATATAATTGAGATGGTAATCATCCTCATGTGCCTTGCATGCATGCCGGAAAGGAATCCGGGAAAGCCTCGGCCTTGGGTAGGCATGAGCTTGTCGCCGGTCACCGTCGGGACGGTTATTTCCGGTATGGCATGGTAAGGTATATTGAGTAGTGATTTTTGTTGGTTGAAATATTCTTGATATTCATGTCATGCAGGGAACTTATAAACCTCCTGAGTCGACCGCAGATCGAGTCTTGTTCCAGTAACCCCCATACTCGCCTCGTACTACCACTCGTCCCTGCCGCAGGTAGGGTACGGTTCAGTAAGTTGTCAACCCCTTCCCAGCACACACCATACAGAGAGGCCATGGTGGAAGATATCGGTTGTAGCCGGTAGGTAAGCCACCTGGTCAGGGGGCATGGGTGTTTCCGGTTGGGACCGAGAGGGGAGGCCACCCCTTAGAGCGCGCGATATAAATTTGATCCCATGCTACGCGAGGTTGTAGCCTCCCCACTTAGAGTTTTGCTTAACAAGTGTCGTGGGTGATTCCAGACACCGATGAGTTAAGCTGGTGTGTGCAAGTTAGGCGTGTTTTCAACTAAAAGACCATAGACGGAATTAGTCCGATGGACTAATGGAATCCGTTACTCGTGGGTAAAGAGTACACCCTCTGCAGAGATTAAACCTATTCGAATAGCCGTGTCCATGGTTAAGGATTACAGTCTGGAATGGGTCAAGTGTCGGTCTTAGTGTCGGTCTTCGGAGGTGAAACGGTTAAACCAGAACGGGAGTTACTACTTGAGATTTGTGATGATTATGATTATTACTATTGTTGAATAACCCGTGATATTATTGTTATCATCGAATATCTCTGGGATGGTTCTACCTCCGGGATATTCCCTATGATTATTTAATTTTAAGACCTTTATGTGGTGTCGCTCAGACGCCCGACTGTGGCATTTCTTTTAAAGCCCTTTATGTGGTGTCGCTCAGACGCCCGACTGTGGCATTTATTTTAAGCCCTTTATGTGGTGTCGCTCAGACGCCCGACTGTGGCATTTCTTTTAAAGCTCTTTATGTGGTGTCGCTCAGACGCCCGACTGTGGCATTTCTTTTAAGCCCTTTATGTGGTGTCGCTCAGACGCCCGACTGTGGCATTTCTTTTAAAGCTCTTTATGTGGTGTCGCTCAGACGCCCGACTGTGGCATTTCTTTTAAAGCTCTTTATGTGGTGTCGCTCAGATGCCCGACTGTGGCATTCCTTTTAAGCCCTTTATGTGGTGTCGCTTAGACGCCCGACTGTGGCATTTCTTTTAAAGCCCTTTATGTGGTGTCGCCCAGACGCCCGACTGTGGCATTATTCTTGTTGCATATAAATAACCTGCTTGCATGCATAACCGGTATTTCATTTGTGACTGACAGTGTGACCATTGAATATTTCAGTGCATAATTATCAAATTATATTATTCCCGTGTTCATAATGTTTGCGAGTACATTCAAAGTACTCACTGGCTTGTCCCTGGCTATTGTCTTGGCCAGATTGCTAGCTTGGAGAGGAGCGTTGCGATGACAGCCTCGGAGACCTAAGCAAAGGTGATAGCAGCCCCGCGAAGATAGGAGTTAACCTGGTCAGCTGTCCCCGTGGGAAATGGAGTCCCCTAGCCGTGGTGATCCACCAACCGCTTCCGCCCTCAACCACTAGAAACCATTTGTCGTACTCATAGGCCACAATGGTCTTGTACTGCATATTTTTGTACTTTTGCTTGGAATTTTTGTATCAAGTTGACGCCTCATCAGCTAACAGTAATCCTGGGGCTGATGACTTCGACGGCCATTTTCTGGAAATTAATGTTCGGAAAATGGGTCGCGACAGACTTGGTACAAGAGCCAGGCTGACCATTGGCTAATCCTATCCTAGCCAGGTCAATAAACTTAGGCATGCCAAACCACCGAGCCATAACCAAACCCACAACCAAGCTTCTCCTGCAAAATAATCCCACAGAGACCCGACACCTTTTGGCAGTCGGTGCCCAACCTACCAGCCTAGCCGTCGATCACGCGCCAGTGACCGGCCCCCCTAAATAGTCCTTTCTCGCAAGCGTGCGAAGGAAGACTCCGACCCCTTTTTCCTATAAAAAGGGCACGCTAGTCTCAACCCAGCACAGCCCGGCTGCTATCCCAAACCGAGCCGCAATGCCTGGTCCTTCGTGCACCATGAGACCACAGCAACCAACCTTGGAGGTTTTGTGACTATACTCGCAAACCTCACCCGTCGTGCCTATGCATTAGAAGAACCCCCCGAATATGTTGTGTACCAAGGGCCCAAAAGCGGTGAAAGCCGTCAATTCTGGGCCACTGTACACATCTACGGTAGGGGTCTCGCACCCGAACGCCCCTACAGGTTCACCGGAAGGACAACTTCCTTTGAGCCACAAGCCATCCAACTAGCTGCTCGAGAAGCTATAGTTCATCTCCGGCACTTGTCGCCCAGAGTTGACTGTCGCTCGTTCCACTACTACCTCAGGCGTGAAGGGTATGGCAGACCACCCCAAGTTGCCAACGGAGATCACGAGACAGATCCTGCATTGTTGCACCTGGTGCGCTATGTAAGGGCACTAGAGGAACTATGTGATCAGGTCACTATTGACCTAATCGCAGCTCGTGGGGAGCTAGTTCGTCGAGCCCCAGCGAGAGAAGAGGACGAGCCCAACACCGACAACCCAGTCGTGCTATTTGGACAACCGATCGAGCCCCTGAGGTCTACCCCAGCCATCGGCCAAGGTGTTGCGATAACCCCAGAAGTGCTACGTCGCATTTTGGGAACACACTCCAACGGAGTTGTGGCCAGCAATCCCTGAGATGGCCATCATCGCTACCCCGAGCCTGCAGCCCCTCAACCCACTCCAGTCAATTCCGACGGCGAGACCCGTGGAGAAGCCTCGACATCCACAAGGCACGCCCGCATGGATGTAAACGTGGTAGACTAAGTAACCCGAGCTATATCGAGTCCCAGTGTACCCTCTCTTTGTAATCGTGTGGCCTTGTATCTAAACGCTGCTTGTTGTCATGCCTCTGCTTTAATGATAACCTTGACTAAACACCCAGTACGCAGTGTGAGATTGCTACCCCTGGCGCAGCTACCAAAAACCTTCCCGACAGCCCCCACAGTAACAAGTCACCTCGGTGGAATAAGTGTATCTATGGCATTGACTTCGAATGCCGGATCAGAGCTGGAAATTTCATTACCCTTCCCCACGGTAAAAATGACCCAGCTCCGGTGCTATAAAAAGGCCACCGCGTGACCTTGCCAAGCACCTCTCACCTTGTGCACCACCCTCACAACCATTTCTTGCCATGCCGAGCCCCAGCATTCATCTGAGAACCCCAGATGCAACCCCGGGTAGTTTTGTCAAGATATTGTGGGATTTTACCTGCAGTACCATGGGCGCTACCCAGCCACCCCAGTACGAGCTGTTCAAATCGAGGATCACTTCTTCCACCTCGAGATATTGGGCCGCAGTGCACATCCCTCCCGTAAACTCAGCCCAAGACCCAACAGAGGTTTCCTTCGTGGGGAATTCTATGCCAACCCCACAGATGGCCGTGGAAGTTGCGGCTTACGAAGCACTTGCTCGTCTTCGATTCGCAGTACCTTATGCCAGCGAACGTGGGTATTATTACTTCCCGAGCCGTGCAGCGCCCGGAGGAGTAACATCGTTCCCCAGTGTGCGAATCGAAAGAGACCTCGTCCTGGCCAACCTTGTCCAGTATGTCATCGCTCAAGAGAGTTTGATCCAACGCGTGATGGGTTATCTCCAGAGCCTCGCAGATTTAAATCCTCAGATCGCCATCGGCAGATCACTGAGGCCCGACCAGGAGAGACACGTGCATCGGCTAGTCAATCCGCTTTCTCCGATATTGGAAGAATGTGTCTCAGTACCAGAAACATTTTCTCGGGACCCCATCCAGTTACCGTTTGCAATATAGACGTCGCTGCTACGCTATTTATTGCAACCTTTATTTGCGTGTTGTAACTTGTGCGTGGAGCTTAGTGTGTGCTTTAAGTGTGTTATTTTTGTTAATTTCGATTAATATGAGTGATTCTGTTGCATTACTGTTTTCTTCCGCGAATAATCCTGGAGTGAGACATCTTTTTCTGAGTCGATACTTCGGCACTTTCTCACGACGTGGATTAATTTAGTTCACGCAAGCACAACGACAACAGCTGACCCACAACCGCAAACACTCGGACACACACACGCACACCGTTTACAAAACTTTGCAACAGTGTTGCAGCTGGCTAACCCCTCTCCTAACCACTGTTAGCACCCGGCATCCCACCTACTCCTCGTGATCACCACCGCCGTGGAGAGCCAACACCCGAGCAGCAGCATCGCGACGATCATCGAGGATCATCGCGCACAGGAGCACGGAGAGCCCCAGCAGTGTCGCCAGCCCTCCGCATATCAAGATCGCGTACCAGTCCGGCATCGCCTCCACCATTAGAGCCTCGCCCGAGCTTCTGTAAGCAGTAATGGAGGAGGAAGTAGGGGGAGAAGCAAGGCCAGAGGTGAGGAGAAGAGAGAAACACCTCGGCCGTTTTATAGCTCGAGCTCGGTGCACGGTGGGTGAAGTCCACCAACGCCGCTCGTCGCCCGATCGCCGGTGTTCGGAGTCGAATCCGCAAGCAGTGCCGACAGCGCGCTGGCCCGCGAGGGGAGTGCACGCTGCTCCGGCAGCTAGCACGCCGCGCACTACCGCGGTACGGCCTAGATGCCCTACGCGCTAGACGTCGCCGGTGGAGAAAGCGCGAGAAAGCGCGCAGGAGAGAGGAAGAAGAAGAGCCAGAGGGAGAAGAAGAGGCTGACTGTGGGCCCCGAGTCCACCTGTCGGCCAGAGAGAGCACTGTGCTCCCGGGTACGACCAGCATATATTTAAATTTAGACTTTATTCTAAACTTATACCCAGCGTAGAAATCTCACGTTTTGTCCCGAACCGTAGATTTTTCCATGCAGCACCAATAGTTCACACTGTGGTTTTCATCACTTATTGCCCTCTTACTGTAGCCACATTTTCATTGCTTGCTATTTTTTTCTTAAACAACTTTTAACAAATCTCGAGGACGAGATTTTTCTTAAGGGGGGTAGTATTGTGACACCCCAAAAAAAATTTGGCCTTGTTTTATTAATTAAAATTTTTGCCAGGACTTAAAACCTTTATTTTCTGAGCTCCCTTTTGCTCTTTAACCTTGTCATTATGGAGTTTTTCCCTAAGTGTAAAATTTTCAAATATGTTATTGGACTTGTTTAACCTCTCTGGCAAAACTTTACTTTTATCAGTACAACTAATTGCACAATTAATTTTCTTGATCTTCACTTTCTTGAAAATGGTTTTTCAAGGTTAAACGGCCATATTTGAACTACAACCATTTGATAGATTCACTTAAAGTCCCCACAAGGATTTGGAGATGTCATGTGATGTTATTAAATAACTTTTATGCAAAAACATCTTTATTTCATGAAATATTTTGAGCTCTACACCCTTTTTGCTTCTCTGCTCCAGTGGGCAATTTTGCACTACGACCCATTTAAATATTTTTTTCTAGCCTCTACCAAAATTATGGGATGTTAGTAATATCATATGATTCAACTTTATGCAAAAACCCAGTGATGTTATTTGCAAATTTTGAGTGAATCAGCATCATCTTCATTCTGGTCCAGCCCTCTGATTTCTACTGCAACCCTATTATTTCTTGCTCCAGTGGCCTTGTGTTTTCTCATGCTCATAGTCCTCCCTACCAAACCCCTAAGTCCAGGAGCATGCACCCTTTGGCGCAATTTTGGTTCATGAAATGATGCCATTTATTTCCTGTCCAGAATTGAAGTTTTGTAAAATTTGCACTAGCAAGTTCCTCATTTTGTCCAAATGACCTCACCACCCTCTTGTGCATCCAAGGAGACACTGATCTGGAGATATTGACCACTCCAAGGAAGGCCTAAGTGCCCTTGGCATTTTGTCAAACACCTCATGGGCATGATCTGTTTTGGCATGAATCTTTGGTTGCACTGTGAACCAGATCCCCTGACCAAACCAGCGTGTCCACTGATCACCTTGCAAGCCCAAACCTAGACCTGCTAAGTCCCAGCCTCACCCGAGACCTCTATCACGCCCTGGCTTTTCGTCGAGCAGGTCTCGTGCGTGCTCCGGACGCGCCCAGAGCGCGCCAATTGCAGCCGCGTGCACTCGAGCCGCCGCGTCTCACCCGCACCCGTTCCGGCTCGTGACTACCTGCAGCTAGCTGCCACACGCTCGCCGCCTCACCACTACACGCCAGCCACCCCTGGCGCCCTACAGCGCCACTGCCAGAGCGTTTTGGCGGCACGCCGGCGTGGGCCGACAGCTTCTGCTCCGTGCACCGCCGCCCAAGCCACCCCGGCTCGCCACCTGGCCCCTGGCACAGCTCGAGCTCATCCGTGAGCGTGTCCGCTAGCGTTCGTCGCCGCCACGACGCCCTGCACGTTACAGAGAGGCGGTTCGCCGGTGTCCTCATCCACCGCCGCGGAACCGACCTCGTCGCCCTATAAAAGTACGCCCCTAACCTCCCAAGCACGCAGGCGACTCCAAGCCATCCCCCTAGGACCCCCTTTGGGCAGCCAATCGACCCGGGAAGGTCATCTTCCCCATCTCTGGCAGCTTCGGCCGCCGCCATGGCTCGAGCTCTCACAACTCCACCAGGGCCTCCCCCACCCATTTCTCTCCACCAGGAACCCCGTCACACTCCCGCAAACCTTTCCCATTACTCGATTTCGATCGGGGCTCACTACGGGAGAACTTCCACTTTACCCGATGGCCGCCGTCCGCCGCGAAGCTCGCCGCCGGCGACTCACTCAACGCCCGCCAACAAAGCAACCACCGGAGTGACCGTCTTGGTCTCGCGGATCCATCCAGACCCTCTGGAACCCGCGGGGAGCCGCCGTTCGCCGGCGACGACCACCGTTACCCCGCCTCCGTTCGGGCAAAGGAAGGGGAGGGAGGGATAGACCGGTCAAACCTGACCAGTGGGCCAGGCGGGCCCACTGTCAGTGACTCGCGAGCCGTCCGTGCTGTAATAAGTGAAAGCGCAAAATGTCCAGCACGTATTTTCTACTTAGAAGGCGTATTTTCCCCTGAAACGTTTTCTTTTCTGTTTTTTTTTAAAACGGATTTTTTACCACAACTTTGACTGCCTATAACTTTTAAAATACAACTCCAAATGAGTTGATTCTTTTTCCTACCTTCCTCAAATTGGATCCAGTTTATTTTAAGATTTATTTGAAAATTTTCCAAAACCACTTTTTGTACTGTTTTGAGATGTGTGTTAATTCAAATATATTTTAAATAGGATTTTGGAAAGAGGGAAGAAACTTTTAAAAGTTTTGGAGAGCACCTCGCCCTTCCACAACTTAAAGACAAGCATCTTGAACCCTGGCATAATATTTTTGATGTGTTAGTTGACACATTTATAACACCACCTTATTTCGGAGGACTTGATATTTCATGTGACATAATCTTTTGCATGGAAGCATATCAGTGATTTCCTTGCTATTGGAAATAAATATAATTGAGATAGTAATCATCCTCATGTGCCTTGCATGCATGCCGGAAAGGAATCCGGGAAAGCCTCGGCCTTGGGTAGGCATGAGTTTGTCGCCGGTCCCCGTCGGGACGGTTATTTCCGGTATGGCATGGTAAGGTATATTGAGTAGTGATTTTTGTTGGTTGAAATATTCTTGATATTCATGTCATGCAGGGAACTTATAAACCTCCTGAGTCGACCACAGATCGAGTCTTGTTCCAGTAACCCCCATACTCGCCTCGTACTACCACTCGTCCCTGCTGCAGGTAGGGTACGGTTCAGTAAGTTGTCAACCCCTTCCCAGCACACACCGTACAGAGAGGCCATGGTGGAAGATATCGGTTGTAGCCGGTAGGCAAGCCACCTGGTCAGGGGGCATGGGTGTTTCCGGTTGGGACCGAGAGGGGAGGCCACCCCTTAGAGCGCGCGATATAAATTTGATCCCATGCTACGCGAGGTTGTAGCCTCCCCACTTAGAGTTTTGCTTAACAAGTGTCGTGGGTGATTCCAGACACCGATGAGTTAAGCTGGTGTGTGCAAGTTAGGCGTGTTTTCAACTAAAAGACCGTAGACGGAATTAGTCCGATGGAATAATGGAATCTGTTACTCGTGGGTAAAGAGTACACCCTCTGCAGAGATTAAACCTATTCGAATAGCCGTGTCCATGGTTAAGGATTACAGTCTGGGATGGGTCAAGTGTCGGTCTTAGTGTCAGTCTTCGGAGGTGAAACGATTAAACCAGAACGGGAGTTACTACTTGAGATTTGTGATGATTATGATTATTACTATCGTTGAATAACCCGTGATATTATTGTTATCATCGAATATCTCTGGGATGGTTCTACCTCAGGGATATTCCCTATGATTATTTAATTTTAAGCCCTTTATGTGGTGTCGCTCAGACGCCCGACTGTGGCATTTCTTTTAAAGCCCTTTATGTGGTGTCGCTTAGACGCCCGACTGTGGCATTTATTTTAAGCCCTTAATGTGGTGTCGCTCAGACGCCCGACTGTGGCATTTCTTTTAAAGCTCTTTATGTGGTGTCGCTCAGACGCCCGACTGTGGCATTTCATTTAAGCCCTTTATGTGGTGTCGCTCAGACGCCTGAGTGTGGCATTTCTTTTAAAGCCCTTTATGTGGTGTCGCTCAGACGCCCGACTGTGACATTTCTTTTAAAGCTCTTTATGTGGTGTCGCTCAGACGCCCGACTGTGGCATTTCTTTTAAGCCCTTTATGTGGTGTCGCTTAGACGCCCGACTGTGGCATTTCTTTTAAAGCCCTTTATGTGGTGTCGCCCAGACGCCCGACTGTGGCATTATTCTTGTTGCATATAAATAACCTGCTTGCATGCATAACCGGTATTTCATTTGTGACTGACAGTGTGATCATTGAATATTTCAGCGCATAATTATCAAATTATATTATTCCTGTGTTCATAATGTTTGCGAGTACATTCAAAGTACTCACTGGCTTGTCCCTGGCTATTGTCTTGGCCAGATTGCTAGCTTGGAGAGGAGCGTTGCGATGACAGCCTCGGAGACCTAAGCAAAGGTGATAGCAGCCCCGCGAAGATAGGAGTTAACCTGGTCAGCTGTTTCCGTGGGAAATGGAGTCCCCTAGCCGTGGTGATCCACCAACCGCTTCCGCCCTCAACCACTAGAAACCATTTGTCGTACTCATAGGCCACAATGGTCTTGTACTGCATATTTTTGTACTTTTTCTTGGAATTTCTGTATCAAGTTGACGCCTCATCAGCTAACAGTAATCCTGGGGCTGATGAGTTCGACGGCCATTTTCTGGAAATTAATGTTTGGAAAATCGGTCGCGACAGAAATCTCCCACAGGCGACGGTTTTGGGCGTGGGAAGGCTCTACGAGGAGCTGCTGCTCGCGCGCATCCAACGGTGGCAGGGGGTGGGCGCGAGGTGGCCGGAGTTGGGCATGGCGACGACCTCGGCGGTGGCCGGAGCTCGGGTGAGCTCGGGATCGAGGCCACAACGTGCAGAAGGACGGGGTGTTGCGCTAGGGAGACGCTACGCGAGGCGGCGGTCACATTAGGCACGCCGGGGTGACCATTGGGTCACCGGAGCTGCATCGGCGACGAGCTCAGGCGGCGGCGGTTCTCGGTCGTCAGTGAAGTAGCAGCTATGGCATGCAAACAAGACAACAGAGGGGTGTTTCGAGGGAGAGGCTCACGGCGGTTGCAGCGTTGCAGACGGCGAGCTCGGAGGAGGTCCGGGGCGGTCGGGGCGGTGAGGTGGATCTTCGGTGACCGAGGAGGAAGAAGGGGTCGGGGACGGTGCTCGGAGGCGTCCGGCGTCGCTTGAGTCGGTGGGGAGGACGAAGACGTCGTGGCGGAGCTCGTGGGCATGTCGAGGGGCGAGGGGAAGGCGGTGGATGCGGCTATGGCGAGCGCCGGCGACGGGCTCCGCTCGAAAAGAGAGCAGAGAGGGGAGGGGAGAGAGCTGCAAGGAGGGGAGAGGTGGAGAGGGTCGAGGGGAGTGCGTGGTGTTCACAGCCGCGTCGGGGAAGCAGCGGGGAGCAGGAGGTGGCACGGCGCGTGGCTTCACGCGCCGGGCACGCGCCCTGCGTCCGACTGGCGCAAGCTGGAAGACGCCTCTGCCCCTGGTGGGCTGGGCTGTCTCACCGGGCCGCCAGCTGGCCAGGTAAGTGGGCTGCCAGGTAAGTTCTTCTCTCTCTCTCATTTGTTTCTGTTTTCTATTATGTTTCTCTGTTTTTGTTTAGTAATTATGCTAAACCATTTCATAAAATCCTGGAAATAATTATGGGTGCTTTCTGAATTATTCCAATGACCCTTAACAATTTCCAACATTTTTGGAGCATCTAAAATATATATAGCATTTAAATAGCCCTAATTCAAATATGTTTGGATTAATTCAAGGTCCAAATATGTCCTGCAAAAATGTGAACCATTTTTGGTAGATGCTTGCACCTTGATCCAGAAATGATGAACATTTTTAAAGGGCATTTTGAAATCATTGAAAAAATATTTTGGTTGAACCTATATGAATTCCTTTTGATGCTAGGGTTTGAACATCCTAAATTCAACTTTCAAAGAAATTTAGACATGATGCATGGATGCTTGTGCAACTATTTACAATCAAATTCTAGGGTTGTGACAATAATCTTCCCATGATGGGAATATATGCACGTAATCCCTAACAACATTGAAAGCATTGTCTTTTAAACTAGGAATAAATGGAATGGGGTTCCAATCTGCAGGAATTGGCCGTCTCTGCAGTTGGGATAGGTCTTCGGCCGGTGGACTTGCTGTACTTTTTGCTAGAGTGGGACTTTTCTGTGGTACAGCTGGTGCTATGGCAAATGAAATCGGTATACCTTTTGCTGGAGTGCAGGTCCTGTGTGGTGGGGCTAGTGGTGTGGCCAGTGAAGCATGGGTACAGTCTGCTGGAGTCGGTCCTACGTTTTGTGTCACTGGTTGTAGAGCCAACATAAGTGGGGTGTTGTCTGATTTCTCCGGCACCACCACATTTTTCAAGGACTTTGCTGGTGCTCCTTCAGGTTCGGCAATCACCATCTTCCTTTCTGATGTATGATGCACAAGAACAACATTTGAGTGGAATAACATGGTACGATGACAGATGGAATATGTATTGATAATGAATGGGCATGGCATCTCGACATATATGATGAGTAAACTAAGCAGATGGCGGTGCAACAAAGTAGAAGAAATGCAAGACAACATATGCAAGATACGCGCAATCAATAAAACCTTGCCAAATTAGAACATGCACCTTGATGGGTGAACAGGACAGGCCATCTGCCTTTGACTCCTCAAGGTTAGAATAGTCATTAGGATGATATTCTGAACAAGAATCAACAGGTGGTAAGCGTATGAGTTTCATTGCTTCTAGAATGGCACTCAATGCCTTGGTGCCAATTTTGTAAGTCATTGCAGTGTTCCATAATATTCTTCTGATGTGCGGATTCTGATATTCACTGTAATTGCGTATGGTATCTGAGAACCAAGAAAACATAAATAGTTGTGAGATTATCTTTGTAATGCAGATGATATTCTAATATAGGGGCGCCCCTGTAAACACTTGTGTGCTATCACCGGATTCTGATGAGAGAGCTCATGTGTGCTGTAATATGGTGCGTGCATTTATATAATCTGGCACAAGTACACAAAAAAAAAGGCTCCAGAAGTAAGGATAGCTGGCAGATGATAGGTTCATAATATACTGTATAGAGAGTTTATTGCCAAACCATGATAACAAGAGCACACAGCAACTAGGCAGATCATAGTGTACATAACAGGGGTACACCATAACCAGGATATATAAATCGGGAAACTGGAACTGGCTGGAAATTACGGTATTGTATTGCCGCTAGTAATTGGAAGCCTATCGAGCACGTACATATTAGCTCTATCAGCTATTGACTACAGATGTCCCTGCTCCCCTTCCTGAGAAGGAACATACTGTGCTTCCTATACAGAACACCGCACGGGTCGCCGGCCGAACCACCGGCCCCACCGCCTGTGTTCCTCCGCCACCCCCACCCCCACCCCCGCCCACAACCGCGTCGAGTTTTCTTCGTTCGACGAGGCCCCACCACCGCCCCCCACAACCACCATCCCCAACCGAGCCCCTTCGATCGCACCGGCGAACACCGGCGAGCTCTGAAAAATCGACTGACCCAATTTTATTTAGTCTACTGTGATTTAACTAGTGTGTAATATAAAAGGGGAAAACCATGAGCATTGCGAGTATGGTGTTGAGCGTGCCATGGCGGATCTGAAGGTGCAAACCGGACAAAGGCAACTTCGCAACCAAGACAAGAAATCAGAGTAAAGCAGTGGCGATCTATTTTCTTTCTGCGATAAATAAGTTGAGCAGATACGAAAGAGTACCACCTCTGGTGCGGCGCCGTGTACGCATCTGCTGAGAATTTGGCGGTGCTGCGGTAGCGATGGCTGTCGGCGGTGTGGAATCAGAACTAGGAGGGTAGACGGTGGCGGCAGGGCGCGGTGGACGAGACGGTCGTAGGAGCGGCGCCGGCAAGGTGGACGACGACGGGGATGAAGCGAGAGGACGGGATGCAAGGATCCCGGTCCGAAGCCGTGGATGAGAGAGGTCGATCTCTTGTAATGGACGGCGGCGTCGGGGTATCAGCTCCGGCATGGTGGAGGAGGACGGCGGTGGATGGAGTGGCGGACGGGGGCGGCGGACGGAGGGGTGGGGTGTAGAGGGTGTTTTGGCGCCCACGGAGTACGAATGGGGAAAAGGGAGGTAGAGAGGAAGGGGGGAACCATGTATTCAGGGCGCGCTTGTCTCAAATGCGAGGAAATTTACAAACTTAGCCCCCGTTTCAAATCTATCTATTATATAATTAAAACACAAGTAAAATAAGACACCACGTTCTTCCACATAACCGAAAATAATATAGGACGTTGATAAACAAAACTGACGGCTGAGATCTACTGATATTACGTTACATGAAAAAGTTAAAAAGTTATGTATATTGAACCGACACGTTGAAAGTGTAAGTTATGTATATTGAACTGACACGTTGAAAGTGCGTGCAAAGTTAAAAAGAAAGAGGCAACGTGCATTAAGAAATAAATCTGTGATAAAAAGAGGCCACGTGCAGTTAAAAAAGTAAGGAATTGTATAAGGTTTCCTATTCACGTCGTGGTCAGTTGAGGGACTCTTTTCTGTTGACATGATGCACACGTATATAGTAGTTTAAATATCCTCCGTGCGAGTCCCAGACTGCCTTACAAAACTTTTGGTGCATCCCGATTGCACGCCTGATCGGCAATGTCCACCAGCGCCCTAAAAATTCTTGCGTCGTTGTATCCCACGGACAGACTTTGGCTCCCTCCGTCCGCCGCTGATTTCTTCCCGAGCAGCCACTGCCCACTAGCCTTATAATGTAAGTAGCTTATATCTCCTGTTTACGACCTCTTTCCATCGCATGTCACGTGCGCCTGCTGTCATCTATCATCATCCCCTCTCCTATCCATAGGAAAAAGATTATAGGCAGACACGGACCAAATTTCATATGAGGATGGGTGCTGTCGTAAAGATGCGTCATGCATAGAGGTTAATCAAGGCGTTGTGAGACTGTAGCGAAGGAAAGAGCAGAGCGGCGTGGCTGCAACCATGGCAAGACGACCACCATGTATATGCCTTGCAAGCTGCAGCATCAGGAGCCTCACTACGACCTTGATGACACGAGGAGTACGGGATCAATTCCGAGCTGCTTCCGCTGCTCAACATGCCTTTTCCCTCTGCCCAGTTCAATCATCCCTTGCCCGTGTATACATGCCAATGGTTTTTTTTTTTCAGATGAATGTGGAGATTTGGTAATGCTTTACCGAAAAGAGCTAGGCCATGGCTATTTCCTATCCGATGATTATTGTGGAGAAAAATTTAAAACGGGATATAATTCTATGTGAGAGCTAATAGCATATCCTTGGAAGGAATGCCAAAGGTACTGAATTTATGTTACATTGCATGCCATATTGTACTCTAACAAAACAAAAGCTAATATTATCGTGTGCATATTTTTTCTACAGGATGTTGTGTGCACATTCTTATTTCTGCAAGTGAATGACATGGATTATTTTATACTCACAGTTACAGTAGCTGTGGTTGAGTGTGCACTGTTTTAGAAGATGCTATGTGCAAATCCTTATCTCTATAGGTGTCGGTGTACTAGAGTAGGGGTACCCTAGCATCCCGAACTTGTGCACGGGCAGTCGCAGCGTCCCACGGCAAGGCTTGCCAGGTGACTGCCAAGGACCTCCGTGGTTCCTTTGGAGCCATTCAAGAACAAAGTATTCAAGTCAAGGAAACAAGCCCCCGGCAAAAGGAGCTTGACGGGAAGGCCACTCAAGGCACAAGACCCCGGCAAGAGGAGCTTGCCGAGAAGGCTAACCACCATGTATATGCCTTGCAAGCTGCAGCATCAGGAGCCTCACTTCGACCTTGATGACACGAGGAGTACGGCATCAATTCCGAGCTGCTTCCGCTGCTCAACATGCCTTTTCCCTCTACCCAGTTCAATCATCCCTTGCCCGTGTATACATGCCAATGGTTTTTTTTTTCAGATGAATGTGGAGATTTGGTAATGCTTTACCGAAAAGAGCTAGGCAATGGCTATTTCCTATCCGATGATTATTGTGGAGAAAAATTTAAAACGGGATATAATTCTATGTGAGAGCTAATAGCATATCCTTGGAAGGAATGCCAAAGGTACTGAATTTATGTTACATTGCATGCCATATTGTACTCTAACAAAACAAAAGCTAATATTATCGTGCGCATATTTTTTCTACAGGATGTTGTGTGCACATTCTTATTTCTGCAAGTGAATGACATGGATTATTTTATACTCACAGTTACAGTAGCTGTGGTTGAGTGTGCACTGTTTTAGAAGATGCTATGTGCAAATCCTTATCTCTATAGGTGTCGGTGTACTAGAGTAGGGGTACCCTAGCATCCCGAACTTGTGCACGGGCAGTCGCAGCGTCCCACGGCAAGGCTTGCCAGGTGACTGCCAAGGACCTCCGTGGTTCCTTTGGAGCCATTCAAGAACAAAGTATTCAAGTCAAGGAAACAAGCCCCCGGCAAAAGGGAGCTTGACGGGAAGGCCACTCAAGGCACAAGACCCCGGCAAGAGGAGCTTGCCGAGAAGGCTAACCACCATGTATATGCCTTGCAAGCTGCAGCATCAGGAGCCTCACTTCGACCATGATGACACGAGGAGTACGGCATCAATTCCGAGCTGCTTCCGCTGCTCAACATGCCTTTTCCCTCTGCCCAGTTCAATCATCCCTTCCCCGTGTATACATGCCAATAGTTTTTTTTTCAGATGAATGTGGAGATTTGGTAATGCTTTACCGAAAAGAGCTAGGCAATGGCTATTTCCTATCCGATGATTATTGTGGAGAAAAATTTAAAACGGGATATAATCCTATGTGAGAGCTAACAGCATATCCTTGGAAGGAAAGCCAAAGGTACTGAATTTATGTTACATTGCATGCCATATTGTACTCTAACAAAACAAAAGCTAATATTATCGTGTGCATATTTTTTCTACAGGATGTTGTGTGCACATTCTTATTTCTGGAAGTGAATGACATGGATTATTTTATACTCACAGTTACAGTAGCTGTGGTTGAGTGTGCATTGTTTTAGAAGATGCTATGTGCAAATCCTTCTCTCTATAGGTGTCGGTGTACTAGAGTAGGGGTACCCTAGCATCCCGAACTTATGCACGGGCAGTCGCAGCGTCCCACGGCAAGGCTTGCCAGGTAACCGCCAAGGACCTCCGTGGTTCCTTTGGAGCCATTCAAGAACAAAGTATTCAAGTCAAGGAAACAAGCCCCCGGCAAAAAGAGCTTGCCGGGAAGGCCACTCAAGGCACAAGATCCCGGCAAGAGGAGCTTGCCGGGAAGGCTAACCAAGGCATCTCAAGGAACTTGCCGCGACGCGCCACGCGTCCCGGCAAGGCCCGGCGAGCGACAAGCTTCCGGACGCGACAAGACAACGACCGCGGCAAGGCGTTTGCCGCGGGAAGCGACCACTCTGTACCTGCGCTCCAGCACACCCACCAACGTTTCGCTCTGGGACCCTTCCAGGCGTACGTGGCGAGAGGTTGTGCAGCCAGGGGTACACTGTGGCAAGCCGCGCTGACAAGATCGCCATCGTGGCGAGCGGTGGCGCCCCTAACGGTCGCTTTTCTGCACTGTTTGGGCGACGTAGATAGGCATTTAATGCCCTTGTCCCCTGCCGCTAGGGTTAGGTATGACACACTTTACAAGTAGCTGTACCAACCGCAACAACTTTACATTTTTACCCCTGCCTACGTTGCCACCTGTCGGTGACCCATTGAGCATATAAAAGGAGGCCCATGCGCGACGTAGGAGGGAGGAGGACGAACAGAAGAACGCTCGGTCTCGTTAGCTGCTTGAGTGTACTGTAGCACTCAGCGCTCCCGAGCAAGAATCCAATACAAACCACAGATGCAGCAGTAGGGTTTTACGCATCTGTGCGGCCCGAAGCTGGGTAAACTGCTCGTGTGCCTCGCCTCGATCTGCTCTTCGTGCGACCTCCGCCCCCCGCCGAACCGAAAAGGGGCTCCGTCCCCATAGGTGCTCGTGGAGGCTGTTTCCCCGGCATCTTTGGCGCGCCAGGTAGGGGGCGTCGAGGTTGTGTGAACCTGATCCGGCGTTCACACGAGCTAGATCTTCATCATCTTCATCGACATGCCGCCGAAGAAGAAGGCTTCGGAGGCGGCAGATCCGCCCGAGACAGATCCACCGCCGCCGGAGCAAACGGCTGGTGGGGAAGACGCCGGCGGAAGAACGGGCGTCGACGAGGGAGCCCACGGTGCCGCCAGGTCCAAGTACAAGACTGCGCTGCCCATCGGCGGCGTAGCCGGCTCCCACGACGACAGAGCGTCCGTAGATGCCCCGCGCCCATCTCAGGAGGTGCGGGACCGGCAGCGTCATGGTACTCACGGTACCATACACTTGCTGGACCCAAATCGAGTTGGCGGATCTCGGAACGCTCAAGGCCAACATGCTGGCGCGAGCGAGGCATGGTCGCCAGGACGGGATATTGCTCCTTCTAACGCAGTTAGAAGTCCGAGCATATCCCGCTCCTCGCACCGTTCGCCACCGCTACCCGCCACTCCAGCGGAAGCTTTGGCGCGAGCACAACTGCTCCTAGACTTCCCTCCAACGCCGGACAAGATCGACGACTCGAGGGCCACCATTCAGAGCCTCATCGGCTTCGCCAACGGCGACACTCCACGGCAACCAACTACATCGCAGCCGCGGCAAGTCAGCCAGGTGCGAGCCGATGGCGACAAGACCGGTGGGGGTGCAACCACCGTGCACTCTCCGCCCCGAAGGCCAAGATCGCCGACTCGCCGGGGCAAGCACGACAGCGACTCCACTTCGTCATCAGATCCGCGAGCTCGACGCGACCAGCGCCAAGTTCTTCACGAACGATAGCAAGAAGACGCTCGTACCCGCATCGAGCGCCGAAGAGAAGCGCGGCGTCAATCAGACTGGCGCGCTGGGCCCACTGTCGACATGCATGCGCCAGGGGAACCAGGCGACCTGCCCTACGCGGTAGGTTGCCCTGCGTTTACCCCTGAGCTGCGGCAAGTCCAGTGGCCCAGTACGAAGAATTTCAAGCCAGATGTACCAGAGAAGTATGACGGCAAGTTGCATCCGTCGGAGTTCCTCGGCATCTACACCATCGCGGTGCAAGCTGCCGGGGGGCGAGACGACAAGATCCTTGGCAACTACTTCCCGCTGGTGCTCAAGCCCAACGTCAGGTCCTGGCTCATGCACTTGCCGGACAACTCCATATCTTCCTGGGCGGACCTGTGCCATCAGTTTGTCGACGCCTTTACAGGCGGCCACAAACCTCATGGCCAGGAAAGTGACCTCCATCTGCTCGCCCAGAAGGAAGGAGAGCCTCTGCGCAAGTACATCCAGAGATTCAGCCAAGTGCAACGCAACATCCCAGATGTCCACCCTGCCGCGGTCATCAGCGCGTTCCACCAGAACGTGCGTAACCGAAGGATGCGGGAGGAGATGGCGATGTGCAAGATCAGAGACGTCAGTGAGCTGTATGCCGTGGCCGGCAAGTGCGCACGTGCTGAGGAAGGGAGGAGACTCCCCAGAGAGAATACAGCAGCAAAAGGATCTGACAGTGAGGATGCCGCCCCGACAAGAAAGAGCCGGCGGCGGAACAACAGAAACAAGAAAGGCAAAGAGGTGCTAGCTGTTGAGCAGTCCGGCAACGAAGGTGGCGCCAAGACAGCCAAGGTTGGTAGCTCCGGCAAGGAGGTTGCCGCATGCACCAACTGCCAGGCCGTGGCGGCCGCCGACAAGCAGGACGGCACCAACAAGCAGTACTGCAAGATCCACCGCACCAAGGGTCATTATCTCCAGAGCTGCAAGAAGGTCGAGCAGCTTGTCGAGCAGCAAAAGGCCGAGTACGAGCGAGGCGACAAGGAGAAAGCCCAAGGAGGTGCTGGAGGATCTGGTACGAAGCGCCCATCCCGGGGAGGACGCCATGGCAAGGCCAAGCAGCGGCAAGGAGACAGACCTCCCTGCGGCCGCGACAAGGATGAAGATGAGGACGACGACGAAGACATGGAAGATGACGAGACCAGTGAGCAGGAGTTTCAGAAAGCCACAGAGGTCTTGTGCGTTGACGGTGGTGCTTCTCTGCATACTTCACACCGCCAACTCAAGCAGTGGGTGCGGGAAGTCAATGCGGCAGAACCACCCGTCGAATCACGCAAGCTTCTGAAATGGTCCAGCACGCCTATCGTCTTTGATATTGAGGACCACCCTGATCGCACAACTGCGGTCGGGTGCTTGCCGATGTTGGTTTCACCAACTATCCGCAACCTCAAGGTCAGTAAGATGCTAGTTGACGGCAGGGCCGGCTTGAACCTGATCTCCTCCACTGTGCTCCGGAAACTCCAAGTCCCCGACAGCGAGCTCGAAGAGACTGGCACATTCCAAGGAATCAACCCGGGAAGGGGCAAGCCGAAGGGGAAGATCATGTTGCCAGTGACATTTGGCAGCGAGTTGAACTTCAGGACTGAGAGGATCACTTTTGACGTTGCCGATTTTCCATTGCCTTACAATGGAATTCTCGGCCGTCCAGCGCTCGCCAAGTTCATGGCGGCCTCTCACTATGCATACAACATGCTGAAGATGCCAGGCCCGATAAGTGTCATCTCCGTCCCTGGCGACAAGAAAGATGCTCTTATCTGTGCCGACAAGATCTACCGGGAAGCAGCAGCCGCAACGGATCGCGAGACACTTGCCGCTGAAGCTCCCGGGGGGAAGAAGAAGACCAAGTCCGACAAGAGTTCTGATGCCCACTCCGGCAAGCGCACCTCTTCGGAGTGCTGCGCTACCATCGAGGACGCACCATCGAGCTCCACCGGCAAGTGTAAGAAGACAATGGCAGCTCCGCCAGCGACCAAGAAGGTGTCCGCCAAGGAGGACGGCACTGGTGGTACCTTCACCATCAGTGCCACTCTTGACCCTAAATAGGAAAGCGCGCTCATTGCTTTCCCGCGGGCGAACGTCGATGTGTTCGCATGGCAACTATCTGACATCCCCGGTGTTCCCAGGAAAGTAATTGAGCACCACCTTGCCGTCTGTCCTCACGCGCGGCCCGTCAAGCAGAAAGTCAGGAAGCAAGCAGTGGAGCGCCAAGAATTCAACGCAGAAGAGATCAAGAAGTTGGAAGCAGCAGGCCTTGTCAGAGGAGTGCTCCATCCTACGTGGTTGGCCAATCCTGTAGTCGTGCGCAAAGCAAACGGGAAATGGAGGCTTTGTATCGACTTTACCGATGTTAACAAAGCTTGTCCCAAAGACCCATTTCCCTTGCCGCGCATTGACCAGATTGTTGACTCCATGGCCGGATGTGATTTGCTTTCATTTCTTGATGCATACTTAGGATACCATCAGATCTTCATGGCAGAAGAGGATGAGGAGAAAACCGCATTCATCACTCCATGTGGCACGTACTGTTTCATACAGATGCCTTTTGGTTTGAAGAATGCTGGTTCAACATTTGCAAGGGTGGTCCATACCGCTTTTGAGCCACAAATACACAGAAATGTGGAAGCCTACATGGATGATATAGTGGTCAAGAGCAAGGACAAGTCAACTCTGATTCAAGATTTAGATGAAACTTTTGCAAATCTGCGCAAGATCAGCCTCAAGCTCAACCCCGAGAAGTGCGTGTTTGGAGTCCCTTTCGGCAAGCTTCTCGGGTTCTTCGTGTCTCAGCGGGGAATTGAAGCCAATCCCGACAAGATCAAGGCCATTGAGCAGATCGAAGCACCAAAGCGCATCAAGGATGTACGAAAACTTGTCGGTTGCGTGGCAGCTCTAAGCAGGTTTATCTCTAAGTCAGCTGAGCGCGCCCTGCCATTTTTCAAAATATTGAAAAAGGTAGGTCCAATGAAATGGACTCCGGAAGCGGAGGCTGCGCTGCAGGACTTGAAGAGATACCTGTCCTCCACTCCAATACTTGTCGCACCTAGGCCACAAGAGAAGTTGCTGCTGTATCTGGCGACAAAAAATCAAGTGGTTAGTGCTGCGTTAGTAGCGGAGAGGGAGGCAGATGATGAGCCGGCAACCACGGCAAGCGCATCCAGCGACAAGCAGGGGGCTTCCCCGACAAGCTCTGGTCCCCGCAAAGATGGATCTGCGCAGGTGTGCGAGGAGATACAGAAGAAGAGAATGGTGCAGCGCCCAGTTTACTTTGTCAGCTCCCTTTTGCAGGGGGCTAGGTCAAGGTACTCTGGTGTGCAGAAATAGCTTTTCGGCCTTCTCATGGCCTCGAGAAAGCTACGCCATTACTTCCAAGCACATGAAATCACAGTTGTCACTCGCTTTCCACTGAAGAGGATACTGCAGAATCCAGAAGCAACAGGCAGGATTGTTGAGTGGGCACTGGAAATGTCAAGCTTTGGCCTCAAGTTTGAGAGCACCGCAACTATCCAAAGCAGAGCATTGGCAGAATTCATAGCAGAGTGGACGCCAACACCAGATGAAGAAATTCCAGAGACGAGCATCCCCGTCAAGGAAGCAAGCAAAGAGTGGCTGATGTACTTTGATGGTGCCTTCTCGCTGCAAGGCGCCGGTGCTGGCGTGCTGCTTGTCGCACCCACCGGGGAGCACCTCAAGTACGTGGTCCAGATGCACTTTCCCAAGGAGCAAGCAACAAACAATACTGCAGAGTATGAAGGTTTGCTTGCCGGTCTCAGGATCGCGGCAGACCTTGGGATCAAGAAGCTCATTATCAGGGGTGACTCGCAGCTTGTCGTCCGCCAAGTGAACAAGAGTTATCAGAGTCCGTTGATGGAAGCTTATGTTGATTAATTGAGAAAGCTAGAACAGCACTTTGTCGGCCTATAGATGGAACATGTTCCAAGAGCTCAGAACGACATCGCCGATGGCCTGTCAAAGTGCGCGCACTTAAGTTACCTGTGGAACCAGGGATCTTTGTGCTCAAGCTGACTCAACCGTCTGTTACGCCATCGACTGGACAGAGCAAGAAGAGGAAGTTGATTTCTGGTGACTATTTCCGGCAGAGCTTCCCGAAGCCGCCGCCAAGAAGGTCCCCAAGATCAACGCCAAGAATACTGAGGAGCAGTCTTCTCCGGCAAACCCCATGGTTTGTTCCGTCGAAGCAGACACTCCCGACAAGTTTTGCTCCGGCAAGCTTGCCGGGGAATGTCAAGCTCCGGCTGAGCCGCAGGTTCTCGCCGTAGAAGCGGATGTTCCCGCAGCAGCAGATGTGCCTTTAGTCCTTGTTGTCGAGCCACAAGCTCCAGCATGGGCACAACAGATCGTCCGTTTCCTTCAGACAGGAGAACTTCCCGAAGAGCAAGAAGAAGCGGAAAGAGTAGCCCGGTAGTCAAGTATGTACCAGTTTGTCGACAGCACACTGTACAGAAGAAGACTCAACGGTGTGAAATTGAAGTGTATTCACCGGGAAGACGGACAAAAGCTGTTGGCAGAGATACATGGAGGCATATGTGGTCACCACATTGGCGCAAGAGCACTTGCCGGCAAAGCATTCCGGCAAGGTTTCTTCTGGCCGACAGCCCTCCAGGATGCAACTGCACATGTAACCAAGTGTGAAGCGTGCCAGTTCCATTCCAAGCAGATACACCAGCCAGCTCAAGCTCTCCAGACGATCCCTTTATCCTGGCCATTTTCGGTCTAGGGGCTCGACATCCTCGGCCCCTTCCCCCGAGCAGTCGGGGGCTTTGGGTTCTTGTACGTCGCAATCGACAAGTTCACAAAGTGGCCGGAAGTGGAAGAAGTGAGGAAGGTGACAGCACAGTCAGCAGTCAAGTTCTTCAGGTCGATTGTTTGCCGCTTCGGGATCCCTAACAGGATCATCACCGACAACGGTACACAATTCACGAGCCGCCCCTTCATGCAGTACGTCCAAGATCTTGGCACCAAGGTCTGCTTCGCTTCTGTTGCTCACCCCAGAAGCAACGGTCAAGCGGAGAGGGCAAATGCTGAAGTGCTGCATGGACTCAAGACTAGGACTTTCGACAGGCTGCACAAGTGCGGAAGAAACTAGATCGAGGAGCTGCCGGTGGTTCTTTGGTCGAACAGGACGACGCCAAATCGAGCCACTGGCCAGACACCTTTCGCTCTAGTCTATGGAGCAGAGGCAGTTATCCCCACGGAACTCGTATACGGGTCACCTCGAGTGCTCGCTTTTGATGAGCTTGAGCAAGAGCAGCTGCGAGAAGATGACGCGCTGCTCCTTGAGGAAGATCGTCTTCAGGCTGCTGTGCGAGCTGCTCGCTACCAGCAAGCTTTGCGCCGCTACCATAGCCGCAAAGTTAACGCCAGAAGTCTCGAGGAAGGCGACCTTGTTCTTCGGCGCGTTCAGTCCGCCAAGAATTCAAACAAGTTGACGCCAAAGTGGGAAGGCCCTTACCGGGTGAAATGAGTGACTAGGCCTGGCGCTGTCCGCCTTGAGACCGAAGATGGCATTCCGCTGAGCAACTCCTGGAATATTGAGCATCTTCGTAAGTTTTACCCGTAAGGCGCGGTTGTCGGACCCTGTTTCGGCAACCACCTTTTGTACAAGTCTTGCCGCTGTTGCATGTAATCCTTTGTACAAAGCCAGGCGCAGACCTTGTGCATAAATAAAGCTCGTGTGCTCCGCACATCTTGTCAATTTCATGCTTTTCATTTTTTGCATGAGTTATCTGACACTTTGTGCAGCGCCAACCCCCGGTAAGCAATAACGAGCCATAAGGCTCCATATCTTTATTTTCTCTTCTTTCTTTTTTCAAGGAAAGGAAGGTTCCCCTCGCCCACAAGTTTGCCGGGGGGGGGGGGGGGGGGGGCAGGAGGAGATAAGGGTGAGGACCAGGCGTCGTTCAAGCAAGTTTCGCCTTACCGGAAAGCAAACAACAAAAAAGCTAAGTTGCCAAAGTTTGAGCAATCAGATTTTTAAATTTTTAAGTTATCTTCCTTGAACGACTGTGCTTTGTATGGAAAACCTGTGCGCGGAGGAGCCAGCTCATGGCTAGTTGCGCCCTTACTTTGTTTTGAGTTAACTCAGCAACTTAAGTGTGCTGCAACTAGAGTTGGGCCCTTACTTTGTTTCGAGTCCGCTCAACAACTTAACTAAGCTGCGACTAGTTGCGACAAGGTTTCTTGTTGGTAACGGCACCGCCAGCAGGCTGCTGACGTCCCTCACTCAGCGCTCACGGCGAGGGTGCCTGCGCCGGCAAGTTCCCTAAAAGCGTAGGGCAAAAACATACAAAGAAAGGAATCAAGTAAAGGAAATAACATTGCAATCATGACCCAAAATAAAGTTATATATTACAAGATAGATTGTCGCGGCTCTAATAGACTGTTTTCATAACATGATCAACAGCGACAAGGAAAGAAGAAAACAGGCGGCCTAGTCCACGCGGTCGCCCTCGACCCTCTTGATCCCGCTCACCCTATCCACAATGGGTGCGACAAGGGTCTTGAGCTCCTCCAGATCGGCATCCGCCGGCAGGGACTTGAGGACGTTGGTGAGGATGAGGCCTGGGTTGCGGTAGGCCACCTTCATCAACACCTTCTGATCTTGCGCGATTCGTCGGCCAGCTGCTTTGGGATCCTCTCCCGGAGCCGCTGGAGGGCCGTCGCCACGCCTTTGAAGAATAAGGTGAGCATGGCGCTGGATGGGAGGCTCCCTTCGGAGGGATACCCGAGATCCTCCATCCCCAGCAGCGCCAGCTCCTTGTCGATATCTGCTGCAGCGTTCACAAGACGCTCCGTCCACGGCTCCACAGTCTCTCTGAAGGTGTTCTGGGTGGTAGCAATGCTCTCCAGCAACGCCTTGTCGACCTTGATCTCCTTCTTCAAGGCCGCCTCCTGCTCCCTGGTGCCGTCCAGCGTCTTGGTCAAGGCATCCAGCTTCAGCTCAAGATCGGCGTTGGAGTCCTTGGCGGCGCTAAGCTCCTTGACCTTCTCGGCGAGCCGACCCTGCACCTCACCAAAGGTGTAGGCGTCCTTCTCGCGCTCATGCTTGAGCACGGCAAGCTCTTCACCGCTCTCCTTGAGATCAGTCTCCAGCTGCGCCACCTTCGTCTCCAGCTCCTTCTTGGCGGCCTCGGCAGCTGCGGCAGCGTCCTTTGCTTCCTGGAGAGCCCCGCCAAACGTTTGCTCGCGCGCAGCAAGCTCCTCCTCGTGGCTGTCCAGGCTGACCTTCAGCTGCGCCAGCTCGCCCTCCCGCGCAGATAGCTCCTCGGCGGCAAGCCGCTGTCGCTCTGCAACTTCTGCCTTCTCAAGGATGAAGGCCTTCTGCGCCTCGGCGAGCTGCGCCCGCTCCTCCGCCAGGGACCGGAGAGCTTCATGGTTAAGACCCCGGAGCTCCTCCGCGCGCTTTTCAATATCTGCTCCCGCCTTCGCGACAAGCGCTTCTCGGCTTTCCACCTTGGCCTGTCGAGCATGGTAGAGCGACACCAGCTTCTGAAGCAGCCGCTCCTCCTCAGACTCGCCGCTGCTGCTGCTTGGCGCATCAACCAACGTCAGCCCAGCGGAGGCGAGCACCTCTCCATCCAAGATTTCTCCTTCGACCGGCGCCCTGGAGCCTGACTCCCAGGGAAGCTTGATGAAGACGCCGTCGCCGGCCTTCAAGTAGACGCCGGGCTGGAACTCTTCGGAGCCTGACGCTGCAGCAGCGGCGGGAGAGTCGGCGGTCGGCGTAGCGCCTGTCGCTCCTGCGGCCCTAGGACCGTCAGTGCGATCGCCAGACCCCTCGTCAGCCACTGCGGCGGCAGCCTTGGCGGCCTCTTCGCTGGCGGGATCATCAGCACCGGCCGCTTCTTCGGTGGCAGCGGCGTCGTCAACCGTTTTTCGGTCTGCATCGGATCCGCAACAAATGGATCTGACGGCCGGAAAAGGGAGAAAAGTCAAGCAAATATCCAAAAAGAAGATCAAAAGAAGAAGAACCCATGGGAAGTTTAGAAGCAAGGGGTTTACCTGCACCGGGCTCTGCAGTTGTGGTCTCTGCCGCCGAAGGGCCACTGGTGTTGTCCCTTGCCGGGGACTTCTCCCTTGCCGGAGGCTCCTCCCTTGCCGGAGAGCTCTCCCTTGTCGGAGGATCCTCCCTTGCCGGGGAACTCTCCCTTGGCGGTGTAGTCGAAGCAGATGGCATGACAGGGGTGGCCTCAGGACGCTCCTGGTGGGACTGCTCTGCTCCTGCACAAACCAACAAGTCAGATATCAGCAAACAAAGAGTACCCAGCGCGCCTAACAGCGGGAAGTAAACCATATACTTACGCTGGGGGCTGCGCTGGGGGCTGCTCTGAAGATCAGCTGCCAGGTCCGGCAAGGTTGTCTCGGGCGCACCCCCTGCTGTCGCGGTGGGTTCGTCCTCGATGATGATCAGCGGGGCCTTGGCTCTCTTTGCCGCTCTCTGGGCTAGAGTGCTGAAAAGGAATAAGTTCAGAGTAAAGCAAATGAGATACAAGACAAAACAGCAATAATTGAAGAAATACAGGAATAACAAGGATCTTACTCTTCTTCTTCCTTGTCGGAGCTGAGCGCGGAGAAGTCAAAGCCTGGCCCGCCTCCGGCGCGATGAGGCGGAGGAGTAGGTTCCCTTGGTCGCTTGGCGGGAGAAGCGGCGGTCCGGGAAGACTCTGCTCCAGTTGCCGCAGCAGCGTGAGGTGCTCCCGTGGCACCGGAACTTGCCGCGGTGGAGCGCGTCACGCGGCGCGGTGGCTGTTGACCCGTCTGCCGCTCCGCTACGTCTCCAGCCTTGCGAAGATGCCTTCTTGGTGGAGCCGGGGGCTCAGCTTGCGGCAAGCTGCTTGAAGGTGCGGAGGAAGAGGAGTCGATCCCCAACGAGCCGCCCGTGCCCTCAGCGGGCTCGCCCGACTCGATGTCGCGCCCGACAGGCTCTTCCTCGCCGACAAGCCCCTCTTCCCCGACAAGGCTTGCCGCCTCTGCCTCCTCCACGGTGAACCCAAATTCGCCCGCGGCTGCAGCTGCCGTCGCCTCTTCCAGCCTAGTGGCAATGCGCTTTAGTTCATCGTCGGTGGTGTCGCGAATGAGGCCCTTCAGCTCGTCGGGGCGGATCGGCACTTCTACCAAGCTATCGAAGAATGTCTGCACGACGTCATCTGCAGGCTCTTGCCAACTTGGATCAATTCCGTGCGATTCGCACAGCGGCATCATTGCGCGGATGCGGCTGAGCGAGGAATTGTTGCACAGCGGAACAACGCCCTGCGGCAACCTGAACACTTCGGGATGATCAGGGTCGTTCTTGAACAGCTCCTGGAGCATCACGGTGTGTTCCAGAACAGTGAAGTTGTAGTTGAGGCCCGGACGCAGCCTCATGATATCCGCCGCGTTCTTGAACTCCCAAGCGGGTCTCCTCCTCTCCTGCAAGGGGGCGATGCGGCGGCGAAGGAAGTCTGCGCCGACGGCACCTACAGTGAGCCCGGCAAGCCTAAGGCGGTGGATCCGGGCGGTGGTGATCTTCAGCCTGTCGTCGTCTGGAGCCACGTTGCTCCAATCACTGCCGCGCACCACTGCAGTTTGGCGCAGGGCAGTAAACGGCTGTGGATTCTCCTCAACAATCCAGCACCATTCCGCTCTCCACTCCTCCCACTTGCTGCGGAACTCTCCCTCCAGATACGCGTCCTTTTTGCCGGCCTTCGAGATCCAGGCGATTCCACCGGATAAGGTCTCTCCTTTCTCAACTCGGGGCGTAAAGAAGTGGCAGAAAAGGGCTACATTGGGATAGACTCCGACAAAGTTTTCGCAGAGATGTGCGAAAACTGCCATGGTCAGGACAGCATTGGGGGTGAAGTCAAGGAGGCGGAGCCCGTAGGTGTTCATGATGTCACAAAAAATTCAGAGAAAGGCGGGCAGAGCCCGCAGTAGAAGAACAACGCGAAGAAGGGATATCCATTAGGAGTCAGTATCGAAGCAGCGGCTGGGAGTACCTTCGTGCGCGGATGCGCTCGCGTCTCCGCCGACCAGAAGAGGTAGTAGAACTCCTTCAGCTCCTCCGCGGCAAGCTTGGGGGGGGAAGATTGCCCGCTCCTTTCGCAGCGCCGCGAGCCACTGCGCCTCGGCCGACTTCACCTTCTCGGTTTTCGGAGCCATGGTGGGAATGGTGAGGGAGGACGACGGCGTTGGTAGTGCTGGTGGCGATGGGGGCGGGGCGCTGCTCTCCTTTGGCTTTGGGGAGAAGGGGAGTGGCGGAGATTCTCAAGGAAGGAACAGGAACGGCCAGATGGGCGAACTGCCCCTGTTTCCCCTGCTTATAAGGAGGGAGGGGGCGGACGTTTCGCTCTCCCGAATAAAGAAACCACCCACGATCTCTCCCACGACGCCGCAATTGACGCGTGCCGTTCGGGGAGGGCGCGGTGGATGCGGAGTCAGGTACGAAGTGACCCAGGCAGCGCATGCCCGTGCCCTGTTTTGGGCCTGGCCCAATAGCGCTCGACACCGTGTATGGCCCAGGCCCGGGGGCTCCTGTCGGTGTACTAGAGTAGGGGTACCCTACTATCCCGAACTTGTGCACGGGCAGTCGCAGCGTCCCACGGCAAGGCTTGCCAGGTGACCACCAAGGACCTCTGTGGTTCCTTTGGAGCCATTCAAGAACAAAGTATTCAAGTCAAGGAAACAAGCCCCCGGCAAAAGGAGCTTGCCGGGAAGGCCACTCAAGGCACAAGATCCCGGCAAGAGGAGCTTGCCGGGAAGGCTAACCAAGGCATCTCAAGGAACTTGCCGCGACGCGCCACGCGTCCCGGCAAGGCCCGGCGAGCGACAAGCTTCCGGACGCGACAAGACAACGACCGCGGCAAGGCGTTTGCCGCGGCAAGCGACCACTCTGTACCTGCGCTCCAGCACACCCACCAACTTGTCGCTCTGGGACCCTTCCAGGCGTACGTGGCCAGAGGCTGTGCAGCCAGGGGTACACTGTGGCAAGCGGCGCTGACAAGATCGCCATCGTGGCGAGCGGTGGCGCCCCTGACGGTCGCTTTTCTGCACTGTTTGGGCGACGTAGATAGGCATTTAATGCTCTTGTCCCCTGCCGTCAGGGTTATGTATGATACACTGTACAAGTAGCTGTACCAATCGCAGCAACTTTACATTTTTACCCCTGCCTACGTTGCCACCTGTCGGTGACCCCTTGAGCATATAAAAGGAGGTACATGCGCGACGTAGGAGGGAGGAGGACGAACAGAAGAACGCTCGGTCTCGTTAGCTGCTTGAGTGTACTGTAGCACTCAGCACTCCCGAGCAAGAATCCAATACAAACCACAGATGCAGCAGTAGGGTTTTACGCATCCGTGCGGCCCGAAGCTGGGTAAACTGCTCGTGTGCCTCGCCTCGATCTGCTCTTCGTGCGACCTCTGCCCCCCGCCGAACCAAAAAGGGGCTCCGTCCCCATAGGTGCTCGTGGAGGCAGTTTCCCCGACAATAGGTGAATCTCGAAAAAAAATCTCAGTCTCCAATTTATCTGTTGATTTTAACTTCTTAGGTTTTCCTAGCTGGCACTAATTTAACGTTAACATGTTACCGTAAGGTCGTCAATTTTCTACCTCCATATTTGGTCCATGCATGCATTTTCTGAGTACGTTCATGGTTAGTATACAAGCTATTTTTCGCATGGATGGACCGAGACATTGGGACAAAAGCTTAGGATGGCTACAACCACGACAAGACACCCACCATGTGTCTACCTTACAAGCGGCACCAGCTTCAGTTCGTCGTCAACGACATGATGAGTATGAAATTGATACTCAGCTGCAAGCATTACTCCTCCCCATGCAACAGAATAAACTTTTCAACATGCCATTTTCCTTTGCATAATACCATTCATACGTCCTCTGGCTACCTACCTGTTAGATTTGCTCACCATGTGTTTGAGGAAATGCCTAATTTCTGTGGGTTACATCGATGTAGAGATAGGTCCAAGAAATGTGTCTAATAATAATAAAATGTATGAGCTGAACACCATGGAAGAATGGTAGTTGAAATCTAAATGCTGCAAAAACATATATGTATGTATTCTTCAAGCAGCAATAAATAAGTTGTGATCATATTTTTAATATAAAAATGATTATCTTCACTGCTTATGCAGATTTGAAACTACAAATGATTTTGAGCACGTAATTTGTACCCTGTTAGGCCTGCAATTTTATTCTTTCGCATTTGTCATTATCTACGATATTATTGTACTCTCTACTCAAGAAGTATTATTGTGCATATGACAGAGGAAAGTGTAGGATTATAATTACTATGGCTGGAATAGTATAGGTGGCATTTTTTTAGTATATGGACAAGTTTGGAAATTATGACATGGAAATATCTTTTTGAGTAGACGGTCATTCACATTTTTTCCTCCTACATTTATCTGATATCAACCGTTATTTTGATTTACCACTATCCACATGGGTGTATATACATGTTTTATGAACACAATTTATTGCCAGGATAAAATAAATGCATCTATCTTGCAGTTGTACCTACACGCCAGATCATTTTAGATAAAGAAAAATATGGATAATTCAATTAGTGTATGCATGCATTCATAAGGTTGCTAATAAATTTGATAACAGTCGTGTTGTGCAAATAATTTTTTTCACCGGAGACATGATTCTAATTTCATCTATATTGTGTACAGAGAAATGATACTAATTAGCACAACTATTATTAGCTTTTTCGGTAGATATGACTATACTTCATCCATAAGAAGGGTATGAGGCGAAGTTAATCATGATGAACACCGGTGTTATTACATTTTACATTCTGCTGATTTGACGATTGAATTAATTTTATGTTGTACCGATTGGACACATGATTTAGTATTTTCTATTACGTGTAAAAAATGGCCATACTTTATAGCACTACAAGGAAGGATTTAGTTATCATTTTGTTATATTATACAAATATATCTTCACTGAATTTTTGTAACTCCATGAATTCTGTATGAACGCCATGAATATCTAAATCTGGAAATTAATTATAAATGTAAATTGGCCTCTGCAAACAACATTTATCAGAAACAAATTCAAATTAAAATTATAATAAATTTTGCTGAAAATACTACATATTGCATTAGTATATGAAACTAAAGTGGCTTTTGTGCCAGGAGAATATAAGCGTATGAGAATTTTCTCAACACAGGGGGAGTCCCTTCGACTTTCATGTATGCGGTTGAACATCTGACTGATATTAACAATAGTAAATTACAACCTAGCCGCGCAAATGCGCGGGTCACTCCGCTAGTTTTTACTACATCACAGCAACACTAGTCGGTTGGGGATAGGACGGTAATCTCGCATACACCGGATATTTGCCGACGAGAGTTTGTTTTTGTCGCCCACCGTGTGTGATTATGAATCGGGGAGGGAGTCGATTTAGGCCGAGGACACACTGTGTTTTGGCGCCCACCGTGTATGAATCCGGGTGAGAGGCGGTTACGTCACGTTTGGGTGAAATTACAAACCTACCCCTATCGAAACCTATAGAAATCCAGCATATTGGCTTTGCGTGGCAGGGATAGGCAGTAGTGATTTCCATCTCGCAGATTTTGGTTTCGGGCGGTTACTGCAACTTTTCCCCGCTTCGTTCAAATTTTGCAGAGTGCACGTTTACCGTGCCAACTCAATTCGAATCCCGTTTATATTCTTTTTTTTTCCGGGCGGGATCCAATTTCAATTGGAATTACATTCTATATACATCATTTTTTTATATATACTTTCAAAAGCACAGCACCATTTATACATAAATATGGTTTACAAAAGGCATGATCTCAGATTCATAAGGTTGTATCCATCAATTTGGATTGTCAAATATTTGAAACCACTTTATGTTGAAATCCAATGTATGCATTCCTCGCTAACTGTCTACAATTAATGTGTGTTTCATGCGGGTTTTTTTACTTCTCAAACATGTATAATGTGTTTCACACACGCAACATATAGTGTAATCCCGTTTAGACATTAATTGCATATAAACCATGCATTGTTTGTAATTGAAGAATCTATGGATCACCAATATTGATAAACTATATAACATTACACGTGTGCCCAAATTCAAATGAATATGCATGTTTGATACACCAATTTGTGTTATGATATTATCGATGTCATGATCTCCAGTTTAAATATTTGAATCCCCTTTAATCCAGATATTCATCTCATATAGCTATCACTCATGCTTATATAGGACTATCTCTCTGGACCTATACGCGTTCATCGTCTCTCAGGTATCTCTCGTGCTACCTGTATGTCGACAATGATCTTTTATCTTCGTAACACAATGACGGTACTCTCTCCCTCAACCTTCATCACACTATATCTCTATAAGTATATCTCGCTCCCTGCTATGTGTCTCTAACTATGATTCTCCACGTGGAATCTCTTTCTCTCAGACAAACACAAAACTTTGTCTCCCGGGGTCTCATTTCTCTCTACTATTCCCAAGTGTGCCACTCGCACACCCCTCATACAGAGATGTCTTTCGCTCCTTAGATATGAGAACCTACGACTCTTCCTCTTCAATATCTCTTGCTCACACACAAACACAAACTCTGTCTCCCAGGGTCTCATATTTCTCCATTGTTCTCTTGTATGTCGCTCACACACACCCTCTCTCCCTAGAGATATCTTGCGTTCCCACATATGTCTCTCTAGCTATCACTCTTGTTGTGAAATATCTTTCTCTACCGCAGACACAAAACTCCGTTTCTCTGGATCTCATTTCTCTCTAATATATGTTTGTATGTGACTCACACGCACCCTCTCTCTATCTCTCTCACACCCACACACATAACCCAGCCTTCTGATCCACTATACTCCTATCTCTAACGCACACTAGCTAGCATCTTTATCTTTCTATTTATCTGTTTCGCCATCAACCTTCTTTCTCGCCCTCACTCTTGATTCCTATCACGCACACTACATATGTTTCTATCTACATGCAGTCAAGTGCCCTCTCACACACATATATAACTTCACCCTTTGAACCACCCGACGGTCCTCTCCAACACCTAAACTAGCGAATGTCCCTCTAGCTAGCATCTCCATCTCTGTATCTATCTGTAGTTTCTCCGTCAACATTTCTTTCTCGCACGGAGTCTTGCTTCCTATCACCCATACTATATATGTCTCTCCATACATATGCATTTATAGGTTGGTCTCTTTTGCACAATCGTTGCGCCTCACTCCCTCTACTCGCCATAGATGCATGCTCCAGCCCACACCTCTATCTCTTAAAGACAAAAACACATGCTCAATTGTCGAGACTTCTTCCATGCACGGTGACGTTATGGAGTACGTGCATAAGTACTCTACTACTACTATATTAGTTGGAGGCACATATTAACTTTTATATTTGTTTACGTGTATGCCCCGAGACCTTCCAACTAGACGTGTCTTTGTATCCAGGTCGCACTTTATATCGTTCATACCACTAAGTACTACTACGTGTGGTCTCCGACCCAGAAGTGGAAGAACTGGAGACGCTCTACGACGCTGTTTTTTTACGCTGGGCTCTACCACGCTGTTCATATCCCACTCCTTTCGCTGACGTGTGGGACATCCAGCACGTGCCGTCTTTGGCACCCTTCGCCGTAAGAGTTGAAACGCTAGCATTCATCAGAAATAAAAAATAATTATAAATCGGTAGTGATACTATTTTTTGCGAACCAATCAGCAGTGATACTATACCTCGATATCGGAAAGAATACTACTCCGTTCGCCAACATGTGGGACGTCGACCATCCTAGTCCACTTTCCATGCACACAGAACTCCAAGGGAGTCACCCAGGTCATCGTGCCGCAGTAACAATGACTAATGAGCCGTCAAATCACAGGCCCACTTCCCACTTTGAAGTTGCTTGGACGAAGGAACCATCATGACTTCGTTGAATTCCGCTTCTTGAAGAAAACTACTGTACCAGCAGTAGTGCTAGCTACAGTAGTTACTACAACGGAGGCCTCCTTTCTTTCATAGGATAGGAATATGAACATCATAGGAATTGAGATGACATGCATCTCAATTCCTATAGAGAAAGAGATGCCATTTGATGCTTAGGATAGGAATTTTTCCATTTAGTCTAGGCTAATGTACTGGTAATTTGCTCTAAAAACTACAGTAGTAACTAGTAGTACTAGTACATGCTCGTACTCAGACACACACACACACACTAACTACTAGTACTACTACTTCTAACATGCTGGCCAGACGCCGTCGTTCTCCTTCCCGGCTTTGTCGGCGACACCCCACCGTGCTGGGATCTCCGCCGACCTCTCCGCAGCAGCGCGTGCGTCCTTTTCTTTCTTGCGGTGGCGGACCTCTCTTTTCTTGAGTGCTTTCTGACTTTTCCACTCCCTCTGTGCGGCTTTGGCCACCTCTTGCTCTACCGCCCATTCGGCTTTGGCATCTTCAAATTCCTCCCACATAGTTGTGAGGTCACGAGCGGCGATGTACTCGGCGCGGTGGGATGCCATCGCTTCCCTACCATTTTGTGTGCGGTCATGGGCGGCGAGGAACTCGGCGCGGCGGGATGCCATCGCTGCCTTAGCGGTTAGTGTGCGGCGCGGTGGCATGAACGACGCTTGGTGAGAGCTCTGGGGTGGAGTGGCCGGACAACCTTATAGTGTATTGGTTTGTCAAGAGCTCAAGGACAGAAGACGAAGCAAATTTGGATTCCCCTTCAATCCTGGTCATTTATTACCGAGTAAAATGCATTGGCGGTCATCGAACTCGTCTTGGTAGCTCCCTTTGATCATTGTATACGAGATATTGTGATTATACGGTCACGAGCTCAGCGTATAGCTCCGCACTTGTCTGGTGGACCAGTCAAACAGTCCGCATGCGCCTCATCAGCTCATGTTCTTTATGTATCTACGCGGGCCTACCTGTCAATGGTGAAAGAAATACTGTGAAAACCAAAATTATGCTAGAGTCCGGACCGCTTCCGCAGCCCGCTCTCACCGCCCTGGCCTCTCAAGACGCCATCTGCCCTCCCGCATGCATGCATAGCAGGTAGTACTCCTTATGTGGAGGAGAGAGAGGCATTGACAAAGTCAAGCAGTGGGCTCTGCAAGAGCCCGTCTCTACACGTGCTCCTAGGTATAAAAAAATAATTCTAAAAAAAGGCATAAAAACAATTGTGTCTTCAAAAAAGAAAGGTAAAAAACATTTGAGAGTAAATAGATAGAGAGAAAGTGAGAAAAAGCTGTAACCTGGGCATTACATGAGGAAGGAGGGAGTGGTGCAAATGCGAAGTTCACTGGGCTGCCGTGTTTCACACTCCTCCGTCCTAACAGTGGAGACAATAGCTTTCATCAAAAATAAACAATGAATACTCGTTGCTCGTCCTCTATATCGGAAAGAATACTTTCATTCGCCGACATGTGGGACATCGACCATCCCGGTCCACCTGCCATCACTGAAACCCACTAGGCCAAACTAGCCCGCCTAGGTCATCTATTTTGGAATGGAGGGAGTACGTCTCTGCACTGCTATGATTTTGTGTTCCACATCATATCACTGAAACCCACTAGGCCAAACTAGGCTGCCTAGGTCATCGTTTGCTAAGCCTACAATTTTAGGAGCTAGGGCTATTGGACGATCGACTAGGGATAAGTATAAGCGTACCACGAGCTCATCAGCCCCAACGTTTCTCTTCGGTGAGTGTTTTGCAAGTACTACAACTCGCACAGTAGCTAGACTACTAACACCAAGAATCATCAAACAAGCCCTGCTGAGATGATAAACAGTTCAAACTTACATCTAATCATGCCATATATTACATCAAAAGCTGGTGAGGATACATCTGATTCCATAACTCGGAGAGGGTTCGCATGATTCACTATCGAACGAAAGTAGCAAGATCCGCCCACACAAGAAAGTGCATTAGCCCTAAGATGGTTTGATAACACGCATCGTTCTGGTAATTAAACACATGGCAATGCAAACTACCCTGAAGGATTAGCGCGACCAACTATTTCTTGTCATCGATCTCTCCGGCAATGACCACAGCACGGACAACGGCATGGGAATCGATTTCAGGGGCGACGTCTGCAGGACTGACCGCGACATCGGAATTGATCTCTAGGGCGATGTCCACAGGATGGATAGCGGTATCGAAGTCGATCTCTGGGGCGATGCCAACAGGACGGGCCACGACATCGGAATCATCAAGGACGTCCACCGGCACCTACACAACCCTAACATATTAGCAAGCACATTGCAAATAATCCAAAACCACAACTATGGTAATAAGCCATTATTTTTTACCTTGTGCAGCTCACCGGGGGATCTCATCCCTCCGGGGGCCATCACCTTGCCAGGGGAATACTGCTTCTCAACGGAGACTATCTCCTTAAACTGGGTCTTGAGCCTCACATAGGTGGCAATCAGAGTTCCTGGGGTAGGCACGGTGGGGCCATTCCTGTTCTTCCAACTTTCTTTGAGGAGTTCGTCCGCCAACGTCCTCAACTCTTGGGCCAGTTCTTGTTTCTTGGAGTTCTTCGTCTCCATGGGTTGGCCCGCCAACATGGTCAACTCATTGGTCGGTGCTCGCTTCCTAGAGATCGCTGTCTCCAGTGGGTTGCCCGCCGGCAACTCTTTGCCTGGTGCTCGAGGATCCATCAATGAACTGACAAACAAAAAGCAATCGAAAGGAAACCACAATCGCAATGAAAACGGGAAAAGAATAGGATGTGAGAATCGGTCGGTGCTTCGCAAGAAGAAGATTCTTGGAATGAAAATAGAGCAGCATAACTGATTCGCCCACCTTCCCTTTGTTGGTACAGAAGAAAAATGGCAGAAGTGAGTAGCCTGGAGTGAGGTTTTCTTCAAGAAAGGGAAGAAAGGGCTTGAACGAGCGTTCAAGTGAAATGATGGTTGCTTCGTCCAGTCCAACTTGGAAGCCACCTTACCACTGCTGGTAAAGGTGTGCGTTTTGTGATATGACGGGTCATGACGGCCACACCGGGGTGACAGGTGAGCCATGACTGTAGCACCTCGCTATGATTTGGTGGATGACACGCGGGACCGGATGCTTTGAAATGTCCCGCATGTAGATAGAGCGACTAGTCATATACTCCCTCCTTTCCGGTTTATAGGGCTCAATTCAAAAATTTCACCAACCAAGGTAGATGGTGAGTGGTGGAATCCTTTTTGTAATTTGCAAAAGCACCCAATTAATGCTCTTGTTTTCTTCAAAAATGTATGTTTACCAATGTATTAATTGCAATGCATGCATGCATAAAGTACATGCATGCAATTATTTAATGCACCTTGGAATCTGAACTTGTGATGGGGAACAACCAAATTGAGCCTTATAAAATGAAAAAAAATAAGATTTTTAGATAAGCCCTATAAACCGGAAAGGAGGGAGTAGGAGTGCTCAATATTGTGCACCACGACCAAGGCGGAGGGGAAAACGACAGAACTACATAATTAATGCATGAGTTTAATTAGTGTAGTTTTGTAAAGTACGAGATACATTTCTCCAATCGCAAAATGCCTTGGTTCATGAGATTTGAGATTTGAGCCCTATAAACCGGAAGGGAGGGAGTACTTCACACGGTGTAGTCTAGTCACTTGCTGAAATCTCTAGAAAGGCATATCAACCAATAAGAGATGAGAGGTGTGCATGCTTTTAATGATTTGCAATGGCTAGTTCATTGCATGCAATGCTATTAATAAGCGCATGGAGCTATGTAGAATGAGTATCAACCAATGGTTAATGGAGTTTAATTGTTAAACAATACAACAATTTTGTCTCATGCAAGAGCCTGGCTAGTACTCCAAGGAACCGCACCACGCGAGCGTTCGCAACTACCACGATCGGCTTGCGCTTGGCTCTTCGCCTCTTCAAGAAGAAGAACAATGATGTTACTCCTACTTCTACAGTGTCGAATCCACTGCTGCATGTCCGTCCACCACGTGCGGGAGGGATAGAATGTAGCGAAAGCTTCTACTTACTGCTCCTGCCTTTGCGTCTATGATAGGTGGGCCCAACAGGTGGTTGGCCCTCTTGTCATGCAGCCAAAGGTAGGTGCAGTTAAGGCACCGGAGCTTAGTCCGCGAGGGAGAAGGCATTGTAGTAATCAAATTTCTCGGTCTTGTATGAGTTGATGAAGATAGGGGTTGCTTGCTTGCTAGGGTTGCTTGCTAGGGTTGCTCACTACGTATATATAGGCCGGAGCCTCCGCGCTTGCTTGCTAGGTTTGCTCTATTCACACACTCTCATCCTCTCCAGATCTAAACAAGATAGGGGTAGTAACACTGTCTTTCTCCCTTCAAAAAACACTAGCTTTCTATCCTCACCGCTGGTTACAGATCCGGACGTATCCCCCTGCGCCGGTGAAGGGGAGGAGGGGCAGCGTTTAGGCCGTCGTCGACAGCGAGGGAGGAGACCCACTTCCGGCTGCACCGTTATCTCTGGCCGAGCGCCGGCGCGGGAGGTCCGTCGATCCCTTCGTCGTTGCCTGTGGGCGGATCCGGCCTCCCGCCGCCCACCTATCCACATCCCGACGACCTATAGGTATATCTTCGTTCGAAACTGCCTTAGCTCTACTTCCCCAGCTCGCTACGTCGCTGCATGTGCATCATTTTCTACCTCTCAGCCCCTCTTGATCGGATGGTCCAACGTCAAAATTTTTCCTTCTTCTATTGTTAGAGGTAAAGCTACTTCATGGAGTCGAATCTTGTACTACTTGGTTCAAACAAGAAATAAAGTGGGGGTGGGGGAATTTAGTATGTACATCGGACTTGGTACAAACACGAAGGAAAGGGGTGAAAGTAGTACATACTGGTCATCCAACCGGTCTCTTGGTCGAAAAGGGAAATACAGGGGTAACGCTTTACACAGTGGTATGACCAGGACTAGATTTTCTATCCACACATAGGAGTAGGTGGCTAGAGTGAACAAAATGGGACCAACCCAGATATGTTTCTTGGATGTTTGTTTCTTGGGGCAACAAACTATGAATCGCCACTTTATGCCCCTTTTTACGTACATGGTGCTGGACTGCTGGTGCACCCATTGTCCCATGCCCTTATACCAAATATTTAGGCTCCGTTCGGAATAAAGGGGCAAAAAACATAGGTCTTGATGAAAATAGTGGAATAGGAAAGGAATGTAGGTATAAAACTATGGAACATCGAACCGGAGGAAACTCTCAAGAGAATGTGTTCGGATGGACTACGAAATGTACAGATTTGTTTTTTTAGAGTAGCATGCTTGGCAGTATGAGATGCTATTTGTTTATTCTGCTGTAAAGTGACTACTCTTGTCCTCACCTCACGTACCACACATAGGTTGATTTTTTTATTCCGGCAACACAGCACAACAACCTGTCTAACGCATGGCAGCGAGCGCCAGCCTCGGGATTCCGCCCAAAATATGAGCAGCGCGTGGATGTTTCTAATCCTATGGAATCAGTACTACTAGACCAGCTTTCCTATGAAACACCATTCACCTTTCCCGTGTTCCGAACGGTTGGAAGGTAAAGAATACCGTAGGAATTGTGTTCCTACGAAAATCCTGCACCAAACCTGTGAATCGAACGCAGCCTTAGCTGTTCTTAATCTAATGTCCCTGGTAAAAATGAAGCCATGCCACTGTTATAAGCCATGACAAGTTTAGCCAAATGTTTTTGCCTGTAATTGTTTGAGACTCTGACTATTTCCTTTGTGCCTTTTTGTGCAAACAGGGATATCCAATTCACCTGGTTGCTGTTGTGACCTTTTGGTGCACTGCACAAAACTCTTCTTAAAAGAAGTGACTTTTGTACTGTTTAACTGGAATGTCAGAATGGAACAGTTGGCTCATTTTGGTGGAACTACACAACGGGAGATATGTGTTCCAATCCACATCATCCATATTGGCGCCATAACCTTCCTTTAGGTAAGAATGATATTTAATGCATGTGTTCATCTCTATTTTCCGACTGCCATGAGAAAATAATGTTGTTTTTTACTAGTACACTTGTACTCCCTCACTGGCAAAACCAATTCTGAATTAGAATGCCAATCATGTAGTTGGTTTCACCAACTGGCGAGCATAAAGAGAAACAGAGCACGAAGAGGAAGAAGAAGAAGAATAAAGAGTGCCAAGGCGATCTTGCTGAAGCCAGAGGCCTCAGTCGAGGCCATTCTAGGGCTCCGGCAACGACTACCTTACATGTGAGACGATCCTCCAGGGAGCCCTTCCACTTCTGTTGTCTCACTTAATTAGTTAGGAGTACTTAAGTACCACCAATTTATTACTGCCTAATTTTCCTGTTGGAGTTAAACAAATCTTTAGTAGGACCCTATGCTGAATCATGTACGTGTGTATGTTTGTCTATGGAGGTGAATCATGTGGTGGAGTAGGGAGGGAATATTATTAGTGTCGTGACATAATAGTGCTATTGTTTTGCATGTCAATTTATTGCCATTGGTACAATGAGGCAATGTTTTGCGTATTTTCCATCATGAATTTGATGCTACTGGTTGAGTAATATGCTAATGTCTTCCTATCCTTTCTCACTAAGCTAATGAAGGTTTCACCTTCTTCCTACTTGTGCAAACAGGGATCATGTTGTGCCAATCATACATTAAATGGAACTACACAAGACAATACAATGAACTGTATCCCAGCCAGTGCTTTAACTCTGCTGGAAGTTCTTCATAATATTTCGATATAATCTCAGCACTGGTAAACAAGAGTGATTTCAACCATACATTTGAAGTGCACAAAAATATATACTATTGTGTGATTCAAGTGAGTGCTTTATCATCTCTTATGGGACTACATGAATAAGCTTTTTTTCTCAGGTTGGTACGGGCCTAAGGCCTTCATCCATATTAGTTTGCTGTCATCTCTATTTGTATCGTGCTACTGTCATGAGAAACTCCTTTATCTTTGCACGTTAAAGTTTTGCAACCTATGATAAATGGCAATGCTTTGAGTGTTGAGTTGAGCTAATTGGCACTGATTAAATAAACTAATACCTCTCTTTAAGAAAGACTACTATGTTGCTAACTTTACCCATTAAGATAATGAGGGTGCTTCTATTTGTTAGTGTATGTTTCATAAACTAGTCCCACTATTACAGTAATCTCACTCTCTCAATATATGTGCCAACAGGGATGCTCGATTTTGGTGGAACTGCACAAAAATTTGGGGTGCTTCATTGCCTCGACAGCTTCCGTCCTTCCCTGTCAGTCACTAAACTCCGCATGCTATCTTCCTTTGCTGTCAGTCGCTTGGCTTATCTCAGCCTCCAGTCAAAGGAAATAGTAATTGATATGCTACCTGACACAGGTTGGTACTGGTCTTTATCCTGATTATTGTGCCTGTCATATGTCTTGGTAATTTGGTATTGTGCTACTGTTTGCCGATTTCATAAAGGAGTAATTTGGAGCCTAAACTCGCAGGCAAATCATTACATCGGGTGGTTTCAGTAGAAGTGCACAAAATGATCAGATGGACAGGTACTTATGCTGCTGCTATGGACTCCAAAGTTCACTCAGACAAGCATCGATGTTGACAAGAAGTGCCTATATTCATTCGAGTATCAACCGGCGTCAACCAATTGTCAAGGCTAAGAGTTCAAAGGACAACATGAAATCCACAAAGCACATAAGAAGAAGATTGAAATCTGTCAGAAAATCAAGAAACTCCAGAGTAATAGCGCTGGATTATATCCAGACGGCTAAGAATCTGGCAGACCCTTTTACGAAAGGGCTATCACGGACGATGTTGACAAGAAGTGCCTATATTCATTCGAGTATCAACCGGCGTCAACCAATTGTCAAACTCCAAGTATTAGGAGAGTGAACGCCAAAAATATTTCTTGGTGCATAGCCCAGAAAAACGCAGTCCAGTCTTTGGTCCCAACTTGTGCCTTTTGGTTATCGACACATATGGTAGCGAACTATATGGCATGGAGTCTAAAGATTCCAGACAAGTTGGTTGACGCGTATATTCATCTGGCACTTAATCAGTCTGCACGCCAAGGATGCTCCATTTCAGTTGAACTACACAAAAAATTTGGGTGGTCCTGTTCATCCAGAGGCAAGGCCACCTCTCACTGTTCATCCAGAGGCAACGCCAACGCCATCTAGAGGTAACATCCCATCGATCGGCTTCAGTTAGCAGCAGTAGCCAAGGAATCGCTCGATCGGGTTCAATTAACAACCATCGATTGATCGCTCGGGTTCAGTAACGCGTAGCCTGCAGTGCAATCGCTCGGGTTCATTTAGAGCCCAATGCCTCGCTCGGGTTTAGTTAGAGCAAACGCCTCGCACACACACGCGTACGTGTACGAGAGAAATGCGCATCGCTCGGCCCCCGACCTCCCACTCTAACCGGGAACTCCTCAAAATTTTCCTCCCCCTTGCTTCTACCACGGTTTTTTTCGTCATGGACGGCCCAAACAATGTTATGCAGTTGCGTCTCCGGCCTGCCCAGGACGAAAAGCCCATTTTCTGTCATGATTTTTTGTCATAGAAGTAGGAGCCCACCACATCTATGATGATACCGGGTTTTGTCACAATTATCGTCATAGAAGTGTCATATGTATGATAGAAAAAAAATTCGTTCGGCACAAAATGTCACGGATGTGTCTTTTTTTTGTAGTGTAGGTCTGGTACACATCATTGCATACATGATAGAGCCTATGTGAGGGAGTCCTGGATTAGGGGGTGTTCGGATAGCCGGACTATACCTTCAGCCGGACACCAGGACTATGAAGATACAAGATTGAAGACTTCGTCCCGTGTCCGGAAGGATCTTTTCTTGGCGTGGAAGGCAAGCTAGGCGTGCGGATATTCAAGATCTCCTACCAATGTAACCGACTTCGTGTAACCCTAACCCTATCCGGTGTCTATATAAACCGGAGGGTTGTAGTCCGTACGCCAATCATCATAACCATCATCATACTCATAGGCTAGCTTCTAGGGTTTAGCCTCCTTGATCTCGTGGTAGATCTACTCTTGTACTACCCATATCAGCAATATTAATCTAGCAGGAGTAGGGTTTTACCTCCATCGAGAGGGCCCGAACCTGGGTAAAATAAAGTGTCCGTTGTCTCCTGTTACCATCCGACATCGGCGCACAGTTCGGGACCCCCTACCGGAGATCCGCCGGTTTTGACACCGACATTGGTGCATTCATTGAGAGTTCCTCTGTGCCGTCGCGATCAGGAAGGATGTCTTTTCCCGTCTTTAAAGACGGCGCCATCACTGAGGGAGCTTTGGCTGTCGGCCAGACCCTCCGGCTGGGTGGTTTTCTTATGACCGCCTGTTCGGCCGTTGCACCGACGGTGACCTCTCGGGTCATCGAAAGCAATCTCCACGTCAGCTCGGAATTTACCGAGCAGCTAGATCTGTTGGAGCTCTCTTCCGTAAACGAGCTCCTGGATCGCATCGCCGCCTTGGGGGTCGCTACAAATTACGACCAGGTTGGGCTCAAGCCCGATCTAAGGGAAATCAACTCTCCCCAAGCCATCCACCATGTTGCTGTGGTGGAGACACAATGCGGCAACCCTTCATCTATCTTAAGGACTAGCTACGTCCGAATTCCGGAACCCTCCATGCCGGATATCCACGGAGGGGAGGATACAATCGAAGACCTGGGCTTAGAACCAGGCAAACCGGATAACATACAAGACTCCGGATCTTAGAATCCGGAGGTTGTTCGGCTTCAGAACAGCAAACCGGGCGAAGTATCGGATTTAATGAATTCCGCCCACCCGGTCTAAAGCGATCTCTCCCAAATCAAGCAGATGCCCGAAGAAACAGTACATCATTACTGGGCCAGATTCCTCCTGCTTATGAACAGGATACAGGACTGCCACGAGGGAGACGTGATTTCAATCTTTTGTAGTAACTGCGCGGACAAGGGGATACTCAACGCCGTAAGTCGTCGTAATATTACGCGCTTTGCTGACTTGGCGTCCATAGTACAAAAATACTCTGCGATGGAAAGTGCATGGAAAACTGAAATTAAATTTTGGGATAATCCGGCCTTGAATAGCAATCCCGTCCGAATCAAAAGGGCGCACTACAGCAAGGCGCCCGGATTAAACAAAAAATCAAAACCCTCTAGGGGGCATGGAACCGTGCTAGAAAAGTGGCTCGATGGACCTTGCAAGATTCATAGTGCAGAGAATGCCACCCCAACTCACAGCCTCAGGGCATGTTGGATACTCCGGCAGGTGGCCAAAATTGGTGAGGACCTCCTAAATCCAGAGGTCGAAGGAAACCAGCCCGAGAATTTCAGTACCGTTCTCACAATCTCTGAGACTTTCGCATCAAATAACATGCGAAAAAGAACACTTTGCAGCCTCGCCGAAGTCTACCAAGTAGCGACAATAAATCCATGGAGCAATACTTCTATCACCTTCAACGCGAGCGACGAACCTAAATTTCCAACAGCCAGAGCACCAGCCGCATTGGTTCTCAGTCCCATAGTGGACGGCTGTCGCCTCGCAAAGGTACTTATGGACGGAGGCAGCGGATTGAACCTCATCTACGAGGAAACCCTCCAAAAGATGGAAATAGACTGGAACCGCATTGAGCGAAGAGCACAACCTTTAGAGGAATAATCCCCAGTCAGGAAGCGCGCTGCATCGGAAAGATCACACTAGATGTGGTATTCGGCATCACCAAGTCCTAACCGGTGGAGCGTACCGCCTGCGAGATGCCTCGGACAACCGACTCGAGCCGAACCCATGGAACGCCACACGTCTCCGAAGATTCTACGCCTAGCGCCGGACTCTGTGTTTGTCTCCTTCCTCTGTTCATTTTTTACATATATACTTTTTCTTGCTTTGTCTCCTACTCTCTTCTTATCTAGCCCTTAAAGGCTCATTATGTGACGCGCTATCCGTGCTCTTTAAACCTGGGGGCTTCTTTAACAGAAGCTTGTTTATATGGGTTTCTCACCAAACGCATGCGTCAGACTTCCGCATGCACCTTTTCTTCGCCATTATATGCATCGATATGACTTAAGTTTTGGCCAAGCTAGGTTTCCTGGCTCCTGTGCTTACCCCTACGTTCCCGAATGTTCTGCTAGGCGGTAAAGCGAGCACCTCTGCGATTGCTACTGCTGGATAAGCCGGATGTGTACCTCAGACTGGGTGAAGCCTAAAGCTAGCGTTCTTAAGGGAATATTCGGTCGGTGAACTAAAGATGAACCTTTTTATTTTATACATGCCCCCAGATGATCTTCTGCATTTGCAGTCCGGACGTGCACTTTAGGGCACGCCACCTCGGCGAAAGGAACCCTTAACGGAACTATTCTCTCTGGAAGATGTTTCTTACTAACCATGTAATATAACATAACTAGTTGGGCACTTGTCTGATAAAGCACTAATGACCCCTACCCCTGGTCTCCATGCATACCCCGGCCTTCATATAGCCGTTATGGTATTCGGACACACTCCGGACCGTCAGGTCCCGAGGTCGAAGCGAAAAGGTCGGCAACGACAAACGATCTACAATCCGGCTAGAAGGCATTACACATGTCAATTATAAATTACAAAGTCATCTTGACTGATCGTATTCCTACTCTATACCATCTAACAGGCTGTCTAATTTACAGTCCTGCTGGGAATACTTTGCGGCCAGCTCTACCTGGCCATACACCAAGCTCACAGGGATCTCCTTCCCGTCAGGCCCCACTGGTCCGACCTCGGCCATATGATTGGGGTCAGACTTCGTAAAGCGGGTCTTCACCATGGCCCAGGCCTCCCTCGCGCCTTGTCGGCAGGCTGATATCTTCCACAACCGGACACACCGCCGAGCTCCCGTTAGCTTCTCCGCAAGCTCTCCAAGGCCCTCAGGCGTGGAGTGGGCAGGCCATAAGGCTTGGGCAACCCCTTGCATTGCCTGCCGAATTCGTTCGTGTAGTTGCAGGAGTTCGGGGAGAAGGTCACCCATAGAACCGGGCATCTCCTCTGCAGGACGACCTGTGAGCATAACTACAGACTTAACTCTGTTATTCGTCTTCCTCGCCGAACTCCTTTTTCAAGAGTTCGCTCAAGCACTTACAAAATATGCCGCGTCGAAGCCGCTGATTCTCCTTCGTGGAGTCAGATAGCTGGCCACGAACGTCTTTCAGTTCAACATCCAGCTTGGTGTTGGCATCTGAAGATCATTCTTCTCTCGCCTCACTCTTGTCAACGTACTCTCGCCAGCCTTTAACTGGCGTAAGAGTTGTTGCTTCTCCGGATCAAGTCCGGCACCATCTGCAACATTAATTGTCAGATTCGCACACAAGCCGCACAATACTAATCTCTCAAAGTATATCGTACCTGAGGGGGTCCCTTTGGGCTCCCCTGTTGTGGCTAGTGCGGCCTCTAGTTGGGCCTTGCACTTTTCCAACACCTGGGACAGCACGGTGTTCTTCTCAGTAAGAACCTACATATTATATGATCCTTAAATCAGTTAGTTTAACTGTTTCAAGTCTCGGGGGCTACTGGTATATATATATTTAACCAAAATTTTATTACCCGTATGTCTTTCACATACTGCTCCGTGGCTCTGGCTAAACCATCTTGAGTAGCACGAAGGTACGCATCTCCCGAATTGAAGGCGTCTAAGGCCTCTCGGGAGAAACAAGCGTTGCGTAGAACTGTCCGGTGACGCCTATGGTTCATGGCGCTCTCCACTTCTGAATTTGTGGCAGATAGCCTGTCCGTGTCCTCTGTTGGAGGTTCGTCCGGCGCAAGCCTGGTGTTCGTCCCCGCTTCCGGACCAGACGTTGGAGCCTGGCTGGTGGAGGCGCGGTTGGCGGCCCCTCCGGATATAGTCCGACGAGGCCTCTTCGTCCTGGAAACAGTACGGATGTTAACATGCCTTGACAGAATAACGCCAGGGAGACAGAGGGCGCGTTATACCTTTGTGCCAAACTCTCAGTCCGGATTTCATCTCTTTTTTCCCCACGGGGCCCGGCGGCTCCTCGTTGGCTAGCCGCCGCAGGTTCGGCCTCCCTCCTCGGAAATCTCCCCTGTAAAATACGGTTGTCGTCAGAAACGCCGGAATATGTGAGGACGGAATCTCTCTTGCGGGAATAAACACTCCGGTTTCTGTCACCCGGGAGGCCGGGATTAACCCAGGGTAATCAGCCGTAATGGCTTCCAAGGTATTATCCTTGCTTAACTGGTGGAACACCCCGTCGATTAGCTCCACCGATATGTCCGGATCCTCTTCGGAGTCCGGATCGAGGGACCGTTCTGGGTCCTCAGGCTGTGGAGGGCAGCTGTTGATATCCTTTACCTCCTGTCGCAGCTCTTGCATTGAAATCATCAGATTACGTATCTAGTCATGGGAGCATTGAATAATACGGCAAGTGCAATTTTTCACTTACCCAACTTGGAGGTTCATACATAGTGAATCCGTCCCGCGGGTTGACGTGGAGGAAGTCCTCCTTTTCTCCCTTGTACAAAGATGTTAAGATCTTTACTAGAGCGGCAGCTGTGGCTGGCCCCTTACGGCCGTAACGGGTGGCCTCATCCTCCCCGTTGAAATCCCACATGGGTTGGCCTCTGTATTGAAGCGGCTGCACCCCCCGCATAAGGCATGCGGCCATGACTCCAATCATGGTTAGCCCGGAATGAGCTAACAGTCTTACCTGGCCCATCAGATAAAGGACGTCTCTATCCTTTTCTCTCCGAGAGCTCCGCGGATGCCAGCTCAAGCGTTTCTTCAAGGGAGCGCTATTGAACTCAGGGAGGCCGACCCGGATAGGGTCCGACAGTGGAACGTCATCTATGTAAAACCATTCTGAAGGCCAGTCCTCGGACGCCTTTTTTGGGGTTCCGAATAAGTATCCGGTCCCGGCGATGCGCCATACCTCGGCTCCGCCCACTTGATATATAGACCCCTTTTGAGAACGGGGCACCAAGCAGAACAACCTCTTCCATAGCGCAAAATGAGCCTCGACGCCTAAAAATAGCTCGCAAAGGGCAACGAAGCCCGCAATATGTAGCACGGAGCCGGGTGTGAGATTGTGCAGCTGGAGACCGTAGAACTCCAGAAGCCCGCGGAGGAATGGGTGAATTGGAAATCCCAGTCCCCTTAATAAATAAGGGACGAGGCACACCCGCTCTCCTTTAGAAGGATTGGGGGTGCTCTCCGCTTGCTTTCCGCCGTTGTAGGTGGCGAGTCCGGCTCGGACCGGGACCATACATGCCTGGGGAAGGAATCCCTTGGCCTGCCACGACACTAACTCGCTGTGTGGGATGGTGCGATTCTCCCAGTCTCCGGATTTAGGACTGGAGGGGCGAGAGGAGGAGCTGCGACGGCTGGCCATGTTGGAGTGGACCTTTGCTGGAGACGCTCTGATGATAACTCGCGGAGGGGAGAAGATGTGGTCTGGATCTAAATCCCCGTCCCGTTAAATAGGCGGTCATTTATGTGACTAAGGGTGTGGATGTAAAAACACCCCAGGCTTTTCGCATTCGTTCAACACGTGGAAGACGGCCATTATTGGGCACTGAGGCCGAGGAGCGCTACATTACAAAAATCAGAGATTATTCGGACTGGTACACAGGATTCGGAGGAGGAACCCGCCTTGCAATGCCGAAGACAAATTTGCGTGCCGGACTCGTCGTCATTGAAGCCTGGTTCGGGGGCTACTGAGGGAGTCCTGGATTAGGGGGTGTTCGGATAGCCGGACTATACCTTCAGCCGGACTCCAGGACTATGAAGATACAAGATTGAAGACTTCGTCCCGTGTCCGGAAGGATCTTTTCTTGGCGTGGAAGGCAAGCTAGGCGTGCGGATATTCAAGATCTCCTACCAATGTAACCGACTCTGTGTAACCCTAACCCTATCCGGTGTCTATATAAACCGCAGGGTTGTAGTCCGTAGGCCAATCATCATAACCATCATCATACTCATAGGCTAGCTTCTAGGGTTTAGCCTCCTTGATCTCGTGGTAGATCTACTCTTGTACTACCCATATCATCAATATTAATCTAGCAGGAGTAGGGTTTTACCTCCATCGAGAGGGCCCGAACCTGGGTAAAATAAAGTGTCCCTTGTCTCCTGTTACCATCCGACCTTGGCGCATAGTTCGGGACCCCCTACCCGAGATCCGCCGGTTTTGACACCGACAGTATGGCTGAATCATAGGGAACATCTTTCATTTTCTCTCTATCTTTTGCAGTGGTCGGGCAGTGAGTCTTACTCGACTTCACACCTTGTAACACAGGCAAGACCCCTTTTGAACTTATTCAAAACTTTGTCATGGTATGTGCTTTGTGAAAGTCCAATTAAGCGTCTTGATCTATGTCTATAGATCTTGATGCCCGATATTTAAGCAGCTTCACCGAGGTCTTTCATTGAAAAACTCTCATTCAAGTATCCTTTTATGCTATCCAGAAATTCTATATCATTTCCAATCAACAATATGTCATCCACATATAAGATTAGAAATGCTACAGAGCTCCCACTCATTTCTTGTAAATACATGCTTCTCGAAAAGTCTGTATAAAACAATATGCTTTGATCACTCTATCAAAATGTTTATTCCAACTTCGAGAGGCATGCACCAGTCCATAAATGGATCGCTGGAGTTTGCACACTTTGTTAGCACCCTTTGGATCGATAAAACCTTCAGGTTGCATCATATACAACTCTTCTTCCAGAAATCCATTCAGGAATGCAGTCTTTACATCCATTTGCCAAATTTCATAATCATAAAATGTAGCAATAGCTAACATGATTCGGACGGACTTAAGCATCGCTACGGGTGAGAAAGTCTCATCATAGTCAACTCCTTGAACTTGTCAAAAACCTTTCGCGACAAGTCGAGCTTTGTAGGCAGTAACATTACCATCAGTGTTTGTCTTTTTCTTTAAGATCCATTTATTCTCGATGGCTTGCCGATCATCGGGTAAGTCAACCAAAGTCCAAACTTTGTTCTCATACATGGAGCCCTTCTCGGATTTCATGGCCTGAAGCCATCTTGCGGAATCTGGGCTCATCATCGCTTCCTCATAGTTCGTAGGTTCGTCATGGTCTAGTGACATGACCTCCAGAATAGGATTACCGTACCATTCTGGTGCGGATCTTACTCTGGTTGACCTACGAGGTTCGGTAGTAACTTGATCTGAACTTTCATGATCATCATCATTAGCTTCCTCACAAGTTGGTCTAGATGTCACAGGAACCGGTTTCTGTGATGAACTACTTTCCAACAAGGGAGCAGGTATAGTTGCCTCATCAAGTTCTACTTTCCCCCCACTCACTTCGTTCTAGAGAAACTCCTTCTCTAGAAAGGATCCATTCTTAGCAACAAAAGTCTTCCTTCGGATCTGTGATAGAAGGTGTACCCAACCGTGTCTTTTGGGTATCCTACGAAGACACATTTCTCCAATTTGGGTTCGAGCTTATCAGGTTGAAGCTTTTTCACATAAGCATCGCAGCCCCGAACTTTAAGAAACGACAACTTTGGTTTCTTGCCAAACCACAGTTCATAAGGAGTCATCTCAACGGATTTAGATGGTGCCCTATTAAACGTGAATGCAGCCGTCTCTAAAGCATAACCCCAAAATGATAGCGGTAAATCAGTAAGAGACATCATAGATTGCACCATATCTAGTAAAGTACGATTACGACGTCCGGACACAGCATTACGCTGTGGTGTTCCTGGTGGCGTGAGTTGCGAAATTATTCCACATTGTTTCAAATGAAGACTAGACACGTTACTCAAATATTCTCCTACACGATCAGATCGTAGAAACTTTATTTTCTTGTTATGATGATTTTCCACTTCACTCTGAAATTCTTTGAACTTTTCAAATGTTTCAGACTTATGTTTCATCAAGTAGATATACCCATATCTTCTCAAAACATCTATGAAGGTGAGAAAATAATGATATCCGCCGCGAGCCTCAACATTCATTGGACCACATACATTAGTATGTATGATTTCCAACGAATTTGTTGCTCGCTCCATTCTTCCAGAGAACGGCGTTCTAGTCATCTTGCCCATGAGGCATCGTTCGCAAGTACCAAGTGATTCATAATCAAGTAATTCCAAAAGCCCATCAGAATGTAGTTTCTTCATGCGCTTTACACCAATATGACCCAAACGGCAGTGCCACAAATAAGTTGCACTATCATAATCAACATTGCATCTTTTTAGCTTCAATACTATGAATATGTGTATCTCCACTATCAAGATTCAAAAAGAATAGTCCACTCTTCAAGGGTGCATGACCATAAAAGATATTACTCATATAAATAGAACAACCATTATTCTTTGGTTTAAATGAATAACCGTCTCGCATCAAACAAGATCCAGATATAATGTTCATGCTCAGCGCTGGCACCAAAGAACAATTTTTTATATCTAATACTAAACCCGAAGGTAGACGTAGAGGTAGTGTGCCGACCGCGATCACGTCGACTTTGGAGCCATTTCCCACGCGCATTGTCACCTCGTCCTTTGCCAATCTTCGCCTAATCTATAGTCCCTGTTTTGAGTTGTAAATATTAGCAACAGAACCAGTATCAAATACCCAGGCACTACTGCGAGAATTAGTAAGGTACACATCAATAACTTGTATATCACATATAACTTTGTTCACCTTGCCATCCTCCTTATCCGCCAAATACTTGGGGCAGTTGCGCTTCTAGTGACCAGTCTGCTTGCAGTAGAAGCACTCAGTCTCAGGCTTGGGTCCAGACATGGGTTTCTTCTCCTGAACAACAACTTGTTTGCCGTTCTTCTTCAAGTTCCCCTTCTTCTTCCCTTTGCCTTTTTCTTGAAACTGGTGGTCTTTTTGAGACCATCAACACTTGATGCTCCTTCTTGATTTCTACCTCCGCAACCTTTAGCATTGCGAATAGCTCGGGAATCGTCTTATCCATCCCTTGTATGTTATAGTTCATCACGAAGCTCTTGTAGCTTGGAGGCAGTGATTGAAGAATTTTGTCAATAACACTATCATCCGAAAGATTAACTCCCAGTTGAATTAAGTGAATGTTATACCCAGACATTCTGAGTATATGCTCACTGACAGAACTATTCTCCCCCATCTTGCAGCCGTAGAACTTATTGGAGACTTCATATCTCTCAATCCGGGAATTTGCTTGAAATATTGACTTCAACTCCTAGAACATCTCATATGCTCCATGTCGTTCAAAACGTCGTTGAAGTCCCGGTTCTAAGCCGTAAAGCATGGCACAGTGAACTATCGAGTAGTCATCAACTTTGCTCTACCAGACGTTCATAACATCTGGTGTTGCTCCTGCAGCATGTTTGGCACCTAGCGGTGCTTCTAGGAGGTAATTTTTCTGTGCAACAATGTGGATAATCCTCAAGTTATGGACCCAATCCATGTAATTGCTACCATCATCTTTCAACTTTGCTTACTCAAGGAACACATTAAAATTCAACGGAACAACAGCACGGGCCATCTATCTACAACAACACAGACATGCAAAATACTATCAGGTACTAAGTTCATGATAAATTAAAGTTCAATTAATCAAATTATTAAAGAACTCCCTCTTAGATAGACATCCCTCTAATCATCTAAGTGATCACGTGATCCATATCAACTAAACCATGTCCGATCATCACATGGGATGGAGTAGTTTTCAATGGTGAACATCACTATGTTGATCATATCTACTATATGACTCACGCTCGAGCTTTCGGTCTCCAGTGTTCCGAGGCCATATTTGCATATGCTAGTCTCGTCAAGTTTAACCCGACACTACTAGAAAAACGGCTATAGCTAATATGGACACAAATGGCGCACCATGTATGTGGTGTGCCACTGCAATATAGCAGTGGCGCACCAGATATAGGTGCGCCATTAGTGGCCATATTACTAATGGCGCACCTGGTGTGTGGTGCGCCATTACTAGTTTTTTCCTGGCCCCACACCCTTCCCAGACTTAGCAGTGGTGCACGCCACCCATGGTGCGCCACTACTAACAATTTTTTTCAATTATTTTTTCAAAACTAGTAATGGCGCACCACACACCAGGTGCGCCAATAGTAACCCTAGTTACCAATGGCGCATTCCTAGGAGGTACGCCATTGGTAACCTGAGAGCGGCTAGATATTTTTGACAGCCACCTACCACACTCACTTTCCCGACTTCATTCTCTCCACCTCTACCAAGCTTGGTCTCGGCTGCCTCCTCCTCCTCACCTCGTTTGCACCATAGATTTGTTGGGGATCGTAGCAGAAATTCAAAAACTTTCTACGCAACACCAAGATCAATCTATGGAGTAATCTGGCAACGAGGGAAGGAGAGTGCATCTACATTCCCTTGTAGATCGCTAAGGAGAAGCGTTCAAGGGAACGGGGTTGATGGAGTCGTACTCGTCGTGATCCAAATCACCGATGATCCTAGTGCCGAACGGACGGCACCTCCGTGTTCAACACACGTACAGCCCGGGGACGTCTCCTCCTTCTTGATCCAGCAAGGGGAGAGGAGAAGTTGAGGGAAAACACCGACAGCACGACGGCATGGTGGTGATGGAGCTCGTGGTTCTCCGGCAGGGCTTCGCCAAGCACTACGGACGAGGACGAGGTGTTGGAGGAGGGAGAGGGCTGCGCCAGGGGAAGGGTGCGGCTGCCCTCTCTCTCCGTCACTATATATAGGGGAAGGGAGGAGGGGGAGGCGCCCTAGGGTTCCCTAGGGGAGGGGCGGCCGCCAGAGGGGAAACCCTAGATGGGTTTGGGCGCCCCCACCCCCTAGGAAAGTTGCCCCCCAAGCCGGGAGGGGCGGCTGCCCTAGGGGTGGCGCCCCCACCTCTCCTGGTTACGTGAGATGGGGTGGGAGGGGCGCTAGTGGGATGATGTGCCCTCTCCCCTTGGCCCATAGGGCCCCCAATGCTTGCCGGGGCCTCCGAAACCCCTTTCGGACACGCTGGTCATCACTTGGTACCCCCGGAACAATTCCGGACTCCAATCCCCTTCGTCCAATATACCGATCTTCACCTCCAGACCATTCTGGAGCTCCTCGTCATGTCTGGGATCTCATCCGGGACTCCGAACAACCTTCGGTAACCACGTACTATTTCCCATAACAACTCTAGCGTCATCGAACCTTAAGTGTGTAGACCCTACGGGTTCGGGGACCATGCAGACATGACCGAGACAACTCTCCGGCCAATAACCAACAGCTGGATCTGGATACCCATGATGGCTCCCACATGTTCCATGATGATCTCATCGGATGAACCACGATGTCGAGGATTCAATCAATCCCGTATACAATTCCCTTTGTCCAGCGGTATTGTACTTGCCCGAGATTCGGTCGTCGGTATCCTGTACCTTGTTCAATCTCATTAACGGCAAGTCTCTTTACTCATTCCGTAACACATAATCCCGTGATCAACTCCTTGGTCACATTGTGCACATTATGATGTTGTCCTACCGAGTGGGCCAGAGATACCTCTCCGTCACACGGAGTGACAAATCCAAGTCTCGATTCGTGCCAACCAAACAGACACTTTGAAATTACTCATAGTGCACCTTTATAGCCACCCAGTTACGTTGTGACGTTTGGCACACCCAAAGCATTCCAACGGTATCCGGGAGTTGCACAATATCATGGTCTATGGAAAAGATACTTGACATTTGAAAGGCTTTAGCAAACGAACTACACGATCTTGTGCTAGGCTTAGGATTAGGTCTTGTCCATCACATCATTCTCCTAATGATGTGATCCCGTTATCAAAGACATCCAATGTCCATGGTCAGGAAACCGTAACCATCTATTGATCAACGAGCTAGTCAACTAGAGGCTTACTAGGGACATGGTGTTGTCTATGTATCCACACATGTATCTGTGTTTCCTATCAATACAATTATAGCATGGATAATAAACGATAATCATGAACAAGGAAATATAATAATAACTAATTTATTATTGCCTCTAGGGCATATTTCCAACAGTCTCCCACGTGCACTAGAGTCAATAATCTAGTTCACATCGCCATGTGATTGACATTCATAGGTCACATCGCCATGTGACCAACATCCAAAGAGTTTACTAGAGTTAATAATCTAGTTCACATCACTATGTGATTAACACTCAATGAGTTCTGGATTTGATCATGTTGCTTGTGAGAGAGGTTTTAGTCAACGGGTCTGCAACATTCAGATCCGTATGTACTTCGCAAATCTCTACGCTATATTTGGAGCCATTTGAAATAACTGTTCTACTTGGAGCTATTCTAAATTGTTGCTCCATTATACGTATCCGGTATCTCTACTCAGAGCTATCCAGATAGGTGTTAGGCTTGCATCGATGTAACTCTTTACGTCGAACTCTTTATCACCTCCATAACCGAGAAACATATCCTTATTCCTCTAAGGATAATTTTGACTCCTATCTGGTGATCTACTCCTAGATCACCTTTGTACCCTCTTGCCAGACATGTGGCAAGGCATACATCAGGTGCGGTACTCAGCATGGCATACCGTATAGAGCCTATGACAAAAGCATAGGGGACGACCTTCGTCCATCCTCTTTCTCCTGCCGTGGTCGAGCTTTAACTCTTAACTTCATACCTTACAACTCAGGCAAGAACTCCTTCTTTGACTGATCCATCTTGAACACCTTCAGAATCATGTCAAGGTATGTGCACATTTGAAAGTACCATTAAGCGGTTTTTGATCTATCCTTATAGATCTTGATGCTCAATGTTTAAGTAGCTTAATCTAGGTTTTCCATTGAAAAACACTTTTCAAATAACCCTATATGCTTTCCAGAAATTCTATATCATTTCGGATCAACAATATGTCATCCACATATACTTATCAGAAATGTCGTAGTGCTCCCAGTCACTTTATTGTAAATACAAGTTTCTAACAAACTTTGTATAAACCCATAAACTTTGATTACTCCATCAAAGTGTATATTCCGACTCCGAGATGCTTGCTCTGGTCCATGGAAGGATCGTTGGAGCTAGCATACCTTTTAGCATCCTTAGGATAGACAAAACCTCTCTGATTGTATCACATACAACCTTTCCTTACGAGAACTGGTAAGGAAACTTGTTTTGACATCCATCTGCTAGATTTCATAAATGCAGCTTATGCTAGCATGATTCCGACGGACTTAAGCATTTCTACGGGTGAGAAAATCTCATCGTAGTCAACTACTTGAACTTGTGAAAAACTCTTCGCCACAAGTCGAGCTTCATAGACGGTGACATTACCGTCCACGTCCGTCTTGTTCTTAAAATCCATTTGTACCCAACAACCTTACGACCATCAAGTATTTCTTCCAAATTCTACACTTTGTTTTCATACATGGATCCTCTCTCGGATTTTATGGCCTTGAGCCAATTTTCGGAATCCAGGCCCACCATCACTTCTCCATAGCTTGTAGGTTCATTGTTGTCCAACAACGTGACCTTTAAGACATGGTTACCACTTAGAAGTTGTACACACCCTTGTCAACCTATGAGGTTCGATATTAACTCGATCTAAAGCTCCATGATCATCATCATTAGCTTTCTCTTCAACTGAGGCAGGTGCCACAGAAACATTTTTCTTGTGCTGCGCTACTCTCTGGTTGAAGTAAAGGTTCAAGAACCTCATCAAGTTCTATCTTCTTCCCACTTAATTCTTTCGAGTGAAATTCTTTCTCGAGAAAGGACCTGATTCTAGAAACAATCCCTATTGCTTTCGGATCTGAGACAGGAGGTATACCCAACTGTTTTGGGTGTCGTATGAAGATGCATTTATCCGCTTCGGGTTCGAGCTTATCAGCCTGAAACTTTTTCTCATAAGCATCGCAGCCCCAAACCTTTAAGAAATGACAGCTTAGGTTTCTCTAAACCATATTTCACACGGTGTCGTCTCAACGGAATTGTGTGGTGCCCTATATAAAATGAATGCGGTTGTCTCTAATGCCTAACCCATAAACTATTGTGGTAATTCGATAAGAGGCATCATGGAATGCACCATATCCAATAGGGTGCAGTTATGATGTTCGGACACACCATCACACTATGGTGTTCCAGGCGGTATTAGTTGTGAAACAACTTCCACAATGTCTTAATTCTGTGCCAAACTCGTAATTCAGATATTCATCTCTATGATCATATCATAGATATTTTATCCTGTTGTCACGATGATCTTTAAACTTCACCCTGAAATTACTTGAACCTTTCAATAATTCAGACTCGTGATTCATCAAGTAAATACACTCAGCATCTACTCAAATCATTTGTGAAGTAAGAACTCAACGATATCCACTACATGCCTCAGCACTCATTGGACTGCACACATCAAGATGTATTACTTCCAACAAGTTGCTTTCTTGTTCCATCTTACTGAAAACGAGGCCTTTCAGTCATCTTGCTCATGCGGTTCTGCTTCAGTGACCGTTCCCCTTATTACAGAAGCACTTAGTCTCGGGCTTGGGTTCAACTTTGGGTTTGTTCACTAGAGCAGCAACTGATTTGTCATTTCATGAAGTATCCCTTTCTTGCCATTGCCCTTCTTGAAACTAGTGGTTTTATTAACCATCAACAATTGATGCTCCTATTTGATTTCTACTTTCGCGGTGTCGCGAATAGCTCAAGGATCATATCTATCCCTGATATGTTATAGTTCATCACGAAGCTCTAGTAGCTTGGTGGCAGTGACTTTGGAGAACCATCACTATCTCATCTGGAAGATGAACTCCCACTCGATTCAAGCGATTGTAGTACTCATACAATCTGAGCACATGCTCAACTATTGAGCTTTTCTCCTTAGTTTGCAGGCTTAGGAAACTTGTCAGAGGTCTCATACCTCTTGACGGGGGCACTAGCCTGAAATCCCAATTTCAGTCCTTGGAACATCTCATATGTTCTGCGATGTTTCAAAAACGTCTTTGGTGCCTCAATTCTAAACCATTTAGCATTACGCACTGAACTATCATGTAGTCATCAAAACGTGTATGTCAGATGTTAGCAACATCCATAGCCGACGCTTGAGGTTCAGCTCACTGAGCGGTGCATTAAGGACATAATCCTTCTGCGCAGCAATGAGGACAATCCTCAGTATACGGATCAAGTCTGCATAATTGCTACTATAAACTAAATTTTCTCTAGGAACGTATCTAAAACAGTAGAAATAAGGCGTAAGCTATGACATAATTAGCAAAGTCCTTTTGACTATGTTCATGATAATTGAGTTCATCTGATTATTTCATGAACTCCCACTCAGATAGACATCCCTCTAGTCATCTAAGTGATACATGATCTGAATCAACTAGGACGTGTCCGATCATCGCGTGAGACGGACTAGTCATCATTGGTGAACATCTCATGTTGATCGCATCTTCTATACGACTCATGTTCGACCTTTCGGTCCTCCGTGTTCTGAGGCCATGTATGTACATGCTAGGCTCGTCAAGTTAACCTAAGTGTTTCGAATGTGTTCCGAGTCCATGTCTGTACATGCTAGGCTCGTCAACACCCGTTGTATTCGAACGTTAGAATCTATCACACCCGATCATCACGTGGTGCTTCGAAACAACGAACTTCGCGACGGTGCACAGTTAGGGAGAACACTTTTCTTGAAATTTTAGTGAGGGATCATCTTATTTAAGCTACCGTCGTTCTAAGCAAATAAGATGTAAAACATGATAAAGATCACATGCAATCAAATAGTGACATGATATGGCCATCATCAGTTCGCTCCTTTTGATCTACATCTTCGAGGCTCCATGATCATCATCCTCACCGGCATGACACCATGATCTCCATCATCATAATCTCCATCATCGTGTCTTCATGAAGTTGTCTCGCCAACTATTACTTCTACTACTACAGCTAACGGTTAGCAATAAAGTAAAGTAATTACATGACGTTTATGTTGACACGCAGGTCATAAATAAATTAAGACAACTCCTATGGCTCCTGCCGGTTGTCATATTCATCGACATGCAAGTCGTGATTCCTATTACAAGAACATGATCATCTCATACATCACATATATCATTCATCACATCCTTTGGCCATATCACATCACAAGACACTTGTTGCAAAAACAAGTTAGACGTTCTCTAATTGTTGTTGCAAGTTTTTATGTGGCTGCTATAGGTTGCTAGCAAGAACGTTTCTTACCTACGCCAAAACCACAACGTGAATTGCCAATTTCTATTTACCCTTCATAAGGACCCTGTTTATCGAATCCGATCCGACTAAAGTGGGAGAGACAGACACCCGCCAGCCACCTTATGCAACTAGCTCTTGTCAGTCGGTGGAACCAGTCTCACGTAGGCATACGTGTAAGGTTGGTCTGGGCCGCTTCATCCCACGATGCCGCCGAATCAGGATAAGACTAGTAACGGCAAGTAAATTGACAATATCGACGCCCACAACTGCTTTGTGTTCTACTCGCGCATAGAAACTACGCATAGACCTAGCTCATGATGCCACTGTTGGGGATCGTAGCAGAAATTCAAAAAATTTCTATGCAACACCAAGATCAATCTATGGAGTAATCTAGCAACGAGGGAAGGAGAGTTGTAACGCCCCGGATCCGATGCGCCAGGTGTTCGACAGTTATTCGCCGTCGTTGCCATGTCATGTGCTTGCGTGTTGCACTTTGCCATGTCATCATCTGCATTTCATATCATGTCATCATGTGCATCGCATTCGCATACGTGTTCGTTTCATGCATCCGAGCATTCTCCCCGTTGTCCGTTTTACAATCCGTCGCTCCTACGTCCTCCGGCGTCCCCTTTTACCTTTTTTCCGTGAGCGGGTATTAAACCTTCTCGGAATGGACCGAGATTTGCCAAGCGGCCTTGATATAGCACCGATAGACCGCCTGTCAAGTTTCGGGTCAATCGGAGTCCGTTTGATACTCCAACGGTTAACCGGGTAACCGCAAAGGCCTCTTTTGGTGCAGCCCTACACCCCTTCCAAAGTGGCCCAAAACCCACCCAAGTCACTTCCATCATCTCGGTCGTTCGATCACGATCGCCTGGCTGAAAACCGCACTCCATTTGGAGCTTCCTAGCCCCCTCTACCTATAAATATGTGCCTCCCCCGTCCAAATCGCAGTTGAAACCCTATCCCCGCTCCCTCTCCACCGTCGGACACGTCCGTCCGCGCCGGACATGTCCAGCCTCCACCTCACCCCGGCCAATCCGGGCGCGCCACATCAGCGCCGCCGCCGCCCGGACCTATCGCAAGCCGCCACCTGTCCTGCGCCCGCGCCTCTCTCTCCTCCCCGCCGCCGCGGCCCGGCGAGCCCGGATCGGGCCCGCCCGGCCCGCCGCCGCCCGCGCAGCCCCGCCGCCTGGGCCGCGCCGCCCCGCCCCGCCGCTCGCGCCCGCTCCTGATCACCGGCGCCGCCGCCATGCGCCGCTCCGCCGCCGCCGTGCCCGACCTCGCCGCCTCCCCGCCGCCCGGCTCGCGCCTCGCGCGCCTCGCCGCCGGCCGGCACCTCATCCGCCGCCGCCATGCCGCGCCGACCCCGCCGCCGTGCTCCTCGTGCCGCCCCGCGCCGCCCTTCACCGGAGACCGGCCGGATCCGGCGAGGCACGGCCGGATCCGCCCGGCCCCGACCTCCCCGACCACTGTCCGACGCCGCCCCGCTGCCACATCGCCGGAGAAGTCTCCGGCGTCGCGGTTGACCTCGGAGAACCCTAGATCCGGAGGTAGTTTTTCTTCTAAGTCTTTTCCCGCAGTAATTTTTGTTGCCATGTTGATCAAGCCATATCTCTGCATCCGTGGTTCCATTTCGTGCGTGTAATATGTCATATTGTTCGCCTCGACGAGTACATCATTTCAACTCATTGCATCATTTTCATTTGAGCTCATCTTGATGCCCGAAATGCTGTTCGAAAAGGGCTATGTGATGTTAGTTTCAGATCCGTTTCAGTACTTGCACTTTTTTCATTTTTGCCATGATTGATGTGTGCACCCTATGAAGTTGAGTCCTACATGTGTCTTGTAATATGCCATGCCATCTTTCCAGGGATTTATGCCATGTATTTTTGTGATCTTTGTGGTGACTAGCTCAAGCATGCAAACTGGGTACTTAATGTTGCTGATTTCAGAGACTTCGTAATTTCACTAAGTCATGTCCTGCTGTTATTTTTATGCCATGTGTTCATGTTGTTTCAGAGAGATCCATGCCTCTTTTGAGCATGATCAGTAAGGGTGTTTTGAGCATATGGATTTACTCTATCCATCCATGCCTTTTTTTGGTAATTATGGAGTGCCATAGCTTGAGTCAATCGAGCTCTACTTTTGCTATAAAATGTTGATGGCAGATTGTTTACATGTTATTCGATTTTGCCAAGCTTGTTGCAGTTGATCCTTGCATGCTATGATGTCGTTCTTGCCATGTATAGCTTCTATGCCATGTCTTCTTGATGGATGTATGCTTAGTTTATCATGTAATGCTCTGTAGTGAGTGCATCGAGCTCCTAAACATGCCTACTTGTTATCTGTTTTTGACATGTCCAGTTTTCTGCTAAGTCTGAAATCTGTAATGAAACTTGCTTAATTGACATGGGTGTTATTATATTTTCTTGTCCTTTTTGGCTGATGGACAGTAAGGGACTTTTGTTCTATGCTTTGATTAGATTGATTCCATGCCTTGATTTGCTATATTGTGTTCCTGTAGCATGTTGTTTGCTTGCTCTAAACATGTCATCCTGATGTTAATTTCTGGCATGTTGTTATTTTCTCAAAGTCCGTGAACCTGTTATCTTTTGCACTTTTGCCATGCTTGTTTGAACCTGTTGTGATGTGATTTAGCCGTAGCTCAGTGTTCATATTTTGTCAACCATCTTGAGTAGGTAACTGTCATATGCTTTGTTGACATGTTTGGGTGCAGTAGCTTAATTTCTTGTTGCTTGCTAAGTAGCATCATGCTGCTAATGACAGAATCTTGTCATTCTTGTTTTGCTTGTCATTTGCAAACCGTGCATCCGATTCCGGTGATCTTTATATCGATTTCAACCGAATTCACCTCACCTTTCTAGTGGAATACTTGGTTTGCCAAGATTATGCCTGGTTCATCTTTTTCCTTCCGAAGCACGCATATGCATTGCATACCACATCTCGCATATCATGCCATGTTTATGTGGTGGTTGTTTACTTGGTTGTTTGCTTCTTTCCGGTGTTGCTTCTTCGGGTTAGTTCCGATAACGTTGCGATTGTGAGGATTCGTTCGACTACGTCCGTTTGTCTTCTTCATGGACTCGTTCTTCTTCCTTGCGGGATTTCAGGCAAGATGACCATACCCTCGAAATCACTTTTATCTTTGCTTGCTAGATGCTCGCTCTTTTGCAATGCCTATGCTGCGATACCTACCACTTGCTATATCATGCCACCCATATTGCCATGTCAGCCTCTAACCATCCATGTCCTAGCAAACCGCTGTTTGGCTATGTTACCGCTTTGCTCAGCCCCTCTTATAGCGTTGTTAGTTGCAGGTGAAGATGAAGTTTGTTCCTTATTGGAACATGCAGATGTTGTTCCTTGTTGGAACATGTTTACTTGTTGGGATATCACAATATATCTTATTTAATTAATGCATCTATATACTTGGTAAAGGGTGGAAGGCTCGGCCATATGCTTGGTGTTTTGTTCCACTCTTGCCGCCCTAGTTTCCGTCATATCGGTGTTATGTTCCCGGATTTTTGCGTCCCTAACGCGGTCGGGTGATTTATGGGACCCCCTTGACAGTTCGCTTTGAATAAGACTTTTCCAGCAAGGCCCAACATTGGTTTTACCATTTGCCTACCACCTATACCTTTCCCTTGGGAGTAGCTAACCCGAGGGTCATCTTTATTCAGCCCCCCCGGGCCAATGCTTCTCTAAGTGTTGGTCCGAACTAGAGCCCTTTGCAGCGCCACCTCAAGGAAACTTGAGGGCTGGTTTTAGTTGTACGGACTGCTCATCCGGTGTTGCCCTGAGAACGAGATATGTGCAGCTCCTATCAGGATGTCGGCGCATCGGGCGGCTTTGCTGGACTTGTTTTATTACTGTCGAAATGTCTTGTAGCCGGGATTCCGAGACTGATCGGGTCTTCCCGGGGAGAAGGAATATCCTTTGTTGATCGCGAGTGCTTATCATGGGCTAAGTTGGGACACCCCTGCATGGTTTGAACTTTCGAAAGCCATGCCCGCGGTTATGTGCCAGATGGGAATTTGTTAATGTCCGGTTGTAGAAAACCCAAAGTTGATCTTAATTAAAATACACCCACCGCGTGTGTAACCGTGATGGTCTCTTCTCGGCGGGGTCCGGGAAGTGAACACGGTTGTTGGAGTTATGTTTGACGTAAGTAGTTCAGGATCACTTATTGATCATAGTTGTTCGACCGTGGTTTTGCCTTCTCTTCTCGCTCTCATTTGCGTATGTTAGCCACCATATATGCTAGTCGCTTGCTGCAGCTCCACCTCACTACCCTGTCCTACCTTTAAGCTTGAATAGTCTTGATCTCGCGGGTGTGAGATTGTTGAGTCCTCGTGGCTCACAGATACTTCCAAAACCAGTTTGCAGGTGCAGATGAGACCGTGCAGGTGACACACCCGAGCTCAAGGAGGAGCTTGATGAAGATCTTGTTCATTGTGTCGTTTCGTTTCAGTTGATCAGTAGTGGAGCCCAGTTGGGGTCGATCGGGGACCTTTGTCGCTTTTGGGGTTCTTCTTTTATTTTGGTTCCGTAGTCGGACCTTGATTGTATCTGTATGATGTATTTTTTTACTCATGTAATTGTGTGAAGTGGCGATTGTAAGCCAACTATGTATCTCTTTCCCTCATGTATTACATGGGTTGTGTGAAGATTACCTCACTTGCGACATTGCTTTCAATGCGGTTATGCCTCTAAGTCGTGCTTCGACACATGGGAGATATAGACGCATCGAGGGCGTTACAAGTTGGTATTAGAGCCATCCCCGACCTTAGGAGCCCCCACTGATTGATCGTTTTTAGCGGCCGAGTTGTGTCTAGAAAAATGTTTTGAGTCATTTAGGAATTATGTATCGGTGAGTTTAGGAATTCTTTTTTACTTCCCAGTCTCCTCATCGCTCTGGTAAGGCATCCTGACGTAGAGTTTTGACTCTTCTCTTCTCAAATTTCACTAAAAAAAATTTTAGGATCACGCGGGTATCTTAGAATCGTTCCGATGGTTTTGTGATACCAACATTGTCTTGGTGCCTCCCGTCAGTAGGGGTTTAGTGGAGGTGTCCCAGGGAGTTGAGCTCCGAGGTGTTGTCGTCATAATTTTATCGTTGCGGTTCTGGAATACCTGAGTTTAGTACGCCGACATCGAAAATCTCTTTTGTACAGTTGTTGGTGAGATAACCCTGATAGCCCAGTACTGAGGCGAGTGCGGGAGTATTGCCATAACTCGCATAACGGATGCTTTTCGAAGGTTGAGGTAGATGATTTCCGAAGTTTTCTTGGTTATGTGTTGAAGGATGGATACAACTGGATCTAGGAATTGTTAGTTTAGGTGATATATTTTGTGTCCCCTGTATCCCCAACACCTGATTGCATAACCAGAAAGTTTCGGGAGTTAATAAGTGGGAATTCAAGTATCACATAGGATTTCTTTCCAACAGACACATGATACGATATGGGATCTATCATATGTTTGTTTCCGGCTTATTCTACAAGCCAATCCTTTGTTTTGTTTTATTTGTGGTATTCGAGTTGCTTCAATGTCAAGTGTTGATTCCATACCATTTTCTAAACGGTGTTCTCATATTTCTATGTGAATACTAATCATTCTTGATCATCAAGGTTGTCTTTTCAATCTTTTCCAACCGGCGTGCTTTCTCTTCAAGATGATCCTATCATTTTTCCTAATCGCAAGATCCAATCCCAGTTTTCATCAACGGTGTTTGTTTCATTCGTCCCAAGTTGTCTTTGTTTTTCCCGCCCTCCCACCCTTATTTCTCCAAGGACGCAGATTTTCTTAATCAAGTATCCATTTTATTCTTGTGAAGTCTCTATTTTTTCCGTCAATGTTCTTATCCGGTTATTTCCATGAAGATACTAACGGAGCTTCAAGTTCATCATTCGCCATTCTTTTCTTCTCCGGTGGTTCCAATTCAAGCTTTCGGAGTCGATCATACCTTTTTCCTCGTTTCAAATGTTTTCTCGTACCGGTGCATCTCTTAATCATCCACTTCTCGCTATTCAATTGTTCTGGAGTGATGAAGATATCTCAGAAGATACAAGCTTCCATTCTCAAATCACTCAATTTCTTTTGAGGATGCTATCTCATTCAAGTCATTTAATTCAACCGATGCAATCTCTCTTTTCAAGCAATCGTTCAACGGTGCTTCTTTTGAGTGGTCCCTAACCCATAGGTCTTTTCCCAGGATCTTACCTGACTCTTCTAATTTTTCTGGAGCTATTCCCAAATTCTTTTCAAAGTGTGATGTAAGGATGTATTCCATCAGTCATATGTCTTTCTCCAAGATCTTTCAAATTCTTTTCATCATTGGTTCATCCTTTCCAATTCTCATTCCGGAGTGCCTCAACAATTCTTGGTGGTTCTCATCATCGTTCTCAACATTTGAAGACCGAAGAAGAGTTTCTCTTAAATCATGCTCCGTTCTCTTCAAGATTCATGGTTCTAGCGTTATGCCATCATCTCATAATTGTTTTCGATTGTGAGAATTCTTTTCACCCATCCGGAGCATTTCAGGAGTCTTTTCAGTTTGATTCTCCGGAGCCCATCATCTCAGAATTATTGATTCTCAACAAGCTCTCGTTCTCCAAATCATAACGGTGCATCATTCAAGTATCCTCTAATCAGCTCGTGATCTATTCGTTCACTTGTTTCCAAAATCTCTCAAGTATCTTCGTTCATTTTTCTAATTCTTCCCGGTGTTTCTTATCTTTTCTTCGTTCATTTTCAATTCCTATGGTGGTTCGTTCAAGAGTCCTCTTTCTTGGTTATCATATCAATTTAATCATTGTTTCAATCCTACCGGTGGTTCGTTGAAGACCTTCCCAAGTTTGCGCCATATCTATCTTAATCCTTTCTACGAGAATAAGTAGTATGCCAAATCCGTTGCTTGTCATCAATTTAAATTGGTGAAGGATAAGCATAATGTAATTCTTATTTTTGTTTCATCGAGCTAATTCTATTCCCTATTCCGGAGGTTCCATCAAAATTCTCGGTCCGAGATGCTTCATCTTTTCTTTCCGGAGTTCCAAGTTTTCTCGGTTATCATTTCTAAGCTCCATCTAAATCATTGCAAGGCTTCGACTTATGTTTTCAACTTCTCTTTCTTTTATCATCCTTTTATTACCGGAGTTCTTCATGGAGGCTACATGATGATTCTCAAAGGATTTAATTCCTTCTCGAAGTGTTCATCGAGATTCTTTTCAGAGCAGCTCAAGTATTCTTTATCTTGCATTTTAAAGTGCAATTCTTTCAACCGTATCATTCGAGGTGGTATTATGTCATTCTTGATAATTGGAGTTCATGTCTCATGACTCACATGTTGTCAATAATGAGGTATTTTAAATCCATCAATCTCTTCATTGGAGTTATCTTGGGTTATATTTCACTTAAGGCTTTCCCTAAGGATTGTTGCTAATTATGGTGCTTATAAATTACCCAAGTTCTTCATTTGTCCTCCCGGCGAGATAGCTTTCTCGTCTCCTTGTTCGTATCAATCCAATTAATTTATCGTTAGTGGCCGGTTGTCACCTCATCATTTTGAGATGTTTGCCATAAGCCCACTACAAGCTTGTTCTTTTCGCTGTTGGTTTTCCAACAATTCCGTTCAATCCTTCTTTTTAAGGAGGCTCTTTCAAATTCAATTGTGATAGAAGCTGTTGTTCTCTTCTCCGTTCTCTTGATTCCACTCTTTCTTTTGTCCCGAAGGCATTGTGATATTGCTCTCTTCGAACCATCTTCTTGTTTTGTCAAGATAAACTTTTTTCTTTTCTTATCCATTTAACCGGAGTGTTGTATCTATCATTCCTCTTGGTTCTCGTCATATCCCATGTTCCTCTTTTCTAACGGAGTGTTTTCAACTTTGTTCATCTTCGTTGTTTTCGTTCTTTCCTTTTGTTCAACCTCTCAAGGTTCGTTGGTTTCATTCTTTTGTCGAAGAAGCAACTGAGTTTTACCTCTTCTCTTTCTCTTCCGTTTTTCCCTCCGGTGCCATCTTAGATCTCGGGACGAGACCCTCTCTTAGTGGTGGAGTGTTGTAACGCCCCGGATCCGATGCGCCAGGTGTCCGACAGTTATTCGCCGTCGTTGCCATGTCATGTGCTTGCGTGTTGCACTTAGCCATGTCATCATCTGCATTTCATATCATGTCATCATGTGCATTGCATTCGCATACGTGTTCGTTTCATGCATCCGAGCATTTTCCCCGTTGTCCGTTTTGTAATCCGGCGCTCCTACGTCCTCCGGCGTCCCCTTTTACCTTTTTTCCGTGAGCGGGTATTAAACCTTCTCGGAATGGACCGAGATTTGCCAAGCGGCCTTGATATAGCACCGATAGACCGCCTGTCAAGTTTCGGGTCAATCGGAGTCCGTTTGATACTCCAACGGTTAACCGGGTAACCGCAAAGGCCTCTTTTGCTGCAGCCCTACACCCCTTCCAAAGTGGCCCAAAACCCAACCAAGTCACTTCCATCATCTCGGTCGTTCGATCACGATCGCGTGGCCGAAAACCGCACTCCATTTGGATCTTCCTAGCCCCCTCTACCTATAAATATGTGTCTCCCCCGTCCAAATCGCAGTTGAAACCCTATCCCCGCTCCCTCTCCGCCGCCGGACACGTCCGTCCGCGCCGGACATGTCCAGCCTCCACCTCACCCCGGCCAATCCGGGCGCGCCACATCAGCGCCGCCGCCGCCCAGACCTATCACAAGCCGCCACCTGTCCCGCGCCCGCGCCTCTCTCTCCTCCCCGCCGCCGCGGCCCGGCGAGCCCGGATCGGGCCCGCCCGGCCCGCCGCCGCCCGCGCCGCCCCGCCGCCTGCGTCGCACCGCGCTGCCCCGCCGCCCACGCCTCGCCGCCGGCCGGCACCGAATCCGCCGCCGCCATGCCGCGCCGACCCCGCCGTCGTGCTCCTCGTGCCGCCCCGCGCCGCCCTTCACCGGAGACCGGCCGGATCCGGCGAGGCACGGCCGGATCCGCCCGGCCCCGACCTCCCCGACCACTGTCCGGCGCCGCCCCGCTGCCACATCGCCGGAGAAGTCCCCGGCGTCGCGGTTGACCACGGAGAACCCTAGATCCGGAGGTAGTTTTTCTTCTAAGTCTTTTCCCGCAGTAATTTTTGTTGCCATGTTCATCAAGCCATATCTCTGCATCCGTGGTTCCGTTTCGTGCGTGTAATATGTCATATTGTTCGCCTCGACGAGTACATCATTTCAACTCATTGCATCATTTTCATTTGAGCTCATCTTGATGCCCGAAATGCTGTTCGAAAAGGGCTATGTGATGTTAGTTTCAGATCCGTTTCAGTACTTGCACTTTTTTCATTTTTGCCATGATTGATGTGTGCACCCTATGAAGTTGAGTCCTACATGTGTCTTGTAATATGCCATGCCATCTTTCCAGGGATTTATGCCATGTATTTTTGTGATCTTTGTGGTGACTAGCTCAAGCATGCAAACTGGGTACTTAATGTTGCTGATTTCAGAGACTTCGTAATTTCACTAAGTCATGTCCTGCTGTTATTTTTATGCCATGTGTTCATGTTGTTTCAGAGAGATCCACGCCTTTTTTAAGCATGATCAGTAAGGGTGTTTTGAGCATATGGATTTACTCAATCCATCCATGCCTTTTTTTGGTAATTATGGAGTGCCATAGCTTGAGTCAATCGAGCTCTACTTTTGCTATAAAATGTTGCTGGAAGATTGTTTACATGTTATTCGATTTTGCCAAGCTTGTTGCAGTTGATCCTTGCATGCTATGATGTCGTTCTTGCCATGTATAGCTTCTATGCCATGTATTCTTGATGGATGTATGCTTAGTTTATCATGTAATGCTCTGTAGTGAGTGCATCGAGCTCGTAAACATGCCTACTTGTTATCTGTTTTTGACATGTCCAGTTTTCTGCTAAGTCTGAAATCTGTAATGAAACTTGCTTAATTGACATGGGTGTTATTATATTTTCTTGTCCTTTTTGGCTGATGGACAGTAAGGGACTTTTGTTCTATGCTTTGAGTAGATTGATTCCGTGCCTTGATTTGCTATATTGTGTTCCTGTAGCATGTTGTTTGCTTGCTCTAAACATGTCATCCTGATGTTAATTTCTGGCATGTTGTTATTTTCTCAAAGTCCGTGAACCTGTTATCTTTTGCACTTTTGCCATGCTTGTTTGAACCTGTTGTGATGTGATTTAGCCGTAGCTCAGTGTTCATATTTTGTCAACCATCTTGAGTAGGTAACTGTCATATGCTTTGTTGACATGTTTGGGTGCAGTAGCTTAATTTCTTGTTGCTTGCTAAGTAGCATCATGCTGCTAATGGCAGAATCTTGTCATTCTTGTTTTGCTTGTCATTTGCAAACCATGCATCCGATTCCGGTGATCTTTATATCGATTTCAACCGAATTCACCTCAGCTATCCAGTGGAATACTTGGTTTGCCAAGATTATGCCTGGTTCATCTTTTTCCTTCCGAAGCACGCATATGCATTGCATACCACATCTCCCATATCATGCCATGTTTATGTGGTGGTTGTTTACTTGGTTGTTTGCTTCTTTCCGGTGTTGCTTCTTCGGGTTAGTTCCGATAACGTTGCGATTGTGAGGATTCGTTCGACTACGTCCGTTTGTCTTCTTCATGGACTCGTTCTTCTTCCTTGCGGGATTTCAGGCAAGATGACCATACCCTCGAAATCACTTTTATCTTTGCTTGCTAGATGCTCGCTCTTTTGCAATGCCTATGCTGCGATACCTACCACTTGCTATATCATGCCACCCATATTGCCATGTCAGCCTCTAACCATCCATGTCCTAGCAAACCACTGTTTGGCTATGTTACCGCTTTGCTCAGCCCCTCTTATAGCGTTGTTAGTTGCAGGTGAAGATGAAGTTTGTTCCTTATTGGAACATGGAGATGTTGTTCCTTGTTGGAACATGTTTACTTGTTGGGATATCACAATATATATTATTTAATTAATGCATCTATATACGTGGTAAAGGGTGGAAGGCTCGGCCTTATGCCTGGTGTTTTGTTCCACTCTTGCCGCCCTAGTTTCCGTCATATCGATGTTATGTTCCCGGATTTTTACGTCCCTAACACGGTCGGGTGATTTGTGGGACCCCCTTGACAGTTCGCTTTGAATAAGACTTTTCCAGCAAGGCCCAACATTGGTTTTACCATTTTCCTACCACCTATACCTTTCCCTTGGGAGTAGCTAACCCGAGGGTCATCTTTATTCAGCCCCCCCGGGCCAATGCTTGTCTAAGTGTTGGTCCGAACTAGAGCCCTTTGCAGCGCCACCTCAAGGAAATTTGAGGGCTGGTTTTAGTTGTACGGACTGCTCATCCGGTGTTGCCCTGAGAACGAGATATGTGCAGCTCCTATCAAGATGTCGGCGCATCGGGCGGCTTTGCTAGACTTGTTTTATTACTGTCGAAATGTCTTGTAGCCGGGATTCCGAGACTGATCGAGTCTTCCCGGGGAGAAGGAATATCCTTCGTTGATCGCGAGAGCTTATCATGGGCTAAGTTGGGACACCCCTCCAGGGTTTGAACTTTCGAAAGCCGTGCCCGCGGTTATGTGGCAGATGGGAATTTGTTAATGTTCGGTTGTAGAAAACCCGAAGTTGATCTTAATTAAAATACACCCACCGCGTGTGTAACCGTGATGGTCTCTTCTCGGCGGGGTCCGGCAAGTGAACACGGTTGTTGGAGTTATGTTTCACGTAAGTAGTTCAGGATCACTTATTGATCATAGTTGTTCGACCGTGCTTTTGCCTTCTCTTCTCGCTCTCATTTGCGTATGTTAGCCACCATATATGCTAGTCGCTTGCTGCAGCTCCACCTCACTACCCTGTCCTACCTTTAAGCTTAAATAGTCTTGATCTCGCGGGTGTGAGATTGTTGAGTCCTCGTGGCTCACAGATACTTCCAAAACCAGTTTGCAGGTGCAGATGAGACCGTGCAGGTGACACACCCGAGCTCAAGGAGGAGCTTGATGAAGATCTTGTTCATTGTGTTGTTTCGTTTCAGTTGATCAGTAGTGGAGCCTAGTTGGGGTCGATCGGGGACCTTTGTCGCTTTTGGGGTTCTTCTTTTATTTTGGTTCCGTAGTCGGACCTTGATTGTATCTGTATGATGTATTTTTTTACTCATGTAATTGTGTGAAGTGGCGATTGTAAGCCAACTATGTATCTCTTTCCCTCATGTATTACATGGGTTGTGTGAAGATTACCTCACTTGCGACATTGCTTTCAATGCGGTTATGCCTCTAAGTTGTGCTTCAACACGTGGGAGATATAGCCGCATCGAGGGCGTTACAAGTTGGTATTAGAGCCTTCCCCGACCTTAGGAGCCCCCACTGATTGATCGTTTTTAGCGGCCGAGTTGTGTCTAGAAAAATGTATTGAGTCATTTAGGAATTATGTATCGGTGAGTTTAGGAATTCTTTTTACTTCCCAGTCTCCTCATCGCTCTGGTAAGGCATCCTGACGTAGAGTTTTGACTCTTCTCTTCTCAAATTTCACTAAAAAAATTTTTAGGATCACGCGGGTATCTTAGAATCGTTCCGATGGTTTTGTGATACCAACATTGTCTTGGTGCCTCCCGTCAGTAGGGGTTTAGTGGAGGTGTCCCAGGGAGTTGAGCTCCGAGGTGTTGTCGTCATAATTTTATCGTTGCGGTTCTGGAATACCTGAGTTTAGTACGCCGACATCGAAAATCTCTTTTGTACAGTTGTTGGTGAGATAACCCTGATAGCCCAGTACTGAGGCGAGTGCGGGAGTATTGCCATAACTCGCATAACGGATGCTTTTCGAAGGTTGAGGTAGATGATTTCCGAAGTTTTCTTGGTTATGTGTTGAAGGATGGATACAACTGGATCTAGGAATTGTTAGTTTAGGTGATATATTTTGTGTCCCCTGTATCCCCAACACCTGATTGCATAACCAGAAAGTTTCGGGAGTTAATAAGTGGGAATTCAAGTATCACATAGGATTTCTTTCCAACAGACACATGATACGATATGGGATCTATCATATGTTTGTTTCCGGCTTATTCTACAAGCCAATCCTTTGTTTTGTTTTATTTGTGGTATTCGAGTTGCTTCAATGTCAAGTGTTGATTCCATACCATTTTCTAAACGGTGTTCTCATATTTCTATGTGAATACTAATCATTCTTGATCATCAAGGTTGTCTTTTCAATCTTTTCCAACCGGCGTGCTTTCTCTTCAAGATGATCCTATCATTTTTCCTAATCGCAAGATCCAATCCCAGTTTTCATCAACGGTGTTTGTTTCATTCGTCCCAAGTTGTCTTTGTTTTTCCCGCCCTCCCACCCTTATTTCTCCAAGGACGCAGATTTTCTTAATCAAGTATCCATTTTATTCTTGTGAAGTCTCTATTTTTTCCGTCAATGTTCTTATCCAGTTATTTCCATGAAGATACTAACGGAGCTTCAAGTTCATCATTCGCCATTCTTTTCTTCTCCGGTGGTTCCAATTCAAGCTTTCGGAGTCGATCATACCTTTTTCCTCGTTTCAAATGTTTTCTCGTACCGGTGCATCTCTTAATCATCCACTTCTCGCTATTCAATTGTTCTGGAGTGATGAAGATATCTCAGAAGATACAAGCTTCCATTCTCAAATCACTCAATTTCTTTTGAGGATGCTATCTCATTCAAGTCATTTAATTCAACCGATGCAATCTCTCTTTTCAAGCAATCGTTCAACGGTGCTTCTTTTGAGTGGTCCCTAACCCATAGGTCTTTTCCCAGGATCTTACCTGACTCTTCTAATTTTTCTGGAGCTATTCCCAAATTCTTTTCAAAGTGTGATGTAAGGATGTATTCCATCAGTCATATGTCTTTCTCCAAGATCTTTCAAATTCTTTTCATCATTGGTTCATCCTTTCCAATTCTCATTCCGGAGTGCCTCAACAATTCTTGGTGGTTCTCATCATCGTTCTCAACATTTGAAGACCGAAGAAGAGTTTCTCTTAAATCATGCTCCGTTCTCTTCAAGATTCATGGTTCTAGCGTTATGCCATCATCTCATAATTGTTTTCGATTGTGAGAATTCTTTTCACCCATCCGGAGCATTTCAGGAGTCTTTTCAGTTTGATTCTCCGGAGCCCATCATCTCAGAATTATTGATTCTCAACAAGCTCTCGTTCTCCAAATCATAACGGTGCATCATTCAAGTATCCTCTAATCAGCTCGTGATCTATTCGTTCACTTGTTTCCAAAACCTCTCAAGTATCTTCGTTCATTTTTCTAATTCTTCCCGGTGTTTCTTATCTTTTCTTCGTTCATTTTCAATTCCTATGGTGGTTCGTTCAAGAGTCCTCTTTCTTGGTTATCATATCAATTTAATCATTGTTTCAATCCTACCGGTGGTTCGTTGAAGACCTTCCCAAGTTTGCGCCATATCTATCTTAATCCTTTCTACGAGAATAAGTAGTATGCCAAATCCGTTGCTTGTCATCAATTTAAATTGGTGAAGGATAAGCATAATGTAATTCTTATTTTTGTTTCATCGAGCTAATTCTATTCCCTATTCCGGAGGTTCCATCAAAATTCTCGGTCCGAGATGCTTCATCTTTTCTTTCCGGAGTTCCAAGTTTTCTCGGTTATCATTTCTAAGCTCCATCTAAATCATTGCAAGGCTTCGACTTATGTTTTCAACTTCTCTTTCTTTTATCATCCTTTTATTACCGGAGTTCTTCATGGAGGCTACATGATGATTCTCAAAGGATTTAATTCCTTCTTGAAGTGTTCATCGAGATTCTTTTCAAAGCAGCTCAAGTATTCTTTATCTTGCATTTTAAAGTGCAATGCTTTCAACCGTATCATTCGAGGTGGTATTATGTCATTCTTGATAATTGGAGTTCATGTCTCATGACTCACATGTTGTCAAGAATGAGGTATTTTAAATCCATCAATCTCTTCATTGGAGTTATCTTGGGTTATATTTCACATAAGGCTTTCCCTAAGAATTGTTGCTAATTATGGTGCTTATAAATGACCCAAGTTCTTCATTTGTCCTCCCGGCGAGATAGCTTTCTCGTCTCCTTGTTCGTATCAATCCAATTAATTTATCGTTAGTGGCCGGTTGTCACCTCATCATTTTGAGATGTTTGCCATAAGCCCACTACAAGCTTGTTCTTTTCGCTGTTGGTTTTCCAACAATTCCGTTCAATCCTTCTTTTTAAGGAGGCTCTTTCAAATTCAATTGTGATAGAAGCTGTTGTTCTCTTCTTTGTTCTCTTGATTCCCCTCTTTCTTTTGTCCCGAAGGCATTGTGATATTGCTCTCTTCGAACCATCTTCTTGTTTTGTCAAGATCATCTTTTTTATTTGCTTATCCATTTAACCAGAGTGTTGTATCTATCATTTCTCTTGGTTCTCGTCATATCTTTTTTCAACTAAAATATCCAAGACGACCCAGCAGGTCGTCCTTGTCACATCCCTAGTTCTGGTGATGCTTAGTGCTTGCATTAGAGTGTTGCATCATGTTTAAATTCTATTAAATTTGAAATGGGAAATGTTTCAAACCCTAGCACTAAAGCAAATTCAAATAGATGCAAATTAAAAATGGAATTTCAACTAACCCAAAATGCTTTTCAAAAATGTTCATGGCCTTTGGAAAATGTTGCAAACAACAACCAGAGGTGATGCACATTTTTGCTATACATTTTGGATTTTTGAATGAACCCATATGTATTTGAATTGGAGCTGTTTAAAATAATATAATTATTTTGAAGGCTCCAAAAATGTTGGAAATTGGTGAGGGCCTCTGGTTTATTATAACCAGTGGTCACAAGGAATCTCAACATTTCTATAACTGTGATAGTATTTATTTTAAGTCAAAAACAAATGTCAGAAATAGAAAAGAAAACAAAAATATGGAAACCCTTACCTGGGCCACTTGCTGGCCTGGCTCTAGGCCGGCCCACCTGGCCCATGCCAGTCACCTCCTACCTCTGCCAGTAGGCAGGGGAGGGAGACAGCGCCCGCGCGCCCGCGGCGCCACGCACCTCCCTGCTCGCCTGCGTCATCGAGGCCACCGCGACGCCTCGCGTCTTCTCCTCGGCGCCGCCTCGACCCCTGGACGCCACTCTCCCCTCCTCTGCTCTCTCCCTCACCTCTGCCCCTCTCTCTCACTCGCGCCCGAGCGCGCTCATCGCCGCCGCTCGCTGCTGCCACGGCCACCGGCCACCGCACGCCTCACCGATGCGCCTAGGAGCTCCGCCTCGCCGTCCTCTTCCTCATCGCCGAGCCACGAGACGTCGGGTGCCCTGCTTCACCGCCATCGTTGCCTTCTTCAACCTCGGGACCGCCGGCCATCTCCGTCGATTCGGCCACTCCGGCGCGCCCCCGAGCCCGCTAACCATCCCTGCAGCTCCGCGGTGAGCTGTTGACCCGATTCCCCCTTGCCCCGTCGTCCCTCGCGTGCTCTAGCCCCGATCCCCAACCATGCCGAAGCTCCTCGCCGCCGGGCATGGCGCCGCCGCGGACACCGGCCCTGCCGCTCGTGTCCGAGCTCGTCAGCGTGCTCAGTGAACCCCCAGGAGCACGTAGCACCCTCCGGTTTCTCCTCTGGTGCACCGTCGCATCACCACCGCCTGCACCCGAACTCCGGCCGCCGCGAAAGCGGACACCGCCGTCGATTTAGGTCGTCTCCGGCGACCCCTCCAGCACCAGCCGACGCGGACGAGGCTCAGGGTTCCAACGGTCCAATCCGCGGCCAAAACCGAGGCCTGTGGGCATTCTCCTGTCGTCGCCGGCGTCGAGTCACCGGTGGGTTTGACCCCGCCGGCCTGGGGTTGACCCCGCTGACCGGGTTTGACCCCGGCTGGGCCCAGTTGACCCCTCTGGCTCAATGACAGGTGAGCCCGGCCCTGCTAATTAATTAGGATTAGTATTAACTGTTTTAGTTAAACTAATTACACTGACACACGGGACCCACAGGTCAGATTTGACCTGGACCGTGCCCCGTTGACCTGCTGACGTCGTGATGATGTCAGGCTGACGCAGTAATCCTTTTCTGAATTTAAATAAATCTTAAATGATTTGTTTAATTCAGAAAATATCCAAAACTTTGAAAAATCATAGAAATTAATCTATAGCTCCAAATGAAAAGATTTATATATGAAAAATTATCAGAAAAATTCAAGGAATCCATCTGTACCATTTTCATGCATGTTTGAACAATGTTTGTCCTCTGTTTTGGACAACACAAATAAAGGACATTTAAATAATCATATATGGAGTTGGATTTTGAATCATGTATTCAAACCAACTTCATTTAAATCATAGCTAGATGCATTAGCTCAAATCACAGCATATTGCCATGTCATGATCATGCATCATATTGTGGCATTGCATTGATTGTGTTCTTTCTCAGTTGCCGGTGTTTGTCCCCTCTCGATAGACGATGTGCGGACGATGAGATCGATGACACTGATGAAGAACTATATTATCTTCAGAAGTGCTAGGCAAGCAAAACCCCCTTGTTCATTCCGATACAATCCCACTCTCTCGCTCCTGCTCTCTTTTACTGCATTAGGACAACAACGATTCATGTGTTACTTGCTACGGTAGCTGAACCCCTTTATCCTTTGCATGACCTGTCATTCCACAGTAATTAGATGAAACCCACTAGCATGAGTAGGAGTTGTTTGAGCCCTGTTGTGCCTACGCATACATGCTTGTTTGTCATGCCTGCTACTGCTTAGAGTTGAGTCGGGTCTGATTCATCGGGAATGAATTGGAGTGGTGATGAACATGTCCTACTGTGTGTGAACTAGGTGTGTGAATACGATTTGGTAAAGGTATTGGTGAGAGGCCATGTAGGAGTACATGGTGGGTTGTCTCATTGAAGCCGTCCTCAGGAACTGAGTTCTGTGTTTGTGATCCATGAAACAGCTACTACCATACATTGGGCCCTGAAATATGACCCCGCTCGACTTACTGACCCCTCTCGTCCTCTGTCCAGGAGTTGCAAGTAGTTTCTGGTGTTTGTAGTATGCTGGGGGCCGCACGCAGCGCTGACCATAGGGGTGGGCTGTGTTGCGGTAGGCACGTGGCACGGTGTACCGAGCGCCCGTTTGGTGTCCCGGGAACCCTGCACACAACGTTTGGGGCTGTGAGCGAAACTCCGGCCGGATCTCCTCATGGATGGAACCCGAATAGGCGATAAACCTGGACTAGAGACTTGTGTGGTTGGTTAGGTCGTGGTCTACACCCACGTCGGCTTTCGCTTGAAGTCTGCCGAGCACATGTCGTGTGCAGACGCTAAGTGGTGGAAACATGTGTGAAGAAGTACACCCCTGCAGGGTTAACATCATCTATTCGAATAGCCGTGTCCGCGGTTATGGACTTCTGGGTTGCCTATATCAGTTCATAGACAAGTGAAAGTGAATACTCTAAAATGCGCAAGATAAGCGTGAGTGCTATGGATGGCGTTCTCGTAGGGAGACGGGAGCGGATCCATAGTGGTGTATTGATATGGTGAATATGTGGACTCGTGTGCGCCACCTCAAAAGAGTTACTTACAGTCGTAGTTCAGGATAGCCACTGAGTCAAAGCTGGCTTGCTGCAGTCAAACTCCACCACCCCCTTTATTGCAACTGATGCATATGTAGTTAGTTCTGATGTAAGTCTTGCTGAGTACGTTTGTACTCACATTTGCCTATTTTATGTTTTGCAGAGAGACGTCAGTCTCGCTAGTAGTACCGCTTGGACTTCGACGTTTAGCTTGATACCTCAGCTACGATCTTGTGCCCTCGATAGGATCTGGTAGATAGTCAGGCTTCTCAGCCTTTTTCATTTGTAGATGTCTGTACTCAGACATGCTAAGCTTCCGCTTGTGTTTTGATTTGTATGCTCTGAATGTTGGGTCATGAGACCCATGTTTGTAATATCTCGCTCCTCGGAGCCTAATGAATAAATACTTTGAGTCGTAGAGTTATGTTGTGATGCCATGTTGTATTTACTCATATCGGGCATATTGTGTGTATGATTGAAATGCTTGGTATGAGTGGGATCCGACTATCTAGTTGTTTATCCTTGGCAGCCTATCATATGAGGAAATGTAAGTCTAGTGCTTCTGAGCGATAGTAGTCCGCTACAGCCCGGTTCACCGGAGTCCTGCTAGCCCAGCACTACTGCTTGGAACACTTAACTGGCCGGCATGTGATTCACGTCGTTCCTGTGTCTGTCCCTTCGGGGAAATGTCACGCGGTGTTATCCGGAGTCCTGCCTAGCCTGCTACAGCCCGGGTTACCGGAGTCCTGTTAGCCCAGTGCTACAGCCCGGATTTATACGTTGTTGACCGACATGCTCGATGTGATTCATGTATGCCTGTCCTCATGGGTTAGTGCCGCCTTGGGTTCACGACTAGCCATGTCGGCCCGGGTTCTCTGTCATATGGATGCTAGCGACACTATCATATACGTGAGCCAAAAGGCGCAAACGGTCCCGGGCCAGGTAAGGTGGCACCCGTGGGAATACCGTGCGTGAGGCCGCAAAGTGATATGATGTGTTACATGCTAGATCGATGTGGCTTAGGATCGGGGTCCTGACAGCGTTAGTATCAGAGCCTGACTGCCTGTAGGATTACCAAGCCAAACTGGTCGAAGTTGAGTCTAGAAATGCTTTAGTTATATAAGGGAATTGATTGTGGAAGGGAACGTAAGGCTCTTTTTACTTCTTATACCTCATGACCTTCTGATCTGAGTCAACCTCTTCTCTTCTACGGGGATTAAGAACTAGGCTTCTCTTCTATCTCTCAGGATGACGTGTTACTAAACCGTAGTTGCCTAGGATTGTTGAGTTCAAGCCTTAATTCAGTTTCTACTACTTCCATATGTTCATAGCTGGCCTCAGAACCTTGATATTGTGATGTTGAGTGGCTATGCCACCATTTTTGCAGGATGTCTCAAATATTTTTGAGCATTTACAGCCGTTATGCTGCCCGAGTCATCCCAGGCTTCCAACTAGTCTGATGCATTTGCAAATCCTTTCCTTCCATTCCCGATGTCCTTTTGGTCAGAATAAGCACACTAATCGGTGAGTTGAGGTATTCTATTACCTCGACATATATGTTGGAGCTATTATTATGACCCTAGGTGTCTTAGGGGTTCATTTAGTAATCTAGCAATGCTATGTGTTTCCGGTGTGATGATTCTGGCCACCATTCTCGAAAGCATCCCGTGATGCCATTTAGTAGTAGGTATTCTTCTCCTGGGTTCTCGAACCCGAGATTCACTCTACTCACTTCTTGTTGATAGTGTTTGCTAGTTCCTTTAGGATATTAGTAACCTTTGCATTAGCCCTCGAGGTCCGTGGTACTTCCTTCTTCCAAATACTACGAACCGCTTATGGCAGAAGTTCTTTGAACCAAAAGATCACAACCAGGGTGCTCTTGAGGATAACCCCATTCATATTGTGACTCTGCCAGTTCTAACATTCTGCATGGGTTATCCGGAAGAAATTTGTTGAACTCGTTTGACATACTAACCCATGAATCCACAACTCAGAAAGTTATATGTTCCTTGAGTTGACCCTCCTCAGTTGTATTCCGACCCTATTCTATCAATTGATAGTCAGGAATAGTTGTGCATTCGTGTTCATCGATGCCTATTATTCTTGTGGTCCATCAAGCCATTCTATTTCGAAATGACTAGGAGAAACAAACTCCAGCACCTTATCCATTTCTAGGATTGGGTCAAAGCAATTGTATCCCGCAGATCAAAATGCCAATCCAGCCTCTGCTCTGCTCTACTTTGGAGTGTTACCATCTTTATGTCAAGAGAGTCATGAGAATTGCACCACCTCTTATGAGTTCTTGACGCAGTAATATTTCTCGCCATCATTATCCATTCCTCGGTTCCGTGTTATTGTAACCGGAATGCCGACAAGTGGATCGTGTTGTGAGAAATCTATACTCCTAGCAACTGTGTTGCTTGGTAGTTAATGGACACTATTCTCATTCTTAGCGTGTTGGTTATCAAATCATCATCCTAAGATTGATCGTGCTACCTAGTCCTTATCACCGGTGCACTCTTCGATCAATGAGTAAGGATTGTTCAATCCCTTGTTTATTTGATTATATCGTCTTTCCCTGAAAAGCAAGATTGATCTCAAGCCTAGAGACATATCGGTGGTTCGTGATTTTCCGAATATCTTCTCGGAAGTATTACCAGGTTGTCCCCAGACTGTTATGTTGAGCTCGTGATCAAGTTGGTTCCTTGTGAACCACCCTTTCTCCAAGAATCTGTGTTAGATATCCCTGAGCTAGTTGGTTGAGCTAGACAACAACTTGGAGAGTTGGAAGATAAAGCTTGTCTGACTTAGTTCATGCTAAGGGATATCTTTTGTGGTGTGTGTTGAAGAAAGATGATATCTTCACCAATTGGTCCTCGTGATCAGTTGTTGGATGTATTGTCTTGTCAACACTTTAAATTGAGTATGGGCTATCGTCAAGTCAAATCAGAACCAACGATGTTCGTAATGTTGTCTTACTCGTGGTTGATCCCTCGAGCATACACCATTACATCTTTTGGTCTGACCAATGCTATCACCGTGTTCACATGATGGTGGAAGTCCAGTGATATGGAAATTCCGATGAGTTGTTGTTGAGCCCATCAGCAGCATTTTGTCTCCCCCATGATTCATGCTGAACATCTAAGTTAGTGTTAGAAACTTTGTAAGCATTGCTTTCGTGTTCCGTTCATGAAGCTTATGCGTGGATGGAAGAAGTGACTTCCTCGAATTCACATGCATTAGGTGTAAGTTGCCGCCATGAATTCGAGAAAGATTGTTTTTGTTTCCCCTGGTACCATCCCAGGTCAGTCATGCACGTGCGAAGTGCTCTGTGGTTTGATAGGTTGGCCGCCTCCACTCCATATGTGTTCCTAGCACACCAAGCTACTGACTGATTTGCTCAAGGAGAAGGAGTCCCTTCATAAGAGCTAATCCGGACTTATGAAAAGACTTCGATATCCTCGATGATGGTTCCCAACCAGAACTCGGTAGTGTTTTATTATAAGACTACCATGTGGTCATGCTTGTCTAAGATAGTGTGTTCACAGGTTTGTAGCAGAACCAGCTCATGTTTTGGAGCTTGCTATCGTAGTTCATTTCCTGAGAATCTCGCAACGTCATCTCGTCGGTTTGTGTTGCAAATTTCCTTTTCCGGACATGCTGTCTGAAATATCCTGTTACCAACCAGATCTGAATCTCAGGCAGATGTGATGGTTGGAACTTTTCCAAGATCTATTACGTAGGTCCCGACAAGGTTGATGTCTGGCCGACACACCTAGCCGGAAGAGCTATCATGGTAGTATCTTGATTGAACTAGTTGACCATCTTCTCCATGAGGATCTCGTGCGACTTATTTTAGAAGTTGTTCCTTAGGGATCCTTGTGCTATTAATATTACTCGATTATGCTATAACCATTCCAACAATGGAATTGCTCTCGACTGTTGAGTTATCTCCCAGTTACCAGAATCATTCCCAGCATTTGCATTTTGTTCCCAGCTTGCACCTCAATAGTTGTTGTCCAGGATCATATTCAAGAGTGGACTTGTCATGGTCCCATCCATTTCCGATGATAAGCAAGAGTCATCCATTGCGTTGTCTTCAACAAGGTAGTCCACTTCATCCATTCTGGTATGGGTATGCCATCCCTTCAAATTCGTTCACATGATCGTTTGTGATTGCCTTAAGCTGGTATAGAAAGTTGCAATGATTCTTGAATCAAAAGTAATTCTTTTTGCCACTTAAGGGAAAAGTTCTACGAGTCACCTTCCTTGAGGTGCCCCGTTATGGAATCATGATAATTTTCCTCGCTATTTTGAAACCCTCGTCAAATTGTTTCTTCCATCACACTCTATGTGTGTTTTGTGTCTCAACTCGAGAGATGTTCTTACGTCTCATTCCATGAGTTGATCGTGAGTTGCTCAATCTTTAAGAAGATCGGTTTCTAGTAGAGCTCCTTTCCGTCGTCACCGTGTCGATGAAACACTCTAAAGCAAAGACGTCAAGATCAATATGATGCAATGAAGCTACTTCTTCGAGAAGGGCAGTTGGATCGAGGTGACCGTGATAGTTGTGACCTCCTTTCTTCTAACCTCACGACTTGAATCTCGGGACGAGATTCTTGTTTAGTGGGGGTGAGTTGTCACATCCCTAGTTCTGGTGATGCTTAGTGCTTGCATTAGAGTGTTGCATCATGTTTAAATTCTATTAAATTTGAAATGGGAAATCTTTCAAACCCTAGCACTAAAGCAAATTCAAATAGATGCAAATTAAAAATGGAATTTCAACTAACCCAAAATGCTTTTCAAAAATGTTCATGGCCTTTGGAAAATGTTGCAAACAACAACCAGAGGTGATGCACATTTTTGCTATACATTTTGGATTTTTGAATGAACCCATATGTATTTGAATTGGAGCTGTTTAAAATAATATAATTATTTTGAAGGCTCCAAAAATGTTGGAAATTGGTGAGGGCCTCTGGTTTATTATAACCAGTGGTCACAAGGAATCTCAACATTTCTATAACTGTGATAGTATTTATTTTAAGTCAAAAACAAATGTCAGAAATAGAAAAGAAAACAAAAATATGGAAACCCTTACCTGGGCCACTTGCTGGCCTGGCTCTAGGCCGGCCCACCTGGCCCATGCCAGTCACCTCCTACCTCTACCAGTAGGCAGGGGAGGGAGACAGCGCACGCGCGCCCGCGGCGCCACGCACCTCCCTGCTCGCCTGCGTCATCGAGGCCACCGCGACGCCTCGCGTCTTCTCCTCGGCGCCGCCTCGACCCCTGGACGCCACTCTCCCCTCCTCCGCTCTCTCCCTCACCTCTGCCCCTCTCTCTCACTCGCGCCCGAGCGCGCTCATCGCCGCCGCTCGCTGCTGCCACGGCCACCGGCCACCGCACGCCTCACCGATGCGCCTAGGAGCTCCGCCTCGCCGTCCTCTTCCTCATCGCCGAGCCACGAGACGTCGGGTGCCCTGCTTCACCGCCATCGTTGCCTTCTTCTACCTCGGGACCGCCGGCCATCTCCGTCGATTCGGCCACTCCGGCGCGCCCCCGAGCCCGCTAACCATCCCTGCAGCTCCGCGGTGAGCCGTTGACCCGATTCCCCCTTGCCCCGTCGTCCCTCGCGTGCTCTAGCCCCAATCCCCAACCATGCCGAAGCTCCTCGCCACCGGGCATGGCGCCGCCGCGGACACCGGCCCCGCCGCTCGTGTCCGAGCTCGTCAGCGTGCTCAGTGAACCCCCAGGAGCACGTAGCACCCTCCGGTTTCTCCTCTAGTGCACCGTAGCATCACCACCGCCTGCACCCGAACTCCGGCCGCCGCGAAAGCGGACACCGCCATCGATTTAGGTCGTCTCCGGCGACCCCTTCAGCACCAGCCGGCGCGGACGAGGCTCAGGGTTCCAACGGTCCAATCCGCGGCCAAAACCGAGGCCTGTGGGCATTTTCCGAAGCCCTCCGCCGCGCCTGTCGTCGCCGGCGTCGAGTCGCCGGTGGGTTTGACCCCGCCGGCCTGGGGTTGACCCCGCTGACCGGGTTTGACCCCGGCTGGGCCCAGTTGACCCCTCTGGCTCAATGACAGGTGGGCCCGGCCCTGCTAATTAATTAGGATTAGTATTAACTGTTTTAGTTAAACTAATTACACTGACACACGGGACCCACAGGTCAGATTTGACCTGGACCGCGCCCCGTTGACCTGCTGACGTCGTGATGATGTCAGGCTGATGCAGTAATCCTTTTCTGAATTTAAATAAATCTTAAATGATTTGTTTAATTCAGAAAATATCCAAAACTTTGAAAAATCATAGAAATTAATCTATAGCTCCAAATGAAAAGATTTATATATGAAAAATTATCAGAAAAATTCAAGGAATCCATCTGTACCATTTTCATGCATGTTTGAACAATGTTTGTCCTCTGTTTTGGACAAAAAAAATAAAGGACATTTAAATAATCATATATGGAGTTGGATTTTGAATCATGTATTCAAACCAACTTCATTTAAATCATAGCTAGATGCATTAGCTCAAATCACAGCAATTGCCATGTCATGATCATGCATCATATTGTGGCATTGCATTGATTGTGTTCTTTCTCAGTTGCCGGTGTTTGTCCCCTCTCGATAGACGATGTGCCGACGATGAGATCGATGACACTGATGAAGAACTATATTATCTTCAGAAGTGCTAGGCAAGCAAAACCCCCTTGTTCATTCCGATACAATCCCACTCTCTCGCTCCTGCTCTCTTTTACTGCATTAGGACAACAACGATTCATGTGTTACTTGCTGCGGTAGCTGAACCCCTTTATCCTTTGCATGACCTGTCATTCCACAGTAATTAGATGAAACCCACTAGCATGAGTAGGAGTTGTTTGAGCCCTGTTGTGCCTACTCATACATGCTTGTTTGTCATGCCTGCTACTGCTTAGAGTTGAGTCGGGTCTGATTCATCGGGAATGAATTGGAGTGGTGATGAACATGTCCTACTGTGTGTGAACTAGGTGTGTGAATACGATTTGGTAAAGGTATTGGTGAGAGGCCATGTAGGAGTACATGGTGGGTTGTCTCATTGAAGCCGTCCTCAGGAACTGAGTTCTGTGTTTGTGATCCATGAAACAGCTACTACCTTACATTGGGCCCTGAAATATGACCCCGCTTGACTTACTGACCCCTCTCGTCCTCTGTCCAGGAGTTGCAAGTAGTTTCTGGTGTTTGTAGTATGCTGGGGGCCGCACGCAGTGCTGACCATAGGGGTGGGCTGTGTTGCGGTAGGCACGTGGCACGGTGTACCGAGAGCCCGTTTGGTGTCCCGGGAACCCTGCACACATCGTTTGGGGCTGTGAGCGAAACTCCGGCCGGATCTCCTCATGGATGGAACCCGAATAGGCGATAAACCTGGACTAGAGACTTGTGTGGTTGGTTAGGTCGTGGTCTACACCCACGTCGGCTTTCGCTTGAAGTCTGCCGAGCACATGTCGTGTGCAGACGCTAAGTGGTGGAAACATGTGTGAAGAAGTACACCCCTGCAGGGTTAACATCATCTATTCGAATAGCCGTGTCCGCGGTTATGGACTTCTGGGTTGCCTATATCAGTTCATAGACAAGTGAAAGTGAATACTCTAAAATGCGCAAGATAAGCGTGAGTGCTATGGATGGCGTTCTCGTAGGGAGACGGGAGCGGATCCATAGTGGTGTATTGATATGGTGAATATGTGGACTCGTGTGCGCCACCTCAAAAGAGTTACTTACAGTCGTAGTTCAGGATAGCCACTGAGTCAAAGCTGGCTTGCTGCAGTCAAACTCCACCACCCCCTTTATTGAAACTGATGCATATGTAGTTAGTTCTGATGTAAGTCTTGCTGAGTACGTTTGTACTCACGTTTGCCTATTTTATGTTTTGCAGAGAGACGTCAGTCTCGCTAGTAGTACCGCTTGGACTTCGACGTTTAGCTTGATACCTCAGCTACGATCTTGTGCCCTCGATAGGATCTGGTAGATAGTCAGGCTTCTCAGCCTTTTTCATTTGTAGATGTTTGTACTCAGACATGCTAAGCTTCCGCTTGTGTTTCGATTTGTATGCTCTGAATGTTGGGTCATGAGACCCATGTTTGTAATATCTCGCTCCTCGGAGCCTAATGAATAAATACTTTGAGTCGTAGAGTTATGTTGTGATGCCATGTTGTATTTACTCATATCGGGCATATTGTGTGTATGATTGAAATGCTTGGTATGAGTGGGATCCGACTATCTAGTTGTTTATCCTTGGCAGCCTATCATATGAGGAAATGTAAGTCTAGTGCTTCTGAGCGATAGTAGTCCGCTACAGCCCGGTTCACCGGAGTCCTGCTAGCCCAGCACTACTGCTTGGAACACTTAACTGGCCGGCATGTGATTCACGTCGTTCCTGTGTCTGTCCCTTCGGGGAAATGTCACGCGGTGTTATCCGGAGTCCTGCCTAGCCTGCTACAGCCCGGGTTACCGGAGTCCTGTTAGCCCAGTGCTACAGCCCGGATTTATACGTTGTTGACCGACATGCTCGATGTGATTCATGTATGCCTGTCCTCATGGGTTAGTGCCGCCTTGGGTTCACGACTAGCCATGTCGGCCCGGGTTCTCTGTCATATGGATGCTAGCGACACTATCATATACGTGAGCCAAAAGGCGCAAACGGTCCCGGGCCAGGTAAGGTGGCACCCGTGGGAATACCGTGCGTGAGGCCGCACAGTGATATGATGTGTTACATGCTAGATCGATGTGGCTTAGGATCGGGGTCCTGACAGTCCTTCTCCCCAATCTGCATCTCGCCCCTCGCCTCTCGCCCCCTCTCGCCATGGATGCCGCCTCCGGTCCTGCGCCGCGGCATCCCACATCCGGGCCGTGAATCCACACCGCTGCCGGCCCCGCCCAGCGGCGAACTCGCTCCTGAAGCCCCGCCGCGGCCGCTCCGGCTCGCGGTCCTCGTCGGACTCCTCCTCCCGCTCCGTGTCCTCGTGCTCCTCGCGCTCGCGCTCGGGCTCCCGCTCCCTCTCGTCCTCCTCATTCTCGCCTGCCCGCTCCCGGAGCCGCTCCTCTCATGCCGACAAGTGCAGGTGATAAACCGCCCCCACCCCTTCCCTTCCCTTCCCATCCCATCCTCACCTGCCGTCGCGCGGCGCCGGATCCGCGCTCGTACTGTTCTAGGCCTGGGGTTTTGTTTGGGCGCTGGGGATTTCGACGGGTTGTTCGTGGATTGTGAATTTCTTGCCGCCGCGCACTCGCCTCCTATGGTGGCACTCGGGTGCTGGGCTCCAGGCCGGCAATGCTTCCCTCGGTAGATTTGGTTAAACTTGTGCCTGTCCAACACTCTGTGTGTGTGTGTGTGTGTGTGTGTTTCCAACGGCTTGCCTGAACAAGGCTTGTTTATGGGCGTGCGGGTCTGCTCTTGCGTGCTTACGTCTGGCCTCACTCGCGTCTGCACTATGCTGCATGGTTGCAAGGTTAGTGCTTGGGCGGCACCCCGTTGCCGTTGGAGATATAATGCAAACACCAATTTCTGCGCCTGCTGGGGCGGGGTGTTGTTTTCTGGACCTTGTGCTAAGGCTGGGGTAGATAGTTTTTTGTCTTGTTCATCTTAATCCACAGTTTCTAGACAACTTACCACTTAATATAACCAATTTTTAAGAAGCGGGCAGGGGGTGCACTATCCAGTGGTATAGGATAGTTGATTCTGATTGCAAGTTTATGTGTCTGCCTGTGTGTCCTGCATGTTTCATTTCTTTTATGTTGTCAAAGTAGCCAGTTCTCCTAGGATCGAACAATATGGATACAGGTTTTTGGTATCCATTATAAGAGGTATTTATAACAATTTTGTTCATTAAAATATATTTTTGAATGATGCTTGAGATAGGATGGAAACTGGAGTTAATTGCCAGAGACAAAGCCTCGGAATTCAGATGTTATTTTGTTGTTTGTTAGCTGCTTGATGTGAGCATTTAAATGTTACATCTGATACTTCCTTGGCAATGGTCTGTGGTGCTCTGCATGTGCTAGTGATACTAAGCATCCTATCTAAGATCATCCGATCCAGGTCTCCGCTCTAGTCTGATTGCCACCAATATTTTGCGCAGGGACAAATAGTTACCCCTTTCCCCTAAAATGTTGATTAATTTCCGTTTCGGTTAAGAATGGGGCATTCCTAGGTCAAGAAAATTAGCAAAGGTCATGCCCAATTTTCTTTACCTAGAAGGTGCTCGATTCTCAACAAAAACAAAAATTAATCAACATTTATAGACAAGTTAAGCATAATTCTCTACATGGAGGAGGTTCAGATCAACAGATCAGCAAGTTAAGCATAAAATGGCAATAAAGAATACAGGGTCTTGAAAACAGTTATGAAAATGTTGAGGTTCTAAAATTGTTTAACACAGTTTCGAGCTACTAACTGAAAAACTTCAGGTTCTGGAAATGTTCAGGTTTGGACTTGTAGTTGTACTTTTGCAATTTAGGACCATTAATCTACTAGTGTTGTAGATTACGTCCAAAAATGAAGTACAATCTCTACAAAAATGGAGTACCTGCAGTATTATTCAGAATAAATGTAGTCTAGTTTTGTTAACTGAATCTGTTACTACTCCATACAGAAGGAAAAGGAACAATCTTTTGGGTAAAGGGGTGTTTATAACCTGTAATGTGAAAATATATAGGATAGAAGAATAGATACTACCCTGATCTCATCCAATAACTCTAGTAGCCTTTTTTCCTATTTAGAGCAAACATGGCCGACAACGATGAGGCCAGCGGTTCGGGCAAGCCATTCTGGGAGCTGTCCCAGGAGATGGAGGAAGAACCTCAACGCTATGAGGACACCGCGGAAGACACCGATCCCGACTAGAAAACCCCTAGTGGCGTCGGGGACGACACCAATGATGGTGCCGCTAGGGATGCCACCACTGATGATGGCAACGAATGCACAGATGGCAGCCAACCAAAGAGGCAACGGAAGGACCGGCACCCGAACGTGCTCGGCACCGTCAAGGAGGAATTTACTGAAGTGTCCTCCAGTGGGCATCCAACAGCGCCCAAAGACTTAGTCAGTGGGTAACGCGGGACAACTCGGGTGCATTCCTCGGAGCACCATCTCGATCAACATCGAGAAACTAAGGCATCATGAAAAGGGAATCTGCGCAACCTCCTCTTCACGAAGCTGCACGAACGATACAAGTTCCCCAGTGACTTCGCAAACACATGCCTCTCAAGGAATAAAGTGAACAGTGCGCCCTCACGAAGATGAGCACGGCCCTGGCTACTTGGAGAGCCGCAATGAAGGGAAGGACTCTAAGTGGTGATAGTTATGAGAAGATCAAGGAGACAAATCCCTCGATCAGCGAAGCTGACTACCTGGAGTTCAAGATCAAGTGCGAGAGCAACGCATCCGTGGAATCAAGTCAGTGGGGGAAAGATATGCGGGACTTGAAACTTAGGGGTCCACAAACTCGGTCCTGGTGGTTACAAAGTGGCGAAACCTAAATGGGACAAGGAGGACGCGGAGCGTGCCGAGCAAGGCCTACTGCCCCGCTTCGATAAATACCACGAAAAGAAGACGAGGAACTATGTCAGGGCCTGGTACAAGGTGGACACGGTAACAAAGGACCTTACCACGAATCCGAAGGTGAAGGCGCTTGAGCTTGTTCTGGTAAGGAATACACCCCCGCGTAACTAGCTCCATATGGTTGCATTATAATTAATGAAGCCAAATTTCTAAATGGTTCACGTTCCTTCCGCAGGAAACTGAAAGCAGTAGCGCAGGGTCTCAGAGCTCCCCGTCTGCCCCTTGGGACACCACTTTAAATAGGGCGTTGAATGTAATGAAACACAAGGATAAGTTCAGTAAGCCCTCATCAATGGTCGTGTGGCTGGGGAAGGCTTGTCCATGAAATGGTCGGAATACTATAAGGCTCGGCGAAAGGAGAGAAAGACCAGCTCAGAAAGCCAGGAGCGTGAGGTTAAAGAACTCAAGGCACAAGTGCCGCGGATTCCGAAGATAGTCCAAGAGGAAGTGCGTGACCAACTGGGAGCGACGATCACCGCCATTATGCCTTGCTTGCTTAAGGGGCTGCGGGGGTGGATTGCATGCGGCCAACAGGGCCGCCCCTGATTCCCAGCTTCACAGGCCGCAACTCGCACAACGCGCCGACATTGGTGTCTCCAGCGTCGGCGCCGGCATTTGAGCTTAATGCACCCAGGTGTGGGAAGAATACGCTGGCCGGCACCTCGACAGCAAGCGGCCCCTCTGTCACTTGCACCCCCACCGTTGGCGGTGCCTCGACATTAGCCGAGCTTGACGCCATCACGGTAACTAAGCCTCGGCCGATGACTTCATCTCCTTGCCTTTGACTGGGCATCCCTGACGCCCTACATGTTTTCGTAGGGCGCCGCCAACGTTCCATGCACTCTCTTGCACTTCGTGGACGACGAGTTGATCGATGTCGCCAAGGCCAAAATCGTTGAACCGGAAAACCGCGTGTTCCATGGTAATCCGATGCCACCCACCGTGTATAGGGTTCAACTGGCTCGGGTGCTGCAGGGCTGCGACGACTTGTTACCTCCGTATCGACCCCCTGGAGCCGACGAAGATTATGTGATGACCCTTGGCGCCTGCTTAAACTGGTCCATGCTTTGGCCGAAGAGCCAAATTCGCTTGGGGGCGGGGGACACGTCCCCACAGACAACACCGCCAGTCGTGCCGGCGCCAAGCCATGGCAAGACCGCCGCAGCCCTATCGCCGTCAGCTGATCCGGATATGCATATGGCATAGGATCCGGACGAAGATGACAGTACATTTTCCAACGTCAATAAGTACATCAACGAACATGGGTACGGTGACGAATTCTTGGGGCCTCCTTCTCAAGAACCCAACCCTCCTCCTCACGATCTAGCTGGTACCGCAGAGAAACCCAATTGCATCAGGCGTCGTTTGGCGTTCAGTTCTCAGGAGACGCCTGCAGCTGTCGCCTTCACTGAGACTCAAATATCCGAGGTGCAAAATATTATCAGCCCCAACACACTCAAGAAGGTGGTCTCTGAGCAAAACTCGATCCCAATACAGAAGAAGAAGCAGAAGGGACGGAAAAGAAAAAATAACAAGGGTGCGAGCCAGCCAGCACCGAGTACGATCCGTGCTCAGGACGGGCCACCAATACCTAAGGATATCTCAAGGAGGGTGCATGTGGCGGGTAGGCTGATGCTACCGACTAATCTGGTCAATGCTGCAACCGGTGCTATGCGGAGTTTGCATGACTGTGTTCTTTCTAAGGAGAAGCAGCGTCTCTCCGAGAATGATGTGGCATACCGGTTTTCATGGCCAAGGTGCCAGAGGGCAAGGGATTTGTTGATAGAACCATCGGGCGTATGATCGTCCTGCGGTTTGACGACATCTTCGCTATGTTTAACCTTTATCCGCTGCACTACACCTTCATTCGGCTATTTTCGCTCAGTATGGAAATGCAGATCATTAGAGACAGGACCCCGGACATCATGATAGTTGACCCCTTCTACATGCGTGCCAAGATCTTGGGCAGCGCTGTGGACCGGCAAGTCGCGAGTTCATACCTCGAAGGCGTCATTCTGGCGAACCCAGATAAGGATAACTTCCTCGTGCCTTACTTTTCCGAGTAGGTTATCCCCTCACCGCCCCGTAACATATGATTTCTTAGATTTCAATCATTCTTTTTTTTCTAACATTTCGTGTTTTGTGCAGTGAAACACATTGCACACTCATCCTCTTAAGCCCGAAATATTTCATGGCCACGTATTTCGACTCGGACCGTCAGTCGTAGAAAGACTACACAAATATCAAGAAAGTTCTTGATGATCCTCTCCCCAGCTACGCCAAATATGGAGGCACCTTCAGGAGGCTAATTTGTAGGTACGGCAAGCACGTGTTCACCCACATAACGACGTTCCCCTGTGTCAAGCAGCCGCCTGGCAGTCAGAAGGATGCCTACTGCACCCTCCATCACATGCGGGCGATCGTACGGGACCATAATCACCTTATGCTACCAAATAATCTCAAAGAATGGGCCGCACGCTTGTCGGCAATCCAGGACGAGGACATGAGACAAGAATTCTTTCGCATCCAGTCGGAGTTTGCACAAATCATCTATCAAGATGTCCTTCGTACCTCAGGGCAGTTTTACATCAAATATCAACCGTCCAACAGTGAAATAGAAACAACGCTACAAATGCAGGCTGACAACGAACGCACATTCATGACCATCACAAAAGACGGCGGCTTCATCCACGCTCCGGTCCCTGAGTCGAGTCGAATGTATTGATGCTATGTAGTTCTGAAATATCGATTAGCTCATGTTGTATATTAAACTTTAATGAACTTGTCTGTCTCTTTAGTTTGGATTGTCGTTCAACTTATATGTAATCGATGCTATTTATTAGTAGGACCATGAATTGTGCTATTAATTTGTTGCTTTTCTCTTCCGATCCTTTTGTTGCATACTTATATATTGCTTATATATTATCTGTGAATTGCTACTAACGTTTTGTTTGTATAATGCATAGAGATGCCATCGTATGTCGTGTACAAGGGTGAGGTTCCCGAAGTCTACGACGACTGGGAGGAGTGTTGGAGACAGATTCACGGTTTCAGCAGTAACTATTACAAAGGGTACACCACTAGGGCGGAGGTGGAAGCTAGATACGCGCGCTATCTAGCGGGAGAGAGGAGGGAGTGGAGGAGGAACCGGATGAAGATCATTTTCATCGCGATGATGCTCATCGTGACCGCAACCCTCTTCTATGTGATGGTAGTTTAGATATCGACTTGTAATGTGAAGACAAACTCGCTACTCGCGGTCTCGAGACTTGTAATGTTCTAACTTTGTTCGGTATTTCAAATTCGAAGACTAATATGATGAATTGTATTCGGAGACTAATCTTCTACAGTATTCGATAAATCTGATGTTTATATGTTGTGCTGTTTATATTCTGTGATGTAATGTATTTTGTAACCTGTGCAAATATTAGAAAAGCAAAAAAAATTCCTATTATTCATAGTAGTGGCGCACCATATTGCAGTTTAGTGACGCACACAAATAAACACACAAGTGGCGCATTATCTAAAAGTGCGCCATTAGTAACCCAAAGCACAAGGTACACATGGCCCCTTGGAGTGACAGTGGTGGGACACTTCTGGGCCTAGTAATAGCGCACTTTAGCTGCGCCATTAGTGTCTGGGATAGTAATGGCGCACCAGGTGGTGCGCCACATTGATGTAGATTAAAAGTGGCACACCAGGCGTGCGCCACTACTATATATTAGAAATGGCGTGATAATAGTGGCGCACCTATAGCGCGCCATTAATAGCCAAAATAGGTGCGCCACTAATAGCCTTTTTCTAGTAGTGCGAGCATTCTACATGTGCAAAACTGGCTTTCACCCGTTGTATGTGAACGTAGAGCTTATCACACCCGATCATCACATGGTGTCTCGGCACGACGAACTTTTGCAACGGTGCATACTCATGGGGAACACTTGTACCTTGAAATTTAGTGAGAGATCATCTTATAATTCTACCGTCGATCTAAGCAAAATAAGATGCATAAAAGATAAGCATCACATGCAATCAATATAAGTGATATGATATGGCCATCATCATCTTGTGCTTGTGATCTCCATGTCCGAAGCACAGTCATGATCACCATCGTCACCGGTGCGACACCTTGATCTCAATCGTAGCATCGTTGTCGTCTCGCCAACTATTGCTTCTACGACTATCACGACCGCTTAGTGATAAAGTAAAGCAATTGCAGGGCGATTGCATTGCATACAATAAAGCGACAACCATATGGCTCCTGCCAGTTGCCGATAACTCGGTTACAAAACATGATCATCCCATACAAGTAAATATAGCATCATGTCTTGACCATATCACATCACAAGATGCCCTGCAAAAACAAGTTAGACGTCCTATTCTTAGTTGTTGCAAGTTTTACGTGGCTGCTACGGGCTGAGCAAGAATCATTCCTCCCTACGCATCAAAACCACAACGATAGTTTGTCAATTTAGTGTTGTTTTAACCTTCTCAAGGACCGGGCGTAGACACACTCGATTCAACTAAAGTTGAAGAAACTGACACCCGCTAGTCACCTGTGTGCAAAGCACGTTGGTAAAATCAGTTTCGCGTAAGCGTACGCGTAATGTCAGTCCGGGCCGCTTCATCCAACAATACCGCCAAACCAAAATGTGACATGCTGGTAAACAGTATGATTTGTATCGCTCACAACTCACTTGTGTTCTACTCGTGCATATAACATCTACGCAGAAAACCTGGCTCAGATGCCACTATTGGGGAACGTAGTAATTTCAAAAAAATTCCTACGCACACACAGGATCATGGTGATGCATAGCAACGAGAGGGGAGAGTGTGTCCATGTACCCTCGTAGACCGAAAGCGGAAGCATTAGAATAACGCGGTTGATGTAGTCATACATCACGATCCGACCGATCCAAGTACCGAACACACTATACCTCCGAGTTCAGCACATGTTCAACTCGATGACGTCCCGTGAGCTCCGATCCAGCAGAGCTTCGCCGGAGAGTTTCGTCAGCACGACGGCGTGATGAAGGTGATGATGATGCTACCGACGCAGGGCTTCGCCTAAGCACTGCTATGATATTATCGAGGTGGATTATGGTGGAGGAGGGCACCGCACACGGCTAAGAGATCAATGATCAATTGTTTTGTCTCCAGGGGGTGCCCCCTCCCCGTATATAACGGAGTGCATGAGGGGGAGGAGGCCGTCCTCCCTAGGCGCGGCCCATGAGGAGTCCTACTCCCACCGGGAGTAGGACTCTTCCCTTCCAAGTAGGAGTAGGAGAAGGGAAGGAAGGGAAAGAGGAAGAGAAGGAAAAAGGGGGGCGCGGCCCCCTCCTTGTCCAATTCGGACTAGAGGGGGAGGGGACGCGCGACTGCCCTGGCCGCCCCTCCTCTTCTCCCACTAAGTCCCATGAGGCCCAATTAACTCCCCTGGGGATTCCGGTAACACCCCCGTACTCCGGTATATGCCCGAAATCTCCCAGAACCCTTCCGGTGTCCAAACATAGTCGTCCAATATATCGATCTTTACGTCTCGACCATTTCGAGACTCCTTGTCATGTCCGTGACCATATCCAAGACTCCTAACTACCTTCGGTACATCAAAACACTAAAACTCATAATACCGATCATCACCGAACTTTAAGCATGCGGACTCTACGGGTTCGAGAACAATGTAGACATGACCGAGACACGTCTTCGGTCAATAACCAATAGTGGAACCTGGATGCTCATATTGGCTCCTACATATTCTACTAAGATCTTTATCGGCCAAACCGCATAACAACATATGTTGTTCCGTTTGTCATCGGTCTGTTACTTGCCCGAGATTCTATCGCCGGTATCTCAACACCTAGTTCAATCTTGTTACCGGCAAGTCTCTTCACTCCGTCCATAATACATCATCCCGCAACTAACTCATTAGTTACAATGCTTGCAAGGCTTATAGTGATGTGCATTACCAAGTGGGCCCAGAGATACCTCTCCGAAAATCGGAGTGACAAGTCCTAATCTTGATATATGCCAACTCAACAAGTGTTCCTCCGGTATTCGGGAGGTGCATAATCTCATAGACATAGGAACATGTATAAGTCATGAAGAAAGCAATAGCAACATACTAAACGATCAAGTGCTAAGCTAATTGATGGGTCAAGTCAATCACATCGTTCTCCTCATGATGTGATCCCATTTATCAAATGAAAACTCATGTCTATGGTTAGGAAACATAACCATGTTTGATCAACGAGCTAGTCAAGTAGAGGCATACTAGTGACACTCTGTTTGTCTATGTATTCACACATGTATCATGTTTCCGGTTAATACAATTCTAGCATGAATAATAAAAATTTATCATGATATAAGGAAATAAATAATAACTTTATTATTGCCTCTAGGGCATATTTCCTTCAAGGAGAAGACAAGGTAATATGGTGTCGGGGAAACTGCCTCCACGAGCACCTATTGGGACGGAGCCCCTTTCGGTTCGGCGGGGGGCGAAGGTCGCACGAAGAGCGGATCGAGGCGAGGCACACGAGCAGTTTACCCAGCTTCGGGCCGCACGGATGCGTAAAACCCTACTGCTGCATCTGTGGATTGTATTGAGTTCTTGCTCCGGAGCGCTGAGTGCTACAGTACACACAAGCGGCTAACGAGACCGAGCGTTCTTCTCTCCCCCCTATACGTTGCTCATGGGCCTCCTTTTATATGCTCAAGGGGTCACCGACAGGTGGCAACGTAGGCAAGGGCAAATATGGAAAAGGTGTTGCGGTTGGTACAGCTACCTACATAGTGTATTCTACCTAACCCTGACGGCAGGGGACAAGGGCATTAAATGCCTATCTACGCCGCCCAAACAGTGCAGAAAAGGGACCGTCAGGGGTGCCACCGCTCGCCACGATGGCGATCTTGTCAGCGCCGCTTGCCACAGTGCACCCCTGGCTGCACAGCCTCCCGCCACGTACGCCTAGAAGGGTCCCAGAGCGAAACGTTGGTGGATGCGCTGGAGCGCGGGTACAGAGTGGTTGGTTGCCGCGGCAAACGCCTTGCCACGGTCGTTGTCTTGTCGCGTCCGGAAGCTTGTCGCTCACCGGGCCTTGTCAGGGCGCGTGGCGCGTCGCGGCAAGTTCCTTGAGATGCCTTGGTTGGCCTTCCCGGCAAGCTCCTCTTGCCGGGGTCTTGTGCCTTGGGTGGCCTTCCCGGCAAGCTCCTCTTGCCGGGGCTTTGTGCCTTGAGTGGCCTTCCCGGCAAGCTCCTCTTGCCGGGGCCTTGTCTCCTTTGTTTGGATACTTTGTTCTTGAATGGCTCCAAAGGAACCATGGAGGTCTTCGGCGGTCACCTGGCAAGCCTTGCCGCGGGACGCTGCGACTGGTCGTGCACAAGTTCGGGATACTAGGGTACCCCTACTCTAGTACACCGACAGGAGCCCCCGGGCCTGGGCCACACACAGTGCCGAGCGCTGTTGGGCCAGGCCCAAAACAGGGCACGGGCACGCGCGGCTTGGGTCACACCGTATCTTACTCCGTATCCACCGCTCCCTCCCCAAGCGGCACGCGCCGATTGCGGCGTCGTGAGAGAGATCGTGGGTGGTTTCTTTATTAGGGAGGGAGGAACATCCGCCCCCCCCCCCCCCGCCAAAGATGTCGGGGAAACTGCCTCCCACGAGCACCTATGGGGACGGAGCGCCTTTCGGTTCGGCGGGGGGCGGAGGTCGCACGAAGAGCGGATCTAGGCGAGGCACACGAGCAGTTGACCCAGCTTCGGGCCGCACGGATGCGTAAAACCCTACTGTTGCATCTGTGGATTGTATTGGGTTCTTGCTCGGGAGCGCTGAGTGCTACAGTACACACAGGCAGCTAACGAGACCGAGCGTTCTTCTCTCCCCCCTCTACGTTGCGCATGGGCCTCCTTTAATATGCTCAAGGGGTCACCGACAGGTGGCAACGTAGGCAAGGGCAAAAATGGAAAAGGTGCTGCGGTTGGTATAGCTACCTACACAGTGTATTCTACCTAACCCTGACGGCAGGGGACAAGGGCATTAAATGCCTATCTACGTCGCCCAAACAGTGCAGAAAAGGGACCGTCAGGGGCGCCACCGCTCGCCACGATGGCGATCTTGTCAGTGCCGCTTGCCACAGTGCACCCCTGGCTGCACAGCCTCCCGCCACGTACGCCTGGAAGGGTCCTAGAGCGACACGTTGGTGGATGCGCTGGAGCGCGGGTACAGAGTGGTTGGTTGCCGTGGCAAACGCCTTGCCGCGGTCGTTGTCTTGTCGCGTCCGGAAGCTTGTCGCTCACCGGGCCTTGCCGGGGCACGTGGCGCGTCGCGGCAAGTTCCTTGAGATGCCTTGGTTGGCCCTCCCGGCAAGCTCCTCTTGTCGTGGTCTTGTGCCTTGGGTGGCCTTCCCGGCAAGCTCCTCTTGCCGGGGCTTTGTGCCTTGAGTGGCCTTCCCGGCAAGCTCCTCTTGCCCGGGCCTTGTCTCCTTGGCTTGGATACTTTGTTCTTGAATGGCTCCAAAGGAACCACGGAGGTCTTTGGCGGTCACCTGGCAAGCCTTGCCGCGGGACGCTGCGACTGCCCGTGCACAAGCTCGGGATACTAGGGTACCCCTACTCTAGTACACCGACATATGGGCTCTTGTGATATCAACAATAATGCATATAAGAGCCACTTCAACATTTTCATTATGGTCGTCTCCTCTCGACCCCCAAAGAAAAGAAAAGAAATAAAACTATTTACACGGGAAAGCTCCCAACAAGCCAAAGAAGAACAGGAAATCTTTTTGGGTTTTCTTTTAATTATTACTACATGGAAAGTAAACGTTCTAAAAGCTGCAACTATTTTTTTGTTTTTCTTAAGGTTATTCAAACACACAAGAAGAAAGCGAGAAAAAAAATATACTAGCATGTATATTAGAGTGAAAAAGTACGAGCACCAACAACTAGAATGAGTGTGTGAACATGAATGTAATGTCGGTAAGAAATCCGTACTCCCCCAAGCTTAGGCTTTTGGCCTAAGTTGGTCTAGGGCCATGGCTGGGCTGGCGGATATCCAAAGTTGTAGTTGGGGTTGTACTGTGGTGCAGTAGCTATTGCCTCATGAGCTGTCGCTTGGAGGCGAAATCTCTCCGTCCTCCTCTTATACTCGTTCGCCTCCTCCCTGGTTATAATAAGTCTCCCTTTTGTCTGAAAGTCAAAGAAAGTAGGAGCACGGAGAGCAACATGGAAAATCCGGCGCCTGTCAAACATTAGTCGATACTGGAGAGGTTGTTCGTTCCTGTCAATAAACTGATGGCGAACCATAGCCTCATACCCTAGATAAGTGGGAGGCAATTCCATATCATTTTCATGTATGGGTATCCCAAGAAAATTAGCCACACGGGTTGCATAAATTCCACCAAACAAGTCTCCACTTAAACCATTATTATGCAACCTCCGTGCAACAATGGCCCCCAAGTTATATTCTTTATCTCCTAAAACAGCACTCTTGAGAACACTAACATCAGGGACACACATGTGAGATGCTTCATCCTTACCATTTATGCACCTACCTATGAAGACAGCAAAATAATGTATAGCAGGAAAATGAATGCTCCCTATGGTAGCTTGTGTTATATCTCTAGATTCCCCCACTGTAATACTAGCAAGAAAATCTTTAAACTCAGATTTGCGAGGTTCACTAGCACTACCCCATTGTGGAAGTTTGCAAGCAGTATTAAAATCCTCTAAGTCCATAGTATACGATTTGCCATAGATATCAAATAGGACAGTGTGAGAATTACGTGAAGATGAAAATTTGAACCTTCTCACGAAGGAATCAGTTAGGTGATAATACTGAGATCACTTATCTAGCATGAAGCCCTCGAGTTCAGCATTACGCACATATGCGTCAAATTCTTCCTTAATTCCTGCTCGGACCATGAAATCGTCTGACAGCCATTCGCAAGGCCGCACTTGAGCTTCTCTTGGTAGTTCATGGTCCGGCTCACGCATTGCGGGCCTGGGTCCTTGCTTCCTTGAAGAACCACCTTGGTATATTTTCCAAAACATATTTCTTTGAAAAATTTCTGAATATTAGTAACTCAAAATAAAAGTGAACCAAACTCAACAAAATTGATAGAAACTACTACCACACAAGTTCCTAGAGACTATATCTTGCATTAGAACTACTTGGGACCATATAAATTTGACATGCAAGCTCAAGAACAGGGTCACCTAGGCAGCAAAAATTTGCAATGAATAAAGCACTACAAAAAAACCTAATTGGACCATTGGAGGAGTCACATACCGAAGAACAATCCCCCAAAGCAGTTTTGCGAGTGGAGCTTTGAGCAACGAGGTCGAAAACCGCAGCAAGATGAGCTAGAACTCGTGCTTGAGCTGGTTGGTGATTTTTTTGGGAGGAAGAAGGAGTGTGTGGTGACTAGAATAAGTGGAGGGCGGCCACCAGGGGCCAACTAGGCAGGGGGGCACGCCCTGGACCCTCATGGCCAGGTGCTTGCTCCCCATAATGTGTTCTCAGTGCCAGATATTATGAAATATTCCAGAAAAAATCATATTTCAATTTCAGGGCATTTGGAGAATTTTTATTTTCGGGGTATTTTTTTATTGCACAGATAACTCAGAAAACACATAGAAAATAATAGTTTTGCTTTATTTAATATAAACAACAGAAATTAAAAGGAGGCTACAGAAGGTTGTGCTTTCTAACTTCATCCATCTTATGCTCATCAAAAGGAATCCACTAATAAGGTTGATCAAGTCTTGTTAACAAACTCTTTTCGAATAACATGGAACCGGAGAAATTTCGAATAACACTAGGTTACCTCAATGGGGATATGCACATCCTCAGCAATAAGAATATCATATTCCTTCTTGACAGTAGGAAGAGGAAATTGAAAACCTCCAATAATAATTGATGAAAATTTTCCAATAGAATTGATACTATGGACTTGAGGTTGTTTCCTCAGAAAGTGTACCGTATGCTCATTTCCATTAACATGAAAAGTGACATTGCCTTAGTTGCAATCAATAATAGCCCCTGCAGAATTCAAAAAGGGTCTACCAAGCATAATCGACATACTATCGTCCTCAGGAATATCAAGAATAACAAAGTCTATTAAAATAGTAACGTTTGCAACCACAACAGGGCACATCCTCACAAATACCGACATGTATAGCAGTTGATTTATCAGCCATTTGCAAAGATAGTTTAGTAGGTGTCAACTTATTCAAATCAAGTCTACGATATAAAGAGAGAGGCATAACACTCACACCGGCTCCAAGATCACATAAAGCAGTTCTAACATATATAGTTTCTTTTAACGGAGCATGGTATAGTTTGTACTCCTGGATCTCCTAGTTTCTTAGGTATTCCACCCTTAAAAGTATAATTATCAAGCATGGTGGAAATTTCAGCTTCCGGTATCTTTCTGTTCTTTGTGACAATATCTTTCATGTACTTAGCTTAAGGATTCATTTTAAGCATATCAGTAAAACACATACGCAAAAAGATAGGTCTAATCATTTCAACAAAGCGCTCAAAATCCTCATCATCCTTTTTCTTGGATGGTTTAGGAGGAAAAGGCATGGGTTTTGGAACCGATGGTTATCTTTCTTTACCGTGCTTCCTAGCAACGAAGTATCTCTTTTCATAACATTGATTCTTTGATTGTGGGTTATCAAGATCAACAGCAGGTTCAATCTCTACAACATTGTTATTCCTAGGTTGAGCATCAACATGAACATTATCATTAACATTATCACTAGGTTCATGTTCATCACCAGATTGTGTTTCAGCATCAAAAATTGAAATATCATTGGGATTCTCAAGTGTGTCTACAACAGGTTCACTAGAAGCATGTAAAGTCCTATCACTTTTCTTTTTCTTCTTTTTAGAAGTACTAGGTGTATCAACATTAGTTCTCTGAGAATCTTGCTCAATTCTCTTAGGATGGCCCTCAGGATACAAAGGTTCCTGAGTAATTTTATCCCCTCTAGTCATAACTCTAATGGCATTATCATTCTTCTTATTATGTAATTCATTGAGCAAATCATTTTGAGCTTTAAGCACTTGTTCTACTTGAGTGGTAACCATAGAAGCATGTTTACTAATGAGTTCAAGTTGACCTCTAACACTAGACATATAATCACTCAAGTGTTCAATCATATAAGCATTGCGTTTCAATTGTCTACCAGCATAAGCATTGAAGTTTTCTTGTTTGACAATAAAATTATCAAACCCATCTAAGCATTGGCTAGCAGACTTATAACGAGGAATATCACCTTCATCAAATCTATAGAGAGAATTTACCTTTACTACCCGTGTCTGGTTATCAATACCATGTATTTCTTCAATAGGCGGCAAATTAAGACCATGTATTTCTTCAATAGGAGGTAAATTCTTAACATCTTCAGCTTTAATACCCTTTTCTTTCATAGATTTCTTTGCATCTTGCATATCTTCAGGATTGAGAGAAAGAATACCCCTTTTCTCTGGAGTTGGCTTAGGAGTTGGTTCAGGAAGTGTCCAATTATGTTCATTAGTCAACATATTATTCAATAGAAATTCAGCTTGATCAACTGTTGTTTCACTGAAAACACAAGCAGCACAACTATCCAGGTGGTCTCTGGAAGCATCGGTTAGTCCGTTATAAAAGATATCAAGTATTTCATGTTTCTTGAGAGGATGATCAGGCAAAGCATTAAGTAATTGGAGAAGCCTCACCCAAGCTTGTGGGAGACTCTCTTCTTCAATTTGCACAAAATTATATATTTCCCTTAAGGAAGCTTGTTTCTTATGAGCGGGGAAATATTTAGCAGAGAAGTAATAAATCATATCCTAGGGACTATGCACACAACCAGGATCAAGAGAATTAAACTATATCTTAGCATCACCCTTTAATGAGAACGGAAATAATTGAAGGATATAGAAGTAGCGAGTTTTCTCATCATTAGTGAACAAGGTGTCTATATCATTTAATTTAGTAAGATGTGCCACAACAGTTTTAGATTCATAGCCATAGAAAGGATCAAATTCAACCAAAGTAATTTTCTTAGTATCAACGGAGAAATCATAATCCTTATCAGTAACGCAGATAGGTGAAGTAGCAAAAGCAGGGTCATGTTTCATTCTAGCATTCAAAGACTTTTCTTTCAGCTTAGCTAATAATTTCTTAAGATCATCCCTGTCATTGCAAGAAAGAAAGTCTCTAGCAGTTTCTTCATCCATAACATAACGCTCAGGCACAACAGGCAATTCTTATCTAGGGGGAGAATCTTCAACATCACTTTCATCAATGTTATCAGTTTCAATAATTTCATCTCTCTAGCCCTAGCAAGTTGTTCATCAAGAAATTCACCTAGTGGCACAATATTATCAAGCATAGAACTGGTTTCATCATAAGTATCATGCATAGCGGAAGTGGCATCATGAATAACATGCGACATATCAGAATAAATAGCAGAAGGAGGTTTAGGTGTCGCAAGCTTACTGAAGATAGAAGGTGAATCAAGTGCAGAGTTAGATGGCAGTTCCTTACCTCCCCTTGTAGTTCAGGGAAAAATCTTAGTTCTTTCATCTTTCAAGTTCCTCATAGTGACTAGCAAATATAAATCCCAAGTGACTCAAAGAATAGAGCTATGCTCCTCAGCAACGGCGCCGGAAAATAGTCTTGATAACCCACAAGTATAGGGGATCGCAACAGTTTTCGAGGGTAGAGTATTCATCTCAAATTTATTGATTAGACACAAGGGGAGCCAAAGAATATTCTCAAGTATTAGTAGTTGAGTTGTCAATTCAACAACACCTAGATAACTTAGTATCTGCAGCAAAGTATTTAGTAGCAAACTTGTATGGAAGTAACGGTAACGATGGCAAAAGTAATAGTGATAGTTTTCTAGTAATGGTAACAGTGGCAACGACAAAGTAACTAAGAAAAGAACACTACATGAAAAGCTCGTAGGCATTAGATCGGTGATGGAGAATTATGCCGGACGCGATTCCTTGCGCAATTGTTGTAACATAGGGTGACACAGAACTAGCTCTAATTCATCAATGTAATGTAGGCACGTATTCCGAATATAGTCATACATGCTTATGGAAAAGAACCTACATGACATCTTTTGTCCTACCCTCCCGTGGCAGCGGGGTCCTATTGGAAACTAAGGGATATTAAGGCCTCCTTTTAATAGAGTACCGGACCAAAGAATTAACACTTAGTGAATAGATGAACTCCTCAAACTATGGTCATCACCGGTAATGGTCCCGATTATTGTCACTTTGGGGTTAACAGATCATAACACATAATAGGTGACTATAGACTTGCAAGATAGGATCAAGAACTCACATATATTCATGGAAATATAATAGGTTCCGATCTGAAATCATGGCACTCGGGCCCTAGTGACAAGCATTAAGCATAGCAAAAAGTCATAGCAACATCAATCTCAGAACATAGTGGATACTAGGGATCAAACCCTAACAAAACTAACTCGATTACATGGTAAATCTCATCTAGCCTATCACCGTCCAGCAAGCCTACGATGGAATTACTCACGCACTGTCGGGGGGGATCTGCCTCCACGAACACCTATGGGGACCGAGCCCCTTTCTGGTTCGGCAGGGAGCGGAGGTCGCACGAAGAGCAGATCGAGGCGATGCACACAAGGGGTTTACCCTGCTTCGGGCCGCACGGATGCGTAAAACCCTACTGATGCTTTTGCAGATTGTATTGTGTTCTTGCTCGGGAGCGCGAGGAGCTACAGTACACACAAGCCGCTGGCCAGACCGAGCGTGAGTGTCCTCCTCCCTCCCCTTCCGTGCGCATGCGCCTCCTTTTATCTGTTAAAGGGGTCACCGACAGGTGGCAACGTAGGTGAGGGCAAAAATGGCAAAGTGCTGCATTGGGTACAGCTACTTGTACAGTGCTATCGTACCTAACCCTGACGGTAGGGGACAAGGGCATTAAATGCCCGTCTGTGTCGCCCCAAACAGTGCGAAAAGTGGCCGTCAGGGGCGCCACCGTTTGCCACGATGGCTATCTTGTCAGCGTCGCTTCGCCACCGCATGCCCCTGGCTGCACAGCTCCTCGCCACGTATCCTGGGACCGTCCTAGAGCGACACGTTGATGGATGAGCTGGAGCGCGGGCAGCGGAGTAGTAGCTTGTCACGGCAAGCGCCTTGCCGCGGTCGTCCCGGCAAGCTCCTCTTGCCGGGGCCTTGTCTCCTTGAGTGGCCCCTCTGGCAAGCTCCTCTTGCCGGGGCCTTTGTGCTTCGGGCGGCCATCCCGGCAAGCTCCTCTTGCCGGGGCCTTCCTGGCGAGCCCCTCTTGTCGGGGCCTGGTGCCTTAAGTGGCCTTCCCGACAAGCTCCTCTTCTCGGGACCTTGTCTTCTTGGCTTGAACACTTTGTTCTTGAATGGCTCCAAAGGGATCCACGGAGGGCCTTGGCGGTCGTCTGGCAAGCCTTGCCGCGGGGTGCTGGGACTGTCCGTGCACAAGTTCGGGGTACTAAGGTACCCCTACTTTAGTACACCGACAGGAGCCCCCAGGCCTCGGCCATACACGGTGCCGAGCGCTGTTGGGCCAGGCCCATAACTGTGCACGGGCACGCGCGGCCTGGGTCACGCCGCATCCTTCTCCGGATCCACTACGCCCTCCTCGAACGGCACGCGTCGATTGCGGCGTCGTGGGGAGAGACGTGCGTGACGTGGGCGGCGTGCGTGGGGCAGAGCCCCGGACGGATGCGTCATGTTGCAGGTGGTTTCTTTATTCGGAGAGGCGAAACATCCGCCCCCTCCCCCTTATAAACAGAGGAAACAGGGGCAGTTCGCCCACCCGCCAGTTGCTGTTCCTCGAAAATCTCCGCCACTTCCCAAAGAGAGCAGCGCTCCGCCCCCCATCGCCACCAGCACCACCAACGCCGTCGTCCCCCCCTCCTTCCGCCATGGCTCCAAAAGGCGACAAGGGGAAAGGGAAGGCCGTGAAGTCGGCCGAGGCGCAGCGGCTTGAGGCGCTGCGAAAGGAGCGAGCAACCTTCCCCCCTCAGCTCGACGCGTTGGACATCAGGGAGGAATTCTACCTCTTCTGGTCGACGGCGACGCGAGCGCATCCGCGCACGAGGGTTCTTCCAGCCGCCGCCCAGAAGAAGTATCCGACTGGGTATCCCTTCTTTCCTTTGTTCTTCTATTGCGGGAAGAAGAAGTATCCGACTGGGTATCCCTTCTTTCCTTCTTTCCTGAGTTTTCCTGCGACATCATGAACACCTACGGGTTCCATCTCCTTGACTTCACCCCCAACGCTGTCCTGACCATGGCAGTTTCGCACATCTTTGCGAAAACTTTGTCGGAGTCCATCCAAACGTAGCCCTCTTCCGTCACTTCTTTATGCCTCGAGTTGAGAGAGGAGAGCCTCTTTCCGACGGAATCGCCTGGATCTCGAAGCCCGGCAAGAAGGAGGCTTATCTGGAAGGAGAGCTCCGCAGCAAATGGGAGGAGTGGAGAGCAGACTGGTGCTTAATCTTCGAGGAGAACCCGCAGCCATTCACTGTCGTGCGCCGAACTCCTGTAGTGCGCGGCAGGGATTGGAGCGACGTGGCTCCGGACGACGGCAAGCTGCAGATTGCCGTTACCCGGATCCTGCGGCTCAGGCTTGCCGGGCTCACAGTTGGCGCCGTTGGCGCAGATTTCCTCCGCCGCTCCATCGCTCCCCTGCAGGAGAAAGGGAGACCCGCATGGGAGTTCCAGAATGCGGCGGACATCATGAGGCTGCGCCCTGGCCTCAACTTCAATTTCACTGTCTTGGAACTTGACGGGACGCTCAGGGAGCTGTTCAAGCACGACCCCGACCACCCCGAATGGTTCAGGCTGCCGCAGGGCGTCGTTCCGTTGTGCAACAATTCGTCGCTCAGCCGCATCCTTGCAATGATGCCGCTGTGCGACTCGCACGGGATCGACTCAACCTGGCAGGAGCCTGCAGACGACGTCGTGCGGGCGTTCTTCGACGACTTGGTGGAAGTGCCAATTGACCCCGTCGAGCAGAAGGGCCTCACACGGGACACCACCGACGAGGAGTTGGCGCGCATCGCCACTAGGATGGAAGAGGCGGCGACAGCCGCGGCCGCGGGCGAATTTGGATTCACCGTGGCGGAGGCAGACGCAGCGGAGGTGGCAAGCCTTGCCGATCGAGCGGAGTTTGTCGGTGAGCAAGAGCCTGCCGGGCACGGCGTCGAGGCGGGCAAGCTCACCGAGGACACGAGCGGCTTGCCGGAGACGGATGCCTCTTCCTCCCAACCTTTGGGCAGCTCGTCGCAAGCGGAGCCCCCGGCCCAACCAAGGAGGCGTCAACGCAAGGCTGGGGACGTGGTGGGGTGGCAGACGATCCAACAGCCGCAGCGCCGCGTGACACACTCTGCTGTGGCAGCAGGAGCGGGGTCTTCGCGGGCCGCCGCTTCTGCTCCTGCCGCTCCTCGCGCCACGGCAGCAGCTGGGGCAGGACCGTCTCAGGCTAGCGCCACCACTGCTTCCGCCAAGCGGCCGAGGGAGCCTACTCCTCCGCCTCCTCACGCCAGAAGCGGGCCAGTCTTCGATTTCTCCACGCTCAGCTCCGACGAGGAAGAAGAAGAGGAGTAAGATCCTTGTTGTACTTGTATTTCTTCAATTCTTGCAGTTGTGTCTCGCATCTCATTTGCTTTCCTCTGAATTTACTCCTTTTCAGGACTCTGGCTCAGAGGGAGGCAAAGAGAGCCAAGGTCCCGGTGGTCATCCTCGACGACGAGCCCGCCGTGATGGCAGGGGGTGCGCCTGAGATGACCTTGCCGGACCCGCTAACTAATCCTCAGAGCAGCCCCCAGCGCAGCCCCCAGTGTAAGCATATGATTTGCTTCCTGCCGTTGGGCGCGCCTGGGTACTCTTCACTTTCTGATATCTGACTGTTGATTCGTGTAGGAGCAGAGCAGCCCCATCAGGAGCGTCCGGAGACCGCCCCCGACGTGCCACCTACTACAGCTACACCGCCAAGGGGAAGTTCGCCGGCAAGGGAGGAATCCCCGGCAAGGGAACAATCCCCGGCAAGGGAGCAGTCCCCGGCAAGGGAGCAGTCTCCGGCAAGGGACAACACCGGCGACCCCTTGGTGACGGAGACCATGACTGCAGACCCTGGCGCAGGTAATCTCCTTGCCTCGAAACTTCCCTTGGGTTCTTCTTTGCTTAATCTTCTTTTTGGATATTTGCTTGACTTTTCTTCCTTCTCCGGCTGTCAGTCCCATCTACCGCGGAGCTGATGGAGACCGAGGTCGCTGTCGATGACGCCATCGTCACCGAAGAAGCGGTCGATGCGGACGATCCTGCCGGCGAAGAGGCCACCAAAGCAGCTGCCGCAGTGGCTGACGAGGGGTCTGGCGATCGCACTGACGGCCCTGGGGCCGCAGGAGCGACGGGCGCTACTCCGACCGCCGACCCACCCGCCGCCGCCGCGGCGCCGGGCTCCGAAGAGCCCCAGCCAGGCGTATACCTGAAGGCCGGCGATGACGTCTTCATCAAGCTCCCCTGGGAGTCGAGCTCCAGGGCGCCGGTCGAGTGAGAAACCTTTGACAGAGAAGTGCTCGCCTCCGCCGGGATGACGCTGTTCGATGCGCCAAGTAGCAGCAGCGGCGATTCTGAGGAGGAGCGGCTGCTCCGGAAGCTGGTGTTGCTCTACCGCGCCAGGCAGGCCAAGCTGGAGTCCCGCGAGGCGCTTGCCGCGAAGGCGGGAGCGGACCTTGAGAAGCGCGCGGAGGAGCTTCGGGGTCAGAGACAGGAAGCTCTCTGGGCCCTGGCGGAGGAGCGGGAGCAACTCGCCGAGGCGCAGAAAGCCTTTGTCCTTGAGAAGGCGGAAGTTGAAGAGCAACAGCGGCTTGCCGCTGAGAAGCTATCTGCGCAGGAGGGCGAGTTGGCACAGCGGAAGGTCGACCTCGATAGCCACGAGGAGGAGCTTGCTGCACGCGAACAAGCGCTTGGCGGGGCTCTCAACGAAGCACAGGAAGCTGCCGCAACTGGCGAGGCCGCCAAGAAGGAGCTGGAGACGAAGGTGGCGCAGCTGGAGGCCGACCTCAAGGAGAGCGGCGGAGAGCTTGCCGCGCTCAAGGAGGAGCGCGAGAAGGGCGCCTACACCTTTGGCGAGCTGCACGACCGCCTCGCCGAGAAGGTCAAGGAGCTCGACGCCGCCAAGGACTCCAACGCCAATCTTGAGTCGAAGCTGGCCACTTTGACCAAGACGCTGGACAGCGCCAAGGAGCAGGAGGTGGCTCTGAAGAAGGAGATCGCGGTCAACGAGACGCTGCTGGAGAGTGCTGTTGCCGCCCAGAGCACTTTCAGGGAGACTGTGGAGCGATGGACGGAGGGCCTTGTGAATGTCTCCGCAGACATCGAGAAGGAGTTGGCGCTGTTGGGGGTGGAGGATCTTGTGTATCCTTCTGACGAGAACCTCGCTCCCAGCGCCAAGCTCACTTTGTTCCTCAAAGGCGTAATGACGGCGCTCCGGCAACTCCGAGAGAGGATCCCGAAGCAGCTGGCCTATGAGTCGCGCGAGATCTGCGTGGGAACTCTCCGAAAGGTGTTGAGGAAGGTGGTCTTCCGCAACCCGGACCTCCGCCTTACCAACGTCCTCAGGTCCCTGCCGCCGAAAGCTGATCTGGAGGGGCTCGATGCCCTTATCGAACCCATCGTGGAAAGGGTGAGCGGGATCAAGAGGATTGAGGGCGACCGTGTAGACTAGGCCGCCCGCCTTCTTCTTTTCTTGCCGCTGCGGGTCATGTTATGAAAACAATTTATTAGAGTTGCGACAAGCTATCTTGTAACATAACTCTACTTTGGGTAGTAACTGCAATGTTATTTCCTTTACTTGATTCCTTCCTTTGTATGCTTTTGCCCTACGCTTTTAGGGAACTTGCCGGTGCAGGCACCTTGGCCGCGAGCGCCGAGTGCGGAACGTCAGCAGCCTACTGGCGGTGCCGCCGCCGGTAAGAAACCTTGTCACGACTAGTTGCAGCTTCGCTTAAGTTGTTGAGCAAACTCGAAACAAAGTAAGGGCGCGATTCTGGTCGCGGCTCGCTTAAGTTGTTGAGCGAGCTCGAAACAAAGTAAGGGCGCGACTCTAGTCGCATCACACTTAAGGGCGCAACTAGCCACGAAACAAAGTAAGGGCGCGACTCTAGTCGCATCACACTCTAGTCGCATCACACTCTAGTCGCATCACACTCGAAACAAAGTAAGGGCGTTGAGCGGACTCGAAACGAATTAAGGGCGCAACTAGCCACGAGCTGGTTCCTCCGCGCATAGGTTTTCCATACAAAGGATGGTCGTTCAAGGAAGATAACTCAAAAATCTAAAAGACCTGATTGCTCAAGCTTTGGCAACTTATCTTTTCTGTTGTTTGCTTTTCGGGAAGGACGCTCCACGGCAAGGCGAAACTAGTGACTCGTTTCACCCGGCGAGGGTCTCCCCACTTCGGCGTCGACTTGCTGGGATTCTTGGCGGACTGAGCGCGCCGAAGAGCAAGGTCGCCTTCCTCGAAACTTCTGGCTTTAACTTTGCGGCTATGGCAGCGGCGCAAAGCTTGCTGGTAGCGAGCAGCTCGCACAGCAGCCTGAAGTCGGTCCCCCTCGAGGAGCAGCGCGTCCTCTTGCCGCAGCTGCTCTCGCTCAAGCTCATCATAAGCGAGCACTCGAGGTGACCCGTATATGAGTTCCGTGGGGAGAACCGCCTCTGCTCCATAGGCTAGAGCGAAAGGTGTCTGGCCAGTGGCTCGACTTGACGTCGACTGGCGATGATGAGGAAGGTTTAGCTCGTGCGAACGCCGGATCGGGTTCACGCAACCTCGACGCCCCCTTCCTGGCGCGCCAAAGATGTCAGGGGGATCTGCCTCCACGAACACCTATGGGGACCGAGCCCCTTTCTGGTTCGGCGCGGAGCGGAGGTCGCAGGAAGAGCAGATCGAGGCGATGCACACAAGGGGTTTACCCAGCTTCGGGCCGCACGGATGCGTAAAACCCTACTGCTGCTTTTGCGGATTGTATTGTGTTCTTGCTCGGGAGCGCGAGGTGATATAGTACACACAAGCCGCTGGCCAGACCGAGCGTGAGTGTCCTCCTCCCTCCCCTTCCGAGTGCATGGGCCTCCTTGTATATGTTAAAGGGGTCACCGACAGGTGGCAACGTAGGTGAGGGCAAAAATGGCAAAGTGTTGTGTTGGGTAGAACTACTTGTACAGTGCTATCGTACCTAACCCTGACGGCAGGGGACAAGGGCATTAAATGCCCGTCTGTGTCGCCCCAAACAGTGCGAAAAGTGGCCGTCAGGGGCGCCACCATTTACCATGATGGCTATCCTGTCAGCGTCGCTTCGCCACCGCATGCCCCTGGCTGCACAGCTCCTCGCCACGTATCCTGGGACGGTCCCAGAGCGACACGTTGCTGGATGAGCTGGAGCGCGGGCAGCGGAGTAGTAGCTTGTCGCGGCAAACGCCTTGCCGCGGTCGTCCCGGCAAGCTCCTCTTGCCGGGGCCTTGTCTCCTTGAGTGGCCCCTCCGGCAAGCTCCTCTTGCCGAGGCCTTTGTACTTCGGGCGGCCATCCCGGCAAGCTCCTCTTGCCGGGGCCTTCCTGGCGAGCCCCTCTTGCCGGGGCCTGGTGCCTTATGTGGCCTTCCCGACAAGCTCCTCTTGTCGGGACCTTGTCTTCTTGGCTTGAGCACTTTGTTCTTGAATGGCTCCAAAGGGATCCACGGAGGGCCTTGGCGGTCGCCTGGCAAGCCTTGCCGCGGGGTGCTGCGACTGCCCGTGCACAAGTTCGGGGTACTAAGGTACCCCTACTTTAGTACACCGACACGCACGGCGGTGAGCATCATGAAATTGGTAATGGAGGAAGGTTGATGATGACGATGGCGACGGATTCCCCTCTCCGGACCCCCGAACGGACTCCAGATCAGCCCTCCCGAGAGAGATTAGGGCTTGGCTGCGGCTCTGTATTGTAAAACGCGATGAATCCTGCTCTCTGATTTTTTTCTCCCCGAACGTGAATATATAGAGTTGGAGCTGAGGTCGCTGGAGCACCAGGTGGCCCACGAGGCAGGGGGGCGCGCCCACGGGGGTAGGCGCGCCCTCTCCCCTTGTGGACAGGGTGTGGGCCCCCTGGCCTTGATTCTTTCGCCGAGAACTTTTATTTCTGCACAAAAATAACACCATGGCAATTATGCTGAAAACAACGTCAGCCCTAGTTAGTTCCATTGAAATCATGCAAGTTGGAGTCCAAAACAAGGGCAAAAGTGTTTAGAAAAGTAGATACGACGGAGATGTATCTGTTACCAAGTCCTTGAACAACATGGTCGGACAACGGGCGAGGCGTTCGATTGGAAGGTGCCCTCTTGCTCAAAGCCCTGCCCCTTCTTCCTGCACTCCTCTGAGGTTCATCCTCGTCGTCTGGAAGTTGGATAGCGTTTGTTGGCACTTCAAACACTCGACAAGCGATAATTCAGTCGACCACCAAAACAGTTAGTAACGCGGGCACATGTTTGCGTTTTCATACCTGCTCGAGAAGTGGCCCCGTCTGTAGTTTCCACGTCAACCCTCTCTTCGTCAATATCCATGGACGTTGAAGAAGTAGCAGCCATGGAAGTCCAAAATCTCACTCGATCAATCAAACAAAAGTGTCCGCTACAATGATGGAAGACAAAGAAAATAAACACTTACGCCGAAGCAACAAGCACAACCACCTTTATCTTGGGCAGAGCCTTCCGAGGCTTGGGCGGAACGACCTTGGCTTGTTTTGCATTCTTCTCAGTCGGTTCGGGAATCAATGTTCGAATGCGCTTTGGAATCCTTGCACTCGACGCTGCTGCCTTGCCGATGTTGTCATGACCACCCGCAAGATCCTATGGCTGCTTGGAGCGCCTCTCAGAGCGTGGGGGTGACTCGACCTCCTAGCTTTGATCAGACTCTTTGTTGTCATCCGCGTAGTCGATATCAGAACTCCCGCCTTTGCTTTCTCCTTCTCCAAGTTGCAGCACTCCATTCGGCATGGAGTACATCCTCGTGAAAACCTGCAAGTCACAAGCCACACACATCAGTCGGATTCAAGAATAATTGCACATTGGATGATACAAAACATATACACTCGAAAAATCAAGCTTGACATCTCCTGGAGCATTGTTAGCGTCGAATGGCAAGATCCTCCAGGCTCCACAAGGGTTTTCCTTGTTTCCGGTGATGCTTCACAGCCACTGAGCTACCGTCTCCTCGGCGGCCTCCACCGGGTGGACCCGAGTGGTGTCTTCTGGGCCCGAATACATCCACATTGGGTGATCACGAGCTTGGAGAGGTTGCATGCGTCGACTAAGAAACACCTCTAATAGATCCATGCCATTCACTCCACCCTGGACCAACGCAATGACCCGTCGACCAAAATTACTACCTCACCCTTCTCCCCTCCTCTACGGTCAGCGAACGAGGAGTATGGAGCCTCTCAAGAGTAAAACAAGGAAGGCCGATCGGCTGGCCCAGAGTCGGAACGTCTTTGCAGTAAAACCAAGTCAACTTCCATCCCCTAACTGACTCGGGAAAAGTCATGGGGGGAAAAGTGCTCCTACCTCTCATCTGGATCCCTAACCCCCCGCACATCTGGATCACATGCGTCTTCTCATCAGTCGGGTTTGCATTCTTCACCGTCTGAGATCAGCAAGTGAAGATGTCCTTAAAAAGACCCCAGTGTGGGTGGCATCCCAAGAAGCTTTCACACATCAAAATGAATGTAGTGGATCTGGGCATCGAAGAAGTTTAAAAAACCCCGGAAGAATGGATGAGGTGGCAAACAGAAACCTTTTCAACATGGGTGGTGTGGAGAACACGCTCACCCTCGTGCGGCTGGGGATCGATCTCCCCTTCTCGCAACCTCCAGGACCCGTGCGCAATTAGGCCGTCGGCGGCAAGGTTCTCCAAATCTTCCTCCATGACGGTGGAGCGGATCCTATCCCCCTGGATACAACCAGGAGGCAGACCGGACCGCGACATCGACCCCTTCGATGCCTTCTTGCCCTTCGACATCGCCTTCTTCACGCGCTCCAAAGCCGTGGTCTTGTCCTTCGCCATAGCTGCGGAGCTCGAGAGGAAGGCGCGGTGGAGTGTGATGTCTACTATGCAACTTTATTCTTGTAGACTCGTGTTGGGCCTCCAAGCAGAGTTTTGTAGGACAGTAACAATTTTCCCTCAAGTGGATGATCTAAGGTTTATCAATCCGTGGGAGGCATATGATGAAGATGGTCTCTCTCAAACAACCATGCAACCAAATACAAGAAATCTCTTGTGTCCCCAACACATCCAATACAATGGCAAATTGTATAGGTGCACTAGTTCGGCGAACAGATGGCGATAAAAGTGTAATGTAGATGGTAGAAATATATTTTTATAATCTGAATAAATAAAAACAGCAAGTTAGGAAGTAACAAAAGTGATCACAAACGGTATTGCAATGCTTGAAAATGAGGCCCAGGGTCTGTACTTTCGCTAGTGCAATATCTCAACAACGCTAATATATTTGGATCATATAACCATCCCTCAGAGTGCAATGAAGAATCACTCCAAAGTTCCTATCAGGCGGAGATCATAAGACGAAATTGTTTGTAGGGTACGAAGCCACCTCAAAGTTATTCTTTCTGTTCTATCTATTCAAGAGTTCGTACTAAAATAACACAAAGCTATTCTTTTTGTTAAATCTATGCTAGAGTTCGTACTAAAATAACACCAAATCAAATTCAGATTTATAATATTCAATCCAACACAAAGAACTTCAAAGAGGGCCCCAAGATTTCTACCGGATAAACAAAGACAAGAATGTGGATCAACCCCTATGAATAGCTTACCCCAATGTCACCTCGGGGATCCGTGAGTCGAGTGCCAAAACATATATCAAGTGAATCAATACGGTACCCCATTGTCACCACGAGTATTCAATTGCAAGACATATATCAAGTGTTCTCAAATCCAAGAAAGTATTCAATCCGATAACAACGAAATATCAAAGGGAAAACTCAATTCATCACAACAAGATAGAGAGGGGAAAACACCATACGATCCGACTATATTAACAAAGCCCGTGATACATCAAGATCGTGACATCTCGAGAACACGGAGAGAGAGAGAGAGAGATTAAACACATGGCTACAGGTACAAACCCTCAGCCCCGAGGGTGGACTACTCCCTCCTCATCATGTTGGCCACCGGGATGATGAAGATGGCCACCGGTGATGATCTCCCCCTCCACAGGGTGTAGGAGAATGTAGTAATTTCAAAAATTTCCCTACGCGCACGCAAGATCATGGTGATGCATAGCAACGAGAGGGAAGAGTGTTGTCTACGTACCCTCGTAGACCGAAAGCGGAAGCGTTATATCAACGCGGTTGATGTAGTCGTACGTCTTCACGATCCGACCGATCCAAGCACCGTTACTCCGGCACCTCTGAGTTCTTGGCACACGTTCAGCTCGATGACGTTCCCCATGCTCCGATCCAGCAAAGCTTCGGGGAAGAGTTCCGTCAGCACGACGGCGTGGTGACGATCTTGATGTACTACTGTCGCAGGGCTTCGCCTAAGCACCGCTACAATATGACCGAGGTGGAATATGGTGGAGGGGGGCACCGCACACGGCTAAGGAACGATCTCAATGATCAACTTGTGTGTCCTAGGGTGCCCCCCTGCCCCCGTATATAAAGGAGCAAGGGGGGAGGCAGGCCGGCCCTGGGGCGCGCGCCAGGAGGAGGAATCCTCCTCCTAGTAGGAGTAGGAGTCCCCTCTTTCCTACTCCTACTAGGAGGGGGAAAGGAAGGGGGAGAGGGAGAGGGAAAGGGGGGCGCCGCCCCCCCTCTCCTAGTCCAATTCGGACCAGAGGGGGAGGGGGCGCGCGGCCCACCCTGGCCGCCCCTCTCTCTCTCCACTAAGGCCCATATGGCCCATTACTACTCCCGGGGTGTTCCGGTAACCCCTCCGGCACTCCGGTATTATCCGAAACCACTCGGAACCATTCCTATGTCCGAACATAGTCGTCCAATATATCAATCTTTATGTCTCGGCCACTCCGAGACTCCTCGTCATGTCCATGATCACATCCGGAACTCCGAACTCCTTCGGTACATCAAAATGCATAAACTCATAATAACTGTCATCGTAACCTTAAGCGTGCGGACCCTACGGTTCGAGAACAATGTAGACATGACCGAGACACGTCTCCGGTCAATAACCAATAGCGGGACCTGGATGCCCATATTGGCTCCTACATATTCTACGAAGATCTTTATCGGTCAGACCGCATAACAACATACGTTGTTCCCTTTGTCCATCGGTATGTTACTTGCCCGAGATTCGATCGTCGGTATCCAATACCTAGTTCAATCTCGTTACCGGCAAGTCTCTTTACTCGTTCCGTAATACATCATCCCGCAACTAACTCTTTAGTTGCAATGCTTGCAAGGCTTAAGTGATGTGTATTACCGAGAGGGCCCAGAGATACCTCTCTGACGATCGGAGTGACAAATCCTAATCTCGAAATACGCCAACCCAACATCTACCTTTGGTGACACCTGTAGTACTCCTTTATAATCACCCAGTTACGTTGTGACGTTTGGTAGCACCCAAAGTGTTCCTCCGGCAAACGGGAGTTGCATAATCTCACAGTCAAAGGAACATGTATAAGTCATGAAGAAAGCAATAGCAACATACTAAACGATCGGGTGCTAAGCTAATGCAATGGGTCATGTCAATCAGATCATTCAACTAATGATGTGACCTCGTTAATCAAATAACAACTCTTTGTTCATGGTTAGGAAACATGACCATCTTTGATTAACGAGCTAGTCAAGTAGAGGCATACTAGTGACACTCTGTTTGTCTATGTATTCACACATGTATTATGTTTCCGGTTAATACAATTCTAGCATGAATAATAAACATTTATCATGATATAAGGAAATAAATAATAACATTATTATTGCCTCTAGGGCATATTTCCTTCAGTCTCCCACTTGCACTAGAGTCAATAATCTAGATTACACTGTAATGATTCTAACACCCATGGAGTCTTGGTGCTGATCATGTTTTGCCCGTGGAAGAGGCTTAGTCAACGGGTCTGCCACATTCAGATCCGTATGTATCTTGCAAATCTCTATGTCTCCCACCTGGACCAAGTCCCGGATGGAATTGAAGCATCTCTTGATGTGCTTTGTTCTCTTGTGAAATCTGGATTCCTTCGCCAAGGCAATTACTGCAGTATTGTCACAAAAGATTTTCATTGGTCCCGATGCACTAGGTATGACACCTAGATCGGATATGAACTCCTTCATCCAGACTCCTTCATTTGCTGCTTCCGAAGCAGCTATGTATTCCGCTTCACATGTAGATCCCGCCACGACGCTTTGTTTAGAACTGCACCAACTGACAGCTCCACCGTTTAATGTAAATACGTATCTGGTTTGCGATTTAGAATCGTCCGGATCAGTGTCAAAGCTTGAATCAACGTAACCCTTTACGATGAGTTCTTTGTCACCTCCATACACGAGAAACATTTCCTTAGTCCTTTTCAGGTACTTCAGGATATTCTTGAACGTTGTCCAGTGATCCACTCCTGGATTACTTTGGTACCTCCCTGCTAAACTTATAGCAAGGCACACATCAGGTCTGGTAAACAGCATTGCATACATGATAGAGCCTATGGCTGAAGCATAGGGAACATCTTTCATCTTCTCTCTATCTTCTGCAGTGGTCGGGCATTGAGTCTGACTCAACTTCACACCTTGTAATACAGGCAAGAACCCTTTCTTCGCTTGATCCATTTTGAACTTCTTCAAAATCTTGTCAAGGTATGTGCTTTGTGAAAGTCCAATTAAGCGTCTTGATCTATCTCTATAGATCTTAATGCCCAATATGTAAGCAGCTTCACCGAGGTCTTTCATTGAAAAACTCTTATTCAAATATCCCTTTATGCTATCCGGAAATTCTATATCATTTCCAATCAATAATATGTCATCTACATATAATATCAGAAATGCTACAGAGCTCCCACTCACATTCTTGTAAATACAGGCTTCTCCAAAAGTCTGTATAAACCCAAATGCTTTGATCACACTATCAAAACGTTTATTCCAACTCCGAGATGCTTGCACCAGTCCATAAATGGATCGCTGGAGCTTGCATACTTGGTTAGCCCCCTTTGGATCGATAAAACCTTCTGGTTGCATCATATACAACTCTTCTTCCAGAAACCCATTCAGGAATGCAGTCTTTACATCCATTTGCCAAATTTCATAATCATAAAATGCGGCAATTGCTAACATGATTCGGACAGACTTAAGCATTGCTACGGGTGAGAAGGTCTCATCGTAGTCAATCCCTTGTACTTGTCGAAACCCCTTTGCGACAAGTCGAGCTTTGTAGACAGTAACATTACCGTCGGCGTCAGTCTTCTTCTTAAAAATCCACTTGTTTTCTATTGCTTGCCGACCCTCGGGCAAGTCAACCAAAGTCCACACTTTGTTTTCATACATGGATCCCATCTCAGATTTCATGGCTTCCAGCCATTTTGCGGAATCTGGGCTCACCATCGCTTCTTCATAGTTCGTAGGTTCGTCATGATCTAGTAGCATGATTTCCAGAATAGGATTGCCGTACCACTCTGGCGCGGATCTTACTCTGGCTGATCTACGAGGTTCTGTAGTAACTTGATCTGAAGTTTCATGATCAATATCATCATCTTCCTCACTAATTGGTGTAGGTGCTACAGAAACAGATTTCTGTGATGTACTACTTTCCAATAAGGGAGCAGGTACAGTTACCTCATCAAGTTCTACTTTCCTACCACTCACTTCTTTCGAGAGAAACTCCTTTTCTAGAAAGACTCTGAATTTAGCAACAAAAGTCTTGCCTTCGGATTTGTGATAGAAGGTGTATCCAACAGTTTCTTTTGGATATCCTATGAAGACACATTTTTCCGATTTGGGTTCGAGCTTATCAGGTTGAAGCTTTTTCACATAACCATCACAGCCCCAAACTTTAAGAAACGACAACTTTGGTTTCTTGCTAAACCATAGTTCATAAGGTGTCGTCTCAACGGATTTTGACGGTGTCCTATTTAACGTGAATGCGGCCATCTCTAGAGCATAACCCCAAAATGATAGCGGTAAATCTGTAAGAGACATCATAGATCGCACCATATCTAGTAAAGTGCGATTACGACGTTCGGACACACCATTACGCTGTGGTGTTCCGGGTGGCGTGAGTTGCGAAACTATTCCGCATTGTTTCAAATGTAGACCAAACTCGTAACTCAAATATTCTCCTCCACGATCAGATCGTAGAAACTTTATTTTCTTGTTACGATGATTTTCAACTTCACTCTAAAATTCTTTGAACTTTTCAAACGTTTCAGACTTGTGTTTCATTAAGTAGATATACCCATATCTGCTTAAATCATCTGTGAAGGTGAGAAAATAACGATATCCGCCACGAGCCTCAACATTCATCGGACCACATACATCTGTATGTATGATTTCCAACAAATCTGTTGCTCTCTCCATAGTACCGGAGAACAGTGTTTTAGTCATCTTGCCCATGAGGCACGATTCGCAAGTGCCAAGTGATTCATAATCAAGTGACTCCAAAAGTCCATCAGTATGGAGTTTCTTCATGCGCTTTATACCGATATGACCTAAACGGCAGTGCCACAAATAAGTTGCACTATCGTTATCAACTCTGCATCTTTTGACTTCAAGATTATGAATATGTGTATCACTACTATCGAGATTCATCAAAAATAGACCACTCTTCAAAGGTGCATGACCATAAAAGATATTATTCATATAAATAGAACAACCATTATTCTCTGAATAACCGTCTCGCATCAAACAAGATCCAGATATAATGTTCATGCCTAACGCTGGCACCAAATAACAATTATTCAGGTCTAATACTAATCCCGAAGGTAGATGTAGAGGTAGTGTGCCGACTGCGATCACATCGACTTTGGAACCGTTTCCCACGCGCATCGTCACCTCGTCCTTAACCAATCTTCGCTTAATCCGTAGTCCCTGTTTCGAGTTGCAAATATTAGCAACAGAACCAGTATCAAATACCCAGGTGCTACTGCGAGCATTAGTAAGGTACACATCAATAACATGTATATCACATATACCTTTGTTCACCTTGCCATCCTTCTTATCCGCCAAATACTTGGGGCAGTTCCGCTTCCAGTGACCAGTCTGCTTGCAGTAGAAGCACTCAGTTTCAGGCTTAGGTCCAGACTTGGGTTTCTTCTCTTGAGCAGCAACTTGTTTGCTGTTCTTCTTGAAGTTCCCCTTCTTCTTCCCTTTGCCCTTCTTCTTGAAACTAGTGGTATTATTGACCATCAACACTTGATGCTCCTTCTTGATTTCTACCTCCGCAGCCTTTAGCATTGCGAAGAGCTCGGGCATAGTCTTATCTATCCCTTGCATATTATAGTTTATCACGAAGCCTTTGTAGCTTGGTGGCAGTGATTGAAGAATTCTGTCAATGACACAATCATCCGGAAGATTAACTCCCAGTTGACTCAAGTGATTGTAGTACCCAGACATTCTGAGTATGTGCTCACTGACAGACCCATTCTCTTCCATCTTGCAGCTATAGAACTTATTGGAGATCTCATATCTCTCAATCCGGGCATTCTGTTTGAATATTAACTTCAACTCCTGGAACATCTCATATGCTCCATGGTTCTCAAACCGTCGTTGAAGTCCCGGTTCCAAGCCGTAAAGCATGGCACACTGAACTATCGAGTAGTCATCAGCTTTGCTCTGCCAGACGTTCATAACATCTGGTGTTGCTCCAGCAGCAGGCCTGGCACCTAGCGGTGCATCCAGGACGTAATTCTTCTGTGCAGCAATGAGGATAATCCTCAAGTTATGGACCCAGTCCGTGTAATTGCTACCATCATCTTTCAACTTTGCTTTCTCAAGGAACGCATTAAAATTCAACGGAACAACAGCACGAGCCATCTATCTACAATCAATCATAAACAAGCAAGATACTATTAGGGACTAAGTTCATGATAAATTTAAGTTCAATTAATCATATTACTTAAGAACTCCCACTTAGATAGACATCTCTCTAATCCTCTAAGTGATCACGTGATCCAAATCAACTAAACCATGTCCGATCATCACGTGAGATGGAGTAGTTTCAATGGTGAACATCATTATGTTGATGATATCTACTATATGATTCACGCTCGACCTTTCGGTCTCCGTGTTCCGAGGTCATATCTTATATGCATAGCTCGTCAAGTATAACCTGAGTATTCCGCGTGTGCAACTGTTTTGCACCCGTTGTATTTGAACGTAGAGCCTATCACACCCGATCATCACGTGGTGTCTCAGCACGAAGAACTTTCGCAACGGTGCATACTCAGGGAGAACACTTCTTGATAATTAGTGAGAGATCATATTATAATGCTACCGTCAATCAAAGCAAGATAAGATGCATAAAAGATAAACATCACATGCAATCAATATAAGTGATATGATATGGCCATCATCATCTTGTGCTTGTGATCTCCATCTCCGCAGCACCGTCATGATAACCATCGTCACCGGCGCGACACCTTGATCTCCATGGTAGCATCGTTGTCGTCTCGCCAATCTTACGCTTCTACGACTATCGCTACCGCTTAGTGATAAAGTAAAGCATTACAGGGCGATTGCATTGCATACAATAAAGCGATAACCATACGGCTCCTGCCGGTTGCCGCTAACTCGGTTACAAAACATGATCATCTCATACAATAAAATATAGCATCATGTCTTGACCATATCACATCACAACATGCCTTGCAAAAACAAGTTAGACGTCCTCTACTTTGTTTGTTGCAAGTTTTACGTGGCTGCTACGGGCTTAAGCAAGAACTCATCTTACCTACGCATCAAAACCATCACGATAGTTTGCCAAATAGACTCCGTTTTAACCTTCTCAAGGATCGGGCGTAGCCACACTCGGTTCAACTAAAGTTGGTGAGACAGTCTCCCGCAAGCCATCTGTGTGCAAAGCACGTCGAGGGAACCGGTCTCGCGTAAGCGTACGCGTAAGGTTGGTCCGGGTCGTCTCATCCAACAATACCGCTGAACCAAAGTATGACATGTTGGTAGGCAGTATGACTTGTATCGTCCACAACTCACTTGTGTTCTACTCGTGCATAACATCAAACCATAAAAAACCTAGGCTCTGATGCATCTGTAGGAGAACGTAGTAATTTCAAAAATTTCCCTACGCGCACGCAAGATCATGGTGATGCATAGCAACGAGAGGGAAGAGTGTTGTCTACGTACCCTCGTAGACCGAAAGCGGAAGCGTTATATCAACGCGGTTGATGTAGTCGTACGTCTTCACGATCCGACCGATCCAAGCACCGTTACTCCGGCACCTCTGAGTTCTTGGCACACGTTCAGCTCGATGACGTTCCCCGGGCTCCGATCCAGCAAAGCTTCGGGGAAGAGTTCCGTCATCACGGCGGCATGGTGACGATCTTGATGTACTACTGTCGCAGGGCTTCGCCTAAGCACCGCTACAATATGACCGAGGTGGAATATGGTGGAGGGGGGCACCGCACACGGCTAAGGAACGATCTCAATGATCAACTTGTGTGTCCTAGGGTGCCCCCTGCCCCCGTACATAAAGGAGCAAGGGGGGGAGGCCGGCCGGCCCTGGGGCGCGCGCCAGGAGGAGGAATCCTCCTCCTAGTAGGAGTAGGAGTCCCCTCTTTCCTACTCCTACTAGGAGGGGGAAAGGAAGGGGGAGAGGGAGAGGGAAAGGGGGGCGCCGCCCCCCCTCTCCTAGTCCAATTCGGACCAGAGGGGGAGGGGGCGCGCGGCCCACCCTGGCCGCCCCTCTCTCTCTCCACTAAGGCCCATATGGCCCATTACTACTCCCGGGGGGTTCCGGTAACCCCTCCGGCACTCCGGTATTATCCGAAACCACTCGGAACCATTCCGATGTCCGAACATAGCCGTCCAATATATCAATCTTTATGTCTCGGCCATTCCGAGACTCCTCGTCATGTCCATGATCACATCCGGAACTCCGAACTCCTTTGGTACATCAAAATGCATAAACTCATAATAACTGTCATCGTAACCTTAAGCGTGCGGACCCTACGGTTCGAGAACAATATAGACATGACCGAGACACGTCTCCGGTCAATAACCAATAGCGGGACCTGGATGCCCATATTGGCTCCTACATATTCTACGAAGATCTTTATCGTTCAGACCGCATAACAACATACGTTGTTCCCTTTGTCCATCGGTATGTTACTTGCCCGAGATTCGATCGTCGGTATCCAATACCTAGTTCAATCTCGTTACCGGCAAGTCTCTTTACTCGTTCCGTAATACATCATCCCGCAACTAACTCTTTAGTTGCAATGCTTGCAAGGCTTAAGTGATGTGTATTACCGAGAGGGCCCAGAGATACCTCTCCGATGATCGGAGTGACAAATCCTAATCTCAAAATACGCCAACCCAACATCTACCTTTGGTGACACCTGTAGTACTCCTTTATAATAACCCAGTTACGTTGTGAAGTTTGGTAGCACCCAAAGTGTTCCTCCGGCAAACGGGAGTTGCATAATCTCATAGTCAAAGGAACATGTATAAGTCATGAAGAAAGCAATAGCAACATACTAAACAATCGGGTGCTAAGCTAATGGAATGGGTCATGTCAATCAGATCATTCAACTAATGATGTGACCTCGTTAATCAAATAACAACTCTTTGTTCATGGTTAGGAAACATGACCATCTTTGATTAACGAGCTAGTCAAGTAGAGGCATACTAGTGACACTCTGTTTGTCTATGTATTCACACATGTATTATGTTTCCGGTTAATACAATTCTAGCATGAATAATAAACATTTATCATGATATAAGGAAATAAATAATAACTTTATTATTGCCTCTAGGGCATATTTCCTTCACAGGGTGCCGGAACGGTGTCTGAATTGGATCTCATGGATACAGAGGCCTTGCGGCCGCGAAACTTCTGATCTAGGGATACCCCCAGGGTTTTCAGAATATTTGGGAATTCATAGGGTAAATAAGGGGTGTCGGAGGCCACCGAGGTGGGCACAACCCACCTAAGCACGCCCTGGTGGGTTGTGCGCCCCTCAGGGCACCCCCCAGGTGCTGCTCTGGCCCGTCGGTGGTCTTCTGGTCGATCAAAAATCCACAAAAAGTTTCGCGGTGTTTGGACTCTGTTTGATTTTGATTTCCTGCGATGTAAAAACAAGCAAAAAACAACAACTGACACTGGGCACTGGTCAATATGTTAGTCCCATAAAATGATATAAAGTTGCTATAAAATGATTGTAAAACATCCAAGAACGATAATATATTAGCATGGAAACTTCATAAGTAATGGATACACTAGCCGTCAACCCGTGCAAAATTGCATGGGCTAGTCCCAGACTATATTTATTAATAGTTTCTATGATCTTGGGTTCATTTGTTTAAATAGTTTCTATGATCTTGGGTTCATTTGTTTGGCTCTTGCATGCTTCATGATTCTGTGCATTTTCCCCATAGTGTTGCTTCTACTTTGACTTCTTAATTCAGATTTTGACGCATTTGATCTGCATCATTTTATCTATATTAATTTAAGATTTATTATGACTTGGAAATTTCTAATGCACTAGTGTACACACTTTAATGAATTTGCACTCAATTTTATTTGCATACTTCATTACGTCTAGTTTTTTTTCATAGTAGTATAGAAATTGCATCCATATACATATACAGAAGGAAAGATGTTTACTGAAAGAAACTGATTAATATAAGGCATACAAAAAAATTGCATCACTTCATAAGTACGGGGAATCATCTTTGTATACAACTTAACTTGCTTAATTTGCACCAAACATTTATCTGCTGCTAGCTTGGAAGAAAATATTCTAGAATAACCATGTCATAAAGACAATAATTAGTAAATTACTTATTGTTGTAGCTCTGAGTAGAACTTCCCTATTGTTCATAAAATGGAGTTCTTCCATTGGTTTCAGTATATATATAAATACTGAAAATTGGGTCTCCTGCAAGGAACTTTGATACAATTCTGAAGACTTGGGGAAAACTCATTCTTTGATATTAGATCATGATATACACTTTTTGACCTTTAATAATTGCTAAGATATCTCCAATTGCATGAGGTTGTATTGTCTATGCCCTTCTGAGCATCTATGGGGCTAGATATTAATATGGATGAGATATTTATATTTTTCTAAAGGTCAACATGATGAGGTCGATTCTTTATCGCCTATATACCATCTATGTAGATATATTATATTGTTTTGTATACAGAGCGACTGTAATCAACTTGTAGAGAAGCCTCAAAATGTCGTCAACACTAAAGGGTCACTTGACCATGTTTCGTTGGTTTTGAAACCACCACTGATAAGTTGGTCTATTTATGTCCCCAAATCAGTGAAAATATAAACTATACATAATTATATTTTGTATTTAAAAAGTTATACTACTTGCAAACCAAAATAATCATTCAGGACTGTAGTATATACCTGGAATATCTTCAAGTTTTTGTAATCTTTGTTTGAAACAATTTATATGTTGTATGACTGAAACAATGTAGTTATAATAAACATTGCATTCTAATTCGGTTCTTTATTCTTACAGTAGCACATCACCTTGATACTTCATTTTTTAGGTCTCACACCCACTTTATACAGTTAAATGTTTTTGTAAACAAAACATAGGGCACATCTGAAGTTTGCATAACATAACCTTTTCAACCAAGAGAGTATCTCTTATTCTAGTTGAATCAATTCCAAGAATCCTTGAGCATCCTGCTGGCTATCAATATTATATTAAATATGGTAAAACAATATAATCAGAATAAGCTCACGCAGAACCGGGAAGCGGAGGCCTTTGTTCCCGGTTGGTGCCACGAACCGGGACCAAAGGTATGCATTGGTCCCGGTTCGTGGCACCAACCGGGACCAATATCCTGCACCTGCCAAAGCCGCGGTGCGGTGGGATGTTTAGTCCCACCTCGCTAGCTGAGGAGCGGCCACACCAGTTTATAAGCGCAGCCTCGCCATCTCCATCGAACTCCTTAGAATTGCAGGCCTATGGGCCTAATCTCGCACCGCTATGCCTGTGGGCCTACTGGGCCTTCTGCGGGCCTGAATCCTGGCCCACGGTTGGGCTTCTAGTCGTATTCAGGCCGTGGTCGCCCAGTAGGTGGCACCTTTTTTTTCCTTTTTTGCTATTTATTTTTTCATTTCTACTTAGAACTAAATACTTCTACTTTTTTAGTGATTTGTTTTTTCTTTTAGGTCACAAAAATTATAAACTTTCTGTTAGTGATTCTAGTTTTCAAATTAGAATAGTGATAATTTGAATTCTTTGAAATTTGTGTAAATCTCATGTTTGTGATTAACTTTACTAGTGCCATTAGTTTTGCGTTTCTACTTAGAACTAAATACTTGTAGTTTTTTAGTGATTTCTTTTTTCTTTTAGGTCACAAAAATTATAAACTTTCTGTTAGTGATTCTAGTTTTCAAATTAGAATAGTTATAATTTGAATTCTTTGAAATTTGTGTGAATCTCATGTTTGTGATTAACTTTACTAGTGCCATTAGTTTTTCGTTTCTACTTAGAACTAAATACTTGTAGTTTTTTAGTGATTTCTTTTTTCTTTTAGGTCACAAAACTTATAAACTTTCTGTTAGTGATTCTAGTTTTCAAATTAGAATAGTTATAATTTGAATTCTTTGAAATTTGTGTGAATCTCATGTTTGTGATTAACTTTACTAGTGCCATTAGTTTTTTAGTGATTTCTTTTTTATTTTAGGTCACAAAAAAATAAAAACTTCTCTGTTAGTGAACATAGATGCACTTATAGAGAAAATTAAACATAAATTCATAATCAATTTCTATTTATGAATTTAGGTCCAATTTCCTCTATAGGTGCATCTATTTTCACTTTGAGAGGAGCTCAACAACGCAGAGACGGACGGGCTTATAAACAGGTGTGGGCGCCCTTCGGTTGGCGAGGTGGGACTAAACTCTGGGTGCAACAAGGGCCAACCCTTTAGTCCCGGTTCATGGCATGAACCGGGATTAAAGGGGAGCCTTTGGTCCCGGATCATGCCACGAACCGGGACCAATGGTGGTGGGCCAAGAGCCAGGCCCATTGGTCCCGGTTCATCCCACCAACTAGGACCGAAAGGTCTTGATGAACCAGGACCAATGGCCCACGTGGCCCGGCCGGCCCCCTGGGCTCACGAACCGGGACCAATGCCACCATTAGTCCCGGTTCTAGACTGAACCGGGACTAATGGGCTGCCCCGGCCTGGACCATAGCCCCCTTTTCTACTAGTGAATAATTAGAATAAGCTCAGGCATGCACCTTAAAAACAGATTACTTTAAGTGACAGAAAATCAAAACTTCGGAAAGAATACTATTAAGAGGATAGTTAGCTCGTTTGATAAAACATTATCGTAAAGCTGAACCGTATATACATGCATCTGATACCGAATCACCTCATTTCTACCATGGCCATTGCAGCAATACCATCTCTCATGGCAACTGAAACTTCAACATTTTCCCTGACAATTTTTTTAATGTGTGCCATTTGATATCGGAGGAAACACCCACCTGAAAAAAACCCGGTAAACAACCTAACAACCTAGAACGGAAAGCAGGACATGGGCTTGTGATGCGAATAGTTCATTTAAAAAACATTATTAGTACTTAAAAGCGATTAGAAGTCTTCCTAATTTGTCTATGACAAAATTATCAGTGGAACAACAAATCACTAAGAGGAGCGAGTAAGCAAGCAAGTGATACACCACCGTTCAGTATCCATATTTTTAGAAAAAAATCAGTATGTGTATTAGTGATTTAAAACATCTTATTTACTTTACAGAGGGATTAATTGTTAAATCTACATATAAATCAACCCTTATTATAAAGAAAATCACATGAATACTGATCATAATATGTTGCACTTTAACTTCAAAATTGCAATTTAGTTGCTATACTATTATTTTTACATGATCTTTTACCTCCCACAAACTGAATCGTCCAACCAAGCATATGTCCAACATATAGAAGATTCGTAGATATTTTTCACACCGGCCTCGGAGATTACTGCTAGATCGATGAAAATTTAAAGGTTGTCAGAAGATTTCCGGCTCAAAATAAGGATTCCGGTTTAAAATCCGGTTCAAGAGACATCTCTCTCCCGCAAAGCACTGAAGCTCTTAATATCCGATTTAAAAACCGGTTCAAGGGAAATTTATCTACCACAAAGCTTTGAAGCACTCAAATACGGTTCAAGATCCGGTTCAAGGTAAATTTGTCCCTCACAAAGTTTTGAAGCTTTTAAATCTGGTTTAAAGTTCCAGTTCAAAAAGAATTAATCTCTCTCGCAAGTTCAAGTTCTCAGAAAAATTAAAGGTTTCCAAAAAGAACTTGCTGCCATGATGCGCGGTTCAAACTTGGGTATCCTGCCTTATGGCTTATCTTATTATGGTCACTTGGGGGCTTCCTGCTCATCAAGCATAGCTATCAGTACCCTCTTGATCGGCGCAATGCCAAAACTTATGTGGTCACTTCGGGGCTTCCTGTTCAAACATAGGTCGTATTCGAACCAAAGAGAATATAGCTGTCGATACCCTTTTGATTGGCATACTGCCAAACCCATTAGGGGGATTCTGGATCATATCGGAATCATAGCTCAACCCCTTTGGGTCTGACCTAAATCGTATTCGAATCAGCGTCATTAAACAACTCTAAAGGTCATTAGGGGGCTTCCTGTTCAAACATAGGTCGTATTCGAACCAGGGAGAACATAGATGTCGATACCCTCTTGATCGGCATCGCCAAAGCCACTGGTGGCTATATGATCGTATTCGAATATTAGCTTAACCTCTTTGGAACGGTTTGCTGATCGTATCCGAATCAGAAGCCTCAAAAAGTTTTATTCTGTCACTAGTAAAGTTTATTGCAGCCATGATTACTTAACTTGAGACCTTTTTGGGATTATATCTCAAATATATATGAGTAGTTTATGCTAATTCGGCTTAACTTTTCGACTATAAGTTGCCGGCTTATGACAATCACTATCCATGTGGAAACATTTGTTTCTACAGGGTTGGGTCATCATCCCTACTATTTGGGTCACATAAACCGGCAGTACGATCCAAAATCACAGAAACAGTTTAATCCGGCCCTGGCTATGGACTTTTTAAGTCGCCAGTACATTTTGCATTGCACCATTGGAATCATGTGTGTATGAATCATTGGATTATTAACCTTATTGGATACGGCAATATGAGCCAGCAGTATGAGCCAATTCAACGAGGTTATTACCCGCCCTGGCTTTTGACGTTATTTCGCCAGGGCGTATGTTGTTTAAATTTTGTGCAGGATTTGCTGAACTATGACTTATATAAATTCTTCAAGTCCAAGCTCATCATTAAAATTGATGCTTCAAAATGATTATCCGTTCTGGATTTTCTCAAAGGCTATAAGCCGACGGGTTATAAAAATTCTGGCTTATAATGGAGGCGTATTAATCACCATCGGCCAAGAGCCACTGGGTATTTAAAACTCTGGATTTACTTGTCAACAGATAAGGTATTTGAATCTTTAAATAGCCAAACTTGGCTGGATTTTCATTATGATATTGAATGATTGAGGTTTCATACCGGATTATATTATTCAAATCTTTAATAGCCAACATGACTGGATTTCCATTATGATATTGAATGATTGAGGTTTTCATACCGGATTATATTATTCAAATCTTGAATAGCCAACATGGCTGGATTTCTCTTATGATTATCAATAACCAGTATTATGATTGAGGTTTTCAAAGTCGCTTTAGTGCAACGACTATTATTTTTATCAATGGGCATGATTTATTTTACAATGGAGGAAATAGTCCCGAGTCGCCGCAGGCTTACGACCCAGTACTTGGGGGCTACATTGTTCAAATCGAGATTACATCGAATATACAAGTCACATATCACTGCCAGCATGCACCATGGCACTTGGGGGCTAATGCAAAGTCATTTTTTGCTCAACTTATTGAAGACCCGGCTCATCACATTCTAAATGAGCCAACCCTTGGGGGCTACCAATTGCTCCTGTTAGAATTCAAGGTACACAATCCTTATTCCATTATATTGAAGGATCCAATGCTCAGTTGGTAAAGTACAAAGCTCTTAACCTTGTGGACGTGGGTTCAATCCCCAGGATGGGGGTTACATCATATGATATTATTTTCAATGAAAAGCCCCAGCTCAGTATTATCTTACTAAGCCGGCCCTTGGGGGCTACACGTTACTGCTCAAATCTACATCATCATATTTACAAAGTCCCTGCTCAATATTACATAATGACCTGACACTTGGGGGCTAATGCATATTGCTCTTTGCTGAAGACAATTCTATGATGACCCGGCTACACTACTATGACTATAGCCGACTCATGGGGGCTACACAACTAGATTTTATTTAAAACCACGATGATAAGTCCCGGCTTATTCATGCTGATTAAACCGACCCTTGGGGGATACAGGTAATATTGATATAAGGGAGAAATATCTTCAAATTCTCAGTTTGAGTAAATCAGATTGACCCGGTGTCTGCAAAAATCATAAACCGGCATCAGCCAAAATTATGACTTTGCATCATCTATTTATAACCCGACAAATTTGGTAATCATAAACCGGCAAGTTTTATATCTTCAAGCCGGCTAAATATAAGTTTAATATTTGAAGACCAATATTTTTGTCAAGTCAGAGCACTGAAAGCTGACTCAAGTGGAATATCTCTTACAATATTTCTCAACAAGAGACCAATGTCAGCAATTTGACTCTGAAGCTGGCCTGTTGACCCGGATTTTTCAAAGGAAGTATCTGGATTTTTTGCATTGGCAAAATTTGAACATATCTGCTAAGGAGATTTGCTATGAGATTATGGATACATATCAAGAAGGAGATGACAAGGACTTAAGGATGATCAAGTGCCGGCTTACAGGAATATCTAACCCGGAGTACAACCTATCAATTTGTTTTTGTGTTTATGTTGCAGATCAGTTTAACATGGATAAATCGAAATTAAACTTGGGGGCTAATGTCGAGGATATACCCCGCGGTATGACCCGGCTGGATTTATAATCCAGCCGGACTTGGCGACTCACTAATGACCCGCCCTGACTGGACGACACACTAAGTGACCCGCCTGATCCTGGCGACTTATGGTTGACTGGCAAGCGGATCAGAGGAGCTACAAGACCCGGGGGCCCAGGAGGCTCAAGGTCCAGAAGGCCGGTTTACGTTATGGTAGGCCGGCTTAAGAGGGAAGGCGTGAGGAATATCTCCCTTACAAGGAATCAAGACCCGGACTTGTATCCGGCTTGTAGTAGAAGATAGGCTAGTCCTAATCCTATTTGGACTCCACATGTAACCCGCCCCTCTAACATATATAAGGAGGGGCATTTCACGACCGGTTTTCCAATAAAATGCTTATTGAGAAACCGATCTATTTAGTCCAGTATGAGGAAAAAATCCTCCAGACTGGTAGACAAAATATTGATACAATAAGCCAGTATCATTGAAATATATTACAGGGTCGAGCTGGGATGCTCAACAATTTGTTACAAGCACACCAATAATTATACATAATGGCGAATATGACACAAAGGTGTGGGGTGTCTTACTACTGACTCAGGATAAAAGTGGTGGTGGAATAACAAAGTGGATAGTGGATAATATGACTACTATACTGGCAGCTCATCGAGCGTCGAGGTGAGGCTCGATGAATTTATTTTGGGTAGCGGAAGCCGTTATAGTACAGTGACCAAATCCAGGGTCGCACGAGACTGACTGGGACTCCTCTAGGCATCGGACTCGCTATCGAACTCTTCATCCATGAGATCGCCTTCGTCAGCATCTGGCCAAATCAACAAGCCAGGTGAGTACTTTGAAAGTACTCGCAAGACAGTTCGGACAATAGATATAACAAATGCATGCATGGATGCGACATGAGTAATTTAACAATGCACATTCAATTGTAGACAAGGTAAATTAAAAGGGAGTCGGTTGTAGTCCCCTGAAAACCCAACAAAATAACTGAAAACCGATCGGGTGTCTGAAGCGACACCTCGAAGGGTGAACAAATAAATAAAATCATGCCGTAGTCGGGCGTCTAAGCGAAACCACGTAAAAGGGCTTAAACTGATAATAATAGACATGCGTGCCACAGTCGGACGTCGGGTCGACATCGCAGAAAGGGCTTATATCGAAAGTAAATAACAAGCGTGCCACAGTCGGACGTCTGAGCAACATCGCAGAAAGGGCTTATATCAAAAGTAAATAACAAGTGTGCCACAGTCGGACGTCTGAGCGACATCGCAGAAAGGGCTTATATCAAAAGTAAGTAACAAGTGTGCCACAGTCGGACGTCGGAGCGACATCGCAGAAAGGGCTTATATCAAAAGTAAGTAACATGCGTGCCACAGTCGGATGTCTGAGCGACATCACAGAAAGGGATTATATTTCCTTAATCATATCTGATAAATTCACAAAGGTATAATACTCATAAGAAATATTCAACACACAATAATAAACGGGTTAGTCCATCCACAATTCGCAGAAAGGACTTAGCACATATTTAACCAACGAGTTTTTGTCATTGAGACTGACTCTGGTCAAGATAAGTTGAACACAGTACTTGGACATGGATAAGATGATTCAATGGAATTTTGAATCTACAGAGTTGTACTAAAATGCCCACAGCCAATGGATTTCCGTAGTCACGAAGGACTAGTTTCATTTACGGTAATTCGGAAGAAACACAGCTAACCAGTATGCACCCATCCCACCTCACGTTGCCAAGAATCGCCCTAGACAACGTTCAAGAAAAACTTTGAGACGGGGAGATCACAATCTCGAATAGCATGGGATCAAATTTTATATACGCGCGCTCTAAGGGGTGCCCCCCTCTCGGTCCCAACCGGAAACACCCATGCCCCCTGACCGGATGATAGGCTTTAATCCAGGGCCATGGAACCCTCATCCCGGTCTCTCGATTTGGTGTGTACCAGGAAATCGGTTTACAACTTACTAAGCCATATCCCTTGCGGAAAACATGTGGTAGTACGGAAAGGGAAATGGATGGGAACCGGCTGATACAGGTTGACACTGAAGTCAAATAGTCTGGCATAAGACTGGCATGCTACAACACTGCCATCTTACCCATCTCATGCCGTCACATGGCCATGCAAACTCATATCCAACAACTTATGGATTTTCGAAACTCACTTGCCTCAACTTTGCATGTAATATGACATTCCTCGAGATGCTCATAAACATGTCATGAAACTACTTAATAGAAACATGCCGAGAAACTCATCATATCAAAATTTCAAACATGCTTGCCTGGTTCAGAGTAGTCGGAGCCTAGCTCGGTGAACTTCGCGGTTCCGTCACCTCCTTCGGTATCTACGGTATACAAAAATACACGCACTATCGTAAATACCGCTGGGTGCACAAAAGTATTCCAAATATTTTTCAAATAAATCTGTTAAAAAACTAGACAAAAGTTTGAAGAGGACAGAAAAAGAATCAATCAAAAATCCTTTTCTGATTAAAAGTTATGAGTGTTTTAATACAGGGACGTTTCTATAATGAAACAGAAACTTCTCAGGGTCCATTTTATAAAACAAAAAACGTTTTGTTTGAGAATACGCCGGCCCAAAAGGGAGACGTACTTTGGCAGAAGGCGCTTTCAGAAAATGGTTCGTTTAAAAGAACGGAGAGGCTGACAGGCAGGTCCCACCCGTCAGGTTTGAAAATTCAAACGGGGGAGGCAGAGCTCGTCGGCGCCCGAGAGCTGCGGTGGTCGCCGGCGGCGATCCACGGCGAGGCAGGGGGATCGGGTGGTACCTCCGTGTTTAGTGCGTCCTTCCGCGTCGGTGGGTGGTGGTGGTGGTCGCCGGTGAGCTCTACGTCGACGGCGGCCCTTGCTCCGGCGGATGGCGGCTCCGGTGGAGCAGGATCTCGTCTGGGAGGGCTGCGAAGGACAAATTGACGCTGGGGATAGCTCACTGGGTGCTAGAGGAGGCTATTGACGAGATTTGGGCGCCGGGGACGGCCTCACCGAAGCGATTCGAGCTGGTGGCCGAGGCGGATCGGGGCGGACGGAATTGGGGGAGGAGACCTCCTCGAGGTCCTACTGGTGGCTTGGCGGGGTCCTGGAGAGGTGCAGTGATGGTGTGTGCTCGTGAGCGAGCTTGGGGCCCTTTTTATAGGCGATCCGAGGCGGTGGCCGTGAAGGAGTTCGCCGGCAAAGGTTACGGCGGCGCAGAGCTTGGTCGGGGAAGTTTAGGGAGTTGGACGTCAACGTGGAGTTCCACTGGTTTCGTTTAGGCGCTAAACAAGCTTGTATTAGGAGCCCTGGGTGGATTCGACGTAACGGGGCGGCGCGGGCCCGTCGGCGGCAGAGGGCGCGCCCTGTGCTTGCCGGGCCACGGCGACGGTGCTGCGGGGTGCGCTGGCGTGCATGAGGCCACGCGGATGGCAGTTGAGCGTTGGGCGGCGCCGAAAGGCGTTGCGAGCTGGCGCTGTCTCCTGTTGGCCGCCACGGGTGGCTTTGCCACCGCAGAAGCTGCCAACTCCGGCAATGCTCGCCGCCACCGACGCCTGCACCCGTCCAAGAGGGCATGCGGTGCTCTGGCCAGGGAGGTGGGGCCATGCGCAACGCGCCAGGGCGCACTGTGGATCGTGACAACTCTCTGACGAAGAAACGACACTGAACTCTCTGAAACTCTGAATTTCTCTGAAAGTTCATAGTAACAGTGCTGGCCAGGTGTTCGACAGAATGATTCTGGTATGTGGGAGGTTCTCCTTGAGCTGATTTTTGGTGGGGTGGCATGTCATTGCATCTGAGGGCTGCCTGAATTTTGGTGGAATTTTTGGAGAAGAGGAGATATGAATTTCACCAACTTTGGCAAATCTGGTCCAAACTTGCAGAGGCTGAAATTTTAAAAATTTGAAAAGAGGAAGAGTGGATCTTGATGGTTCTAGGTTGTGGGTGCTAAGGACTATCCAGAGGAGTTGGTTTGAGATCAAAAGCCAAAAACAATAATGTACTTGCTTTGAAAATCACTTAGGCTCAAAATGAATGACAGAAATGATTTGGGAGATAAAATAAATGTAATAGAATACAAAAATGAGTTGGACTTGTTGGGACAGAATATATGGATTGCCCCAAAGTGAAAGGAGGGGTTTTGGGAAGGTGTAACCACAGGAGGTGTGGTAAAACCATGGGTGGTTTCAATATAAGAGAAGACTAAAAACTCATAGGGTTCCTTTTAAAAGAAAATAAATAATTTCCAAAACTATATTTGAGAAGGGAACCAACAGAGAAAAGGTTTTTAAAATCAAACACCAGAGTTGAAGAAGATACAAAAATAAAATCCTTGCCAGGGGAAAAGTTTTGAGAGAGAGGTTTTTGAAAGGGTTTAAATGACCTTCTTCAAAACCAACAAAGTTTTTGTTGAATATTAAATAAATTTTTTTGGAGTGTCACACGGCAGGGCTCCCCAAAGAGGGACAAGCAACAAGAAACAATATATAGGGCTAGACACAAAGGGGAGCCGGCTTACCGGCGACTCCCTCATGATCATAATGAGACCTAGCCACAAACAACATGTAGAGTTATTACCGGATGATGTTTCCCGGGGCCCGAAGCTGTCTAAATCCTTATCTTATGTTGCCTCTCTCGATTCCGTCCAACCCCTCTCAAGCTACCACATAGATGTGTTGGCCTCGCGAGCAAGTCCTCACACTAAGGACATCTGCCGTTACAATTCCACGACAACGTGGTTCACTTGTCCCCTGCTGAAAGGGTTCGGCTTCTTCCCAGAGCTTCCATTGCCATTCTGGCCTTCAGGAGATTCATTGGCATAATGTCCGGTCTTCTGACACTTAAAGCAGGTGATTTGACTCAGGTCTCTCTTGGCTGGGGCTGATGGGGTGGTACGGTTCTGGCCGTTGCTTCCTCCATTCCCATTACCATTCTTGGGGCCATTATGGTTGTGCGAGCTACCTCCTCCATGGGTATGCTGAAAATGAACTCCCGGTTTAGGGGTAAGACGGGGCTTCTGCTGAGCTCCAGAATTGTACTTCCCTTGTCCATACTTCCTCTTGCGGTTTTCAATCTGCTGCTGCTTCCCCTGAATCATAAGAGCACGATCTACCAACTCCTGGTAGTTGTTGAAGCTTGCTACCATCAACTGCATACTCAGCTCATCATTCAGTCCTTCCAGAAACTTCTCCTGCTTAGATGCATCCATAGCAACGTCATCTGGGGCATGATGTGCTAGTTTACTAAAGTCATCCACATACTGGCCAACTGTCCGTCCTCCTGGGCGGAAGTTGCAAAACTCACGCTTCTTCATGGCCATAGCTCCTGCTGAAACATGGGCAGTGCGGAAAGCTTGCTGAAATTGATCCCATGTGACAGTGTCTACAGGGTAAGTGGCTGTAAAATTCTCCCACCATGCTGATGCGGGTCCTTCAGGCTGATGTGTGGCAAATTTCACCTTTTCCCCATCTGTACATCCTGCAGTGGTCAACTCCCTCCCTGTCTTGCGGAGCCAATCATCTGCTACTATCGGCTCAGTGCTACTGGAAAACACCGGCGGATTCAGCCTAAGAAAACGGGTTAAGTGATCAACTGGTGGTGGCGGCGGTGGGTTGTTGTTGTTGTTGTTGTTGTTGTTGTTGTTGTTGTTGTTGTTGTTCTGGTTCTGGACTAACAACTACGTCAAAGCATTCTGCTGCCGGATCAACTGAGTGAGCTCCGGTGGGAAAGCAAATCCATTGTCACATCTCGGAGGCATCTGAGGGTTTAGAAAAGATGAGAATTAAGAATAGAATGAGGTCTAAAGAGAAAACACTAACCAAATGCACATGAGGCAAATGCACACAAATTCACTTCATTCAATCAAACAAGGGCATACAATCGGTCTAGAACTATCGCAAAAGTGCGTGGACTATACTATGTACATGGTGGAACACTACTACTGGTATGGTAGTCTACTATAAAAACTGCTCTGATGAAGACTCCATGATATCTGCTCCAGCTTCGTCTTCGAAATCATCATCACTAGGATCGAAATCGGTGTCGTCGATGATGATGTAGTTCTCCAGACAGGTGCAATCTTCATCTTCTCCTCCGGGTGCTGAATTCCCCATGAGTTCTTCAATCTTATCCTTAAGATCGCAGTTTTGTCTCACTAGAGCTACTATCTCATCCATGTAGTCCTTGCGAGTGGCCTTCAGTTATCCTTCTAGCTCAATAATCTGGGCTTTTGCTTTCTTCAACTCCATCATGTCTGCGCACATCTGGTTCTCCTGGCGTCGAATGTGCTGATTTAACTCTTGGATGAAAGCTGCAACGGATCTATCCTTCTTGGTGCTAACTATCTCCCATTGTTCATCTCGGCGCCCGCAAATCTGGTAGATAGTATCCTTGAGGTCTTCTTGGTGGACTTCTCCAATGCGTCCCATGGTGATGTGAGCTGCCATGCTCTTTCCCAGACTCCAGTTTGGTGCATTAAAAACACACTCTATGGCCTCCGTGACTGGCGCGAACGTCCTTCCTGGAACTTGGGCTTGAATCCTCCAACGCTCCTCTTCGGGTAAAGTGGCATTGTAGGTCCCGGTGAAGCTTGGTATTCCGATGTTCAGATACTTAGTGACTTCCTTCAGGTGTTGTCCAAAAAGGTGTATCTTCATCCGGCTGGGTGAACTTGATCCTCGCTTTCGTCATCCTAAAAGAGTAGAAAAGATGAGGAGTCAGAAATGAGAAGAGAGTAGTGATCTAGGGCTTTAGCTTAGTGGTCGTGTCCTACAGTCAGCGTGTGCTCTGATACCATCTTTGTAGCGACAAGACCTCAAACAGTCTGATCTCTGTGCTCAGGTGTCATCCCTGGATTTATAACAGAGTAGCAATCACACACTTATTACATCGAATGTCTCAAAAGAGAACTTTTTACAAAATATATGGCTTAAGGCCATCTAATAACGATAACAGCGGAAGGCTTGGAAGCACTACAAGGGAAAAAGCCTAGCAGCAACGCGGGTTTTGGGCCTATTAGCAGCGCGGGGGGCGGCATTACTAATAAGGTGCTACAGCTAACGTATAGCAGTAGCGCGGTTGCCACCAGCGCTACTCCTACATCCGTTAGTAGTAGCGTGGGTAAAAACCCGCGCTACTACTAACCCGCGGATTTTTTTTGAACTTTTTGCGCGAATTTTCAAATTTCTGAATTATTTTAACCTCTAATCTCTAATCACCCTCATCGCTACTCAATTTAAACTCTAATCACCCCTCATCATTCCAAATCATCTAACTTCCCGGACGGTCACCCATCCTCTCACTACACCAACCTGAGCACGCTTAACTTCCGGGTTCTATTCTCCCTCGATTCTAAGTCTGCACTTGTTGTTTTTCTGAGAATAGTAAGATGTCAATCCTATTAACCCTCGGGAGTTTAGCTTGAGCATGAAGTCACACATTTCGTTGTTTGAGTTTAAAACTATTGTTCTAAGAAACAATAATTATTTAGTAACACTAATATTTCTTAAATAAGGAGTTTGACCACATTTTGACCAAAGTTTGACCACAGTTTGACCAGATTTGACCAAAATTCCAAAAAACGAAATAATTATTTAGTAACACTAATAATATTGAATAACTATTTAGTAACACTAATACTTCTTGAATAAGTAGTTTGACCATAGTTTGACTAGATTTGACAAAAATTAAAAAAAAACTAAAATTTGAGCATAACTTTTTTCCTTTTAGAATTTGAGGATTCTAAAGATTTGCAAAAAATTCTATCGTATGCGGATTTTCGTGCTGAACATTTTGATATATTATACGTTTTTTTCTGACATCGTATGCAAAAGTTATAGCCGTTTTACATTTTCCCTACACTTTTTACAAAACATGTCCAAATCTAAGTTTTTAAATTTTCTTAACTAGTAGATGTAGTAACATAACTACATCTCGAAGGATTTTAATTTTTGAAGTTTTTATCATTTTCTTTTGCTTTTTACTAAACCGAAAAGGCGATCCACAAGGGGGGTAGAGTTTCAAAATGGGACCTTAATAGTAGCGAGGGTTTTTACCCCTCGCTACTACTATGGCATGTCCCGGAGGGGCACGGTTGAGACCTCTTAGTAGTAGCGAGGGGTAAAAACTTAATAGTAGCGCGGGTTTATAACCCTCGCTACTACTATGGCATGGCCCAGGGGCACGGTAGAGACCGCGTAGTAGTAGCGAGGGGTAAAAACCAGCGCTACTGCTATCAACTTAGGAGTAGCGGGGGTTAAAAACCCGCGCTGCTACTATGGCATGTCCCGCGAGGCACGGTAGAGACCGCTTAGTAGTAGCAAGGGTTAAAAACCAGCGCTACTGCTATCAACTTAGTAGTAGCGAGGGTTAAAAACCCGCGCTACTAGTAAGTAGCAGTAGCGATGGATATAAACCCGCGCTGCTAGTAAGCGTCTGTGTATAAGCTTTTCCCTAGTAGTGAAGATAAGCGAGTCCATCAACTCTAACGGCATCACTGAGTATAGAACCACGACCTAAAAGGCACCTTACTCGTCGTCTGAAAAGTCTGCAACATGAAACGTTGCAGCCCGAAAACGGGTCAGCACATGGAATATGCTGTCAATGTAACACATAGAGAGTAATGCAAGATTAAGCCTATACTACATGCATATATGGCTGGTGGAAAGCTCTATGGTTACTGTTTTTGCGTAAAGCCAGTTTTTCCCTACTACAAAGGAATAAATTTATTTAACTATCATGGTGGTTGTTAAATATTGAGAATGGTTGACAGCATCCTCAATCCCGTTAAAGTAATCATCATTAAAACCCAAAAATATTAATTTAAAGTAACATGATGAGATTCACATGATATCCAAGTACTAGATACTCAAAACGTCCATAACCGGGGACACGGCTAACCATGATTAGTTTGTACACTCTGCAGAGGTTTGCGCACTTTTCCCCACAAGACTCGATCGCCTCCGTTGGATTTCTCGCATTACATGGTGTTTGAGAAACGGATGGCCGAGACATAGTCTTTCAGAAGAGCTTACACCTTACGGTGGATAGACCGATACACCTACTTTCCCCTACATCTGCTAGTCTACCCCGTAAGAGTTCGCACGACTTAATCGACTATGCTAGAGCCCATGATAACGTGTGGCTGCACACGGAAGTTTCTAGTATGAAAAATCTTATGATCCCTTTGGGCCTGGGTGGCGGTCCATGAAGAAAAACAACAGGCAATCCTGGAATACCCAGGTACCTCAATCCTCCCAGATGTGTGTTTAAGTTGCCACCTTAGATAAACCATTAATTAACAAACTCACATCTGTCATGGATTTCACTCACCCAATCCACGTCTACTAGCATAACATGGCATGATAAGCAAACGTAGAAGTAACTCCCAAGGGTTTGATAATAAAGCAGGTAATAGGTACTACCTCAACTACTTCCCATCCCACAATTTAGTTGGATCCTAATCATCCAATGTTTGAAGATTGATCTAAGTGTTACTTGCCTTGCTGATGATCCGCGAAACCTAAAGATTGGAAGTAACAGGCGGCGCACTCCGGGTATTCTATCACAGACAAACAAACAAGCATACAATAAGTACTCAAATTAATGCACAGGTAAAACTCAAATAAGAGATCTAACCAGAAAGTTCCACTTAATTACTCCGGTTTGCAATAGAATCAAATGAAACGAAGCAACGAAAGTCAAACAGCGAAAGAAAACAACTTTGTTCTACTAATCTGGATCTAAGTCAAATTTTACAGAAGCAAAAACTTGTTTAAGTTGGTTAAACAGATAGAGGGTTTCGAAATGAATCTCCAGGCGCTTGAATCGCCTGATTCCGATAAGCGAGCGAAAAGTTATACTTAAACAAAAATCGGATCCGAAATCGCGATCAGAAATAATCGAGGAAAATCCGAGAAAAAGAAAAACAACGAACAGATTAACGAACGAACGTTCGTTAACTGGACCTAAACGACGAATAAGTTCGATAAAACGAACGAACGAGCGAACGTTCGCTAATTAACCTAAATCGACAAAAACCGATCTAATAAAAAAAGGAAAAATAAAAAAACCGACGAAAAACCGTCGGAAAAACCGGACGGCTTTTCGAGAAAAAAACCGACGGCGTGGAAAACGAGGCACCTCGGGCGGCGGGTCGGCGAGGCGGCTGCTCCGGTGGCGGCGGCGCGGGGCTCGAGGGGCGGGGTGCTAGGGTTTGGGTGGGGAGGCTCCCGGGTTGGGCTCGCGGCTTATAAAGCCCGATCGGGCCTAGTGTCCGGGTCGGACACGGCCCGTAGGTCGGTTGTGTTTTTTTAAATAAATTTTCCCCGACTTCTAAAATCAAGCCGGACAAAGTGAACATTTATTTGCGACATAAATGCAATTTTGAAAAACGCATATTTTTCCTAAATTCAAATAAAAATATCGAAAAACTCCGAAATAAAATTTCGTTTGATTTTATTTTTAAATCCTCAATATTTCTTTATTTTGGGAAAGTCATTTTATTCCCTCTCTCATATTTTTGTAATAGAAATTATTGATGATAAACTAAATAAAATCAAATGACCCTATTCTCAAAATTTGAGAAAACTCAAATATGAAAATAACGAAATCCCCAACTCTCTCCGTGGGTCCTTGAGTTGCGTAGAATTTCTAGGATCAAAACCAAAAGCAGATAAAATATGATATGCATGATGATCTAATGTATAACATTCCAAATTGATAATTTGGGATGTTACAGGAACGAGCAGCAGGCGTCCTCGCTGCACCCTTCGGTGCGGTAGGACGGCCACACCGCCACTCCATTGCTGACCCATGCCGGTTCTTCGTCTCACGTGCGCCGCGCTCCCATGGAGGCATGGTCCGTGCTCCTCGTAGCGAACGAACTCCTACGCTACAAGAGGAGTGGCTCGACCACGTCGCCGAGCTCGTCCGCGCCGCACGGGGCTCTCCGGCGCCGTCCCTCTCTCTGCCTCGCCCTCAGCCAGCCATGGGCAACGAGACCCATGGCGCGCCTCCGCCACCAATGCCTCAAGACTGTGCCTTGGCACAACTGCGCGCGGCTCCGCGGCGTGATCCACCCCGCCCGGTGCCCGTGCGCGAAGAGAGAAGCTGCCAAGAAATCTCGCGGCTGCGAGAAGCTGCATCTGCGCTCCCCACGCCACCACGTAAAGACCGCGCGCCGCCCGTGGAGGCGCCGCGTGGACCTCGCCAAGACCAAGCTCCAACTCCGAAGCGGGCCCCGGCAACCATGGCTGGCTGCCGCGCCTTCACCCCCGAGCTGCGTAGCGTCGCCTAGCCAGACAAGTTCAAGCCGGATCTACCTCCTCGCTACGATGGCACCGTCGACCCCGCGGAGTTCCTGCAGCTCTATGAGCTGAGCATCGAAGCGGCCAACGGCGATGAGAAAGTCAGGGAGAACTGGTTTCCCATGGCTCTCAAGGATGGAGCCCGCTCCTGGCTCCTAAACCTGCAGCACGGCTCGATCTCCTCCTGGGACGAAATGCGCGACCGCTTCGTCGCCAACTTCCAAGGAACTCGCGACCGCCCGCCGGCCCGCCGGCCGCGGGTGATCTACGCCGCATCAAGCAACAACCAGGAGAGACCCTCCAGAAGTACATCCAGCGCTTCAACAACACTCGCCTCAAGATCCCCAAGTTGACGGATGAGGCCATCATCTCTGTGTTTGTTCTCCGATGGCGTCCGTGACGTCAAGAAGAAGGAAGAGCTCGCTATCCATGAGGAACTCTGCATCTCCCAGGAGTTGTTCAACCTGGCGACCAAGTGCACAAGAGCTGAGGAGGGGCGTCTCTCTCTCTCTCTTAGAACTGCCATCCGCGGGTGCAGAGGAGAAGAAAGCCAAGGCCAAGGACCTGAAGCGCAAGGAGTTAGTTGTGCTCACAGCGAAGCCCGACACAAAGCGGGGTAGAGATCTGCCCGAGTCGTCTAAGAACACCCGACCGTTCTGCGCCTTCCACAACCTGAACCCCCACAACACCAGTGATTGTCAAGAGCTCAGAGCCATACGAGAAGGGCGCTTCGGTCGACGCCCCGAGCGCAACGACCGGGGATATGGCCGAGGAGGAGGACGTGGAGGCAGACACTGGGTCGACCATGGCCCGTGCCAGGAATGGCGCGACAGGCCTCGCGAGGACCGCTCGCAGGACCAACCTCGCGAGGGCGCTTGGAGGGACCCGCCTCGTGAGGATCACCCCCAGGGCAACACCGGTCTTCCCCCGCCACCGCCACCAAGAAGGAACGACGACCACCACCAGGACGAGGGGGCTGGGGGCTTCCAGTAGCCGCGTGCGATCGGTTGTATCTTGGGCGGCACCTAGGCCCCAGCATCTCAGCGCATCTTCAAACAGTTCGCTCGCGAGGTGAATGCGGTGCTCCCCAAGCTCGAGGCCACGCGCCCGCTCAAGTGGTCCCAATGCGCCATCACTTTCAACTCGGCAGATCAGCTCAAGTGCGCAGCCACCACTGGCACCCTCCCTATGTTGTGTTCCCCAGTCATCAGCTATGTGCAGGTCACCAAGAACCTCATTGACGGCGGTGCAGGGCTCAACGTCCTGTCCGTCGAAACGTTCGACAGCCTCCAAGCTGCCATACGAGCAACTCCAGCCTACCAAGCCTTCTCAGGAGTGACCAACGGTTCCACCACACCGATAGGGCAGATCCGCCTACCCGTCACCTTCTGCACGCGCGACAACTACCACACCGAGCTCATCGACTTCGACGTCGCGCACACCCACCTGCCGTACAACGCCATCCTCGGGTATCCGGCCCTGGCCAAGTTCACGGCAGTCACCCATCACGGCTACAACGTCCTCAAGATGCCAGGAAGCGGCGGAATCATCACGGTCCCATGTGAAGAAAGAGATGCGGTGTGCGCCCTCAAGCGCGCCTTCCAGGATGCAACAATCGACGACCCCGACAGCAGAAGTGAGGGCCCTGCGGAGGCCGTTCCCAGGAAGAAGCAGTTGCGCCGCGTAGGACCTCAAGAGGATGGCGCCACAGCAGGAGTCTCATCAGGATCAGCGTCCGTCCCAGGAGTGCCTCCCTCGGTCGCATAGGAAGGCGCGCCCGACGCCCTCCTCGGGCAGGGCTCGGGGTCTCCCTTCTGGAGGGCCTCAGAACTTGTCAACCTCACGAGGGAGGGGCTTGGGCACCACTTGGAGGCGTGCTTCGCGCACGTTACCTTCAGGAGAACACAGGGCGAGGACCACTTGGAGACGCAAGAGCCCTTCGCGGCGACAGCCACTCACGAGGCGCAGCTCCCGATCCTGGTGAGGATGCTGGGTTGCGTGTCTGCATCAACGTCCTAGGGCTCAACAGGGCCGCGTCTCAGGAGCGCTTCTTGCCTTCGCGTGTGGGCCACTGCGAGGGCCCGCCACACAGCTACGTTCACATGCCCTTCGGCTTGCCGAACGTGGCGTCGGCCTATCAGCGCAACATGTGGCGTGTCCTGGCGGCTCAGGAGGCCAGGTACCACGTCTTCCTGGAAGAGATGGAGACCGTTCTCAGGGAACCTCCCGAGCCTCCGGAGCCCGGTGGCTTGTGAGGAGTCATTTCTTCAACACACACCTTCAGCCGCACCGACTCTACTTCGTCTACAGAACCAGGTGACATCTTCCGAGCTCGTTTAGCTGGGAGCGCCCCTCGGGCAGCATTATCCGTTTTTCCTATGCTTTTATCTTACCTTGCTGGGGGCGCCCCTCGGGTTGCATCATCCCCAAGCCGCTCGGGCCGGACCCGGTGCATGTATCTTCCTGCATTTATCCATGTTGATTTGCTGCTCATGTTTAGCAAGCCTACGGCTATCGCCTGCTCAATCATCGCCTCCCATGGAACCTCACAGGCACGGCGCTGGTTCATGGGTCCGTCACTGCCACGTCGACAAATCTAAGCGGTCGAGCTCTGGCTCGCGGCACGCCCCGCGCACGTCACCTCACCAGGCCCTCAGTGCCTTCACCCCATCCAGAGCAACCAGCAGCGGGCCGGCAGCTGTAACGGCAAACCGTGTTTTTTGTGCCTGTCATAGGGAACCCATGGGAAGGGTAGCAGGCGGCACCGCGTGCCTCCTTTTCTCTCATGCAATTCGCTTGCGCGTTAAAAGGAGGGCTCCTGAGCATCGCGACTCAGGAGCTCTTACTGGCTCTCCATCCCTCACCCCCTGGCCTTGCCCATGGCATCGCGACCCGGCATACCAGCGGCGGCTCAGCTCGCTCGAGGGTCGGGACCTGAGGACGTAGAGCACTAAGGATGGCTTGAGGGGAAGGAAACTCGTGTGAGTCGGCCTGGCTATGCCACACAAGTTGGCGCGCAGGCCTAGTGCACTGTCAAAAATCGCCGCGAAGTCGACAAGATAAGTCCCGCTCCCGGATCGGCTAAATGTTGGGGCCTGATGGTCACCCTCGCCTTGCCGCGACCCCGTTGCGGCCACGTCAACTCCCTCTCTTGCCTTACCATGGCTGCTTGAGCGCTAAGGGGGACCTCCTGAGCATCGCGTCTCAGGGGCTCTTATTGGACCTCGGGCCACGCACCTCCTTGTCTTGACCACGACACGCGACCTAGCATACCAGCGACGGTTGTAGCCGTCAGGGGACCGGGAGCTGTCAACGCAGAGCAACAAGCTATCGCGAGGAAAGAAAGGGGGACCGAACCTTAACGGGACACACGTTCGCCAAGTTTTCATAACAAGGAAGATAAACGCAAAAGGTTTGACAGACCCTTACATGCCCCCACGGCGTAATTCATAATCCTTCGCAGGGCACAAGGCCAAAACTAAGGGGGATCCTATCTACACCCTCCCATGGCAGATGCCATCATCAACAGTGGGCCACGGAAGGCCGACGCCAATCCCATCCAGATCAGCGGCGGCGACGGCCGGACGCTGCAGCTTTGCTCCGAGCGCGGCGAGAGCTCGGGGGCACGTAGTTGTCATCGCTCGTCTCCGGAGTCTCATAGAGCTCAGGAGAGCTGCTGAACTCCCAAGGGCTGCTACGGCTGGAGTTGCTGCAAGCGGGGCGCGCGTCAGCTTGGCGCTCCCCTCCAGAGCAGCACTCTAGGCTGTGGCCCTCCGCATCGAAGACCTTGAAGAAGAGCGTTGAAGCGCCATCAAACTCGAAGTGGATCGCAAGGGCGCCCCTCGCACGGCAGACCCTTGCGATCTCCTCCCAGCTGCGGGTCATGAAGATCTCGCTGGTGGGAACCGCTTTGATCTCGCTCCTGTCGCCGGAGCGCTGCAGTCGGCGTGCTGCAACCAGAGCTCGAGAGGCCCCCTCGGCGGCATCACGTCGGGGAAGAACCGCGGGAAGCGGATCTAGGAGCTTGGAGGCATCGGCGCCCACAGCACCAGCTCGCGTGAGGAACCCGCGGCGTGGATTCCGCGGGCGACAGCATGCGTCGCCGTGGCGCGGCGACCCCGGGCGCGGCGCGAGCGGCGCTGCTCGTCGCCCCGTCCTCCTGAGCCCTCGGCTCGGGCGTACAAGGGTAGCGGATACCCCGGAGGAGGCCGCTTGCACCAAGGCCTCGTCACCACCTGCATCGCCGCTTCATCACGGTGATGGATCGACCTCTTCTTCGGCGGAAGTGGCCCCGGATCATCACGGGGAGCCTTTCCTTTCTCTTCAACCGAGAACCTTCTGATAGGCGCAACTTTGAGACGCAAGAGCCGTGCGCGGCGACCACCAGAGCTTTTCGCAGGCGAAGACCACCTTTGTCAGGATAGCTTGTACTAGTTGTCCCCCTTCAAATTTGCCCGCCGTTGTTGGCTCCCTTCCCGCTCGATATTTGGGAAGAGGACCATGGGCTATATAAGTAGAGCTAGCCACCATAGTAGGGATCTCATCTCATCTGATCTGATCACATCTCATCTCATCTTCGCTAGACCCAACCCGATCGAGAGCCTAGCCACAAGAACACCTCAACCTCCTGAGGCTATTCTTCCCTTATACTGTTCATCATCAGCCCTAGAGGCAATCCACCACCACCACACTGGAGTAGGATATTACACCACAACGGTGGCCCGAACCAGTACAAACCTCGTGTCTCTCTATATTGCGAGTTCGTCGAGTTCGTCCGCGAGACCTTAGCGAATTAGGGCGTAGATCGGTGAGGGAAAGACTTCGTGCGCACCCTAGTGTTCGAACCTTAAAAGTTTGCCGGAACCCCACATCCGACAGTCTTTATGTAAGTTTTAAGATTGTTGGGGTTTTTAGAAAATGTCATTTAAATTTTAAAGGAAATTAAAAAAATGAATAAAGTAGATGGAAAAAAAATGTCAAAGGAAGATGAAACATGAAAACGAAACTAGAATAAAAATGGACATCCCAAAAATTGCCCAAACAAAGTGCTACCGACCTTGGCCATGTGAAAACCGGCATAACCTTGCAATCGAGCAAAGCCACATGAAGCATCTGGGCTTGTTGCGACATAATTTACATAAGGAGAAAGCTAAAATCCTGCCGACTGGCTGTTTGCGTCAGATCCGCACGACGTCAGAGTCATTGGATTTCGATCTCACGGCCAGAACTGTTCGCACCCTTCTGGTCTGGTGACAGCTTCTCGCCCGCAAAAAGTACATGCCACTGGTAGGATTCGAACCGTGCGTGCTTCGAACGAATACATTGTCAACAACCATCCCGCTAAAGCTTCGTTGCTGCAAGTTTTGAACCAAGTGTACTATTTGACCGGCTATACTAAATGCGAGAGAAAAAGGAAAGAAAAAGTGGATGCTATTGGGATTTGAGCCTGTGACTTACTACATGACTTACTAGGATCTCAACCAGGCCGACTAAATTCCTTTGATGACTAGGTGTAGGTAACTTACTTCTTGTATAACATTTCTAATACGAAATTGAGGAAAACATCAGACTAGTTATTTTATTGACCCATCTGGCTTTAAAATAGCTATACAACATCAGACTAGTTGTTTTATTGACCGTATGGAAAATAGCTTTTCCGCTTTCTTTTCTTTTGTTGAGCTTCTCTAGTCTATCATTATGTACATATTACTTGCGGAATTAGGCAAACATACAAACAAATTTATTGGTAATTTGACCCAAGAAAAATCAAGTTGTTGAAAATATGCTCGGGTAAGTTCTATGTAAATATCACGGTATTTTTACGCACCGCGACCCGTTAATTTACGTGGAAATACTATGGTAACTTTGACCCGGAAAGAAAAGTTGTTTTACAACATAAACTATTAACTTCTATGGAAATAATATGATAAATTATAAATCGTAGACCTGATAGTTTACGTACAAACATAATGATTGCTTCGATCCAGGAAAAATGTTAGAAACAATATATCCGGCAACTTGTGTGTAAATAACATAGAATGTCATGCAGTTCCATGAATCTCACCTCATCAAACGAAAAGGCGGCTAGGATTTCTACCTTCCATCGGCAGCGCCGTCGATCTACCACGTCTCCGGTGGCCTTATCGCCATGGGTGCGTGGTGGATCCCTGCGCTTGCCGGCGGGAGGGCTCTGTTTTTTGGTGCTTTAAGTTTTGTTAAGGTTTGTCTCCAGTTCAGTAAGACAAGACGGCGGTAGCTTCTTGAAGTTATCGGGCTAGATGTACTATAGTTACCAGCATGGTTATTTTGTAATTATTGGGCTAGATGTACTATAGTTACCAGCATGATTTTTTTCGTAGTTATCGGGCTAGATGTACTATAGTTACCAATATGGTTACTATGCACTTATCGGGCCAGATGTACTATAGTTATCAACATGGTTCATTTTGATAGTTATCTGGCTGCATGTGGTATAATAGGCACCTCGTAGCTTATGCAAAATAACATGATAATTTATACGTCACAGACCTGATAACTCATGCACAAACACCATGATAACTTTGACCCGAGAGAAAAAATTGTTGAAGACACCCCCCGCCCCCCAATAGCTTCTGCATAAATAGCATGATAATTTGCACACCACAGATCTGATAACTCACGCACAAACACCGTGATAACTTTGACCCGGGAGAAAAAGTTGTTGAAGACATCCCCGATAGCTTCAGCATAAATAGCATGATAATTTACGCACCACAAACCTTATAACTCATGCGCAAACACCATGATAACTTTACCGGGGGTGGGTGAGGTGTTAACTTACATATAAATACCACAGTAAGTTTGATCCAGGGGTGGTTGGAAGGGAGGAAGTTGTTTGAAAACATACCCCCGCCCCTCCCGATAACTCATGTTGTTAAAAATGTACCACGGTAACTCATGTGTAAATAGCATGATATAGACAATCTTCATACCTGATAGCTTACTTAGCCCAACCGTAACTATTTGCATGAAAAAAAGTCGTCAGAACATATCAACATGGAATCTAGTTTTGAAGGTTTCGTCGCCGGAAATGATTTTTCGATTGGACCCATGGTTTGATCTATTAAACATCTTGAAGTTTCAAAATAAGGAAAATCTAGGATGCCATCAAAACATTTTCTCTCTAATGCATGCATGCATGTGCATGTGAAGATAAGGTTGGAGGAACCATTTTTACGTCTTGGTAGTTTCAGTGTAATCAACATGATAACTTATGCTCAATTGACGTGATAACTTGTGTAGCACACGTGGTAACTTTTTACCTGAAAAAAAAGTCGTCAAAATATGCTAACATGGGATCTACTTTTGAAGGTCTCATCGTGACGAAGCTTTTATGTGAAAACAGTTTTTTAATCGGAGCGATGGTTTGAGCTACAAAACATTTTAAAGTTTCGAAATAAAAAGAATATTTTGTTGACATCATGGAGTTTATTAGTTTGCATGCATGTCACAAACTTCCCGTAGGTGTGGGGCTGCATGCATGTTTGATAAACAATGCGTGATTAGTTAGGTTAGGATCGTCCGGATATATTGCTTAAGTTCAGACTGTTCGGAAGTTAGTCCACTCCTTTACATAAAAAGGCTGATATTTCAACCGTCTAACTAAAAACTACAAAATAAATACTACAACTTGTACAGGACAAAACCACCTCGTATGCGTGGCCGCCCTTCCCTGTTGCACTGTCGTTGTCGTCGCCCCTCCAGCAGCGGAAGGGCGCCGGTCCACCACGTCATCCTTGTCTGGCAACTGTGTGTCGGTTGCAGAGGAGACACTCCGTCTCCCTCTGCATGGTGCTGAGGGCCACGGAGGCCAATGACGATTGCTCCAGCAGAGCTGTGGCGGTGGCTTAGCATTTGGCATTGGTGGAGGAGTCCTAAACGACCACTCCTCGTCGATCGTGCGGATCTTGTTGTCAAGGTGATGGCGGCGTATAGCGGTCGTCTTGTTGTGGTGACGGTGCGGGTGAGGGCCCATACTGCGTTGCAGACGCATTCCGGCACCGCGTCCGACTTGGCGAACGCCAGACGTGCCAGTGCTACCACACCGATTGCCTTGCCACGCGCTCCTCCTTTGACACGACGACCATTGATCCCTAGAAACCGCCGCTCCGTGGTAGTGGAGGATTCAACCTTGCACCTTCATGATTGCAGCTGAAAGTTCATCCTTGATGCGGTGGATGTGGTGGGGTGGTGGCGAGGGCTCATCAATGCGTGTCTACTTGTTGTGCGCCGGCGGTGACGTATATTGCTCCTTCACGCAATGTCCGATTTGGATGCCATCGTTGCACGGGGGACATGCGCGCTGCCACGGTTGCGCGGGGAAGGTGGGGACACAGGCTCTTCCCTGACCGGTCAGGAGTGGAGCCGGTGATGGTGAGGCCGGGCCCATCTGACGGAGCGATCGCTCCATCATGATCTCTATCTGACAGACGAAGTCTTTGTCTGTAAGAGAGACCTCCGCGGGTAGGCGGGGTTGCTGCTATGGCGCCGGTCCTCCTTGTCGCTAGAAGAGATGACGATCTTCTCCTTCCTAGGGGAACCTGCCGCCATGGATGCCAAGGGGCTCAGACAGTGAGGGCGGCGACCACCTCTCGACATGTGCATGCTATTTTCGGGTGTAGATGGTGTAGGAGAAGGTGCACTCTCGACATGGTTTTTTTTATCGTCCTTTTATTTTCTTTGAAAAAACAATAGAGCAACAAAGAGTATTCCAGCATGAATACATAACGAAGGAATAACATTGAGCAAAATTTCTTCTTCAAGACGGATATGCACGGGACATTTGGCTAGGGTCAAGAATCATAGAGCGGTGCATGTCGATTGTCATATATAAGAAATCAATAGAAACAAAATATTTGTTTTCGTGATAGGTTATAGATCAGGCACACATTCACAAATTATAGTTAATTATCTTGTTGTACACCTCTTATTTTTTTATTCCATGGCAACGCACCGGCATTTAGCTAGTTAGTTTTGTTCTTCCGAGTTGTCCAATTTGGACATGTCATCCCTGTTTTTAACAGTCCGCATGTAGTGTCAAGCGTAACCAAACATATGCCCAGATTTTCGTTCATCTTATTCGTGATTCATCTTTGTATAGTGAAGCAAATAAAAGGCGGAAGAACACAGTAAATTGTTTCAGATAATCAAATAGATAATTCAGCATATAGGTGTCTGTTTAACTGTCTCTTTCTGAAGTGAAGTGGTAGGCATACTTTGTAGACAACAACAGTCTAAACTAATGTATTTGCCCTAGGGGCCATCAATCGGTAGTCAGATCCTATCTAGCGCGGTCCTTCCGGGCGTGAAGTAAAGTCTGACCGCTATGGCACCAACCAGGCCAAACCGGACAACGTGGACAGCTTGTCACGGCTCGGTTGGCGGCTTGGCCGATAAGATCGGTTGGCGCGGCAGTAAGGTCAACTCGAACACACGCCCACAAATGGACTGATGTGCGTTTTATTCGAATTCTATCTAATAATAGATGTGAATATTGCTTTCCAAACTTGAGGCAATTTTATTTTGACGAACTATGAATAGTGTGGAAAAGTTTCTCCACTGACTTTATAAGAAAATTAGAAAGGTCAGATATATATATACATGTTAGTGTCGGGGAGAGGCACGAGGAGGGGGAGGGGGTGTTCAGGAGATCAGAAGGTGCAGACCAAATGGGTGTACAGAAGAATAAGGTAGGGGGGGGGGGTTAATCAAATAGATAATTCAGCGTATAAGGTGTCTGTTTAACTATCTCTTTTTGAAGTGAAGTGGTAGGCATACTTTGTAGACAGCAATAGTCTAAACAAATGTACTTGCCCTAGGGGCCATCAATCGGTAGTCAGATCCTATCTAGGGCGGTCCTTCCGGGCGTCAGCCTGATCGCCATGGCACCAACCAGGCCCAGCCGGGCAACGTGGACAGCTTGTCACGGCTAGGTTGGCGGCTTGGCCGACAAGATCGGTTGGCGCGGTGGTAACTCCGTTTGAGATGAAATTTTAACATGATTGTTTTCCCGATATTAGCATCCCTGCGGCAAAAGAATGACCCCAACCAACTTACGGAGGAGTCACAAGCTCAACGGGCGCACCCTACGGTAGATGGCGTAGCATGCGAGCTCGTGACTCCCTCAAGCATCGTCTCACCTCGAATATTTTTCTCAAAAATCACATATATTCCAAAAGAATCTTTGAAAATTTTATCGCGTTTGGACTTTGTTTGATACGGATTTTCTGCAAACAAAAACATGCAATAAACAGGAACTGGCACTGGATCAATATGTTAGTCCAAGAAAATCATATAAATTGTTGCGAAAATTATGTGAAATTTGTAAAATAATGGCATGAAACAATAAGAAATTGTAAATACGACAGAGACGTATTAATGAACAAAGAGAAAAGGTTGTATACCATATCGCTCACGCCTACACCACTCACGGGACAACCTTAAATGCTCTCAAGGATGCAGTAAAACTTTTTGCATTCTTATTGGATGAACCCCCACCTCTTTTTGGTTGAGCTGACACATGGTTGCTCGAAAACTTATAGGGCGGGGGGAACTTCCTACGTTCATGCTAGTACACATGAACTCTACAAAACAATGGATGCGAGATATTTTTCTTCTTTTAATACACTTCAACGGTAGGTGTTCGTACGCTAGGGCACCAAACCGTTAACGATTCATGTGCCTTCCACTATGCGTTGCCGACGATCTGCCTCGTCTCCTGTGGCATTGGGGCCATGGATGTGTGGTAGATCCCGGCACTTGCTGGTAGTAGGGCTCCGTTTTTGCGTGCTTTCTTGACATGTTCTGTGCAGGTTCAGTGGGCGCCGCGGTTGAGGGTGTCTGATGATGGAATAAACTTCTTCCGGTTTTGCCTCCATCCTGACAGTGATTCTAGCATCGTCAAGGGGCATGTGGAGATTTTTCTCCAACGAATCTCTTGGATTCGGTTGCCATTTGCCTTCGGTGGATCAATATGCATCCGATTTTTGTTCGCCTATGTTCGTGTGTCTACTGATTCGATCCTTCTGATATACGCTTTTTCTTTCAGGCGGCAGTTTTTATTCTTGTGCATTACTCCTATATGACCTTAATACGACAGATTTCCTGACTATACTACAATAAGGTTTGCCCGGCTCCATTAAGGAAGGAGTGATGACGGAAGTGTGCCTTCGGCTTGCTGTATTGCTTATAATCATTGCTAGGCGGTCTTTGGGCCAAACTGTAATTTTTATTTATGGTATTCTCTATAGCTCAGAGGTTTTTCCTGCAAAAAGAAAAGGAAACACAACAGTAAAATTTAACAATACAAATAGACTTCATTATTTTTTGTTGGTGTGATAACCACCTAGTACACTCTAATATAGAAAATCCTCGTTTTTCCCTATTGTACAGATTGATTGCTTGCATTGCAATTTCTTCTAAAATACTAGAAATGCACTACATGCACGCTATACAGTCATTCGCATGAATGCATGTACGCACACCTTATTTTTATGAGAACTTCGGAGATACCGAGCCAACAGAACATCTTGCGATTGATGAAGTCACCATAGACACCTTTGTTGACAGGAATGTCACCTCCGATTGAACAAACATCGTCGAAAAGGCTGAAATAAATATAGGAAAATGCGAGCACTAGTGCCGGGTTTAGGACTTAAACCTGGTGACCTGGTTCCATCACAAGGTAACCTAGCTATCTGAACTATGCTCAGTTATAGTAGCTAATGTCCTTTTCTTCTGGACTCCTCCAAATCTACTATTCTTAAATAGTTCATGATCATAACCTCACCAAGTCATGCAAGTCTGCAAAATAACTACTCACGAGATTAGCCACGTCATACATCATAAACGGAATTATCCATGTCTGCATAATAATTACTCACGGAATTCTGCACTTATTAGTAGCTAATTGTTTTATTTTTTTTCTAGATTAGTTAAGCTATGGACGATGGCGGCAGAGACGACCATGATCAAGAGGAGATCATGTTCGACATGATACGCTCCCAAAACCCAGAGATTGAACCAGATGACGGCTCAAAATATCTGAATGATTCCGGTGAGGGAATTAAAGAAGAACCAAGAGACGAAAAGGAAATGTTCTTCAATTAACAAAGTTATATATATATATGTATATACGGTAGCGCTAAACTGCGTGAGCGCGTAGAATGCCTTATTGTACGCGCTGGTACTAATTAGCAGTGTCGCTCAGACCTCCTTGTCGGTTAACAAACTGAGGTAAAATCCATGGAAGAAATAGTAATGCATTTAATTTTGCTACTATCCCAAACAGTTCACTTACGGTGCATGGTTCCCACAATGGAAAACGGGAGTTCTTCATGCATTTTGTAAGCGCTGAGGTTATCAGTTACCATCTAAACCAATCGTGCATGCTCCCATCGTCGGTACCATCTCCCCTTAGGGAAAAATGTTGCGCGTAAAGATCCATCTCCCCCCCCCCCTCTCTCTCTCTCTCTCTTTTAGGCCACCCACTAACGTACCTTGAGCATTCCGTATAGGACACACGACTGCTACAGAAGGTTCTGGTGCAAAAGAGAAGGGAGCCCTATGGGGGTGGGTGCACGGTTCTCAAAGAGTAAAACGGAGGTTCTTCAAGCAAGTATAAGCATTGCGGTAATGATATAACATCTAAACCCAACGCGCACGCTCCCATACTCGTTATCATCCTCACATGTAAGAGGGAGCCACTTGTGCGGGGATCAGTTGTTCCTACAACGAAAAGTGGAGGGGTGGGAGAGTGGATTTTATTAAGTAGTTCCATAAATGTTTGTGTATGATCTTATATGTAGCTATCTATCTCCCCCTCTCTTTTCTTTTGTTGTAACCCTTGATTTAATGCTCATGCATCGTAAGAAAATTACGTGATGTTGAATGGTGTCGGTGTGTGCAATGTAGAACGGAGGTTCTTCATTTAAGAAAGCTTTGTGGTGATCATTTATCATCTAAAACAACATGTAGGCTCCCATCCTTGTTACCGTCCACGTGGGAAAATGTGGGTGCAATGTCCATCTTATAGAGGACGTTCTTGCGCACGGAAAAACGGTGCCTCAGTATGTCTGTGCATGGTTCACACAATGGAAAACGGGAGTTGTTCATGCATTTTGTAAGCGTTGTAGTGCTCAATTACCATCTAAACCAATCGTGCATGCTCCCATCTTAGGTACCACCCCCCTTAGGGAAAAATGGTCTGCGTTAAAATACATCTCTCTCTCTCTCTCTCTCTCCCCCTCTGTGTGTCTCTCTCTCTGTCTTTGTCTATGTTTTCTACCACCCACCAACAAACATTGAGCGGTCCGCGGAGGATACACGACCACTACAGAAGGTTCTCGTGTGTAAAAAGGAGGGTGCCTCATTTAAGTAAGCGTTGCGGTGATCATTTGTCATCTAAACCAACGCGCATGCTCCCATCATTGTTATCATCCATGGGGAAATGTGGGTGTAATGTCCATCCCACAGAAAAGGTTGCGCATAAGAAAAACGGTGCCCTCAAGATGGCTGTGCAGGGTCCCAACAATGAAAAATGGGAGTTGTTCATGTAATTTGTAAGCATTGCGGCAATCATACACCATCTAAACCAAAACGTGCACGCTCCCATTCTCGGTACCATCCACCTCATGGAAAAACTAGTGCTCTTCAAAAATCCCTCTCTCTCTCTACTTATCTTATCAGCCACCCCACCAACGAACCTTGAGTAATCCATGAAGGGCACACAACCACTACAGAAGGTTGGCGCTCACGAGAAGATGGGTGCCCTCTGGGATGCTTGCATGACACCCTGCACCTCCTCCAGCGTTCAACATCGCCCAACCGATGACCGCGCCTCGCCACTGGTCGTACGTCAAGGCGAAGATCTGCCATATGTACTGGGAGACAGGCACGCCGCTGTCGTGGAGTGATGTGCACCTCCCCAGCTATTGGCACATCTCAGCGAACCACGTGCCCATCCCTCCGATACCGGTTGGCAGTCAAGATCGCCGTGAGGAGATCAACCGCCACCGCGCCCGCCTGCCCCCTGACCTCGTCGACGACGCCAGGTATGCCGTGGACTCGCCCTGTGGGATACGTGGTTCCATGACGAGCACGACCTGTGGTGGCAGTCCTACTTCGCCGGTCGTGCTCCAAGCGAGCCATGGGCGCGCTCTCAGCCCTCCCCAGTTGCACGGTCATGCAAGGGTCCGCGGGCTCACCCCGACGTTGCCCCCCTTGCCGTCCCCAGCCACTACCACCTCCAATTTCGGCCAAGGTGGACGCAGAGCTCGTGTCGCGCGTGCTCGAGGACTCCGTGCAGGAACACGTACGGCCGCGCCCAATTGGAGGGCCTCGACGAGATGCTGGACCTCTCCGCCGCGGGGGACGCCCCCCCCCCCCCTTCCCGGAGCTAAATGCCGTTGTCAAGGAGGAGGTGATCAAGGAGGACGAGGCAGCCGCCAATGCATGTGTCCGTGGATCCCTCGTGGTTGGGCACCGAGGCATGGTCGCCATCCCCACAACAAGAAGAGGTTGTGTAGGCGCCTCCTGCCATGCAGTCGCCGTAGGGGCCACCAGTCCACCTCTGATAGCCACCGTCATACGTCGACCTCACCACGGACGACGAGGAGGAGGATAGCGGCCCGTGAAGACGGCGACTGGCATCAAAGGCGACCACGGCGGCGGCGGCATGTTTTTTTTATGTTTTTTAAATTTTTAGTTAAATTTAATGTGCGACCCAGACTTGTTTGAACGGTTTAAATTTTATCCTACTGTTTAATTAAGTTTATGTTATGTTTTTAAATGTGTGACCGATATTTTTTTATTCAAGCCAGACAAGTTGTGATATGGCCGCCCGGTTGGGTGCACTAGTACGCGGACGGACAAAATCGGATACGACTTTCCGTTTTCTAGAACACTGATATGTGTGTGACGAGACTATGTATTCGTTCCTCTCTCATAATCTCCCATTCCCGGCCTCTTTTCTCTGTGCGGGCGAGCTCTGGAAGAAGAGGCAAGCGAGACCCACTCGTTTTCCCGCTGTTGCTCAGTGGCAGTGCTCACGGGTCTGCTTTTGCACACTGTGGCCGGCGCAGGCTAGGCTCTGATCACGGGTGTTTTGCAGCCTATCCATGACGATACGCAACACAACACTCACACGGGTGGCGGTAGAGATAGGATTTTGAATAAAAAATGTCCATTCTAGGATAGTTAAAAAAGTTGATTTCGAAAAAGATCATCACGTTTGTGCATTAACCAAATTTGTTGTCTCCACGAATCCAGGGTACAAACTAGGGCACTATATGGTTGACCTGCTACAACACGTCGGGCCGGTTGCTGCTCTGGCCGTGGACGGCGGTGGCGCGGTGTGTTGTGGCCTTCCGTTAGCACGGCGCTACATGGTAGCTCAGTGGCAACGGCCAGCTTTTCTGGCCCAAAATACAAAAGGGGCATAATAAGACCCGGACGGAGATAGTAGCATTATTATGGTGCGGGTTGGGGCGAGAATAGCTTTGTTAGGGCATCTCCAGCCGCGCCCCTAACAGGCCCCCAGGCCACTTTTTCGACGCCGGCGTTGAAAAAACGGCCCAGTCGCGCCCCCAGGACGCTGAAAATCGCCGGTTCGGACCTTTTTTCCACCCGGCGGTCACAGGCCAAACTCTGCGCGCTGGGGAGCCGTTGGGGGCTCCGGCGCTAGGGAAAAGCACGCCTGGCCCACACCGACAGGGGAAAAGTCAAGGTTTTCTTCCCCGACTCGCCTCGCACCCCCCGCGCCCTCGGCCACCACTAGCTGTTTCCCGGCGACGGCCGCCGCCCGACTCCGCTAGATAGCCATTCCCCGCCGGAAAATAGCAGCGCTTCGCCGCGGCAGCCCCTCCCGCAACAGCTGGGCGTTTTCGGTCGCAGTTTCCTCCCGCAACTATCCAGCTGACGGCATCTATCCGAGATGGTCGACATTTGTGAAGATGATCTCAAACCCTGTGGCAGGAGGCAAGAACGCCTGGTTTGCGAAGCTTCAGGAGGCTTGCAGGAAGGATGTCGAGCGGGCATTTGGTGTGCTCCAATCTCGATTCGCTGTTGTTCGGTACCCCGCTTAGACCTGGTCAAAAGATCAAATGTGGGAGATCATGACTTGCTGTGTCATCTTGCACAACATGATCATCGAGAGCGAGCAAGAAGACCCAGTGTTTGACACTGAACCATACTACAGGCAGGGTCCTCTAGCCGAAGTTGATCACCAGCTACCGGCAACTTGGACTGCCTATCTCAGTATGCGTCAGGAGATCCGAGACCCACAGGTGCATCATCAACTGCAGAAAGATCTGATTGAGCACCTATGAAGGCTCAAGGGGGACGCCTCGTGATGAAATACGAGTTTTTATTTGTTGAACAATATAATTTGTATTGAACTATTTGTTGTTGTAGTATTTTGTTGAAGTATTTGATTTTTCTGTGATGAAATATGTGATAAGTAATAATTATGTCGATAATTGAACGCCGAGACACGGCGAAACCACGCCGAATATGGGCCTATTCTCGTCCATATGGGCCGTTTATTCGCCGAAATTGGGCGACAAAGTGGGCCAATTTCGGCGCCTGGGGGCGAGCTGGGGGCGACGACTGGGTGCAAAACCATCCCAGCGCCGAATGTATCGCTAGCTCGCCCCCAGGGGGCGATTTTTATGCGTGCTCGGGGGGGGGGGGGGGCAACGGCTGGAGATGCCCTTAGGGTGGTGGACAAGCGGAATAGCGGTGTTATGGTGCAGGCTGGGCAAGGTTGGTATGATGACGGCCGTGGCTTCTGCGAATGGACACATGGTTGTGTGTGGCGAAAGTGATGATATTTGTGGTTCCTGCTGGCTGGCAAAGTGGTGTATCCCCGAGTGCGTAACCAAAACAGCATGGGGAGACGATCGAAATACAGGCTGTTGGGGGCCACCTGGGGACCTGCAGCGGGAGAAACAACACATGGGCGCGCCAGTAGCGCGTTGGGCGCCTTTTGACTTGTGTCGTGAGACAGTTCGCGTACATGGGTGCAAGGCTTGTGACTAATGTATACACGGTGTGCAAGTACCACGAAAACAAATGGTCAAACACCGATGGGCGCGTGCGGGGGTTTGGGTGATGCCAGTTATTATTCTATGTGCACTACGGGTCGAACAGTTGTTGCATGTGTGGCAGATTATCTCTAAACCGAATTAAAAATATTACTCCATAAAGCTGCCGGTCTGTAGTTGCACCTCATGGGCACATTCTGATGTAACAGCCCAGACCTCGGCCAATAAAAAAATATTTTGCACGGTTGGACTAAGGCCCAACGTAGACAGACACGCCTATGCGAAAATGGCATGCTAAAACGAGATGGCCCCAGCAGAATAAAACGTCTAGGGAAGGTTCAAACCTTCTTTGGACAGTTCTCAAAAATCCATCCAGGAACCCTTCGAGCCGGATGGGGGGTTGTCCGTGCCTGACGATCTGGCAAGTGCCAGCCTAGTGCTGAGCACTATTGTTCACATGCACTATAAGAGGAAATAAGAATCAAATGACTTATAAGATGAAAATGCAAACAAGGTAAGAAGAGGGACCAGATCCCAACACAAGTGTGCCCTCATGATTGCAGCTGCTGTGGTGAAGTTTCATAGGTAAATTGTTTGGGGCACCTAGGTGTCTGGGCACCCTAGGGCTGTTATGGCAAGTTCTATTCGTTAGTGCATGTCATACAATTGACAAAATAATGACTTACAATATTTTGTTTGCATGTATTAGTATCCTAAATGGTCAATGATTTGTTTCCAAAACACAAATAATCTGAACATTCGTACTTGGTGGGTATATACGTACACGTACCCAAGATATAACCATGTGTACATGTTATTTGACCATGATACCAGTTAGTGGGTATTATACCTAACAAAAATATGTATGTTTGTGTTTTATACTCAATTAAAATATACACATAAATGTCATAACTTTTAATAAGTACATGTTGTTGTTATACCCAATAGAAATATACACATAAATTTATATACCTTGATGTGAATATACACATGAATAAACATAACTCGATGTTATTATACACATGAATATCTGCGCGTTAGTGTTATACCCAATAGAAATATACACATAAATATACATACCTCGATGTGAATACAAACATGAATATACATACCTCGATGTTAATATAAACATGAATATACATACCTCGATGTTGGTATACACATGAATATCTACGCGTTTGTATTATACCCGATGAAAATATTCACATAAATATATATAACTCGATGCGGATTTTATTTGTATATACCCATAAATTGCACACCTTTTTTTTTTGAACATCAGTACATGTACCCGAGATACCCACAAGTACATTTTATTAAACCGTGATACCAGTTAGTGAGTATTGTACCTAATAAAAATATGCATGTGTTGGTGTTATACCCAATGAAAATATGTACGTGTTGGCCTTATACCCGATGAAGATGTATACATGCTAAAAAATATTACATGGTCTTTTCTTAATTAATTATCTCCCATTTACCATACATGCCAAAAAAATATGATAATTAATTAATTACAATTTCCTATTAGAAAGGGACAAATAATGACATGTATTAATTAGACAACGTTATTACTTTCCATAGCAGTAACGTCATGCAAACAAATAGGAAAGTAATAATGCAGGTACGCATGCCAAATTTAAACACATGTGATCAGCGAAAACTAGTATGATCCAACGGCATCTAGTTAAGGAGCATGGGCACCTAGGTTCCCAAACTGTCGTAAGTGCTTGCCACAGAACTAGTTAATGGTTTCAACGGTGCAAAAGTTCTCAAAAATACTGAACCAACACACCTATAATATAACATGATCCGACGAAGGGATTAAAAAATACGACTATATGTGTCCTGGTAGACACAGTTTTACCTAGTACGTTGAACTATTCTGATCACGGGATGAAAATATTATTCTGATCACAACCTGATCTGCCCAGGCAGTAGTCCGTTGAACTTCCCTCAGTGTTATTAGGTTGAACTTCCGCAAACATTGCCCAAACGGGGCTTGCGATATATCGTTGGAAAGCTATGGACACGAGTATAGTGACCCAAGTTAAATTTCTGGTGAAATATAAGCAGTTTAAGAGCTGTTTTGAAAACCGTTTTTTCTTCGTATAGAAAACATGAATCGTATTTTCGATCGCATTTCTAAATCGTTTATCAGAATTAGGCAAATAATATGGAGTTGGAAAGCTGATGCAATACCGCTCCTTCCACATGTTGAATATTTTCTCTAATTTCCTATGAATAAAGAGAGATTTGGAAAATTGTAGAATTTCACAAACCGAACAGCCGATTTGGTATTTTCAATGTCATTTCTAAACGGCTAATCCAATTGAGGAAAATGATATGGGTTGGAAAGCTTATGAAAATGCGCTACCTTTTCATGTTAAATGTTTTTTCTAATTTTGAACGGTTTAAAAGTAATTCAGAAAACAATACAAGTTCCATCGAGTTTGTATTTTCGAGCTAATTTTTTAACCGTACGTACGAATGCAGCAAATGATATGGCATTGGAAAGATTGAGGAAAGGCGAAATTTTTTGGTATATATTGTTTCTCCCAATTCCATACTGTTTTATGTCAATTTTGAAAGTGGATAAAAACGTACTTTTGGCGTAATTTCTTCAAACTTTATCAAAATGGGGCAAATAATATATCGCTGAAAAGCTACGGAAAATGGAACTTTTTCATGTTGATGGTTTTCTCTGATTCTTTGCCGTTTTCAAGTAATTTCGAAAATGGCGAGATCATTCGTTCTGCCTTTATCGCGAAACTTATTCTTCGAAAATACACCGCGTGAAGAACTTTAATTTCTCAGCTTGTCTAATTGAACTTCACTCTATTTTCTCACATGTTCATTTTGCTCGTAGCTCTCCATCCACTCATCGAAAGTGAGCAAGTGATATACTGATGGAAAGATGCTGTAAACACGCAATTTCCCGTGTTGATCATTTTTTCATACTCGCGACGATTTTAAAAGTTATTCTTTTGAAGTTCAATCAGTGCAGTAGTTGAACTTCCTGCTGTTTTCACGTTGAACTTCTGTGACGTATTTTCGTTTGTAATTTTCTCATCCATGTCGCTAGTGTTACACAAATCATATTCTTTTTGTATAAACCTCTTTCACAATATTTTTTTAACTATGTACGATCGAGGAGTTGAAATTATAACAAATTGTTTTTTTGCTTTTTTATTCCTTTTTAATACAAAATGCACACCGTGTAGTACGTGAACTTCTGGCAGTTATGAATCTGAATTTCTCTCGGTTACGTGAAAATGTTGAACTTCTTGTTATTTTATTTTTCAACTTCTAGTTTCCATTCTTTAATAACAAGGAAAATCTGAGTTTTCTATAAACTTCTCCATCTTTTTAATATGGACTTCCTGGTTTTATTTCTTAATATTTTTTATGAATTATGAAACGCTCTATTTTTAAAAGTTGAACTTCTTGTTATTTTATTTTTGAACTTCTTCTTTCCATTCTTTAATAACGAGGAAAATCTGAGTTTTCAATAATCATCGAACTTCTCCATATTTTTAGTATGGACTTCCTGATTTTATTTCTTTATCTTTTTTATGAAATTTTGAAGCGCTCTATTTTTAAAAGTTGAACTTCTTGTTATTTTATTTTTGAACTTCTTGTTTACATTCTTTAATAACGAGGAAAATTTCTTTAATAATCGAACTTCTCCATCTTTTTAATATGGACTTCATGGTTTTATTTCTTAATCTTTATAATTTGATTTTTTTTTCTTTTTGAAATCAAATTTCTCCAAAATAATAACTGAACTTGTTTGTGGATTGAGAAAATTATTTTAAAATGCAAAAATACATTTTTTTGTGTGTTTTTGAACATGGAAATACAAGGTGAACCTCTCTCACAAGAATTTTTTGAACTTCTCGTGACACAACACTTAAACTTCTTTAACAAACCTTTTAAGATTTTATTTTTCTATACTTTTATTCTCACCTGAAATTCATTCCTTGCAGTACTCTAACTTCTCTTTGTTTTCACTATGAACTTCTGTCACATTTTTTTTGTATACGTTGAATTACACGCAATGATATGTCTCCAATGTATCTATAATTTTTTATTGTTCCATGATGTTCTATTATCAATCTTGGATGTTTTATAATCATTTTATAGTCATTTCATATCATTGGAAAGTGTTGGTATGGAGGGCAACCGTGGATACGGCTAGCCATGGAAAGTGAACGTATGGTGGAAAAATGAATACACTTTATTTTCTGTTTGGGAACCGCCTATGACATATCTAGCATGGAAAGTGTTCGAAACTCTAAGTCGTTTTCGTTGGTGGGATGGGTACACCTCCCAGAATGTTTTTATCTCTAATTTTTTCACTTTGAGCTCTGGCACTTCTACAAATCCCTACTTCCCTCTACGAAGGGCCTTTCTTTTAATTTATGCAATTTTTATTTTGAATTTGAGTCTCCATCTATTCTTATAAAACAACAACTAAGACGCAATATGATCATGTGTAAGTATTGGGTATAACTAATATTCCAGTGTGTTTCATGAATGGATCAATGTTTGAGCATGATGGGCTAGGGATAACTTGTTTTAGCATCAATATTTTCAAAGACATGGTTGCTTGTTGATATGCTTGAGTATCTAAATTATTATTTCAAAACTAAACTATTGCTTTGAATGACATAAAAGTCGAAATGCCCATGCTATAAAGAAAAGAATATGATATGACTTGATAAACAACACTCCACATCAAAAATTATGTTTCATCACATACTACTCGAGGACGAGCAAGAGTTAAGCTTGGGGATGCTGATACGTCTACAACGTATCTATAATTTTTTATTGTTCCATGCAGTTTTTTTATCAATCTTGGATGTTTTATAATCATTTTATAGTCATTTTATATCAATTTTTTGGTACTAACCTATTAACATAGTGCCAAGCGCCAGTTGTTGTTTTTTCCATGTTTTTTACATCGCCGAATATCAATATCAAATGGAGTCCAAATGCCCAGAAACTTTACGGATATTTTTTATGAGCCAGAAGGAAGGCAACAGGCCCTATTTGCACCTGGGGGTGCCCCGAGGGGGGCACAACCCACCAGGGTTCGCCAGGAGGCCCAGGCGTGCCCTGGTGGGTTGTGCCCACCTCGGGTGCCCTCGGACCGCCTCTTTGCTCTATAAATACCTCAAAAATACCAGAACCCTCAAAGCGTCGATGAAATATTCATCCAGCCGCCGCAGAGTCCAGAACCACCAGATCCAATCTATACACCATCACAAAGGGGTTCACCACTTCCATTGGTTCCTCTCTGATGATGCCTGAGTAGTTCTTTGTAGACCTTCGGGTCCGTAGTTAGTAGCTAGATGGCTTTCTCTCTCTCGCGCCCGGAATTCTCAATACAATGGTCTCTTGGAGATTCATATGATGTAACTCTTTTGCGGTGTGTTTTTTGGGATCTGATGAACTTCGAGTTTATGATTAGTTATACCTTTTTATATACATGAAAGTTGTTTGTGTTTCTTTGATCTCTTATATGCATGATCTCTTATAGCCTCGTATTTCTTCTCCGATATTTGGGTTTTGTTTGGCCAACTTGATCTATTTATGTTGCAATGGGAAGAGGTGCCCGGTAGTGGGTTCCATCGTACGGTGCTTGATCCCAGTGAAAGAAAGGGAACCGACACGTATGTATAGTTGCTACTAAGGATAAAAAGATGGGATCCCTTTCTGCCGCAATAGATAACGGATCTTGTCTACATCATGTCATCATTCTTATTGCATCGCTTCATTTTTCCATGAACTTAATACACTATATGCAAGCTGGATAGCGGTCGATGTGTGGACTAATAGTAGTAGATGCAGGCATGAGCAGGTTTGCTAATCATGGACGTGATGCCTATGTAATGATCATGCCTGGATATCGTCATAATTATTTGAAGTTCTATCAATTGCCCAACAGTAATTTGTTTACCCACTGTTTGCTATTTTTTCTCAAGAGAAGCCAGTAGTGAAACCTACGGCCCCCGGCGTCGGTGTCAAAACCGGCGGATCTTGGGTAGGGTGTCCCAAGCTGTGTGTCATGGATCGATGGGTAACAGGAGGCAAGGGACACGATGTTTACCCAGGTCCAGGCCCTCTCTATCGAGGTAATATCCTACTTCCTGCTTGATTGATCTTGATGAATATAGGGTTACAAGAGTTGATCTACCTTGACATCATATGTTGCGGTCTAAGACCTAAGGGTATGATGAGTAATGTCATAATGATCTAGCATATATCTATCGACTAGCCCGGCCTCGGCTTATATAATGTACCAGAGGTCTAGGATAAGATGAGTCCTAGTGGAATACGCCGATGGAGAGGAGTCCTTGTTTTGATCACCAAGTCTTGTGGAATCTTCCTCATGTATGTCATCAGCTATCAAACTGGCCCATGAGTAAACGGCCATGGGGGTCCTCGGCCCAATCCAACTGATCAGGAGATGACGTGGTGAGTACCCCTAGTCTAGGACACCATCAGTAGCCCCCTGAACCGGTCTTCAAGTTGGGGACGCTCCTTGATTCTTCCAAACTGTTCTTCATCTTTGGTCGTCGGTTTTGAAAACTGGTTCAAATAATCTTCCCATCTTCTTTCTTGAGGATTGCCAAGGTAAATCCGAAGATTTCACACGTCAGGTATCCGAGGAGCCCTTTAAGTCTTCAGCCTTTATCAATGCCTTGTTTTTTATGCCACACCTCGGTTTTGAAGTTGTTCCCGTGCGACGGTGTCCTCTTGGATTCGAGCTCCAACGCTGGACTGCATTTGAGGTATCTTTTGCAGCCGAGCACCAACGCCAGACTGTATCCGAGGTGTCATATATCACCTTGGTTCAAAAAAGTTGAAGGAGTTTTGCTGAGCTTAATGCCGGAAATGACATCTATGGAGCCAGCCACTTACAACCAAGCTTTTATGACGGACTGCTTGCGAGGTGATGCAGCACCTCCAGGTCAGGCTGATTGTTTGCGGTTTATTTGCTGACGAAGTATATAGCCAGTAGCTCTCAAGGTGTGTGTGGGCCTTAAATCCGAGATGCACATTAGAGGAGATAGTGATCGGCGGACGGGCCCTTGAGAGAGGGTCATGAGAAGTCGCCCTGATATATTAGCGTGATGCCGGATAAGTCCCAGATGGTACTTATTGTTGTCCGAAGACGCGCTAGTCTATGGTTCGGCCATGCCGAACGCTGAGCACTTTAATTTCTTTTCATTGAATAGGCAATGCAGTAGCGCCCGAGCCACTGGTCGGGTGGCAACACCAGCTCAGCGGATCGATGTACCCCTGTAATATTTGTAAATGATAAGCACGAAGGCCAGTAAATCCCGAGCCTTAATATGGGCATGGGTGGCGGCATTAAGGATCGATATCCAGAGTAAAATCACAAAGTATGTGTAATGATTCTATGTATCCAAGCACTTGATATCATTAATGCTCGGGTCCGCATTGTACAAAACTTTATGGACCGACTATCGGCTTCAACCTCCTCGGCCAGCAGCCGAGGAGTGTTTGTCCTACTTTATAAAGCCTTTATGAGGGCAAATATTTACGAAAAACAAGGCAATCCGGCCATATGGTTTTATAAAAAAAGGTACGCGGAGAGATATGCACTAGTAGAAAACCGTCCTTTTGTCCCGGTTCGTAAGGGCCTTTAGTCCCGGTTCCCGAACCGGGACTAAAGGGTCGTTACTAATACCCTCACCCTTTAGTCCCGGTTCAAACCAGAACCGGGACAGATGGGCCTCCACGTGGCCTGTGCGCCGAGCCCAGGCAGGAGGGCCTTTGGTCCCGGTTGGTGGCACCAACCGGGACCAATAGACCTCCACGCGTCAGCATTTCTGTGCCCGGGGTTTTTGGTTTTTTTTGAAAGGGGGGGGGGGGTTTGGGGGTTTTGGGGGGTTAATTTAGGTATTTCATATATTGTGTTAGATAGCTAATTAATAGGGAGAAGTGTACTCTCTTATGTCCGTGCTTGGTCGACGCTACGTACTATACATACGTATAGAGAGGACTAGGCACGCTAACTAGCTAGTAAGCAAACGAAGGAAACAGATAGTATTCTCCGTCTTCAGCGATCACGTGGTCAAGAAAGAATGCCCCCAATTCCTCTTGAATTGCTCGCATGCGATCTGGTCCTAGGAGTTCATTCCGCTGCCGAAACATCTAATTAGCTATATATGAATGAATGAAACTCAACACAAATGATGGTAATAAACAAAAATTATGAATATTATTTCTTACGCACTTCATATTGTTTCTCAGAGTACCCGCCCCGCTCACAGGTCGTGTGGCGGATGGACTCGCAGACGTAGTATCCACAAAAATCATTCCCTTGTTCCTGCCACAACCATTTTACAAGAAATAGAGGTCAATCAAACAGATACGCAAGAATGCCAAATGGTATTGATGAAACTAGCGCTTGAATCAATAGTTAGTAGACGCGCGGAACATGGTACTATAGTACTTACTTTCGGGTATATAAATTCCAGCTCCTTCGGCAGTCCCGGGGATTTTGTGCTGAATTTTCTCCAAACCCTGCCAGACAAAAGAAAACAACTACTTGATATCAGGAAATGAACAAATTTGCTGATATGGTGGATAATGATCGATTTAACTTACTTATTGAGGATTTCAGTCATGTCCGCATACTCCTGGGGATCTTTTCGTCTCGAGTCCAAGACTGTTACTACTCCCTTCTCAAGCCTAATCTCCAGGAGAATATAGTGGAAACTGCGCACGCATGCATAACTCATCAATTACATTTCTATAACCTGGACTAATATATAAGGGAAACCGAATATGCACAAGACAGTAACACTCACTTGAAGATGTAAGGAAAGAGTATTATATCTTTGTGTTCATTTCTTTTGAATAATCATAGCAAGTTGACCTCGGTATCATCGGGCCTTTTTTCAACCTCAATTGAATCTATGAGATATGTGTTAACGAACCCAATATCACCGATTTGTCTTTTCTTCAATTGGCGATCTTCAATCTGCATAATATAGTGAGGATAATTATAAATACATGCAATGAAAGAGCTGAGCTATATAGAGATACTTAATGACAGAAGTAGTAGTACTTACAGATAGTAGTAGGTGACCGTTGCTTTATCAAGGGCCAATTGATTGAAAAACTGATAGAACTCCTCAAATGGAACATGCAACAGTTCAATTCGAACGAGGTCATGCTTCGGTTTAACTCTCACATACAAAGTATTCCTCCCGCCAGACTCTCTGCAGGTTTTCATGTACCAATCATCGCCCCTGCCCCGTTGCCGCCAGGCGCTGCCCCGACGCCGCCCGCTGCCCGCCCCCGCCAACGCCGTAGCCGTCGTTGTCGACCGCGCCCGTCGTCGTCGTCGCCGTCGCCCCCGAGCGCGCCCGGTCGCGCCCCTGCCCCACGACCCGCCCCCCACTGTCGCCGTCATCGCCGGCCACGCCCCTACCCCGACGCCGCCCGCCGCCCGCCCCCGCCAACTCCGTCGCCGTCGTTGTCGACCGCGCCCGTCGTCGTCGTCGCCGTCACCCCCGAGCGCGCCCAGTCGCGCCCCTGCCCCACGACCCGCCCCCCACTGTCGCCGTCGTCGCCGGCCACGCCCCTACCCCGGCCCGCCGTGGTCGTCGCCGACGCCCTCGCCGCCGCCGCCGTCGCCCTCGCCGGCCGCCCCCCTTGTGATCCGCCGCCGTCGAGGCTCTGTGTTCATATTTTTTCATATATGTATTAATTTTTTTGTTTATAGCTATATGATGAATGGATGTGACTATATATGTATGTATGAATATAATGTTCATAGCATTTTTTTGTTTATATATGTTTTTTGATATACGTATTAATTTTTTATTTAGGTTGTTAGTAGATATTGATTTTAGCTTAGTTCCTTTTATCACTGATTTTAGGTTAGTTGATCGATTTAGTGCATTTTATGTTTGTTGCATTTTACGTTAGTGCATTTTATGTTAGTGGAGAGGAAAAAGTAAAATAAGGAAAAGGAAAATAAGTAGAGAAAGAAGGAGGAAGAAGGAGGAATAGAGGAGCTTCTTCTCCTCTGTTCTTTCTTCTCCTCTTTTTTTTCTTCTTCTTCCTCTTTTTTTTCTTCTTCTTCCTCTTTTTTTTATCGAGAACGAGGGTCGTCAAACATTACAGGAAGAAGAGGATAAAAAAAGAAGATGAAGAAGAAGAAAAAAAGAGGAGAAGAAAGAATAGAGGAGTTCTTATCCTCTATTCTTTCTTCTCCTCTTTTTTTCTTCTCCTCTTTTTTTTTTCTTCTTCTTCCTCTTTTTTTATCATGAACGAGGGTCGCCGAGCGGTAGAGAGGAAACCCTAATTAAATAGCAAGTATCGTCGGTGTGAGATACATGTGGCCGTCGGTGTCGCACACTACATCCACGTCCCACAAGTGACGCGGGCTTCGACGCCCACGTCACTTGTGGGACGTGGATGTAGTGTCCGACACCGACGGCCACTTGTATCTCACACTGTGACACCCAAAAATTTTTTTAATTAAAATTTTGCCAGGAATTAAAACTTTAATTTTCTGAGCTCCCTTTTTATTTTTTAAACCATTATTCCCTTGGTCATTATGGAGTTTTTTTTTCCAAAGAGGGAATTTTTCAAATATGTTTTTGGACTTGTTTAAACACCTCAAGAAAAACTTTTCTTTTATTAGTAGAACAAATTACATAATTAATTTGCGTGGTCCTTATTTTCTTGAAAAATGATTTCCCATGACTATATGGCCATATTTGAACTACAACCTCTTTAAAAATTTATTCAAAAATCCCACCAAAATTTGGAGATGTCATGTGCTGTTTTTAAATCACTTTTGTACAAAAATATCTTTTGTTCTTGAAATATTGTGAGCACTACACCCATTTTTTCTTCTCCGGTTCAGTGGGCAATTTTGCACTACAACCCTTTTATATATTTCTTTCTAGCCTCCACCAAAATTATGGGATGTTAGTAGTATCATATGATTCAACTTTATGCAAAAACCTAGTGGTGTTATTTGCAAGTTTTGAGTGGATCGACCTCATCTTCATTCTCGTCCAACATTATGGTTTGTACATCAACCACATTTTTAGTTGCTCCTTTATCCATGATTCCTTTTCCTACTTGTAGCCCTCCCTACTAAACCTCTAAGTCCAAGAGCATACAACAATTGGATCACTTTTGGTTCATGGAATAATGACATTTACTTTCTGTCCAGAATTGAAGTTTTACAAAACTTGCACTAACAAGTTTCAGTTTTTGGCCAACTAACCTCACCAACCTCTTTTTCACCTAATGAGGCCACCATCTGGAGTTTTTGACCACTCCAAGACCTGCCTAGATACCTCTGGCGTTTTGTCAAGCACCCTGTGGGCATGGACAGTTTTGGCATGGATTTTAGTTAGCAGGGTGAACCTGATCCACTAACCCATCAAGCTTGTCCATTGATCTCCTTACTAGCCCAAACCTATACCTGCTAACCCCCAGCTCCAACCGAGCCACCTAGCATGCCATGGCATTTCGCCGAGCAGCTGGTGGGCGTGCACTGGGCGCGCCCAGAGCGCGCCAATTGCAGCCGCGCACACGAGCCGCCGCGTCACACCCTGCTTTGGCCTGCACTGCAGAACCTTGCCACGCACTCCCCGCCTCACCACTACACGCCAGCCCGCCCTGGCACCCTACAGCGCCACCGCCAGAGCACTTTTGGCGGCACGCCGGCGTCGGCCCACAGCCGCTGCTTCGTCCAGCGCCGCCCAAGCCACCCCGGCTCGCCACCTGGCCCCTTGAACAGCCCGAGCTCATCCGCAGCCTTGTCCACTAGCGCCCGTCGCCGCCACGTCGCCCTGCAGCACAGAGAGGCGGTTCGCCGCCGTTCTTATCCCCACCGCCGCAGCACCGACCTCGTCGAGATATAAAAGAGGTCCTCGAACTCCCCCGAGCACGCAGGCAACCTCAGGCCACCCCTATGGCGCTTCCCTAGCCCGCATTCGACCCACGGAGGTTTTCTTCCCCGTCTCCGGCAACTCCGGCCACCGCCACTGCCCCTGCCGTTCCGGCGCCACCAGGACCTCCCCCTCCCCACTCTCTCCACCAGAAGCCTCCTCCTCCTCCCGTGAACCTTTCCCCCTGCTCGATTTTGATCGGGAGCCACCGCAGCCCCAAAAGCACTTTGCTCCCGAGGCCACCTCCGCCGAGGAGCTCGCCGCCGGCAGCTCCCTCCGCCCCCACCTGCCAGGAGACCACCGGGAGGACCGCCCCGGAGTAGCAGATCCGTCCCCGCCCTCGGAGCCCCGCGAGAAGCCGCCAGTCGCCGGCGACGATCGCCGGTGCTCCGCCTCTGGTCGGGACATAGGAAAGAGAGGGAGAAGACTAGTCAAACCTGACTAGTGGGCCCCCTGGACCCATTGTCAGTGACACACCGCGCCGTCCACGTGTTTAAGTGAAGGCGTAATCCCCCCCCAAGTATGTCTCCCAGCTCCGAAAGCGTATTCCCCTCTGAAACGTTTTTCTTTTTCTGTTTTATTAAAATCAGTTTTGACCAGAACTTTGACTCACTATATCTTTTTAAATATAACTCCAATTGAATTGATTCTTTTTCCTACATCTCCAAAATATTGTCTAGTTTATTTTAAGATTTATTTGAAAATTTTCCAAAACAACTTTTGGTGCTGTTTTTGAAATATGTGTTATTTGCATATTTTTGAAAATAGGATTTTGGAGAAAGGAAGAAAGCTTTCAAAAGATTTGGAGTACACCTTGCCTTTCCACACCATTAAGGCAATCATTCTGAACCCCGGGATAATTATTTTGGTGTGTTAGTTGACACGTCTATAACACCACCTCATTTCGGAGCATTGTTATTTCATGTGATATGATCTTTTGCATGGATGCATTATTGTGATTTCCTTGCTGTTGGAAATGAGCATACTCGTGTGACGGAAATCATCCTCATGTGCCTTACATGCATGCCGGTAAGGAATCCGGGAAAGCCTCTGCCTTGTGTAGGTATGAACTTTTCGCCGGTCTCCGTCGGGACGGTTATATCCGGTATGGCATGGTAAGGTATAATTTGTGGTGATTTGTTGGTTGAAGTATTTTTGTTGTGCTAACCATGCAGGAAACTCATAAGCCTCCTGAGTCGGCCATAGATCGAGTCTTGTTCCGGTAACCCCCATACTTGTTTTCGTACTGCCACAGGTCCCCACCGTAGGTGGGGTATGGTTCAGTAAGTTGCTAACCCTTGTCTTGGCACACACCGTACAGAGAGGCCATGGTGGAAGATACCGGCTGCATCCGATAGGCATGCCACCTGGTCCGGGGGCATGGGTGTATCCGGTTGGGACCGAGAGGGGGATACCCCTTAGAGCGCGCGAATAGAAATTTGATCCCATGCTACGTCGAGGTTGTAGCCTCCCCACTTAGAGTTTGCTTGACAGGTGTCGTGGGTGATTCCAGACACCGGTGAGTTGAGCTGGTGTGTGCAAGTCAGGTGTGTTTTCAATTAAAAGACCGTAGACGGAATTAGTCCCGATGGACTAAAGAAATCCGTTACTCGTGGGTAAAGAGTACACCCTCTGCAGAGATATTAAACCTATTCGAACAGCCGTGTCCACGGTTAAGGATTACAGTCTGGGATGGGTCAAGTGTCGGTCTTAGCGTCGGTCTTCGGAGGAAAAACCACTAAAAATATTGATTATGACTTGTGATATATGATGGTTATGAATTATTATCATTATTGGCTAACCCGTGTTATTATTAATGTTATTACTGTCGATTATCCCTGGGATGGTTCTACCTCCTCGATATTCATTGTGATTATTTATTTTCTTTTAAAGACCTTTATGTGGTGTCGCTCAGACGCCCGACTGTGGCATTTCTTTTAAAGCCCTTTCCGTGGTGTCGCTGAGACGCCCGACTGTGGTATTTCTTTTAAAGCCCTTTCTGTGGTGTCGCTAAGACGCCCGACTGTGGTATTTCTTTTAAAGCCCTTTCTATAGTGTCACTAAGGCGCCCGACTGTGGTATTTCTTTTAAAGCCCTTTCTGTGGTGTCGCTAAGACGCCCGACTGTGGTATTTCTTTTAAAGCCCTTTATGTGGTGTCGCTCAAACGCCCGACTGTGGCATTTCTTTTAAAGCCCTTTCTGTGGTGTCGCTGAGACGCCCGACTGTGGTATTTCTTTTAAAGCCCTTTCTGTGGTGTCGCTAAGACGCCCGACTATGGTATTTCTTTTAAAGCCCTTTCTATGGTGTCGCTAAGACGCCCGACTGTGGTATTTCTTTTAAAGCCCTTTATGTGGTGTCGCTCAGACGCCCGGCTATGGCATTTCTTTTACAACCCTTTCTGTGGTGTCGCTGAGACGCCCGACTATGGTATTTCTTTTAAAGCCCTTTCTGTGGTGTCGCTAAGACGCCCGACTGTGGTATTTCTTTTAAAGCCCTTTCTGTGGTGTCGCTAAGACGCCCGACTGTGGCATTTCTTTCAAGCACTTTTTGTGGTGTCGCTAAGACGCCCGACTGTGGCATGCTTGTTGTTTATTTCGTAAATTTTTATACTACTAGTTTATTGCGTATCCAGAAATAACATGCTTGCACGCATCATAGTTTCATTTATCTTTTGTGACTAACGCCATGAGCATAAAATAATTCCAGCACATCATGGTTATATTATACCTATGTTCATAATGTTTGCGAGTACATTCAAAGTACTCACTGGCTTGTGCCTGGCTATTGTCTTGGCCAGATTGCTTGCTTGGAGAGGAGCATTGCGACGACAGCATCGGAACCTAAGCAGCGGTGATAGCAGCCTCGCGAAGATAGGAGTTAAACTGGTCAGCTGTTCCCGTGGGAAATGGAGCCCCACAGACCGTGGTGATCCACAAACCGCTTCCGCCCCCAACCACTAGAAACCATTTGATGTAATCATAGGCCACAATGGTCTCGTACTACATATTTTGTACCTTTGCTTAGAATTTCTGTAACAAGTTGGTGCCTCATCAGCTAACAGTAATCCTGGGGCTGGTGATCACAATGGCCCTTTTTCTGGGAATTAAAGCCCGGAAAACCGGTCGTTACAGACTTCGTACCAGAGCCAGGCTGACCATTGGCTAATCCTATCATAGCCCGGTTAATAAACTTAGGCAGACCAACCAACCGAGCCATAACCGAACCTCAGCCAAGCTTCTCATGCAAGATAGCCCCACAGTGACCCGACACCTTTTGGCAGTCGGTGCCCAACCTACCAGCCTACCCGTCGATCACGCACCAGTGACCGGCCCCCTAAATAGTCCTTTCCCGCAAGCGTACGAAGGAAGACTCCGTCCCCTTTTTCCTATAAAAAGGGCATGCTAACCTCAACCCAGCACAGCACGGCCGCTATCCAAAACCGAGCCGCAATGCCTGGTCCTACCGTGCACCATGAGACCACAGCAACCAACCTTGGAGGTTTTGTGACCATAGTCGCAAACCTCACCCGTCGTGCCTATGCGTTAGAAGAGCCCCCAGAATATGTTGTGTACCAAGGGTCCATGAGTGGTGAGAGCCGTCAATTCTGGGCCACTGTGCACATCTATGGTAGGGGTCTAGCACCCGAGCGCCCCTACAGGTTCACTGGAAGGACGACTTCCTTTGAGCCACAAGCCATTCAACTAGCTGCTCGAGAAGCTATAGTTCATCTCCGGCACTTGTCGCCCAAAGTTAACTGTCGCTCGTTCCACTACTACCCCAGACGAGAAGGGTATGGTAGACCACCCCAAGTTGCCAACGGAGATCACGAGACGGATCCTGCATTGTTGCACCTAGTGCGCTATGTAAGTGCACTAGAGGAGCTGTGTGATCAAATCACTATTGATCTAATCGCAGCTCGTGGAGAGCTGGTTCGTCGAGCCCCGGCAAGAGAAGGAAACGAGCCCGACGCCGACAACCCAGTCGTGCTGTTCGGACAACCGATGGAGACCCTGAGGACAGCCCCATCCATCAACCAAGGTGCTTTGATGACCCCGGAAGTGCTTCGTCGCCTTTTGGGAGCACACTCCAACGGGAGTATGGCCAACAATCTCCGCGATGGTCATCATCGCTACCCCGAGCCTGCAGCCCCCCAACCCACTCCAGCTAATTCCGACGGTGAAAACCGTGGAGAAGCCTCAACATCCACAAGGCACGCCCGCATGGATGTAAACGAGGTAGACTAAGTAACCCGAGTTGTATCGAGTCCCAGTGTATTCTCGCTTGTAATCGTGTGACCTTGTAGATAAATGCCGCCTGTCGTTGCACCCCTGTAGCCTTGCCTGGATATACCAGCATTTCTATCCCAGGCACAGATACCGGAAACCTCCCCGACAACCCCCACAGTAACACGTCACCGCGGTGAAATATGTGTATCTGTGGCATTGACTTCAACCCATGGAGCCGAACTGGAAGTTTCTTTACCATTCACCTCGGTAAAAAAATAATGACCCAGCTCAAGTGCTATAAAGAGGCCGCCGCATGACCTTGCCAAAAACTTCTCATCTTGTGCACCATACTCACAACCATTTCTTGCCATGCCGACACCCAGCATTTATCTGAGAACCCCAGCTGCAACCCCGGGTAGTTTTGTCAAAATATTGTGGGATTTTACCTGCAGTACCATGGGCGCTACCCAGCCACCCCAGTACGAGTTGTCCAAATCGAGAATCACCTCTTCCACCTCGAGATATTGGGCAGCAGTGCACATCCCTCCCGTTAACCCAAACCAAGACCCAACAGAGGTCTCCTTCGTGGGGAAATCTATGCCAACCCCACCAATGGCCATAGAAGCTGCTGCATATGAAGCACTTGCTCGCCTTTGATTTGCGGTACCCTATGCCAGCGAACGAGGGTGTCAGGACCCCGATCCTAAGCCACATCGATCCAGCGTGTAACACATCATATCACTTTGCGGCCTCACGCACGGTACTCCCACGGGTGCCACCTTACCTGGCCCGGGACCGTTTGCGCCTTTTGGCTCACGTATATGATAGTGTCGCTAGCATCCATATGACAGAGAACCCGGGCCGACATGGCTAGTCGTGAACCCAAAGCGGCGCCAGCCTATGAGGACAGGCATACATGAATCACATCGAGCATGTCGGTCATCAACGTATTTATTCGGGCTGTAGCACTGGGCTAACAGGACTCCGGTAACCCGGGCTGTAGCAGGCTAGGCAGGACTCCGAATAACAGCGCGTGACATTTCCCCGAAGGAACAGACATAGGAACGACGTGAAACACATGCCGGCCAGTCAAGTGTCCAAGCAGTAGTGCTGGGCTAGCAGGACTCCGGTGAACCGGGCTGTAGCGGACTACTATCGCTCAGAGGCACAAGACTTACATTTCCCCATATGAAAGGCTGCCAAGGATAAACAACTAGATAGTCTAATCCCACTCATACCAAGCATTTCAATCATACACACAATATGCCCGATATGAGTAAATACAACATGGCATCACAACAGTACTCTACGACTCAAGTACTTTATTTAAAAGGCTCCGAGGAGCCATACATATCATCCATACAGATAGGGGTCACATGACCCAACACTCAAGTCATACAAACATACAAGCACATGCGGAAGCAAAGTAGTCTGAGTACAGACACTAGAAAGAAAGAAGGCTTGACGAAGCCTGTCTATCTACAACGACCCTTCACAAGTCTTGGATCACCACCTGGGTGATAAGTCACTCGTCAACGTCGAGGTCTACATAGAACCCATCAGAGGGGTTGGTGCAGTCGTCTGAAAAACATGATTAAAGCAACATGAGTACGGAGGTACTCAGCAAGTCTTACAACAGGAACCTATCATACATGCACATTCTCAAAAAGGTAGTGGGGTTATTGCAGCAAGCCAGCTTTGACTCTTGGCTAAACTATCCTACGATAGACACCACTTGTAAATCATTTGTCGCACACGAGTCCACTATCACCATCTCAATACTCCACCGTGGATCCTCTCTCGCCATCCTACGAGAGGCCATCCGCGGTACTCACACTTATCTTGAGATTTTTAGTAGTATCCAATTAACTTATCTATGAACTGTATAGGTGACCAAGTAGTCCTTTACCGCGGACGCGGCTATTCGAATAGATTTATACCCTACAGGGGTGTACTTCTTCACACACGCTCTCACCACTTATCGCCGTTTACACGACATGTACTCGGCAACCTTCAAGTGGAAGCCCAGCGAGGGTGTCGGCCACGGCCTACGTAAACACTCAAGTCTCTAGTCCAGGTTTATCGCCTATTCGGGTGCCATCCGCAGGGAGTCCGGCCGAGGTTTCCACTAACGGCCCCGAACGATGTGAACAGGGTTCCCGAGACACCAAACGGGCGAGTCGGTACACCGTGCCACGTGCCTACCGCAACACAGCCCACCCCGATGGTCAGCGCCGCGTGCGGCCCCCAGCATGCTACAAACACCAGAAACTACTTTGCAACTCCTGGACAGAGGACAAGCGTGATCAAGAAGCCGAGAGGGTCCATTGGTTTCGGGCCCAATGCGTGGTAGTAGCTGAGTCTTAAATCACACACACAGATCTCAGTTCTTAAGAACGGCCTCAATGAAACAACCCACCATGTACTCCTACATGGCCTTCCATCGATTCCTTTACCAAATCGTGTTCAACACTTCCACACTATTGACAACGATACAACCTTTCACTCCGGATCATCATCCCGATGAGCCAGACCTGACATAACTCTAAGCATAGCAAGCATAGTATGGTAGGAACACACACACACATGTATTGGCTCAATCAACTCCTACACATGCTAGTGGGTTTCATCTAGTTACTGTGGCAATGACAGGTCATGCAAAGGAAGTGGGTTCAACTACCGCAACACACAGCAGTTTGGAAACGCGTTGTCTTAATGCAGTAAACGAGGGCAGAAGCGAGAACATGGGTTTGTATCGGAATGATCAACGAGTTGCTTGCCTGATGGAGTGGTCGTGGGATACTGCCCTTCAGTTGGATACTCGGAGATATCCTCGGAGGCAGAACCTACCACGATGAACACATCGGAACACAATCAATACATGGCGATATGCAACAACATGATGCATGCTATGACATGGCAATATGAATGTGTCCTGACCTAGTGCAAGTTAAACCAGAAGGGAATGAACCCATTTGAACCAAAGATTCAAATGGAAACTCATTTATTAAGATCATATTAGTGTATCAACTTGTAGTGCCTAAACAGTGGGTTTAACTTGGTTTTTCATGCATGAAACTGGTACATATGGATAGCTTGCATTTTTCTGATGATTTTTCATATATAACTTATTTCAAACTGAGCTACGGTTGAATTGATATGAATTTTAGAAGTTTATATCATTTTCTGGAATTTCCTGTTTAAAATTAAATCCAGAAAATAAATAATTGCGTCAGCACTGCATCATGCTTGCGTCAGCAAGTCAACAGCGCTGACTAGTCAACCTGACGTGTGGGGGCCACACGTCAGTGACACAGAGGCTAAACCCGGTCAAACCCGCGCTGACCGGGGTTTGACTTGGCCCTGGGGCCCACGGTCAGTGGCTTAGGGGGGGTTTAGGTTGCGGGATTAGGCGCTAATGACGCCACGTCAGCCTTGCCGGAGTTTCGCCGGCGACGACCTTGAGCCGCGGCGGTTCTTCACCGGAGTTGCACTACAGGCGGCGAATGGACGCGCGGAGACCACCGGGGCGTAGCCCGTCGTCGTCCGTATCCAGCAGGGCAGGTGGAAGGCTGCGGGGGCGCTGGAGCTCGCCGGAGCGAAGCTCAGGGCGGTGGCCGGAGTCGGCCTTGAGCGGGCGCAGCGCTGCGGGGCACGGGAAGGAAGGGGAGGAGGGGGAATCGAAGCAGAGGCTCACAGCGGGCTCGTTGGCGTCGACGACGAGCTCGGGGACAGCCGGACAGCGACGTGCGGGCGGGGACAATCTGCGGCGGCCGGCGACGAGGAAGACGACGGGGGCGACTCCACGGGGCGTCCGGCGCCTTGTGGCTTAACGCAGAGGACGAGGGGGTCGTGGCGGAGCTCTCGGGCGCAGAGAGAGGTCGAGGGGGAGGCGGTGGCTACAGCTACGGCGAGCAGCGGCGACGGTGACGCTCGGCGTTCGCGGGAGAGGGCGACATCCAGGGAGGAGGGAGAGTGAGAGAGGGCGAGGGGGTCGGGGCGGCGCGTGGCGTCGTCCGAAGGCCAGAGCGAGGAGGGGAGGGGCAGGCAGGCAGCTGCCGTGGCGCGCATGCGCGCGGCGTGCGTCGACCACGCGCCCGGCGTCCTCCTGGCGCGGTGGAGACGACGACTGGCGCTGGCCAGTCGGCTGGGCCGGCCTGTTGGCCACTGGGCCAGGCCAGGGAGGTAAGTGCAGGTAAGTTTTCCCATTTATTTCCCTTTTCTATTTTTCTGTAACTTTGTGGACTTATTAAAAATACTCAGGCACTTCCAAAATTCAACAAACTGCATCTGGTCCTTAGTTAGAATATTTCCAGCCAGGAACATTTTAGTTTGGAGATATTTGAGCATTTGAAATATTTTATAAATTTTAAATGCCCAAATTCAAATACTAATGCATTAATTCAATGACCTTCTGTTGACCTAGAAAAATATGCACCATTTTTGCCAGAGGTTTCAACCCAAGACAAAGAGGGTGAACATTTTAGAAGGGCATTTCAGGTTCATTGAAAATATTTTTAGTAAACCCTAGTTGATTTCAGGAGGGGTGCTGGGGGTTCTGGCTTCCCCATTTCAAATTTCTGTCAAAAGTAAACATGATGCACACTCTAATGCATCAGCTAGGTGGGATGTGACAACTCACCCCCACTCAAAAGAATCTCGTCCCGAGATTTAGGATCTGTCAGAAAGAAGGTGGGATACTCAAGTCGAAGACGATCCTCCCTTTCCCATGTAGCTTCTTGCTCGGAATGGTGTGACCATTGAACCTTGAGAAACTTGATATTTTGGCGTCGAGTGGTACGCTCGGCTTGATCAAGGATACGAACGGGTTATTCCCGATAGGTGAGGTTATCTTGGAGATCAAGCGTTTCGTGGTCCACTCCACGGATAGGATCCGCGAAGCAACGCCTGAGTTGAGAAACGTGGAAGACATCATGAACTCTGGAGAGATGCGGAGGTAGTTCCAGTTGGTAGGCAACTTCCCCTCGTTTGGCAAGAATGCGAAAGGGTCCAATGTAACGAGGAGCCAATTTGCCTTTGATACCGAATCGATGGGTTCCCTTTAAAGGTGTAACCCGAAGGTAAGCCATCTCGCCGACTTCATAAGCCATGGGCTTATGCTTGCGGTCATACTGACTCTTTTGTCGGGATTGGGCGGTTTTCAACTTCTCACGAATAATGCGAACCTGCTCTTCTGCATCCTGGATCATGTCCGGGCCAAAGAGTTGTCTCTCGCCGGTTTCTGACCAGTTAAGAGGCGTTCGACATTTTCGTCTATAAAGAACTTCGAAAGGAGCTTTACCCAAGCTAGCTTGATAACTGTTGTTATAAGCGAACTCGACGAATGGAAGGCACTTCTCCCAATTCATACCGAAAGAGATGACAGAAGCTCGGAGCATATCCTCCAGAATTTGATTGACTCGTTCTACTTGACCACTTGATTGCGGATGGAAGGCGGTGCTAAAGGAGAGACGAGTCCCCATAGCATTTTGGAAACTTTCCCAAAATCGAGAGGTGAAAAGACTTCCACGGTCTGAATTAATTTCCAATGGAACACCATGGAGAGATACTATTCGAGAGAGGTACAAATCAGCTAGCTGGCTAGCGGTTATACTCTCGCGAAAAGGTAAGAAGTGGGCTACTTTGGAAAGACGATCGACAACAATGAAGATAGCATTATTCCCTCTTTTGGTTCTGGGAAACCCGGTAATGAAATCCATAACGATTTTATCCCATTTCCATTCAGGAATCTCCAATGGTTGAAGGGTGCCAGCAGGCCGTTGATGCTCTGCTTTAACACGACAACAGATGTCGCAAGTTGCAATGTATTGAGCGATTTCTCTCTTCATCCTAGTCCACCAAAACCTCTGGCGTAGGTCTTGATACATCTTAGTGCTACCGGGATGAATGGTGAGAGGGGATTCATGAGCTTCCTTAAGGATCAATCGTCTCAAGTTGCATACCTTGGGAACCACTAGACGGTTTCCAAAGAACACAACACCTTGATCATCAATGGAGAAACAATCTGCAACGCCCTTCTTGATGTTTCTCTTGATACGGGAAATTCCCGGATCCACCTTTTGTGCCTTGATGATCTGATCCGTAAGGTTAGGTTTCGCCACCAGGGTGGAAAGGAATCCTCGAGGAACGATGTGAAGGTTAAGCTTATGAAATTCCTCGTGGAGAAGTGGTTGACCTTGTTGTAACATCAGGTTGTTACAATAAGATTTACGACTTAGTGCATCAGCCATGACATTGGCTTTGCCTGGGGTGTAAGTTATTCCTAAGTCGTAATCCGAGATCAACTCGACCCAACGTCTTTGCCTGAGATTCAAATCCGGTTGGGTGAAGATATATTTCAAACTTTGGTGATCAGTGTAAATTTCGCAACGATTACCCAGAAGGTAATGTCGCCAGGTTTTGAGTGCATGGACTACTGCTGCAAGCTCTAGATCATGTGTGGGATAGTTATCCTCATGTGGACGCAGCTGTCGAGAAGCGTAGGCAATCACATGACGATCTTGCATGAGTATGCAACCTAGTCCTTGTCGCGAGGCGTCGCAATAGATAACAAAGTCCTTAGAGAAATCTGGTGGTACCAGTACGGGAGCAGATGTCAGGCGTCTTTTCAGTTCCTGAAAGCTGAACTCGCACTGTGGGGTCCACTCGAACTTTTTATCTTTCTTGAGGAGTTCAGTTAGAGGCTTAGCAACCTTGGAGAAATTCTCGACGAAGCGGCGGCAATAGCTCGCTAAACCAAGAAAACTCCGAACTTGCTTAACCGTTTCAGGTGGAGTCCAGTCAAGGACAGCTTGAACTCGCTCGGGATTGACAGCAATGCCCTTGCCAGAGATTACATGGCCCAGATAGGTCACTTATGGCAACCAGAATTCGCACTTGGAGAATTTGGCATAAAGGCGATGCTCTCGAAGTTTCATCAATACTAGCCTTAGATGTTCGGCATGTTCTTCCTCATTCTTGGAGTAGATGAGTATATCATCGAGGTAAACCACAACGAATTTATCCAAATACTCCATGCAGATCGAGTTCATTAACCGAGAGAAGGTGGCTGGAGCATTGGTTAACCCGAAGGACATGACGGTGTACTCGTATTGTCCGTAACGAGTAACGAAAGCCGTTTTGGGAATGTCCCCGTTCTTGATTTTGATTTGATGGTAGCCCAACCTCAAATCCATCTTGGAAAAGACTGAGGATCCAGCGAGCTGGTCATACAGGTCGTTGATCCTGGGGAGCGGATACTTGTTCTTGATAGTGACCAAATTGACAGGTCGATAATCCACAACCATCCGATCCGTTCCATCCTTCTTCTTGACGAAGAGGACGGGGCAAGCCCATGGAGATGAACTAGGACGGATGAAACCCTTTTGCAAGGACTCATCGAGTTGTTTCTTAAGCTCAGCTAGTTCTAGGGGTGCCATCTTATAAGGTCTCCTAGAGATTGGGACGGTTCCTGGAACAAGGTCTATCACGAACTCGACATCTCTGTCAGGTGGAACACCTGGCAGTTCCTCTGGAAAGACATCCGGGAAGTCACGGACTACCGGAATATCTTCAAGGTCTGGAAGGGGATTGGCATTTAGAGAGTAGAGCTGACGCTCCGATACTCAGGTCAAAACATTGACTGTCTTGCCCGATGGATGGGTAAGTTGAACAGTTCTAGTTGAGCAGTCAATCTTGGCGTAATGAGCTCACATCCAGTCCATACCCAAGATGATGTTTATGTCTGAGGACTTGAGAGCTATTAGTGACGCAAGGAAGACCAATCTGTCAACAAGAATTTCATTTCCATGGCTGATCCTAGAGGTTTGCCACTTAGAACCAGGGGTTTGAATTACCATGGAGGTGGGCATGTCACAAAAGGTGGTGTTGTGCAAACGAGCATAGCTCTCAGAAATAAATGAATGAGATGCTCCAGTATCAAAGAGAACAGTTGCCGGATGGCAATTAACAAGGAGCGTACCGAGAACGACGTTGGGGTCCTCTTGAGTTTCTTCAGCTGAAACGTAGTTAACATGGCCACGAGCAGTGGTGGCTGGCTTGGCGACAAGCACCTTCGCTATTGACTTACCACGTCCAACAGACTTTCCGAACTGGCTGGGGTTGTTCTGGGGACACTCACGGATGTAGTGGCCCGGCTCACCACACTTGAAGCAAGTTATCATATTGGGGCGTGGAGCAGTATTGACAGTGGGGCCACCAAAAGTCTTGGGCGGCACATGCTGTTGGTTGGGACGAGGCGCCTCAAAGGATGGCCTCGGGGTATACCTGGGTGGCATAGCAGAATTTGGAATCCAGACCCGGCGCTTCTGAGATCCAGAGCCGGATGATGAACCATAGTCACGGGAGTGTTTGCGTGAAGCTTCAAAATCATTCTGCCCTGTCTCGGCACTGATGGCCTTATTGACTAGCTTCGGAAAGGAAGTGCATTCATGCAGACGAAGGTCACGACGGAGCTCAGGGCTAAGTCCCTTGCGGAACCTTGCCTGCTTCTTGGCATCGGTGGATACCTCTTCGGGAGCATAGCGTGCAAGCTTACCAAACTCGCGACTGTATGCATCCACAGTCAGCTTCCCCTGGGTGAAGTTACAGAACTCCTCCCTCTTGCGATCCATGAGACCTTCCGGAATATGATGCTCACGAAAAGCGGCACTGAAATCAGCCCAAGTAGTGAGTTGGCCGACCGGGTGCATAGCTTCATAATTCTCCCACCAAAGGCTGGCAGGGCCTTCAAGGTGATAGGCAGCAAAGGTGACTTTATCATGTTCAGCTACGTTGGCAGAACGTAGCTTGTGAGCGACGCTGCGGAGCCAGTCATCCGCATCGAGAGGTTCGATGCAATGATTGAACTTTGGCGGGTACAGCTTGACAAAGTCATTGATGGACACCGAATTGATCCTCTGCTGGCGTGCAGTGTTCTGCTCAATCCGCTCTAGCAAGCGATTGGTGTCGCGCCTGTTGCGCTCTGCCTCCAGCATCACTTCGGCCAGAGAAGGTGGTTGAGGCAGACTTTCCTCTCTAGGTGCACTAGCTTCTCCCTGCTCCGGAGCAGCAGGGTTGCTGCGGGTGTTGACCATCCTAGGAAAACAAAACAATGATTTAAACCAGGATGGCAAAATCTGGCCAAAGAAGTGCGGAATGTAATGGATAACAAGGAATGCAGAGATGATCATCTGTATGACATGGTAATATAGAAACTGCCATATATATACCAACGGTCATACACATCATACATAGTTTAGTACAAGCTCAAGCTGAAGTACAACTAAGACGAAAGACGTTACATCTCATCGGAGGCATTCCAAGCTCCTATACATTATTTTTCTACACCTCCGGAATTGATACACACTAAGTTATATTCCACAATCACGCAGGACGGTGGACATACAACTATTACAATACTAGCGAGACTACTACTAGCTCAGACGGCTCCGTAGAAGTCCTCATAGAAGTCACCACCCAGACCTGGAAGCGAACATGGTCATCTGGGAACAGACGGTCCTGCGGTGCTTGTGGACCATAGGGACTTGGGTGCGGCCTCGGTCCAACAGATGGCGGCAGAAGAGGCCCACGAGGAGGGGTGATGCCTCCCACCTCACGCCATTCCATGAAGTCTGGAAGACTAGCCCGCACAGGGTACAAGTCTCTCGTGTCCATGTATCCGGCTTGCACCGCAGGTGCAAACCTCGTCAAGGTGGCCCAATGATCAGCACGAGCATTAAAGATCTCCATACGCAAGGCCCGGTTTTCACGGTCCTTATCTTCCAACATCTCAGTAGTGGTGCAAAGGAGTGAGTCCTCATGGGATGCATCACTGTACATGCCCTGAAGGTAACCATGCGCCCCAGGGAGGGATGTTGGCATGTAGCGAAATTCAGTGTTGCTCAACAAGGCAGTTCTAGCTCGCATAATGGTCATCATCGAGTAGGCTGCATCTTGAACGGACATCCCAATAGTGATCCCGAGTCCATAAGAACGGTGGAGTGGTTCCATAGCTCCGGGATATGATGGATATATCCTGACCGTGCACAGATATTGGCTCTGGTTAAAATCTCTAAACTGCTCTTCGACGGTGTATTCAGTGTTCCATCGGTAACCTGCCTCAACCATCACTCGAACCAACATGGCGGTATGACCACATACACCGATGCAACGGGTCAGACGAACCACTTGGTTTTGGGGACGGGTAGCCATCTGAAAGCACAAAATAGTGCAAAGGCATTAGAATTTCTGGATGAAATTGGACAGCATAACGGCTGTAATTGCTCAGAAAAAGAATTGAGACATCCACAACAGTTTGCGAAACCACTCAACAACAACATATCAAGGTTCTGGTTCAATTGGCAACATACTAAACTTTAGTAGAACTGAACTGGGTTGTATCCAACAATCCTATAAGTTACTACGGATTTAGTAACACGTGAACCTGATAGAGAGCAGAGAGCCTAGTCCTTAACCCACGTAGAATGAGAAAAGAATGACTCAGAATAGAGGGCATAAGGTAAAGGAGTAAAAGAGCCTTACGTTCCCTCCCACAATCAATTCCCCAACATATAACTAAAGCATTTCTAGACTCGACATCGACCAGTTTGGCTTAGCGAACCTACAGGCAGTCCGGCTCTGATGCCAACGCTACCATGGGCGCTACCCAGCCACCCCAGTACGAGCTGTCCAAATCGAGAATCACCTCTTCCACCTCGAGATATTGGGCAGCAGTGCACATCCCTCCCGTTAACCCAAACCAAGACCCAACAGAGGTCTCCTTCGTGGGGAAATCTATGCCAACCCCACCAATGGCCATAGAAGCTGCTGCATATGAAGCACTTGCTCGCCTTTGATTTGCGGTACCCTATGCCAGCGAACGAGGGTGTCAGGACCCCGATCCTAAGCCACATCGATCCAGCGTGTAACATATCATATCACTTTGCGGCCTCACGCACGGTACTCCCACGGGTGCCACCTTACCTGGCCCGGGACCGTTTGCGCCTTTTGGCTCACGTATATGATAGTGTCGCTAGCATCCATATGACAGAGAACCCGGGCCGACATGGCTAGTCATGAACCCAAAGCGGCGCCAGCCTATGAGGACAGGCATACATGAATCACATCGAGCATGTCGGTCATCAACGTATTTATTCGGGCTGTAGCACTGGGCTAACAGGACTCCGGTAACCCGGGCTGTAGCAGGCTAGGCAGGACTCCGAATAACAGCGCGTGACATTTCCCCGAAGGAACAGACATAGGAACGACGTGAAACACATGCCGGCCAGTCAAGTGTCCAAGCAGTAGTGCTGGGCTAGCAGGACTCCGGTGAACCGGGCTGTAGCGGACTACTATCGCTCAGAGGCACAAGACTTACATTTCCCCATATGAAAGGCTGCCAAGGATAAACAACTAGATAGTCGAATCCCACTCATACCAAGCATTTCAATCATACACACAATATGCCCGATATGAGTAAATACAACATGGCATCACAACAGTACTCTACGACTCAAGTACTTTATTTAAAAGGCTCCGAGGAGCCATACATATCATCCATACAGATAGGGGTCACATGACCCAACACTCAAGTCATACAAACATACAAGCACATGCGGAAGCAAAGTAGTCTGAGTACAGACACTAGAAAGAAAGAAGGCTTGACGAAGCCTGTCTATCTACAACGACCCTTCACAAGTCTTGGATCACCACCTGGGTGATAAGTCACTCGTCAACGTAGAGGTCTACATAGAACCCATCAGAGGGGTTGGTGCAGTCGTCTGAAAAACATGATTAAAGCAACATGAGTACGGAGGTACTCAGCAAGTCTTACAACAGGAACCTATCATACATGCACATTCTCAAAAAGGTAGTGGGGTTATTGCAGCAAGCCAGCTTTGAATCTTGGCTAAACTATCCTATGATAGACACCACTTGTAAATCATTTGTCGCACACGAGTCCACTATCACCATCTCAATACTCCACCGTGGATCCTCTCTCGCCATCCTACGAGAGGCCATCCGCGGTACTGACACTTATCTTGAGATTTTTAGTAGTATCCAATTAACTTATCTATGAACTGTATAGGTGACCAAGTAGTCCTTTACCGCGGACGCGGCTATTCGAATAGATTTATACCCTGCAGGGGTGTACTTCTTCACACACGCTCTCACCACTTATCGCCGTTTACACGACATGTACTCGGCAACCTTCAAGCGGAAGCCCAGCGAGGGTGTCGGCCACGGCCTACCTAAACACTCAAGTCTCTAGTCCAGGTTTATCGCCTATTCGGGTTCCATCCACAGGGAGTCCGGCCGAGGTTTCCACTAACGGCCCCGAACGATGTGAACAGGGTTCCCGAGACACCAAACGGGCGAGTCGGTACACCGTGCCACGTGCCTACCGCAACACAGCCCACCCCGATGGTCAGCGCCGCGTGCGGCCCCCAGCATGCTACAAACACCAGAAACTACTTTGCAACTCCTGGACAGAGGACAAGCGTGATCAAGAAGCCGAGAGGGTCCATTGGTTTCGGGCCCAATGCGTGGTAGTAGCTGAGTCTTAAATCACACACACAGATCTCAGTTCTTAAGAACGGCCTCAATGAAACAACCCACCATGTACTCCTACATGGCCTTCCATCGATTCCTTTACCAAATCGTGTTCAACACTTCCACACTATTGACAACGATACAACCTTTCACTCCGGATCATCATCCCGATGAGCCAGACCTGACATAACTCTAAGCATAGCAAGCATAGTATGGTAGGAACACACACACACATGTATTGGCGTAATCAACTCCTACACATGCTAGTGGGTTTCATCTAGTTACTGTGGCAATGACAGGTCATGCAAAGGAAGTGGGTTCAACTACCGCAACACACAGCAGTTTGGAAACGCGTTGTCTTAATGCAGTAAACGAGGGCAGAAGCGAGAACATGGGTTTGTATCGGAATGATCAACGAGTTGCTTGCCTGATGGAGTGGTCGTGGGATACTGCCCTTCAGTTGGATACTCGGAGATATCCTCGGAGGCAGAACCTACCACGATGAACACATCGGAACACAATCAATACATGGCGATATGCAACAACATGATGCATGCTATGACATGGCAATATGAATGTGTTCTAACCTAGTGCAAGTTAAACCAGAAGGGAATGAACCCATTTGAACCAAAGATTCAAATGGAAACTCATTTATTAAGATCATATTAGTGTATCATCTTGTAGTGCCTAAACAGTGGGTTTAACTTGGTTTTTCATGCATGAAACTGGTACAGATGGATAGCTTGCATTTTTCTGATGATTTTTCATATATAACTTATTTCAAACTGAGCTACGGTTGAATTGATATGAATTTTAGAAGTTTATATCATTTTCTGGAATTTCCTGTTTAAAATTAAATCCAGAAAATAAATAATTGCGTCAGCACTGCATCATGCTTGCGTCAGCAAGTCAACAACGCTGACTAGTCAACCTGACGTGTGGGGGCCACACGTCAGTGACACAGAGGCTAAACCCGGTCAAACCCGCGCTGACCGGGGTTTGACTTGGCCCTGGGGCCCACGGTCAGTGGCTTAGGGGGGTTTAGGTTGCGGGATTAGGCGCTAATGACGCCACGTCGGCCTTGCCGGAGTTTCGCCGGCGACGACCTCGAGCCGCGGCGGTTCTTCACCGGAGTTGCACTACAGGCGGCGAATGGACGCGCGGAGACCACCGGGGCGTAGCCCGTCGTCGTCCGTATCCAGCAAGGCAGGTGGAAGGCTGCGGGGGCGCTGGAGCTCGCCGGAGCGAAGCTCAGGGCGGCGGCCGGAGTCGGCCTTGAGCGGGCGAAGCGCTGCGGGGCACGGGAAGGCAGGGGAGGAGGGGGAATCGAAGCAGAGGCTCACAGCGGGCTCGTTGGCGTCGACGACGAGCTCGGGGACAGCCGGACAGCGACGTGCGGGCGGGGACGATCTGCGGCGGCCGGCGACGAGGAAGACGACGGGGGCGACTCCACGGGGCGTCCGGCGTCTTGTGGCTTGACGCAGAGGACGAGGGGGTCGTGGCGGAGCTCTCGGGCGCAGAGAGAGGTCGAGGGGGAGGCGGTGGCTACAGCTACGGCGAGCAGCGGCGACGGTGGCGCTCGGCGTTCGCGGGAGAGGGCAACATCCAGGGAGGAGGGAGAGTGAGAGAGAGGGCGAGGGGGTCGGGGCGGCGCGTGGCGTCATCCGAAGGCCAGAGCGAGGAGGGGAGGGGCAGGCAGGCAGCTGCCGTGGCGCGCATGCGCGCGGCGTGCGGCGACCACGCGCCCGGCGTCCTCCTGGCGCGGTGGAGACGACGACTGGCGCTGGCCAGTCGGCTGGGCCGGCCTGTTGGCCACTGGGCCAGGCCAGGGAGGTAAGTGCAGGTAAGTTTTCCCATTTATTTCCCTTTTCTATTTTTCTGTAACTTTGTGGACTTATTAAAAATACTCAGGCACTTCCAAAATTCAACAAACTGCATCTGGTCCTTAGTTAGAATATTTCCAGCCAGGAAAATTTTAGTTTGGAGATATTTGAGCATTTGAAATATTTTATAATTTTTAAATGCCCAAATTCAAATACTAATGCATTAATTCAATGACCTTCTGTTGACCTAGAAAAATATGCACCATTTTTGCCAGAGGTTTCAACCCAAGACAAAGAGGGTGAACATTTTAGAAGGGCATTTCAGGTTCATTGAAAATATTTTTAGTAAACCCTAGTTGATTTCAGGAGGGGTGCTGGGGGTTCTGGCTTCCCCATTTCAAATTACTGTCAAAAGTAAACATGATGCACACTCTAATGCATGAGCTAGGTGGGATGTGACAGAGGGTATTATTACTTCCCGAGCCGTGCAGCGCCCGGTGGAGTAACATCTTTTCCCGGTGGACGAATTGAGAGAGACCCAGTCCTGGCCAACCTTGTCCAGTACGTCATCGCTCAAGAACGTTTAACCCAACATGTGATGGGTTATCTCCAGAGCCTCGTGGATTTAGATCCACAGATCGCCATCGGCAGATCACTAAGGCCCGACCAAGAGAAACGCATACATCGACTGGTCAATCCCCTTCCCCCGATAGAAGAGGAATGTGTCCCAGTAATAGAGACGTTTTCTCAGGACCCCGTTCAGTTACCATTTCCATTTTAGATGTCACTGCCGTGTTCATTATTGCAATGTCCAATTGTGTATTGTAATTTATGCGTGATGCCCTGAGCTTGTGCGACGAGTCAATTATTTGGCTTTTATTTATATATATAGTTTTGTTATGACTTATGCTCCTTTGTTTTTAACCATTTCCCTCGCGAAAATCCTGGAGAGTATTTGTTTTTCAAAACAACCCTTAGCAAATCTCGAGGACGAGATTTTTCTTAAGGGGGGTAGTGTTGTGACACCCAAAAAAATTTTTAATTAAAATTTTGCCAGGAATTAAAACTTTAATTTTCTGAGCTCCCTTTTTATTTTTTTAAACCATTATTCCCTTGGTCATTATGGAGTTTTTTTTCCAAAGAGGGAATTTTTCAAATATGTTTTTGGACTTGTTTAAACATCTCAAGAAAAACTTTTCTTTTATTAGTAGATCAAATTACATAATTAATTTGCTTGGTCCTTATTTTCTTGAAAAATGATTTCCCATGACTATATGGCCATATTTGAACTACAACCTCTTTAAAAATTTATTCAAAAATCCCACCAAAATTTGGAGATGTCATGTGCTGTTTTTAAATCACTTTTGTACAAAAATATCTTTTGTTCTTGAAATATTGTGAGCACTACACCCATTTTTTCTTCTCTGGTTCAGTGGGCAATTTTGCACTACAACCCTTTTATATATTTCTTTCTAGCCTCCACCAAAATTATGGGATGTTAGTAGTATCATATGATTCAACTTTATGCAAAAACCTTGTGGTGTTATTTGCAAGTTTTGAGTGGATCAACCTCATCTTCATTCTGGTCCAACATTATGGTTTGTACAGCAACCACATTTTTAGTTGCTCCTTTATCCATGATTCCTTTTCCTACTTGTAGCCCTCCCTACTAAACCCCTAAGTCCAAGAGCATACAACAATTGGATCACTTTTGGTTCATGGAATAATGCCATTTACTTTCTGTCCAGAATTGAAGTTTTACAAAACATGCACTAACAAGTTTCGGATTTTGGCCAACTAACCTCACCAACCTCTTTTTCACCTAATGAGGCCACCATCTGGAGTTTTTGACCACTCCAAGACCTGCCTAGATACCTCTGGCATTTTGTCAAGCACCCTGTGGGCATGGACAGTTTTGGCATGGATTTTAGTTAGCAGGGTGAACCTGATCCACTGACCCATCAAGCTTGTCCACTGATCTCCTTACTAGCCCAAACCTATAGCTGCTAACCCCCAGCTCCAACCGAGCCACCTAGCATGCCATGGCATTTCGCCGAGCAGCTGGTGGGCGTGCACTGGGCGCGCCCAGAGCGCGCCAATTGCAGCCGCGCACACGAGCCGCCGCGTCACACCCTGCCTTGGCCCGCACTGCAGAACCTTGCCACGCACTCCCCGCCTCACCACTACACGCCAGCCCGCCCTGGCACCCTACAGCGCCACCGCCAGAGCACTTTTGGCGGCACGCCGGCGTCGGCCGACAGCCGCTGCTTCGTCCAGCGCCGCCCAAGCCACCCCGGCTCGCCACATGGCCCCTTCAACAGCCCGAGCTCATCCGCAGCCTTGTCCACTAGAGCCCGTCGCCGCCACGTCGCCCTGCAGCACAGAGAGGCGGTTCGCCGCCGTTCTTATCCCCACCGCCGCAGCACCGACCTCGTCGAGATATAAAAGAGTTCCCCGAACTCCCCCGAGCACGCAGGCAACCTCAGGCCACCCCTATGGCGCTTCCCTAGCCTGCATTCGACCCACGGAGGTTTTCTTCCCCGTCTACGGCAACTCCGGCCACCGCCACTGCCCCTGCCGTTCCGGCGCGACCAGGACCTCCCCCTCCCCACTCTCTCCACCAGAAGCCTCCTCCTGCTCCCGTGAACCTTTCCCCCTGCTCGATTTTGATCGGGAGCCACCGCAGCCCCAAAAGCACTTTGCTCCCGAGGCCACCTCCGCCGAGGAGCTCGCCGCCGGCAGCTCCCTCCGCCCCCACCTGCCAGGCGACCACCGGGAGGACCGCCCCGGAGTAGCGGATCCATCCCCGCCCTTGGAGCCCCGCGAGGAGCCGCCATTCGCCGGCGACGATCGCCGGAGCTCCGCCTCCGCTCGGGACAAAGGAAAGAGAGGGTGAAGACTAGTCAAACCTGACTAGTGGGCCCCCTGGACCCACTGTCAGTGACACACCGCGCCGTCCACGTGTTTAAGTGAAGGCGTAATCCCCCCCAGTATGTCTTCCCGCTCCGAAAGCGTATTCCCCTCTGAAACGTTTTTCTTTTTCTGTTTTATTTAAATCAGTTTTGACCAGAACTTTGACTCACTATATCTTTTTAAATATAACTCCAATTGAATTGATTCTTTTTCCTACATCTCTAAAATATTGTCTAGTTTATTTTAAGATTTATTTGAAAATTTTCCAAAACAACTTTTTGTGCTTTTTTTGAAATATGTGTTATTTGCATATTTTTGAAAATAGGACTTTGGAGAAAGGAAGAAAGCTTTCAAAAGATTTGGAGTACACCTTGCCTTTCCACACCATTAAGGCAAGCATTCTGAACCCCGGGATAATTATTTTGGTTTGTTAGTTGACACGTTTATAACACCACCTTATTTCGGAGCATTGTTATTTCATGTGATATGATCTTTTGCATCGATGCATTATTGTGATTTCCTTGCTGTTGGAAATGAGCATACTCGTGTGACGGAAATCATCCTCATGTGCCTTACATGCATGCCGGTAAGGAATCCGGGAAAGCCTCTGCCTTGTGTAGGTATGAACTTTTCGCCGGTCTCCGTCGGGACGGTTATATCCGGTATGGCATGGTAAGGTATAATGGGTGGTGATTTGTTGGTTGCAGTATTTTTGTTGTGCTAACCTTGCAGGAAACTCATAAGCCTCCTGAGTCGGCCATAGATCGAGTCTTGTTCCGGTAACCCCCATACTTGTTTTCGTACTGCCACAGGTCCCCACCGTAGGTGGGGTATGGTTCAGTAAGTTGCTAACCCTTGTCTTGGCACACACCATACAGAGAGGCCATGGTGGAAGATACCGGCTGCATCCGGTAGGCATGCCACCTGGTCCGGGGGCATGGGTGTATCCGGTTGGGACCAAGAGGGGGATACCCCTTAGAGCGCGCGAATAGAAATTTGATCCCATGCTACGTCGAGGTTGTAGACTCCCCACTTAGAGTTTGCTTGACAGGTGTCGTGGGTGATTCCAGACACCGGTGAGTTGAGCTGGTGTGTGCAAGTCAGGTGTGTTTTCAATTAAAAGACCGTAGACGGAATTAGTCCCGATGGACTAAAGAAATCCGTTACTCGTGGGTAAAGAGTACACCCTCTGCAGAGATATTAAACCTATTCGAATAGCCGTGTCCACGGTTAAGGATTACAGTCTGGGATGGGTCAAGTGTCAGTCTTAGCGTCGGTCTTCGGAGGAAAAACCACTAAAAATATTGATTATGACTTGTGATATATGATGGTTATGAATTATTATCATTATTGGCTAACCCGTCTTATTATTAATGTTATTACTGTCGATTATCCCTGGGATGGTTCTACCTCCTCGGTATTCATTGTGATTATTTATTTTCTTTTAAAGCCCTTTATGTGGTGTCGCTCAGATGCCCGACTGTGGCATTTCTTTTAAAGCCCTTTCTGTGGTGTCGCTGAGACGCCCGACTGTGGTATTTCTTTTAAAGCCCTTTCTATGGTGTCGCTAAGACGCCCGACTGTGGTATTTCTTTTAAAGCCCTTTCTGTGGTGTCACTAAGACGACCGACTGTGGTATTTCTTTTAAAGCCCTTTCTGTGGTGTCGCTAAGACGCCCGACTGTGGTATTTCTTTTAAAGCCCTTTATGTGGTGTCGCTCAGACGCCCGACTGTGGCATTTCTTTTAAAGCCCTTTCTGTGGTGTCACTGAGATGCCCGACTGTGGTATTTCTTTTAAAGCCCTTTTTGTGGTGTCGCTAAGACGCCCGACTGTGGTATTTCTTTTAAAGCCCTTTCTGTCGTGTCGCTAAGACGCCCGACTGTGGTATTTCTTTTAAAGCCCTTTATGTGGTGTCGCTCAGACGCCCGACTGTGGAATTTCTTTTAAAGCCCTTTCTGTGGTGTCGCTGAGACGCCCGACTGTGGTATTTCTTTTAAAGCCCTTTCTGTGGTGTCGCTAAGACAACCGACTATGGCATTTCTTTCAAGAACTTTTTGTGGTGTCGCTAAGACGCCCGACTGTGGCATGCTTGTTGTTTATTTCGTAAATTTTTATACTACTAGTTTATTGCGTATCCTTAAATAACATGCTTGCACGCATCATAGTTTCATTTATCTTTTGTGACTAACGCCATGAGCATAAAATAATTCCAGCACATCATGGTTATATTATACCTATGTTCATAATGTTTGCGAGTACATTCAAAGTACTCACTGGCTTGTCCCTGGCTATTGTCTTGGCCAGATTGCTTGCTTGGAGAGGAGCATTGCGACGACAGCCTCGGAACCTAAGCAGCGGTGATAGCAGCCTCGCGAAGATAGGAGTTAACCTGGTCAGCTGTTCCCGTGGGAAATGGAGCCCCACAGACCGTGGTGATCCACAAACCGCTTCCGCCCCCAACCACTAGAAACCATTTGATGTACTCATAGGCCACAATGGTCTCGTACTACATATTTTGTACCTTTGCTTGGAATTTCTGTAACAAGTTGGTGCCTCATCAGCTAACAGTAATCCTGGGGCTGGTGAGCACAATGGCCCTTTTTCTGGGAATTAAAGCCTGGAAAACCGGTCGTGACACACACCCACGATACTTGCTATTTAGGGTTTCCTCTACCGTTCGGCGACCCTCGACGACCCTCGTTTCCGATAAAAAAAGAAGAGGAAGAAGAAGAAAAAAAGAGGAGAAGAAAGAATAGAGGAGTTCTTCTCCTCTATTCTTTCTTCTCCTCTTTTTTTTTTCTTCTCCTCTTTTTTTTCTTCTTCTTCCTCTTTTTTTATCGTGAACGAGGGTCGCCGACCGGTAGAGGAAACCCTAATTAAATAGCAAGTATCGTCGGTGTGGGATACATGTGGCCGTCGGTGTCGGACACTACATCCACGTCCCACAAGTGACACGGGCTTCGACGCCCACGTCACTTGTGGGACGTGGATGTAGTGTCCGACACCGACGGCCACTTGTATCTCACACCCACGATACTTGCTATTTAGGGTTTCCTCTACCGTTCGGCAACCCTCGACGACCCTCATTTCTGATAAAAAAAGAAGAGGAAGAAGAAGAAAAAAAGAGGAGAAGAAAGAATAGAGGACTTCTTCTCCTCTATTCTTTCTTCTCCTCTTTTTTTTCTTCTCCTCTTTTTTTTCTTCTTCTTCCTCTTTTTTTATCGTGAACGAGGGTCGCCGAGCGATAGAGGAAACCCTAATTAAATAGCAAGTATCGTCAGTGTGAGTTACATGTGGCCGTCGGTGTCGGACACTACATCCACGTACCACAAGTGATGCGGGCTTTGACGCCCACGTCACTTGTGGGACGTGGATGTAGTGTCCGACACCGACGGCCACTTGTATCTCACACCCACGATGCTTGCTATTTAGGGTTTCCTCTACCGTTCGGCGACCCTCGTTTCCGATATATATGATTCCTTACTATGATTAGCTAGCTAGCTAGTTCTACGTTTGCCACTAATATATCCATTTGTCATGTTTGAATAATAATTGCCATGTTGTAAATATTTGTAGAAACTATGGACACTATCGCCCGAGACGAAGCAAGAGAAGCGATGTTGAGGGACATAATCGCAGAAGGAAGTGATGCCGTCTCGTTGTATCTCAGCGACACCGATGGTAGTCTGGAAGGAGAGGGTGAAGAAGCTGGCTCTGGTGACCTAATGCCGGTGCAAGAAGAAGAACGTGACGGCTCCGGTGACCGAAACGTGTCCGGTGACCGAACCGAGTCCGGCCAGGTATATATATTAGTTAATCCTGTGCTGACTAGCTAATTGATGCATTCATTGTTTTGGTATGTACACATATTAATTAAGTCTTTGTTCTTTTTTCTAGCCCTCCGGATCGAGCAGAACTGAGGTAAAGAGACGAGGCCCGAAGAGAAAGTTGAGGTCGGATGAAAGGTTTGAGATCATAGCAATCGCGCCCGACGACCAACCTACTGAACCCATCCGAACTAAAAAGGCATTTGTTGCTCAGTGCGGGGTTCTGGTTAGGGACAAGATCCCGATCAGCATCCAGCAATGGTATAAGCCTAAGAACGAAGACCCTGAGGTGTCTTATGTCAATGATCTGCAGAAAAATGATCTTTGGACTGAGCTGAAGTCAAATTTCACCCTACCGCTAGAGGATGATCCGGAGAAGCCAGTTAAAGAGCAATTAATCAAGTCTTTTGCTCTTAAGAGGATGGCAGACCTATTCAGGAGGTGGAAGAAAGACCTGAATAGGTTTGTCGAGAAAAAAGAGACACCAGAATTCAAGGGCATATATGAGAAGATCAGAGATGACTGGCCTGCATTTGTGGCCAACAAGACATCGGAAAAGAGTAAGAAGATGTCGGAGACAAACAAGAAAAATGCTGCGAAGAAGAAGCATCACCATCACACAGGGTCAGGTGGCTACCTGGTAGCCCGGCCTAAGTCGGCCAAGGCTGAGAATGATCTGGTTGAAAAAGGGATCGAACCAGAGACAATGAGCTGGCCAGACCATTGCCGGACTTGGTTCTTCGGGGCTGGCGGAACCTTGGACCCTGTAACAGGGAAGTGCATTTGGACGGACGAGCAACGTGACATTCCCTTGAAGAACCTTCGGTACTATATCAAAGCAGCGCAGGAAGGGACGTTCCTTCCAGACAGAGAGAACGACGAGCTCACAAAGGCCCTCGGGAATCCTGAGCACCCTGGACGGACACGAGGCACGCCAGGCTCCATTCCGTGGAAGGTTGGGTTTCCGGACGCAGGCGGTTACAAAAGCCAGGAGAGGAGGAAGCAAGTGCAACAGTCCGAACTGCAAGCGCTTAAAGCAAGGGTACTCGGGATAGAGGAACGAGAAGCAAATCGCAGCAACCGACCTGCCGAAGCTTCCCCTGAAGCTACCCCGCCATCTCAGCGGAGAAGCAGCATGGCTTCCACCAAGCTGCTTCAGCCGGAGCTTGTCTTGACGGCTCCTGCCAGCTATCCCGTGGATGCTATCACAGAGGCTCAAATTTGCCACCTTATGACGCAATGGATGAATTTGAAGGTCAAGGCGGCTATTGGCTCTGTTTTTCCTAATGAACCCGGCGCAACTTTTCACTGCCGGCCGATTCCAGAAGGATATGCTAAGGTGATGGTGGATGAAATAATGGAGGGATTTGAGGACCTCTCGTTTGACCACCCTACCGGAGAAGGGGAGACTCGGCTGGGTTCTGCTCTGAAGACTCCATGCCTATGGCGGAAGGAGCTCATCAACCTTCCGAACTGGACGCCTCCGCCTCCTCCTCCTCCTCATCCGGCGAGTCAGGGCACTCCGCCTCCTCCACCGCCTCCTCCTCCGGCGAGTGACGACCAGGGCCCTCGGCCGGCTCCTTCTCCGGCGCGTGGTGGCACTCCGCCTCCTCCGCCTGCGCCGGCGCGCCCGAGCAGCCAGCCTCCTCCTTCTCCGCCTCGTCAGCAAGGGCGGAAGAGACCCGCTTCCGCATCGGCACCTGCTCCGGCGCGTCGTAGTCCTTCTCCTCCGCCTCGTAAGCAAGTCAAGAAGACTGCCGCTCCGTCTGCTCTGCCGGCGTCTAGCAATACAGCCAGGGGCGGGATCAAATACAGATTCGGTCCTTCTCTCAAGACTCCAGAGAAGTTACCATACGAGAGGACCCCAGAGGAGAACGCGAGGATCGCGCAAACCGAGGTGGATGACTGGTTTGAAGGGTTGAAAGCAAAGAGAAATCCACCTCCGAAGGAGAAGCTAGATCGGGTGAAAGTGAAGCGCACTCTGGCTGCCCTGGCAAAACCACCCAAGTCTCCGCCGAAAGGCAACTATGAGCGCATTATTGCAAAGACATGGGCCGAAGCGTCGCGGTCGGGAAGTACAGTCAGTGACAAAAGGCTAAAAGAACGACGAGGAGCTGGGAAACAAGTTGCCCAGCTCGGCGAACAAGCAAAGCAATCGTGCCCCCCGCTCAAGGTGCCTAGCGTCGATCCGAGGATGGCGCCCGGTTATACCAATCTTGACGATTACCTGCCCGACGATGTACCAGATTATGATTTCCTGGACGTGCAAATACACAGATACGAGTACGGGAAGCCTCTCATCAAAGATGAAGGATCTCTAACAACGATGATGCGAAGATTGCATGATTGGTACATGAAAACCTGCAGAGAGTCTGGGGGGAGGAATACTTTGTATATGAGAGTTAAACCGGAGCATGACCTCGTTGGAATTGAACTGTTGCATGTTCCATTTGAGGAGTTCTATCAGTTTTTCAATCAATTGGCCCTCGATAAAGCAACGGTAACCTGCTATTGTCTGTAAGTACTACTACTTCTGTCATTAAGTCTCTCTACATAGCTCAGCTCTTTCATTGCAAGTATTTATAATTACCCTCACTATATTATGCAGATTGAAGATCGCCGAATTGAAGAAAAGACAAATCGGTGATATTGGGTTCATTAACACAAATCTCATAGATGCAGTTCAGGTTAAAGATCATGCCGCAGATACCGAGGCCAGGTTGCTACGATCATTCAAAATAAATGAACACAAAAATATAATACTCTTTCCTTACAACTTCAAGTGAGTGTTGTCTTGTGCATATTCGGTTTCCCTTATATATTAGTCCAGGTTATAGTAATGTAATTGATGAGTTATGCATGCGTTCGCAGTTACCACTATATTCTCCTGGAGATTAGGCTTGAGAAGGGAGTAGTAACTGTCTTGGACTCGAGACGAAAAGATCCCCTGGAGTATGCGGACATGACTGAAATCCTCAAGAAGTAAGTTAAATCGATCATTATCCACCATATCAGCAAATTTGTTCATTTCCTAATATCAAGTAATTGTTTTCTTTTGACTGGCAGTGTTTGGAGAAAATTCAGCACAAATTCCCCGGGAATCCCGAAGGAGCTGGAATTTAGATACCCGAAAGTAAGTACTATAGTACCATGTTCCGCGCGTCTCCTAACTATTGATTCAAGCGCTAGTTTCATCAATACCATTTGGCATTCTTGCTTATCTGTTTGATTGACCTCTATTTCTTGTAAAGTGGTTGTGGCAGGAACAAGGGAATGATTTCTGTGGATACTACGTCTGCAGTCCATCCGCCACACGACCTGTGAGCGGGGCGGGTACTCTGAGAAACAATATGAAGTGCGTAAGAAATAATATTCACAATTTTTGTTTATTACCATCATTTGTGTTGAGTTTCATTCATATATATATATATATATATATATATATATATATATGTGTGTGTGTGTGTGTGTGTGTGTGTGTGTGTGTGTGTGTGTGTGTGTGTGTGTGTGTGTGTGTATTGACCCCCTTCTTCAAATTAGATGTCTCGGCAGCGGAATGAACTCCTAGGACCAGATCGCATGCGAGCAATTCAAGAGGAATTGGCGGCATTCTTTCTTGACCACGTGATCGCTGAAGACGGAGAATACTATGTGGATCAGGCGTCCGTAATTTAAGAGATTATATTTGTAAAAGATAATTATTGTATATATGTAGCCGGTAGTGTCGGACTATAGATATACGAGAACTTGTTGTTCGACCAATCTCTCGAAGAAGGAGATGTGGTCGATATCACTTCTCTCTGTATGCATATATGTTCATGACGATCTTCTGTTTCCTTCGTTTGCTTACAAGCTAGCATATGCCTAGTCTTCTCTATACGTATGTTTAGTACGTAACGTCGACCAAGCACGGACATAAGAGAGGCCACTTCTCTCTATTAATTAGCTATCTAGCTAACACAATATATGAAATACCTAAATTAACCCCCCAAAATCCCCAAACTCCCCTCCCCCCCTTTCAAAAAACACCAAAAACCCCAGCCACAGAAATGCTGACGCGTGGATGCCTATTGGTCCCGGTTGGTGCTACCAACCGGGACCAAAGGCCCTCCTGCCTGGGCTCGGCGCACAGGCCACGTGGAGGCCCATCTGTCCCGGTTCTGGTTTGAACCGGGACTAAAGGGTGAGGGTATTAGTAACGACCCTTTAGTCCCGGTTCAGGAACCGGGACTAAAGGCCCTTACGAACCGGGACAATAGGCCGGTTTTCTACTAGTGAGGCTGGCTGCTCGGGCGCGCCGGCGCAGGCGGAGAAGGAGGCGGAGTGCCGCCACGTGCCAGAGAAGGAGCCGGCTGAGGGCCCTGATCGTCACTCGCCGGAGGAGGAGGCGGTGGAGGAGGCGGAGTCCCCTGACTCGCCAGAGGAGGAGGAGGCGGCGGAGGCGTCCAGTTTGGAAGGTTGATGAGCTCCTTCCGCCATAGGCATGGAGTCTTCAGAGCAGAACCCAGCCGAGTCTCCCCTTCTCCGGTAGGGTGGTGAAGCGGGAGGTCCTCAAATCCCTCCGTTATTTCATCCACCATCACCTTAGCATATCCTTCTGGAATCGGCCGGCAGTGAAAAGTTGCGCCGGGTTCATTAGGATAAGCAGAGCCAACAGCCGCCTTGACCTTCATATTCATCCACTGCGTCATAAGGTGGCAATTTTGAGCCTCCGTGATAGCATCCACGGGATAGCTGGCAGCAGCCGTCAAGACAAGCTCTGGCTGAAGCAGCTCGGTGGAAGCCACGCTGCTTCTCCGCTGAGATGGCGGGGTAGCTTTAGGGGAAGCTTCGGCAGTTCGTTTCTCCCGGTCAGCTTCTCGTTCCTCTATCCCGAGTACCCTTTCTTTAAGCGCCTGCAGTTCGGACTGCTGCACTTTCTTCCTCCTCTCCTGGCTTTTGTAACCGCCTGCGTCCGGAAACCCAGCCTTCCACGGAATGGAGCCTGGCGTGCCTCATGTTCATCCAGGGTGCTCAGGATTCCCAAGGGCCTTTGTGAGCTCGTCGTTCTCTCTGTCTGGAAGGAACGTCCCTTCCTGCGCTGCTTTGATATAGTACCGAAGCTTCTTTAAGGGAATGTCAAGTTGCTCGTCCGTCCAAATGCACTTACCTGTTACAGGGTCCAAGGTTCCGCCAGCCCCGAAGAACCATGTCTGGCAACGATCTGGCCAGCTCATTGTCTCTGGTTCGATCCCTTTTTTAACCAGATCATTCTCAGCCTTGGCCCACTTAGGCCGGGCTACCAGGTAGCCACCTGACCCCGTGCGATGGTGAAGCTTCTTCTTTGCAGCATTTTTCTTGTTTGTCTCCGACATCTTCTTACTCTTTTACGATGTCTTGTGGGCCACAAATGCAGGCCAGTCATCTCTGATCTTCTCATATATGACCTTGAATTCTGGTGTCTCTTTTTCTCGACAAACCTATTCAGCTCTTTCTTCCACCTCCTCAATAGGTCTGCCATCCTCTTAAGAGCAAAAGACTTGATTAATTGCTCTTTAACTGGCTTCTCCGGATCATCCTCTGGCGGTAGGGTGAAATTTGACTTCAGCTCAGTCCAAAGATTATTTTTCTGCATATCATTGACGTAAGAAACCTCAGGGTCTTCTTTAGCCGGCTTGAACCATTGGTGGATGCTGATCGGGATCTTGTCCCTAACCAGAACCCCGCACTGAGCAACAAATGCCTTCTTTGTTCGGTTGGGTTCAATAGGTTGGCCGTCGGGCGCGATTGCTATGATCTCAAACCTTTCATCCGAGCTCAACTTTCTCTTCGGGCCTCGTCTCTTTACCTCAGTTGTGCTCGATCCGGAGGGCTAGAAAAAAGAACAAAGACTTAATTAATATGTGTACATACCAAAACAATGAATGCATCAATTAGCTAGTCAGCACAGGCTTAACTAATATATATACCTGGCCGGACTCGGCTCGGTCGCCGGACTAGTTTCGGTCACCGGACCCGTCCTCACGTTCTTCTTCTTGCACCGGCATTAGGTCACCAGAGCCAGATCTTCACCCTCTCCTTCCAGAGTACCATCGGTGTCGTTGAGATACAACGAGACGACATCACTTCCTTCTGCGATTATGTCCCTCAACAACGCTTCCCTTGCTTCGTCTCGGGCGATAGTGTCCATAGTTTCTACTAATATTTACAACATGGCAATTATTATTCAAACATGACAAATGGATATATTAGTGGCAAACGTAGAACTAGCTAGCTAATCATAGTAAGGAATCATATATATTAATTAGTGGCCTCGGCGCTGCTTCTCTAGGGTTTGGGGTGGCCTCGACAACGCTTCAAGGGTTTGGGGTGGCCTCGACAACGCTTCAAGCAGGGGGTAATATCGACCCCCCCCCCACGTGTTGAAGCTATCGGGAGGGGGTATATCGACAACGACGACACTACATCTATGTCCCTCGACGACCCTCGTTCCTGATAAAAAAAAGAGGAAGAAGAAGAAAAAAAAGAGGAAGAAGAAGAAGAAAAAAAAGAGGAAGAAGAAGAAGCAAAAGAACTCCTCTATTCTTTCTCCTCCTCTTTTTTTTCTTCTTCCTCTTATTTTTTTATCCTCTTCTTCCTCTCATGTTCGAGAGGATCGCCGAGTGGTCGGGAGGTTGCCTAGTGTCAAAGGATTCAAAGGATTCAACAAAACCATGTCTTCATCATTAGGCGAAAGTAACAGGTGCATGATGGTACGAAGCTCTCCAAAGTTATTTTGGAATGGAGTCCCAGATAGGATAATTCGCTTTTTGGTACAAAGTTCAGCAAGAACCATCCAAATATCGTTATTTGGAAGGCCTTTGTTGAAATTCATACAAAAAGGCAAATTATCCTATCTGGGACACCATTCCGAAATAACTTTGGAGGACTTCGTACCATCATGCCCTGGTTACTTCCGGCTAATGATGAAGCCATGGATTTCTTCAATACTTTGACACTAGGAAACCTCTCTCGACCCCTCGGCGATCCTCGACCCCTTGAACCCTCGACGACCTTGGAACCCTCGACCCCTAGACGACCCTGTTGGAACCCTCGACCCTGGAACCCTTGACCCCTCGACCCTGAAACCCTCGACCCTTGACCCCTTAACGACCCTCGACCCTCTACCCTAGTTCCCGACCCTCGACCCCTCGGCGATCCTCGACACCCTCTTTCCCGATAAAAATTAAGAAGAAGAAGAAAAAAAGGAGAAGAAAAAAAAGGAGAAGAAGCTCCTCTATTCCTTCTTCTTCTCCTCTTTTTTTTTCTTCTTCTTCCTCTTCTTCCTCTCCTCGTCTTCTCCTTCTTCTTCTCCTTCTTTCTCTACTTATTTTCCTTTTCCTTATTTTACTTTTTCCTCTCCACTAACATAAAATGCACTAACCTAAAATGCAACAAACATAAAATGCACTAAATCGATCAACTAACCTAAAATCATTGATAAAATGCACTAACCTAAAATTGATATCTACTAATAATCAATATCACCAAAAAAATCTATGAACAGAAAAAATAGTATTTTTCTGAAAATCTATATTTTGCATATATACATCAACATATATATACACATAGAACATATATATACATACATATATACATTTTTATAAAAATGCAAAAAACAAACAATCTAAAAAAATCACATATAAACAGATATACACACATACATATACATTTGCAAAAAAACATATATATATTTGGAAAAAAAGGGGGAAGAGGGGGCGGTGTCGGCGCCCTGACCAAAGCGAGGAAGAGGCGACGGCGGCGCGGGGCAGCTGGGGCGCGGCGAGGCAGAGGCAACGACGAGGCAGAGGCGGGGCGCCGATGGCGTCGGGGCACGACGCGGGGCGGCGACGGTGTCGGGGCGGCGCGGGGAGACCGCGACGGTGCGGGGTGGCGCGCGGCGACGGCGTCGGGGCGGCGCGGGGTGGCGACGGCGTCTGGGCTGCGCGGGACGGCGTCGGAGGCAGGGCGATGACGGCGACGACGAGGCACAGAGGGGCAGCCTGGCGGCGTCGTCGGGGCGGGATCGAAGAACTGAATGAAAATTTTCACAAGTGTTGTATATATAGACGGAGCATTGGTCCCGGTTCGTGGAACAAACCGGGACTAATGCCCCCCTTTAGTCCCGGTTGGTGCCACCAACCGGGACCAAAGGCCACCGGGACCAAAGGCCTCTTTTCAGCAGCCCAAAGGGCGGGAAGCGGCGGCCTTTGGTCCCGGTTGGTGGCACCAACCGGGACTAAAGAGGGGGCATTGGTCCCGGTTGGTGCTACGAACCGGGACCAATGCCCCCATTGGTCCCGGTTCGTCCCTCCAACCGGGACCAAAGGCCTATGCTGCCCCGAACCCAAATAT